>CM055840.1:15567315-16919335 GCA_029490765.1 Euthynnus affinis | reverse complement strand
TCATGTAACGACAAGTGAAGATTAAGCTTAAAGTCACCATCTGAATTCACACCAATGACTTTACAGTTATATTCATGGTATTCATACCATATATCCCAAAACTACCTGCAATGTCCAAATAGAGAGACTTGTATTTATTGTCTAAAAATATCACTGAATATTCACTTTGATCACATTAAATCCAGAATTTTTTAGTTTTAATTAGTTTGGCTGTTGGAGCTTTTGTTTCAACTAATGAGATGCAGAGTGATTCTGTACTTTTTTAAAATGGTACACATGATCCATCTTTCTTTGTGCCTTGAATTACAGAATGAATTTCAAAAGAATTTATTGAATTCATCATGTGATTTATTTATTGATTGATTGATTTTTTTTTTTTTTTTGCCTCAGAGTGCCAAAGCGTCCAGTCATCAACACACCGGTGGTTAGTATCACGGTGCACGACAATGACGAGCTGCTGCAGCACACGCTGGACAAACCCATCACTGTGCAGTTCCGCCTGGTTACCACTGAGGAGCGCTCCAAACCCATCTGTGTCTTCTGGAACCACAGCATACTGTGAGTACACACACACACTCAGTTGATGATCAACGTTTGAAAACTAGATGAAGTCGTGTCCTCACATCATCCTCCGGTCCTTGTGTTTTATATCAGTGCCGGTAATGGCGGCTGGTCAGCGAAGGGGTGCGAGGTGGTTTTCAGAAACAGCACCCACATCAGCTGTCAGTGTTATCACATGACCAGCTTCGCAGTGCTCATGGACATCTCCAGGAGAGAGGTGAGAGACGTCAAACCTTTTAACTTCACTTTTCAACCTCCTTTGTACTCCAACTCCAACTTTTCTAATCACACTGTTTATGTCAGAACGGAGAAATCCTGCCAATCAAAATCCTGACGTGGAGTACGGTGGGAGTGACGCTGGGCTTCCTCCTCCTCACCACAATCTTCCTCCTCTGTCTGAGGGCCATGCAGTGCAACAAGACGAGTATAATCAACAACGGAGCCACTGCTCTCTTCTTCTCTGAGCTCATCTTCATCCTGGGCATCAACCATGCCGACAACCCAGTAATGAATCTGTTTCTCTTTTCTTTCTGTTTCTTTTCTTCTCTTCCATCTCTTAATGTTTTAATCATGTCTCTCATCATTCTCTGCAGTTTTTGTGTACAGTCATCGCCATCCTGCTGCACTTCTTCTACCTCTGCACTTTCTCCTGGCTCTTCCTGGAGGGACTGCATGTATACCGCATGATCAGCGAAGTGCGAGACATCAACTATGGACCCATGAGATTCTACTACCTGATTGGCTGGGGAGTGCCCGCCTTCATCACTGGTACGAACCCTCATAGATTCACGTAAAAACACATCAGTGTACCTATTCTACAGCGGAAAAAAACATTCATTTAATGTTTTGTAGTATCGTAAATCTCTAAAAGCAGCAGTCTTGAATCTCAACAACATTGTGCCAGTAAATTATGAAAATCAACTTGTAGAGACTCAAAATTTAATTGTGGTATGGAAGGTGATCCATCGCAGAGAAAATTAAGCACCTCTGTATTTTTTTATTCTATTTCAGTCAAAGTTTTATTATTGTTGCCTGCTAATGCTGTTGCAAACCTTGAATCTTTTGTTTTTCTGTTCAAAGACACTCAGACATCCCATTTTCAATTTAAGTAACATCTTGTTTGTTTATGGTTGGAGTTGTGGGCTTAAATTTCTGACATACTAGGTTGTGACCTCATCTGGTTGCATCTTGCTGATCAATCAGTCCTCTAGTTTGATGCTTGTGTGTTTGAGTCCTGTCACTGTGCACACTTTTCAGACATTAAGACTGAAATTACACTCAGAAAATAGATTTAAAAGAAGTAAACTCAGTAAAATACAATCTTATCAGCCTCAGGAGTTAATATTAATATTTTATTTTACACCATCTGACTTTAGATGAACTCTAGATAAAAAAAATAGTTTCAACAGAGGTTAAAAAGATGAGTGTCAGCAAACCGAAAACAGCACAAATATACTCTAAATGTGAGCTGAGAACAGTTGTCTGATGGAGAATCTGATGCTACCTCCAGGTCTGGCGGTGGGACTGGACCCTGAAGGCTACGGGAACCCAGACTTCTGTTGGCTGTCGATGTACGACACTCTCATCTGGAGCTTTGCTGGACCTATCGCCATGGTGGTGTCGGTGAGTACCTGTAGATCCCTGCGACTCACTGACATAAATAATACACATCCCATGATGTAAACACAAAAACATGTAATAAAATAAATCCTCAGCACTCATGTGTTATCTAGTGTTTCCAACATGCTGACTCATGATGATCTCATCCGAGCAGCACTAGAGATGTTATCGCAGTGAACACACCCGTCACTGTTCAGCTGCCAGCATGTGTTTAAGTTCACTCGGCGGAAAAAAGGACAGTACTTTGTTGTTTACTTTCACAAACTCCTGCCATGTTACGTAAGTAGTGATGCAGTTTGATATCGTGTCCACAGATGAACATCTTCCTGTACATCCTGTCGTCCAGAGCGTCCTGCTCACTGAGACACCACAGCATCGAGAAGAAAGAGACTCGAGTGTGAGTGTCACAACATTTACCTCAATATAAAGACAGTGTGAGAGAGTGGGACTCATTTTGCTGAAGTGCTGTTATGTAGGTTTTCCTGGTGTTGAGAATATTTGTTTATTCGTATCCCGTATTATCAATTTTATCACCATATTTATCTTTAGAGTTGTGTAGAAATTGCAAAAGTTTCCCGCCGTTATCAAACACATGAATCTGGACCAACACCCATCTAAAATGTCTGTGAGGGAATTTCCACTCACAGTTAATGACAAGCACATAATGTTAGGCCAAACATTTCCTCGGATCTGCTCTAAAAATAGCTCAAATAGCTAAAAATAACAAAATCTGAGTCATAATTAGTACACAGGTCAGGATTTGAGACCAGGAAAAAAAAAAGATTTTCTGAGCACATCAGAGAGTTTGATGTGCTCAGTCACTAGAATCCTTTCCTCATTATCTTAGTTTAGCATTTTCAGTTTTGCATTTGTATTGTCTTTTTTTTTTTTGTCTGTGATTTCTGGTCGCTTATCATCAACCTTCATCTTCAGGTCAATGAATGCATAGAAATCGTCTTGACAGCTCCTCACTAACTTCTCTGTTTTCTCGCTCTCATGTAATTTGTATTCCGCAGCTCGGGCCTGAAGACCGCAGGTGGGGTTCTCCTCCTGGTGTCAGTCACGTGCTTTCTGGCGCTCCTCTCCGTCAACAGTGACATGATCATCTTCCACTACCTGTTCGCTGGGTTCAACTGTGTGCAGGTGAGCCCTCCGATTCCCCCTGAAACAGCTTGATAGGTGGATTTTTCTCCCTTTCTTCTTGACCTTATTCTTCTTTCTTCTGTCGTCCAATCCAGGGTCCCTTTGTTTTCTTCTTCCGCATCGTCTTCAATAAAGAAGCCAGGAATGCCATGAAATACTGCTGCAGCCGCAAGCGTCCGGATCATATGATCAAATCCAAAGCCTCTGTGAGTCCCACGCCGCCAACTCTTATAAAATACTCCATTCAGTTTGACACCTCCAGGATGTACAGTTGAGCTCAAATTAGTCACAAGAGCTTCCCTAAAAAAAAAAAAAAAAACACTAAAACTGCTGTTAAATTGAAGACTGAAGATTGAAACTCAGGAAGTTTGTTTGAACTTTTAACCTTTTTTTGACATGATTTTAAAACCACTTGTCTTATCTCCATATTTTCAGGGCTACAAATGTAACACCAACTATATGGATGGCAGGTTGTATCACCTCCCTTTCGGAGACTCCAGTGCGTCTCTGAACGGCACCATGCAGAGTGGCAAGAGCCTGCAGAGCTACGTGCCGTTTGTCCTTCGGTAAGGAAATGATATGGAAACAAAGATTAATACGTAGCAGTAGCTGACAGAGTGACCGGAGTGGCTTTAAACTGATCTTCTGTGTTTACAGGGATGATGGGTTGAGTAACAGTCAGGCACACATTGCTCTGAACGACCACGCATCACTCTTCCATGAAAATAAAGAGCGCTTGGATGGTATTTTCCTCACTCAGTATCTCTAGATTTAGTTCACCTGCACTGACAGTTTAACTGCATCAACTCGTTCTCTCCATTTCTGTGTGTAGATCACGACAGCGACTCGGACAGCGACCTGTCTCTAGAGGATGACCAGAGCGGCTCCTACGCCTCCACACACTCCTCTGACAGCGAGGATGAGGAGGGCCCCCTCCCCCCAGAGGAATGCTGGGAAAACTTGGCGTCCAATGTGGGCAAGAGATCACAACCACATGGTAGGAAAAGCTCATCTGAACCTCAGCATCAAGTTTCATGTTTTATCGTTGTATTCAAGTCACAAAGATAAGCATTGTCTGAAGAATAATTACCAGGAAATCTTTGAGAAAACCCAGATGGTTGTTAAATAAAACACACGACTGTTCTTCCTTCCTCAAAAGACTCTTCAAACCATCTGGAGGAGAAATATTGTTAGGTGCACGATAAAAGGGATTTTTAATCAATCACTGAAGTTACGCCTCTGACAATCAAAACAAAGATGGTAGCCAGAAATGACGTGTCTTTGCTCGATTTGTACAATGTGAACCAGAATTATAATCTTATTTCTATATATTAATGTTATTTTCCAATATTTTATATTTTGATACAAAATAATGGGTTAATATTTTGCTTGCATTTTTATATGAAGAGCAAGAACGTGTGTCTTTTCCAGCCACATGGATAGAAAACAGTCGCAATTTAAGAAACAGGTTACAAATCTTCATTTTTTGTGCAACAGACCAAACATTTTTTCATACAGACAGTTAGGAGAATATTTTGGAAATAGAAAAAGAATATTTTGGCTGTAAGTGTTGTTAAACCCCTTTGAGTTTTTTTTATTTTTGAGATAACTTGAATGTAATGATAATACGTAAGACGAACATGTGTAAGTGGGATGTTTGAAATGTCATTTCACCATGAATAGATATTCAGAAACTAATAATAGAACAATGGAGTATTCGAGAAAAACCTGCCAGTAAGACGTTTTTTAGCACAACATGTTCATGAACAGTTGCCTTTTCTTTCTGTTTCCCAGACAACAGCTTGAATAAGATGTACTGGCCTGGAGATTATCCAGCAGCAGTGAGTGATGGCGAGCTCTCAGCTGCAGACAGACTGAAGGCGGAGACTCTGGCCAATCCTGAGCTGAGCCTCGGCCGCGACTCCCGGACGTTATCGGACGACCGGATGCAGGACTCCATGACGGTGCTGCTGCCCAGTCTGCCGAACTTCAACGCCCACCCTCACAAAGGTGAAGTTCAGCTTAAAGCAAACACCTGCAGGAGTTAGAGATTACTTAAATTACTGAATATTTCCTTCAAGTGGGTTTGAAAATGTGTCTTAATTGTCATGTAAGAAGTCGTCTTAGATAGTTTCACCTGTTCTTAGCGCAGCTAAACTTGTAAAAGTAAATTATTCCACCATATTATTTGATTTTACTAATATTTATAACATTTTAAGAATGAAAACTAGGAAGTAACTTCCTGTTTTTATGCCATACAGGGATCCTAAAGAAGAAGCAGCTTTCTCCAATCGTAGAGAGAAACGGTTTCAACCGAATCCACAATGAACTGTGTGAAAACGCTCCAGGCACGACGTCCCCACAGGGGTCGTCCTGTAGCAACAGACGAGCCGGCCCGGCTAAACCCGGCCTCCCTGATCAGCTGAATGGTGTCGCCATGAGCATCAAGGCTGGAACGGTGGACGGTGACTCATCAGGATCAGAGTGAGTATCAACACAAGTTAAGATCCACAGAGCCTCATAAAGATAAAAAAAAAAAAAGAAAACAATTTCAGACACTTGTAGGAAAAAATCATCCATAAACCAATCAACTGTCAGTGGAAACGTGTCCAGTGTTGCATTCCTGTTCATCATTGTTGTGTTTAACTGTCTGCGTCAAACTACGCTGCTGTCCTCAGTGATCGTTGTTGTCATAGTCTGTCTCATTTCCACCTAATTATCTTAAACGTTAACGTCCAACCAAATGAAGACAGCATCCATCCTGCCATCAACCTCAGTGTGAAAGTCAAACTTTTCTAACAACTGAACCATTTTAATTGACCCAGAATCTAAAGTAACAAAGCAACAGAAATGACTAATTTAAGAAGACAGGCTGCAGGTTTGATAACTGTGACAGCTGTCCCTTATTAAAGGAACAGTTCAGAATTTTATACTTAGTGCTCATAGAGAAGTATTAGACATGCAACTGCAGCTTTCTATCGCCCTTTTAATGCAGTTATGTTGGACAAATCCTCAATCCCAGTTCAGTGCAAAGACGAAGCCAAAGCAGTTTATTATAGATAATATGTGTAGTCATTGTTAAAAGTTGTCTCATAGCAAACAGAAAAATACTATGAATAGTCTGGGTATTTTTGATACTATTGCCAATACAGCACCTGACTTTTATTACCAGTAAATAAACAACACTTTTTTATGCCTTAATTTCAGGAGATAAATACATTTTACTACAAAAAATATTTTTCTTATGTAACAGAAGAAGCCAGAAGTTCTCAAACATCAATTTTTGTCTCAGAACAAGAAGCTGTTCATGAATAAATGAAGAAGATTACAAACCTGATCGGACATTTGATGCCAGCTCTCAGTACTGGACAGTTTACTAGTGCGTTTTATACGCAGCCCTAACGATCATCTGGTGTAACAGATGGATGCTGAGGGTTCGGAGAGAGAAAACCTGTTATGTAAATTAAAAAAAAAAAAAAAGGTTTGAAATATCCACCATAATTGATTGCTATGATCTTAGTGCTGGATGAGAGTGGTGGAGTTTCACCTGCTTGAACTGCACTGATCTGTGGATAAAAGACTGCAGCTGCGTGTCCAATATGAAGAAACTACTCCCCAAACACACAGTGAACAGGAGGCGCCTCACGTCTGGTTAAGGCATGAACATTATACGTGTGTATTTATGTTTCTCAAAGCCACTCAGCTCTTGAAATACAGTAGCGTTTATTTTCAGTAAAAATATAAACTGTAGTTTACTAATCAACCTTCTCTGCTCCTTCTCTTTCCAAAAATATATATCATAGATTTTTATTCTTTAATTTTATCCCATGAAGCACTGATCCTCATTCAAACAAATCAGGATCACTGTCTTCAGATTGGTGCATCATTTTAGCATCTGCCATCCCTCACTGCCTTTGTGTGTGTGTGGGTGTGGGGGTGTGTGGGTGTGTGTGTGTAAGTCTGTCATTGCCTCACGTGTTTTTTTTTCTTTTTTTGTGTGTCTTTTCTTGTGTTGTGCTGCATCCGTTTCCTTCCTCTCCCCACCATCCCATCCTAAACTCACCCTCCTCTTCCTCTTTCACACACCCACCCTGTTTTCCCAGCAGCCACTGCAACACCTCCATGTGACCGCGCTGACGGAGGGGTGTGTCTTTGCAGGTCATAGAGCCACCTTCCTCAACACTGACTGCGAACAGGGAGCATCGGACTTCCCCTTAACAAAAAAAAACAAAATAAAAAAAACAACAAAGTGGAAAAAGAAGGAATCCCCCTTCCTCCCCCTCGTCATCATGATCCTCTTAAGGTGTGTGTGTGTGTATGTGTGTGTTAGTGAGTGTGTGAGAGAGTTCATACACGTGTGCCAAACCTCAGGAGTCATTGCACTGGCCCCGGCTCAAGCACACTGATGGAACGAGTGTCACTCTCCCTTTAAAGAAATCATTTTGTTTACATACTTGAAGCAATGCACTTTTTTTTATTTACCACCCAGATTTTCTGGTGTTTTTTTTTCTTTTGGTAGTGTTTTTTTTTTGTTCCAGGATATATATTTTGTTTGACTGTGGAACAATAAAGAGGTCATGCTTTTCGGGTGGGTCATTTAGTTGTAGACTTGCAAAACATTCAGGGAAATTCCTTGTTTTTCATACATAGCTACTTTTTTGTGCTTATGTCACTGTTGGAGCTGTTGGTGTTTGTGCCAGTCTGAAGTTTGCTCTGCGTCAGGAGGTCAGACTCAGGTTTTTCAGCTATTTCACACGCCTGAAAATGTCCGAGAGGCACAAAACGATGGTCGAGCGAAGGACCATTTTCCACCCTTGAAGCGAGCCGACGGCAGAAGCGGGGACTCTTCATGGATACATGAACTGAACTTGAAAACAGGGAGGAAAGAATCGCCGTATCTGTTCGTCACTGGATGCTCCGTTATAAGCTATTTCTCATTAATGAAGGATGTTTCCCCTGAGGCGACAGCTGTCCGCAGCTGGAGAGACTTGACGGCCTTCTGCACTGCTCAGCCTTCATTCCCTCACATCAATGAGGGCTCAAACCTGCATGTGCAGATCTTGGAAAAAAAGGACTTAAAGAACTTTTTTTTTGTAAAACATTGAGAGCATTTTTTTTCCTCCCACGGACATTAAAAACGCTCTCATTTTTCATTGTTTCATCTGAGGGATGAACGCATTCATTTCAGTTCAGTGACTTAACAGCTGTATTTTATAGATTAGCTACAGAGCTTTTGTCTTTTTGTAAAATAATGAAACACATGAAAAGTTGTGCTGTAATACTATTTGAGCTGTAACCCATTTTTACTGTACAGAGGAGCCTGTAAATGAAACATATCTCTAAATGAATCATTTAAGTAAATATGTACAATTCCTTCACACACTCTTAATACACTGGAGGAAATTATCTTTTATCTGCTTTCAGTCAGATTGATGTGATGTGTGGATGCCATTTTTACCAGCTGTATGAATTTAATGTATAAATGTCATTGCGATGCCATAAGAATCACTAGCAGGTCAATCATGATGTTTATATCAACTCTGGTATCCCAACAGAGGATTGTCTCTTTTACTCTGCCGCTCCTGTTTTTACTGATTAAACTGTTTTCTACCATTTCCATCTTACCTCAAATTTCTATCAGTGCCAAGTCAAAATAACATCACTTTTAAAAAAAATGTGGGTTTTTTGGTTTTCCTGTGTAATGTATTTGACATAAACACACAGCTGTTTGCGGATGTCAAGGTACTGTTTGTACGTACAAGTGGAATAATCAGATATTTGCTATAAAAAGAGACCAGACTACAAACTCTCATTTATAGAAATGGTAACCTGTTTATTTCCATATAAATAAGTTTAGTGTGAATGACTGTCTTGTCTTAAATGAGTCCAAACAACTGAACCAGGGTTAATCTGTTTCATAAAGCCAACTCAGAGCTGCTAAGATCAAATAAGTCTGTTATTTTTCATGACTTTGAAACAGAAGTTTCAATAGTAACTAATTTAAACAAGTTTATGAAACAAATTTTCCTAAAAACAAGCCTGACTTACTGAAGTAAGCCTGGTTTGATATCTTGCTTTTTGAAACATAACCCCTCTGAAACTGAAGTTTCTGCTTCCTGTTTTAATGTTCTCATCTGGTGTGTAAAAACTGCTCGTTATGGTGCAACAACAACCTGCTTCAGACAAAACCGCTGTTGTACATGTCAAAGCTGTGGTGATACAGGGTAGTTGCTGAAGGACGGCTGGTATTTTTCTATGTGGAATAACTTTGTAAAAGATTTAACCAAAATTCAATGAGTAAAAGAGACAGTTACAGTTTTGAAAATGGTGGAATTATTGTTTTTCTGCTCTCACAGATGAATCTGCCAGAGGCACATTTAATAAAGCCAAATAAGACAAAATTAAACTTAAATGATCCTTGCTGGAAACAGTTGTTGTGGCAAAAATAAATGAATAAATCACAGCTGCTAGAAGCAAAAAGTGACCAAGCTCCTATCTGTAGATGTAGGGAAAAAAAAGAGACAAAAGATGAGAAGAAAGGCTAATTTATGTGTTTCAGGCTTTAATTACTGTTAGATAGATTAGGCTGTAATCAATACATTTTAATATTCAGGTGGTATCAAGCTACCATCACGAAAATTATTCCCACTATTCGGTCAGTATCACCTTAGATAAGATTGAACCAGATTAGGTGCTCATTCTCAAATTTCTGATCAGTTTCCAAAGCAAATGAAAGACTTGAGTCTTTAGGCCTGAAGACGTCGTGCAAGAACTCTGAAGTTTGAACTAAGAAAGGTTTTTAAGTTTCAATCAATTTGATTTAATTTGTTTTTAATGAAATAAGAATGATAGACTTACGGTTTTTCAACATTTTACAGTGTATGAAAGATTCTTCTCAGTTTGGTCTATTGTTTGGAGGAACAGCTGATTTTTAACTAATTTCTGAAATTTAAAGGAATAGTTCAACATTTTAGGAAATAAGCTTATTTGCTTTCTTGCCAAGACTTGGGTTTAAAGATTGATACCAATCTCATATCAGGACAAACAGCTAACCTCGCTCTGCTCAAAGGTAAATCCATTTTCCTGGAGTCCTGCCATCACTGTGAGGCTGCCAGACATGGTGAAGACTTGGTAGACATCACTGCTCTCAGCTAAGTCCAGCACATAACCCCCCTATAAAACTAAAGTGTTTCATTTTTATAAAAATGGATTAAACAAATAAGATATAACATATTAACTTGTAATCTTTAAAGGAGCTGTTAAGCAGTTTTTATAACCTTTGGACAGAATCAGGCTACGCATTTCCCTAGTTTCCAGTCATTATGCTAAGCTAACGGCTGCTGCTAACAGCTCATTTTTACTGTACATGAGAGTCATATGCCCTATCGGTCTTCTGATCTAACTCATCTGACCCAATGCATATTTCCCAAAATGTCAAATTCTTCCTTCAAGCAGCTATAATTGTGCTATAACTTGGACTAGATGGAACTACTGGGTCCCCAAATGCTAGAGGGTCTATTAAACCTCGGTTCTCCACCTGGCTGTTCCTGGATCTACACACTTGAGCTTGAGCAGTCTTTCTCAAAGTGGTGTAATGTGTGTTAGCTTAAGGTTATCTGACATGAAAAAGTTTGAGAACCACTGCTTTAGAGGGTAAGTCTACCTGGCTGGGACTAAAGGAGAACTTGTATACTGGATTGTACATTGATCCATGTAAAGCTTTCTGCTCAGACTCTTGCAAAGAACATGAAACAATCAGAACCTAAAGCAAAGGATCAAATTCCCCCACAGCAAGCTGAGACATGAAACACGTTTGACCAAGTCATTAAGTTCATTTCTAGGCAGCGTGCCAACAATGTAACGGTTTGATATAAGCAGAATAATTGCAGAATATCTGACCAATGAACTATCCCGCACATCCTGGAGGTGGAGACACACTTAATATCTGATTCTTTGTAGTTTAAGACGCCATCTTCAAGTTGTAACATGACTTTGATCAAAGCATTTTTTTATCATCATAAATCTGTCATAAGAAACTGATTTGGTACTGTAACAACTAAGAGTTATACTCTTATTAAACTAAATATGTGATTTAGTGGACCTCTTCATGAAGTTTTTAAAAAAGTTGTACAAACAAAAAGGGCAAAGTAGTTTTTGAGCACTCGAAAATTTACATAAATCTGTCCAAACTCGCCAAACTTTCATTAACATCATCATGGATCAGGAGGTTTGTGGGAAAACTAATTAATTCTGAAAAATGTGACTCCTGCATGACAGGGGCTGATCTGATGATCTGGATATGGAAGTTTACTATAGTTATGAATGTTTTATCACTTAAAACACAAACATTTTAAAGTCCGTTGTATTTGTGAAACAGCAAACATTCCATTGGGTGGCAGTGTTTT
The DNA here is from genome assembly GCA_029490765.1 of Euthynnus affinis. NCBI lineage: Eukaryota > Metazoa > Chordata > Actinopteri > Scombriformes > Scombridae > Euthynnus > Euthynnus affinis. The sequence goes on along the minus strand of CM055840.1, from coordinate 16,907,606 downwards.
AAATCAATGCAGGATGCAGTGAGGTTGTTTTGCACTCGGGCTCATAAGGCATAAAAAAAGTCACTAGGTGCCGCTGTTGTTGCTTACCTGTGTTTCTTCATCATCTTTAGTCAGATACAGACACTTCACTTCCAGTTATTTATCCATCCTGTTGAGCTCCAGCTACTTCTGAGCCTGAGATGGAAACATAAAGTCAAGATTTATTCATCTTAAACTGTCCTCACAAAGCATTAGCAGAGCACTACTAGGTGCAAATAATTACTTTCAGTACTGATTTAATTAATCTTTGATTAAAAAATTAGTTCTTTAATGTAAAAACTTATAAATTACTAATACTTTGTAATTGACTCATACTTAATTAAAAGTTAAATAGTACTTACATTGTAGAAGAAGGTTTCAGATTCTCCGGTTTTGTCATCGCAGCAACTGAATGTGATTCAACAGTGTTCATGTTCACACTTTGTTGTAACTACAACCCTAAAATATGCAGAATTTCTCTCTTCATAATGCTTCCTGAATGTGTGCTATTACTTGGAACTTCTTAAAATGACCCATTTCCAGACTTCTGTTTGTTTAGAGCAGTGATTCACAACATGTGAATGGTCGCGAGATAAAATCTGAAAGAATAATTAAGATAAGAAAGCCCTAAAAAAAAAAAAAAACTTTTTTCTGTTGGGAATTTCTGCAAACTCTCTTCAGGACTCTAAAAATAGTTCAGACAAAACAAGGTGGGGAAAAAAGATTAATCACCTAAAACAGTCACAGCGGACATATGCAACCAGTGACGATGGGCAGCAAGTAGACACAGTTTGGTTTTAAAGTCAGAAAGTGCTGTTAAAAACTTCAGTCAAAATCTGCAATAACCACCTGACAAGCAGCTTATGATGTAATAATTTGTTGTAACAGATCATTTTATTAAAAAAAAGATGTATAGATGCAGACATGTTCAGTTTAAATACAATCTAAAATTAATCTTTTATATATTCATTTTTTTCATAATACTGGGAATGGACTACTTTTAAAACAATTTGTACCTAGTATCAATTCTATAACAGTAGCAATTAGCACGGCAGCTATGAGAAAAGCATATTGTGGAGTTTGTATACAAATACACAAAGCACAAACAATAAAACACACATATTGCAAACTTCTGGTCTGTATCAATTCCTCATAAATAACGTAAATCCAACATCCGTGAACATGGAGGACATAATTCATTGTTCGCCTGTTCACCTCCTTTCTTCATAAATACAACAAAAATACTTTTCTGATCAGAATCCCTATCACACGTGTGTTAGTTTGTCTGGAGTGTATTCAGTTTGAGTCCTCGAGGCTGCTGCTTTTCTGTTCCGAGCCGCAGTTGCAGAGTCGGACCATGATGCTTTGCAGGCTTGGCTCCACGATACCGAGCAGGGGCCTCTGGGAAGGATCGCCGTTCCAGCAGGCCTCCATCAGCTGCCAGCATTCCTCATCGAAACCGGGCAACCGCTCCGGTCTGGCACCTGGAGATGACACGGACACAAGTGAGCCCCTGGCAGCCGATTGGATAAAAAACATACCAAAGAAAAACAGCAGTGTATCCTTTTTCATCTGCATTACACATTAGTTACCTTTTTTAACGTTATTCCAGAGTTGGTCCTTGCTGGAGCATTTCTCAAAGGCTTCTGGGAGTTTAACTGAACCAGTGCAGAGGTACCAGAAAAGGATCCCGAAGGCGTAGACATCAACCGAGTTATCATACTTTCCTATCAGGAGAAATATGTCACAATTCAGAGGTAAACTTAAAAAAAAAGGTTTCATTCCGACGTAATATGTAATGACAGTGTATGTGAAAGGGTACATAACAGGTTTGGCATCTTAAGTGAATATAGAAGGAATGTGACCACAGGAGCCTCTTCATGATGTAATTATCGACAGTGTGACTATTCAGCGATCGTACCTGTAAACAGCTCTGGAGCCATGTGGATCGGGGTTCCAACAATGCTGCCAGACATCATGGCCTCTGGTTTACAGAAGCCCAGGTCAGTGATCTTTGCACGATTTTGTTTGTCCAACTAGAAGACGAATAAGGGACAACAGATCAAGAGAGTTGAGCACTTGTTTGGTCAGAAACAAAGAGAGAGAAAAAAACCAGCTGCTTTTGATCTAAAATAGCATTTTCTGATGACTAAGCAAGCAAACATGTTTTCATCAATCGGTACGTCTGGGGCAGAAGTTACTTCAAATAGATGTGCAACCTATTATCGACGTGCTAAAATCTTCAAATTATGTATTTTCTAGGATTTTAGTGGTTTTGTTTCTGAAAAAACACAACACGTGTAGAAACATCACATTTCATTTATATAAAAAAACAGAATGTCAGAATACATTTTTATGTAAGAAATACACCTGAATCATGTTTCTTTTTATATGGATCTGGATTCAAATTATTCACAATATGTGGAATTTTGCAGTGAAAATTGATATCAGAAATTTACGATGAGAGTTGATCAGTCTGATTAAAGATGTGTGTATGTTTTTTGGGTCAATATTGAATGACTAAACAGGCAACTTATTTTTAAACACTATGATAGTTTTAGTCAGCTGCTTATTTGAGTGGTCAAACAACATCAGTATAAGTAATAATGAACCAATAGTAATATTGATTTTTTTAAAGCTGATACTTGCTGCTGCCAACAGTTTGCTGATAATTCAGTGTACAGTGTATCAATACAGTGGATCATATGAAGTGATGCGAGGTGCAGAAAAAAGGATGTTTGCAGAGCTCACTCTGCACTCACCAGAACATTTTTTAGCTTTATGTCTCTGTGCAAGAGGCCCTGACTGTGCAGGAAGCGGATCCCCTCCACCACATCCAGAGCGATCTGAAGTCTCTCTCTCAGCGATAAACCAGCCTGACGGAGACGGACGACACAAGAAAAAGAAGTGAGACAGAGGAATACAATGCTTTAACAATGATACATTTCCTTTACGATTCACTGCATTATCAAGTGAAGAAGAATACACACTTGACTTGGTAATTGAATACACATCTGATTCGAGTACAGACTTGATAGACTTTGTATGCATATGTTGATCAACCTGAGACTTCTTCAGGCCCCTGACCTTGTATGCAAACACCCCTTTTAATCTTTTGTTGACCAGTTGATGACTGCTTTGTCCTTCTCGGTATAAATGTCTCAAACTTCATTCACTCTGGGTCAGCTTACTGAACCAGACCAGCACTGTGTCAGTGAGCTCACCGCTTTTCCGGAATTGCTATTAAAACACTTCCACCACAGCAAACTCTGAACCTGGATCTGAATGAATTTCTTCAACACAAGTCACCTTCAAGCCTGTATAGAGGTCTCTGTGCAGTCGCTCCATGATAAGCAGCACAGCTATGCTGGAGCCGCCTCCGTAGGTGTGATCAATCACGGAGCCGTGCAGGTCCACCAGCCTCTCGTGCTTCGGCAGGGTCCTGAAGTAACACACACACCAGGAGGGAGAGGTGTGAAAAATAAAACATTTCAGTCATGTTTCACCGTTTCTCTGGGTGATTTCAGCTCTAACAGATTTGACTTGCTGTATGGAGTCCCGCACGGGTCCATTTTTGACCCGCTACGGTTTTCATTTGTATATGCTTCCACTGTTATCATAGTTATACAGATGATAATCAACTGTACATCTCACTGTACCCGCATAACATTAACACATAAAATTCACTGTTCACTGTTTGAACCAAAAAGTTTGACTGATTCTTAAACAGATTCACTGGCTCCCTGTTCGGTATAGCATTCATTTTAAAATTTTGCTTCTGGTCTACAAAGTACTAAATGGCCCGACCCATGAATATACATCTGAGCTCTCAGGTCCCAGCACAGGCTTCTTCTCCAAATTCCCAGAGCCAAATCCAAATCAGATGACAGAGCGTTCAGTGCCTATCTCAAGTCCTCAAGTATGGAACAGCTGCACCAACACAGTCCTGTTTTAAGAATAAACTAAAGACATTTTTGTTTTGTTTCACTTTTAACTCTGTGTGCTTACATGTGCATATGTGTACTTGTGCGTGTGTATATAACGTCTGCCTGTATCTGTGTCCTAACCATTTTTACTTTAAACTTGATTTGACTTGACATATGATCAGAAAGACTATTTGTCATGTTGAAGTCATTGTGTATTAATTTGAGTCTTATTGTGCACACTGGGGCAGGTCCAGCTCAGCTTGAAAAGGTCCTGCATTCCTCAGATCTATGACAGCTGAAGCAGACGAGCGTTAATACAACACGGGCGCTTCCAACAACATGTTGATGTGTTCATGGAATAACCTTGAGGCCTAAACAGTCAAAACACATTTTTATAAAATGGGTGGAGTTTGGCTTTTATAAAAAGGCAACTGTCAAATGAAAGGAATCACTGCTCTTGATAAATGCAACTGCTTGGTGTGAATTTCCCATAAACACCTCTCGTCAGTGTAATGTGCTGCCAGCTTTGATGAGTATTGAGTAACTTTTCTTGCGGCTGTGCCAAAGCAGTGTTCACATGTATGTGTGTGTGTGTGTGTGCTATTTTTACTCATGTCAGTCTTACTAACTGACCTTGTGTAGTGAAACTCTAAAGCCAGGTCGTTCCAGTGTTTATCATCAGGCGGGACCACAGACTTTAAGGCACATGGGTAGTGTCCTCCCCAACTGTCGCATAAGTACACAACTCCGTATTGGCCTCGGCCCAACTCCCGTCCGAGCTTAGGCTTGCCTGTCAGGAAAAAACAAAAGCAGTCGTTTGTTGTTGTTTTTTTAACTCAAAAGTAAAAGAAAAAGTATGAATGCAGGCAGCAGAGTTTGTAAAAAAGCTGCGTAACCTCAATGTAGGTGGTTACTGCCTCTCCAAGTTTGTTTTGGCCTTTGATTTTGGGATGTTTTTGCAGGAACATGTGAGCAGACTGAGTTTTGTGTGTGTGTGGGTGTGTATGAGCAATGGAGAATTTGGTGGCGATGACTCACCATGCAGCAGCACATCCCTTAGAGAGCGGCTCTCCAGAGACAGGCGGGCCAATCGAGGGGCGTGGTCCTTCCTCACACGCAGCCATAGGTCCTCAGTGCGCTCCAGACGCCCTGTGTGCCCTTCCTCCAGCTTAAAAAAAAAAAAAACAAAACAAAAAAACACCCACACGTGACATAACATCTCACGGTTAGTATTAACAACTATGAACAGCTACTAAATTACTGGTTTCATTTGTTAATGGTTATTTTGTTTGGTATATTGACATATAAGTCTCACACCAACCTCTCCTGTGCATCGTTTTTATATCAATAGTGCCACTTTTTTCAAGATTGAGATTTAATCTTTGAATTGTATCTTTTTGGTCCATCCTGTCACATCTAATTTTGTTCTCTTTTCATGAAAAAACATCACTGAAACGCCATAAAAAAGGTGCTATCACTATGGAAACTGTTGCCAAGGACAGCCACCATTAAGTTCTCAGGGACTGCTGGCCGGTTGCATTGACCTCTCTGGTGATGTCGTCATTTATCAGAGCAGTTAACGTAGAGTTCCTGTCCAGCACACAGTTACTGCTTGATCTATTTCATTTCTGTGGGTGAAAGTCACAGGGTGAAAGTAAATTGATGTGTCTGTCTAGGCGGCTGTTTTCATACACGTCTTCCACGAGGTTCATGTGTTCTTATCACTCATGTTTGATTTGTGCACAGCTGGAACTTCAAAGTCAACATAAGAACTGATATATTGTTAAGTTTGCTTGCAACTGTCTCAAAATGTAAACACTGTGTTCAGTTTCCTGGCAAACTATCAACTGATAGTGTTAATTCATTGCATGATAATCAGATTAGTCAATTATTTATAACCATCATTTAGTAGGTATGATCATTTTTTTCCCTTGATGATGAAGTTAATGTTATTACTTGGTATTTTAATTGCTTGGTAAAATATGCTAAATTCCTCCATATTTTCCACTTTAAATCAACAACTGCATTTTGCAACCATCTAGTTAGGATAATGGATGAAAGTTATGCATCTTTAACTCTACATGATCTGTCATTTGCGAGTGAGGAGGCCCACTTTTGTCAAAAACTACACATCAAAACTTTTAACATGCTAAAAAAAATCTGTTGCATCAATGAAAGAGCTTTATACAGTATGAAAAACTACATTTTGATCTTATTTAGTCTGGTCTTGCCTGTTATGGACTGAATTGACTACTCCATAAACACTACTACAGAACTCTACTCACACATTTATGAGGTTTTTTTATGTTATACAAATGTCAGTTTGTAGCAGATAATAAAAATCAGATTAACTACGAAATATGACAATTGCAACAAGTTGTGATGTGCCCTGCAATAAACAGAGCTAGGTGTCTCTGACATGCAGTAACAGGCTATTAACATCACACTGTTGTAAATTGGGGGATAATTAAGACTGCTGAGTGTCTTTGTTATGTTTTCTTTTCAGCACAGAAAAAAGGACCCTGCTTTTAATTTCCTGTGTGATCTTGCGAGCTTTCTCTGTCTTCACAGCGCAATTTACAGTCACATTCATTGCAATAGCTCCTCCATATCATACAGCATACCAACGTATTATCTCTATTATTCATGGACGCTCTGTAACTCTGTTATTTCTGACAGGAATGTGATGGTAATGTTATTTTATTAGGTTAACTTACTTGAACTGTGCTCGTTCACTCAGACAGCAAAATAACTAAATTAAATTAGGATATTTCTGTCCAACATACATACAAAGCATCTACCGACATCACCTCTTCTGTAAAACTGCCACAATTAATCAGCGCGTTTGTGTAACCGCGTTAAGAGTGAAGAATTAGCAAGCATGGAAATGCAGTCAGTGATGTGACCCACACTGTCTGTCATGTGATGATTATCATCAGAGCAATTTGACTGAAACTGATTCGTCAGGGATTTCAAGGAGGGAGTCGCAACTATTTGCATATTGGTGCTTAAAAAGCGAAGCATTTCCAAGTGAAGTGGAGTGAAACATTAAACCGTGAGCTGTGCAAGGCCTGCTGCTTAAGCTCAACGAGAGCAAATAAAAGCTAATATGTACATAGATGTTATAGAGCTGTCAAGACAATGCAAGTGGTTTGATAAATGTCAGAAAGAAATGAGTCAGTTTGCAGCCCTGAGTGTTCCCACCAGTCACTGATACTGAAGGTAGAAAAGGCTTTCAAAGTATTCGGGTGGATCAGCAGAGAGTAAATGTCCACAGTCAAATTCTGTGGGGACGTTCTCCGCAGCTCATATGAACTCTGGCTGAGAAATTAGTATGAGCAAACAGCAAAAGCTAAAAAAGAAAACAGCCAATGCTAATCAGCCAACGCTTTATGCAAACTAGTCATATAATATTCTGTCACCCTGATGCAAATGTCTTTTGATTACAGTGTCTTAGAAGTCATGTCATGTTGGGCATCAACCTGCCTGCCTCCATCTCATACTGTTGATCTGTTTGTCCTGTCGTTGTTTTAAAACCTTTGTTCTTTCCTCCTCCTTTTAAATCTACAGTATCTCTCACTGGTTATTGCAGTTCCACTCAAAGTTATGGTATAGCCATCCAAGTATTAACTCCAATAAGAAAAATGTATAATTTGAAAATTATCAGCATGGATAAATCTGTCAGCAGCTCAGGAGGTGAATATTTAATCTGTCAGTCTCTCACATTACTACATATTCTGTGCTGAATGTTGGCAAGGCGAAGTAATATTATCTATGTAGCACATTTCATTACAAGTGCACTTTACAAAGACATTTACAAACCACACAACCATCTCACACACACACACACACACACACACACACACACACAATAACTAATCATAAGCCTAGAAAAACAGTGAAGTTTTCAGTCTATTTTTGAATGTCGACACGGTGTTGAAGAATCAAATGGGGTTAAATCCTCACTAAACCTTCTGTAATCTGAACCTGAGTTTACATCCACTAGTTGTTTGATGGCAGTAAAAATGTGTTCAGTTTTCAAGTATAAGATCAGAAAAAGTCACTGTATGTTTTATTTGTATACTTGAGGCAAGGTGTAGAAAAAACACAAGGAATGAAAGAAGAGAGGTGTTAACCTGGCGCAGGGATGCTGCAAAGGCCTCATGGGAGCTGTTGAGGCGGGTCCTGAACTGGGAGCAGATGCTTCGGGCCAGTTTGGCAGCACTGAGACTTTCTATGGCGTCCTGAGCCACTTTCCGCTTCCATTCTGGACTGATGGCAGGGGGGTTTACAAATGTTATCCTGTGGATTATCTAGGAGAGAGATAAAGTTATTTAATAAGCGTTCCTTCAGAAGGAAGCATTCACGGAGCCTTCTGAAACTCTGATGGATGAATGTTGTAGATACCTGTTTGATTTGCTCCCAGACGAGTCGTGTGACGGAGGATCCTGAATGAAAGGTGACCTCCACGTGATAGGCAGCATTTAATAACTGGAACAGATCAGAGTAGGATGTAAATCATTAGGAAACCCTGCCGTGCAAATAACCAGAGTATGCTGTCTGTAAGTCTAGTGGCCTCTGGTGCTGAAGCCAATCTTCTTTTTCTTTTGGTTCTCCATTTTCTCAGCATGTCACTCTGACCCGATTCTGACCCTTCTGCTTCCTTTTTTACTTTTCCTTATTTTCAACTAAATATTCAACCGTGACTTTGAAAATCTTTTAGATAAAACTAAGCTATGCTTTCTTTACTCCAATGCAAACTCCTGTTTGCACTCCTCTCTCCACCTCTGTCATGGCTGAATATTTAGCTGTTATATTATAAAGGTCCTTTCCATAATGTTGTCAAACACTTACATTAACAATCTGAGCCTGTCAGTAGTAAAAACAAGCTTTAGTGGACGTACATTGACAGGGAGCTATTACCCTCTCGGATTACATTGCAGCCTGTTTCGCGACTGCATTCTGAAGCGCTCTCACTCAATACTGGACCGACTTCAAAAATTGTTTTCCCCATTAGTCACAAAAAGATGGGAAAATAGTGTCCATACCAGTTTCCCTTTAACACAACTCTGATATGTCAGCTCCTGTGCAGGTTTCTGGGAAGCTAAGACTGCCTGTTAGAGACAGAGGCTGAACTGAGGAGCTGCATAAAGGACCAGAATAAGATTTTTTGAACTGTGAATCATGCAAAGCTACCCTCATGGAGTAGTTAGAGATGAAAGGAAAAGAGCATAGTAGGTCCCCATATAACAGAAATTAATTATATTTTTCTCACATTCAAGCATATTTACACTAAACAAGACTGCTGTTTGTCAGAAACACAGACTACTGCCAACCTGTTTGAGGTGATTGGAGGTGATATTGTGGACCGAAGAATCGATGTGCGACTTCTCCAGACTGTTGAGACATCGCTCCAGAGTTCCTACGAAGCTCTCCCTCAAATAGTCCACAGAGCTGATCAGCTTATTTGCCACGGCCTGATTCAAACGAACAACTATCAGCTCCTGGATCTGGTGGATGCACGATTTGATCTCCTTTGACGTAACAGGCTCTCCGTTAGTTGTTACGATGATATCTGCAGTTCAAAGAAAGCAGCTTAGCACTTCCCAGGCATGTGGTAAACTGTAAATTTCATTTTATTATTATTTTAGCAAGAAAGCGTAGAATATCATATTGATTATAAGTGCAATAAGTCTAAAATCTTCATAATTGCTTAAACATTTCATTTCTAAACACATTTGAATACAATTTCTGTAGAGTTATAGCTGTCAATTCATCTGTTTTTGTTCATTTTCAGTATTTCTTATTGAAATGGACTGTGGAGGTTTAGTTGTTTGACATTCAACGTTTCTCATAAAAATGCTCTTCCACTTCACCTAACACCTAACCTAACTACCATATATGATTTTCTATATCATAAAATGCACTATACATTCTGGTTCAAAAACTTAATCCTTTACATCAGAGCTACTCTCATATTTCCAGGTGTAAATGTTGTTGTTAGCAACAGTGCCAGAGCAGGAAAAATCTAGCTAAAGCCACTAATTCTGGTAGAGGTGAAAAAATGCTGATTTCCTGTCTAATTACTGACCGACACATCTAACTAATTCTGAAACAGGAGCTGATATAAAAACACCTGTAACTTAGTCGTTAAAAAGTGCAAAACTTTGTGGTCAGATTGTGAAACAGAGCTGGCTCATCCACGTCCCTGCAGGTCAGACTCGAGTCTGAAGACATCAAAGAAACTGGCTTTGAGTTGGGCTGCAGACTTGAGACTCATGGTCAGTACAGAACAGACAAGCCAGTTGTCCATTTTGTCTCCCTCAGAGACACATCAGTAATATGACAAAGCTAAGGAGGATTAAATGAGAAGAATCTGCACAGGCTGCAGTCTGAGTACCAGAAATCAGACATTTTTTGTAATGGGGACATAATTAAGTGGGACTCATTTCTTATTAACTTGAAAAAATGAGAGCAAAATAAATAAGGCACACGTGTGGTCATAATTGAATAATCAAATGTTAAACCACAGAATCAAAGTTACTGGAGACTATAACAGCAAATCACGTTTCCCACTTCCTAGAATCTAAAATAAGAAATAAGAATAAATTCCAAATTTATATACACATTTTTTGCAGAAAGATTCATAGGTTATACATTAGTTATATAGCTATAATTATAGTTCTATTGAATGGGGGCATAATCAAAATTTGTAGTCATATAGGTTGTTTGTTATAGCAAATAAATACATCAATACATTTAAGATTCACTGCTTCTCAACTTATTTTGAAGTCATAATTTGAAGCATGAGACATTGAAAATCATTACTGAATAATTAAATGTGGTGAGTACTGAAAAGCAGCAAAGAAATGTATAATTTAACCAAAGCACATGTTTAATCAACTATGTCAAAATATTTCCTTCCAAATATGAACTCAAATCACAAGCTTTTTAATTAATTAGTGTAAGGACTGCAATTTATATACTACAAACAAATAAAAAACAAAATGAAATAGGAAGTACTCAGAGAGAGAGATCCTGGTTGAGGGACTGTACGATTTAATACTAATTATGTGCTTTACTGATCTCCATGGTGATACTTGCTTTGTTTTTGTAGCTTTTAACAAACATCTACCTGGACTTGATTTGATGGCATCAGAGTCACTATTTTGATACAAACAAGCTTAATCTGGATTTAAAATCTTGACTGTCATCACAACTCTGCTGATCTTCTTAACTCTGACATTTTTCTCGAATAAAGCCAGTTATTATCAGACTAAGATTCTGGTTTTATCCAATCAAATGTGTCCTAATCAAACGATGTATACCTCTAAGAGGAAATGTATTAATCCCAATATGCGTACACCAACTGTTTTATGTCATTTTTGTATGTTCCACCATCTGTACAATAGTGTCTTGATTAATAAACTCTTGAAAAATGACAGCAGCGAAACCCTCCCAGCCTTGAGCTATTAAACCAGGGTGCTTTCTTACTAACCTGTAAACTCCAGGTTGGCAGCATCCTCCAGCAACTGCTCTTTCATGCTGGTGAGTGTCTCCACAATCATCTCCTTCATCTCTTCCTGTTTGCGGTTAGCGATGGCCATGAGGGAGGTGAACAGTTCACCCTCTTTCTCACGAGTGTACTCCAGCCTGCGGGGTGTTATCTGCAGGTCCCTCTGCATGTCAAAGGCCTGCGGGGGGGATGAAGCAGAAAGGACAAAGGTCTGTTGATGATTCTTTCAGAGGGCATCTTGGGTCAAAGCACACTGAGACCAAGCTATTAATGCAGTCAAATGACTATGAAGCGGTAAAACAGTGACCGATATTAACAGTACCGTGAGGCATCATTCTCTGACCTGATTGATGAAAAGATCTAGACAGCGACAATGGAGCCCGTTAAGCAAGTTGGCAGCCTCCACCTGCTGATTTTGAAGCACTTGGCGAGCAAAAGGCACCAGCAACCGATGCAGTCTTTCGAAAGCCTCACCCAGCATGCTCTGGGGCTTGGCGCCCGGGGTGGGCATCTGTGTAGGGGCCCCACAAGAGCAGTTTCCTGTCGGGCTGTTTAGGAAACCAAGGGAGAGCAACTGCTTATGAAGGGCGCTCTTCTCCCTCTCCTTTTCCTTCTCTGCACGGCGGCCGGGTTCTGGGGAGGCTGCTGGGATGGTGTCAGGGATGCGGATGAAACAGATGGGAAAGGAGAGCATCTCTTTGACCTTCCAGAGCTCTGCCACCTGCTCTGTGCTTAGGGAGTCCTGGTTGATGGCATAGAGTATGATGGGAATCACATTGCGAGTGCAGTCTTCCAGAGCCTCTTTTGTGGGCTGGACACTCGGACAAGGTACCACCATGACCTTCGCTTCCTGATGATTAACCACAAAGAAAGCACAAAAATATTACTTTCATTACAAATTCAGTTGTTTATATATACACAGGAATTTACTTGGAAACATGGTCCTGTAAAAAAAGAAAAAGTGTCTGTTCACCCAAAATAAACAAAAACATATTTTCACATTTACTCATAGTGGTTTCAATTCAATGACACACCATTTGGAGGAACACCAATGGATTCATTTGCCACGGTTTTGCTGAGAACAAAACTAATGGAGATAAATGGAAATTAATATTTTTAAAATAATAATGGATGACATAACTAATGTGACAGGTGTCACTCCCTTTGACGAACAATCAAGAGAATTATCACCTGACTCTGCAGTTCCCTTCAGCTCTATGAAGTTTTATAGCAATTCACAGTTCACTGTTCTTGTCCAGCAGCCCACAACTTTACTGTTTTGGTTCACTATCACCACAACAGTTTTTTGCCACAGAAGGTAGCTGTTTTCAGAGAGAAATCCACTGCACATTACCTGCCCAGTGCCAAATGGCAGGTGTAAAAATTAGAGGTAAAATTAGCGACTAGCTGGTGAAGAGACATATTTCCTTCAGGAGATGGTGGAGACCAAAAGCAGAGCTAAAAGGAGAGCGAATTTCAGGCTTAGATTCACCATTTGACAAGAAAAACGACTCCAAATGTATGTGAATATTGCTCCGTATCTGCTAGATGTGTAAATAGTAAAGTGTATGCTAACAACTTTGCTATTTTCAACTTAAAAAGTGAAAATATGGCAGTGCTGAGTTCACATCTTGTTTCTACTGGCCAAGCGTTTAGTTTCTGACCTCACTGTGGACAGGTTTCAATATTTTATACCAACAGTAGAAAATAAACTGTTTTACTTTACTTTTTTACTTTAACCTCCTGACATAAAATGCAGACGACCATGCCTTAACAGTAAACTATAACTCCTGTTATATAAAGTGTTTCCAGGCGATTGGAGCGCGGTTTCAAACCAACTGATGTTTGAAGATGTTTAAAGAGATTCCAATGCAAAAGGGGAAAAAAAAAAAAAAAACATCCACTCATATCACATGCTCCTTCTATTTCTGAACACATAACGGCACATTAATATTTGTGGTGGTCTTGGGAATGTCTGTGACAGGGCAGAAAAATATCAAGTAAAAAGGTTTGCTTAACCCTTGATAAATAACAACATTAACAAAAATAGACTGGGAGAGAGCTTGAGAGGGAGACCATGACAGGGGGGAAAAGACAAGCCAGAGAAAAGAGGCAGAAATGACCCACTGCTACACAAAGGAGACAGTCAGTCCTGTCTCCAAGAAACAAGGGCCGAGCCCATCTGAACAGTCTCTTTGGAACAAAGATAGCCTGCAAACATTTGTTCACAACCAATCAAAATCAATACAATGTTTGAATTGCCTTAATGCAGTCATGTTTCAACAACAACCCTTCAAGAGAATGTCTGTGGGCAATTTTGAAGTTACTATTTTGTTTTGTTTTTTTTACATGTCTTTAAAAAGGACTACTGTCTGACCCAGTTATACAGAGAAAAACAAGACAAATGGACGTTAATGAAATGGGAATTTTCTTCTATAAGCATATTTTAAGTGTGACTGCCAATATCGCAGCCCTTTGTTAACAAGCAGGCTCTCTTATGTGAATTCATGGGGCACCGGCAATAAACATGACAGAATATATACCTCAAAAGAATTTTAGAAATGTGGCGATACGTTAGCACCTCTTATGTCCTCCCAGTCACCGTGTGCTTAAGTCGAGATGGTCAAACTCAGGGAGTAAGAAAAGGCTAATTAGCAAGTTGGTTCTCATCTGGTGGCCTCTAAAGCAGGGTGCTGTGATTATGGCAAGAGTGTGTGAATACCACAGTGAGCGGAGAGATTCTGTGCCTTCATTACTCTCACCTTAACATGTTAATCTCTTTTTCATTCAGCAGAAACCTGAAGCAGGGCAGCATGCTACTTTAGTTTGAAGGAAACTTGTTTAGTAGTCAGCTGATGAAAACTAGATAACTAGATAAATATATCCAAATATTAACTTAAGTTGGTAGATTTAATTTTCATCAAGAACGGGCAAAGCAGGAGACTACAGAAAACAATCACCTTCAAATATGTTAAAGCCAAGATGATTCTGTCTCTAATCTATGATAAAGTGAATATTATGACAATGGATAACTCGGCTAGTTAAGCCTCCTGCGTCCTCTCAAGTGTGACAAACTTTTTGACCCAAATAAAGGATTGCGGATCCCACGCCTTTCAGTCACATGTGAAAATGATCAAGGGTGTAAAATGGCTGCTTTGCTCCCAACACTGACATTTTCCTTTCAGGAGTTAATCTATTATGCTTTTCTTTTAAGTTTTTAAAAGTCTATGGCGATATCTAAACAACACATATTATTTTTTTAATAACACAACGACAAACAATCAAATCAGATCCAAACAATGTTTAAAATTTCAGCAATGCAACAAAATGTATTAAGATTAACTGTTATATGAATTCGAACTAAACTGTTTTACATGTAATTAGAGTAAATTAAGTTATTCCACAACACTGATGAGACCATAGACTGTAAAAAATAATGGACATGGCCACCATGACGTCATCCACTGGTTTGTGTTTTGAAGCCTTGAGTTTGGCATTTTGACTGCTGCCATTTTGGATTTTTAGAGTCAGAAGTGACCATATTTGGACGAGAAGGTGGAGCTGACCCTAACGCTAGCTGCTAGCTTGGTTGTAAAGTTATAACATTTTAACATGGGGCTCTGCAGGTTTTCATTTTTCAGCCCTGGATGTTGCCACTTAGATGAGACTTGACAGACTGATTAGTGAGCTTTTGTCTAAAACATATATTTTTAATATGCAATCAATGTTTGTGTATATAATGTGTATCTATATTAGAGAAATTTCCTTTAAAGCAAATCTATTAGGTAAAAGTTATGAATGGGTCTTTTCTGTGAACACAGCTCACCCAAAAATCATAGTTTTGGGCTTTAAGAAAAACAAAAAACGGAAACATTTTTGTTTTTTTGTATCCCATGAATCAGTTGTAACCATGGAAACTTCATCACAGCAAAGGGTTTGGGATTTTTTATACATGACCTAGTCATGTGAATCGCACCAGACCAGTGGCATTACGTAAGGGGGCTGGGCGGGTGGGCTGCCCCAAGGCAGAGCAAGGCCTAGTTTCTGGGGCTGTGTGATGCTCGCTAAGGGGCCTTGGTCTAAAGGATTAGAGACTAATTTCCACGTGTCACACATGATAAGGAATGACTACAATCCTTACACCATGCTAAATCAATTCACTCCCACAAGATATTGTGATTTTCAGGTCGCACTGGCTGAAGACCAGCATGTCTGTGCTGCTGTGTGCAACAATTCTTCCTTTTCAACTAACTTCAACATTAACTTGTGAAGCTGTTTTTAAGGAGTGCCCAAGACTTAAACAAGAGACAAGAATGTATTCCTGAACAGTAGCACAAATCATGTAAAGTAAAACTATGAACAGCACAGGAAATAATCAGCTCTGCTCAGTAAGCTGTTTGTGTGCTAAGCCATGTGTGAACGCATAAGGCTGGATCAAGGCAGAAAGACTGATGAAAAAAAAAAGTAATCATCTTTCCTTTTGTCAGGGGAAACAAGAAGAAATACCACCACACAAAAATAGAAACACACATTAGGGCTTAATAGATGATGTGTAGTACATGACAACATGACCTGCATATGCAAAAATTGATGTTTTTATTCATATAAAACTACAAAAACAAGCTGTAGTTTAAGTGCACTGTGAATAAAATGACTTATTTCAAGTAGTGTAAACTGTTGTCATAAGGCAAAATGATACTGCATCAGAATTATTAAATCATTATTATATCTTTCTCATACTGTAGATACATTATCATGTCATCACAATATGAATGAATGAATTAATCTGTTTCTGTCAAGGGATTTAATGTCAAACAAATTTCACTATGCGCAGGCTCGAGATTCACCTGAACGACCTTCTCAAAATATACAAATATCCAAACTAATCATACCTGAAATAACAGAAGCCACTAAATACTACATGTCTCCCTGAAGAGACGTCCTCCACACTAGTCTAATGCAAGGGGAGTCATGTGCATAAGCAAAAAACTAAAAAAATATTTTACAAGGCAGATTCTTTTTTTTTTTTTCCTTTCTTAACAGTGAATGAATCTTCTTGTTGCAGAGTGTTATGCCATCAGTGTTTTATATCCTTTATTAGAGCTGAGAAATGAGCTAGAAATGTAGTGATACCAACAATGGATGTCACCAAATGAGTTGGAGGTGGGGGCAGGTGAGGTTTAAGTTAATAGTGTCATAACATCTTTTTTTGCAGCTGGTTTCCAACTTTTGAAGAGGGGTGCAAGTCAGAGTCACATCTGTAATAATAAATTCACCAATCAAGATATCAAGAAATCAAGAGAGAAAGAAAAGCCCTGTCAAACCATCCAAAACAATGCAGCAAATAACAAGTAGCAAGAAAATATGTCACCAAAAACCAGAACTGCAAAAACAAATAGGCCTCAACTCATTTCAATGTTCAATAGGTGTATTAAATCATAAATATCGGGGTGTGTGTGTTTGTGTAAAAAATCTGTTTTGTTTTCTCCAGAAACCCAAATCAGTTCAGTTCAATCCAGATGCTCAAAAGTCAGTTCCAGGTTTTACTACTGATCCACACAAAACAAAACAAACCAGGAAAACTAAAAAAAAAAAAACCCAAAAACCCACTTTTTTTTCTTCTTTTCACATTTCCTCACAGCATGGTAGCAAATGCTTTGCAGGATGCCTGATGGCTGGGGGCAGTGACCATTGATCGTTAGCTCTCTACTGTCAGCTCTAATAAAGGCATAGTATGCAAAAAAAAAAAAAAACCACCACCTTTTCGCCCTCTCCCATTCTTCTGTCTGATATCATCTTCATTCTACGTCATTTACTTCTTTATGTATCTAGATACAGAATTAATTCATTAATACCAATAAAGAACCAACATCACATAAACAGTTTATTCAAAGCCTACCTGAAGCAGTGGATGATGCAGGGTGATCTCTAGCTCTGCTAGCCTGTGTGCTGGGTCCTCACATTCCTCATGGATCTCCAGGTCTTCCCGGGGCACCGTATCCCAGCGGCCACAGTTAGCCGCCAACTGGTGCACCAGCTCATACTGGCCCGGCAGCGCCAAACTGAGCCGTGTCTGCCTCCCATGGGTGAAACACAGCTTCCGCCTTTTGCAGACGGTGCCTTGGACTCCTTCACAAGCCTCGCCAGCCTCAGGGCCCAGTGGCAGCAGTCTCTCCCCCAGCAGACAGTTGAGCAGCTGGTAGCGGGCAGCACAGTCCTGACCCAGTACCACGATGTACGGGGCAGCGCCCACAGTGTTGCGTAGGAACTCTTCCTCATGGCTGGGGAAAGAGATGCAGCTAAATTGGGCTGGAGGAAGAGACAGAACAAAAGAGGGTATATGTTTAAGTGGTGGATTAGGAACAGAACTTGGTTTTCTGAAACCTGATCAATACCCCTAATCAATCATGTTCACTCCTGGAATCAGAAATCTGCTTTTTCAGGGCATTCTCTTGATCATCACTGTACGGCAGAGACAGTGACACTCAATGACACGTTATACTTTGTATCTGAGCATCATTTACAGACTATAAAATACATCACTCTTCCTTCGTAGCAACTTAAAACACTTTAAATCTGATATCTTTCCTTGTACTGTTATTTCCTGATCAAACCCCTCAGATGTGGAGCACACAGAGGAACCAAATCACCCTTATTATTGAAGGTATCCGACATAATCCTCAGTGATGCTGAGTCACAGTCTAAAATAGTTATATAACAAAAAGAGGGGAGAGAGCAGCGATGGCCTACTTTATATTCATATAGCAGTGTGTTTCTTTTCTTACATACATGTGGTTTTACTGTAACTGTTACACTAATCTAACATTCCTCTACTGGTATTCACCACTTGACCTAACGTGGACGCATTAAAGCTGACCTGTGCTGAGCATTTGACCGCACGACCTGTGTGCAGCAGATGGACTATGCTAATAAACAACCTCTTTTACTCGTAGCAGCGTAGACATATACATAGCAGCTGGAGAGCTATTGTGTGATCCTGCTGCATCATGTGATGCACATTTTTTGTCAAGATAAGTGTAACCAAGACATTTGCAAGGTGAATCTAGTTAGCAGGTGAGGACATGCGTTTGGCTATGCCCATGAAAGGGAAGCATTATCCCATTTTTCTGTTGATTTACGGCTAATCTTCTGCTTAACATTGTTCATTCAACACTGGAGAAAATGATTGTGACCTTCTCTCTGTGCACAGGACACCCACTCTGACAGAGCTAGCCACTCCTGCAGATGTGACGCATTACACTTTATCAACATACCATCAATCCTGTGCGTTTAAATCAATGTTTCATAGAAAGAAGCATCTGAATCATATGGTCAAACAGCCTAAAATACTGAATGTTTGAAATGTATGGAATGTTTGCTAGTAAAAAAAACATTTTTGCCAAACTTTTAAACCTACATTAAACTTAACCAAACACTGAGACACAAACACACAAGGTATAGTTGATGCAAAAGAGAGGAATGAGTGCCTAATATAACAGGCTCGTGAGTGCAGAAATCTCAGCATATTTGGTGCACTTAGTCTGCTCATGCTTTTGAGAGGGGGGCTTAATCTCTTAAGTTCAAAATCCTAATTAATGCATTTTTTTCAGTCTACATGTTGGTGGAGAAATCACTTGGCAGCATCACCTTGTTAGCTGTGGATATAATTGGGTTTTTTTGGTCATCATCCAGGATGCCTGTTTAAACCACTATGACATTGAGGTGCAATCACAAGCATGTCCATGTGTCTGAAACCTTACCTGCCTCCAGAGAAGCTGACTCTGAGCTCATGGTTGATGCACAAGCATTGCTGTAGTTTTGTCTTATTTCCCGGAAGAAAACATTAGTCTCCTTCAAGTTCTTCTTCAGCTGGATGGTGTGCTTGTTGTAGCCGTTAAAGGTCCGTGTTAGTTCCCGAGCTAAAGGAGTCGCTTTCTGCTGTACGTTTCCCTCCATGATCAACAGGTTGAGGCTGCTGTCTTCTTGAGATTTACCAGAGCAGGTGCCACAAGACCCTAAAAAAGACCCTAATTATACGTCGCTATTGACAAAACTTGAGTAGTAAACAAGTGAAACAAATGTCCTGCTTTTACACCTTTCTCGTTGTGTACTAGTTAACTAATAAGTTTATCCACCCACTTCCTGAGCAGTTGGTCAAATAATTAAAAAAAATGACACTTTTATTCACTAAACATTAGTGTGTCAGTGCTGGACAGACAATAGTGTCTTGTGTCAGTGAATAAAAGTGAGGCATTTGGCTTTTGTTGTTGTGTTGAAGCTGACTAGCACAGCTAGCTAGCTCAACGTCGACAGTGTTAAGAAAACTTGAGTGTTTCTGAGGTGAGATCTTACAAAGTTTGCTAACAATGTCAACGCTATTTCTGCATGTTGTGTTAGCCGTCTCCAATAGTTAAAATTGGCTGACTACGAAGTGAGGAAAACAGGGAGACCTCAATGGCGACAAATGTGCAGGAATAATGTGTGTTTTACGACCAAAATGCGCTCCAGAAACGGGTAGCGGTGCTAGTCGGATGGGATCCCCGTCCCGTCCTCTCCTCGGCCCGGTACGACAGTCATAGCCTTCAACCGTTTCACAGCCATACAGCTCCGTGTTAAAAGAAGAAATAAAAAGAAAAAAGTGGGATCCAACTTTGACAGTTGCCTCTCAATGACAACGGCCTGTGCACGACAAAAAAACCCAGTTGTTTTCCCCCCGAGGGATAAGATCTTCCTAAACTGGCCCGGAGAAACCAGTGGACATCTTCCAGCCTGGAGAGAGACGGCGACACAAACTCAAGAGAAAAGATTAATGTTTTCTCTTTCGGTGATGACGAAGATGAAAAGGACAGTCTGCTGTGGTGGTGGTGCTGCTGCTGCAGGGCGAGGTTTGTCCGAGTCAAATCAAATAGCTAAGGCCAAGCAATGAAATCACTGCAAAACAGAAAGTCGATCAGACCCAAAGCTAGGGAAAGGAAAGGGCGAAAGGAAAGGGCGGGGTCCGGGATGACGAGTTGCACTCTGGGAAACGTAGGATTCTTGGTTGTGGTCACAGTTTCGGTCCAGTACAGTATGTGGATGGCTCACCCTGTGGTCGAAGTGCATGCTAGTGCAATATTTTCTTCCTCTTTGAGGTTTGACGGCAGCTGGCATCCATAGAGTTGCATTACTGCCATTTTCTGGAACTGTGAACTCTTGCAGTTTCTCCATCTGATCAAGCATCTTCTACCTTGCCCACTGAAACCACACTCCTCTTTAGTCCTGCTCCTGTTAGCCCCAATCTTTTCATTTCCTCCATCATGTCCTTTCGCTTTGACACATATATGTATATGTATGTATTGCAGCTGATGACCACATGAGCACAGTTTCTGGTATTTGACAGTGGTCACATAGACCAGTTGGATGCTTCCCTAAAATATTAAGGGTCCTGTATAAATTGCTATGTCTGATTCTAATCTAGTTATTACCATAGACTACTATATATACTAGATAGATAGATAGATAGATAGATAGATAGATAGATAGATAGATAGATAGATAGATAGATAGATAGATAGATAGATAGATACAAAGTATTAGTACTTTGTCCACTCTGTCGTTACCCAGCATGCCTGTGTGAGCAGGAACCCAGGTCAATGTGACTTCAGTAATTGCATTGTCACTGTTTACAGTGGCAAAACCACTGTCAAAACCAAAACATAGATTAAATGTGATACTTATGGTAGGTCAAACTTATTAGACAATATTTTCAAAGTCAACATTTTGACTTTTTGTCTCACAATTATGACATCTCATAATCGTGATTTAGAAAGTAAAAATATTTACTTTTGACTTAGAAAGTTAAAGGGGCGCTCCACTGATTTGATAAATGAAGTCTGAAAGAAGTGAGCATGCACCAGGCAGGGAGGAACTAACAAAAGATGCTTTTTAGTGGCATTATGGGAGATGTAGGATCCAGTGTTTTTGGACCTTGACCCATGCATATCAGGGACTAAAGGTCAAGATATCTCGACCTCTGTTGCCTTGATTTTTGAAGCTGTCTCTTGGGTGTTCCCAAACTAAATGAAAGTGCAATGCCAAGTTGTTGGAGTTTCCCTTTAAGATTCTGACTTGATGTTGCTTAATTTTGATTTACTGTGTCCTAATCTCATAATTAACTCATTTTTTCTTTTAATTTGTTTTCCATGCAGTAATGGTATTTTATAATGAGTAAAAGGGATAAACAATCTAGTATTATTCATACCCTTGAATTACAAATTAGTTCCCTCAAATATTATTAGGAAAGGAAAGGAGTAAGAAAGGTCTTTATTGTCGGTTATATGCACTGTCATCAGCATATAAATGTAATTTCTGGTTCCTTGTGGTCCAAAAAACAATGAGCGTGTGCAGTGGAAACAATCTAAATCCTTGTTTTTCTCAAAGACTCTACAGTGTGAGGTTTATTAAGTTACATTTTCATAAACAACTCATATATCTGAACTTCTTGGTTTAATATGTGCTGATATAGTATATATATATATATATATATATATATATATATATTTTTTTTTTTTTTTTTTTTTTTTAAAATTTAATTTTTTTATTTATTTATTTTTTAAGGTTATATAGGCAGAATTTTATGAATAGTTGATCTTTTCTTCATTCAAGTTTATTATTTATGATTTTTTGGTTCTTTTTAAAAAATGTATTTATATTATATCTATAATGATTAAATTCCCAGTGAAGTTTACTGTTTCAGTGCACTGATGTCATTTTATACAATAGTTTATTGCAAGGCTTTGATTTCATAAATGTAAAATATTTGACATAAATTACTATAGTGAATCATTTTGGTGATTTATAATGTTTATATGTAAATGTGTTCCCTGTGCAGGTAAACAGTGATCAGTATTTATTTATGTTTCATACATTCAACTATTTTTCTTATATTAATTTTGTTCTTGTCTATGTGCTATTCTTTTCTAAGTCTTATTCTTCCAACATTGTGTGCATTTCCTTCTGATCTCTGATTACAATTGCAATTTTTGGCCCCAAAAGCAGTTTGATAGTTTATTTTGTGCACAGTGTTCCTCTGCATACATGAGTGAAGAAACACTGACAGGCTGCTCAGACAGCTGAGAGGCAAACACAAAGGGTTATGAGGTCAATTAAGACAGAATTTGGCTGTGCACCAGTTGGCTCAAGGTGTTAAATCTGAGTGTTCTTGAAACCAGGAATGTCAACTCATCCTGTCCTGACTGTTTCGTTGTTGTTTTTATATTATTAGTATTAAGTACTTTTAACAGAGCCATTGTCACAGATTTTCTTAATGGTCCAAATCAGTCAACCGAAATTGTTGCAGCTGGTGACCACATGCTGATCTCTAGTGGCCAACAGCTGTAAAGACACTACTAATCCAACCTCGTGCTCTTTTCTATATTTATTTCAGTTCACCACAGACTAGGTCAAGTCGATTGAATAGTTTATTACAAAACATATATTTTATCTCAATGAAATCGACTAGGATTTAATATATAATATGTTTGTGGAACTGGGGAAGTCAAAGCGGACTGCCTCTTGAAGAGTTAAATATGTGATTTTACAGTCGATTTTAATCAGCTGTGGATAGATATACTGTAGATTATGTTGGAAATTGAAGCAGTTTGTTCTTGTTTGTTTTCAGGTGGATAATTAAGGGAAATGGCCACAATACTCACATGTAATTAATATGTATAATATTCAGTTAAATTCACCTTCTAGTGTTAATTAATTCAGCAGTATATATTTGTTTTGTACAATATATTTCATGTTAAAAGTATAGCCTATATTGCATAGCTTTATATGGAAGTTCAGGCTTTATACTTGATTTGGCGCGCTTGATCTTTTTATCCACACACACCGGCTGTAACAGCAGTCATCCACCAGCTGAGTGATCTGCATTTTGTGTTTTGACATAGCCTTCTACTACTAGTATACTATACAGCTACTAATACAGCTATTCATGTCACTGAGTTCTGCTACTGCAACTTCTGTCACATAGTTTATAACAACAACTTGAAGCACTATTGAACTTCAAGTTATCCTCCACTCAAATATGTGTTTTGCTTATTGTTACTTCACTCAACTGCTTGAGCTTCACTGTGTAAATTTAGGTTTGTGAAGAGTTTGACGCATTTAGCTTGTTGTTTTCATATTTAGTTGCAGAAGGTGGAAACTTTCCCTGTACTCACATTAAATCTGAGTTTAAGACGTGTATGTTTGAGCAGGATTTTTAGCATCTAGAGTGGATAATATACAATTTACAGAAGTGTGATGTAGAAACTTCAGACCTCCAGCTCACATACATTAAAAATTGACTCTTAATTTAAGTAAGAGACATCCTGTGTGCAGCAGTTAAATTTTAGAAACAAAAATATTTTATTTTTAAGTCAGGAAAGGGAGAATGGGTAGATGTGCTTATAATATATTTTTAAACAAGGTTCACAGATTATTTTTGTTTGTTTGATTGTTTGTTTGTTTGTGGAGAACCATATCAGACAAAAAATATTATTCAGTATTTTCATGTCTTAAAAAATGTCAGGAGGGGACCATAAACATTGTTTAGTCTGTTTTAATTTGTTTTGAGGCTTGAAGACATGTAATGGGTAAATATTCAAAATAGAAATTAGATGCATTTAAAAAGTAACAAAAACACCAGGAGAGAACTACACATTTGAACACATAATCTGTGTTTTCACCGGCACCGCCCGGCACCAAGAATCAAACGCTCCCCTGTATACCTCAAACGCCCCTCGACTATTTGACGTGTCCGGCGGCAGGCGAATTTTTTTTCCCAGGATGGCGAAGTCATGATCCGCCCTATTCTGCATCTGATTGGTTAATTCTGAAATTCGTACCCTAATTCTAACCAATCCAACCAACGAAGGCAACGACTACTAGCCAATCAGAGGCAGAGTAGGGCGGGTCATGCCTTCACCATCCTAGGAAAACAAAAACTTTGCTCTGAAGCTTCAGGCGGAGCTCCGGTTCTCCTAGCATGCTGTGTACCTGCGGCTAGTAGGTGCCAGCACAGCGAGGCAGAAAGACGTTCTCCGCGGTGAGGTTAGATGTTTCGGTTTCTCTCTTCAGTTTTTAGTTTTAGTAACCTACCTCATAGTCGGAGGCGGGGCAGCTCATTTACATCTTTATCTTTTACGTGAGCAACTTAAAAACAACTTGCACCTAAAACAAGAGGAGCTCCAAACGGAGGAATGCAGTTTAACAACAACACCTGCGTCCGCGGATAAACCGAAAAAAGACCTCAGCGTTTTTTTGTCAGGATGGACGGCGTAAATGTCGCCCGTCTCTCGTCAAACTTTAGGCCGCATGTCGGAGGAGTTTTACCCGATGAAAATGTCGGGAAAACTCCGTCCCATGTGCCCGTGAAAAAACAAGCCGTGAAGAGACACCACCACAAACACAACCTGAAGCACAGGTACGAGTTTCTGGAGACCCTCGGGAAAGGAACATACGGCAAAGTGAAGAAAGCAAAGGAAAGATCCGGTAGACTGGTAAGTTTTCATCTTCACTTATCACTACTTTATCATTTTAACCATCTGTAATGCCTTTAATCAACGATGCTCACATCTGCTGCCAGTATTAAGGTCTGTTGGCTCTACTGTCCTGTTGGCCACCTGGCGTTTGTACTATTTTTAGAGGCACCGTCTGCACAAAGGACGTCTACATTTGGATTTTAATTTGGGTAAAACTACTCAACAGTCTGTTAAACGTATGACCCATATATGCTGAATGACCAAACACTAAAATGGTCCAGTGTATTTGCTGATGAAGTTTGCCTAAGAGTTCACTGTTTGCTTTAGAGGGGGGGTTGCACTCATTTTTGCCAATGTTTTTTGGACTCTGTGTTCAGTTTATGTATTTCATAAGAGCACAGAATAAGCTTTTTAATTTTTTTTTGTGTTAACCCATATACAGAATGTAATAATCTAAATATTTCTTCTCACTGAAAGCTATGAAATATGTGGATAATGCTTAGTTGGTTAAAAGGTTTGGCACAACTACACAGTCTTGGTCCAGTGTGTGAAGTAAATTAAAATTCTGCAAGCATTTCCACATCATTATATCAGTTTCCGCATAGCTGAAGCAAACACAATATCTTAACTGGTAATTTGTGATGTATTAAAAAAAAAAAACAACGAAAGATAGGTTGCCAAGAAAAGCAACATGTGATTGAGATCACCCTGCAGATATAATTAAAGATTGAAAATGATCCTTGTAAACCTGTCACTGCACACAAAGGTTTGTGTATTATCAATATTATCAATTTCAGACATTCGTTTAATGACTTCCTTTTTTTAATTCATCAAGGAAAAGGCGTTTCACTGGCGGTATGTAGTGAATTTATCCCATGGGAGGAATTTAAGACGGGAAAGTTAGGTAGCTTTCATTATGTGTTCCTGGTTAAGTGAGAGGGGGAAAATTGCAACTTGTCTTTCAGGTGAATTCCACTTCTCCATGACCTAAGGGGAAATAGGAACTATTTAATGTGTAAATACTGTAGCCTGGTCAGAGGTAAGCCTTTAAAAGGGACATAGAGGAGTTAGCAAGTCTAGTCAGAACTTTTTAAAAAAAAAAAATTTTTTAATTAGACGTTCAAGCTTTTCCCTTTCTAAACATCTACAAGTGGATTATGGTGCTGTTAGACACACATTTCAGTTCAAAGCAATACAACTCAACACCTCCAAAATGACCTTTACTACTCATAAAAACTCGATAAACTTAATGAAAGTAGGATTCATTTCAGGGTTTCTGTACAAACCGTGTTGTATGCTTGATAATTTGCATTCTGCTAGAGGACTTTTTGTTTCTATATCTTAATCTATCAAACATTTCTCCAGGAAATGTAAATTATAGGAAAATTACCAAAAACAAAAAGCAGGGATGTAAATGCTTTTCCACTTTGGCAGTTCAGTAGTTTCAGGTGCTGCCACTGCTTTAACAAAAAAAAAAAAAAAAAAAATTAAACACTTGGCCTAGAAGTGAACTCCCTTTGATCGTAGATCTGGTTCAACAGCCGAGTCATGTTTATCAGAAATGCTCTGTGTGAAAAAGTGAAAGTGTTTACAAGTCAAGGAGGAAACAGTTAAGAATTATCCTTCAGTACCTGCAGTCAACAGGTAGAGATGCATGTTCAGCCTTGTCTACACTCCCGTCTCTGCTCTCTCATCGTCTTGCATGACTCGCCGCCGCCGCTGCTGCACTCTGCTTTTATAGGATATGAGTTGGTGTCTGGGATTCATCCCTCCAGGCAGATCCCTGATCCGCATGCCTCAAACCCCCCGTGTTCAACTGTCAAAATACTGATTAGCACAAATGCAACAAATGCAGCTTAAATATCAGTTTGCATGGAATATAAATAGAGGAGACAATTAATTTACTTTGTTTTTAATCTGCCTGCCTTTGTATTGGCAGCGTAATGGGCAAAGATATGTAATTTGACACAGGGAGCGACACAACACAATGGATGGCTTCATCTTGTGTGCGCTGCGCCTCTATAGCTGTTCTCATTGTATAAGTGCATAAGTTTGATTACATAACCCATTTAGTTGGGGGGTTCCAGCATAGATTGAGGTTGGCTTGATCTCGCTCACAATGCCTCAACCCCAGTTAAACACTCTTTTTCGGTGATGAGCGGTAGGTTTTTTTGTGATTTTGTTTATTTTTGTAGCTCTAAATGATCATTTTAGTGTGTTTGTACAAGACCTGAGTGTGAAATATCAAAGGTTTCAACCCCTCGGTGCTTATTGCGTGCAAACTGACAGCAACAAAGACCGCACACACACACACGCAGATAACCTCACAGGGGTGTTAACTCATCATGAGTGTGACTTCAGCTCCGTCTGACAGCTTTGCAAACAAACGCAGGAAACCTCAGCTCCCAGAATCAGGAAAAAAAGGTCAATGTGGTTTTTGAACACCGAGGAGCACCAAGACCAGACGGTGACTCATGATGTGAGACGGGCCGTGTGTTGAAACTGATATGAGAAGTCGTCCGCTTTACCCCCCCCCCCCCCCCATGTATGTAGCCTTGAGGGTTAAGAATGAGAGGAAAGGAGGACACCCCTCCACCAGTGCCACCCGGTGCCCCATGACACCCCTCCACCTCGGGGTAGACGGCGCTGACGCACTCAGCGCACAAGAGGAATCTCCGGCATCTGAGCTTCAAATAAACGCAACCTACAGATGTGTAAGGGGTCTTCTCAACAAGCACGTGTGTGATAGGTCTGCAAATACAGACGCAGACAGATACTATTTGGATTTAATTGTCCTTATTCTGTGGCTCTCGCAGACAAAACAGAAGACAATAGATTTCTTTACAGCAGACAGTACTTGACCCGGCGTTCCCTCTGCCTTGTCTGAAACAACACGGCTAAGTTTTCAGTTCACTGCCCATTGTTCTTCTCACAACAGGACGACCCTTATATGGAAGGCATTTCTTATTAAAGCTGCTGACTGTGTTAATGATTAATTTGTCGTTTAAGTAAGATTTGACTGGCTCTCACTTTTCAAATAATTATGACAAATAAAGAAGTCAAATAATCTTTTTCTTTTTTCTTTTTTTTTTTTAAGGTTGCCATAAAGTCCATCAGAAAGGAGAAGATCAAGGATGAGCAAGACCTGGTTCATATACGCAGAGAAATTGAGATCATGTCCTCACTCTGTCACCCGCACATCATCACCATATATGAAGGTATGGTACACACATTAGTGATATTAGGGTGTGGTTTTTTTTGTGTATGTGTATGTGTGTTGGAGCGTAGTTTTGTGGTTTGACTTTCGGAGGTGAATCTCTGAGCCACGTGATCCCTCAGAAGGACATCTCTCAATCAGTCTCTGTTTGAAAATCAGAGAGTTCGGTCACGCAAGTCTTTGTGGTTACAGGTTACATAAGCACCGATACCAAAGCTGAACCCTGCCTGTCAGCGCTGTGGCGCAATGTGCAGGGCCTCGTGGCTTCCAATGCGCCTTCACGCCTGATGAAATGGTCATCTCTCAGTGTTGTCCACCTTTGTTTGTTTGTTTGTTTTGCTGTACAGTTATCGTGGGGCCTCGTTTATCCTAATCAGTGTGACCTAGAGGTCGTACGAGAAGATGGAAAACAGAAATATGCTTCAAATGAACATGTTACATACATGTGTGTACTGTATCCCATTTAGATGCTTGGAGTTGCATCTTTTAAGACAAAAAAAAATCAGATAATTTATAATATTTGGATTTCAAAAACAAATAAATGCTGTTTGTTTGATCTTTCAGTATTTGAAAACAAGGACAAAATAGTGATTGTGATGGAGTACGCCAGCCGGGGGGACCTGTATGACTACATCTGCGACAAAAGGACCATCTCTGAGCGGGAGGCCAGGCATTTCTTCAGACAGATTGTATCAGCTGTGCACTACTGCCACCAGGTAAGGCAGTTTTTCTCAATATAATTCTGTCTTACAGGACATAAAAAAGATGTTTAAAGAAAGTTGAATCTAGGGGAAATTGACATCATGCATTCATTCACAAGTAATGCATGAAAATAAAGTATATAAGCCCCTGTCAGATCGTCACCCATGGCAGCTACGTCAAACCTAATGACGCAGAGCTCCACCGGCTGTTTAGCTCATTGTTTTTTTTTCCAGGGCACCGGCACCCCCAAAGTTACATAATGGGCATTATTCAGTGTCAGCCTGCTGATTTGAACAGGGAGGCTGTGAGAACGATGCAGAAGGGAATGAACATTTGGTCTGTAGAGAGCCAGCATCAGGGCTAAAGGCCAGCCATCCCAGCACACATACACACACTCACACACGCACGCACGCATGGTCTCACACTCTAATGAGAGTGTGATGGGACAGAAGGGCTCTGCAAACACACACACACACACAATCAGTTGTTGCTGTAGTTTAGAACTGTAATTATGAGCATTTAGAGCACACTATATTTTACTATAGCTGCACAGCATTTATACACATTGGCAGGACGGTATTTGCAGAGGGAATGCCCTGTTTATATTCTATTAACCATCTGTCTTTTTTCACTTTTATTGAATCCTGATGTCTAAGTAAATATTGTCTTTCCTGTGCCTTATGCAATCAGGAAGAGACCATATAAATTCTCATGTTATGGATTATATTTTACATGGTAATGAATTTTAAAATATTGCAGGTAATAGTTCCTTCACGGCTGCATCTTTACAACAAATGAATGCTACACAACCAACAAAGGATGTGTCCGTTGCTACAATAAGTGCCCATATGTAAGAAGCAGTTGACCTGCATTTCTGAAGGCAAACTAAGTTCAAACTCTGCTTGAGTCAAAGGCATGCCCCCCTACAGAGCGGAGGACAATGAAGCATAGCTGACGTACCAGAAAAAAATCTTCACTTGGAAAAGAATGTGTTCTGACCCAGTAATGACTAATCCTTTTATATAATATAGACAACTTCCAGTAAACTGATGTGTAATGTTCTGTTAAGAAATATTGTTATACAAATAATTTATTTGTTTTTTTTTCTTTCTTTTTTTTTCTCTTAGAACGGAATAGTACACCGAGACCTAAAACTGGAGAATATTTTACTAGACGGAAATGGCAATGTTAAGGTATGTATAAGTCCCACACGGACAGAAATTAGCCTTTACATAGATGTACCATTAACACAATGATTTGTAGTCATTAGAAATGTCTAAAAAGAGTAGTACGTCTAAGGGAGAGTGATGCAGTTCTGACATGGCTCAGCTTGACGTTTACTTCTTGTTCTTGCAGATCGCAGACTTTGGCCTGTCGAACCTTTACCACGGCGATGAGTATCTTCAAACGTTTTGCGGCAGCCCACTGTATGCTTCCCCAGAGATTGTAAATGGACGGCCGTACCGAGGGCCTGAAGTGGACACGTGGTCCCTCGGGGTGCTGCTCTATACTATGGTTCACGGCACCATGCCTTTTGACGGAAACAACCACAAAGTCCTGGTCCAGCAGATCAGCACCGGAAACTACCGGAAACCCAACAACCCTTCTGGTGAGTCTTTCAGCTCAGTTTTTCTTCAAAGGGACTGAAAGATTATTTTTGGGTATATACACTTAATTTTGCACTTTATTTTATGACATTGTATATAAATTAACAGAGTTTTCCTTCTCTGTCACTCTCTATCAGATGCATGTGGGCTTATTCGTTGGATGCTGATGGTAAATCCTGAGCGCAGAGCTACAATAGAGGAGATTGCGGGACACTGGTGGCTTAACTGGGGCTACCAGCAGCCATTACTGGCCGAGACAAAGAGCAGTCCAGCAGAACAGACCTCCTCACCGGCCTCTCCATCAACAATTCACCCTGCAGGTCTGGCCAGTGTTGCTAGTTGGCTGCGCCGTACATCAAGGCCTTTACTGGAGAACGGCTCCAAGATGCGCTGCCTGCTCCGCTCGCAGGGTGGTGGCGGGGAAGTAGTGCGGCAGCGCTCTCTGCGAAGATCGCGAAAGGAGAACAATGTCTCCCAGACTGTTCATGAGGGGAGCACGGACACTCGACCTTCCAAGGGTATTCTAAAGAGACGCAACAGCGTGAAACAGAAGGTAATGAGTGAAACCCCAGCTGTAAGTTCAGTGGAACCTCAGAAGGTCTTGGGTTTGTCAGCACCAGCCAATGCTGCCCCTTCAGCTGCATTGCTGCCTCGCAAAGGTATCCTAAAGAAGCCCACAGAGCAAGAGTCGGGGTACTACTCCTCCTCTCCTGAGAACAGTGACTCTGGCTGGGTTCCACCAACTAAAGAGTGCCCTTCAGCACCGACCTACAGGAAAGGCATCCTGAAGCGCAACGGGAAGTTCTCCTCAGGTGGGCTACAGGAGTTTGGCTCTCTGGATCAGCTGGCGGCTTCTTTGCCCCGCAGCGGTGCCAGGTCAAGACCAAGCGGGGCCATCAGCGAGGACAGCATCCTGTCTTCAGAGTCCTTTGACCAGCTGGATCTACCAGACCGTGTAGGACCACCAACACAAATGGATAAACCAGCCAAGGCTAGCATGAGAGGATGCGTATCTGCTGACAACCTACTGGACATCCAAGAAGACAGGACCCTTAGAGACGGGTTGCTGAGACCCTGGAACTGCTACGAGTCTGGAGTGGCTGACAGTGCCTTTTCTATCACAGACTGTGATAATGTAACAGAGGCTTACAAACAGGCCATGATTATACGAGGCTCCGCCGCAAGCTGAAGACCAGTGATTAGTGAAGGACACTGAATAATGAACTGTTTTTCATTGAGTATCTTAAAATGATTGCAATTTTGACCTGATAGCCAAAGTGAATTATGTGAAACTACCAGTAGTGATGATTATTTTGGCGAACTGCACCAAATTGTACCAAAAAGGGAGGAGACTGTTAAACATTGGATTGTACTTCAGAACCTGTTCGATAAATAATGCCTAATTCAATTAGCTTATTAAATGGCTCGTAATTTGAATCTGAGTAAAAACAAGCTAAGAATCGCCAGATGGCTTCGTATTTTAGAGAAATTATAACGGCATCTGTGCTCAAATGTTTATTTCAAAGATTCTCAGGAGAAGAGAACTGCTGTCAGTCGATCAGGAGCTCCAGTGTTCAACATGAGAGCTTACTATCAAAAATGTAGCTGATACAAAAACCTGAAACCAAAACACTGGTCTGCAAAATGAACAGTTTGTAGAACATATTTTGCTTCGGTGACGCTGAACTGGGAAACAGACATCTGCTTATATTATAACTGCAAAATATTTTTTAATCCAGTTAATGTAATTTATTCTCACCAGAGCAGTTTGAGAAGTGTTTGAGTTAATCGCTGTTTTGGATTCTAGCTTTGTGATAGTTGATCATCTGTCAACATTACGTTATTATCTAATTACATCAGTAAGATACAGGTTCAGTTTTAGTTCTCTTTTACCATGTACTACAGCTTTTACTGCATTTAAGATGTGGGGAGGAAGAATTACATTTCATGGATACCAAAGAGCAATTTTGCTAATGTTACTGAATCTTTTTTTTTTTTTTAATCTTTATTTAAGCACAAGCAAAGTGTGCCAAGAGGACATTTGTTTGTAACAGGGACTTCAGCTCTCAGAGCATTTTTTTTTAATGTTGTTTTTCTTTGAAATGACTTGCTCCAAGTTTGGATAATGACTTGAAATAATAATCATGACACACACTGACTCACAACAAAAGCAACCTGTAGAACCTGCTTTCACTCCCATGCCGACACTGGTACACAAACACAGGGCTTCACACACAGCTTCACAGGATAGGTGGGGCGCATTATGCCACTTCATAGTTTTCAAAGGTCACAATTTGAGAAACAGTGAGTTTTGAGACTAAATTGTGAGCTTCAGCTAACTATGCTGTGTATAATGTGGCACACACATTACTGTGTGACCTTTCAACTTTCAACTACATATCGGAAAATTGGTCATGAGGCTCACGTGTGATACTGGGATTTCCAAAGCAAGATTAGGTCAGCCATATAAAAAAATAAAAGTACAATAAAACTTGCAAAATAGAATCATGAATTAGATTTAATAACATTTGCTATATAAGTATCTGGAAGCAAATCTATGTGCAAATCTTGCTTTATGAATACCTCCAGCGGTCAAAGAAAAGCACATCAGTATCTTTTTGTATCTGTATGAAATTTCATCCTGCACACCGCGAATACTTAGTTATACTTAATTAGATTGTCCTGCTGGCACTGAGTCAGAACATCAAGCCAGTGCCTTGAACGGCAATTTTATCAGACCATCGAAACCTGAGAGCTGATAAATGAACTGTGTGTTCATCATTTTATTGATTTCATGTAACACACGTTGCATAAGTCAGTACCCAGGATCTGCTGAACTGTGTTGTTCAGAAACTGGAATGTAAAGAATGTGTTTTTTCATTTAATTATTATTATTATTTCATTTAATTGTGTTGTTTTTTTTTTTTTTTGGCACACTACTTTATGAGGCTGATCAGGAATTTAAAGCCAGTATTTGTGTGTAAAAGTAAACTAAGAATTCTCTAAATTTCAACTGGAAGTTCTTGTCATTTCTGGAATCTAAGGGATTGTATTAAGGATTGAGATGTACTCAGTCACTGGTGATAATTGATCATTTATGTGTGACACACTGGAAAAAATGCAGTCAGCCTATGGGAAGACAGGTCTAAAATGGTATGTTTCATTTTGCTGTAATTTAATGTGCAATTTGGGCATTTCATCATTTGTGTCTCTTGTCCCAGAAGAAGTTCCAGGTTTGCAGGCTCTATGGATATTTTTATTCTCTGACTGCAGCAGAAACTGTCTGTGCCAAAGTTTACTGGCTTATCCATTAAACGACTTTGTGATCTGCCAGGCTGTTGTGACCGGGATGAGGAAGTCAATAAAACAAAAAAAAGTACTCAAATGCCGCCTCATGTCGTTGGTGACCTTTATTCAAATGTTTTATGTAGTTTAACAGTATTGACATACTATATAGTCACAAGGGAATTCAGTATCATGTTAAACATGCATGTAAACATCCATTAAAACTTATCAGAACTGTCCATATGTAAAACTCAGATTACATTTTCAATTCATTCATATACATGCACAATATGTGAATAGAAGATACTACATTTAAAATTTGCAAATATGCTATTAGGATTCAATGCAAATCAACTGTCAATATCACAAAAAGTTAAGTGAAACAGAATAAGGGAAGCAAGAGCAACTATGTTATATTTCAAAGCTGCATTATCCATTACAAAATACTTAAAAAATGTGCAGCAACAGGGTGACATTTTAAAAAAATCTGCATCATTTCTCAAACTGTAGTAACATTTCAGTCAACATGCAAAGAACCATTAAGCTTAAATGGTGTATTTATTGCCTGCAACCTCTTGTTCTCTCCTGTCAATGTACAATTGATGGCAGGGAGGAGTGTTGAGTGTTAAAGCTTCATTTCCTCGGGTGATGTCACCGGTGTCAATACAACATCCTGAATGTCAGCCGGGTGTGTAGCTGATCTCTGAGCTGCATTCCCCTGATCTGCAAACACTAGCCTGGAAACAAGAGGGCAGGCTGAGCTCCAACACGCTCCGTAGCTGCTCATAGCAGAGGAGAACACATTTCTGTTCAGGGTCGGATGAAAGAGAAAAAACGATCACAAGGTCATCAGTTGGCCATGGACAGACTTTTCTGTGGATCTTGATCAATATTACTCGTGTTACTCTGCTAAAAATAATCACAATCACACCAGTCAATGCTGACGACAAGGAAAAGATAAAAGCGATATTATGGTTTTACTTGGCTGAAAATGCCAGTTATACATTACCCTCACCAGATCAATGGCTAGAAGGTTGGCCAAAAACTTCATCACTGAATCAGAGGAGTCGTCCACTAACTTTAGCCTCTGCGTAGCAATGCTCACACAGGCACACACAACAGTGGAGGGCAAGAACACTGAAAATGTGCAGTCTGGGAATAAAAAAAAAGATTAGTTACATTAAAAATGAACATGAAACACATCTAGTAGTTTCTAATTATCATGAGCACTTTACACACAACGCTACTGCAGCAGTGAGAAAGTCAGTAAAGGAAAAAGTGGCAGGTAATTAGACATGTGCTACCATTGTGTACACACCCTGTTAGACAAAGGCAAGTGCTTAACACCAGACATTTACAAAACATGATCATCTGATATGATATCCTAATAGCTTCAGGCAGGAGAAATGCTGGGACAAAAAGTCAGCCATTCAATCCTGGCACAGACACCTTTTTGAATGGTGTGAACAACGTCAGGAGCCGGGAATTGTCTTAATTTTATGGGTTTTAATGTCAAATAGCTTGTCTAAAAGAGCCTGACTGACTGCATCCCTGCGACCTGTTGCCTCGGGCAGCATCACAGAGATTCGTGGGAAATCAGCCAGCTGAATAGAGGGACGCAGGTCTTTCACAGCAGACAATACAGGATTACACAAACTCAGCTCTCTGTCTCCAAAATGAACTGCTGACACATCGTAATCAAAGTTATGGCTCTGCTTTGTGCCAATTGTTACGTAGAGAGTGACCGGTAACCAGCTACATTTAATGCTCACTAGCTGTTAAACCAGCAAAAAAAAGTACTTTATTTAACTGCAAAGGATAAAAGATAACTGTGTTAACAGCCATTAAACAATACGATGGCCTTAACTGACCGCAGAAATCGTTTATCACAAGAAAATAGGTGAAAACAAAATGTTTTTTCAACCCACTCCCAACTGTGTTTTGCTTAATTGTATTTGGAGAAAACCTTCCATCATTACGTAACTTACCTATGGCTGCCAGAGCAACGTAGGAGTGAACATGCCTGCGCACGTTTTGAAGGTGGTTTGGTCGAACAAAGGGGAGAGCATGAAGAACTGGCTCCAGGAAGTCAGAGGGTACCACAGAGGCCAGACACCAGTCTAACCTGGACACCACTGCCACCTCCCACTGCTGCAACATACACACACACACACACACACACACACACACACACACACACACACATTCCTCTAAACCAATAAACCATCAAAAACCCCACAACAGGAAAACTCCTACATGTCACAGAAGTTGTTTTATTACGTGGATACAGATGTTATCTATTTATAATACAGCTTTTGAACTTAAGATTTCACAATATGTGGTGCCCTGTAACATCTTAACACCCATCTAACCTCAGTGAAATGTGCTCTACATCAGGTCCTAATGACTGGTAGGCCTGATCCAGGAGCTTCTTGAACACACATTAAAGCCCTATTTTATAGACCAAAAAATGGTGTCTAAATTGTTTATAGAGAAATACAGCTGTGTGTGTGGGAGCTGTTATTATAGAGGTTGTTGAACATTTTCTGCTTAAGCCAATAACAAGTTGTGAAATATAGCTCATCCTGCTTGTGCAATAGACTCTCTCAACAGATTCTTAGTCCACAAACTCCACTTTCTGAATCTTTGCATCTCTGTTATCACAAATAAAATGTGTAGGTCATGTACAAGAGATTTACCAGGATCTCAGACACTGAAATTGAGTTGTCTGTGTAGATGCAAAGCTTGCTGGCAGTCAGGGGTACAGTCTCTCTCATTTTGGAGGCTAGGAACATGGAAACAGCCCCCAAGAGCTGAAGGTTGGACTTTTCAATGGCGAAACTGCTCAGATAAGAGTCCAGGTAACGCACCGCCAATGGAAACACCTCTTCTTCACATTTCTGCTCCTCACACACCTGTTGGGAGAGCCGACTGTCTCTTTTACTCTCAAGTCATCATTATAAAAACTGCCTTTTTTAAGTTTGAGACAGGCTAATTCTGCCTACCTGGAACATCCACACTGCCAGTAACCTCCTCATGTAAGGCTGGATGTCTGTCTGCACCGCACCGAAGGAGGGAGACACCTGGCTGGTGTTTTCCAGGGCCGTCAGGTGGCGTAGTGCTCTCAGGTCTGCGGTGACAGCGGGGTCGTGGCCCGCCCGGATAAACACCTCACCCTCCGTTTCAGCTGCATTTTGATCTCTGGGTCGATTCTGAACCTTTTCATCCGCATAAAGATCCATTTAGTTAACTGTTAACTAGAATGCAGAAGCAGCCAAACATTTCTTCGACTAAACCATTTATATACACCAAACACCTTAAAATATCAATGAACCGTTAAGCTAACTTTAGCTCTTAATCAATAACGGTCCTACTACTTCAAAACATACATAAGAGTCTCTGTAGGGCGTCATATTTTCATTTAAGCCGACTTTCAATAATTTCCAATCAGGTCCAACAGAAAAAAATAATACTACGCATTTAAAGTCGTTTTAAGCGGCTTTGTGAGGCTGTTACTTCACGGAAGACATATAGGTGCTCTGAGCTAACTAGCTTTAAATGCTAACCCCGGTAGGAGCTGTTAAAATGTAATCCAGAAAAAGCTTTACAGGATACAAGATATTTATTTATTTATTTATATTTATCACAACAGTCCCCCTGGCTTGTTTGTGATTGTACACAAGGTGTTGTAAACTTGTCATATAACCTGTTTCAATAATAATAATAATAATAATAATAAACTAGGCTAATGTTTATCATAGATTCTATATCTATGATGTTTATTATTTTCATCATCTTAATTCAGCATGTTAGCAAGCTAAAATTACTAGAGTTAAACTAAACATGAAGTACAATGGGGCAGGTGGGAATTATAGTCACACTAGTTTTGTGGGTATTTTAGTTATAAACCAAAGTTATTCCAATGTAAACGTGGACGTATCACTTGTGACCTGATGATGGCGCTACATTTATAGTTATAGTCCCCCTCCACTCTAAAAATGTGTTTTTCTTCTTGCTTCTCTGGACATTTCACTATCATTGTGCAGAATGATGTATTTGCAAAGTTTACGATCATGATTTGTGGCATCACAAATGGTTTGGAGCCATTTAATGAGGTAGAAGGAATAGTTTTCATTTTGAACATTTTAAGAGGGAATTGTCCTTTTTTGTGCAGAAACAATATTTGATAGACATTACCATTCAAAGTATTTATGTATGTCTCAAAACATGTCTGGAAGGGATCTTTAAGGCATCAATCCTGATGGGGACATGAATGTACCATACTCTGTGGCAATTCATCAAATTGTTGTTGAGACATTAAAAACTATGGTGTTGCAGCGCTACAGGTAAAGTGGAGGGAGGAGGGGTGTCACCTAAGGGAATAATGCCTGTATCAAAGTTTGTGACGCTCCATCCATTGTCCATGTTAAGATACTGAAAACTTTGACCTGCTTGATGATGCTACAGGTAAATCACCAAAATCTGAACAGGCCTCATCACCTGTGGACCGTGAATGTCTGTACATTTTCTGGCCACCATACAATAGTTTTTGAGATACAGAAATGGTGGACTGACCAACTGACAGACTGTCAGAAAAGCTCTGTTAAAACCTTTTCTGGTTTACACAGGTCACAGGTGGCCCTAATGGTTCCTCATCTGAATTTGTTTCCTTAACCCAGCAGGTGAAATTAACATTTTCCATGTATGAAAACCAAACTGGCCATTGCTCGTTAATGTCATGAACATATTAGAAACTCAAACCAAATAGCAAATCCCAGTTTCTCCCTTGCCTTGTGTCTTTTAAAAAAGGTGTGAACACGCAATGAAGAGAAACAACATGATCCTTGACCAACTTTCAAGGTTTGTTTTTAATTCAAATTGTTGCTTCGAAACAACAGTTGCTCTTCATCAAATACACACAAATACCAGTTTAATATAGTATTCCCGTACAATTGCTGCATTGAAACTGCAGAAAAAAGCTCAGAGATTCACAATATGAAATTCTAACTGCCACATCACTACAGATGTGCACTTTTGAATGTGCAAACTAATCCAAGCAGCGAATAAAACTGTGGCTCTGAGACACTGTAATGAGTCACTGTGATCTCGGAATCTGACCTT
Organism: Euthynnus affinis; assembly: GCA_029490765.1. Taxonomy (NCBI): domain Eukaryota; kingdom Metazoa; phylum Chordata; class Actinopteri; order Scombriformes; family Scombridae; genus Euthynnus; species Euthynnus affinis. Next base: position 16,868,706 of record CM055840.1, on the reverse strand, counting down.
TCATAGGACAGGAATAATAAAGAAAGAATTAACAAGATTTTCTACATGCTAAAGAAAGCATGAATGTTTCCATCAGAGATGGCAGATGTGTCTGACCACGATGAATCCTCAGTCCATTTCAACTGTAACAGGGAGCCCAATTTCAATATCCCGCGACTCTGAGTTTTGCAGTTCTCTGCGGATCTCTGCAGAGATCTGAGGGTGTGTTTGTATCTTCAGCAGCTCCAGCAGTGCTGCCTTCTGTTCGGATGCCAGGTCAGCCTTGTAGCGCTGAGCTAGGGTGAGTAAACTCTGATGCCACAGCACAGGAAGCACACGTTTTTCATTGCGGAAGGACAGGAAGTGAGCCACCAAGGCATCCAGGACACGGAAAGGCAGGGCGTATTTCTTGTCAAGCAAGAGACGCAGGAAAATGCTGTTGGCGCCGTTATACTCCATCTCTGCCAACTTAAGCATCGCAGCGCTGAAAGACAAGAAAGATTGGGCACGCATGTTACACAACCATCCGTGTTATGCAACCTTCACCGTGCCGTACATTTCCCTGAACCACATTAAATAAATCTGTCGGCTGGTGTGTCTCAGTGAAATGAAACCTTACCTGGAGTGGAGCACAGGGATCGAGCACTTTGTGAGTATGCTACCGATGATAATGGCTTCCCTGAGAGTACATGTTCCCGATTCACAGAGGGGAATCAGTATACCTGTGTGGCAGAGAGACCACAAAATATTAAAAGAGTACTACATTTCAATAAAGTTTGGAGACCTACTAGAGACTGATTAACAAAAGATTGGTTAAAAAAAATAATATATTGGATCCTACAATTCCCATAATGCTTTCACATCATACAGGGTGCATGGTAGAGATGAGAAAGATTCCCATGTTAACAACAGTTGTATGATTGCAGAGTTTGCCAAAATAACATGATCCATTAACATTGAATGGATTACTCTGAATGATGGACTTTAGTTGACGAGAGGTGTCCATATTTGTTTGGCTTTCAGGCACTTTTCTATTTTAAAGTGCCAAGTCAGATGTATCAGAACAGTAAAATCATAATTAAACTTACAGCTGCTGACATGAATGCTATTTGCAAGCCAGTAAGTGAAAATTACAATCACTTTTATATCACTGAACTGAGCATTCAGCCCTCTCTGCATCTAATTTGTATTGCACACATTCTGTTAAAACTTTATAGTCCTCATGCCCAAACTGAGATACCTTCGTGAAGAAATGTGAGCAACACTTGACAAAGCCACAGAGTACATTACACAACTGTTTTCACAACTATTAAACTCCCCTTCACCAGTAAATGGATTTTGACATAGCAAACTATTCTCTGATTTAAAAGCTTACAAATAAGATTCGATACATAACTAACTGATGAGGCGTTGCAGCTCTGAAGGCTTTTACACAGTGAATTTATGACGTGAAAAACATGAAATCAATTTTAATGCTTGATCAATGTTATTAATCAAAAATTTAATTTTCTTCTGTATCCCTAATCATCGATGGAAAAGTAGTTTCCCTAATGGTCAGTTAGCTCAACAATTAATACTGTATGTAGTATGCCAGTTGTCAGCAATTACATTCAACTATAGGTCAGTTTTTTTTTCCAATATTTTGTTTTTTTATTTCTATTTATTAATTTCAGAATGTAATTGACATATGAAACTGTTTCTTTTAGGACTGTATCCAACAGCAAATGTCATTTTCCCCATTCATTTGTGAGGAACAACAACTTATATTAATACAAATATGCCAAAATGAAAGTGTTTCCTCTGTGTTGCACTATCAGACTACAGCTGTAATAGCAGATTTGCAGAAAAATATCAAAAGTTTTGGCATAAACTATGAAAGTGAAAAGTTCAGGTTTCAGGGTCCAAATGTTTTCCTGGGGGGCCAGATTTGGCATATCAGCCACTACTTGTCCACTGTAGTACAAAGTATAGTGTATTACTGAGTAACACTGCCACCTAGTGGTGGTGTCTCATTCTCAAAGTTTTTATAATTTGGGTCATGGGATGTTTGGGGAGAACAGTTCTGTCAAATTGGGACAATCACACAGGACTGGCAGGATTAAATGGGAAAAAAATCATCCTCAATAATCATTGGCTATAACAAATTCTACATATAAGGAACATGATATGACCCAATTAAATATGAGTGTGTTAATTACTGTGCCTCCAGAACCAATGGTGTTATTTACCCTGTGGACACCGGCTAATCCTCCGTCAATGTCCTCAGAATAACGTTTCTAAATTTAGCACTGAAATTAGAAACGTGATGTGTCCCAGAAAGCTTGTGTTTTCTTCTTCTGTCAAATCCTCTCTTTCATTACTTTACCCATTTTTTTTTCCTAAGGGTCATGTGTGACCACAGCTGTGCCCAGCATTAACTGGACATTTTATGAAACAATAATTGGTAATGGCTAACACGAAGGGCTGCAAGAATATTAAGATATGATATCCAACACAATGGTTCCACAGATAATTTAATTTCACCAACAAAAAGGAAGAGGAATGGGATATGACTGGTGGTACGACCAGGCTTTCAAGAACAATTTTACTTTAAAAATATTCAGATTTTGCTACATCACAGAGGAGGTGGGATATTATTTACCATCCAACTGGTGGAACCATTGAGAATTTGGTGAAAACAGGACTGGCACTAATGCATTCAGTCCTCAACAATTAAAGGATAGGTTCACTCAATACAACACTGACGTGCCATTATTTACGTGGGAATGAGTGTTGAGTGCTGTATATCCACTTACTGAAGCATCATATAAGCGTCAGCTGAACTTTGGAATACATTGTTTCACAGAGCGAGGGCTGTAGATTTTGTTCTCCACCTTCTTAATGCTAAGCTAAGCTAAGCTACATGTGTCCCAACTGTAGCTTTGTGCTCAAAACACAGACATGAGATTAATATAAATATTACAAAGAAAAAGAAACATCCACCTGTATCTCCCTTTATCTTTAGATACAGTTTAATAAGACTATTATTCAGAGCTCAAAACATCACTTGTGGATTTCCCTCTAAACTGCATCTAAAGAAAACAGGAGCTACAGTGTGTGGACTTTCTTTTTTCTTTCATACATTGTTTCTTTGGTCCAGAACCTGTTTTAAAGTTTTTTTGGATGTGTGTGTCTACCACAAACTTACTGACATAAATCTTCTCACCTCTCAAAAATAGAGCAAAATGAAACTCTTCCTTTTAAGGAAAAAACTTTCTGTCTCACCTTTGAACCATGCTCCTGGTTTGAACAAAGCCTTCTTCAGGGCACTGTAGAGATGAAAGTTGAGTCGCTTGTACTCTGCAATATCATCACGTACTCGGGGCAGCAGCACCAGGTTGTAAAATCGCTGAGCCATTCGCTCTTTCAGATTGGATGAGAAGATTCTACAACAAACACAAAACAAAAAAGAAACATTCTGAAATATCTGCAGCAAATACAATAATTCTGTCAGTGTAAGATCATCAATGAGAACCAATCCAGCTGAGGACTCACCTTGTTGCTTGGTACATGGCAGCTGCGGTCCAGGTCTCTGGATCAGTTAAATATAGCACCTGCTCCCAGTTTGAAAGTGCTGGGATGATTTTGAAAGCCTTTGGCAACTTACCGCTGCGATATTTTGACAGAACCTGAATCAAAAGAACAAAATTTACAATTTTAATTTAACTGTGCTCCAGAACTATAGTCCGGCCTGGCGGAGACGGGCAGAGTGTTGATTGATTCCTGCAGAAAACTACTGATATGGGCATACTTTTCCTCTCCTCATGGTCTATTCTGAAGCATTTAATTTGTCCCACAGTATGTTGGTGTGTGGTGCATTTTAGGGTTTCATTTACAGACGACTCACCTTATTGACACCTTTGTACACTTCTATTATCCGTGGGTCAAGTTGGGGCATTGGAACCCCCGACACCTCTGACATCACTGTTCCAACCTCAGTCTGCTTCTCTGTTATCTTCTCCATGATAATGTCAGCTAAGGTCCGTCTACAAGCATAAAGAGAAAACATTCAGACATTTAAAGTAGAAACTGAGCTGATGGTTTCTGTTATTTAAGTTTAATCTCTACAGCTAGTTTCAAGAAGTCAGAATTATGCTGCATCTTGCCTCACTGGAGGGTTCTTATTCATGAACATCTCAATGGCCTTCTCGTCATCAGGGTTGACGACGACTTCGGTGTCACATTCGACATCTCCATCACTAGCTCCGGCTTCTCCCAGCGCTGGCCACTCCTCATCCGAGTCTGCGTCCTGAGTTTCAGACCCTGAAATGTCAATACAAGACAAAGACGGTGACCACTGATGTTTGTGATGCACTCTACTGTTGAAGGTATCAACCAAGGTTATTAAACCTACACACAAGAGCCAAATGTATGTATAACATATGAACATTATGCTCAATATGTGACTGCTGAACATTTCATTCAAAACCACAGGCATCAATCAATCAGTCTGTCTGTCTTCTATCTGTCCTAGGGCCCCAGAACTCAAAAGCCCCCACAATCTCCAGGTTTACTGTGGCTCAACTGTTTTGTGCTAAATAAAAATGATAAATATGCAGTACTAAAGCATAATAAAGGACATGATTAGGTGCCTTAAGATGGCTCCTGCTTTATTATCTGATCATGACAGACTCACTGAGTCTAAAAACACCTTCATTATGTCAGTGTTGTGCTAGTATTCTGCATAACCCCAAAATAGTATAAGAAGAATGGGAGATTAATAATAGGGGACTTCTGAAGAACAGGCCCACACCAAAAAGATGTTTATACTCATATGTACTATATGATGAATAGAAAACAAGTAAAACTGTAGTGTGAGGTTATGTATTAGCTGACTAATTATAAATGTGCTTATATGGACACTTGGAATGACTGAAGCCCTCCAACTAGCCCTGTCACACCTGACTATATTTACATATCTGCCAATTTAGTGCGTTTACTTTAAAACATAACTTAGAAGACATTTCCAACTTTGTGGGTGCATTTAAAGAGTTAAATAATAAACCCTACCGAGGCTTGTGACTGGTGCTTTCTTCTTCTCTGGTGCCAGGCCATACTCGGTCTGAAGCTCCTCTTGTTGAATCCGGGCCTGTTGTAAGATTTTCCGCGACAAACGCTCGTCTACGTACTTGTCCTCGTTTTCTGCCCGGCTATCTCTGCTCTTCACCCGGCCTCGGGCTCGGACCGTGTCCGCCTGCAGGATCTGGTCGGCCAGCGCCATCGCCCCTCCGCTCATCTCTCCTCCTCCTTTGGACTTTTTCACTTTCGGCATCACTGCAATTTAATGGAAACTATGGTTACAATCTGGGTATTTTGAGTTGGCATGTGCGAGGTAAAGTCAAGTTGTTGAAACACTGTAAACAGTCGCTTCTTCAACACGTGCAGCTCTTCCGCACGAGGGAAGTGACGTAGCTGGCGTCACACGTAACATCCGAACTTTTTTTAAGCTAGCAAGAAAATACAGTTTTATTGGCGTGGTAGTGTTTTATTAGCAAGGCTATATCAATATGGAGCATCAGTAATAGCCAAGGATGTCTCTTTAAAATGTTTAAAATGTTAAATATGGTGATTTAACTTTGCCGGAAGACCAATTTTTCACCCGGATGTATTCAACCAGAAGCGAAGAAATCAACTAGAGGCAAAACATCAATGGGGGTCACTTGGTGAGATGCTTACGGTTTTATCTATATATTTAAAAAAAAAAAAAAAAACATATAGCAATTTAAGCAACATTATATGATTTCCATATAGCTGCGTTTTCAGCACCCTTCCTCTAACACCGTGCACACGTTTCTCGTCGTACGTCGCTTTGTTTCATTCACACGATGCTCTGCAGGAGCATTAAACGCCTCTGATAATACTTGACTATAACAATAACTGTCGCTGAAACTTCTCAGTCGTCTTTCCCTGCAGCTTAGATGTTTTCTCACATGATGTGGTGTTTTGTTTGTGTGTCCTGCAGTGTGTGCCAGGTGCCTGTGGCAGAGGGGAAGAGTGTGCAGCAGACAGTGGACATGCTGCACAAGAAACTGGAGCAGCTGGGTGCTGTGAAGCAGGGCAGCTTCTGTGTAGACTGTGAGACATACCATGCAACAGGAACTGCCAGCGGTAATATTTCATTCTGTATTTTTTCATGTCAATTTTACTGTAAACATATAAATAGATTATCTAAAAACATAAGAAGGAAGCACATTTTCTTCCACTCAAAAATATGTTTTTCTTCTTGTTCCTACAGTTGAATGTTTGAGTTTCCCTGTGCAGAATGATGTATATGTTTGACACTAGGAGGCTGTTTTCACATTCATCTGCTGAAAGTAGAAAGTCATTCTGTGCTCATGGAAAATTCAAATTTAAGTGGTGGGCCTTTGAGCATGATTTGTGACATCACAAATAGTTCTGGAGCAAATCCTGATCCAATATTATATATCAACTTACACAAGTAAGAATCCTCCAGTGAGAATGGAGACATCTTGTGTCCAGTATGAGATTAAATGTATTTGCATATTTATAGATTCTGGCATTTTAATAAGAGGGACTAGATGCAATTTTATGGATTCTAACATGGTAATTATAATTTAATGAAAAAAAAACATATCAGACATATACAGAAGAGGATTAGGACCACATGAAAAATTCTGTGTTCTGTGTTTAAAGTCAGAGTTTATTCTCAAAATAAACTATATGCAATATGTTAGATGCAGCCTCTACCACAATGAAACAATCCATTAAAACGGATCTGTTATGCTCATTTCCATCTCCACATTTTATTCTAGGACTCCACTAGAGTAGCTTTACAGGATTCACAGTTCAAAAACTTTATCTTATACTGGCCCTTTATGTAGCCCGACAGTTCAGCCCAGGTCTAAAAGGCAGTCTTAGCTTCTGTCTCTGTAAAGGCCGCCTTTCCGATGAGCCCACTCTGTTCTGATTGGTCAGCTTTCAGGAAGCCTGCTGAGGGGCAGCCGTATCAGAGTCGTGTTAAGCTATCACCAATGAAAACCCATATTAAAAGCTTTTAAAGCTATAATGATGATCTGATGTGGGCTTGGGCTGAAACACTATATGTATATGACAGAAAAAATAATAGGAACCTTTTAAGATTGCAAAGTTACATTATTGTTCTAACAAGTATCTACATGAACAGTGCTTCATATTTTAAAGATTTTCTTACATTTCTGTTTCTAAATAATACGTGATGGTAACTACTAACTATTCTATTATATATCTATATCTATATATTGGCCAAACATTAGTGGAATTTAAAACGTTTCCCTTTTTAAGAAGCCATGATCTTACAAAGTGGAAACATTCAGTAAAGTGACAGTACTGTACATAATCACAGTACTTGGCTAAATAAATGTAATATATCTAACTGTCTGTCTTATTTGTCCCTTACAGGTCAGCCCACCAAACTCTTATACGTAATGCACAACTCTGAAACTCCCTTGAGCTGCCTGGCTCTGTTCGAAGGCGGACCCTGCCTCATAGCCGATGCAAATTTTGACGTTCTTATGGTGAAGCTGAAAAGCCACTTCCAAAACGCCAAGGGCCACAAGGTGGAGTGCCGTGGTTCAAGATATCGCTACTGTGACTTCTTGATAAAAGTTGGTACTGTGACAATGAGCTCCAGCGCACGAGGGATATCAGTAGAGGTATGTAAATAATACTACTGAGAGTGGAAACATTAGATTTTACTCGCTGTGACTGTATATCAACTGTTAATGTGTTTCCTCAGGTGGAGTACTGTCCCTGTGTGGTTCCAGGGGACTGCTGGAATCTCGTGAAGGAGTTCATGCAGTCATTTCTCGGCCCCAGCGTCCCTGAACTGCCGTCTGTGTTCGCTGCAAAGCCTGAAGGGCTTTTCGCACCAGCAGACAGCGTCGACACCATGACTCAGTACCTGGAGATGTTCAACAAACTTCGTAAACTGCAAATCCCAGGAAGTAATGTGCGTTGAATTGTCAGCGGGAATGGAGAGATTTATTTTTTTATGTTTGTATTGATGTTGCTTTAATTCTGGTCCTGTGGATCAGCAAGGTATCCAGGCATTTTTGAAAGCCTGGGATTTTTTTTTATGTCTATTTCTGGAGCCTCAAGATTGCATTACACCTTCTTTTTTGATGAAAGCATCTTGTATTAAAGAGACCTTGTGGAGAACAGTAGACAGAATCTGTGTGTTCTGTGATGATCCTTTTTATAATTATACTCACTTCAGATGTCCTCTTGGTGTGCTTGTAATCACCTCAAGAGATGCGGCTACATTTTTAACTGCAAGTTAAATGACACATAATTATAGTTTTGCTATTTGGTTATCTCATTAGATATCTTGCAATGAGGTGTTAGGCTTGTGTGTAATTAGTTTACAAAGAGGTTTAATAAAGCAAAATATGTGAAAACATCTGTGGGGGTGGACCATTAGTGTGCATAATATTTAAAATAATATCTGCCATGTAATCCACTAATATAATATGTATAATAAAGTCAAAGTCTCCATCCTGCTGAAGGAAGATTTTTCAACGGAGGACTTTCACTTCTGACAGTATGTTTACAATGTGTTATTGCTACATTTACTTAAAGGATAGGTTGCCATTTTTTTCCCAAGCCTGTCTTAAAACAACAGTCGGGTTTCCATATGAACACTGAGGTTTTCCTTGTTGTAATAATTCCTCCTGTTCATACTGACTATTCAAAGATGCCTTTCAAATGTGATGGGGGCCAAAATCCACAGTGTTTTCACACAGTCATTTTGTACAAAAATGCATTTAAAAGTGTATCAGAAGCTTATATGAGGCTTCAGTTTGAGTCATCAAGTGGATATCTGCCACATTTACAGTCTTCAGCAGTCCTTTTGTATTTCCTCAGATAGTGTCTCTCTGTTGAGCTGCAGTGGAAGTATAGTAACAAAAAGAGAGACTTCAGCACTAAAAAGACAGTAACGTTGAACGATATCTACTTGATTTGACTAATTTGGACGGTGGAAGCCTCATATTAGCTTAAGATAAACTTTCAAATACATTTTTGCTCTGAAGGACGCTTGTAGATTGTTTTAAGACAGACTTGAAAAACTGTGAACTTGTCCTTCAAGAATCTGAAAAGGTCTTTGGAGAGGAAATGTGGAATAAACTGGTAAAATAAAGCCCCGAACTAAAGTTAACATTTATGTTTTTGTTAATCTTTTATTTTTGAAAAACTGTTTCCATTTGCTAAAGCTGTCGGTATGAGGTATGAACATGGATCACTTAAAAACCATAACACAATAAATTTGAAAAAGACAAGAGGCTGAAAACTTTCCATCCTGGCTGCAAGTTTTTCCAACCTGCAGCCCTGCTGGATTAATAAATGGCACAAGTTTCACTCAACCTTAACTTGAATAACAATTATTTGCAGTGATACATGACCCGAGTCTAGATTTTGAAACAAGGCTCTTCCACATGACAGAGCTTCCAGATCGGATTTAGTCTCTAGTTACAATCACAATAGTCCAGGCTGCTAAAAACTAAAGCGTGAATCAGCTTTTCCAGGTTCATGTCTGGACAACAGACCTCTGATCCTGGTCATGTATTTGAAGTGCTAGAATGCGGATTTCACAATTAATTTATATGACTGCTAAAACTGAGGTCTGAATCTAGTTTAACACCCAGATTTCTTAAAGTGGATCTGGTGTTATAAAATGAAAGATCCTCAGGTGGTCACTCAAAGCCACTCTTTCCTTTTTTGGGGGGCCAAAAACAATGACTTGATTTAATTTGAGGGAACAATGACTTGATTTAATTTGAGGAAACTTGGATGCATCCAGATATTGATTTGATTGATACGTTGCAGCAAGGGGTTTAAGTGGTACACATCCTCCAATGTTTCTTTTTTAATCAGATTACTACAAACCAGCTGACACATTGCGAACACGGGGCTTTCGGGCACACCGGGGTCAGGGACTCAGAATAGATGTCCTCTTTGCCTCGGTTATTGTTCCATGTGGCCTCGGTGGGTGGGTGGACGGAAGGACGGACGGGCGGACGGACGGTCCATCCTGCTGCCTGTTGTTCCGCCATCCCGCCAATGAGCGCCGGGCTGCCGCTGAGCTCCAGTCCAATGAGAGCAGCAGCGTCTGGTCTCGGATCGAGAGTTGGGTTGTTGAATCTGAGTGAGGAGGACAACAAGCAGCTCTGAGTGAACCGGATGGACGGACTCTGGCGATGGTAACGTTGCCGCACAGTTTCCCCCATTATCAGATGTTACAAATGCAGTGACGAGCACAGATAAGGCCCGGCGTTTATGTACACTTCATTAACCGGCTTTCAGTGATGAATGTCACCGGGGAGTTTTTAAACGGTTAACGGCGCAGTCTGTTAGCGCGCTAAGCTGCTCGGCGTTAGTTAACGTTGGCCACCAACAACAACCGTTACGTTAACTTCGATTGTCCTCAGCAAACGCGTTAGCCTCGTAGCTAAACATAGCTGCGGCTGCAAGCTAATAACATAAACGGTAGCCAGTTGGTGCCAAGCGTTTTATTAATGTTTTAACAAAGTGCCTTTTTCGGTAAGACTCAGCTAGGTAATGCTAGCCCCCGTGCAGAGCCGCTGGAGCTAGCGGTTAGCGGGGCTAGCTAACTTATTGCTCGCCGGGCTGCTTCAGACCAACAAAGTTGTTGGATGTTCCTGGAGAGTGGCTCTCTGACTGCTCTTTGTTCTGGCTCAACATGGGGATGGTGGGATAAGTTAGCTTAGCATGGCGATAAGAGCCAGTCAGCCTTGAACGAGACAACGGGCGTGAAAACACGGGACAGAAACAGTCGCGGATAAAACAACGTTTGTGAATATCACCGTCAGTCAGACGCGTTGTGTTAAATAGACACAGTCTGTTAACGTGCACCTTCAATAGCACAACATAACAAACAACGACGTGGACATACAGCTGTAAACCAGTTGCACCAGTTTACAAGTTAACAACGTCTTTTCATTTTAAAAAAAATGTCAGCTCTGCATGTAGTGGATAATTTATTTTGAACAAAGAGTAAAAAAAAAAACAAAAAAACAACAACAAAAGAATGGCAGCGCTGGTACTGGTGGTGTAGATAATTAATTAACTCTAATCACATTTAAATGGACAGACAGCCATTCCCCTTCACGTCAACATTGCTGCTTGTATTTATAGCTGTTTAAACGCTTTTTTATACTGTCTGTATAGAAATGAACAAACTGAGTTATGTTTCATTTGAAGCTTATTTTCACTGAACATACTCATGTGTGAAACTGCTTATTTTGGAAATGCGTTATAACATCTCCACTGTATTTCATTTTAATTGTGATACTTGGATATGACCAGTATGAACTAAAGCATAACTGATTTTTGTGTTATCTAATGTGTAGTCAAGTCTATTTTCATATAACCCAGTGTTACACACTATGTCAGTGGGCTTCAGGGCCCCACAGTAAGACACAAGGAAACCTCCAGAAAGAAAACCTAAGCACACAGGGGGGTAAGAGGCTTTGACTAAAATCATCCTCTTACAGTCTGACATGCATCAAGTGGTTTTCCACACAGTATACTGTTGCTATAGCTCTATGCGGCTTTACTCAGTTGAACCTTTACACCCAATTTTGTTGTTTGAGTTGTTTTGTTTTGTTTTGTTTTGTTTTCAGTCACATAAACATTTTCAGGGTCTTTTTTATAGTTTTTAATAAATTGTGTTAATTATAAATTGTATGTGAATAGTAGATTTTCAGAGAAGAATTTCTGGAGAACTCCACATTAGAGCTGCAACCATTAATCAATTAGTTAAACTAGTTATTAATTGGTAGCTACTTTGATAATTGGTTAATCGCTTTGAGTAATTTTTTAAGGGAAAAGTTCAGATTCTTTGATTCCAGTTTTTCAAATGTGAGTGTTTTCTGGTTTCTTTAGTCCACTATGACAGAAAACTAAATATCGTTAGATCGTGGATGGTTGGCTGAGACAAAACAAGACATTTCAGGATGTTACCTTACATTGTGGGAAACAGTGATCAACATTTTTCACCATTGTCTGACATTTTATAGACCAATCAATTAATCGGGGAAAATAATCAACAGATTAATCGATAATGAAAAGAATCGTTAGTTGCAGCCGTTGTTCACATTACAAAACAGAAAAAATTGTATTCAGCTTTTCTATTCAAACCGTGGCATATTTTCACTAGGGTCTAATATTACATCACACCGCTGTCCTGGAGCGATATCTCACTAGTGAAAGTTGTAGTCTTGTCATCTCAGCATGTGTCTTATTTGTATTGTTTGTAGACTGTTTTCATTTTTTATTAATGTTTAAGGTGTCCTGTCTCTTCATTTAACTGAAAACCTGTTGGGTGTGTAACTGTATAATGTCAGCAGACTGATTTTGGTCTAATTAACCAGGATTTGTACTTCAACTGTGCACTGTTTTAATTTCATGTCATCCTTGTTTCTCAGAATGTTCCTGTGAGTGTCGGCGGTGACGGTGGGCATGGATGATAAAGCTGAACGTTGCTGTTGAGTTTTCTGTGATAATGTATTGTCCTAAACCTGAAAGAGCCAACTACCTTTACAGTAAGAATATATTTTAATCATTAGTCAAACTGTTCAATTCAGTTGATTTCTGTTGTCATACTCTAATCTTAATCCATGTTTTCCTATAAATCTCACCTCAGAATGAGTTGCTGCTCGGTTACAGGACGTGTGTCCTATCACTGAGGCCACATGTGTATCTGGAGAGATGGATCGTTGTAAGCACGTGGGACGCCTTCGTCTGGGCCACGACCATTCCATCCTCAACCCACAGAAATGGCACTGTGTGGACTGCAGCACCACAGATTCAGTGTGGGCCTGCCTCAAGTGCTCCCACGTGGCCTGTGGACGTTTCATGGAGGAGCACTCGCTCAAACACTTTCAGGAGTCACACCACCCACTGGCTATGGAGGTGCATGAGCTGGATGTCTTCTGCTTTGCCTGTGGAGACTATGTACTCAATGATAACGCAGAGGGAGACCTCAAACTCCTCAGAGGGGCTCTCTCAACTGTCCGGAGCCCAGGTAGTCGCTCGCTACGCTCCTCTACCGGGGGGGAGTGCACCCCCTGGTTTGGGGAAAGCGGGCCGCAGCCTGCCATGCAGCTGGCCTTGCGTCACAGGAGGAAAGCTCTCCTTGGGAAGATGTTTCGGAGGTGGATGGGCAAACACGAGGAGCTGCAGGATCAGCGGAAAGAGAAACTAGAGGAAGCTAGAAGACAAAAAAAAGAGGTAAAAAGGAGACTCATGGAAGAGCTTGGCAACGTCCCTCCCAGAAAGAGTGCTAGGCTTCTTACTCAGGCGCCACGTTCAACCATCACACTCATTCCTCGCAAATTTCGCGACCCTCCAGAACGCCTACCTCCTCCTTCCAAGAAGCCTTCCCTTCTAACCCTGTCCCGTAAGGCTCCTCAGAACGGCAGAGCTGCTAAACTGAGGCGATACTACTCCACTCACACAGTAACACGCCGGAGACTCGCGCCGGGTGTCACCGGTCTGCGCAACTTGGGGAACACATGCTACATGAACTCTATATTGCAAGTGCTGAGCCACCTGCAGAAATTCAGGGAGTGTTTTCTCACTTTGGACCTGTGTGAGACCGAGGAGCTGCTGGCCAAGACCAATCGCTCCCAGGGAATGAAGGGTGTGGCAGGAGGTGTAGTCAGCAGTGGTAACACAGCACTGTCAGGATGCCCTCTTGGACGCATGGGGAAGGCAGGCAGTTGGAATTTGCCGGTGGGCAAAAAAGAAAGCACCCCGCCTACCCCGCAGGCCGCCGAGTTGGTCCAGCCCAAGGAGCCTCGCTGCTCCACCCGCCAGCAAATGTCTCTGTGCCATGAGTTGCATACACTTTTCAGGGTCATGTGGTCAGGCCGGTGGTCTTTGGTATCTCCCTTCGCCATGCTGCACTCTGTGTGGAACCTCATCCCAGCTTTCCGCGGTTATGACCAGCAGGACGCCCAGGAGTTCCTGTGTGAGCTGCTGGACAAGGTGCAGCAGGAGCTGGACACAGAGGGGTCCAAACGCAGGATAGTTATCCCCATCACAAAGAGGAAACTCTCCAAGCAAGTACTAAAGGTTCTCAACACCATCTTTCATGGGCAGCTACTCAGCCAGGTGAGACGGTCAAGCTACCATGTGCTGATGTGAAAATGTTATTGTTTGATTTATCTCGGCCTAAATTATCACAGTATGTAATGTTAAACGTGGGGTAGTTGCTGCAGAAAGTGTTAAAAATTGTTCACAAAACAAAACAAGGCATTATTGATTTTGTTATAAGCACAGACATTTGTCCACACCAAGAAGCCACTTTTAGTTTGAATATGACATTCTGGACAATGTAGTGTTACTCAAATCATTTTTAGGAGGAAAATGTACAAGAGAAATATAAGTAGGGATACAAATACAAGAAAATCAGGCAAAAGTTGTTGCATATAATCATTATAATGATGTATTAACTTTCTTATATTATTTCTCCACTGCTACAACACTTATCAACTGCTTTTTGCCTGTAAGACTTCAAATTTATTGTTTGTACAGAATAGAGATCCATTAATTTAATCAACGAGCAGCACAACAACTTTAAACTGGAGCATATGAGTCCCGTCATGTTCTTCATTGTATGAAAAATGAGATTTTTTTTCTACTCTTTGGGTACTTTTTAGGTGACCTGTCTGTCCTGTAAGCACAAGTCTAACACAGTGGAGCCATTCTGGGATTTGTCTTTGGAGTTTCCAGAGCGATACCACAGCGTAGACAAAGGCTCCGGCTCCACAGCTTACCAGCGCAGCTGCACCCTCACCGAGATGCTGTCCAAGTTTACAGAGATGGAGGCTCTTGAAGGCAGCATCTATGCCTGCAACCACTGCAACAGTCAGTACAATGTTTAGTGCAATGCAAAACAAAGCTACTGGGTTTTGAAAACACGTTACGACTTCTTCATCTCTCTTTTGTTAAGAGTTGCCTTCTGCAGCTTGGGAGTGAAAAATTGGAATAAATTAAGAACAAATTCAGGATGTCTTCCAGCAATTCAGAATAATTTAGATTCACCAGACTTGACTGACTAATTCTGATTAAGTCTTACATTCAGTTGTCTGATACATAGGTTTCTCAATAATGTGTGTTAAAAACATTGCATATACTTAAACAAATTAAGTTGGACTTTCACTGCAAAGTCATCAGTGCCAGGAGAAGCTCAATCTGAATAGCATGAATTAATTTTTTTTGTGATTATGTGAATTTCTTTTGATTGAATTGTCTTTAAAGTTTTTATTTCAATTCCACTTCTACAAGAATTAAAACATGTTCTTAATTGGGAGGCTTCATTTGGAGACATTAATTCAGTGACTGGCCAACACTTCATCTCCTCAACCAATGACCAGCAGGAACTGAGGACAAAGGCCTGATCCTCATGCTCACACTCACAGGGCTCTTTCGCAGACTTTTTGAGTCCTTTATGCACACTTTCTGTAAGTCTGCATTTCTGCAGACTTTGCCTGAGGGAATTACCCACAGTTCATAGCATTGTGACGTTAAATACAGGGTTTCCAGGGGAAGCCTGGAAGCGTTTTTAAAAAATGATTATATACCATTTCAAGCCCTTGCAGTCTTTTGCACTCGAGCACTTATCGGGTGATGTCAGTTAAGTCCTTGAGGTTTCAGGGCCATAGGGGGGACGTCGTTGGGATCGGGCCAATGACTTGCTGGTGAAGTGAGGAGTGTTGGCCGCCTCGGAGGAGGCTGGCAGCCTTTATGAGAAGTCATACAAAATGTTTTCTTTAACTGTTTGCAAAAACTGGTATGTTCTAACAAAGTGTGTCTTCTCTGCACTAAAGCAAAGCCTGACATCAATAATATGTATTATAATTGGTCTGAGGAATAATTTAGCATCTCAATGTTTTGTGTTCTGACAGAAAAAAGACGGAAAACATCCCACAAGCCCTTAGTTCTGTCAGAGGCATGTAAGCAGCTTCTGATCTACCGTTTACCTCAGGTTCTACGGCTGCACCTCAAACGCTTCAGGCAAGTTTCTAATGCTTAAAACATTTTAACTACAGCTTTGTTTATTCTTGCTCTGAATACAGAGTGCTTTTGTAAAGGAGCACACATATTTATCATGAGGCATGTGACTAACTACTCCCTCTATTGTACGGCAGGTGGTCGGGGAGGAACCATAGGGAGAAGATCGGCGTCCACGTGGCCTTTGACCAGGTTCTGAACATCAAACCCTACTGCTGCACAGGCTCAGGTCACTCTGTCCACAGAGGAGGCTACACCTACGATCTGTCTGCTGTAGTTATGCATCATGGTAAAGGCTTTGGCTCAGGGCACTACACCGCATACTGCTACAATACAGAAGGAGGTGAGGAAGAGGCCAGATCAACCAATGAAGGCCTGTAATTTAGTGCATGAATTCACTGTTGTGTATTTACCCTTTTTTTGTCTTTGTTCTCAGGTTTCTGGGTCCACTGTAATGACTCTGAGATGAAGGTTTGCAGTGTGGAGGAAGTGTGCAACACTCAGGCCTATATTCTCTTCTATACCCAGAGGTCTGCCTAGGTACCTCTCGCTGTGATGTCGACCTGTGCGTGGCAACTTAGGGCTGCATTTATGAAAATGTTCTCTGATGTTTTCCCAGATGTCATTAAACAATCACTTTGAAATGATTTACTAAAAAAAGATGGCAATGAGGGCAGTAGGACAGCCACAATCATGAGTCAAGGTGTAACAAAAAATTTTTTAGCAGCTTAATCCAAATGAGAAAGATGAAAATTATGGAAAGAGATAGAGCAATTTTTCCAAGATAAATTGAAAGAATTTGTGAATTTGCATTAAATTTTTGTGGATTCTATTTGATTTTAGGTTAAAAACAAATAGCAAACCTTTTCATAAATGAGGCCACAGGTTTCTCAGCCTGTGGGACCAGCATATTGGTTTATGGCCTGAAGACTGTGGCAGCAGGTCCGACTCTGTCCTGCTGAACACCAAGTTGTGTGTCCATGTTTTTTAAAAACAATCAGGCTCATGTGTGTTGAGTCTGGAAACAACCAGGCGCTCCCCTGAGACGGCATTTTACATTGAAAGGCAACACAGACTCTGGAGTTTGGAGCATTTTATTCTCAGAGACGATCTCAGTAATGTTGTAAATGTGCGTTTTATATGTAACTGTACATTTGATCCCAATAGGGGTGTAACGGTACATAAAATTCATGTTTCAGTATGTACCTCAGTTTTGGGGGTCACGGTTCAGGACAGTTTTTGTACAGCAGGAAAAAAGAAAGGTAGAAAATAATATTTCAATCTTTTTATTTAGAAAAATGTAAACATCCAACAGCAGCTCATTAACCAAAACTGTTACTGAAACAGTTTAGGAAAAAGAACAAAAGACAGGATTGGAAAAAGAAAAACAACTTCTCTTTTTCCTGCAGGGAGTCAAACACCTGCTGACAGTTGTTTTATACTGATTTGTGGTCTAATATGTATATAAAGTAGTTGAAACCAGCTCCACCTCCAGCAGCTAAAACAGTAATATGCTGCTCTAACACTGATGTTCCAGCATTAATAATGTAATGATGTCATATATAATATATTAATCAGAGGGACCAAACCACTACTTTTACTGCAATACTTTTTAACTACATTTTTCTCTTTTAGAACTGGTTCTTACAACATGCCGTCTGACCACGTCAGAAATCAAACGTGTTTATAGTCATCCCGAATAGCTTCACTCAAAGGCGGAGTGAAAGCGTAACGTACAACCATGAGCATACGACAGCTAAACGGTGCAACGCCAAAACGTTCCAGGTGGAACTTGCGCTCCACATTTGTTGTTCCGCATGTCAGAATAAGTGGATTATTAAACTAGAAGCTACCACATAACCGTAATGTCTGTACCATGATGGTTCAGGACGAATACACGTACCGTTACACCTCTAGATCCCAATGCACTAAATAATTATAAGAGCTACATCTTTCAATGCCATTGAATAATTCCACTTTGAATGAAAGGAATCGTGTGAAATAACAGACTAAAGTCCAGACTCTGTGTTGCTTCCTGTTCAGCTTTTTTATTATCGTGAAATGTCAGTTATGGAAACTTTTAATACTCATCCCTGTGTCGTTTGTACTTCACCATGTCCTCTCCTCAACTGTACTGCTGTGACTGGATACTGTGTCTTAGGCTCGAGGCCTCTGTGTGCTCCCAGTGAACAGGACTAGTCTGTGTTTTGTTTTAGTTTATTTTGTAGTCATTCTATGTTTCACTTCCATGAAAAGAAGCAAAAAGTATGAGTTTCAGACTCTTGATTGATTGATGATGAGTGATGGAAGCTGCACTTTTGAGGAGGGGCTAATATCGTTGGTCCTATCTTTGTGATTGTTCATCTTTTAGCTCCTATAACGTCTTTAAACGGCAGCTCCCCCTGTGGTTTAACGGTTAGACTAGTCTGAGCCCGGGTTGGAGACACTGCACCTGTGTGTTTTACCTGCAGGAGATCAAAACGACTGAAAAGGGCAGACTGCGATACTGAAGAATGTGTTTTTGGGAGACATGGGGTACCCATTTTGAGTTTAGCACCTGAAAGCAATATATTGTACATCTTGCATCTTGACAGGAAATTAAGATAAAATCAGGAATTATTCTGCTTGTTATACAATGTTTTTTTTTCTACTCTGCTGTTTCTATCAAGGTCTTTAGAATTTGCTAGGTAATCAAGAAAAACTGTTGTGTTTGATACGAGTCAAATGCAAAATACACTTGTGAACTCTTATGTAAAAGTTGGAACAATCTAATGACGATGAATGTCTTACTTTTTAGTGGTCAGGTGTGGCCATGCCACTGGCTCTGATCCCCTTGAGTTCTGTCTTGTACTGTAAGAATACCTGTCATAAATGTAATGGTCTTATGGGTTTTGCCTGACAGTAATTATTAAAAAGACAAAACAAAATTGAAATGTTTCTTTTTGTGTGTTGTAGTTTTTTTTAAAGGGAAATATGAGTGGTCATTTTATCTCTGAGTATAATCAAGACACTTCTGGTATATATTTACTTCATCAAAATGTCAAGAAAGATGGAGGAAAGTTTGTTCAGGTTATGAGTCTTTTGTATATAGGTAAACTCATAATATCTGTGTCAATAATGTTAAAGATGGTTACATACATCTTTAATCTAGTCAGAAAATAATGTGTCAGCAATCATCTTTTCATAGTTTTTGCATCATAACTGAGGTGGACATTTTTAAAGTAGAACTGAAATAATCCACAGGATTAACAGATATATCCACAGCTGATCTGAAACCTCCTATTAATTCTGCTTCTCTAATGCTGTCTTAAAGATTTGAAACCTAGAATAAATGTAATCTGCTCCAGACCAAGATGTTACTGATGAGAGGGCATTAAATGTAAATAATCTCTGAAGATTATTTCTCCACACTGCAGTGAACTGCTCCTCCATCAACCAGTTTTCATTGATGTACCGTGATGAGGGTTTCTTTTCCATACTGTAAATCTCTTCATCAAACAGTCCTGAATGCATTTGATTGAAAACATATAAAGCAACAACAGATGGAGAGTGTGACATAAACCACAAAGTATTGCTTTTAAGATTTTATTAATTACTTCTGTTGGTGAATTATGGGACTGTTATTACCTTTAAAATGTGACTGTGTAAACACATTCTTCCATTTACAAATTGAAAGCCATCATATGCAATTAAATGCACCACTGCTCAGTTTAATACACTTACTTGGTAGCTTATGGTGGCTAATTAGCAAACTGGAGGTAATTACTGCTGATGTCTCTTCTCTGCTACTGATACAACAGTTTAGGCATTTAGCGTGATCCCATATCATTGTTTATAGCTGCAGTGGCCACTGAGTTACATGATGTATAAGCACAAAAGCAGCATTGTGTCTTCGGCTAAAAGTTCTGTCAAGACTAAAAACTTAAAGATCAGCCTTTTGCCAAAAGAAATCTAAGTTGAAACCAGATGAAACACAATAATAAACTTGTCATTATAAACCTACTTTTACTTAATTTGCAATTAAATATGATTGACTGCACTTAAAGCTTAATGTGTTTCTATTTCAAAGAGCAGCTGTAAAGTCATGCAGATCCATGTTGATGTAATTACTTAAACATATTAACTGTGTTCAATTTTCAGTAATTTTATTATTATTTTTTAGTAAGAAGTGAATCTGTAGAGTTTTCAGCTTTTAAATTACTGTTATTATTTTGGTACGGCTCTAGTACTTTGCCTTATTAATAGTAATAAATCATTTACTAATGCTTTCTGGAGTAATAATGAAACATTAATAAAAGCAAAATTTGGGTTGCCAGGTTGTGAAATAAATGTTGGAATTTTGGTTCAGATCCCTTATTAATGTCTTATAACTTACCATAGCTTTGGTAAACTATTTATTAACTATTAATATAGCCATTAATTACAACTTATAGACCCTTCATAAAGGGTGCCTTATTTAAAAAGTGGTGCCATTATTCACAGTTTGAAGTTATGAGGATGCAACTCTCTTAGAGTCTAAAAACATTTCAATCAGAAAGTTCTGTCTCAGTAAAGAAAGATAAGCATATATTCAAAATCAGCCTAATATAAGAAATCGTTTATTTCTTACATTGTTTAATAAAACAGCAATAATTATTTTTTGCAAACTGGATATAAACTTTGATACAATTTTGACATGCCAGTTAGTTTTGACACTGTGGGTAGTAGCAGTTCTACAATAGTGCTTATGAAATAGCATTTATGGACAGAACAGATTTTACATAGTTGAATTATTATGATGAATTTTAACTTTTGAAAAGAGTTGATTTGACCTAAGAAAGAAAGAAAAAACAGAAAGAAACAGAAAAAAACGTGTCTAAAACTGTCACAGCTTCAACACCAGAGGAGGTTGTGAGACAAACCAGGAATGACACCGAGTTGAGATACAACAAACATATCTGCACTGTATTTCTGACAACAAAATGGCAGTTATAGAAGATTCAGTTTGTCATTAATGAAATGTTAACTCATGCCAGCTAGATGCATCTCAGTGCACATATGAGGACATGCATGAGCACATAACATTCATGAAAAAAAACAACTTTTTCCTCTCAAATGTATTATAGCTTCAACATGAAGGTTACAGCGAACATGATCAGCATTCTTACAGTCTATATAAGTTGCTCTGGGCCTTGTAATTCATGTATCATAAATAATTAGAAAAAGACGATCCGAAAGATTTCTTGCAAGAAAGTTTTTTGGTGACAGCAATGCGATCCGTGATTGGTCATCAACACCGATAGATTGGGCAAGATGTGATGATGTCATTTGTCGCTTGGCAAGCAGAGAAATTTTAGTTTTTTGTCGTTTGTTGTAAACGCCTCTCAGCGCTCCTGTCCGCTCCTCAAGCAAAAAAAGTGCCGTGTGTAGTCCTCCTCCAGCCTGGAAAAAGTGCAGTGGCTCTCGTTCTATTTCAGTCTGAATCCTTAGTGGTGAAACCAGTTTCTGATTCTCTGCTCTGGTCCCTCTGGAGTCTCTCGGGGAGCTCAGCTGGGCAGCAGCCACGGCTCCACGAAGTCCCACTGCTTCCACAGGACGAACAGTAGCAAGGTCAGCAGGACGGTGGCGGCAACCCGGGCTCGGGTCTTCATCAGCGGGGTGATGAAGTTGGCCAGGGTGGAGACGAAGACCAGCAGCACGGCCATGAGCGCCAGGATGACGTTGATGAGTTTCCCCAGCAGAGCTCGAGCATTGGCGTTCTCCACCCCCTCCAGCTGGACCACCTGCTGCTGTTGCTGCTGCAGCTCCAGCTTGGTGATGCGGGTCAGGCAAGACTCCACAGCCTCCTGTACACAAAGAGTGACCACACAAACTGATTTATTTCCACAAAAGCTTCAATTAAAGACCGTGAAAACTTATTTTCTCAAACACAATCCAACCCACACAGTTTTTAAGCATTAAACTCTAAACAAATAATTCCTAAAAATGTTTTTATATTTAGTGCGGAATATTGAATGTTGTAGAGAAAACAAATCAGGAGTAAAGGCTTTAATGACTCCAATAATGTTGTTTTTTTTGTTGTTTTTTGTTTTACCTGAATGTCTCTTGCTCTCTCATAGGACTGGTACGCCACTTTTTCCTCCATGCTGGCGAGTTCCTGTTTAAGGTTCGTCATCTCATTCTGGTGCAGCTCTGTTAAGTCATTCAGCTGCTCTTCAAGTCGTTCATACCTGAATATACAAAACAAAAACAGACACAATGACCCTTAAAATTTTAAAATGCAAAGGATTGCAGAGAAATGAAACTTCAACTTTTACATAGATGGACCTTTATTATTATCCAAAAACAATTGAAAACACACGTTCCTTCATTACAATGAGCTTGAGCACTGTAGAGTATTTTGAGTCATTCCCACATGTACCGTTCTGATACCGTAAATACTTAATAGTGCACCAAACACATGACTAAGGCCCAGTTTACACCTGGTATTAACATGAGTCTCTGGTCATCCGATCACTAGTGGACAGTTCTAAGTACAGGTGTGAACGCACCCAAGACACATTGAGGACGCATTGAGGTCCGATCCTGTTCCAAATAAGTAACATTTTCAACTGCTGTGTCCAGGTGTTTTAGGAAATGATATTGCTTTTTTAAAAGTATATATTTGTGATTTGTTTTTAAAGATCGTCAGTAGGAACAAATGGGTGAGTATTAAAGCCGGAAAGTACTGAGAGACAGACTACAGCACTGTCAGTTATGGATTGGTTTCTTTGGATTTGTTGACAGTAACAAAAACATCCTTACCCTTGAAGTGAATTACATTTTTAGGATGATACTGTAAATAACTGCTTTGCATAGCTTGTAACTGTCAATGTTTTTTGGGGGATCTGTACCTGTATCTTTCTTCTTGCAGGCACTGTGTCATGTAGGAGTAGTCGCTCTGCAGCTGACCCTTCATGTCCTCGATAGCGTCCTCCATGTGGGCCTGGCTGGCTTTGATCTCCTGCAGGCCCTCAAATAGAGAGTCCCAGGAGCTGTGCACATGATGGTGGTGGTGGTGGTGCCCGTCCAATCTGGGACTCCCCATTGTTGGCCCTAACATTCCTCCTCCTCCTCCTACTCCGGCCCCACCAGAGTTACTACCTGCTCCGGAGCCGGACGTGGCGCTGGAGCACTCGTCGTCACTACCGTACTTTGGGCTTGAGACCAGAGTGGCACTTCCACTCAGGGCACGAGGTGTGGGGGTGTCGTCAGAGTGGCCCCCGACTCCGTCCTCGAGCGTGTCCTTTAGGTGAGCGATGTTATCTGCGCTGCCAAACTTGTTCCTGATAAGACTGGCAAACTCTCTCGGCTTGGAGACCACGGCTGTGTGGGTGAGAGCAGACACTCCACCTTTGACCCCTTCAACGACTCCACCTCCAAAACCACTTATCCCAGCACGAACATTGGCTCCTACGTCTTTTAATCCTTGCTGCATGTCCCGCAGGACATCCTTAGGCTGCCGGGCCGGTCCATTCTGTAGAGAGGGAAGAGAAATGAGGAAGCAGAGAAGTGGAGGATCTCAAAGGTAGGAGAGAGGTGATTAGGTTTATGGGAGAGAACTTTAGGAAGATAGATGAGGAAAGCAGGTCCTGTAGAGAGTTAGGTGAGACACGGGATGATGCATTGTTTAAATAAGTGTCAGGAGATGAGAATTATCAGTCTATATTTGGACACAACTGTCCTCACAATGATAGAGCACTTGTTTGAGTCAGTCATGAGATAATTATTCAAAACAGTCACAGTACAAAAACAACTCCACATAAAGGTGTCACCATGGTTATATGGAAACTAACTGCACGTACACACTTACCTGTTCTATCTCCTTTAGCTTCTTGTGATAGTGCTCCAATTTTTTGTGCAAGTGTGCGATGGTCTGCGCTGACTTCTGGTTCTTCTTCTCAAACACCTGCTTGATCCTGGACGCCTGTTGTTTGTCTGCGTTGTGGGCCAATTTCAGGTACTCGGCAACGTTGTCGTCACGGGCCTCCTGTTCCACACGAATCTGCTCGGTGACCTTCAGGATCTTCTGCTGCAGGTGCTCCAGAGCGGCACGAGTCCGCTGCGGCTCACTCGAACCCTCAGCACCCCCGGACATGACCCCAGAAACTGCCCCAGCTCCGTCTGCACTGATGTTACTGTCAGAACCTCCATGGCTGGTGGTGGAGGGTACGCCTAGAGTTGACACCTCGCTCTTGTCCAGCTGAGGGGACAAGAGGGCAGGAGGAGGTAATCAGGGGTGGAAAGAGTACTGCAACTACTCCAGATGAAGTACTTTTAACGTGACTCTACTCAAACAGAAGAGACACTGGATGTATTGGAAATCTACTCAAGTAAAACTACAAAAGAAGGTCTTTTGCAGATTATTCCGGCACAGTGAAAGGGCCAGTGCGGCATCCTGAATGTAACTGACGGTAATTATTTGGCTTTTCTTCCTAAAATCTTCTTTCCTCACAGATTAGGTTATGTGGGAAAAGACGTTAATCTCAAATTTAGACAGCATATCCATCTGGTGGCCTTTCTTGCATCTGGTGGTGCCTTTGAAATTTTCGGCTTTTTAAAAATAGTTAAGTGTTATTCAGAGAGCCTTTTAATCAGAGCACAGCAGGTCAGCTGAACATGCAAAAATGTGAAATGTGTCTACAGACAAATATTCAATAGAAGAAAGAGGTTGGGTTTTTTTGGAACTTTTTTGGATACTTCTGGGAAATTATCATGATATTGTGAACTCTTAATATAAATAATTAGCTGAATATCTTCTCAAGCTAAAGTAAAATGACTGTTTGCCTTAAGAAAAAAAAACAAGCACATAAAAATAACTGGCAGTTAGTTACTTTCCTCTGCTGGTGGTAATGCCTATAATTGATTTGGTGGAGGCATCAGAGAGTACACAGAAAGGCCATCATGCATTAATTAGATGATACATAATTATGCTGCTTCCTGCCCAGCAGAGCCTCAGACACTCATCTTCACCACAAACTAATTATTTTAAAGCACCTTTATCACAATATAGATGATGATGATGATGATGATGATGCTATTTTGTGTAAATGTTCATCATGTAAAGATAGAAATAAATTCTTATATTATATGGATCAGTCTGTAGCTGTTAGAAAAACACCAGGTTGTAATCCCTTTAAACAATGAGCCCTCTGCTGACATATTGACGCATGAGGGGATCCCCTGGTCAGTACTACATTTTATATGTCTAGCTTGGTTGGCAGATGGCGGGTTTGTTAATGACCCCTCTCCCTGACGTCAAAACACTGTAATCAGACCCTGCAAACATGAGCTCAAGCGGACACATGACACCAAACATCTCTTTGCGCTGCTCTAATTTCTCTAGACGGGACGGCGCAGGGATTTATTAGTATTTATTTGCGTGACAGTGTGATAGGATGAGCGCATACTGTAGCTCCCTGTGCCATCCTATGAATCAGCCAGAGCGAAGCAAAGCAGGCGGTGTGTGTGTGTTTTTTTTCTTCTTTTTTTTTTTTTTTTTTTAATAAAGTAGGTTACAATCTCATCGTAATGGAAAAGAAAAAACAGATGACTGCAGTCCCTGGTGGTTAATCGTCCCCTGATATTGTCAGAGATGCTTATGCAGCAGCTATAAGCGATGTCTCGTGAAAGGATGAAAACACAACAGAGACAACACAGCAATGGCTGATGCTCCAATTTAAAGGGTGCCTTTAAAAAACAAAAGCACGGGATGATGAATAAAGGCTTCTGAGCGTCGGATGAGAAGCAGGGCTGTGATGAAGATGGAGATGACAGATTTGTATGGCACAGAAACGAGAGGACACACACGCACACGTAGGATATATGTCTGTGCCGCTCACTCGGCGGGACACACACACACACACACACACACACACACACACACACACACACACACAGACATGAGGGACATGGCCGATGGATGTCAACAAGCGTGGATGCGGACACATGAGGATGAGACACAAGCAGCACAGCGATAAATTAAATTAGAAACGTTACCATACTGCTTTAATCCAATTTTTGCAGTGCCATTGCAAGTCTGTGTTCGAGGCCCATCCTCCTCCTCCTCCTCCTCCCTCCCCCCTGTGCACACCGGGGAGGAGCCCCCCTCCTCAAATATCTTTACCCTCAGCCGTTGTCTGGCTGACTATCACCTCACCGGATCCTAATGCTCCATTGTTAATGCCATCGATATCTGCAGCCTCCCACTCCTTCTCTCTCTCTCTCTCTCTCTCCTTTGTGTCATATGCTCCCTCCGCCTCCCTCTCTTTCACTCCCCCCCCCCCCCCTCCCTCTCTCTTTCGGTCTAAATGCAAACGCTAACTGTCCTGCCCTATAATGGATGTGGGAGCTAAGGGACAGATGATGGAGGGAAATGGGCTTGAGAGGGGGGGAGGGAGGGATGTGAGAGTTTAGCGCAGGCGTGCAGGTGCCTCTGTGCTGCTGAGGCCAGAGCAGAGAGGCAGGGAGGGGGACACAGAAGGGGCCTTTGGCAGCTAGGGCCCCCTCTTCATCCCCCCTAAACCCTTCAGTACAAACACATATACCCAGTGTGCGCTGATGTGGGGCTGCAGTGATGTGCTGCCAAAGTACACAGTGTCTTGTCTGAACACTGACTCACTCTCTTCATTTCCCTTCGCTGCTCCTCACAAAGAAAGAATGAGTGCGGTATCACAACAACAGAAGCCTGATTGAGCAAATTAGGGCTATTTGAAAGCTTCAGATCTCTCTTTGAGCTGACTTGTGCGTGATAGTGTGTGTGTGTGGAGGGATACCCACCAGACAGACATGAAAATAAGCTGTCATCATATAAGTGGAGGCAAACCTCAAATAAACTGAAAAGATGAAAAAAATATTGCTTTCATGGGAGGGTGTGGCATAAAAATTCAAATTCCGGGCACTTGAGTGTATTGGTGGAAGTATTGAAATGTGTCACTTAAGTAAAAGTATCAATACAGCAGTGTAAATTTTGCAAAATTGTACTTAAGTAAAAATACAGCAGTATTATCAGTAAAATGTACTTAACGTAATAAAAGTACTTGCTATGTAGACACATACATCATTATTATTAGTGATATTTCTATTATTATAGTTGTTTTTGTTGTTATTGTTGTTGCTGTGCATCTCTGTCTCTTTCTTTTTCTCTCAACCCAACTGGTCCAGGTAAATGGCCACCCACCTAGAGCCTGGTCCTGCTTGAGGTTTCCTCCTGTTAAAGAGGTTAAAATTAAAGTTTTTCTGTTACAAAGTGGGGGAATGTTGGGTCTGTAAATTAAAGAGTGCAGTCTTGTCCTATTTTATATGGAAAGTGTCATGAGATAACTTTTATTACAATTGTAAATAAAATATACTTGACCTGACATACCCTATGTATTGCTATATTGCTATTCAGTGTAATACTTGATTATTATTAATGATGTTATTCTGTCTCATTGGTACAAATATTATGTTCATTTATTTTCAGCTGTAAATGGATATGAATGATCGGTGGATTAACAGTTTAAGCATCTCCCAAATGAGATATCCATATGAAAAATTACTTTTGCTTTGGCTATTAAAAAGGTTATACTTTAGGGTAACTGATTGTATGTATTTTGTAAATATTGAACAATGTACATATTACAAGCAAGTAGTAGTAGTTGAATCTCTACATTATTATTATTTAAGAGCCTTTTTTGACAACTTATTCACTACTAACACAAAGTCTGTAATTTGCTTAATTACTATTGAAAATACTGCTGTTTTGCTACAGAACTTTACTGGTGTATCATGAGTAGTAAATAAACCCCACATTCACTGCACAATTCCTACAAATCACTACATAGCCGCTACTACACATAGGTTTTGTGTAGTGATTCAGAAGTACTCTTTAATGAGGGATTAATGTACAAGAACCATTTTACTGCTGGGACTGGTGCTCATTTTAAGTACTTCATGTACTGTTGGGTAGTATAATCTATAACATGTAAGCTGATCAGTTTTGTATGAAAGATCTTAATCAGCGATGTAATGATTAACTGAAGCTCTCAAATCAATGTAGTGAAGGAATAGGTACATTTTTTCTCCTTGAAATGTAGTGGTGTAGAAATATGAAGAAGCATCAAATAAAATCACTCAAGTAAAGTACAAAATACCCAAATTTGTACTTATAAATGTAAATGTACTTAGCTACTTTTCACCAAGGCTCAAGTGGATGTTTAAGGATAAAAAGCCTCTAATAATTACAAGAAAAAATACACCATGCATTGTATCTTTTTATAACATTTTAGCCCATATTTATTCATCCATTTTAACTGTTAACTGTCCACTTGATAACCTGGAATTTCTTTTATGCCAGACTCCTGTTTTCTTTCATTTTCTTCAAACAAGCTTTCTGTGGTTTGAACATTTCAGTCCTTCTTCACAGCTCAGCCCAGACAGAAGGAATGTTACACAAAACCACACACTCACACCTGGGTGTTGCCCAATGAACACACACTTAGTACAAGTATACAAAGTGGTACAGAGTTGATTGATGTTCATACAATGGGCACAAATACAGCATCATCAAGAGTAGTCAAAGGGTCAAGAGTGCATAAACTTAACTCTCAACTGAACTCTGACACAACATGAAGAAATATTTCATGAAGAGTCCTTTGAGTTTATGACCCACCAGCATCCAGAATCCAGCCAGTCTACTTGTGGGATTTTAGGTGTTACTACTGACCCAGTTCCAAGGCCAAAACTGCTGATTTGCGTCACATAATCCTCTGTGTCTTGATTACAACTGGTCCTGAATGCAGCTGGCTGAAAGTAAGTAGGTGTCACGTTACTTTGGCATCTGTTTACTGGCTGTCGGCCAGGTGTAACCTCACTACTGCCAGTTTACTCAAGTAGGTACTTGTATTTTATTTGACGACTTCCATTTTATCCATTAAACTTTGTACCTCTACTCATTTCTTTCATTTCAAAGACAATCTTTTTACTCCATTTATGCTACAGATACTGTTCAGATTAAGTTTTCCAAATGGTTTTTAAATTTTTAATGAATTTAGAAACATAATGCCTTTTCATGGATTCACATTTATATTTAGTCGTTTGGCAGGCGCTTTAATCCAAAGGGATTACAAGTGAGGCAAAACAATCAAGCATTAGAGGACAATGACACAAGAGCGCTGTGGGACAAATTCTCCAGTAGTTTCTTTTTTTAATAAATGAAGTAGGAAAAAATTGGAAGTAGACAAGTGCATAAGATCTAACTACTAGATCAAAATCCTGCTTACACGTTGCATCAGTAACAATACAGTACAATAAATAACAATACAACACTGACAAGCCCCATTCAATCAATATGAGTACTTTCTTGCTTTAATACTTACCTTGATGTGTTATAGTCTTTTTTGATGTTGCACTTTTAGGTAAGTAACATTTGTACATTGTGGTATCACTGCTTTTACTACCATAGATTTGAATACTTCCTCCATCACTACTTCTGCTAAACAACTAACTTAAAATTCTCATATATGAGACAGAGAAATGACTTTATTTTCACACACTTGCATGAGAAGAGTGATCAAACAATGAACCACAACTTTCACAGATAACTTTCATTTAACATTTTATTGGAATTCTCATAATAATTAAACAAAAAAAAAACTAAATTAACATAAGGCATAGTATTTCACAATAAATAAGGATAGATCTTTTCATTTTTAGTTTCTGACATAAAACAACATGACGCACCTGTGCACAAGCATCTATAAACAGAAGTGCATTCATTCATCGTTTGGGGTAATGCTGTCGTTATCTTAGCTTTGCATTTCAGATCATAAGGATTAGCATTACAGTGACCTTGTTCGACACCCATTCAGATTACTCATAGCAGCAGGATTTGCCAACATGGACATAAATAAGTGTCATGAAGAAATATATAATTTGCTTTGAGGCAGATAATAACACATTTTCTATTAAATTGCACTAATGCTTTCAAATAGAAAAAAAAAATAAAGCACTTTGCTTTAGCTTAATACATTTACTTTTGAGAACACTTTCAACTGATTGTCTTTTATGGAGCTTCAAAATACCGAAACAAATGCCGTTAAAGGCTCTTGATAATGGGTGTTCAGAGTACACCGCTTATCATTTGTATGTGCAATACTGCAGTGTTCTTATGGTCATGCTACTTAACAGTGCTGTATTAAACTCTATAGATAAATCTCTGATATAAAAATCTAAATATAAGTGTTTTTTTTAAGTGTTTCAAAGATCTTGTGCTACACTCCTAACCTACAATCTGGTGCTGTACACATGTCAGGGTGTGGACAGGGCACTTGTGGAGATCTGCTTTGAAAATCAATCAAAATGCAGTCGATGGGAGGGCTGGAAGAGGACATGATGGCACTTCTGTCTTTTATAATCTAAGCAAAGCAACTGCATGTACAGAATGTCAGAACTCTTCAAGCATTTTCATATGAGCACATGTTGGTAGATAGAACATGATTGTACATCAGGATATATAAAGGATAATACACTTTGGACAGGAAGTGCTTGTAAAAAAAGAAGACTTTAAGCTGACTCCTTGCCCTCATGATACACATATAGAAAAAACGCTGTAAAAAAAACACAACAGTGGATTCAACAAAAAGGAGCCAAAGGGCTTCATCCATTCTCTACCATTTTCTCTCATTTTCTCACAGGCATTCCTTGATTTCCCTGTAAAACAGAATGATTTTAAACCGACACGTCATGTGTTTCAAGTGTATACAGTAATGTGTTAGTCCACGGTATCTCGACAATGCAAAAGGCACTGAGTCTCTACAAAGCAGAGATGTCCAGACGCAGGGACGTGACCACGTTTTTTCAGCACTGTGGAATGTACAGTAGGAAATGTCAGTCGACACTTTGGCATCCCCTTGATCCAAATGAGTATAAATCCACTGATTTGAGAGATTATCGTTAATCTTCTCTGCTTGGATGTCCCCCTTCTTCCCACGTGGGAAAACACCAACCCCCTCAGAGTGAATACAGTACCCTAATTAACCTTATAGTAATGATGCCTGTGTGTAGCTGGAGGTCCCCTTCTGTTTTTGACCTCCTGGTGAGTGACCGTGCAGAGTCTGTGCAGAACGTAGTATTTCCTGAGCGTTGTACTGTTTGCGTGGTTGGCACTTTTTCAGCAAACTGCACCGGAAATCACTCGCCGGATTTGCGTGGCATCCCCACTACTCTTCTTTTAGCCTGATAGAAATCTGTAGGGATGAAATAGAGGATATTTAGCAAGCAAATCCAAGTGAAATAACAACTCTACTCATTCACAATTACAACATCTGTATATGTACCTGTAATGTTTGTCTGTTTCCTTTTGAGACCCGTGTTCTCTCTTTTCTCGGGTGTTTTCTCCAGGTTTTCCAGCTTGATTGGATGTCTCTCTGGGCTCAACGGGATGTTCTCCTTCTCATTCTGCGTTGATCCCACTTTTACTGCTTTAGGGGAAACCTTCGCCTCTGCTGCCCTCTGACCTTCTGCCTGTCCCAGACCGAACATACAGGATCTGTAGAGCAGTGGCACCTTGGTACCTGGGACACCCTCCCATTGGAAATCGCTGGTCTCCAGAGGCTTATCCGAGATGAAGTCAAAACCCCAGCGCAATGAAGCCTCCTCCAAGTCTTTGCGAAGAGCAGCCTGGTACTCCACCTGCAACTGCTCTCTGTCGACGGGGCCGAACAGGTTTCGCCGTGTGGAGCCGTTCCCCATGGTGCTCAGGATCCGCTTGTGAGTAGCCATTGTTCTACACTGTAAAGACACAAATGAAGAGGAAGGAACAGAGGTTATTAGGGAAAAAGCTGACAAAAAAACACGTTACTGGCAAAAATATGCACTCAAATCAATGCTACAACTCCTTACAAAACTCAAAACATTTAACATAAATTCTGTTACACCTCAAACTTTTAAAGTAGGAAAAAGCCTTACCATTCTTCTAAGCAGTTAAATCTCTCTCGGTGAGCATTACAGAGCATCTCAGACTAATGTCACAGGGGAGCTTTTTATAAGACAGAGAGCAGCCAGTGACTCACTGAGCCCTCCTACTGGTACATGCCTGGACATAACTCAGACAGACATGTAAGGACAAGTCCTTGGCACCAGTTGTGACCACTGCTAGCACACAGATCAGCCAGCAGGTGGCCCTGTTAGACCATCTACAGACAGGCATGAGCCACTCGTACTGTTCAGAGCAGTTCATTAATAAAGATCTGACAGGCGGAGGATTTTTAGATTTATACGTTTAGTGATTAAATCTTTCACCATGATCACATTAGGATACTAAATTACGTGTGTAAGGGTAAAACGGTCAGAGCACTTTACTGTAAAAGCTACAGGAAGGTATCAACTGTGTCTCTGGGGAGTAATAAGTCATTATGGTCATCCGGGAAGGGCTGGGCATGATTCCCATTTCAGGGAACAATCAAGAGAAAGCTGTACCAGCCCTGCCTAATTATCCTGCTAAAGCACTGCAGGACAGGAGAGGTCATTGTAATTAGAGTCGTAATAATATTAGAGACACTAATGAAGTTTGATATCGCTGATTAAGTAGATTAATATTTATCTACTGTGAATATTGAGACTGCCCTGGTTTTAAATTAAAGCTGGGCTGACAGAGGATACAATGCAATGCTGTCAGCAAACACTAAAATGTACAAATAACAACAAGCTGTTAATTTATCAGCTGCGTGAACAGTCAGACACATGAACCTTTTGACAGTCAAATGTAGTTTTACTGTAATCTCCAAAAGGATGTCAGCCAATTTTTTTTTAAAAATAGAAAAATCTGAATGAGTGTCCGGTTAAATGGCTCTTGTTGCATCATGTGATTTGGCCACAGAGCAGACAGAAGCCGGCTAGTCTGAGGTCATGTAATGTGGCATATTTCCAGAATATTATGTCCATTCATTTTTTTTAGCTCAACACACTTAAAACAAACAAACTACCTATACATTACAATTTACTGCAGTTTTATATCAGAAGTGGCAAATAAATCCTGAGATTCTTCTTTCAAAAACTTTTTTTTTCTTTAACGAAAAGACTAAATGTGAAGGAGTTGTATTATGATTGGAGCAGAAATGTTTCTCATTTCAGAATTACATTGATCCAGCCTTCAGTTCACCAAGCCGTCTTTTATCCGTTATTTATTGGTGTCTAAAAATGGCAAAAGTAGTGTTTTTATATTGTTTGTATGTGTTAATTACTATTTATTACAGGAATTAATACATGAAAGTAGTATATTTCATATATGTCCATTTAAAATGACTTTTCATACTCAAAAATCAAAGTCACACACAAGTCTGACTGAGGTTCTGCCACCGGGTTACTAAATGGGGTCTGGGGAACATCTGGGTCCCCTTGAAGAACTTCAAGAGATATTTTAAGGGGGTAAAAAGTAATCAATATAATCCAAATAAAAAAAATGTTTAATGTTATAAAAGACAATTTCTCTTTTTGATGAGTTCATCATGGGTTTCACTGTCACCTCCCCACCCGCTGTTACATAACTGTGAACCTAAGGTCAGGTGAGGCTCCTTTATTTGGGAGGAATCCGATCAAATTGGATCAAAAATCAATTCTACTCATTTCTACTGGATGAAGTGCAATAGAAAGTAA
Source organism: Euthynnus affinis (assembly GCA_029490765.1). Classification (NCBI taxonomy): domain Eukaryota; kingdom Metazoa; phylum Chordata; class Actinopteri; order Scombriformes; family Scombridae; genus Euthynnus; species Euthynnus affinis. Next base: position 16,835,001 of record CM055840.1, on the reverse strand, counting down.
TTTTTTTGATGGGGAGGGGGGTTGGGTGGGTGTAGGTGTGGGGGACACTGCTGACTCACAACATGACCCCCCACACACACACCCTCCCTTTTCTCTTTTTCACTCTCCACCTCACGGGATGTGACGCCAGACAACTGGGCGGGGCAGGGAGGAGTGATTCAAGGCTGTGGCGGGAGCGGGAGAACATGTGCGGCTGAGGCACCGGTTCAGGATCGGGCTCCGGGCGGAGGACTGCCAGCGGAGACCCTGCCCAGTTTACTACACTCCTCCACGTGAGCCCGGAGCTCGTGCCGGCCAGTCAAGTGCAAACTGGGCTGTCACTGGAGCTTGGCTGACCTCCCCCTCCGTCACCATACAACACACATTAATACACACACACACGCACACACACACTTATAAAAATAACATGAAGTCTGTGTGAGTTTGTAAGATAATTTGAAAGACAAAGTGAAAATTGAAAAGTTTATACGTATGAACCGCAGCGTTGTTAGGATTTTAGGTCATTTGGACAGTTGAAGCTAAAAGTTACTTAAACATGTCATTTGTTGGCTATAATTGAAAACTGAATTCAAAAAACCCACCCTGAATACTAATATGATGGCATATATTAAAAGCTGTTAGACATAACTTGAAACAGCTGTTCATGGTTGTTTACAAACAACAAAAACACTACAGTAACTCAACAAATGCAAACATGTCTTTAAAATTTTAGTTTTACTTACATTTTCAGTCAACTTGCAATCCACTCCAATACGAAGAAAAAAAAATCCTCCTTATTTGAAGCTTGTTCAATGAAAGCGGTCTGTTTTTGTCTCCTTGTTGCTTTTTGACTTCAGATTTCACACCAGCTCTGATGTAAAAACAGCCTTCGTCCTGCGAGTCAATGGAATGATTTGATAGACACCGATTTGCTTGATAATTTCTCCAAGTATTCTCGCAGACAGGACTCAGGCTTAACTTTTATGAACTCCGGAGGCGGGGATCCTCCTCCCGTGCAGAGGCGGGGTCTCCTCTTCTCTCACACGTGGATTTGACCCGGTAAACACATGAGCGCACGTGAAAAGTTTCCAGCTCGCGATGTATGGCCCAGCCCTGTATGTTTCCCCGCCTCTCAATGCAGTTTACTGACTTCTGCTTGTATCCCGGATGCCATATTCAATTTCCTAGTCATGACCCGCCCTACTCTGCCTCTGATTGGCGGATCCTGATATCTTACCCTATCCCTGACCAATCACACTTCTCTAATCCACCAACGAAAGCAACGAATACTAGCCAAACAGAAGCAGAGTAGGATTGTGAGTTCGCCATCCTAGGAGAAAAAAAATGGCATCCTGATGGATTCTTTTACTCCAGGAGGATACTGATCATTTCTTCAGTGGTTCTCAAAGTAGGATCCGGGGACCTTCAGGGGGTTTCAGGAGGTCTCCAGCAAAAAGGGGAATAATTTATTTTCACTATAATTCCACCCATATCACAATGACAGAATGACTATCTTGGTCATGGGTTTCATATACTTTCTGTAATAAAACATCTAAAAGAAAAAGTCTTATCAGATGGGGGCATGGGTCTATTTCACGTCAGTTTTAGGGTCCTTGGTGTGAAAAATTTTGAGAACTGATTTATTTGAACTCTAAAGGGACTTACAATGAGTCAACTTAAAGGTACTTAATGGATTTCTCTGGCTTGTACAACATTTTTATTTTTATTGTTATATAAAACAAATGTTGTATCCCTGTGTTGTAAATAAATAAAGTTTTAGGTAAAAAAAAAAAAAAAAGCTATAATGATCATCTTGTTTAGTTACCTCCTACCTTTATGTATAGGAGGTAAGCAAAGTTTCATGAACACAGGCACATTTTCATTTACTCAAGTATTCTACTTTAAGTCAAATTTTGTAGTACTTTCAGTTCATTATTGGATTTCTATGTGTGGCATTTTGAGTTGGAGCTCTTTTTAACTTTATGTATTGAAGGTAGGTGAATTTAACAATGAATTAAATCCTGTTTTATTAGATAATATGTTTTGTATGTAAAAATATTGATCTTCAAAGTGACTAAAGCTCTAAATGTAGTGGAGTAAATGGTACATTAATCCCCTCTGGAATGTAGTGGAGTTGAATTATAAATTAACAGAAAGTAGAAATACTTTCTCATATTTGTATTTGTACATGGGAGGCTCAAAGAAACACACCTAGAGAAACGCACCTATTCTCTTTTAAAAAGAGTGTTAATGTGTTTAAACTGTTCAGAATTTAGTCAGAGGTAATAAATTGACCAAATAATTAACTTGTAAAAAATATTAAGTCTTACATGAAATGATGACAATAAATCAGATTCGGGCTCTTTTTATTTAAACATTTAAGAGCAATTTAGACTAGTTTGCAGTTTGCTCAGTTACCTCCTAACAAATGGCATTATGACATAACTGTCTGTGTTTTTAATTCTCTCTTAACAAGCCTGTACAAGTCTCTCAATGAGTTTCACACTGGTTACATACTGTTTAGTACTCAGATGTCTGTTCCACCTACCCAGTTGTCTTGTTATTGAAGCCAGGTTTGTTTATCTCGGTAACGAGTCAGCCAAGAGACAACTCACGCTTCCCAGCTTTGCTGCCCTTCAACCTCGTTCCCAACTGTAGGATGCAGTGCATAAAGGCCCGACTGATCTGACGTCACAGAGAGTCCTTTGTTGAGTAGAAGGTTGATGGGACACCAAAGAAACACACTCAGATTTGGAGGCTGTTCACAATCAGTATACACTGACAGTAGAGCTATATTCAGCAGTGTTATGTACTGAAGTTAATGAACTTTAAATTGAATGAAAATATACAATAAGCATGTTTATGACTGAGCAGCAGCTGTGTGACTGCATTTGTACAGCTGAGTAGGCACTTCATTATTTCTCATCTCTAAGACAGCTGCACAGTGCAGGGCCATCAAATTGTCTTGTTCATTATGTGGCGTCACCATATTCAGGCCTTTGTTCTGCATCCACAGCGAAAAGTTGGATGGCACTAAATAGAGTGCACAGCCATTTAGTTAACTATTTATTTAGTGACACAAGGTCATCAAGGCTCTTTGCAACTTTTTTACCTGCAAATGTGGTTACATAACATGTATGTAACCTTAATACATGACTTTTTTTTGCTCATGGGTCAGGTGAGGTTGCCTGATGCCTTTATGAAAAAAGTATTGGCAACTCTGATGTGTAACTGTACAAATAAATACAGTGTGTGTCATCTGTGTTACCTGAGTGATTTCATTTTAATGATCTCACACCAAATGATAATGTTATGTTACTGTTATTAATATTGATATTCATATTGTTGGGTGGATAGTCTTCCTAGTTATGTTTGTATTAGCATGTCCCTTGCACTACTGATTTTAATTAATTTATTTAGCTTTTTTGATGCCACTGATGCTACATGTACTGTAAGGAATCACAGTTTCAAATGTTGTAGTCATGCAACAAAGATAAAAGGAAGAAAAATTTTAATTACAAAATGATCCCAGAACCTATATCCCTGAACTATAACATCAGCAAGAACTATGTGATATAGCTGGATATGATTATATATGTCTTTGTACATAATCAAATAGAAGTTTGGAATATTTGTTCATCAAGCCCAGCCATCAGATAACTGGATATATTTTGATGTATAAAAGTGTACAAATCCCAGCAAAAACAGTATGAACAAAATCACAGAACTATCATTATTCTAGTATATGACAGTACTATGATTTTATATGTACAGTATGAATAATGAGAGACAATATGTTGACGGTGCTGTGCCTTTACCAAAAAAAGTGCTGATATTACTGTTAACTGCAGCCCTTGATCAGCAGTCTATATGTTCTAACACTGAAATGTCAGATTAACACAGTTGTTTCTAACAGTCACCTTTTCAATTTGTAAAATTACTGTAGAAACACCATATTCTTTCCACTTAAAAGAAAGACACTTCTGCATTGGTATCACTGAGTCTAGGTCAGCTACAACAGGTTTTCAGTGCGGTGTGCCCCAAGGCTCAGTGCTAGGTCCATTCTTCTTTTCCATTTACGTGTTCCCTCTAGTCTACCTCATACGCAGACATAATATCAGTTTCCATTTTATGCAGACGATACTCAGATCTATCTAAACTGTGACCCTAAATACAACTCAGAACAATGTCAACCTGCTAAGTTGTCTAAATGACATCCACGCATGGATGTCTCAAAACTTCCTGCAGCTAAACGCTGATAAGACAGAGATATCAATCATCGGTCAAGACAGTGCAAATAACCAAATTTTGAACAGTCTTTGTCCCATTCAGTAACTCAGCATTGTAACTTTGGTGTCATTTAATTTTTTTTTTTAAATCAAACATCCTAGATAAACATGTCCATTCAATGGTTCAATTCTGCTTTTATAATCCCAGAAACATTTGAAAGATTAGACCATCTCTTTCTGCCAAAAAGCTGGAAAATGTCATTCATACTTTCATAACCAGTCGATTGGACTACTGTAATTCCTTGTTCCCTGGCATCAGCAAAAAATCCCTCTCCAACCTCCAGCTCATCCAAAACTCTGCTGCCAGCATTTTAACTTGGTCTAGGAAGCACGATCACATTTCATCGATCCTGGCTTCCCTTCACTGGCTACCTGTTGCTTTTAGAATAGATTTTAAGATTTTATTACAAAGCCCTGGGAGGTTTTGCCCCAAACTATCCATCAAATCTCTTATTGCCCTATATGCCCCTTCCCGCACCCTGAGATAATTGATTACATCACTTCTTGTTGCTCCAAGGTCCAGACTGATACATAAAGGGGACAGAGCCTCTGCAGTCAGGGCTCCTAGACATGGGAATGATCTGCCTGAAGAGATCAGGGCTGCAAACTCTGTCTCATCTTTTAAATCACTGTAAAAAAAACAACTCTTGTTTAAATTGCTTTCAGTAATTTTATAATATTTTATGGTATTTTAGTTCATTGTATGTTTTTACAATATGCTTAGTTGTTGTGGCTTTCAGTTTGTTTTTTCATTTTAAATGTTTCCTGTTTTTATTGTAAAGCACTTTGTAACTGTGTTTTGCAAAGTGCTGCATAAAGTTATTACTATAATTATTAGTTCCGGCTGCGAGGCCCGGGAAGCAGCTGGTTGTTTGTTGGTTGTGTTGTTATGGGCCAACAGTGTGGACTGCAGGTGTCCTGCCAAAGCACAAAGAAACTGTGAACAACACTGTCGGTGATGAGCTGGTGATGCCCCTTTCAGTTTCATTTCAGTTGATATTGACATCATGCTTTGGGTCTCAGCTTGTTTTAGGGCTGCAACTAATGATTTTTTCCTCCATTTAATTAATCAGCGGTTTATTTTTTTTTGAAGATATTAATTGTTTAGTCTACAAAATGTCACAAATTGGTGAAAACTATCAGTCCAAGTTGATGTCAAATGTTTTTGTCTGCCCAACAGTCCTAACCCCAAAAATTTTCACTTTACACTACATTTGCGCAGGTGGAACAATCAAAACATTTGTAATTTTTTTCTTAATGAATTTGTCGATTGTAATTGATTATTTAAATTTTTCATATTTTTTCTGTTGAACTACCAATTGATTAATCATTTCAGCACTAGTTCTTATCCCTGACTTACGAACAGATACAATAGTTCTCAATGTGGGGTTAAGGGACCCCCAAGGGTCCTTGAGGGGATTCCAGGGGGTCCACAGCAAAATGAGGAATCATTTATTTTCACTATAATTCCATTTATAAGTAACACAATGACAGATCCAATTAAACAAATAAGACAAAAACATTAAACTTTCATTCATTTATTTATTGAGGAAAATTTTCCAATCCTACATATCTGTGTGAGGTGAAAGTATGTGAACGCTTGCTTTCAGTAACTGGTGTGACGCCCTTTTACAGCAATAACTTTAATTAAATGTTTCCAGTAACTGTTCATACATCTCTCCACATCAGCTTGAAGGAATTTTAGTCTGTTCCTCCTTACGGAAAACTCTCAACTAGGGATGTTGGTGGGTTTCCTTGTATGAATTACCCGCTTCAGGTCCTTCCACAGCATTTCTATAGCATTAAAGTCAGGACTTTGACTCAGTCATTCCAAAACATTATCTTTCTTCTGCTTTGATAGAACAGCTTGTGTGTTTATGGTCCTTGTCTTGCTTTATGGCCCACTTTCTTTTGAGCTTCAATTCAGGGACAGATACCTTGATGTTTTCCATTGCAGTTGTACCAGCAGTATGCTGTTACAACAGGCAGCAATGTTCTTTTTGCCATGCACACCATTGCTGTTCAATGTTCTCCTGATGGTGGACTCATGAACATTGACTATAGCCACTGCACCATAAGCCTTCAGTTTCCTGGATGTTTCCTAGACTATTACACGCCTTGCTCCTGGTGTGACCTTTGTTGTTCGACCACTCCTGAGGAGGGTAACAATGGTGTAGGAATTCTTCCATTTGTACACAATCCGCCTGACAGTCGACTGGTGTCCAAACCCTTTAGAAATGGTTTTGTAACCCTTTCAGTTCTGGTGAGTATCAGAAACTCTTCCTCTAAAGTCCTCAAAAATATCCTTTGGTTGAATAGTGACACACTTCCACTAACCTGTGTTGTGAAGAGTTTGATAGTGAAGAGATTTCTCTTTTTTAAGTAAGGCAGGACCTCCCAGACTCACAATGGATTGTCATTCCATTGATTGAAACACCCAACTCTAAATTCCCCTTCAAATGAATTGATAATCCTAGAGGTTCACATACTTTTGCCACACCCAAATACATAACACCAGATAATTTCCCTCAATAAATAAATGAACAAATGAAAATTAACAAAATAATTGATATATCTTTATCTAGTTTTAGGACTTACATGACAATCTTATGGCGTTTTCGGTTATATTTACGCAGAAATAGAGCAAATCCTAAAGGGTTCATGCACTTTTAAGTAGACTACCACTGTAGATAGAAAGATACAAAGAAAGACAGATAATTAGACAGACAGACTTAACCCAAAATGAACTAAGTTTGTTATATTTAACTCAAAGGACCAATGTTTGACTGAATCTAAAATTAGCTCCAACATGCAGCGGCACTGTGCCTTTCAGTCTCTCATTACTCCTGCTCTCTGCTCCGTGGGCGGCTGTACATTTATCTCTGGGGAAACTGTTACGTTACATAACAGTGGGTGGAAATACCACAGGTTTCTGAGTGGATTCCCGCGAGTTCCTTGAGTGTGAGACCCGTCTCCGTGGATACCATGAGTCATCGCTTAAGTGATGTCATCTGAGATTCACGTGGAAAAGCGCGCGTAGATTTGAGAGCCGTGTGTGTTATGCCGGCTTCACGTGGACTGGATGCGTGAACACGAAGTCGTGGGGCTGTGGGTGTGACTGAGAAAAGCAATTGGACAGTGGGAGAGAATAAGAAAGTCTGTGGGAACCAGCAAAGACCCACAGCTGTAGACTTAGAAGTAACACATTTTCTAACCACATTGAGCAATTAAAACTCCAATTAAGTCTCACCAGACAATCTTAATTACATCTAAATACAATCTTTACGGTGTAATATAGGTAAATAATGTGTTACTTTTAGCACACTGAAAATAAGTAGGCTTACCACATAAATCAGACACACTTTAATATTCTGCAAACACATACATTGACATTTCATTTATCAGTAGCACAAGGACACCATTATTTGGATGGCTTATCTGTTCTGGTGAAAGGGTTAAACTCTTAGTCAACCGGATTACATAACTACTTCATATCGGACAGAAATGGAGGGAAATTTGCTGGGACAGACAGGGGTATGAACTTTACAGCCTACTTCACTTCCTTACAGTGTGACAAATGGGACGATTTACAACAAGACAACTACAGCTGTACTGTTGAAGTATGTTAAATTAGTCCAAATTCCCAATGCAGTTGATAACGAACACAAAATGTTAAAAATGTCCTATTCAACAACTCCATCTGTGGCAAGTCTTATCGTTTATTGCCTTAATAGGACCTACAATTAATTTTGTCAAAACCTCAGTTTCTCTGATACTTTGACCACTATGTTGTGATTCAAATCCTCAGTTACACAAATCTTATGCTTTCAAGCATATTATCAGATACCTGAATGTAAAATATTACTAGATATTAACCATAAAACACAATTGTTGAAATCTACATCCAGATTTATAACTAGTCAGCACTAAAGTAGATTTATCTTAATTTTTCTAATTAATTGAAGTGTTGTTTGGTCCATTAAATGTTGGAAAAATGTCAGTTTTCCAGAAGACAACTCCTGAAATGCTTCTTCTATTCACATTTAAGATGCTGGAATTTCAGCATTTTTCTCTTAACAAATGACTCAAAATGATCAATTATGAAGAGTTGGCAGTTTATCAATTGTTGCAGCTCTGCTAACTATACATTTACCACTGATGTGAAAAATGAAAACTGCATTTCAGATGTAAAACTGCTAAATAAGTGTTGGGAAGTTAAAATTGAAGCAAGAAAACCACACAGAGGAACATGCAGCAACAGAGGAAATGTGATAAATTCACTAATTATAATCTTGGTGAAAATCACTTAAGACTGATCAGGGCCAGAGTTCCTGCTCAGATCCTTGATTGATGCTGTAAGAGTGCCCTCTTGTGGAAAAGAGTGTATGCAATAGTACAGTACGTTGATGTTTTAAGAGGAAATAAGTATATGAACAAAGTTTTTTTAAACAACCAGTATTTTTTGTTTTTTTTTAATCGAGACAATGTCACATAGTATCAAAGAAAAGAAAAATAATGGAAAACTTCATAGACAAAAATTAGACTTGTGTTCATTACACATTTTTTTTCTCCACTGATGCCAGAGTTTTGCATCTTAAATGAGTTTGTCTTTATTACAAATAACCAACCATTAAACAGATGGAAAACTTCAGTATGAAGAAAGTCACACGATGAAAATCAGTCGGCTTTACAGACAATCAAAAGGTGGAAGTTCCTTACACATCATTGCAATGCTTCCTTTAAAAAAAAAAAAAAAAAAAGAAAAAAGAAAAAGCTAACCCAACTGGTGTTTACACAATGAAAATGAGGGACTACCACTATGTCAAACTACACAGTACATTCATTGACAAAAACCAAAGCTCTTCGGAGATTAACTGTTGAATTGGAATGCTGGGTGGTTTGACTGTTTCAGGACCGACAAGACAGACATGACTTAAATGAGTTGTCACACCTGTACAAACCCACTCAATGTACTTGAAATAACCAGAACAAGAAAAGGGGAGACTAAAATGCTTAATTGTTTTAAAAAACCCAACACAAAAATGACCTAACGGTCATGTAGATGTCCATCATATGAAACGGCAAAGCCTGTACAACCGTTTTCTTCAACTCCCTTTACACCTGACAGACATTCTTCTATTTTCTGTCATTAGACCTGGAGCGGCTGCGGGGAAGAAGAAGAAAAACATGAATACATCATGAAAAAACAAAAAACGGAAAAGTCACTTTCAACATTTGCAGTAGTACCACAAACAAACAAGTTTAATTATCTGCAAATACAGGATGTGGTTTAAGTGGTGCCGTGCCCTCTAGAGGAACCCTAAATGGACCCACAGCAGTTTGAACAGATGAGTCATTACTACACTTCACTTTGTATTGTCAAACATTTCTAAAGACTGGAGACTGAAAGTAATGTGTGTATGACTCATAAACCATAAAACACAAAATACAATCATCTCAGGTTAGCTCCTTGTTGTTTTGCTTAAATTATCTGATCTACCTACTTGTAAAGAAATAGTAATCATAATCTCACAAATTATTATTTAAAAAAAAAAAAAAAAAAAAATCATACAAGGATATCCGTACCTCCTTGATCGAGAGAAAGATCTCGAAGGTTTGTGGTTCCTGTCCCTGGAGAGGGACCTCTCCCTCCTCCTGTCTCTGGAGAAAGACCTGTAAAAGCAAAACCATCTCATTAAGTAAACATATTTTCACTTTGACTTACTGACAGGAAAGTCATGCTGGTTTTACTAGATACTTTGACTTGTTATGTTTAGAACTGAAACAAGCTGATTAACTTGTTAGTCAACAGAAAATTTATCAGCAACCATTTCGATATTTATATGGGTGTGTATATATAATCTAAATCCTATATTAGATTTAGACAATAGATTTGGTAGTTTTGACTATTTGTTGAAAGTAAAGAAAAACAGGAAAACATGGGGTAACCAATAAGCTACCAGGATGACCTGATATAGTGATTTTAAACATATCCTACATATAGGACATGCAGAGAAAAGTCAAAACAATAACAAAAAACAAAACAACACAACACATTTTATGATCAGTCATACGTACCGCACCAGTTTAACATTTGGACACACTTTCTCATTCAATGGGAAGGTGTGTCCAAACTGTTAGATGGATTCTTGCTTTGAACTCATCATTTCTGTCTGTGTGTATAAAGGACGATCTGAAAGCTGACATACCTGCTTCGACTGCGGCTGAAGCTTCTCCTACGTGGGGATCTGCGTAGGGAAAATACAAGAATGTTAAGAACAAAGTCTGACGTGTCAATCACCCGTAGAGCTTTACATTACTTTAATCCCTTTAAAATGTGGGCCTCCTTCAACACAGCCCTTTGGCTATCTCAGTAATTCAAAATTGAAGTCAAAGACTCGAAGAAGAAAAAAAAAAGAAAGAAAAAAAAAAAAAGGTATTTGTCCAGGAACACAACTATCCAAATCAGAAACTATGAGTCACTGACAATGGACTAGCGCATAAAGATGCTTAGAAAATAACCTCTCACCTATGCCACAGTACAATGTGCACCAAACATTTGCTTCATGCCTTCCTCTTTGTTCAACTAATAAAAAAAGCCAGTTTAGCTTGGACAAAGAGGGTATCTTTAGATGAAGTCAGAGTGAATTACACTGGTTTTAAATTTGAAGTGGTAGACTAAGATGAGCCCTACAATAAGCATTAGAGAGATTTTTTTTTTAAAATACATAAATAAATAAATAAATAAATAAAAAGGGTGCCTGAGCCTCAAGGCTTTTTACAACACCAAGGTGAGCTACCCAGCGACATTTGCCCCTATCTGAGGATTGAACACTGCACTGTGGACAGGCCGTAGTGTGGGAATAAAAAGACACACAGAGGCGACCATCTGTATGAAACTGGTCCACTGCACATCAAAGGAGAACATAGGGAAATGGAGGATAAGTCACAAAATCATTATACTGGTCAATGGGAATAACTCATGAGACGTAACCAGGCTACGATCTGCTAAAACCAACCATACAACACAAAACAAAGACTTTTGATATTCATTGGAGGGGGTTGAGAAGAGTTTTGATTCATGTGACTTCATAATTCTGCTCAGAGCCCCAAGACATACCAGATGATTATCTATAATCGAAATCTCTGGAAATGTGAAGTTCCAGACATTTGATGGTGGACCATTCCCCTTTTAAAAAACAAGGATTTACAGTAATGGGTGAGGACAAAATGACAAACTTATGATTCAAATAATAAAAAAAGAACAACCTTTGTAAACCAGCTGTCTCTTCACTTTCAAAACTGTTATCAGCAGTGTACTGAATGAAGCAGGAAAACTTACTAGTATTTTTGGTTTTCAACAAGCTAGATATGACGAAAGGGAGGCAGACTGTCGGCCGGGTAGGTAGAATTGGCTGAATAGGACTGGCCAGATGCTGCAAGGTGATTAGGTGGCAGGCAGATGGGGGCTGGCTGTGGCTTTTTTCCTGCTTTAATTGGTTAGCCGAAGGCTGCTGCTGGTAGGTTGTAGACATTTGGGAACGTAATACGCTGATTGGTCGGGAATGTGAGGTGGGCCGCTGCCGTTTGGGTTAAGGTTGAAGGAGGAGGAGGCTGAGAACGGCATGCTGAGGAACCAATGGGCTGGTGCAACCTGACGACTGGCCATGCCCGGGTCATGTGACAGCACCAGCCAAGCTGATTGGGGCACGATGGTCAGCAGTCACATGATGCTGAAAGAGGACTAGTTGATTGACTCAGAGGGTGGTGAGAAGAGGCATGGTGGTGGCTCTGCAACGGGTTTCATTCTTATTAATATAGATGAAAAATAAAAAGCATCCTCAAACAAAAAGAAAAAATGCATCACATTTGGCACTTTCATCCCCCCAAAATTTTAAAACAGATTATACTTTCTTTTTTTTGCGACATAGGAATAACCCACTCCTATTTCACATGTCTAATTCGCCACTTTAAAGGATTTAATAAGTAGAAACCTTTTGAAAGTGTACATAAAATATGTGCACATCAAAAGAAGCATCTGTGCCCAAAGCAGAAGTTAATTCTTGCCGGACAGATTTAAAAATGCATAATGCGATTAAGAACCTCACCACATAACCTAGTATATCGTCCTATTCCCACGTCACATCTCTTTTTTTTGATTATGAATACGAATCTGTTTGGCTCCCTAGGTAAAATGACAAATAATGTCAATGAAGATGATACTGCAAGCCTTACACATAGCAGCAGTCACAAATGCATACTCAGCACAAAAGATTACAAACACTAGAACTAGACTGGAAAAACAAACAATTACCCGGAAATATACTGTGGGTAAGAGAGTGGAATCAGCAAGTCGCAGAACAGGATTAAAGTACATAAACGATAAACAACATGTTGGTCTCGAATGGCCACTGTCAAACAACAACAACATATAGGTCACCTTCGCCTGGGAGGTGGGCTACGCCGCCTGTAGTCGTCTCGATCTCGAGGACGCCTGCTCCACGAGGGGGGAGCGCCACGGGTGCGGCTGCGCTTCTCGCCATTGGACAACTCTACCCGTACCCGGCAACCACACAATGTCCTATAAAATCAACAATCATTAGTTATCACAGCTGTAGAAAGATTAGTCTTACTCTTGTTTTATCTGCTGTATCTCAAACCTACCTTCCATCAAGCTCACGCACGGCATCAGTTGCATCTCTGGGATCTTCAAATTCTACAAAAGCGAAGCCTGGGGGGTTCCTAGCAACCCAGACGCTGCGAAGAGGACCATAGTAGCCAAATGCCCTCTCCAACTCTGTCTTGTTTCCATTGTTGCCTAAGTTTCCAACGTAGACCTTGCAGTCAAGAGGACAGTCACGATGCATGACTGGATCTGTAAATTAAACAACAAAAACAGACAATTTGTTATTACTGCCACAGATAGGAGAGAAGGAAGTGACTTTTCTTTTCAACAGAATCTCTAAAATCACAAACGTGACACTGAGGGAAAACATACACAGCACAGATTTATCTGCTCAAAGTAGTCAATTTACGTCTTTATGAGACGCTAGTCTGCAATTTTACGATGTTAGTGCAGCATGTAAAATATCACATGACCAGTGTGATAATGTGGGGAAGTAAACCTAACTATCTGAGCGTGTGCAAATGTGAAAATGAGCGTTAACTTCAGCTCAATCCTTCGATTTACGTTACACCGCCAAATCATCCAGGACGCTTGCAACGACGTAACTGTACATGTGTGTGTTAAATCGACATTATCCATCAATGGTTTAAGTGAGAAACACACTATAATTATCCTGAAATATTTTTTCCGCAGTCAACTCAAAAAACTCATTTACAAAAATGTAAAGAAGTTAGGCCTGCGGTTGGACTCGCGGTCTATGCTAACTTTAGCCTAGCAAAAAAAAAAAAAAAAAAACCAAAAACGTTAACGTTACTCGCCATAGACAAAACTGAGCCCTGAATAACTTCGAGTCTCCATTTATAACTGAAATATCAAACTAACAGTCATATCTTCCGCTTTTAAAATGTATTATTTCACATTCGACATTTCTTCGACGCTTCATAGCTAACAATGGCTAATAGCCGGTAAACGGTAGCTAAAATGGCTGTCGGCTTCCTGAGGCCTGGTGTCATGCAGCGACAAACACAGAAATCAAACAATAGATTAAATGAATGTGACTATCCGATTAATCGACCCAAACAGGACATTATTATACAGTTCCTACAATGCGCTATTAGTAATTTGGTTCAAACCGTACCGTGTTTGTTGCAGTTCACAGTTTATATTTTTCCTCCCCGGCCGGTTTGTTCTTCTCGGTCGTCGATGGAAAATGGCGTGACGGATAATGTCAGTGGAGTGACCTGGATGCTGCTCCCGGGAGGGCGGAGTTAGTTTTTATTTGTGTGTGTAAAAATACTTAAAACCCTCCTTCCCACCATACCTACTACATTGAACACGTTATTGGTGTCACAAAGAGCCAATTTAATTTTTATCGAGTAGATGAGTTTACTTAATGAGAACTTCCTACGTATTACTATAGCGCCCAACCGGACTGATTAACGAACGCACACTTGGTGCAAAAAAGCGGCAATACCATCTTTGGCCACAAGGTTGGAGTCAATGAGGTGTTGGCGCTGTTTCAACGTTTTTAACACAGGAGAGCAAACCGTGGGTAGTTTTTTCCCCCTACTATAAACCTTTATTGAATAGAATTATTCGCAATGTACAATCCTTATAGCAAATTAAGACACAACACAATATAAGGATAAGGAAACAGTAAAATACAAGGGTTTATAAAACGAACAATACAATAAATACATAACTGAACAATACAAATAAAGTACATTTGAACAAATGATAATGAATTCATGCATTTAAAAGCATTACACTCATTTACAATTTTCACAGTGCTGCTCAAAATCCGCATGGAAAACAGAAAAATTAGGATTTTTTTTGGTTGATGTAAGTGGTACATGCAACCAACTCCGGTTTTATACTAAACATAACAACTTTAATCTTACTTGGAAATCAAGTCATCTGGTTTGGTAGACAAATCACAGCAGTTTTGCCCATTACCCTGGTGAGTGAGGATAATCATTTTTCAGAAGAGAAAAATTAAAAGCTGCATTTGTGGAAATAGTGTAGTATGCCATTCCAGTTTTAATTGTGTATTTAATTCTGTATCCATTTGATCTGGATCTGGTAGATGTATCCCCAACTCGTCTTGTATATTCCTGTAATCTGAAGAGAGCATGTATGGGAAATAAAGTTATGTGATGTAGCATAACACATAGAAGTAACTCTCTTTCTCTTGAGTTGTTGAGTGTACTATTTACTTTTGTCAGGTTGCTCCTCCATGTGACATTCCCACAGCACATATTTACTCATGCACCATAGACTACTGATGTTGCTGCTCACTAACACTAAACAGCCACATCTGCATTATTTTCAATTTGCTTTGAGGTTAGTTTACTTCAATTCATCCAAGGTTGGAGCCTACCCCAGCATCCACAATACTCTTTTCAGTCAGGTTTTCTGGTCCTGCACCATGCTCTCTATTCCTTACAAGTTCTGCAGAGGTGCTTTTAAGGCCCAGTGAGAAAGACTAGAGGACTACGACTATACTGGGCACACACAACTGCAGCAGTGTGTGCATGTAACTGAAACAAACTAATTTACTCCTTTAAAAAATATATAAATTAATTGAAATATAATTAATTGAGACTCAAACTGCTGGTTTGGGTTGACTGGCAAGAGCATACCAGAATCTATTAATTATTAAGTATGCAAGCACACAAAGAATGTGCCATGGCGAAATCTTCCACATATGGAACAAGAGTAAGGTAATAATAACAATGAAATAAACAAAACAGTACTGAATGAAACATTTAAAATCAATTTCATAGAATGGAATAATAATCGTTTTGAAATGAGATGTAAAACTTGAAATGTAATATTGAGTGTACAAAGGAAATATGAACTGCATAATGGACAAAGAAATGAAGTGTATGAAATTTATGAAGGTGACATGTGCAATAAATAATTAAATTATGTAACAGTTAAGGCTGAAATATGTAGTGAGAACTATTTCAGATATGCTTGTGCCCTTGTGTATTATTTAAATATACGCACGAATGCAGAAAAAAAAAATCAAATCCCACCACCACACTGTTGTGAGAAGAGACTTTAAAATAAGTGATGGCAGTGTTTACTTCGCAATAGCAGTAGAAGGGAGCATGCGTGCTAAAACAGCATTCCTATGAGCTTAATGGTGCATTTACAACAACTGGGAATCGACTATTTCTACTCAGGAGCTGTGTTCCAATCCCAAACAAAGTCTCACTAAGGTGTTATAAGGTGAATATAAGGAAGATGCACGTGTTTTGCTGTAGTGAATATTTTAACATTTTAAATTTATCAAAAGAATATAATACACACAAAATGCTTTGCAGTCCTGCTAGTATGAGCAGCTCCAGGACCACAAGAGAGTCATCAAAGCTGCTCAGCGCATCACCAGGTCTGGACTACCATCCATGCAGGACCTCTACATCCAGAGAACCACCTACTCCAGCTACCACCATCAGGCAAGTGGTATTGGAAGCATCAGAGCTAGATCCAGCAGGATCTCTCTCTCTCTCTCTCTCTCTCTCTCTCTCTCTCTCTCTCCCTCTTTCACTCTCAATTCAATCCAATTCAATTTCAATTCAATTTCAATTCAACTGGCATGGCTGCATATCACACACACACACACACACACACACACACACACACACACACACACACACACACACACACACACACACACACACAACAACAACAACAACCTACATTACCAAAGCAATAATAATTATAATACTTATACAATAATATGTAAATATAAACAATAATATTAAATGCAATGACATTTACCACAGAGCTTGTTTCTCTCAAATTATGAGCCTCTCTCGGTCTCTCACTCTTCCTCGCAAAATAATACCCAAGGGGACAACATCAACAATAGTTTAGAAATCCTTTGATGAAACAGGTATTCCATGAATAAATTCAACATAATTATAACATGTTGGTTGACACTGTTTTTGTTTTGTTTTCCCTTTTTTAATGAACGCATCATAATAAATCCACGCCTTCTCAGTTTCCGTCACCATGGTCACCGCCCTCAAAGCTACTCAGCCAGGTGACAGCTGAACCAGCGGCGGAAACAACGCTGCAACACCCACCAACCCACCACAACTGAGTGCACACAGATAATTGTCAGCACCAACTTAAAGTCGAGTACACATACTACTTTACCTTATTATTGCGTTTAATTTCTTGTTTTACATATACGCCATTTGAAAGTCTCTCTTCCGTGTCTCTTGTTGCATAGTAGCCAGCTAGCAGCGCGAGGATCTCGTTAGCCTGTGACGTGACGTTACTACCAGAGCAGGACTCAACGGTTGTATTTCTGACCAGGTAACGTTTGACGTTTGACAGCCACCGTCGAGATGTCAGAGCCGGCAGGGGAGGCGAAGTTAGAGGTGAAACAGGCGAGCAAAGAGGTGAAAGAGAGCGAAAACGTAGCGGAAAAATATTCAGCCATGACCGTAAGCAAGAATAGCGAGATGACCATGGGAGAGCTGTCGTCCGCCTTCAGTGCTGTGCCCACTCACAAGCCGGTTAAAAAGGTAAGACTTCAGCCAAGTGTCTGCATAACGGCTCCACGGAGGACATTCAGATGTACAAATAAATAATAACTGTGAGGTTATAACTTATAACAGTAATACCTGACAGCATAGTTTCATCAACATATTGTAGCTTGCAACTTCATTTGTGGCTGCAGTTTGTCTCTGGCAGGTGATGATGGGCTCACCTAACATATATATTAGCTTACCTTATAAAATAGGTAAACATGAACTTCTGTCTGTTTTCCAGTTCATTGGTATATGTTTGTTTTGATCATTGTTTAAGCGGAAGAAATTTTATATTTGATTTAAACCACATTCATTGATTTTTTTTTTTTGGCACAGCTCAGCATTGGCATATTAAACTGTGTTAACAGACAGTTATGTGCACATCACATCCAGTTATGTTTCTTGCAACCTGACGAATGTAAACTCAATATTAAGTCTCCTGTCAGCTCTGGTTTTGTCTCCACTAACTCCATATGAACACCAAGGGTCAAACAGAGAAAACAGAGCCTGAACTGATTAATCAAGTCATTAGGGAAACAGGAAGATTGAAATTGAGAAAAAGTGTACATTTTATGTGTATGCTACAAAACATATATGCAATGTTTGTATTTTAAAAGTGGTTTAAATGTAGTAATACGCAGGTTTTGGAGGTTATTTTATGCGTTAGAGACAGTAATATTCGAGCATTAATGAAGTCCATGTAAGAAACACACTACACACAGATCACTTTCCCTCTTCTGTTCAATTGCTTGTTTTGGATTTGACAATGTCTGTTACAGAAATGGCTGGAGTTGCTTATGATATCCAAGCCAAGTGCGCAGTAGACTGGTTTGTTCCACCTAACACTTATAAAACATTAGAGTGTCAAGGAACAAGGAAGAAGTGCATCTTAAATCCTCAGGGCTCGAGAATGGAAAGTATTTGCACACCTCATTGCAGTCAGAGTGGACAAATGAATACCAATCCTGGGCAAATACACACTCTATTGTCTTTTTACGTTCAGCAAACATATAGCTCAGTTGTGACCAGGACTCTTATGAAAGCTCTCAGCCCAAGCTTTATTATTATTCACCAGTTTCACATCCTCATTCTCTTTTTGAGAGGAAGTTTATATCACAGCAGTCATTAGCTAGCAATACATGGATGGCACATTAAACAGTATGTGATTTTTAAATTTTTTTTTTTTGGTAGAGGATTATAAAGTTGGAACGAAATCAGTCATGCACATCAAATAGGAACAAGTATAAAAGTAAAAATATTATCAACAGATATCTTCCTGTTCCAAATAATAAAACAGAAATCAGGTCATGATAATACTGTTTACATAATTTAAATGTCATTATGTATGATGGACAGATCAAGACAGATGGGAATATTCAACAGCTCTCTTACAAAACTAGAATCCATTAAAGCAAAGCTTTAATCTCAGATGTGATGAAAATACTAATATTTATCTTTTTTAAAGACAACTAATGTAAATATAATTTCATTTCTGGTTACCTTATGTGAGATACTGCATGGAAGTAATAGATGATGGAAAATGGCTGATAGTGACTTTTATCTATAATGTGAGATGTGTGGCTGGAAAGTGGACTATTTGCTGGGTCCATGTTAGTGGTTGATATTTTCAGTGATCGGAGGTCAAAGCCCACCAGTAGACATACATTTTGAAATGATTAGCTTATGTTTAGGTATTACATTGCGGTTGTTTAGTTTAAAGTTTATATTGTGTAGTTAATGTGTAGGTATGGATGCTGATGTTTAGGTAAGGATGGTTTCTGCTGTGATTAAGGTCAGTCATGTCACTTTCATCAAATTAGTCACAGTAATCTCATTGGCAGGCATTTAAAAACAAAGGCATTGATTAAATAACAAATACTGGAGGCAAAGAAAGACAAAATAGTTTAAGGAAAAAGTGCATTGGAAAAAAATATCTACATGGTTTCATTTAAACAATAGTTGCACATTCTCTTAATGCTATTAATTAGACTTTCAGTACAAGTCTGGGGGCAAGTGAGCTAAATGTGGCATCATTTAGACTTTATTTAACTTCAACTTTAACTTCATTGTCCCCAAAGGACATAAACATTTAATAAAAGTGTGTAAAACAATTGCTAAAACACACCATTAACTAGTCCTGAAGATTCCTTTAAATTTAAAGCATTTTGTTTTTCAGCGAATAAATACAATCTTTCAAACAGCTCTTTAATGATCAGATGCGAAGGAAATAAAACTCTAGTATCAGTCAGTCTTTGGGGCCCTGCAGCCCCCCATCATCATCCAGTCCAGAGTAAAATATGTGGTGTCTTGTCACCTTAATCTCAAGAAAACAGCTTCACATTATTCTCTGTTGCTATGTTATTTTCACTGGCATGTGGAGGGTTTTAACCCCAGAAACCAGAGACTGACCGGATCAGAGTGAAGAGCCTGACTCTCATTCAAACATGAAGCTGTATGAGGCTGGCTGACGGGAATGGCATCTCAATCACGCTCGGATGATAGTCTGTAAGCTGATTTATTAAGCTGTAATCCAATCTCCTCATGATCTGATTTGAGTTTAAAACTTACACACTTTTTTTTTTTGGCTGAGACAAAAACAACTTTGTTCCCAACTTGTCTGGCAGGTAAAGAAAAAGGAAACTGCTGAGGTTCACAGATCTGTCCGTTCATATCTGCACTCGCTAGTTGGTGCGGGAGAACATTGTGTTACAGCTACAAGAGGATTTTTGCCACTATCTCATGTTGCTTTGATACACGTAAAATCCCTGTCAACGACAAAAAAAATCTGGTTTCACTGGTTGTGTAAAAAGTTAGCTGACCAGGCATAAAACTGCACACAACAAAAAAAAAACAGTTCCTTCAGACACTCATGCCACACATGTTTTGACACACCCTTTTTTCTGCCTTGATTGTCCATCAGAGGCTCACATTTTGTGACTGTGTGTCTGTATGGAGGTTTTTCAGTAGCAACGAGGCTACAGTGAAGTTTGGGGATGATCACAATCACGTTGCAACCGTGAGTCACATGGGACCGTTCAACCAGAATTTTGTTTAGACAGCTTAAGTTCAGAACATCCATCTTGATGGCGCAATGTTGGGCGCACTGCAGTCGGGCATCTATTTTTGGCAGCGCAACAAAATGAGCTTACTAGTTTGAGTCGGATTATCATGTTGTTTTTTTAGAATGAACTTCATTTTTTCTTCATTCCACTCGATCCAAATCTGATCAAGGCTAAATCTATATAAACAAGATCTCAGCAAGACAAATAATAAAAATGGTCCAACTCTTTTTGCCAAAGGGCTGTGTAAAACTCTACACAGTACATACAGTAGTGTAATTGCTTACATGTAAATAGCTTCACATTTCATGGCTCGAGTTGTTAAGTGTTAGAAATCACTTCATTTCCAAACTTCTGTTGAGGCACTCAATGTTTCCAGACAGAGTTTGTTAACCCTGATGTGAGGGTTTCAGTTCCATAAAGAGAGCTAACTTAAACTCGGGGGTCAGTTACCGTGGTAACCGACTCTTTGAACCTTTCCTTCAGCAAACACTGAGTTTCTCTCTGTGTCCTCCCTCTTTCAGAGCCAGACAGAGCCTCATTTCCTCATTCATTCAGTCCGTATCAAAGCTTGTGTCAAAGTACATTAATTAGTGGACGTTTACTGTCTGTCAGAATCAAAATCCTGGTTAGTTATTAGCTCAGTTGATCAAGGACTTTCTAAAGTTGCCACTTTTATGCGCTTCAGTCATTTCTTTAAACAGCAGGTTTTGCCCTGACATTTAAATATTACACAGTGTGAATTCATTCTCAGCTAAAGGAATAAATGTCCTTCTGTTATAACACTGTGAATCTGTGCACACCACACAGCTGTCAGTTTGTTGAAGCAGCTCCTGCATTGAAATGTTTATTGCACATAATCTCAGTTTAAATCTGAAAAATCGGTATGAAGCTTCAGGCACGGAGGATCAGTGAATAATTATCTCTATCGCTCATGATGTGATTGGTCACACTGATGGAACTTCATTCCTATAATGTTGGAGATTATATGTTAATATTTCTGAGTGAGCAGCAGCAGCACATGCTGTCGAGCAAAGATACAAATAGATGCCTAAACATTTAAAATCCACTGTATTTTAACCTTGACACCTTTTCAATGTGAATTACCAAACACATTATCACCGGATCAGACCTGAGATCTTACAGTCATGTTTCTGTCTTTGATCTGTATGTGTCTTTAACTATATTTCAGTTGCTTCCTCCTGTGTTTTGTCCCCCAGCAGATTAAAGTTGAACTCATATATTTAAAATATAACATAGCTACCGCAGTCTGTAAGTCTGAATAAAACTTTATTGCGTGAACATATTGACACTTTTCCTGCTCTGACTCAGGCTCTTTTTTTTACATATAAATGTGCAGTGTCCACCCACACATGCATTCATAGCTCTATGTCCACTGGATTCAAATGGAGTCTTTTTATTTACCTGTTGCCATGGTGACTGGTAGTATCAGAGCTCCACTGATGATGGCTTTTTTCGATCATCACCTACACGCAACTCAGAGTGAAAATACTCAGAGTTGATGGAACTGACTCCGATCAGCTGTTTGGGAACTGAGAACTCGGGAGTTTGCTGTTTCGGGTTCATCAGCTCAGAGCTCAGGGTTGGACTCGGAGTTTGTTGAACCTGCTTTCTGGAGTTGAACCCAGAACTTACAGCGTGTAATATGACTTTTGTTTTTGCTTCAGCAAATCCAGTTTGTGGAGGACAAGCAGGAGTTCAGCAGGTTCCCCACCAAGGCGGGCCGTCGCTCGCTGTCCCGCTCCATCTCTCAGTCGTCCACAGACAGCTACAGCTCTGGTAAGAAGGAGTGACTAACAGCCAGAAACATGTGTGCACCAGCAGCTATAGAAATGTCTTGTAGTCGTACAAGAAATGTATTTTCATTTGTATTTGCCAGTCTCTCATCTAGTCATGCCATTTTAGTCCCCTCAAAAGGTTACAAGTCTTGAACAGAGTGAACACTTGTTCAAATGCTCACTCGGGTTTTCATTTTTTACTTACTTGCTACGACTTGCATCTTTAATTGGTTGAGTTCTTTCAAAACCTGCGTTTCTTTTACAGCTGCGTCCTACACGGATAGCTCTGATGATGAGACATCACCACGGGACAAAACACAGGTCAACTCCAAAGGCAGCAGCGACTTCTGCGTCAAGAACATCAAACAAGCCGAGTTTGGGAGGCGTGAGATTGAGATTGCGGAACAAGGTGAGATTCAGAGGGGTGTCTAATTAATTACTCAACCATCATCAGGCTTTGTTACATTTGAACAGAAATATGTATTTTAAATGAGACCAAAACAAGAGAGAGAGGTTTGACTGGTGCCTTGCTTTGTGATCAATAAGTCATAACTAAAAAATTCCAAGCCACACTGTTTTGCAAAAGTTAAAAAGCCTTTAATAAATGGACTTAGTGCCTACGTGTTTCAACTCAAAACAAGTGACAGCTCACAGATTTTTTTCAGGAGTCTCATGATATGTTCTTGGATCCAAAGAGCTCCTGTTTTTTGATATCTGCATTGGTAATGTAGCACTCTTCAGCCAATCGGCAGCCATTTGCTCTCTTTATAGATGTAGTTGACCCGACTGCACATAACTTCTAAATGAATCGGAGAAGGGGCGGAAATAAGACAGTGAGAGAGAGAGGAAATGATAATGATAATAATGATGATGACGATGATGATGCCCTTACCCCTCCAGATTTTGCTGATCTGACAGATATCCTTTGACCTAAGCACACATTACACCACCACAGTATTTAGAAGACCTTTGTAAAACATAGCAGTTATAAAGAAAAGCAAAACGCATTAGTGTTTTCACACAGAGCGGCTATATTTTTAGAAAAGGAGGAATGTGTATGTAAAGAATTAGTCATCTTCTTCTTCTTTGAATCACCTGCATTGCTCTTCTTCCCCACTTATCTTTTTTTTAATGTTCTGTTGTTTTCAGATATGTCGGCGCTGATCTCACTCAGGAAGAGAGCACAGAGTGAGAAACCATTGGCAGGCGCCAAAATTGTGGGCTGCACTCACATCACTGCACAGACTGCAGTAAGATAACTCTCTGACATTGTGCATCAACGCCCAAGGCTGCAGCGTGATAGTGCCTATTAATCAGGATTTGATTTTAGGTCCATTTTAATCACAGTTTCTGCACTACAAACTCTAAAAGACAACTGAGGTTTCTTGTAACTCTAAACCAAGCCTGAAATTATTAAAGTACACTAGAGTTGTTTGTATTTTCTTAAAATACACAGTAAGTTGTGTTCTTAAACAGCTCGTCGCACTGAGTCTATCAGTAGTGTGGCAGGCGTAATACTGAACCTTCTGTGTTATTGAATCATAAAATTGACATAAAATGATCAACATGCAGTCTACTTTTCTTTTCTTTTCTTTTTTTGTTTTTTCCCTATGAATAGCTTTGTCTTTTTTGACCATTTTCTTGTTTACATCTTGCTTTCATCTGTGTTTTCAGGTGCTGATTGAGACTCTGGTGGCTCTCGGGGCTCAGTGCCGCTGGACTGCGTGTAACATCTACTCTACACAGAACGAGGTGGCTGCTGCTCTGTCAGAGTTAGGTGAGCAGCAGAGAACATCAACGTTTGGAGGTCAAACATTGTGACTCACTTTACATGTGATCTCATAAAGGCTGTTGATTAAATACAGGGAATTTTGTGAAGTTGACTAAAGGTTCATTACATTGTTTATTAACACTGAGAAATCATAAATATTTCCTTGGACCTGATGTTATGTTTGTGTCAGACCACATGATTAGCATAAGATGTTTTCTTATGAGCTTTTCCATGTGGACATGTGTCTTTTAGAACCAGGGATATTGATGGGAAAACTTGAAAAAAACCCTGCAGAGTTAACGAGAACATCTAAGATTTGACATTTAGTATCTGTGGTTGCTATGTGATGGTTTAAGCATGCACTATATTTCTACAGTAGGCCTTTCCTGACCTGACAAGCTGATGAGGTTACTACAGATTTAGGAGTCACAGAGTGGAGATAACACATTACTGGGAGGTTGGGGTGGGATGTCTGCTGTTCAGTGAGTTACTGCTGTAGTCCACAGTCTACTTCATGTTTAAGAAAACATTTTCATTAAACTAGAGGACACATGGAAAGTGCAAATGTCACTTAAACAGACACAATATTAATACAGTGCTTAGAATTCTTAGCCAGCACAATTTATTGCCACTGAGCAGAAAGATTTGCCCTCATTCACTGTCTCAGAAAGTGTATTGGCATCATATAGACTCTGATATTGTCTCTCTTGTCTATGTTTTTTTTGGAGATGAAAGCTCATGTTTCTCTATATAGACTGATTGAACAAGATGACACATAATCATGAGATTGTTGAAGTAAAATTCCTGAAAATGTTACTCATGTGTTGTGTTTCAGGTGTGGCTGTGTTTGCCTGGAAGGGGGAGTCTGAGGATGACTTCTGGTGGTGTATTGACCGCTGTGTCAACACTGAGGGTTGGCAGCCTAACATGGTATGTTTAAAATATGTATTTTTCTACCTTAATGTGGGGGGGTGATCCACTCTTGAGTCCCGTGTTTCTGCAGCAATAGACATGTGACATGTGGATGATATAGACAACGTAGTACTCCTGAAAACACTAGAAAAGCTGTGTTCCTTTCAACTTATTTCAGTTAAACATTTGTCATATAATACATTTCTTTCACTAACAAACATCACTTTTACTTGTCAGATCCTTGATGACGGAGGAGACTTGACACACTGGATGTACAAGAAATACCCAAATGTATTCAAGAAGATCAGGGGCATTGTAGAGGAGAGTGTCACCGGGGTTCACAGGTGATTTACTGTTTCATAGATGTGCACTTCCTGTGAATTATATTGCTGTACACCCACAGAAAGACACCCTGACAGGAAGTGAAAAGTTTCTACCTTCTCTTTCTAGGTTGTATCAGCTCTCTAAAGCTGGAAAACTGTGTGTGCCAGCTATGAATGTAAATGACTCTGTGACGAAGCAAAAGTTTGACAACCTGTACTGCTGCAGAGAGTCGATCTTAGACGGGTGAGTAAGTTTGAGTTTGAGGTATTTGATAATTGGAAGGCTGAACAACTACAAGTCCAACTCATGTTAAAACACTCGTACAGATTTTTTATTGGACAGCTTTAAAGTGACATTTAACCTTTTGAAGAAATACAATACACCATCTAACAAAGGCTCTTGCTCGTATCGTGTCAGAAATCTGAGTTTAATACACTCCAAAACTGTTGCGATCAGAGTTAAATTCATGTAATGCCTGCCTACTCCCTCCAACTGGAAAACATTGGCTCAGCTCTGAACTTGGCTTCGCTCCTCACATTCTGTCAGTCGGACATGAACTTGTCAACACATTCAGTTATTCAAGACAGTAGTTACTGTTATGTAATTGCAGCAGTTTTATTGATTAGTAGACACCTGGTGCATAAAGCCAAGTTAAAAATAGCTTGTATTACTCTTCTGCTGCGTACATGCAAACTGTCAGGACTCTGATCAACATTCAGCTACACAGCCTGAGAACAAGAATGGCCCTGCTGTTAATTATCACCAGGGCAGCATATGAACTGTTTAGTACTCAGCAACTATGTCTGCACAGCTCTGTGTCGGGTCAATGCTTTTACAACCCCCTCCCACCCTGAATTTATTGCTGTTCCGACTGATTAATTATCTGCGAAGGTACATGGTTGTCTTGTAGCAGGTGTTCCATTATGAATCACTTTACATACTGTACTGGAATATTTATTGAAACTGATGAGCTGCGCCAAAAAAAAACATTTTTACTGTTTGTCAGTGTAAAGATGCCAGATTTTGGAGTCACGCAGATACAGATTGGCAGTTTTTCACTTCCACTAAATGCGCTAATTTTATGTCTCAAACCTCTCTAGCTTGAAGAGAACCACAGATGTCATGTTCGGAGGTAAACAGGTGGTCGTATGTGGGTATGGTGAGGTGAGATACTTCATATAACATTTACGTGCAACATTTAATACTTTTCTTAAGCATGAAAACATTAATGATGATACATTCCGGTGCTGAATGATATAAAAAAATGTGAATATTTTTTAAGGTAGAGGTAAGTAATACAGCTTATTATGTTGTTTCTATAGGTTGGAAAAGGATGCTGTGCTGCTCTGAAAGCTCTGGGAGCCATCGTCTATGTTACAGAGATTGATCCTATTTGTGGCCTGCAGGCCTGGTGAGGAAAACGAGAACTGGGATGATCTCCATGCTGAATATGTTAAATTTTAAAACTATATGAACAGGGAAAAAATCATCACAGATTGTATAGTTGCTCACGTTTGCCTGAAAACTATGTTTTGTTATTTATTGAACAAAATATTATTAGATAGCTTAAAGTCAACTGCCCCCAGCCCTTCAGCTGAAATGAGTAGCTGGTCAATAAATGATAGATACTTTCCTGTTTGTCATTGTATTGATGAGGCTGAGTGCTGAACCTCTTCTTTCTCTTTTGTGTGAACAGCATGGACGGATTCAGGGTGGTGAAGCTAAATGAGGTCATTCGCCAGGTGGATGTCATCATCACATGCACTGGTAACGCCACATGAAAACATGCTAGTGGAACTACTCAAAGTGATGCACTGATAAGGGATTACATATTTTATAGCTGTCCTGGGGGCTTTTTGCTTATTACATCTTGTGCGGATGCAGATTATGTTTGCGGATGGTGGATGATTGTGTCTTTCTGTAGGGAACAAGAACGTGGTGTGCAGAGACCAGCTGGACCGAATGAAAAATGGCTCTATTGTCTGCAACATGGGCCACTCCAATACGGAGATTGATGTGGTAAACTACTTTTTGCAATGAGAGAGTTCAAAGTTATATTTGTCCTACAGGCTGAGTTAATGTATATTTGAGATGCCTCCGTTCTAAAACGCTATGTCGTGACTTCAGCGGCAGGTCAATCACAATCTGTTGAACTATCACAAAGACTGTGTGGGTGACTGAAATTTTCGTCTCTTCCAGGCAAGTCTTCGGACCCCTGAGCTGACCTGGGAGAGAGTGCGCTCTCAGGTGGATCACATCATTTGGCCGGATGGCAAGAGAGTTATCCTTCTGGCTGAGGTAACTGGTTACATCTGTACGCCTTGCAATAAATACAGATGACACGCATGTAATCTCAGCTGATAACTTACTATGTTGATATGAAAGGTTTTATTATGTTGGAACAGTTTATGTGCTTTCTTCCTTTGTTTTGATAGTGTTGTTTGCTTCCATAGGGGCGTCTCCTGAACCTCAGCTGCTCCACTGTTCCTACCTTCGTCCTGTCCATCACAGCCACCACTCAGGTACCATGTTGATACTACCAAACAGCCTGCAATAAGCTGTACAGCAGCTAATGACGCACAGTAGAAAGTGCTGCAGTCCACTGCAGAGAGCAGAGTTCACCATGTACTTTTCCATTTGCTCTAATTATTTGGCCATCCTGGCAGATAAGCGCATGCTCTGACCTGGAAATGTCATCAGTAATAATGAAACACTGGAAAGACACAGACAATATCTGAGTTGAGCTTGTTTCAATAATGTAAAATAGGATCCTGCCAGTGGAGGAAATAATTACATATAGCTTCTCTTCATACTTGTGTTATTATTGCTTTGTAGTTAGTTCATAGGTACTTTTATTGTTCTTCATGTGATTCATAAAGTGCAGCAATTTACAACTGTATTATTAATTCATGTTTTTTAGGCCCTGGCCCTTATAGAGCTGTACAATGCTCCTGAGGGACGATACAAGCAGGATGTTTATCTGCTTCCCAAGAAGATGGGTGAGGATATATAAATATTTAACATATAACCCATAGTATTTAAAGTATTCATATATTACAAGCAGCGTTACTCATGGCAGGGTTTACATTTTGAGATTACAAGTATAATGTAAATTGAAAATCCTCTGAACTTCCTCTGAACTTACTTCTGCCCTCTGGTGTTACTATTGCTGTAACTGATGATCTAAGTCAGGCTTCAGCTGTTCAGTATGGCTTTACCCAGCAGACATAAGTATTTTTTCCCTCTATTGAGCCTCTTATCTGTTTTGTTTCATTTTTATCTAAAATATAATCTGTGTTTCAGATGAATATGTTGCCAGTCTGCATCTGGCTACTTTTGATGCCCATCTGACAGAACTCAGCGATGAGCAGGCAAAATACCTGGGACTGAACAAGAATGGTCCTTTTAAACCCAACTACTACAGGTACAAGTTTAGAAATCACAAATTGTTGAACATAGAAAATTGTGCTGCAAACTATGCAACCGTTAGCAATTTCTTATCAATTAATTTATTGCTCTTTTTGATGAATAAATAATTAACCATCATCCATCATATCTTATCTTAATAATGCTTATTTTATCAGACCAACAAACATAAAATATGAACAATCTGATATAGAGGAAAGCAACTAAACAAGCTGCAACTACTGATTGTTCAGTGTTTTGTAATTGATATATAGTTCACACACACACACACACACACACACACACACACACACACACACGTATAAAATAAAATATTATTGTTAACATTTTTCTGCTGTGGCTTAAACTACTTCTGTGTTCACAGGTATTAGTCTGCAAGGAGCCAGACCTCAGCACACCTAAATGTGGACAGTACTCGAGATGAGCTATCCCTAAGACAAAAGAAAGGTTTATGTATATATTGTATTTTGTACTCTTCACAGGATGCACAGCTTAAATTTGGTTGTACACTTATGCACTTATATCTGCTGAGATTCTTACTTTCTGGTGCATCTGTTTCCACACCTGCTGGCTCTTAGGTTGTTGTAGAGTTCAGATAGATACTGAGTAATGTTTCATAATATTGTGCCAAATAACTGTGAGAGGGAAGGGTTACAGTTGTCAAAAAGTTAATGGTTGTGAAATCAGTTAAACCTGCAAAGAGATATTTTGATATAAACATTGTATCAAATATAATGTTAAAGGGTCACGTTGTAATGCTGAACCCTCAAAACTCTGAAGCTCACTGAACTTTTTAGCCTCTTTTAGCTCATTGTTTATATACAACTGTTGACAGCCATTTCCAGAAAAAAAACTTCTTGTCTAGCCTAGAATAAAACCAACATGGAGCTGATATAACCTACTGGTTGGTGCAGAAGTCAAGCTGCATGTTTTTCCCTGGAGTAGGTGGACCAAACCAGAGCTAAAAGACCAGGGAACATTAAATTTGTCAGGTGGCCAGAAATATGACTCTTAATTAGATGTTGCTGTGTGTCTGCTGGACATGTAAGTAGGCATTTGTTTGCTTACAAAAGAGCCATAACATCTTGATAAGCTGACTGTAAATCAATGCTGTTCTATAAGTTTTCTTTTTCTGCCCCTCAGTGGCCAAAAATCACTTGGTGCAGCTTTAAAGTTTTTCTTTCTGTTTCAACACGACAGCGCTCACTTCATACATTCCATCCACTAGATACAGATGACATGTCCTGACCTCTGTAGTATCATTCACATTTCTGCTAAAATTCAGCTGATCAGGGCAAAAAAAGGACCCTCAGTGCTCTCTGATCATAGCTAACATAAGAAGAGAGCTTGGCATTTACTTTCTTGAAACAGTGTGTCCATTTATGAGGTTATGATGTCCAGTAAGAATAGTATCTGCACCTCAGGGCATTCAAATAACTCATTCAAATAATTTGTAAATATATTTTTATCAGCTCTGCAAAGTCTGACCTGAGTGTCCATGTCTTTGTCCTGAGATTACTGTCATGTTTATCTGTCCAGAGTAAACTGACCACTGCAGCTGTGTATATTCTGTGTAGAGCAAACTCCAGTCACATGCTACTATGTTTCATACAGTATGTTTATACTGTATATGCAACAGCCTCCGATGAGCCAATTTCAAAATGGTATTAATGAAGAGTTTATTGTTAGATTGGTCTCAGGCTTCATCTCTTAAGGAAACAACAGAGAAGTAAACTCAAATCCCCAAATGCTCTGGACCCAGACATGGATAAACTCTGTTGTCAGCACATTTGACAGGGTGGTTGTGTTAGCATTACCTCTTGTGTCACCTTCTGCTTTTGCACCGTTATTCTAGCTATTCTAATCATCGTGTTTCCTGACAACATTCATTGTAGCTACTTAATCACTGTTTTGTGAGGCTTGTTAAATGCACAAATTTATTACACCACATTTACTTCTCTTTATTCACTTGTGATATTATTTTGAATTAAGGGCCATATTGAATGACTTAGTTGAGTGATTGTGAGACTTTGTTTTTTAATTCAAACTAGATGGTGTGCAGGTAATTGTGTCTTGCTGAATTGAAAGCTCCTCAACACATTTTAACATGCTGTATTAACCTCCTGGTGGTCTGCGGGATGACCTTACAATATGTTAAGATGTTGCTCCACATCTGTATACTTCCATCCCCAGAGTTAAACGTGATTTCTGTATTTAATTTGTGGAGTATTTTCAGTTTTGTTTGAACATGTTGGTCTTCTGTCACATACTCGTGCTGTTTTATTGAATAGTAGCCTTCAGTGGGCGACTATGATGCGCTTTCATCTTCGCACTCGCAGCTTTAAAGGGGCATTAGAGCCAAGAGTATTCGAGTGAGGACATTGGCAACAAGATGAGTGCTGTAACCATGGTTACAGGTCAGTCGACAGTGCCTTGTGACTCACTTAGTAATTTATATTCACATGTACAACTGGGTTTTTCTTCTCTAAGTATGGTAATGCCCAACATGGTTGTTATTCTGCAATATACAGTGATAGCTATGCAGCAACACTCGTTTTCTTCTGTCACAAGTATTTGACCTCTGCAGTGGTGGAGAGTTGTTGAATCAGTGTTTTGCATTATTCAATTATGCATTACTGTAATGTGACTGAACAGTAACCAACATTTTATATTCTGTTGTACTCATTTACTTTTTACATTGATTGATTTTTCTTTTCTTTTTTTCTTGTAATCATGCAGTAAAATTACTCACAGTGATCTTTTCATAATGGCACCTGAAAATGCCTTTTATAATGGATTCCTTTTGCTTTAACTAATAATAACAAACATTTTACCCTTATTTTAACTCTGTTGTAGAGACAAATGAGTGTGTTATTACTGGAGCAAACAGCTTGACTCTTGTCAAATTCAAATATTATACCACTGTGATTTGACAGTTGTACACTGTTGCTGGTTTGAAGTTTTTTTTGTTCACATGGGGGACACGTTTCTGTAAATTATGTTTTAGCTATAAAGTAGGCCTATATTTTCAACACTGTAACTGTAGTTTAGTTTGAAGAATACAATTACAGAACTATACACCTTGTCAAAGTTATGTGCACTCTTCCCTTTAATAAACTGCTGTTTCAATTTGAAAATGACTCTGATACATTATTCATCAAGAATATAGCCTAGTCACAAGTATAGATCAAGATACAGTCATAAGTTACTATTGGGGGAACTTGGGCAACTACCCCAAAGTCTCAGACCCCCAATGGACCCCCAAGATTCACATTTGGTAATTGGTTTGTGTATATTTGACAAATTGTAACATTGTTTTGGAATATGGGATTATTCACTCTTAAAGTATAACATAAACTTACATGATGAGGTCCTATTTTATTACCTCTGTATCGAAGAGGGTCAAGATCTACTTTATTATTGAACTAACATGGTGCACATTCTTAAATTGTGTTTACTTAATTATCACACAATAAACCAAGGTCCATGGAGAAGTGCAGGAATACTGTACATGGTGAGCAGAGAAGGGGAGGAATTGGGGTTTAAAGGACAGATTCATAACAGCTGATTTTTCAAGTCTGTCTTAAAACAATAGTCTGGTGCCCAAATTAACAGAGATGGTTTTCTTGCTGTAGTCATTCCTCCTATTCATACTAACCTTTAGAAGATCCCTTCATAATGCACTTTCAATGTAAGTGAAGCAGGGCAAATTCCACAAGCCTCTGTGCAAAAATGTATTTAAAAGTTTACCTGAAGCTAATATGAAGCTTCAGCTGTCCAAATGAGTCAAATCAAGTAGATTTTTTAAAATTTAGTTCCTCTTTTTGTTACAGGGAAACACTGTCGAGGAAACTTGATATGGCTAACTCAGACTGCTGGAGCCTCATATAAGCTTCAGATAAACTTTTAAATGCATTTTTGCACAAAATAACGGTGTGGACACACTGTGGATTTTGTCCCCATCACTTACATTGAAAGCACAAAGGGGAAGGAAGGGGATCTTTTAATAGCCAGTATGAACAAGAGTGAACCTATCCTTTAAGAACAAGAAGTAGAGAACGTGACACTCTACGTCAATGGAGTAGATGGACATGTCTGTTCTCGCAGGCCAGGTATCGTCTCGCGAGAAGACACTGCGGCCAAAAACATTATGGACGTCGGTGGAAACGGCGGTGGGCTATCTGTAAACAATAAACAGAGAGCTATGCTGCCTAATAAAAGCAGGGGCGAATTCACCCGCAACCCAAGAAAAGATTCAGAGGTACGTAGACAGAAGTGTGTGATTTATTTCAGCAAACCATAAACAGACGAACCTTTTTCTGCTGTCAAGCACCGTTAGCTAGCTCTGTCAGGCTAACGTTAGCATCACTATTATTTGTGACTCGACAACGTAAAGTTACCACCAGAAACTGAGTTTCACTGAATTAACGTGCCCTCAGTTACACAGCGGGTCGTTTTAAGTCCTGTTTTATCCAAGTATTTCCGAACAGCCGTGTGGCTTAGCATAGGCTAACGTTAGTTAGCTCGTCACAGGCCAGACTGTGCTGTCTGACAGGAATCTGACTTTTCTGTTTAATGTAACGTTATCGGCCCTGGATGTCACTTTATATAGGTGTAACGGTAACTACTGTGGAGCTTTTCGTAGCAGCTGAAAGGTCAGCCTGTCCAGTCAGGTGAGAAAGGTAATTAAATACCAGAGACAGTACTCTGCAGACCAACTGACATTTATTTTTCGTACATGCCTGTGGGTCCCCTGAGCTCCGCAGCAAAGAGGTGATCTGAGTTACAAGCAGACACTCCTTAGAGGCCACCTGTGCATCTTCTGACACAACTAGTTTAAAGGTGTTTGGCCAACTTATGTGCCCATGACTTTTAATACTTAGTACAGATAATCTCCATATATGGCATCACAGGTTTTGAACAATTGACCACTTGTCCAGTTTGCACTTTCTTAATACAGTATGAGCTTGTCTTCTGCTAACGCTACACTCAGCTTGTGCTGTAGAAAGTCTATTTGTGACCTTCTGTAAACGTTGCACTCATTTCTTTCTCTTGGGTACATGTATTTCTATGTTGTTGTTGTTGTTGTTTTTTTGTTGTTTTTTTTTTTTTTTTAGAAAATAATGACATTACTAATCATAATGGCATACAATTTGTGATATGTTGTGCTCAGGGGCTGTCTGAGTCTCCAGATCTCGAATTTGAATATGCAGATACAGACAAGTGGGCTGCAGAGCTTTCAGGTATGTGGTTAGTTGTCACCTTTTGTCATGAACATTTCCTGACTCCTTTTGTCCCTCTGAACTTCATGTTTTTAGGGTTTGCAACATATAGTGTGTATAGAGTATTTATTTTTATACATGTTCTGTATGTATGTTGCAGAGCTGTACAGTTATACTGAAGGACCAGAGTTTGCGCTTAACAGGAAGTGCTTTGAAGAGGAATTCAGGGCACATGGTATGTATACAGTCATTTAGTCAAATTTTAATGAATT
The DNA here is from genome assembly GCA_029490765.1 of Euthynnus affinis. Taxonomy (NCBI): domain Eukaryota; kingdom Metazoa; phylum Chordata; class Actinopteri; order Scombriformes; family Scombridae; genus Euthynnus; species Euthynnus affinis. The sequence continues at coordinate 16,800,772 of CM055840.1, read as the reverse complement.
CATTGTAAATAATTAATTAGATCTAAGTTGAAGAAGGTGAAGTTTATATCCACCTCTACTGTGTCTTAGTGTCTGACAAGAAGTGGACGGAGCTTGATGCAGCTCAGCACAGAGCTCATGCCATGCGTCTGTTGGACAGTCTGGAGGTGATCGCACGGGAGAAGAGGCTGAAGGTTGCCAGGGCCATTCTTTACATGGCACAGGGTCAGTCCACATCACTTTAAACTGGATCAGCATCGATGAAGAAGGTTATTTCTGGCTGATATTTGACAGATCTGTTTCCCTTTAGGAACCTTTGCCGAGTGCAGCTCTGAGGCTGAGGTGCAGCACTGGATGAGATACAACGTCTTCCTGCTGCTGGATGTGGGGACCTTCTCTGCTCTGGTCGAACTGCTCAACATGGAGATTGAGTACGTCCTTCATCAGTTTTCTAGCCTAGTTTTCTAGCAATTTTATAGTTTTTGCTACAAGATATAAGTCTGGAAAACGTTTATTAAGTTTTAACAATTTCTCTCAAATTGTAATAATCACAAGTATGAATTTTCTTTTCATTCAGTAACAGCGCTGCCTGTAGCAGTGCTGTCAGGAAACCAGCCATCTCCCTCGCTGATAGCACGGATCTCAGGGTGCTGCTTAACATAATGTACCTGATGGTTGAAACGATCCAGCAGGAGGACCCAGCAGACAAGCCTGAATGGCGAGTCATCAGGGAAACCGTCAGAGCAGAACTGGGTAAATTCAGACAATCAAAAGTTGCAGTCTTGCCATGTATATGCAAAAAAAACCCAACCCTGCCATGTTAACTATTACACCGCTTCTCTAATCCAGGATCTCCGCTGTTCAACAACGAGCCCATTTCTGTCATGCTCTTTGGTATGGTTACCAAGTTCTGCAGTGGTCATGCCCCCCATTTCCCAATGAAGAAGGTGTTACTGCTGTTGTGGAAGAGCATACTGGTGAGAGGCGGAAAATGTCTGCTATGACTGATGTCACAAATTCTGGTTTTATCTCATTAGATTCTCTTACAACAAAACCACATCTGGAGTTCAGAGACATTAAATTCTGTCCTCGTCTCTGTTTCAGTTCACGCTTGGAGGGTTTGAGCAGCTCCAAAGCATAAAGGTTCGTAAGCGTGAGGAGCTGGGTCTCCCCCCTCTCCCGGAAGACAGCATCCGAGTTATACGCAGTATGAGAGCCGCTTCTCCTCCTGCGTCTGCATCTGACCTCATAGAGCAGCAACAAAAACGGGCCCGCCGTGAACACAAGGTAGATATTGCTGTTGTTCTCCGAACAAACATATTGTAACATATTGTGGGTTAAAGGCAGCTACGAGCATTTTGTTGCCATGACTGTAAATCAACCGCTGCATGCAGGTAATTCTCTACAATATATCATTATTCACTCAGTTAGAATAATGTTATAACAGAGACTCCAATAATTCTTGTATTTATCCACCTTAATTGTACTGTGACTCACAGAGTTGTTACATTACAGCTTTAAAATGAAACATTTCAAAGCCGGTGTTTTTACTAAATTTGCATGAATTTCGATGTAGCAGGATAGAAACATCACACCGATGTGTCTCTCTGTTCCAGTCTGTACTAGTCTTTGCTTTATAGTATTGAAACAACACTATGAATTCTGTAAGCAACACATTTTAACTAAGTCATTTAATTTTGTTAAAGGCAGTTGTCAGATTATTGCAGTCCTAAAATTGCAGATTTTACTATCTAAGACAGTAGTATTTAGATTTAGACATGATTATTTCATTTATATGATGATTTTGTAGATTGGGCACATCTGACCTGAGGCAACAAGCCTTCATTCAGGCTGATGTCATCTCAGCAAATACATATTACTCAGTATCGAATTATCTCCTTTTATTTGTGGTATTTTTACCTTCATGATACCGCATGGTTTCATATTTTCAACCTATCACCCCATCATCCATCACGATGTAATAATATCTTAATGTTTTGTTTTGTTTTTCCTTATAAAGGCGCTGATAAAACAGGATAATCTGGACGCATTCAATGAAAAGGACCCTTACAAGGCCGATGACTCTCGTGAGGATGAGGATGACAATGACGACAATGACAACTCTATAGAAGCAGAGACTTTCCCACTAGAAAGGGATGAGGTGATGCCTCCACCTATTCCTCACCCTCCATCAGAGAGGGTGTCCTTCCCCAAAGGCTTGCCGTGGGCTCCTAAAGTCAGGTACTGTTCAGTCTGACTGTCTGGATGAAAACAAGGGCTACGCAACATTTTGAAAGCTATCGCATTAATACTTCTTTGGTTTTGACATTATTGTCTTTGCTCCAACAGGGAAAAGGACATAGAAAATTTCTTGGAATCAAGTAGAAGTAAATTTATTGGTTACACACTTGGAAGGTAAGTTTGCTTTTCATTAGATGTAAACAAATCATACCGTAACATTCTGTTTTGTATGTGCAGTAATGCCGTACAAACACCCCTGAAATAATTAATTAAAACAGTTATTCTTGTGCATATTTTGCAGTGATACAGATACTGTTGTCGGCTTGCCGAGGCCAATTCATGAGAGCATCAAGACGTTAAAGCAGGTATTATGTCATCATTCACCATAACTTAGGTGGTTTAGGTTTTATAGTTTTTTTTTTATCTAGAGAATATGTTAAGTATCCTAAAAGTAATAGTTCTGCAGGATTTTCACATATCATGTTTTCATCTTCTTTGCAGCATAAGTATGTCTCCATAGCTGAGATTCAGATTTCAAAGGAGGAGGAGTTTCAGAAAACACCTCTGTCTGGGGTAAGTGGAAACAAAAATCATTTATTTTAATAAAAACTTGTTGACATGGACAGAAATTTATTATAGCTGAATATTATGTCTCTCCTGTAGAGATAAGAGAACGGCTTCATTTGTGAACTCCTTCAGATCAGCAGTGTTGACCTGTAGTTGAGCTATTGATTTGTTGTGAATTAGATAACTGTTGGACTAGAAAATGTACTCTACGTTTGCTCTCTAACATATTTTTACTATGCAGTGTGTGGGTGGACGGGGAGGATGAGTTTTTACTCTACTTCTGGTTAAGGGTTGGCAGAAGCTTAAACACCTTGTGTCTGCAAGACCAAACTGTTTTTAAATGTCATGGTAACGTTATTTTCTGCTTCTTATCATCAGGGTGAAGAGGAGGTGGAAATGTGCTCCACTGAGCTGCTCTATCAGGGAATTCTGCCCAGTTTACCTCAATATATGGTTAGTGCTTTTTGTGGTTGGGTTTTCATTATGGTATCATTTACTTAACACTGTATTTGTTATTTACACTTTAATATATTTTATACAACTAAAGGTTTCTGTGAATGGATTTTGAAAGTAGCTGTTATAGAGTTATATTTCAGTGTGTTTCAGTTCCTTTTATTCAGCTAAATTGACACTCGGGTAATAACCTGAAAAGCCAACATGTTGGCTTCAGTGGTCCACTGAAATAAGTTGCAATAGTATGTTTACATTACACTCTAAAAGTCTTTGTAACATAGGCGGTTCTTTTTTTTTTTTTTAAATAACTGAGCGATGAACATTGTTTTTCCTCAACCTTGTCAAATTAAATTACAAAGCTTAGTTTTGTTTGTCTTCCCTGATGTGTTTTCTACAGTGAAACTTTCAGCCTTTATCTCACACAAATCACACAAATTTCCATTGAAGCAGCACAAATGACAGAACTCAAATAGAAAATTTGAAGTAATTTAGCCATTAGATGTAAAGCCCCTCTGCACAGTCACTGTTGAACACAGAACAAATGTCAGACTGTTTGTGTCTCTCTGGCTGTCAGATCGCTCTGCTGAAGATCCTACTCGCAGCAGCTCCGACCTCCAAAGCCAAGACAGATTCCATTAACATCCTGGCAGACGTGCTGCCGGAGGAGATGCCGTAAGTGACGAGACTCTCGAGAGGTTCAGCGGCTTTGCCATGTGAAAGATATTAAAGAGAAAGACGAAAACAACATCAAAGTAAAAGAGTTTATAGAACCTGAAGAAGTGACTGATGGGTTATGTGTTTCTCTGCAGGACCACGGTGTTACAGAGCATGAAACTCGGCGTTGACGTCAATCGACACAAAGAGATCATCGTGAAGGCCATCTCTGCCATCCTGCTGCTGCTTCTGAAACACTTCAAACTGAACCACATCTACCAGGTATGTACATCACACACTTGTTGCATCACATTTCAGTGTATTCGATATTTTCTTAAATATAATATTCTTGTTAGTTTTAACCAGATCTATCTTTGTGTGCTTGTTTTCACAGTTTGAGTACATGGCTCAACATCTGGTGTTCGCCAACTGCATCCCGCTCATTCTGAAGTTCTTCAACCAGAACATCATGTCTTACATCACAGCTAAGAATAGGTAGCATGTCTTCTAAAGAAAGAAAACGACTACCTTTTACATTAAATATTAAATATTATGAACTTTACTTAAATTGCTTTTATTTCATTGCTCTCAATTTCTTTTTCCCAATAGCATCTCAGTACTTGACTTTCCTCACTGCGTGGTGCACGAGCTCCCTGAGTTAACTGCAGAAAGTTTGGTACGTTTTCTGATTTCTGTCATTTTATAGTTGTTTTTTGCCACAGATATAGAACTTAGTAGTGATGTTTTGTGTGGCTGTTTTTTCTGTTAACAGGAAGCAGGAGACAACAATCAGTTTTGCTGGAGGAATCTGTTTTCCTGCATCAACCTGCTGAGGATCCTCAACAAACTGACCAAGTGGAAACACTCCAGGACCATGGTGAGAGCACAACTCGTCGGATAGCATTTACTACGCCAGATAAATCATGTATATCTGTTGAACGTTTCATGGCAATCCCTCCTATAGTTATATGATATTTCAGTCTGGACCAAACCAACGGGCTGATGTTACCGTCACTGGAAGATAAATGATAATATCTTGATGTTCATGTTTTCTCGTCTAGATGCTGGTGGTGTTTAAATCGGCTCCCATCCTGAAGAGGGCACTGAAGGTCAAGCAGGCCATGATGCAGCTTTACGTCCTCAAGCTGCTCAAAGTGCAAACCAAATACCTTGGACGCCAGTGGAGGAAGAGCAACATGAAGACCATGTCCGCCATCTACCAGAAGGTCCGACATCGGCTCAACGACGACTGGGCCTACGGAAACGGTGAGTGAAACTCAAAATCAGGATAGTTCGACACCCACTGAGTTGTATTTATACTCGGAGCAATCTAGAGTTCACTAAATATGGATGACTTGTTTTTCGGAGCAGATCTGGATGCTCGTCCCTGGGACTTCCAGGCAGAGGAGTGCGCTCTGCGGGCCAACATTGAACGCTTCAACAGCCGCCGCTACGACAAGACCCACAGCAATCCGGACTTCCTGCCTGTGGACAACTGTCTGCAGAGCGTTCTGGGGCAGCGGGTGGACCTACCAGAGGACTTCCAAATGAACTATGACCTCTGGCTGGAGCGCGAAGTCTTCTCCAAACCTATTTCCTGGGAGGAACTGCTACAGTGAGAATCAGCAACTCTCAACGCGCTCGTTCTTTTAATGAGTAATAAAACAATCAGGAGTTCAAACCACCAACAGTGCACTCGCTGATCAAACTCTGATCAAAGCATTACGTTACGCGTCCTGTACAAAATGAAGATGATGGATGGATTTCATTTTTCAAAGGTCACCCAGGTATTTGCTCTCAATCATCAGCCTGGATCAATGTGGTTTTAGAGTTTGATCGAACGCTTTATGTGATGAACTGTTGCCTTGAAGAAATTTAGCATTATTGTGATTTCAATCCACTTATTAGCAAAAAAAACAAAAAAAACATCAGCCTTTTGTATTTAGGTTCCTTGAGACTTTTCCCACACTAATGCCATCCACAGTTTTTAATGAAATACCATAATGAACATTTACTTTACATTTACATTTCCTCTGTGTGCCTCTTTCCTGTTAGGTCAGTAACTTTTGACCTTGAAGCACTACACGGCAGTACGTTCACTCCGGATTTTAAAGAGATTTATTTGGAATAAATTTAAGTGTAGCTGTTAAGACTCAGAGGTGTGTGTGTGTGTGTATGTGTGTGAGCACATATAAGATGTTGAAATAAATATAACATTCCTTGTGTTCATCTGAAGAGCTGAGATGACAGGAATGGGTGGGATTTTTGTAGTTTTTTCTGTATGTACAAATAGAAACATGTACTACTTTTTGACGGTTATTGCCTGTACAGGGTGATTTATTCTTTCTCCAGACTTATTATTTGTTGTTCCTCTGCATTTGCAAATGATTTCAATTTTATTTGCATTAATCCGAGTGCTGCCTGCACATATTTTCCCTGGGACCATAGAGACGATCAGTCAGATTTTCAATGACCACCAGACTCAACATATTTAAAATTACAGCCTTGAATTATTATTTTTTTTAGTATCTTAATTTGCTTTATTGTGTAGAAAAACTGGTTGCACATGGTTGTGAAAGGAAACAGGATCAGTGAAGCTCTGGTTTGAGACATGCAGGGATAACTTAAGTGGAAAAAACTTCAAGTAAAAGAACCATTTTACTTTTTTTTTTCTACTTTTCATCATCTTTTTTGTTTGTTTTATTCTAAAGGTTAAAGAAATGGAAAAGACTTGTAAATTGTGGAACTTATTTATCATGGCTTTGTCTTTGTTTTACATTGACTTAAATACTATAATAAAATAGATACTGTCATTCCTGTAGCCTTTTTTTTTCTCTTACTATTAACAATTTCATAGGTATGTATCTTTATGTTCAGAGACCTCAAGAAAACACATATTCAAATATTTGACAGATTTTATGCATCAGGAAATGCTGTATATCATCATCATTATTATTATTATTATTATTATTATTATTATTATTATAGATGTCTGATTTTTAAAAAGTAAGCAGTACAAAATTAAGATTCCTTGACTTGAATTGGTCTTGACACAACAGCACTTCCAGCTCTATGGTATGATATATGTGTTTATTCGGATTTTGACGAAGATAAATAGACATTCAAGGTGAACTGTCAGAAAGTACGGACATCGCCTAAGGGCACGATTTTTATCACTACAAGGAAGCAACATGTCAAAAGAAATTTGCCTCCATCCAAGAGGTTCACAGTTTCAGGCTAAATTGATTTAAATCAGGATATATCTGATCAAATAATAAAGAATATGTAAACAAGATATGACAAAGCATTCAGTGCAAACTTCTGGTTTGATGCTGTTGTTATTGCCCAAAAAACATCAGGGTTGGATACCCAGATCCACTTGAGAGACGGTGTGAGAAAGTGCTGATTATTAGAGATGATGAGGATGATATGTGTGTAAAAATGCCATCTTTTAGATTCTATGAACCGGTTTTAAAACTTGGCAAACAAAAGAACTACCAAGCACAGAGTCCCCCACAACAACACACCGTCCTGCCATGGCTTCAACTTCTTTGTCCCTCCCTTTTGAAACCCGTTCAAATATTCTAGTCACACCCATCTCCACTTTGAAATCAGGAAACCCCACAAACAAGTCTACTGAGTCACACCAGCAGGAAACGAAACATAACTTGTGACATATACTGTCTTTCTCTGTACCAACATGGCAGACCCTCGTGTCCCCGTGAGGATGAACCACCTCTGCTGTCGAATCTGCTGTAAGGTTCTCAGGGATCCTGTGACGATTCCCTGTGGCCACAACTTCTGCATGCAGTGTATTCAGGACTGCTGGGATCATGAAGAGAGCAGCAACTCCTCCTGCAGCTGTCCTGATTGTGGTTGCTCGTTTTCTTCCAGACCACAGCTGATCAAGAACACAACTCTGGCTGACTTGGTGAGGGACACAGAAAGGTGTGATGCAGGCGGCGAGAAGAGAAAGCAGAGACGTTCAGGAGAGTCAGTGAAGAGACCCCGCAGCTGCACAGTGACATCAAGAGGACCTTTGTGTTGGAGGCACAATAAACTCTTGAATGTTTACTGCTGCACTGATGAGAAGATCATATGTGAAGAGTGCGCTTCAGCTGAGCACGGAGGACACACAATTGGGTTAGTGGGAGAGGAACGGAGGAGGAAACAGGTATGTGAAACAAACGGACAAAGACACGCACCCCTTTTCTGATGTATAACCAGCTGTAAACCTGTCAAATATTAGATATGTGAGTCGAAGCTTGGTATTAGATTATAAACTTTTATGAGCAGGGGTCGACTTTTGCTGTTCAGTCAGAGATTCCCGAGTTGGCACGATTACAACAATCGGTGCTTGATGTCTGAATGATTGCGGTTCATTGCAGTTCAGGTTCCTGTGCTGAAACTGCATCAACTGAAGTACATGAAGAAAAAAAAAGTTTAAACTTCCTTTCCTTACTGCTCAAACTTGGGAATATGGTTTCCCAAGTTTGAGACTATGATCAAGTCCCACATACATAAAGCACATCATCGGGCAAAAAGAGGATGTTACATGTAGCGGAAACTGAAAAATCAGCTATTGTCTAATGCAGATGAGTGTTGGTACGTAGATACCAGATGACAGGATATTCAGATTCTCAGTTGATCTTTATTGCTTTGAAAGGAGCCTGTGTGTGTATTCTGCCTGGGAGATGTCAAAAGAGCAGAGTGTCAGAGCAGCACCGAGAACAAGGAGGTGTTTTTCCTGCAGAAACCTCCATAAATGAGGATTAAACACACTGTCTGTGAGAGTCTGAACTCCCAAGATAGGTTTTTAGAAAGACCTTGACATGCTTGGGCATGCTTTGCTTTGTCTAGATACATCTCCTTTTATTTTTTTAAAGGCTGTTCAGGTTTATTTTACACTAGTTCATTAGTTCCATATCCTTCCTTTTGGCCTTAATTTCTAAAGCTGTTCTTGCCTCTTTTTTTTTTAAATAATGAAGTTTAATACAAACACACTTAGAATCATCAAATGCACTGAGTGTGATTATCTTCAACATATTAAGTGCCCTTACATTAATCACATGATTTTGTGAGGTGTACATGTAATGTGACCGGTATAATGTTTCATAATAATAACAATTCACCATACTTCTGCTTAAAGCTTATCATATTAATCATCATCATTTTGCATTGCATTTTGTTATCCTTCAGCACATCACAAGTCTTTAAAATCATACCAAAATATATTTGAATATTGTAATGTATGCATGTGCCACGAAACCAATGAGATGCTTTTAAACAATATATGTGTGCAGATAGCTGATAGGACGATCTTAGGAAGACCTCCCCTTTAACCCAGAGCATTAATGGATGTGTAGACAAGTTTCAAGTTTCCAGCAGAGGTCTTTGGTGGATGATTTGATATTTTGTACTACTAGTAGATCATTTGTTATGTCCACCCAGTGTGCTATTACATTTACTGAAATCTTATACTGAAACCTGACAACCTAGCTGATAGGCAGGTTGAGAAGCAGTCTCTCCGCAGCTCTTACTTAGTACTATGAGATAAAACACATTAACTTTGGCCAATAAAAGGATGCACATGACCTCGTTTAAGGTGTTATTCGACCTTTCTTTACATGGTCATGGACTTTTTGTTGGCTTAAGACACGTTGTTCTTCTCTTATCCTTTGTATGTCACAACACCTCTACCACCTGCCACCACAGAGGGAGAGGCTTCAACCTTCCTCCAGGCTAAACTCTTTTATAATGAGTTTTCTTATATTTAGTTTCACAGCAAACAGTACTCATTGTAATATCATGTTGGATATATAAGACACATCTATTCATACTAGAAAAAGTATGATCACATTGGAAATAAACACGATTATAAGAGGTATTTTCCTGAACTTAAAAGCAATCTCACAAAACTAAACCAATCCTTTGTTTTTCTATCCACCATGTTCACACTAAAGGAGGAACTGGAGAACATAAAGAAGAAATCCAAGCAGATTCTCCAGAAACAAGAGGAGAAATGGAAAAACATGAGGAAGATCCGGGAACAGATTCAGGTAAAGGAGGATATGTCCATAATGTGTATGTTTTTGTTCACACTGTTCATACAGTTAGATACAGAACTCCATTGATCTCAATGGCTTGTGTGTAAAACAGGAGCAGGCGAGAGAAACAGATGACTACTGTGAAAGTGTCTTGGCCGGTGTCATTGATTCCGTACAGAGACATTACTTGTCAGTCAGGAAGCTGATCGGAGCTCAGGAGGATGTGGCAGAAGCTCAGACTCAGACCTCCCTGCGGACCTTGGAGCTGAAGATGGAGGAAATGAAGAAAAGGGAGGCTGAGCTGGATCGTCTCGCACAGACAGAGAGCGATGTCTATTTCCTGCAGGTATTCTGATCACATCCCCACCTGTAAAGAGTTTGACCTGTTTCTGTATGATGGATGATGTCTCCAGTTTTCTCTCCTCGCAGGAATGGCCCTCACTCCAGCATCTCTGTGAAGAAGACCATCTCCACGCTTTCCGTCAGGTTTCAGAGGATCCACTCCTTCCCTTTGAGTCAATAAAGAAGGCTGTCGAACAGCTTGGAAGGCAACTGGAAGCATTTTGTGACAAAGAATTTGTCTCAATCTCTCAAACTGGTGTGTATATAAGAGCGGAAATATTGTCTCAAATCATAGTTTTCTTTTAACACTTTTCATGGCTTTTTATTCCTTTTTATTCAATATAGCTGGCAGTGGAGAACAACAGGAATCAGAAGAAGAGGAGACAGAGGAGGATGAGCAGGAAATAGATGAAGCCAGTATCTCACAGTCCCATGGTGTGTACTTTAAACAATGACATGTATTTTTTAAATTTAAAAATTTAGCTTTCTTGCACACTGAAACCCTCCGTCATCAAATTCTTAAGTTCTTAAAAAAAGTTCTTAAAAATCACATTAAAAGATAAAACTTAAAATTCCCCAACGTGCAACAACCTTCGTGCAAAAAATATGTTTGTATGTCTGACAACTAAGCTTAATACATTTAGAATTATATCTTTCTTTAAAGCTTGAATGGTGCAGCTTCAGGTGTGGAGCACTGCTTAAAGAAACCACAACACACCATCATTTCTCATCATATAAAACTACATATTTATCATACAAAATTATTGTATGAGTGTGAATGTGTTTCTTTTTGTATATAAACTGTTGCTTCACAACTGCTGCTAATCAGACAAAGATTGATGAAAAGAGGAGGGATCGTTTGTTTTTCATTCAAGTGAATGGGAAGGTGTGTCCAAAGTGTTGACTGGTACTGTATGTAGATATTATATGTTTAGTTTGGTTTTTAGCACTAAAAGAGTATTTTGATTTGATTTATGGGATAAGTACCCATATCCTGCTGTTTGCTGCCCTTTTACATCTACATATACTAATCATTAAATGTGGGAATTTTCCTCTTTATAATAGATGGATTCACAGAGAGCATCTGTCTATTCTGAGTTTCACTGTAATAAACAAAGTTCACATTTGCAAATGAAGATCTCCCAGTTTTATAGACTGAAAGAGATCATTTATGAAGTTCAGTGATGGTAAACATCCCATATTCATCACATTACCAGGTATTTTTTAAATTAATTCACTGTATCTCTAGGGAGTTTCTTTCAGTCTTCTGAAAATTATGAGTTGAAAGTCAAATCCTTATCTGCTTTTCCTCCCTAAGGATTTTCTTTCTCTGCCTCTGTCTAATGAGAAGAAAAAGTTATGGTGAACGACTCCCACAACTCATCTTTGTAGATAGCTATTGGGAACATTTTCACACAGGAAGCAGAGAGAACAAACTTACAGTGTGCTTTTGGCTTGAACAGTTTTTATTGGAACTATTTCGACTGATGACTTCTGCTGAATTAAAAAAAAAAATCAATGTCAATGAAATCCAGTGTCTTCTTGACATATTTGCTCTCTGTAAGAGCCCGAAAAATTGTCTAGATATACTATGAGTGCTGAGTCCAAGTGTAGGAAATGTTTATAAATGCACTGAAAACAGTGGAGAGACAGAGCCACTGCTGAGTGCTGGCAGCTCTGGAGAAGAGAGCTGGGAGCAGACCCAGAGTAGAGGGACAAATAACACCTGAGAGTCACACCGGATTCTGCTCTGATCTGGTGCCATTTACTGGTGGAAGGAGAGCTCAGAGTTTATTTTTTAAACTTTGAGCAGAAGCAACAGTGAGTGCTCTATCTGTGTCTGTTAACATGTCTACCAGAGCAGCAGCAACAGTGAGTGCTCCGTCTGTGTGTCTGTTAGCACGTTTAGCAGAAGTATATATCAGTATATCTGCGGCAACATCATCATACAGAAACCAGGTCACATAGAAGGGTTTGGGAAAATAGCATTTTGATGTTAAAGCATACATACTTTGACCAAAATTTGAATTTTCAGATTTGAATACATATGGAACACTATCTCTAGGCAACAATGATTCCAAGACAACTGGACGTTTCGCCTCTTATCCAAGCGGCTTCATCAGTTCGTAACGCATCGGTCTGACTTTCGACCATTCCCAGGAAACTTAAGAACAAAAGCTGCCCGAAACCAACAACAAGTGATTCTAATGAACAGAACGACTGTCGTTCACAGGCAAACGCACATCATGCCTAACGACTGTAATCTGCCAGTAGCCAGACCGATGCGTTACGAACTGATGAAGCTGCTTGGATAAGAGGCGAAACGTCTTCATAAGACAAATCTAAGTCCAGTTGCCTTGGAATCATTGTTGCCTAGAGATAAATATGACCTGAACAAATGAGAATATACACAGACATATGGAACACTAATGTGAAGCTACAGAATGATATAAAAACTTCAAAAACTCGAAAAATAATGTACCCGCCCTTTAATGGAATGGACTGATTGTTAATAGGAGTAGTAATTACCTGTGCTCTTTTTTTCAGTAGAGACACTTAGTGATACTCTGAAATTTTCTCATAGATCTCTCTGAGGTTAACAACACTGTGACTGGAGAGACTGTGGAGCCCACAACCAGAGCAGAGTTTCTTCAGTGTGAGTTTATCTTCTACAAGAAGACGAACAGTCCTCTTCTCTACCATAGCTTTAACTCACATTTTATCTTCTTCTTCAATGCTTCAGATGCCTGTGAACTAACCCTGGACCCCACCACAGCTCATGAGGACCTGCTCCTTTCCAAAGAGGACAAGGAAGTGCGGCTGTGCCCTCAGAAATGTAAGAGCTCAGCTATTCGTTACCCGGAGCGGTTTGTCCACCGGCGACAGTTGCTGTGCAAGGAGGGACTGCAGGCTGAGCGCTGCTACTATGAGATAGAGGTGCAAGGAGACAAGGCAGAGATTGCCCTTGCCTACAAAGGAATAGACAGAAAATCCCGCACAAAACTGTCAGCATTAGGGGGCAATGCGAGCTCCTGGAGTCTTGATCGGTCCACAAACTATTCTGTGAGCCACAGAGCTGATAGCATCCAGCTCACAACATCCCCCAGTAGTCACAGGATTGGTGTTTATCTGAAGTTCAGAGAAGGAACTCTGTCGTTTTATGAGGTGTCAGATAGTATGAAGTTCCTTTACAAGGTTGAAGCAGAATTCACAGAACCACTGTATCCAGGTTTCTGGCTGGGAGAGAAAGGTTGCATCAGGATCTCTGATCTGAGGCAGGAGACTATGAACTATAGTTCTCATTAGACAACCACAGATTTTTCATGTTAGATATATGAAATAGAGCTAAATTACAGATTTGTGTTCTACAAAACTCTGTTGGAGAGTCTGAGATTAAACTATATCTCAGTTTAATATGGGGGCCCCTATGGATTCCTTCAAGGACCCCCATTACTGCCTGGGCCACACTTTGGGAACCTCTACAGATTATAACTGAGGAACGGTTTCTTGTCAAGAAGTGAAACTCAACTGAAGAGGTGATTCAACATGACATTTCAATCATGTATAATAATTGTGATAACTTTTTTTTTTTTTATATATACTGTGATTTCTGTTATACAAAATAGCTTTTTTGTAGCTAAATTCATTCTGTGAATGTAGAATATACCTAATATTATCAGCATATGATAAGTCACAAATAATTGGTCATGAAAATGAGATTCATAATACAGTGAAAAACATTCTTAGCTGCAACTCAACATCAAATCTTTTTGTTGAGTTAATTTTAAACTCCAGCAGAGGGAGGCAGAGAAGGGGCATTTGTCACAGACATTTTGGACATATTTACTAATATAACTAGTCACTAGTATATGTATATATGTATGTATATAAACCTTTAATTTTGTTTGATATAATGTATTTGTAATGTAATGTTCAAATCTTCTCAGTAGTGTATTTATTTTGAATATATAGTTAGCACACTAACATGCTCACAATGAATGGTGCACACAGCCTACTGCTCAATGTCAACAAAACCAAGAAGCTGATTGTTGATTTTAGAAAAAAGGAGGCAAAGACACACATCCCTGTCTACATCAGTGGAGCTGAGGTGGAGCAAGTGAACCGTTTTAGAGTTCTGTCATGGAAATCACACATGTGATTCCCATCTTTGTTCTTGTTAAAACATCCTGACTGGAAACATCACAAATTGGCTTGGGATGTGCACGGCCCAAGACAGGAAGGCTCTGCAGTGGGTGATTAAAACCACCCAGAACATCATTGATACCCTTCTACCGAGCATCACTGATATTGGTGAGAGGAGCCTGCACAGAGCCCAAAGGAAACAAAGACAAAATGCACCCCAACAACAACCTATTCATCCTGCTACTGTCTGGCAAGAGATACAGATGTAAGCAGCTTCTTTCTTCAGGCTGAGAGACTCAATAATTCATCCTCCACACTCCAATATAAAAAATAGTATTATTTTTATGACCTATTTATTAATCCATTAATTTATTTTCTGTTTTTGTGAGTAGCATTAAAGGACTACAAACCACATTTCATTATACAACCTTGTGTTGTAAAATGATAATAAATGGATCTTGAATCTTGAATGACAATGCTATCATGTTGAGCAGATGTAATGTTTACCATCGTAGTTTAGCATGTTAGCATGTGAATATATGCTAATTAGTAGTCAACACAATGTACAGGTGAGGCTGTAGAGGCGGTAGATATCTGCCACATTTACAGTTTTATTTAGCAAAATGAAGGCTGAAAAACAATGACCAAGTGATGAACCAGAACAAAATTCAAAATCATACGGCAGCTTGTCCACTCTTTATTATTAATATTTTTTTGTGATTTCACAATTTTTACAGTAATTGTCAGTATCATACAATCATGATGACCGAGGAGAAAGACAAAGAAACTGTAAAGGGACATTTCTAAATGTGTCTCCTGTACAGATAGTGCTTGAAACATGTGCTCAATAAGGCCCTGCACCCACAGGTAATAATAAGGAGTCTACACCAATATACAGAGCACACACACACACACACACACACTTACACACACACACACTTATTTTTACACACGCTCACACACTCGAACATGTAAGGAAGAGTCATAATATCCCTTTGGCTTTAAGGGGCAGTTCCTAATCATTGCTATTATCTGACACTAATGTGTCATCTTTTCTTTAAGCCACAATTATGCTGTAATGTAAATAACTTAGTTTTACTTTTACACAGACCTTGAATTAACTGCTATGCGGACAACAAAACAAAGCAATTTTTTTTGCAGTCCTAGTGAAAAAAGTGCATTAATCACATTCATTATTACTTTATGTTACATTTACTGCTAAAACAGTTACTTTTTAAGACATTAATATACTTCACATGGATAAAATCTATCTTTAGAACAGTTTGATTACACAAGATTATTTACAGATGTGAACAACAGAGAGATCTCTACATGATGCACTCCCAGCAGGACATGCCTGGCTCTCACAGAGAAAACAAAATAAGAAACAAAAGACGTTTATAGCCACACTAGTATCCTGTGAGACTGTATTGCTAATTACACACCAGGAAATAACATTGCTGGATGGGTGAAATATTACTTCGAGGGAAAAGTAAAGTTTGCCCTGAGGGTGGCGCCAGAAGAGAGGTCATGTGGTCATCCAGGCTCCTAAACACTCAGCTCATCAGGCTCCCTTTTACATTATAAAGGTTCATACTGAACGTAAAGTGAATTTTAGAGGCATCGTACAAAAAGTGACACAAAATTGACAGTAAGACGCAAGTACACGCAAGTACACGCAAGTACACGCAAAATGGAACAAGTTAATTGTGAGCTGATGGCGTTTCACACAAATGTAGGTAAAGATGCGTTCACAACTTGAACCTGAGTGAAAAATTTATCCTGAAGATATATTACTCCACTTCATGAACATACATTGACAAGAGGAAAAAGGAGGAGGATTTAGAGGAAAGAACTGGAGTTGAGTTACTCAGTTAAAACTTGGCTACTCAGACTCAGTTGGAGCCTAAGCTGTAAAATCACTCCAGCATTTAAATTTGTGCAAGTAAATCAAGGAAAACATTTGCGTTGTGCTCTGTCTCAATGTGTGTTGTGTTCTGTCTTAATGTGCACCTTTAGATTTGCCTCAGCAGGGCTACAAGCTGAATGCCAGTTAGCATGTTAACATGTGTGCTTGCAAATGTTTGATATTCCATGTAACATGTTAGCTTGTTAGCATACTTACACCATGCTGAGCTTTAGTGTGTTTTTGTGTAGAGCTAGCAAGAAAACTTTCTCACATTTAGCATGTTTGCATTCATCTAAAAGCAAAGCTCAAGCTTACAGGAATTATTTTTTAGACGTGTTGGACAAGACCTGCTTGACCTCTTTGACCTGCTGGTGGTTCTAGATGAAAAGTCAAAGGATTCATGGTAAACTGCTAGTGTGGCTAAAAACAAGTAGACTAGTGAACCTAAAGTGGAGACAGGCAAGTAGATGTCACCTAACACAAAGTGCAGCCAGAGGGACACACAGCTCCCATAAAGAACAACAGAGAACCAGCAGCTTCTCGACTACACTGAGACACATGTTTCCTCCAGCATCAGCATTTTACATCCCACAACATGAATGAGCTACAAACTACAAAATAGATCTTAGTAAGTAAATTTAAATAAGTGTCACACAAGATTAAAATATACAATATATATACTGGCCACTTTTAAAAGATAAATCTTTGTTATTCTCATCACATCTACATACACTGCAAATATACAGGAATATATAAATATAATCCATTTAATCCTTAACACCATGGCTTTGATATATTGTGATTAAAAAAATAAATAAAGGTATCCTCTTCCATGTAACAACTTTTCACTATCAGTGTGTACAAAAATGAAGCATGTCCATCCTAACTTTATCTGATCAGACTGTCTGCTGGGTTAACCTACCCTTATTGGCTGCTTGAATTACATTTCAGGAGGTTAATATCCACAGATATTCAGAAATAATGTGTACATGTGCGTTTGAGCATGTATGTGCGTGTGTTTTTTGTTTGTGTATGTGAGGACGCTAAGGCTTACAATACAATTATATTAAGTGAGCTGATGAGTTTGATATTCCATAATAACGTCCTCAATCTAATTTATTTCTGTTTTGGTCCTTAAGTTCCTAAATCTTTTGGTGCATTGCTGATTTTTCCATACTGTGAGCAGAGTTTCTGCATTTTGGTTTGTACTACCATTGTTTACTTTTTGTGTGCCTGGACATTGTGCTCAAAATAATAGGTCAATACTTTGGGCCATTAATTGGCTTGTACATAATAATTGTGGAAAATCTCTGTTGTGCTTTTGTAGCATTGTCATTATTGGTGGAAGGAAGTCAAAACTGTGTCAAGAGACCAAACTGTGCATTTGCTTTTAAAGGTAGAGTATGTAGGATTTTGTGCCATCTAGTGGTGAGGCTGCAGATTGCAATTAAATGAATAACCTCCCCTTCCCCTCATCTTCCAAGTCTGTTCCTCTAGATGCCACTAAATTCTACACAGTGCACCATTAAATTCTCATGAACAACCTGTGCTTTCTGACTGCATTGTGTTTTAGTTTGATTTGTTTAAAACAAGCTCTTTGTAGATAACAATTCAGCATACCCTCTTATTTTATCATACAAATGTGTAGATTTCAAGTGCTTTGCGATGCACTTCTTTACTCTTTGGGTTATTTCCTATATCACGAGTTGTAAAGTGTGTGATGGATGATGAGACTGTGGCTTTAGATCTCCTTTAAGTAACACAAACTGTATATTATCCTACGTCATACTACAGTACATCACTCTTTACAGAATGAACAAGAACACTGAATACTGGCTACACACGAAATACAGCAGGAGGTTGATTCTGGGTGAGGATGGATTGTAAATGGGTGTCTTTAGAGCAGCCTTAAGCATAGTTTATAATACAGAGCGCCCTGTGAAAACAAATTGACACGAGAAGTGTTTTCTAGTACAGAGCCATGGAACAGAGGTGCATATCAGTGTTCAGTGTTGATGTACTATTTGTACACACTGACATCGCTGTGTAACTTCTAATAGAAAATAATCTTTTCTGACTGTATGGCTTTGACACACAGTACCACTACAGACAATAGCAACAAAACTTTCAAATAATTTAACTAACATTCATATTGGCTCTCTGTGCCACTGTACTGAGTGAAAACCTGTTATGGCTGCAGAGCATGTTCACCCAGCAGGACCACACCGGCTCCACTACATTCATTCTTTCAGATCCCCGGCACTTTGCAGACTGGAATTTGCATTATAGTTTTTTTGGGGGGGAGGGGTGGGGGTGGGTTGCTGAGGATCCCTATACTAAGGCAAAGAAAAGCAGATCACAGAACTCTATCTTAAGCACATAAACCTGTGGTTTTAAATACAGAGTACATACAGATGTACAGTGTGTCACTGTCAATCTCACCTTGATTCCAGTGTTTCATCAGCTGTAAAGAGTGAATTTTGTCTCTCTTTTTTTTACGAAACAACATACATCTTCAAACTGAGTACTTGTCCAGATGCTGGGACACATAAAACATTTAGGACACCCTCTCAGGTGGTTCCTCTGTGTTATTTTGGGAAGTGTGTGCTCAGATAAATTGGGCAGCTACTTATAGTTTTGTGGTTAGTGGGGCAGTGTAGTCAGGGTTCTTGGTGCTGTGGAGACATGGTGGCTGAAAGGTAAACTGTGCTAGAGGAGTGGGTGTCAGAGGGGCGTTTGGATGGAGTTAGACAGAAGTCAAGAGTCAGACTCTGGTGTGACAGGTGTGGTCGGTGTTGTGGGGCTGATGGCAGCGTTCTGGTAGCTTGTACCATAGCAGCTGTTTGGAGACAGGGAGTTGGGGTCCAGGGCTTTGTTCCCTCCAGGAGTCAGGTAAGCTCTGCGTGCTGGCACTGATGATGGTGCCTCCCCGGGCTTGGCGCCGAGGATGAACCTGGCCTCATCCTGCTCCTCCAGGTTGGAAATGTCCTTCATCATGGTTTTACGGTAGGAGACAGACAGCTTGTTGGAACCGTCTGATATCAGGTTGAAGCGACGGGCGATGAAGACGATCGGGAGAGGAAGCATGGCTACTATGATGAGAGAAAAGCACATGGCCAGTGCCCAGGGAGGGTAGCTCTCGAAACGTTCTTGAGCCTGCAGATGCACAGAGAGGGTTTAGTGAGTATGTGTAAATTAAAAAGGGTGGTCAACACTTGTGTTTTTTAATCTTACATACATGCAGAGACACATCCTGTAAAAAAAAGACAGCAAGTGCTCTTTTTAGGAACAGATATTTGTCTGAGTCTTTTGGACAAAACCCAAAAATGAGATGGTGATTGAGGGTATAGAAGATGAAAGATGTCAAAAAATAACATGTGAAAAATTATTTTCAAGTATATATTGTTCAGATTTATTTATATCTGAACAATATATGACTACCATCCTCAGACACTCAATTCAGATATAAAATCCACCTTTACTGGGAAAATACAAAAATTGTTGAGGTAAGAAAAAAGATTGAAAGATTGCTGTCAACATACACACACACACACACACACACACACACACACACACACACACACATTGACTGACCAGCTCTTGGACCCAGGCATTGTATCCTGGTGGGCTGATGGCCATCTCTATGACAGTAGCTGAGATAAGCACGATGAGACAGATAGGGGACACGTACTTCCACAGGTAGAAATAGATCATACTTGGTCGGAAACCCAACATGTCCTCCAGATCCTGCATGAATCTGACAGAACAAAGACAGAACACCAAAAATATTACAGTAACAATCACCTCCCTTTGTGCAATTTTACACTCACTGATGCACATGCATCTACAGCTGCTTGTACCTTTTAGTGCCATATATCCAAGCGACAGACATGTTTTCCAGGATGACCACTACTGTGAGTGGCAGCCCGGCAGAATAATCATCGAACATGGTGACAAAATAATTCCCTGAGCGCTGAACAAACAACAGGCCACAAAGGAAGGCCACAATGCAGCAACACACTGAGGAAGAAGAGAAAAATTAGATCACATTCAGAGTCAAATGTTTAAGTCTAAAAAATGAGAAAATGAAAAATAAGATGGTTTTATTGCCAGTAAGCTGTTTTGTTTCCTGTGAGTGTTTTGCATTCAGTACACTCAGAACAATAAAACAGAGCTTAATGCAGCCCATTCCCAAATGTGCTTTAATCCTTTTTAAGTGCCGAGTAAGGGGTTTCAACCGCTAATACCCTATAGTGGACTGACTGCTGCATGCAGAGGAGATTTACCTGTGAAAAGCTCCTTCTGGACTTTGTAGGTGTCGAGGACGGGTGTGGTGATGCCGGTCATGGTGCCGATCATGCTGCCCAGACCGAGATTGATGAGCATGAAGAAGAACATGACCGACCAGAATGGAGACGCTGGGAAATGTGTCATGGCTTCCGTAAAGGCGATGAAGGCCAGGCCGGTGCCCTGGACGGCCTGCAGAGACACAGTAAAGAGTCAGGTGTGAAAAGAGTCAAATACAGAACATACTTTGGATGCGGCTGTAGAAAGCTGTGGCAGATAATTACCTTGTTGAGCTCGTCCTCCAGAACACAAGGATCCAGACCCAGCTCTGAGAAGCTGCCCTCTTTCACTGTTTTGATGACCCCGTAAATCTCAGCATAGTCTGATGTGCTGAGGTGGGAGAAGTTCACATGTGGAGGGATGAGATCATGACTCAGGATGTTTGAGTTGAGGTATCCAAGGATCTTCTCAGCATTTCTATGGCGATAAAAAGACAAAATCACGATCAGCTTTAGTAAAGTAGCAAAGTAAGTTGACACATAGTGCAGAGAACAAATTAACATGATGATACAGATACAGATATACAACTAAAAAAGCCAAACATGTAGCTATTATATACAGTGAAGAGCTGGACGACAAACATATATATGGTCATATTGTTTGTAAAGGAACGACAGAACACTATGAATAAAAAGTTACTCTATGGTGGTTTTATGTCGTTATACTGAAATGATATATACAGTATATGCAGCCTTAGATTTGGATTTGACAATGAAAAGATATTATATACATGTTATTGCACAATGTTTATATTACATAATAATAAGTATGATATTGACACAAAACAATTTGGTAGTATGTATGTAGTAAGTATGTAGAATGTATAAATACAAGTTATATATGTATAGTATGGTAGTGCAAAAAATGTTCACACTTCTAATAAAAAAAAAAAGAAAGAAGAAAAAAAAAACCTCTCTTGGTGTCTGGC
This sequence comes from Euthynnus affinis, assembly GCA_029490765.1. Lineage (NCBI taxonomy): Eukaryota > Metazoa > Chordata > Actinopteri > Scombriformes > Scombridae > Euthynnus > Euthynnus affinis. Next base: position 16,779,162 of record CM055840.1, on the reverse strand, counting down.
CATGCAGTTGCAGTTTTGGTTTCATTGCTGAAGTTTGAAAATGTTGGTCTATGACATTTCTCAAAGATTCAACAACATCTCTTTGGTGAATCCATTTCTCAGAGATTAACTTGAATTTTTGGTCTCACTAGCTAAAAGTTTGGCTCTAAGGCTAGCAATGTCAGTTGGTTGGTACCACTGTGGTTCAGACTGAAATATCTCAACATAATTGAAAGGACTGCATTGGAATTTGGTGCAGACATTTATGGTCGCCAAAGGATGAAGTCTACTGACTTTGATGATTCCCTGACTTTCTGTTTTGTGCTGATCAGTAAATGTTACCATGCTAGCACATCATATTAAGACAGTGAACATGGTTAACTCTGCTAAACATCAGCGTGTTAGCAAACTGATTTTAGCATTTAGTACAGCCTTAGACTGTAGACTCTAAGTCTGGTTGAATTAAAAATCTCAATGCTTTGAGGAGCACAAACAAGTCCATTTCCTTCTGTGTTGAGGAGGAGATAGAAACTGCAGAGACACGAAGTACGTCCATTCCCAGACCTTAGCTGGTAAAACTGCATGGCTAGATACCACCAGAGGTAAGTGAGACAACAACTTACAACATGAAGATATTCAAACTGTCATCATGTTTTTCATCATGTTAATCTACAGCAACTGACATGAACCAATATGATTAACCCCTTCAGTTGGACAAAGAAATGGCTGCTTTTCTCGTCACATTTTTAGATACGTGCTAATTCTGATTTTATGTTTTCACTTTTCTATTAAGGTTAATCGACCACATACGAATACACTCCTTGTGGAGAAAAAGCATTCGCATGTGTTCAACTTACTCTGCAACACACTTTTCGTTCATGATATTGGCCTTGAAGCCAAGCACGGCGAATACCACCAGCGTGGCCAGGATGGAGGTAAAGAAGTTGATGAAAGAGACGAGCACGGCATCAAAGTGACAGTTGTTGTCTATCTTATTGTAACTGGAGAAGGCTATGACTCCTCCGAACCCCAGACCCAGGGCAAAAAAGACCTGGGTGGCAGCCTCTCTCCACACCTGGGGCTCCAGCATCTTCTCCAGCTGTGAGACACAAAGCAGAGGGAGTCATCAGTTTGTGGTTGATTCAAAATATCAAGAGGGAGAAAGAGCAAAAAAAAGAAGCAATCTCACCTTTGGGGTGAACATGTGAGCGATGCCATCCACCGATCCCTTCAGCATTAAACCCCTGACCAGGAAACAGAACAGCACCAAATATGGGAAAAGAGAGCTGAAGTACATCACCTGTGAATACGGAGAGCAATAACATAGATTAAGGAAAATATTTTTCTCCCTCATCAGAAGATTCATTTCTGTCTCATCCTCTTTATTACCTTCCCCGAGGAGGCGATTCCTCTAATGACGGCAAGGCAGACGATGATCCAGGCAACCAGCAGAGAAAGGGTCATTTTGACGTTGAGGCCGCCACTCTCCGCAATGGTGCTGGTGGTGTTGAGAGTCTGACGGTACCAGAAATAGGTTGTAGCTGAGCTTTTGTCACACTCCGGCTCCACAACTGGAGAGAAGGAGATGGTAGGGTTTAGTTTAGGTGATAATAAGTATGAAGGAAAATAAAGAAGGTGTGAAGATGAACACGCAGCAGGGAGGAAAAATATAATGAGATTGAGAATGTTTACTCAGGGTCAATATCTCAATTCTCCGCTGGCTCACACCTCTCAGATGTAAGCGAGCTAAACAAGGTCATGTATGTATTTATTATGCAAAGCATGATCCTCAAATTCACCACACCTGAGATTTTTCTTCAGTGCACACATAGTATATTCTTGTGTTACCTTAGGGAAATGATATATACTGTGTGTGGCTGAGTTTAGAGGCAGCAGTGTTATGATTCTTAGCATAATAATGCAGGTTGGTGCAGATTTATATATGAGGGTACAAACACACAACTCAGACAGATGCATAGACACCTACAGATGCAGGGAAAGATCTTGAAATTAAACTATAATGTAATGCTGAATTTAGTGTTTTTAGTTGCTGCCTGATATAGATACTATAGATCTATAGATCTAGGATATAGATCTATGACAAACAGACATACAGTGTTTCTGTCCTTCAGCATTAGCGTCCTTCAGTCTGAGCGGCTGAATCTCTGCTCCCCATCTTTCTGGCAGCTGGCTCAGCCTTGCTGAGTCATACACATGCTGAGCGCTTCTTGGCCGCCGCGGGGTTATGTTATTATCGCTTCTAATCAAATAAACTCCAGAGGGTTTTAATCTGGATTATGGCCATGTAGTTGTGACAGAACCTTGTAAGGAAGTTAACACAATTTGTTTGATCTACTTAGGTGTGTCAATGTGTGGACGGAGGCCGAATACAGAATCTGAACCTTGAAACGTCATGGCCCTTTGAGGTATTATTGTAAGAGTCACATATATGGTGCTGCAAGGATTGACCAGAACAATATGACGGCACAAATGGATATTGTTCCAAACACCAAATAATCCTGAAAACATACACACTCTTGATATTAGATGAAAGCATTCATATTGTAATGGAAGGTGATTTAACAGATCGAATTAAAATGAAACACAAACACACACTGGTCTGTATTATAAACCTCTTAATGTCCTATAATATATTAAATATATTTCTGATTTGCTTGAAGAAATAGTCGGTTGTTTAGAAGGAATTTACATTTAGTTACTAAGCTATACACACATGGAACCAACTTACTTCCTGATGACCGAGTAAATGCATCCCAACTTTAGAATTTAAATTAAAAAACATAATTTTTGATTGCGCCTTTGCTTGTTGAATTCCTTTACTATATTTATTTCCTTTATTAAATTAGGGCAACTCATTACTGCACCGAAACTGTACTATTGTCAACACTTTTGTCTGTTTGTATGTTTTAAATTCTACTTCGTTTTATTCCAGCTTTTCTAAATATCTTAAGCATTTGAAACACTGGCTGTCTCTCACTTAATGTGTCAAAAGTCTATAAATGAATCAATCAGTGTGTCACTGCAATCAAAATGACACATCCCTTAATCATTGTTTAAGCCAAACATCTCCACCTCTCTTGAGTGTTCTATTATGTTTGCCAGGGTTGTTTGAAGATATTTGTATCTGGACATTTTCATTCTGTGTGTAAGCAACATAAAATGCAACACTTCATTTTCTCTGTTGTGAGAAAATGAAGTGTGGATTTGAGAATCGTGATTTCCATTTGAAGATTGTGCCAAAGCAACTTGGAAAGAACTGTAACTGTGGTTTTAAATGTTGCTCCAGTGCATTTATGTGCATCTTGAAAAGTACTTTATAGTAAATTGCCCCTGTATTAGTTAGTATTTAATGTCACTCACTGGCAAGTGTCCCGTTCCTTCTGATAGGGCAGTCGCTCCATGGCAGGGGATATTGGAAGGACTGGACGAAGTAGAAGATACTCCAGCCGATAATCACATTATAGTAAAGCCCCACAAAACCACACACCTGAATAGATAGATAGATAGATAGATAGATAGATAGATAGATAGATAGATAGATAGATAGATAGATAGATAGAAAGAATGTATTACAATAACTGACATTTTACAGTACGCCTTCTGGCATACTGCACATTAACAGGAATCAAAAATATAGGGTTTCATGTCTTTTATGTCAGTGTAATAAGATGTAGAGTACAGAGTGAGAGAAATATGCATATGAAAGCAGCAGCATGCTTTGTGCACGTCCCATGTTGCTGTCAGTCTTTCTGAGCAGTCTTGCCAGCCAGGACATTCAGCAGCTAAATAAGGTTGAGGAAAGCATGAATAATTAAAGTGCTCTCTTTTCAACAGTGATCCGCTAAGAGATATTTATGGCTGCTTCTGCACCAGCCGGGCAACTCTAAAGAAAGGCTACCTTTCACTCTCAAACATGTCAGTACCTCCCATAAACCCTAAGAGAGGCTGAGACAGGATGTTGTGGTGACTCTAGATGTTCCTGTAACGTCATCCTGCTCTTTGCTATATCTGTTTCATGGTTGTTTAGCCTTTACTTATTATACTTACATACATACATACATACATACATAAGAGATCCAAATAGATAGGTAGATAGATAGATAGATAGATAGATAGATAGATAGATAGATAGATAGATAGATAGATAGATAGATAGATAGATAGATAGATAGATAGATAGATAGATAGATGGAGGACAGAGGAGAGTTTACAAAGTGTTTGCCCAGGCAGAAAAGAAAGCACCATCATAAATCACATAGACAGAGTCGCTTATTTTTTTTTTGTTTCATCCCTTAGCTGCTGCACATTCAGCAGATGTGCTTCTGTTTAACTGCAGGGTTTGACAGCTGTTCCCCCATAACAACCTTGCTGATTTTTATCAGAGGACCTGCACCTTTTCTCTCCACTATACTGCTGTCAAACTTGTTTTTCTGAGACGCCATTATAGCCTTTAACAGCTACAGTGCAGTCTGAGTTACACCCCTTGAAGAAAAAATGAAATACCATCAGACTAGACATCCCAATCCCGCCCAGATGGGGACAGACGTAGTTCCACACCCCGATGCTCCCACGCCGGATTTTCTGACCCACCGCCAGCTCCAGGAAGAAGAGCGGGATGCCAATGATGAGGAGGAGGATGAAGTAGGGAACCAGATAGGCACCTGAAAAACAGAGATGAGGGAAAATGCTTTGTTTAGTTGTTACACTTTACCTCCATCAGGTTGACATTTGTGGTTTTGAGTGAAATGTATCAAAAACTATTGGGTGGATTGCCAGTGGTACCTGCAGGATACATTTTAATAACTTTAATGATTTCCTCACTTTTCATTTTCTGCTGTCATCATATTTGTCCAATACTAAAAAGCTGCAAACCTAAAGACATTCCTATCAGCCTCAGCATTAGCATTAGCATGCTAACACACTAAACTAAATGTGTTAACATCTACCTCTTAGCACTGCTGTACCTAGTACAACCTCACAGAGCCACTAGCATGGCTGTTAATTCTTAGTCTTGTTAATATTTGGTCTACCTCATTTACATATGGAGGAACAATATTGGAAACGACTTTCAATATGATACAATCCAACAGACGGCCTCAGAAATGAACCCAGACTCAAATCAAAACCTTTCTGACACAGTAGCTTCCCCTGTTCTTTGTATGTTTCTATTTTTGTGATTGTGTACACAATTTCTAGTAAATGGGCTTAAACATGCCAACATATTGATGTGGTCCTTTAACAGTGTGATCAGTGTAAATAACATTTCCGACTGTATTAATTTGTGTTTTAAAATCAACAACATTTACGCTGCAGTTCAGCAGTTTTACATCAGTGTAAATTGCAAAATGTGATACTGTGATTGAATGATTAACCCAGCTGCCTCCTCTCCTTTCACAGCTCCTCACCAGGTTCCCCGACTCCATTGACGAATAGTCTTTGAATTTCATTTCACTTTTGATGGAAGTCTAAATTTGGCCCTGTGCAGCGTAATCCAGGGAGGCATAATCAGGATGCAACTGTGTTTTATGTGCAGGGTGAGTCATCATCCCGGATATATAAAGCCTTATAGCAGGGAAACATGTACTATTAATACATCAAAAGTAGTGATTACATACAGTGGCACACATCTCGTAGCGGGTGGAGTAATGAGGTGGAGAGGGGGTGAAATGCTGAAGCCAGAGGTAGTGAGATTAAACGTAGTGAGGTGTTTTGGGGCTTTGCCAAGATCCTCACATCAGCTGAAAAACTGCAAACTCTGAGCACCTTCAAGCAAATCCACTTTATAACGGGTTATTTAAACTGGAGCCATATTTAGTCATGAGCATAAAGATGTGACAGCAGAGAGAGATTGATAGAGGATGTTAAAAGAGGAACGGCACATCAAAAGAGAAGAATAGAGGAAAAGCAAGAGGAGCCCACACAGCGATAACTCCTAAACAACACAGACCTTTAATGTGTCTGTAATTGGCTGTCTGGCAGCCATTTACAGAGTGAAAAATGGCTGCTCAACTGGTCTGGAAGTGAGTCTACTATCAGCATATCCTGCCTATATGAAATACATCCTGCCTATATGCAGTAAATCAGACACGGGCAGTGAGGCAGTGAACACAAAAACATCAGCAGCTAAAGTGCTGCCTGTTGATCCACAGTGACAAGGTGTTTTTCACACAGGTTTACACTGTTTACACCTCCAGTTACATGCATCCCAGACCAAAATAATTCCTCAGCACTATAGTATACAGTTACATTCCTCTTTTATTGAGCTCTTTTCTGTTTACCAGAGTATCAGTTGAGCTTGGCCGGCTCTGCCAGCAGTAGTAATCAATAGTGCAGCTATATTTAGACATGACTGTTTTTATGCACAATACAGCCGCTCTCCTTGCAGTTCTGTGCTGAATGGAAATGCCATGTAGTTTGAGATGGTCAGGGTCACTGAGCTACTAAAAGCATGACTGATTAACTTGAAATAACAAACAGGAAACTGAACAGATGTTGACCTCAAAAAAGTTCAAATCAGCCTGCTTGTCTAAAATAATTCAACAACAAATCACTTGTCATTACGTGTCAAGTAAGGCAATAAGGTTAAATATCATCATGTTCATAAGAATATTTTTTCAATACTTATATGTATCACTATCACTGTGTGGTGAAAATAATCAACTTGATGTTCAGTGCAGTGACCTGTCAACTCCAGTGACTCATTTTATTTGTTTCTAATTACAGTTTGCATTATTTGATTAATTAATTGGGCAGCTGTTTTGTGTCAAATGATAACATGGTATCATCATATCATCACATCACAATTCCACTGAAAGTTGATAAATGATAATATTGAATTATTGCACAGACCAAAGGGTGCCAATCAATCATAGCTGTGCAAGTTTGACAGAAGATTTCCAGTATAAACTGGCTAACTGTTGTCTTTGGTGGTTGAAAAACTAGAATGTCTGACATACTGTAAGTGAACAGGTGGAAATAAAAAGTATATAATAGCATACACTGCATACATAAAAGCACTTATTTAGGTGTAGTTAGAGTAAAGTTGGTTACTTTGTTGAATTTTTATCTATCCATGTAGTTTTAAGAGGACAAGAGTTCAAAATGGACTGGATAATATTCAGAGAAAAATCTTACTAATGACTTTCTTTTCTGTTTCACCATTCAGTGTTTATTTCTAAAAGGCTCTGAGTTTTCTGATACTCAAAGAGAGCTGACAAAATGTATTTTCTAAAATGGATTTGATTGTAGATGTATTATGGTGAAAATTTATTCAGCCCTTCTCTTGAAGTGTGTATTATCTTTGATGACAATGACAGTTTGCCTCTTTTATGGGCTTAACTTCAAGTTAAAATTAAGTTACTGGTTTTAAAAACACCTGAAAAAGTGAAGGAACTGTTTAGTAAAAATCTATTCAAGTACAGTGAATGTAGCAGTAAATGAAATCAGTCACTTGTTCGACTGTGTGCAGCCTCGCAGCTGAACCCACCTCCTCCGTTCTTTTGGCACAGGTAAGGGAAGCGCCACACGTTCCCTAGGCCCACAGAGAAGCCCACCTGGGCCAGGATGTACTGCAGTTTGCTGTTCCAGGCGGGTCGTCCATCGTTTTCGGGCACCTCTATCTGTGGGACTTTCTTCCCAGCGGCCCCTCCGATGTTCAGGGAGCTGTTCTTGTAGTCGAGCGGCTCCTCGTTTCCGAGCAGGTCAGCCACCGACTCAGTGACGTGCTCATGGCTTTGCTCGCGCTGCGTCACCTTGCTGTTCTTAGGCATCGGGGAGGCTGAGGGTTTGGGAAGGGGACGGGGGTGGAGAGAGAAAGAGAGAGCGAGACCGAGACTGGTAGGAACAGAGAGAAGTGATACAGGAAGAGACTGAAACAGATGGATGTAGCTATGAGGGAGATGCTGAAGAGTGAAAGCTGGATTGCAGGTCTGGGTCTCAGTCCTGCATCAGAGAAACAGAGAGGTCAAATAAAAAAATTATATTTCAAGGACATCATCGGAATTAAAATAATGTTCAATAATGTTGCGATAATGTTCTATTACTGGACAAAAATCCTATAAATAGTCATCATTTCAAGGCCCATTTGATGCACAGTAATCTAAAGCTTCCGTTTCCTGGCTGTGATCCTTAAATAACACCTCACACAGTCGCTGACACAATTATTCCTCCATTTAGTGCTTGGCTAAGCTTGTAATAAGACACTGGATTGTAGCACATGGTTATTCCTCTTCAGTGTCACGGACAATATCCACATGAAGACAGGCGACCATTTGTCACACCTTACCTAGTTCTTTCGGCAAAAACTCAGCAGAAGGGGCGGACTTTACCGTGAAGCAAGGTAGGCAACTGTCTGCGGCCCCAAACAGCTGTAGATTTACTAAGAACTAAACTTCTTCGTATATGAAAAATACTGAATTATATTACTATTTTAACTTATCGTACCCTGAAATAACAAAAAATATGTAAATGTATACTTCTACTTCAGAGGAAAACATTGCACATTTACCTGACAGATAAATGTTGCTGGTTATGTTGCAGATTTTACTTCACAAAATATGACATATGATACATTAGTACTGATTAAACTATCCAGCATTATATAAGAATTAAACACAAGTTAAGTACATTTATGTGCATTGTGCTAATAATTTTTAATAATAATAATAATTTTAAGTTTAATTTTGAATGCAGGACTTTTACAGTACTTTTACTGTGCTGTATTAATAGTTTAACTTAAGAACAAATTTTGAGTACTTATTCATTCACTGCAAATACAAACATTCCCAGATAGAGAAAGGGTGAAAATAAAGCAAGACAAAGTTTACCTGGGGCACCCAAATCACTAAATCTGCCCGTGGCAGAAAACAACCAAACAACACCACAGCTCATCACCTCACACACAATGTTTTAGGTTCCGAAAAAATTCCCAATCCTGCAAATTGTTCTATTTAATTTCCCTGTTCTGCAAGCTTAACTTTAGTGAAGCTTTTTTTTCCCGTAAATCCTCTAATCCCCTGAAGCCTTGCTGCAGCATCCATCCTCACCCCTCTGTCAGGGAGCGGTTGGTTCAACCCAAACGCAGTGGAGGAAGTGAACATGATGCTTTGGATGAACTGCCCTCATGTGTTCCCCTGATCCACATCACCAGCCTCCGTGTAGTCTCATTACTTATTGATTGAGTCGTTTCTCCGTTATGAAAAGCCTGCTATCCACTGAAATGCAAAACTGCACAGCTTGTGGGATGAGAGAGGACTTTGTCATGGGAAAAGAAAAACAAAAGGAAGAGACTGTCTCATTATAGTTGGGTCTCTGTGATTGTAGTTGCTGACTTACAAAGTCCTGTTAGAGCAGAAGGTCGATTTCGGCAACAGTAGCGAACTTGAGCCGAATGAAGATGCCTCACCTTGCGTGTGATGTAATAGTGATGCACATGAGCCGCGTCACAACACTCGCTGCTTACATCAGCCTAAAACAAACTCACAAACACGCACAAATTCCTCGATTTAACTCACAATACACGCTCAGGGTGTGCATTTGCTTTCTTTCACCCTTTCCATTTATCTTTTCATCACCACAACAGATTTCCTCCTTTGTGCATGTCAAGATGAGCCTATGATGCAATAATCCATTCGGCCATTCACAAGTCTTCATAATCCTGTGTGCATTAACTGTAAAGCTGCTTTCTGTCTTGTCATTCAATCCTGCACTATAGTATACAAGACACGTAATATCAATCATCCAGCCAGTGCTGAGAAATGAAAACACATCAACTCACCCAACCAATAATCCAGCTGAGGGGGGAAAAAAATACAGTTCAGATGACCCCAGCGGATGCTAAGAGTCAGACTATGTAGAGTCATTTTATACAACATTAAAGGCGTGTTTTCTCTTGGCAGGAAAAAGCCTTCTAGTGGGCTTGAAATGCTATCTTTCTCTGAGGTTGGTTACAGATTTGTCCTTGGGAGAAGAGTTTCATTATTGGTGCATAGCCACATTTATACAGTATAACTTGTGTATATATCTGCCTGATATTTGTATATTTATTCTCTCTTTTTTTTTTTTTTTTGCCTTTTTAGAGATTCTGTGTCGTATTAACATGTATGTGTGGGACATTTCTTCAGTATATCACTTCTGTTTATTCAGAACAAATGTCACATCAACAGCAGAGGGTGCAATAAGAGTACTTTTCTATATTAGGACAATTCCCAGGGAACTTTAAAATTTAAATTCAGATTTTTCAGAATAACACATTTTAAGAAACCAGTCTTTACACTGGTAACTTTCCACCATCAACAACACGGTCACATGTTCATTATTATTCACTTTTAACCACAAACACACTCTTACACATCACTGTTCTCACAAAATGATCCAAGTTAAAGTTACTGTCTCATGCAAACTAAGACAACAGACAAACAGGACCAGAACAGTTTCTGAGTTATATTTTAATAGATAGAGGGCTGCAAAATAGTTTCAGTTACACACAATGCAATTAGAGTGGTTAGAATAAAATCAGTTGACTCTGCAGCTATCAGCTCCAGTGATCAGTCTCGTTTAAATGTCTATACTTGTTCACTAATCGATTATTGATCTTGTGATTACTAGTCTGCTTTATCAGTCCTAGACAACACCACAGTTAGTGGTTAATCAGCTGTTTAGCTAATGAAATCAATAAAGTATTAAACTCTGAAGCTTTAACAGCCAAAACACTTACACTGATACACACACAAAAAACATTTCCAATAAAAATATCTAGTTGCTGCAGTTGCTGCAGGTTGTGAAAAGCTTTTGAGCTCCCTCAGTAATCAACACCACAGCACAGATCACTCACTGTGAACACCTGGTGACACATCTGGCGCTGCTTCTGATAGCCCAATATTTTGTCTCTGATTTTCTCTTTGTCTCTGCTCAATCATGACTGATGCGACGACTTTTAAACACACGCACAATCAAGGTCAAAAGCGATTATTTTCCTGACCTCTGCGCAAACTAGAACATTTGCTTCGTAATTAAATTTCAAGACAGCATAAAGCAATTACAACTCTTTCCCAGCTGCTTGTGAACTTCACTCTACACCTCTTTACATCCAGGTGAGAACACATTTCTTCTCAGAAGGAGATGCTTAAGGATGTTAGAATAAAAAAAACAAACATTTTCTTTCTCACCGTGAGTCTTCTGCAGCGATCAACACAATCCAGGGTTTAATAGGAACGTAGTGGTGAGAGAATATCTGGAGAGATGCATGAATACATCCGCTTGGCAGCACTTGTGTGTCGGTGTGGTACTGACTGAGCGCTCGCAGGATACTGGAGGACGGAGGATCACATGCTACTCTGCCTACCATTAACATGCAGGGTGGAGAGTCCAGGGCGCACCGTGACGCACAAAGTGCCGTTCATTGTCATCAATGACAAATTATCACCTGCCACTCATTTGTTGTTGGAGACTCCCGCCCATCACAACAGCGTCTCTGAGCGAGGAGGTTGGATGCTGCGGGGGGGGGGGGGGGGGGGGGGGCAAAACTGTGCGCGGATCTGTCAAGGTTATCCACTCCTACCTGAGGAAGCTGTTGTCTGACGCAGCTTTCGTCATACTTGATAAAGGTTGGGCCAGAGCGCGTTTTCCAATTGATAAAAAAATTTAAGCCATTCAACACTTCTATATCAGAATGCCCAGAGGGGCAAAAAATAACAACTCATTTCTTAAAGGTGGCACTCGGTAAGCCTGCAGGTTTTCATAGCATCACCCTCAATAACAAAAAAAATCACCTTTTCAACCATTTTTGCTATTCATTGATTGATTATAAGCTTAATAAATAAATGCACAATAATTCATAATACAGTGAAAGGGAGAAAAGAAGGACATTTTTCAACTTGAATGATAAATGTACTATTATTAACATGTTCTCCTCACTAATCTGTGATTTCACAGCTTCATCTTTGGACTTGAAGTGGGTGGTCATTTTTCTACTGAGACTATTGGATGTGCAACACGACTGCAGCAGACACAGACACCCAGGGGACCATAAATCAGGCACTGTCCGCCAGAATATTCCTTAATGCCACCGAGACAGGGGAGGAAGATATCATCAAAGGGACGTTTTTCATCCTGACCTAATAGATTTATTTGGTCCCGCATTCCTACATCCTGCGTCCCTGGATGTCTTAATCAGAGACAGTTTCCTTACTTTGCTTCTGGATATTCCCTCTCATTTGCATCGTTATAAAATGTGATGATACATAAGACAGGAGAGTAAACATGTGGAAATAACTGGCTTTAAACAAAATCCTGTTTAACAAGGATTAATACAGTTTGAAGTGGCTCCAAAAAGCAGCATATGACCTCTACAGTAGCTACATTTAAATCACATGTCACACCTGTAACTGTTTTAGGTTGAACTCAAATATTCCCAGAATGCAGCATTCAAGAAAAGCTCTGCAGGGTCTTATCTGTTTCTCCTATTTCTACAGCTTTGGAGAAGCTTTTGACACACCTTCTTCTAGCTGACTACTGGGGACAGTTGCCACAGCAACCTCAGGATCAAATGACAGACTTTGTCTCATCTCTGCACTCTCAGCTCTGCATTCATCCCTCCATAAATTACTTTATCCTAGTTGGACAACAACAACAAAAAAATGCATTTCAACCTTGTGTGACCTGCTGGGTTTCCTTTCCTGCTTGGTTGACTAAACTTTGGATTCTTCAGTTTTTATGGCATCTTATTGGTAACAATCCAAACCATAAGTCATTTCAGTAGGTGTACTTCACTCATAGAGTGATCCTGTTTGCCCTCCTTCCGTTTTCTCCTGTTTTAGCAAGTTTTAGCAGCATAAAGTCGGCAAAAGATGATTATCTGCAGTGTTTTCTCACCCCACTTTTGCTTCCACAACCTTTTGTCACCTCGTCTCTTGGGAGAGGATGTCTGACAAGAAATCTCTGAGATGAAAATGGAAAAACAGCACACTGAAACAAGTTTACACAGGATAATAAAATCTGCTAATGCAAGGAGAGAAAAAATGCTGGGAGGGAGGTGATTGTGAAGTAATGCTGTCTCCTTCCTCTAAACTAGTTCTGAAGTCCCCTTGACCAAGGCAGTGCAGCCCCGCCAGCTGCAGGGCACCTGCTAACTGGACAGCAGTGTGTCACTTCAGTGAAACGCTCGGATAATTTTTTGGGGGTTAATAAGCCTGCATCAGCAGCCTTGCAGGCTTGTGGGACTGTTGGCACAGCGGTGCTGCTGCCCTCTCTGGTTAGCAAATGACCGAGCAGTCCCATCTGAATTGGAGGAGCCGCAGCTTTGTTCTGTCTGCATTTGACCCATGTTATTGTGCATACTTTAAAACCCTTTTTTTCAGCTGCACTTCCACAATGATGATCTGCAGAGTTTATAGTTAGATAAAACCCTGGATATTAGTTGCCATTCATAGAGCCATGCCACTAATTTGACTGAAAAACTCTGAAGATAAAAATCCCCTCCAGAAATGTTTTAAGATGTATATAAAATACATCTTGAACTCATTTTAATAATAATAATAATAATAATAATAATAATTTGAGTCTGATACAGTTTTTCCACATAAAAAGTTCCCTTGTTAAAACTCTTAAAATTGCATCTCCTCCTTCTCCATCATTAAAAAAATGGAGAATATATAAATATTTAAATATATTTTCATTTCAAAAATTTAATTGCTGGAAACAAGATGTCTCCTACTTCACTGTAAAGTTGATTCTCAGTGTTTGTGCATTGGAGGCTTCAAGTTTCTACATCACATTTGTATAAATTGATTATTGGACCAAGATTGGCCTCCAAAGTATTCGTGATGTCACAAATCCTGCTCATAGGCCCGGCCCTTAAAATCCGATTTTCAGTGAGCACAGAGAAACTTTCCACTTTCAGCAGATAGATGTGAAAACAGCCTTCAATTGTCAAACTGCACATACATCATTCTGCACATTGAAGCTCAAACAGCTAAGTGTAGGAACAACAACAAATGCACATTTTTGACACTAAGGTTCTTTCATGTGGGTGTTACCACAGTCATAGTTTGTAGATTTCATGATGTATATTTTTCTTGATCACACCACATTTTTATCATCAGCATTCTTTTCTTTTCTCCCGTCACAATCCTTTTTCTCAGTGTGAAGAATTGCTCCGTGCAATCTTGACTTCAGATACCCCCTCTGGTTTTTACTGTATCTCAGAGTCCTTGGTGGCTGACGTCAGCACCCACCCTTTCACAGCGCATTTCTACTCCTCTCTGCTGTTCACCTTCAGTCGCCTCCAACTTCACAGTCTCTCCTCACTGCTTTGCAGCCCCCGTTTCTCTGAGAGCCTGCTTTCTTTTGTACTCCCCCACGCCCACTTCCCACTCACGTGCGCTCATGCATTCTGCATCTGCACCACCACATCCGCCCAGTACTTTTCCTTCACTCCAGTCTCATTTATATTCCTCTCTCCACATCTCTTTCTCCCCCTGTCCTCTCTCCCTCCCTCCTCTTTCTCTCCCCTTGTGTTTCGCACTGTCTGGGTCACATCTCAGCTCCTAAAAAAAGCTTCAGCCTGCACTGGGCTTTGTGGTATCATGTATCTAGTCCATTATTCTTCAAGCACTTGAACAAACATAACTACATCGACACTGTCATTCCTACTGAAAGCAAGTGAATGTGAATACTTTCGACAGATGTGAATGGATAAGTCAAACTGTTGGTGTCTACTTTTTTTCAGCTCCCATGCACAACATTGCTCTATGTGATGAATGTGCTGATAATTTGATGTCTCTTTTAGACAAGAATGTTAAAGATAATTGATGTTGATTGACTTTGCCAGAAAGTCAGTTCTCACACTGCATAATTTCAGCATCATGCAAAATCAGTTCAGTTCTGTATGAAACAAAATGCAATGAACGTATTATTTTTTTTTAAAAAAGGACAAAAAACAAGAACTCTTCATATATTTAAAAAAAATCCTTTCCTATTATATGGGAAAGAGAACAAGAGGTTTTATTTCACATATGCAAAAAAAAAAATGCATAACAGTCTTTGCTATTGATGTTGTCTGTCCTCGTAGTAGTATAATATCAAGTTGTGCTTTCCCAGAGTGCATCAGTGCACAGGGATATGCTGGTGTTGTGCAGGTGTTCAGACAGTGGAGAAAGTGGGTCATGCTGGGCTCTCACAGGCACACTGCAGTGCTCCACCGTACACCACCATGTGAAGATGGTGTGTGTCTTTCATCACATAACTGTTGTATGAGGAGTTTGTCCTGGCGTCATTATTAAATCAACATCGGTCAGTCAGAGATAACATGAAAGACATGATAGTTGTAGTGACGCACAGTATGTGACTGGCTCTCAGTTTGATCATCCATTTTCTTCTAACATGAGACTTAAACGCTAGTACAGGTTACGCAGGTGAAGGATGGGTTGTCTTGAGGTCCGTTGATGACAGAAATGTACGAACAGATCTGTTACTGAGCATCTGTGTCACATGAAAGCCAGCTGGGTGCAGTGGGTCAGGTCATGCTGTTCACCTTAAAGTGACGCACAAAAATAGAAACTCATTAAAAGCATTTTTTTTTCTCTCACTAATCCTTTGCAGATTTCCCCATTTTGACAGCTCATTAAGCAAAACCCATACATGTCATTCTGTTTTTGACAGTTATTAACAGATGAAACGCCTATCTGTTGTTGTCTCTTCAAAGTTGGTGAATTTATGAAAGAACAAAACCTGGAAATTAATAATATTTTATAATGTTTTAAAGAGTAGCAGTTAGCAGTCAGTGCTAGTGTGTGCGTTCATTCCTGTTCTGTACCTGCAAGTCAATATTTCCTGTTTGTAAGTTTAATCAGTTTTTGCATGTTCCTGTCAGCACACCTCACTGTGATGAATGTGTGGTTGCTCCATTTGAGGAGGGCAAACCACTGACCTGGATATTGGGTAGAGATTTAAAGCAGGAACAAATTTACCCCCTCATACTATCTTTATAGACACTCTTAAACCCATTTTAATACTGGGTGGCAGATTGCCCTGCTGGGCCTGCGCAGGAACATGTGACAGTCTATAGAAGAACTTCACCAGATGGTCTCTCAAAGAGGGGCCATCCTGTCCGGCTCACAGGGTTGAGGACAAAGGTCTTGTCCCCATTTTTTTGGGGAAGAATAATCCTTTTAAAATATCCCTACTGCAAAGCGAAATGCTTTTTTTTTCTTTTTTTTTTTGAAAGTAAGTATTGTTGGTGCAACAAGGTTGATGCAACAAATAATAGAGTCAGATTCACTTGACAGTGGCACAAAAATACAGAGACACAGAGAGAATTATAATGAATATGACAAAATTTAAACCAGAATGATAATTAAGTCCTTCTGCCAAAATAATGTGAAAAAGAAATAAATGTGATTCTCTGTGACACATTTTTGCTTGTAAAAGTGATCCATTAATAGGAGTATGTGGTGATAGCCTGGGCAGACAAAACATCCTATCATCATGAAGAAGATTTTAGTTCATAAGAACATCATCTAGCTCTGATAAAGAAATACAAAATGGAAATCAATTCATAGAAATGTATAATTCTGTTTGTGTGTGTCAAAGAGGTCTGGTGGAGAGTGAATAGACATTTTTTTGAGCCATAAATCAACACAGTTTAATAACTGGACGACCACCTCTCCCCCTGCTGTGGTGCAGGCTTTAATCCTGCGCGTGGGAGCGCCCTAAATACATGCCTCAGCACTTTTATTTCTATTTATTATCAATATTAATCATAAAACCTACACATTGACAAAACAGACTACACAGATTGGTATTGTGTGGATGGCGGCTCAGCTAGTGTTGACACAGTGTAATGAAAAAAATCAAGAGTAAAGGCTTTGATTAAAATGGAAACAAACACATGGTCGCCTCTGAAACTAATTTCATTCAAAATAATCTGAAGGTCAGATCATCATGTGACCAAATAGGGAGGCTTTAGGAGGAACACTATATGCTCTTGAACTGATTCTGACTGAAAATGTAACAGCAAATCAGGATATTATAGAAGGTAACTAATGAAGTGGATTTCAGTATTATATGATGTAGCCTGCTACGGCAAGATTTGTAGGATTTTACTATACTGTCTATAGCAATGCATACTGCATATTCAGTGTGTGTTGGTCTACTTTGTTTTGTTGTGCCTTAAAAAAATCTATATTTCTATTATATTGTGGAATTTGGTATTAAAGTCAGAAAGAAGAAATTGAAACAAACTGGACAAAGAAAATAAACCAAATGAAAATGTGAGTGTAAAGTGTGTTAATAAAATGTGGTCAATTTTGATCACAAATCATTTTTTCAAACAGAATAACTGAAGTTAAACTTGGCTTGAGTATTTTTCCATTTTGAACAACATAGTATCATGGAAACTGTTTTACATTCAGAGTTCTGCAATGTTAAAGCAGAATGACGTTACAATAACAGAGAAATATCATCCAAGGCCTGGACATTGAGACACACTGGCCGAGGTTTTCTGAATGAACATTTTCAGACTGTGGACCACGATAAAGGAGGCTGAATCCATCCAGTCAATACTCATAATTCAAGTGGTTGTCAGTGTGGACAATTAGTACTTTACCTTGTTGTCTTGTGATAAACTACAGCTGAAGCAGATGTTAGGAGGGAGGAACCTCTCTGCCCTCTAGTGGTAAAACATGTTTGTGAACGTGTTCTTCAGTGTCCTCAGGCTGACAGGTGTAAAGGCAGCTGGTAAAGACACATGTATCTGTACAATGAATGGATCTTCTGTTTAAGTTATTAGCTTCTGCTTAAAAGCTCCCAGGACACCAGCAGGCAGGATAAGTGATCAAGAATATACAGTACATATTGTGACATAGTGCCTCACCCTCAATGATTTCTCTTGCATTATTGCACCAAAAACAGATAATTAAAACACATGTTTACTGAAACTGGAAATTCATAGAAAAATAAATACAAAAAGGGAAACATGACTGTATGTTCTGTCATGTCCAGCTTTGTTTAACTGCCTTTTCTTGTGTCTTTTGTTTTATTATATTGCATCAATAAAGAAAAAAGTAGTATCCATAATAACATAAAAGATAGTAATTTGAGGCCATGAGTTGTTTATTTAGTACTTGCAGTTTTATGAGTAAAAACCTTTGCTTTTTATGAGCAAAAAAGCTAATTGAATAAATGTAGTGTAGTGAAAAGTAGTGTATTTCCCTCTGAAATGTAGAGAATTTGAGATATAAAGTATTTTTAAATGGAAATACTTAAGAACAGTTTCCTCAAAATTGTACTTAAATAATAGTGTCCATAGTGCATAGAGTGTCTTACTTTCTACCACTGTGATATACTGAGCTGTCATTGATACGTTACAGAATTTGTTCAGGAAAAATATTTTCTTATTGAAAGATCCAGCACTGTAATAATTCTGGAAAATAATCCAACCTTCAAATCCACTACGACTCATCCTGAGCATATCTGTCCCTCTTACCATCCAAAATAAAAAAAAAAAAAAAAAAAAAAAAAAATATCATTACATTGCAATTTACTATGAGCTTTGGTGTATTTGTCTGCATTACTGCAAATGTGCTTTATGATTCTTTTATGTTCCACAAAACTCTTTTTTTCATGCATGTTATTCTATCCAGTGCAGCTCCATCATAGTGAAGACTATACGTATAGCATCATACATTCTACATACTTGTATTTATTATTCATAGCTGATTACTGACTAGGTCCTAACATGCTGGACCTCTTTTCAAATACACCACTGTACGAGTGCAAACAGCTTGCGCCACATAGTCAAATAGTGGGCCATATATACCTCTCCACTGTGAAGTGCGAGTGCTGTTTAGCTGCCACGTATTGCTTAATACCCTATAAATGTCCTCACTTCAAGGACACCACGTAACCTTGCTGTACATACTCTCTGGATTTTATATTATTTCGACTCTATTATCTCATTCTTGCATGTAAATCGACTTGTACGACATATATTTTCATATTTGACCAATAATATTTTGTTCAGGACGAAGATAAGACTTGTGTTAAGAACTAGCTTCCGTTTTCCTGCTGTTCAAGTCTGTCACAATCATTATCTTTCTATCATTTTCAACTTCTGTCTTCTGTTACTTTGACCCCACAGTGGAGCCGCACCCTTATTTATGATAGGCGAGCGGCCTTCCTTCTTTACATGACCGACACCACGTCTAGCCAATCAGCTTCTTCTACAGGCGAGTAGGCGGGACTTCCTGTACAATAGTACTCGCTTGAGAGTGCAGTGGAAACCGCGTTAAAGTTGAGACAGTTTAGGCGGAATCCGGTGTCAAAGTGTACATTTACACGGATTTGTTTCTCCAGACTGCTGATATCGACTTGTGGAGATGAAGGGGAAAGAGCGATCGCCGGTGAAGAAACGCTCTCGGGTGCTCGATGATAGCAGAGACCGAGGAGGAAGCAGCAAGAAGACCGGAGCCCTGCTGACGGTTGGCAGCAACAACGGCAACGGCTCCGTTTCCAGCGGCGCTTCGTCCAGGAGAAGTTTACACGGTGACAAAAGAGATATGAGGGACTCAGACGGACATACTTCATCTAGTAGGACGAGCAGCGGTTATGACTACGGAGCTGTGTCGGGGAGCAAGCCGCACGGTGGCGCTGACGTCGCCGCGGAAACATCCAGGTCCGGTTCACGCAGTGACCCGCGGCCTCCGGCGAACCACGAAAGTGAGTACAAGACTCTTAAAATAAGTGAACTGGGCTCGCAGCTGAACGACGAGGAGATAGAGGACGGACTGTTTCACGAGTTCAAGAAGTTTGGTGACGTCAGTGTTAAAATTAGTCGAGAAAACGACATGCGGGTGGCGTATGTGAACTTCAGGAGGCCCGACGACGCCCGGGCGGCCAAACACGCCCGCGGAAAGCTAGTCCTGTACGACCGGCCTCTAAAAATCGAGACAGTTTACATGAACAGACGTAGAAGTCGCTCCCCTGTTTCAAAAGACAGTTTCTCCTCAGGACACAGACACCTCCACTCTCAGAGACCTCTCTCTCCCACTGGTTTGGGCTACAGAGACTACCGGCTCCAGCAGCTGGCGCTGGGCCGTCTCCCCCCTCCTGCGCCGCCTCACCTCAGAGACCTGGAAGGAGACAGAGATTTTTCTATGTATGATGCCAGGAATCGGCCCCCGTTCATCCCTGAATGTGCTGTTTTCCGTGATGAGGACCTGATGACCCCTGAGGACGACCAGAGGGCAAACAGGACTTTGTTTCTTGGTAATCTGGACGTCAGTGTGACAGAGAGTGACCTGCGGCGGGCGTTTGACAGGTTTGGGGTGATAACAGAGGTGGACATAAAGCGAGCAGTACGAGGCCAGAGCAACACCTATGGATTCATCAAGTTTGAAAATCTTGACATGGCTCATCGTGCCAAAGTGGCAATGTCGGGGAAAGTAGTGGGACACAACCCGATTAAAATCGGATATGGTAAACCTACACCCACAACCAGGCTGTGGGTGGGGGGCCTTGGACCCTGGGTGCCACTCGCTGCACTGGCCAAAGAGTTTGACCGTTTCGGCACCATCAGGAATATAGACTACAGGAAAGGTGAGGCGTGGGCTTACATTCAGTATGAAAGCCTGGACGCTGCTCAGGCTGCATGTACTCACATGCGAGGCTTCCCTCTTGGTGGCCCCGACAGGAGACTCAGAGTGGACTTTGCGGACACAGAGCACCGCTACCAGCAGCAGCAGCAGCAGTACATGCAGCTCCCTCTCCCGCTGCCACACTATGACTTAGTCCCTGAGCCCTTTTCCCACCGCCTTAATGACTCTGTGAGAGTGAGAGAGAGGTCCCCGCCACTTCGCTACAGAGAACGGGATCTCTACTCAAGCGCCGAATGGTCCGGCCTGAGTGTCCACGACAGGATGCGAGGAGCTGGATTTGAACCCATAGATCGCCTGGAGAGGCATTCCCGTGAGACCTGGTCAATAGAACGTGAGCGGGAGCTGCAAAGCAGAGATTTAAGCCGCAAAAGGAGACATTATTTGGATGACGGGTGGCGGCTGGATCGCTCACCTGACAGCAGTGACTATGGTCTGCGCCGCCATGGCAGCTCATTAGAGCGCAGCCCTGGAGGGAGCAGCCGAGATGGGGGACGTTATAGTGACCCTGAGCGCCTGCCTCGCTCTGGCAGAACCTCCCCTGCCAGAGAGCGCCAGAACAGCCACGACACTGGCTTTGGAGACAAGAGAAGAAGAACACTTAGCCCAACTGTGCCAGGCTCTGGCTCCGAGAAGGACCGCAAACGCAAAACCAGTGACTCAAGTAAGAGTCCAGCGAGGAGGGAGGATCGCTCAGAGCATCCCTCCTCAAACTCGTCTTCCTCTAAGTGCGGCCAGCAGTCTAAGCAGGGTGCTGGAGGACAGAGGCTGAGTCAGGCCTGGCAGGGCGTCCTCCTGCTAAAGAATAGCAGCTTCCCCACGTCGCTGCACCTGCTGGAGGGGGACATGGCGGTTGCTAACAGCCTGCTGGTGGAGGGCTCCAAAGGAGGTCAAGTGTCCCAGCTGAAGATCAGCCAGCGCCTGCGCCTGGACCAGCCCAAGCTGGAAGAAGTTTCCCGTCGCATCAAGGCCGCTGGCTCCAGCGGATACTGCATCCTCCTGGCCGTGCCGGGAAAATCTGAGGACGGAGGGGCTCAGGACACCAGCAACTCCACCGAGAGACCGCTGAAGAACCTGGTGTCCTATCTGAAGCAGAAGGAGGCGGCGGGCATCATCAGCCTCCCTGTGGGGGGCAGCCGCGACAAGGACAACGGAGGAGTCCTTCATGCTTTCCCCCCGTGTGAGTTCTCTCAGCAGTTCGTGGATGCGTCTGCTAAAGCCTTTGCCAAATCAGAGGACGATTACATGGTGATGGTCATTATCAGAGGAGCATCATGAAAAAAAAAAAAGAAATTATAAATGTCTCTTTTCACACTTGTGAACTGTTGTACTGTGAGTTGTGAAATCAGAGAAGTAATGGTAAAAAAGCAGAATAAGAAGAAGTAACAGGGTTAAGTTCCTGCCTATTGGCTCGTATTTCATCCTGTTGAAGGTTTATTAAAGTCAAATTGAATAGGAAACATTTTGAAAAGTTTGATTCTGCCCTCTGCTATTCAATTATCAGATAAATGTACATTACTTGAAGGGTACTTTGCTGAAAGCTACAGTTCTGTGAATCAATACTATATGTTGCCTTATCTCATTTAAAAAAAAAAAAAAAAAACGCAATTCATTTATATCCTTTCATACATTTCCTGCCTTTAAAACAGAGAATTTAAGGTCCACAACAGTCGCCAGCCTTCATTTTACCTGTTCAGGTCAGTCTCATTGACTTTGTAGTACTGTTACAATGTTTGTACAGCTGTGCTACAAAAGACATAAAACTCATGTACATAGAAATTCTGTCTTGATTTAAGGAAATATATCTATTTGCTATAAAGCTTTACCCATTGCTCATAAATAGACATATTCCAGATGTGCATCTGTATTACTTTGTGCTGACCAAGTAAAGACCTTGATCACTTCTTTATTCAGAGTTTCAGTATGACAGCTTTCCTATTTTTTTGGCCAATCCTGCTTAAAGCTACACAAAATTGTGAAGAAAATAATCAATTCTGTAGACATCAGTCCTCCTGGTATCTTCACAGACTATTTTTTTCACCGTTTACTCAAAGATATGTTAAAATGCACTCAGAAGGATTAAGAAGCATTAAGGATAATAGTACAATGACTTACTTTTCTGTCAGTGCTCCTTTTGTCAGCCACATCTGCAGGTTATGTGACATTGTAAGGTGAAATGAATGCAGTTTTCCTGTTTGTTTTTCTCTAAACACTGGTATCCATATGTAGTGGGTGGACACAAACAAGAAGCACCTGTACATTACGATGTAGTTCAATACAATAACCTTATAAAAGATACTACCACTATACGGTTTTTTGGACAGGTTTTTCATTTCTAAGCCATGGTTTGAGTATGTTGTATTGGACTGCCTTTATATAGGACTACAGCATATTTTCATTATTGATTTATCTCCTTTTTTTTCTTCTTTCAAGGGGACATTTTCAAGGGGACATTTTCAAGCCAAAGTCTTTTAAATTGCATTTTTTGTCCTGCCAACACTCCTAAACCCAGAAATATTTAGTTTACTGTGACATAAGACAAGGAAACACCATAACATTTGAGAAGCTGGAACCATCAAAATGTGAAACAGTTTTGCTCAAAAATTCACAGAAATGATGAAATGACTATCAAAATCATTGCAGGATCCCTCTCTTGGTCAACTAATCAACTAATTGCCTACTAGTTTCAGCTCTGATATTATTAATGTGATTAACTCCTCTTGTTCTCAACAAGACTAAAATGTTATTGGCTTCAAAAAGATAATATCTATTGAACTGCATTATATTATGCAGAGTTGCTTTTATTGTATCCACCCCTCAGCATCACATACAATTTGGTTGATTTTTTTTTTTTTCTGTTTTATAATCCACTAATTACAAGTTCTACCCCAGACAAAGCATGTACTGTTTTAAAAAAGATGATGTAACCTATAAATTAAGAGCTATCTGTATGCCATGCACACCTTTTATAACTTATCAGGAGTCTATAATTAGAAAATGTTGCTATACCATCAGTGGACTTGTGTGATGAAAACCCTCTGAGAGGAGCCGCTCTGCACTGGCCTAACATGCCTTCCTCTGAAAGGACTGTTAATGATTGTTTTTTCATGCTTTTGATTTGAGTACTGTGTTTCAAATGGAGAGAAAAAAAAAGATTTGTGCTGTATACTCAGGATATCTGGAGAGAGAAATGGAGAACATCAATGGGCCTAAGAAGTATACCTAACTGTGCGACATGCACTTCATAGATTTTGTCTCAATAAATTTACTCTTTCGTGGGAAACACGAGTGCCTCGGAAGACAACTTTTGTGACCTTTTCTGTTCTTGGAATTGTCTATCAAACTCTAAAGGCTTTGTCGCTTTGACAGTGGGAGCCGTCCCAGCAGAGAGGAGAGCAAAGTGTGAGATCAAGGGAAGAAAGCCGCTCACTCAGTTCTGTGTTTCCATGTTGTTGATCACCATTTATTGAATGACCTCTTTGTGAAGAGCTTTTCATGTGACCTTCATTCAGATTGATATTTGGCCATACTAGAATACTTTTTTTTCCCAGTGCACCTGCAAAAGGCAAAATCTAGAGTCACGGTGTCTCTTCAGATATGTGGCTTTATTCCTCAGTCGCCTCTGGCCTGTGTGTCTCCGGAGGTGTGGTCTAGTTCGTCACTCGCCACATCAAGCACTGCTAAAAGATCACCGGGGGGTCGTCGGACGGAGACGACGCTTTCGGCGGAAGCTCAGCAGTGTTTCGAAGGCCCCGGTTTTCTTTCTCATCTGTTGCGAAAGGTGTTGGCTCAGCGCCAGCGCCAGCTTGAGAAGGAGCAGTGTTCATTTGTGTAGTTGCTTATTGTTCTTGCTTTGGAGTTTTGAAGAAGAAGCTCTGTGTCTAGGGCCAGACTTCATACACTTCTCATCCTGTGTCGGAGGAGAGGTTGAGACAAGCGTCTGCTTTATTTTGCCGTAAATTGGAAAGGAAGTACGACAGAGGAGAGAAAAGATTGCCAGAGTCTAATCTTTAGTTGATACCATGATGTGATTTACATGCTTTTGTAAAGATTCTGTGCCAAACTGAGAGCAAAATGAAGAGTGTCCTGCTGTCATTGAGTCAGAATCTGCTGCAGGATGTATATCATCAGGACAGTGCTGCTGCTGCTGCTGCTGCTGCTGCTGCTCGTCACTGCTTCTGGGTTCATCTCCAAACAAAGAGGGACCTGAGTAGCTTCACTGCAGCCTCCAGGTGTTCACACGGTGCCACAGCTGGGACTCGAGGTTTCCTGGAGCTGTGAGGTGTAACAGGTTTGAGTCTCGCTCTGGCCACACCAGCTCCAGTCCCAACGTATGGAGATGGCCTAAACAGCTGACTTGGGTACGTATTAATATGTTGAACATATTAGGTCCAACTCAAAAGCTGGTGAAACTCAAAAGTGCTGGAGTAAATACCAAACCGATGCACAGAATGTAGTTTATATGGAGAAGTTTTGAGGCTGTAGTTTTAAAAAATCCTGTTACATTTCTGTCATTACTGGTGAAGATCTACTTAAAACTACTGTTGCTTTTTGTTGATCCGACTTTCCTCTTTGGTATGTTTTGGCGAGATTTTTGGGACTTTTTGTCCCGCCGAATTGCAAACATTTTTGCAACATCGGTCACAAGTGTTCCAGTAATTCAGTCAGAAAGTAGTGTTAATCAAAACAGCTGCAGGACTGAGTCATAGTGGTTGAAGAAGTATGAAGATCCTTTACTGATGTGAAAGTAGCAACACCAGAGTGGAAAAGTTCTCTGTTACAAGTAAAAGTCCTGCATTCAAACTTTCATGTAACTAAAAATATAGAAATATTAACAACAAAACATATTTAAAGTTTCAAATATTTCATACATATTTTTTTAGGTATATAATTTGATTATTATAGATACTTTAACACAAGCAGCATGTTACATCATAGCTGGTTGGAGTGGAGCAGATTTTGGTGTATTAATGTACTGATGAATAGTTGAAAAACAATATTTTATAAACTGATACATTTTTAAATCTCCATCTGTAAAGGAACTTGTAACTATAGCTGTCAGATTAGTGTGGAGGAAAAAAGAAACAACAATTATATTTCCTTCTGAAACATAGTGACTTATATAAAGTATAAAGTATCATAAAATAGTACCTCAAAATTATATTTAGTTATCTTCCACCTCTAGTGACAGCCGGATGTCAGTCAGCAGTATATATAAATATAATGTGGTTAATTATAAAACATGATGATATTATAAGCCACACATGGGGAAAACTATTAATAAACAGATTAAAGTAGGAGAAGCTTAATATTTATTTATATTATATAATAATATCTAAATATAATATATTTATTGCAGTTGCAGAGCATCTGTACCCAGTATATATAAAACAATTGCGCTAAATGTTAGATAATTATGTAATAGTGAATAAAGTATGCTAATTTATTAATATAACAAACTAACATAAGTCAAAACTTTTTACTTTTTGAAAGTTTTTCTGAATCTTCTGGACTTGACGGTGACTAAACATGTTGTTGAATATGAGCTGGTTGTAATTAAAAATGTTGAGTATTTCAGGTGATTCCTTCAACATGGAAGCAAAGAAGAACGGAAACTCTTCTCCTGTCTGTCTTCTTAGAAAAGACTTACATGTACTGTTGCTGCAGTTTGTCTCACTGACCTCTCTAGAGCTTTAATGAACTCTGAAGTTATGAGTTCACATTAAATAACTTAATTTCAAGGCATTCTTCAGATGAGGGAAACCATGCCTTGGTGAGTATACAATTTAAATTTGCTTTTAAAGAATTTGCACTTTTTGCACCTACAGTATCTCATATTAATCATGTCAGTTGTGTTTCATCTATTCTTGAATAAAAGCAGCTCTTCCCGAAATACCTATGGGGTTTTATGTCTTTTTCTTCATGACATCCATCCTGTTTCAATAACTGTGTGAAAGCACATATTGATTTTGAAAGGACAGGTTGCATTTGAATGGTCTGTTATGGGTTTTCAGTCCTGTAGAGGGCAGAGTTGGATCCAGCAATATCAAACTGCAGGAGAACATGAACAGAAGTCTTGTTGGACGTGTTAGGAAATGATATGGCATCAGTATTCAGGTCAAGTAATGTGATAAGCTCATCCAGTTGGTTGATTGGTCACCTGTCAACCATGTTTATCCAGCACGGTTGACAGGTGAGAAATTAATGAGACACTTGAACCTCTTGAACACTGATGTCATGATGATTAAGTCTACAATATCTGCTTTTTTTTTTTTTTAATCTTTTAAAGGCCAAAAACATTTTTAACTTGAGAAGCCTTTTAATGCAAAGAAGAACTCAAATGAATAAGTGAAATATGTTTATTAAAAATACTGAAGTGAAGAAACACACTAGATCATTGCAGAGAGGCTATTATTGCTGCTGTATTCACTGATACTTCACATTTTGCTGTAAGTACATACAGAGGATGAGAAAAATCAACAGAAAAAAACAGTCTGGGAAAGATCAGAGGTCACCTGACTTTCCCCACAATGATTATACATATTTGTGGACTGTGGGAGTGGCTGCTGAAATGAAAATGTAGCGGATCATATCAGATAAAGCAGACTTTTCAACACGTAATATCTGTGGTGAAATAAACTTGATCTTTCATAACCTCAAATATTTAAAACGCAATGAGAAGCATTTTTTTTTCAATTGGTTGTGTTTGCACTACTTGACATGGCATCACTCTATCCATCTTTTAATGCACAAAAACATCAGGACAACTAAATCAAAGAGTTTAATGTCAAACCAAAGAAAGTTTGTAAAACAAGCCAGAGAATAAAACATTTTCTTTGTTTATATATATAAATGCTGTATATTTTAAGTCTATATGGTCAAAAGATGAGGTCTTTAATGTGTAATCATAAAGTATTTGAGGTATTTATCACCTGTAATTGTGAAAAATATGTAATTCTTAGAGTTTTCATACAAATTCAACATCTTTTTATCCTTCAGTTGTTAATCTGGATAAATTATTGGTTAAAATGGACAGAAAAGTTGTCAGTTTTTGCCAGATTCTGGCCTGAATTGACTTAAAACCAGTAACTGAATAAACTTGCATCATATTCTTAACAGTGAAATTAATTGATATTAAATTAGAGGACATAAGGAGAAACATACTTGGCCCCTTTTGTTTCACTCATCCACTCAGGCTCTTTAAAGTTGTTTCTTATCAGTTGTTATGAGTATTACTGCAAAAAGGAGGCACTGAGACCAGTTTTCTGGCTGTTTCAGGTGTGATGTGCAGTGAATTCAGAGCACAAATTCATATTGTTCTATTCTAAGTTATGAACTGTGTGGTGTTAATGTTTATCACAGTGTCAGCAGCTGTACAAACAAAGCTTTCTAGATCAGAAAGTGATTTATATCATTCATTTTCAATTTAAAAATGATTAAATCCTGAAAGGTTAAAAACTTTGTCAGGAATTTGATGCCTTTGAGACAACTTAGTGGTGAAATTACACTGTAAAAACAATTGTGGGATACAGTAATTACACTTTTAAGTGCAGGTTCTCTTGTGCCGTCATCTTGATCTCAATTTCATGCCATTTATAGATATTTTCCCTTGTTTGAAGAAAAGATTTTTGGGCTCAATAATAAATAAAAAAACCTGTAATAACTTGTTTTGTAGCGCAAAGATAAGAACTTTTATAAGGTTTAAAATACTCTGAATCACAGAAAACCCAAAATTTCATTTGATATAATGAAAATTGTAGCCTAGGAGTCCAGCTGTTCTGTTACACTTCTTCAGTCTTGAACAATCAATGCCAGTTTTTGAAGAACACAACATGATCAAAAATGCACTGTCCCACCAAGACAAGGCTGGTTCTTGACCTTTTTTTTTTGGCTCAGATCACTGTAGTTTATTTTCTACACCACTAAATCCCTCCCAGTCCGAAACTCCTTTTTAGGATAAGTTATGAGGTCTGAAGTATTCTCAAAATGTTTGCGAGTAGGCCTCCAGATGTTTGCTAAACTCTGTTAAAATAATGGATGTGCTGTGTGTGAGTCCATGTGTTGTTAATGAGACCATGTCTGTGCAGAATTCCCTTGATGAGAGGAAAGTCGACCAGGCAGCTGCTGTAGGAGAGAGGCCTGTTTAAAGAGTACAGGAGGAAGTTTCCATACAACCTTTTTGCAAAATTTCTGCCCAGGAATGAGCAGAATGTGGTGCCCGTGACCTTTGACTCTAATGTAAGTTGCATGTGGCTCTGCTTCTGGTAAGAATCAATATAATAATCAATTTGTTGAATCTTTAGTTTTTGCTATTTCTCCCAATGAGAGCATGTGCATATTTGTTTTTATGTATTTATTTTACAAGTCCCTTCATAATTTCCAGAGTAATTTTCAACATCATGTAACAGTTAATTTTTTGCGCATTTTAGAGAAAGGGTGGTGCGATTCACTACAAATTATGAGAAGTTATTAAGTTAAAAACATTATTATTGTTAGTTGGAAAGAACCCACTCATTATATTTAGGTTCATATGCAGTTGTCTTGATGAATTCTTTAACAGAGAGATAATACTCAGTTTTCAGTGCGTGGTTTTGTGTGTCAAACGCCACATTAGGTTTTTTCAGTAACTGCTGTGTAACTGTTAATTCTTAGGACATTTATTTGAAAGGCTTATGTAATTTGGTAGTATACAAGAAATTTGCTCATTATAGAGTGTTTAAGAAACAATCTAATATGCTAAGATATAGTTTTAGACACAACACTACACAACTGCAGTGCAGTTTGGTGTCTGTAACTTAGGTTCAAGATCATGTACACCATTCTTTTTGGTTGTAAAATTTTAAGTTACCTTTCAAATCAGACCATGGGTATGAACAGTAAATTTTTCATTTTGGTTACATTATGTTGGGGCTGGTGCACAAAAATATGGGAGCCTGGTAAGAATTTTTTTTCCTTCTCCGCTGCTTCACCTTATACTCTCTGTGTCGCTAGACAGTCATGTGAAGTTCAACAGCTCAGGATAGTCCACTGTTCAGGCCAGCATGAAGACAACTTTAGATCCTTGGTAAACAGCTGATATACCATGAAGTACATAATCCATAAAATGGACAGTTTGCTGTCAGATAAGTGACCTGTATGTGGAGCAACAGGGGTCTGTACACTGGGATTCTTGGACTGGCCTTCCTTAGCATATCACTCAGTGAAGGCACATCTACTGTATATTTGACAACATGTGGAACCAGGGCAAAATCCCCTAGCACATGTTCTCCATGTAAGAATCAAAGGCCTTACTATTTACTATCTCATGTGCAAGATGGTGCCTTATATAAATAATGCAGTTTTAAAAAAAATTCAGTGCCTCCAGCTCTGTAGAGGGCAGTGTGTTGATTCTGCAGGGAACAGATCCCTCATATCACAGTCTAGGTATCAACTGGATCTCTCTGTATCATGCCACTAACTTTTGAAACATCCAAATTCAA
The DNA here is from genome assembly GCA_029490765.1 of Euthynnus affinis. Taxonomy (NCBI): domain Eukaryota; kingdom Metazoa; phylum Chordata; class Actinopteri; order Scombriformes; family Scombridae; genus Euthynnus; species Euthynnus affinis. Next base: position 16,749,035 of record CM055840.1, on the reverse strand, counting down.
AGGTAGGAACCATTTTTTCCTTTTAAATCTATTTAATTTCCCTCCACTTTAAACACATTTGTAGGTCTGATACTTCCTTTTGATACTAATGATTTATTTAATGTAATTTTTTTATTTTTTTTATTTTTATTTTTATTTTTAAATTTAATCAATGGTTAATCATTCACTACCAGTATGGTGATGTGGGTGTTTTGGATGTTTTTTTTCTTGGTGAGCATAATATTAAACATGTTTAGTGTGGTGTTGTGGGTTTTAAAACATAAATTGTTGCATCTTTATCTCACAGGCTGCTGTGAGCTGCAGTAACACAAATATCTGCTGGATATTGTCTTCACCCTCAACGGCTACAGCTTTTCTCTTCCTCCATCAGCTTCTGTTATAAAGGTTTGTATTTCAAGCACTGAATCTTAATAATGAGGCACACTTTATAAAGGGTTTGTAGTTGTTATAATATTGTTAGCAGCAATGTTTGCTTTATAGAACATAATCCATTAATGAAAGCAACTTGCAGTTTATCCAAATGAAAATCCACTTAACATTTAAACTGCAGACTTGATAGTGATAAATCTATTGTCCTTTATTGACATGTATGATCACTTTGAGTTATAGTATGTGTGCTCTGCAGCTCTTTTCCAGAAATAAGTGGCTGGTTTAAGAGTCTTATTGATGAATTAAAGGGTTAGCAAAAAGACAAAGCTGGAGGAGGAAAAACATCAACCAGAGGGATTTTTTTTAACAAACTGGAAAACTAAAAGTCTTGAAATGGCTTAAATGATTAATAGCTTAATAAAGGATTTAGAGATGAAACCAGTGGTTTCCAGCCTTTTTGGCTTTGGATGTCTTACAAAAAGCAGTGTGTAGTTGGGGTCACATTTCAGATGTCTATGAGTTAACAGCTTCACCAAATAATATTTTTTCCCTCTAAACTTCTCACATGGTTTCAATTCATTAAATGTTCAATTGATCCAATATTTCACCAAAAATCAAAGATCAGAGAAAATTTTCAAAAATCTGAAAACAGATTTGTGTTTCAGAACTTTGTTTTTTCTTCTTTACTCTCCCATTAATCATCCCATGACTCCTCAGATATATCTGCTGACCCTTTGGAGGAGCTCGACCCCTAGGTTGGGAACCACTGGACTACACCAGCTAACTGTATATAAAGTTGTTGAAACTAGCTCCACCTGCAGCAGCTACAACAGTAACATGCTGCTCTAACACTGATGCTTCAATATTAATAATCTAATGATGTCATATATAATAAGATAATATCAGTCAGAGGAACCAAACCACTACTTTAACCACATCAAGCTGATAATACTTATTTACTTTTACTTAAGTAGGACTTTCAATGCAAGACTTTTACTGAATTAAAGGATCTGAATACTTCTTCCACCACTGGTCGTAACATAAACTCTTGTAGCAGATTGTGGCCTGGCTCAATCTAATTCTGATCTCAGTCTGTGTCTGGGTGCAGGACAGGGTTTGCAGCAGGCACCTGGATCCATGTGAAGAACTTGACAGTTTAAAATGAGTCACTTGTCAGATGCTGCTCTAGTCTTTGTCAACCTGGAAGAGTCTGAGACATTAACAAAGTAACAGACTTTAATTTTACATTCACTGCAAGACAAAGAATCTCTACATTAATGTTTGGAAGTGTCAAGAATTAATCCAAATCTTTTACTATAGCATGGTTTTGAGTTTTGGTGGCCACTAGATGGCAGAGGACTCACTAAACAGCACCCAGCAGTCACTTCACCATTCATGTGAGGCTCCTGGGAGGGGCCTGAGGAAAGGATGACTCATCTTACTTAGAATTCAGACTTTAAAACGCAGAACCAAATGCCACTCATTCATTGTCAGCAGACGCCGGCTTACATTATAATGCCATCTGCCTCTGTGATGTTCAGTGATCTGAGATTTTCTTTAGGCTGCTGTATTTGTTCTAATTATAATCTGTGATTTGATACCCAAACAGGGTGCATCATTCAGCTCTTTTCCATGGAAGCACATGCATTGACACTGATCACCCTCTCATGCCTCTTTTATTTCTATTTGATGAAATACTTTACACCTCTGAATTCAGTACTGCATTGTTGTGTTGCACTCTTCAAATGGTTAAATAAACACACCTGGCTCGTGTTGCCTGTAATGCGGGTAAACATGGTAACGTGACACAGTTGCAACTGAAACAGGGGACATGGACTTCCCTGCAGACCTCTTCAATCATTCATCCAGTGGAGGAGTCACAGGGCTATAAGTGAGGTTTCACACTGCAGCATCTGTCAGAGAGATGGACCAACCTCTATACAGAAAAATCTCTTTTAATGACTTTTAATAATAATGCTATACACATTTGCTACGCTGTCCCATGAAAAAAGTGATGTAGCACATTCCATATAATGTTAAGTTTATGCTTATTGATGCAACTACTAGAGCTAATGTTTTTAATAGAGACTCTAGGTTTACTGCTGTAAATTTGACATTAAATATTAGGTTGTCTGAGGTCAAAATTAAACTCATCCAGCTGACTGTTCTGTCCCGGACAGTAAAGTAAATACAGACTGGAGTGTTCACTCTGCAGAGGGAGACCCTGTGGTCAACAATCCAAATAAGGGTGAAAAGCCAGCAACACCGAATGTTGCCAAAAGAAAGTAAGTCTGAGGGACAGGTGCAATAAATACGACTTCCCGGGTGAGAAGTTTCCTCTCCAGCAATCTGTGTGGTCTCTCATTTCACCCTCAAATGAACGTGGCCGTGTCATTAGTGTCACACAGAAACAGAAGCCAGCAGAGTTTCATACTCCGCGAACTAAAGTTTGATCTTTGCCTTAACAGACATCAAGATCAGGTCATCATCACATTCAATACATTCACCTCAAAGGATGTTGTGGACACTTTGTGTTGCCATATTTTTGCAGTTTATGTAATAGAAGTACAGGAACAATACAATGAAAGACACAAGATAATACAGCAAATAATAAAATACAGTAAGTCCTTATACAGGATTGCATATATTAAAATAGAAATACAGCAGGTAACCTCAACATACTTCTGACAATATGGTTGTAAACACTGAACATGTAGACTATTAGCTCTCAGCATGTAACTCAGTCTTTGGTTATAGGTTAATTCCAGAGGGAAAAGAGACATTAGCATACAGTGGATATGTGCCCCTTTGAGAGATATAACATAATGAAGATGCTACATTATAACACTATTAGACCATGCTCACAATGTCTGGACAAATCTCAGTGCTTAAGTTCCGGTAGAGACATTTAATTAATATGTTTATTCACTAAAATATGTTTGAAAAGCACCATGAGAAGTGAAAGGTTATTAATTAAAAGGTTATTAGGGTATTAATTGTTCTTTAAAAAAAAGAACTGTACATGGCTACATCTATCATCTGGGATTGGTGTGACTGTGTGACGTGTGTATGGACTGTAATGAGATTTAACAATATCAGCTATTGTCAGTAAAAGTTCATTCTATTTGATTAATATTAAGTAATTATTCTATATTAGCAGTGGTAGTATTACTGGAAACTGTGCTCTTTAATGAAAACCAGAGTGAATTTAAGGTTATGACAACATTATCTGTACGGGACTTTTGTTGTGATATTCAAATTTAAATATGAGCATCTAAAATTAAATGAAAAATCAAGATATTTTAGCAATGTAACTAAAATTATCTGCTACTGAAACTGCTGAAAACTGCTACTCTTATATTTACATTTCAGCTGTGTCAGGCAGCCAGGAGGGCCTGCGTGTTGGCTGAACTCCGAGCTGCTATTTCTGACTGTGTTTATGAGACTGCTGGCTGGCTGGCATTTGCTCAGGGTTGGGCACTAATGTCCAGAAGCATTCAGTAGATGGTACTCGCTCTCAGTTGTTTCCTCTGGGAGCTACTTCCTGGCTGCTATTAACTACTCAATATGGCAGGATGCACATTTATGTCACCAGTCTGAATCTCATACTGGATATATAATTTAAACTGCATCATAACAATAGATTTATTTTTGGAATTTGAACTCACCGTCATGAAATTTTACTCTAAAGAGGAATTCATACAATTGGCATTATAATATATGTATTTTTATCATGATAAACCAGAGCATTTCAAGCTAGAGAACCAAGGCTGAATTCTGTTCTCAGGAGACAAAACCTGCAACAGCTGCACCGATTGTGGGCAGCTGGGCGACGTTGTTTACTTGTTGTGGAATGTATTTTTTATTATTAAATGAGCTTTAGCTTGTTAGTGTTTATTTTTCTGAACCAAAAACTGTGATATCTCTGCAGAGCCAATAGGCAATGTTATGAATACTGATGAAGTCACCGTCAGTGTAGCAGCTCAGAGATTCATTTCTTGATAAAACTATAAAAAGTTGCTTTGAAAGAGACTTTAAAAGAAAAAGATTACTATATAAATGCATATTGGGACACCATATAGTTATCAGATATGTTGCAATAAGGATTATATGTTTGGAGTCAATTATTCAACATTGAACCTCATCCAAGTGATTTCTTGCAGTATCGTTTGGAAAATTGTCAAATGATGGGTTAAATTACTGTGATATCTAATCAATATATCTACATTTGACTGCTAATAGTTAGTAGTTATGTTTATATTGATGTTAACAGCTAGATTTCAGTTTCAGTAATACCTACAGTTTGTCTAGAAACTTTCTTTTTCTTGTTATAAAGAAAAGTGACTCATCTAAATTTAATATAAATTCTGATTCTTCAGAGTCAGAATAAATTGAATTACAGCAGAAGTGGCAACAATATATCACAAAACAAACTGTGTTAATGATTCTGTGATTATGAAAAATCCAAAATGAATTTAAAATAGACCTGCATACAACTTTAAGTTAAAAAAAAATTGTCAAAGCAGTTACTGCCACGTGTTATCTCTTGAGCATTAAATCACACTCAAATCTCAAATAATATAAATTGATAAAATTGCATAAGAGTAATCCTCAGGAGGAGTAGGATGCCCTGTAAAGGCCAACCAAACAAATTAGGAATGTAAACTATGGTATAAAGACTTAACACTTTGCAATAATAACTGAGCTCTGCATAAAAATGAGCTTCTCTTTCAAGCGACAGCTTCGGTCCAACATCTTCATAACTCTTCATCTTTGCAGTGCATAGAAGAAAAAGTGCAGCATGGGATATTCAGAAGGAATAACATTAGAAATTGTTTCATACTGTTCGTTGTCTCTGCTGAGCAATAGTATTATTTTAAATTTTTTAAAACATTTTTTAGCATTTTCTTTTAGGGCCAGTCAATAATTCACTGTAAAACTTACATAATTACAATTATGGCATTAACTGCATTTCTGAAAGCCAATTTGCAATGTCCACTAAGAACATAAGGTGATTTCTTACTGTTACAAATGCCACTTTTTGTATGGTTAAGTAACAAAAAACAAACAAACAAGCAAACAAATAAACAAAAAAACAAACAAACTACAATTTCAATCCTGTATGAGATAAATACATTTAAATATTGTAGGCAATAAACTGTTTAACCACATTTTGAGGCATTAACAGAAGGTTTTGGGTGTATTTTTTAAAACTGCTGTCATCAAGATATTGCACTGGTAATTTATTTCTTATAAATAGCACATGCAGCTACATCAGTGCCTCCAGCTGTGACAGCTGGCTAAAGCTTTTGGAAGATGCTAACTTTTGAATCACACATTCAAAGCATACAAAGTGAGCCATCACTACCTTACCCACGCAGGCTCCACCACTGTCTTTTACACCACCATGGGGGTATCGGAGCACACAGAGCTGATAGACTCTGCGTCAGACCTCCTTCTCTCTCTGTTGTCCTCCTGCCACTCCTCATCTTTCTCACCTATTGGGTTCAGCCTCCCGTTCTGCTCCAGCTGGTCCTTGGCTTCTGGGAAGCCCACATGTCTGTAAGAGAAGTTCTTGCCTGGGCCTTCCCCCCTTTCTTGCCCCATCTCCTCTTGTGCTTGAGAGATGCTAACAGTTGAAGAGTGAAGACTGTCTGTGGGGTCATTTTTCTCCAGACCCTGACCAGGACAACAAGCGCAGCGGCAGGGTGTGAGATAGAGGTAGATAAGAACCATAACAATACTGACCAGGCATGCTACGAGGGTAGTGTAGGCCGTCTTCAGGTTCTCCAGCCCGCCGCTCATGGTGGAATTAAACACCACTACAGTGACGTACAGGGTCTCATTGAAGGAGTCGCTGGTGGCGTAGCAGGTGTAGACCCCCGAGTCTTCTGCCTGCAGGGGCCCAATCTGGAGGTTGCCCTCATTGATTATCACAGCAGTCTTGTTTGCCAGAGACAAGGGGATATTTCCTGGCAGTGCCCAGTTCTTCACCATGTTCTTCTGCCTTGTGTCACAGTCCAGGACCACAAATTGCTCCAGAAAGGCTTCTTTATCCATGATTCTGACCTCACTGCAGTTCAAATGGACCTTGTTCAGATCCAGTGTGAGCACTTTTTCTTTCTGTGAGTTTGGTAACACACAGGTGTGGTTGACCCTAAAGTCAGTGGCAGAGCTGAGGTCCTTCAGGTGCCAGCGTGCCAGCACATCATACAGCTCACAGCTGCAGGGCAGAGGGTTGTTGTGGAGGTACAGGCCATTTGTGATCCAGGCGGGCAGAATTTGAAGCTCATTGAGGGGCAGGGTTTTGATTCGGTTGGAGGAGGCATCCAGCAGTCTAAGAGATTCTATGCGACTTCGCTCCTTCACCAGCTCCAAGGGAAAGCGTGAGATCTGGTTCTGGCTCAGGTAGAGCTTCTGCAGGTTGTTGAGGCCATAGAAGGCAGAGCGATCTATCTGGGAGATGCGGTTGTTATAAAGCAGCAGCACCTCCAGGTACTCCAGTGGCTCAAAGATGTACTCATCCAGCTGGCGGAGGCCATTGGAGGACAGGTCCAGGCAACGAAGCTTTATCACATTAACAAATGCCTCAGAGGAGAGGAAGGTGAGGCCGTTGTGGCTGAGCAGCAGACTGTGTAGGTTACTGAGTTTGACAGGGGTCCACTCAGCTCGTAGCCTGCTGATGGAGTTGAAGCTGAGGTCCAGAACAGCTGTATATTGTGGAAGAGGTGTGGGAACGTTGGTTAGATTAATCTTGGAACAGCTGATGATGTTGCTGGCGCACACACAAGTCTTGTGGCAGTCCAGGCTTCCTGGTAACTGCCCGCTGACTCTCACTGTTGGCAGTAATAGAGCCAGAGGTAGAACTGTGATGAAGCTGCTTCTTCTGAACACTGCTTCAGTAGCACGGCGGGAAAGGCAGAGCGATCGCCCCATCTTGACTGCTTTTAACTGTAGTCTGAATATGTTGAACTAGTCTTTACATTAAAGACTCATGTAGCTGTAAGGACAAATTGTGCAATGAGATTAATCAATTAGCAGTTTTACTGAAGATCAAAATTAAAACTGTGGTGCCATTCCTTTAAATGCAGAATGTAATCACATTAATGCTTGCAGCACCTCATGCTCTATTGCACCCAGAGGTGCATTGCAGTAGCCAGGTCCTTGTCAAAAAGTTCTGGCTGCTCAGCAAAAAATGTCAACACAACGCCATCAATGAATCCTCGAGATTAAAATCAGTATCAATTTAATTATAAGATAAATATAATGATTTGCTGTTGTTTGTTTCCTCCTCCCATCACCATCCCATTATCAAATATCCTCACCCAGTCAGAAACATTGTCCCATCAGGCACAAGTGTTTCGGACGTCGGTGCTTTATACCTTTTGTCGGTTTCTTAAGACGCGGAGAGAAGGAAAAAGGTGGAAGTCTTCAGCAGTCCAGCCTCGGAGATGAACCGCTACAGGACAGTACCATCCTCTTTATCCCAGCAGCAGCAGCAGCAGCGGCGGCGATCAGCGGTCCCTCCTGTCCATCACCGGGACGAAGAGGCGAACATACTGTACAACACAAAATGCCCGGAAAAGCCTCTCTGCGGTCTTCACTGATGAGGAAACGCAAGAATGTGATAGTTGATCTGAGGGGCGCAAACAGCAGAGCAGGAGGTGTGTCACATTTCCTCTCTCTCTCTCTCTCTCTCTCTCTCTCTCTCTCTCTCCCCCCCCCCCCTCTCTCTCTCCTTCTCATATTTACATCACCTCTCAAAAAGACACAAGACTACCATATTATAAACAATAAATAATAAAAATAGAAGTGTGCAAATGAGAGAAAAAAAGACTTTGCACTGTATGGATCCAACATTATATGAAGGATATTCTCATACTAAACTGGTCGAGAACAATGTTATTTAGCCATAAAATTATGTGTCTGAAAACAGCTGCAGTATTTAAATGTTTTGACAGATTTATGAAACATGATGGATTTTGATTGCCATGTACATCTGAGCAATGAGTTGTCTTTGAGATGGAGAGGAGGAGGTTTCTTGAAGGTTGCTTGTGCCTTTTGTCCTTTCTTTTCCTCATTAGATTATTAATTTGGTCCTTATCATGACGCAGTTTTCCCTGAAACAAAGGAGGGAGGTCCTTTGGGATGGTTTAATTTTTCTTCCCTTTAAGGCGGCATTATCCTGCTCATTCAGTGCAGCCATGTCTTTAATGATGCAGCCCTTCCTTCTGGTTCATCTTATTACTCTGGTGAAGGACAGGGCAAACGCTCAGTGTATGTGTGTGTGTGTGTGTGTGTGTGTGTGTGTGTGTGTGTGTGTGTGTGTGTGTGAGCTGCAGCAGTCTTTAGTACAGGATGTGATGTGCATGCAGCAGTGTGTGTGAGGGATCAATATGGAGAGTTCAGAGCAGAATGTGTGGTTAACATAAACAGCTGAGTCGTGTCCTGTGAACTTGTTTATTACATTACATTAGTGAGATATAAACATGAAGCACAGTTCCTTGTAGCATTCATTTTAGTTATTGTGCAATAGAGACTCTTTATAGGTTATTCTATCTTGACTTGACTAGTCTGTCTTTGTGGAGTTTGATGAGTTTGACAGCTTTTGCTTTTTTTTTTTTTAGCTTTGGAATCACGGCCACATTAATCTGCTAATAAACTGCTAGTAAGCTCCTTCTTAACCACTCGTTCCTCCCACCGTGTGTGTGTGTGTGTGTGTGTGTGTATGTGTGTGAGATGTGTTCAGTTTCTCTTGGCTAAAATACTACATGCCCCATGTGTATTTCCTGTGTAGTTATTTGGTAAAAATGTACACCATGTAAGCACAAAACTGCAAAAATGTAGGTATTAAAATTGGATTTTGATACAGGGGAAAGCAGGACCTACTGTACATGAGGGCCCTTATCACATCAGTGGATACTGCGCCTTATCTGCAAATACATTTTCAATTAAATTAGTCTAAAACCAGGTGACACAAAGTCAGCCTAGAGCTGTCAAAACTACTGAGTCTTGTCCCCACTTCACTCAGTTTGTAATCCAACCTCATTAGGAATGCATTGTGACCAGCAGCAGCCTTGAGATGTAGTTGTGAATGCATGCACATACACAGTATGCAACTATACTGGCCTCTGGAAAGTACTCCACTCATGGTGAGCTGTGACAGCTGGGATATCTGATGAGCAGTAAGGACAGACACAAGACACACCAGGTTTTGTTAAACGCAGTTTACTTGGTATGATATTCAGGTTTACATATGGCATCAGGAAGATATATAGATATAGATAATGATCAGGCTAAGTGTAAAAAACAGGGGAACTGGTAATGGTCAGGGAACACTGTATAACTACAACAGCAAGGAAGCAGAGAATCTGAGAAACTGATACTGAAAATCTTTATCTAGTGGAGACAAACTCACTGAGAACAACTTTATAGCAATGTAACAGGATGTAAATGGCAAAGCTCACATGCTGGGTCTGTAATGGGAGTCTAAAGGGAAAGAGGGGGCAGAGGGCGACGATGTAGACGTCACCATGACAGATGAAGCTCAAGTACAGGTGTACATTAAATCCCTTGTTATCAATCTTCTGGCTGCAAAGTCATGTCACACAAAAACCTTCACATAAAAAATGATGTGAAGATGAAATAGTGCACAGGTCTGGTTGCTATGGTGCCAAGGTGAGTAGGTGAGGGTGGTGGAGTGATGTAAATGAAAGCAAACAGTCGGATGCAAGATAAAACAATTGTCATGTGGAGACATTTGGAAGGTGGAGTGAACAAAACAACATAAAATGATTCAATTCACAAACTTCACAAATGTGTCCGTATGTGAGCACGTACGGCTCATTGAGATTTATCCAACCGTATATTAGAAACAGTGCCAAATGGCAGGGAGGTAAACACAGAAGTGACGCCAAGTGGGAGCAAAGGGTTGACTAGATTAAAAGGTTTAAACTGTGACAAGAAATCCTTGCCAAGATTTCAATGGATCGAGTCACACAGTGAGGTCTCACTTACCAGACAGTCTTTCATTGTGCAGATACTGCTGTCCACAGAAATCCTGAATGTATTGAAATGTAAATCATTTTTGTTTTAAGTGGCAGAAAAGTTTTTGTATATGCAAAGGAAATAAAAGATTGCGTTTGCTATTGCGTTTGTGGATTTGAAACTACTGTGAATGTTTTGTACAAATGATCCCTGTAATTTGAGGAATTGTTTGTGTCATTTTCCTCTTCTTTTAAACAAATGGAGCCAATGACTGCATTAAACAGAATATTTTTTTTCTGTTATTAAAGCCTTTCTGTGATCGCACTCATCTTCTGTCATCTCACATTACAAGTGAATAGTAATTGTGTGAAGAGTGTTAATTGTTTCCTTCCTTAAACCAGGGGATGACAAAACATCTGCAAGATTGCAGAAGATATGACTGTATTTGTTAAGGAGCCTTTTTACAAACATGAAGGACAATACCTTCACTTCAACTAAAAAAATCATGTGGAGCACTTATAGGTCTCAAGAATCTCTAAATTATTCATGAATGGAACAATAAATGATACATAAAGATTTTACCAATAAAAAGTAAAGAGGGTAAAGAGTAAATGTAGCTTATACCTCCTCCTGACACTTCCAGAAAATAACTCAAGACATGCATGTGTCAAAACAAAGAGACAACACACAGAGAGGATAACATGATGTATATGAATGAGCTCATCTATAGTGCTGTTACATGAAGCCAATTATCTGATATCATCATTATTAATCTTTTTGCTGGATGTCTATAGGGATTCCATGCTTACAAGCTCTCCCAAATGCATCTGTATTATTGTACATTGTGCACTTAAGGAGTAGAATTATAAGATGGAGAGGACACATTTTCATTTAGATGTTTTTTTAAAAAAATCCTATCTATACACTGCTACAGTCTGTGTTTGCATTGTAGATACCTATTTGATAATAATCATAATCATAATCATCATTTTTTGACTCCCAGGGACCCAGACTAGAAAGATGTGTATCCTGTTTCCATTGTCATCATATGTGTTGTCCTACTTTCTGAGTCAGAACCCTCTTGTACTGAAGTTGCACTAACATGTGTTAAGCATGGTACATTGTGTTGCTGATTAAAATGTTTGCAATGTCCAGATCTCATTTCTCTCTACAAAACCGTATACTGTATACAAACTGTGTTGCTTGGACTGAACTGTGCAAACACAATACATCTGCAGCTTCCACTGTATAATAATGAGACATGGATCTCAGCAGCAGTAATTACCCATCATTACCAGTGAGTGTTTTTAGCATTAGGACATTGATTGTTCTTTTAATGTGCAGCATTGCTGCCAGAATCTGGGATACCAATGTGACCTAGAGGAATTTTTCATTAGGTGGAGTTCATAGCTTGGTGAGCTATACCAAGGCTCTAAAATCCATAAACCATCTTAACAAACGACAGAACTGATGCAGCTTTGCAAAGCCATAATTATTAATTCAACATTGACACACTCTTGGTGATGAATGTAATAATATTTTCACTTGCATTGTTGTCATTATGCTGTTTTCTTGTCTCTTGACAGTTGTGATTTTAGCTACAGAGCGAGTCATGTAAACTCACTCCTTGCTGTCACAACAGCCTGTTCACAAAGCTGATTCAACCTGATGTGTATTCGGCTGGGAAGCGGGCTATCACATAGCAGGGTTGATTTAGGCAGTGGCCTTGTGGACAGGCGTTGCGCTCTCAGAAGATTAACGGTTCCCCTCTGAATTATAAATGAGGTGCAGCACTGGGGCAGTGGCAGCAGGTTAGAGTAATATCAAACCCAGCTCACATCAGATAAATGAGATCTGCATCTTCTCTGGTGAAGAGCTGTAAATTGATTTAAGTGTTTTGTAAGAACCGATACTGAACATGATTGATTGTTGTTGGTGATCATTCACATTACAAGTCATTGTGATGATTGGATATAATATTACCAATGTGCTATCATGATTTCCTGTGTATCATGTGGACAGTGGCATCAAATGGCAGCTAATAGTTGCTTTTACATAATCTTTATGTAAGGTTAGAAATGGACACAAGAGATCTTCCTTTGGGTTCTTTTGGACTTCAGTGTTGAATTACAAGAAGAAAATAACAAGTTCAGTGGTTAACAAATGAGTCTCTGGCTTTTCATACAACTCACAGACTAATTCTGAGTAACTGCAGTATAAAATGGCAATATGTATGTGTAGTGGTGTAGTACTGGTGCTTTTTTGTGTTTTACATGTATCTGTGTCATTGGCCCAGAGGTAAAAGGTAAAACTATTTCTTGATTTTGGAATTTATTTAGAGCATACAGGCAGATTTATAGTTACTTTTACACTGAATTGAATTAAAAAGATATTGTATGCATGCATATTTGTGTTTATGTTGGAGTTTCAGTTTCATAGTTAGTCATGAAACACCTAATGACATCTCCTCTTAAAGTCACTGCAAAGATTGAGCCTCATTATTTCCTCAGTGAAGGATTTATTGTAATTCTATTAACGTGTTAGTCAGATGTATCAGACAATGATACAGTATTCCTAAAAAGCCACAGAGAGATTAGACAAACAAACCTCAGAGCTAAAATTCTCTGTGTGAAGAACAAACTAAGAACGAGAACATTTTAATGATCTCTTTGGGTTAGAGAAGAACAATTAGGCACTGGATGATCCTGTAGACACACAAAACATGATCATATTATGAACTGAACGGGACTAAGAGCTAACTTGTTAAAAATACAACCCTTGTTTGCATTTTGCCAGTCACTGCTTGGCATTGGTATATTGCAGTTATGTTTATGTGCATGGATATTTTATTTATACTTATATCTGATATTTATCTATTTTGTGCGGCCATAAGATGATGCAATACCAAAAGAGTTCTCGGAGAAATGGCTGTGATGTCTGTTACACTGGGAGAAGCTTTACTTCATGCACAGTATAGTGGACACACTGCCACCATCTGGCTGGACTGGTATGTTCAGGGACTTTGTTCAAGATACAAGTTTGTGGTGTTGTCTGCAAAATTTTATTGAGTAAAAGCCTCAGGTCAGCCATGACTGATAGACACAAGAGTGTTTAATGAGATTTATATGAAACTAAAAAAACAAACACTTTTAACAGGCTTTATTTGGATGACACTCAGTTTCCATTTTCCAGTTTCCACAGAAACACTACTACCATGTGATATGAACTCAACTTTTATTTCACAGAATTGCTTTAACAGATTCAAATGTAGCCGTTAAACTGATAAACTTTCTGAACTCCAAGACTTTCTCCTCCAAACTTACAGAATTCACCTCATCATTGAAGGCATATTGTGAATTAACTGTATTTTACAAGCCACATACATTTGCATCAAAGCAGCTACAGGTCTGAAAGTAATTCAATATTTATAGATTCCAATGGAAACTTTTACTGTTTAGCTTTGTCATGACTGCTTACAGAAGTACAGTGATTCAGAAAAAAATATTTTAACTCACTGAATCTGATATAATCCAATATACACACAAGATATTATCTGACATTGTGTATAATTCCCACTGCCAAACAAGACACGAATCTCAGGAATGATAATGCTGCAGACTGGAGGACATTCATTGGAAGCATAAATAGAATAAACCAGCAGATACTACTCACAGTCACTTTGTTTTAGTTGTTCCTCCATCCTCTGTTTGACTGTCTGCAGAGATATAAACCTTCCTCCCTAAGTGTCTCCAAGGCAACATTCATCACTTTTCCCTTTATCACCAGTAACATCACTCCAACACATTTCTACTTTTACAATACATCTGAAAAAAAATGTGATATGGCACCTGCTTGTGTACATTTCATTAATGTGAAACGCTCACAAGACATTTGTTAAAGAATTTGTGCACCAGTCATGTCAGGTACTGTGGAGCTTCAGTGAACAATCTCTTTGTGCTTTGCTTTTTTTCTTTGATGTTATTGAACACAACGCTGGTTAATGTTCTCCCAAGCTTCAGTACACCCGCTCTAAATGTGCATTTGAATCTGAGTTGATTGTTTGTGTAGGTTGCAATAATTATGTTTTGGTAAATGTAATGGCATGATTTTATTTCAGAGTGCAGCTGATATTTGCGTGTCAGTATATATGGGTAGTTATTATTGGCAGTAGGGGCTCTCTGGGGTTAGTGCAGCGTCCTTTGCTATTTCTGAGTGCGAATGTGGAATCTATTTTCAAGGTTGCCATGGAAACCATTGTATTTGTGGTGGCAGTGATTGGTGCTGCCAGCCGAGCAAGACTCTGCTATTTTTGTCATGAGTCAACACCTGATACACACATTTGTGCACACACACACACACACACACACATGCTCAGGTGTACATGCCTGAATGCAGATGCAAGCAGACGGTCACACAGTTACACAATACACAAAACCACATCACATACTTGCATTGTTGTTTCACTCATATAGACTGTTTGAGATGTTACACAAGCATGTGTATGTGTTTCCCATCTTTCTCCAGTGTTACCAGACATCTTGATACATCTTCACCATGACAACAGTAGTAATCACTGTCCATTAAATCTCTCCACCCAACTGCAGCATGTTTTCTTATGTTCTGATGTCCAAGCATGTGTCATGATTGAAGTATTGACAAGAAGAGACAGATGCTGTTGAGATGTAATCAGTCAGGTTTAGAAAAGTTTAGAAGATAATGGGTCATTAAAGGCTTACATAGAAGTTAAATGGAGGAATCTGATTATAAAAAGTGGTCATGGTTGTCTGCTACTCTGATGTATGATATTTGAAGGCATTTCGATGATGAAACTGTGGACAAAAATAGTATTTACATCATTCTGAAATATTGGTTTAAAATGGTGAAAAGTGGCAGAATGGTATGTTGGCTGCACCAGTGGTTACTTGCGTCATTGATTAATCTGGCAATTATTCTCTCAATTAATTAGTTAATCATTTTGTCAGCAAAATGTCAAAGAGAAGTGAACAATTTCCTCAAGCTGTAGGTTAAAACATTCCAAAATCTGAAAATATTCAGTTTACTATACGTACATGTCAAAGAAAAGCAGAAAATCACAGAGAATTTTGCTTGAAAAATTGAACTGATGATTAAAATAGTTCATTCATTTTTTGTAAATCGACCAATCATTGTAGCTCTAGTATTTAATCGTATATGTGAAGCAACCAGTTCATTCATAACTGACTCTATTGTTCCTGGTACTTTAACTGCACTGATATGTGGGCTGAAAGAAACAAACAGTATAATATTTCATCAAGAAGATTTGAAGATTAATGATTGAATCGATCAATCATGAGATGTGCTGCAGAATCAAACATGCATTTTAATGGGGAAAGAGGTGCAAGATGTGATCTTCATGAAATGCAAACGTTACATGTGTTATCACTGGGAACCTTACAAATGCAAATGAAAAACACCTAGGACTCAGTGGCTCCATGTCCGCTTCTTCAGTAGAGTAGCCTTACCCATAATAGCCCAGATTTAATTGTCCTCCACAGACAGAGCAATGAGATGGACTGTATATGAAAAAGATCACCGTGGCAACAGGAGCCCCAGTTTGAGAAGCTAGGATGGTGGAGGCTGAGGCCTGGCCTAATCAATGCCTCACTGTCTCAGTAAATCTTGTACTTGAGGACACTCTAATCCATGAAATTACTACCCAAATCATTACTGAATGACAAAAATAAATAAACATGGAGAGAAGCGAGGAAATAAGGGATTAGAAATGAGGGCAAGTTGTCATCTTTTCTGTTCATGCAAGGATTTAACACCAAAAGGTCACTTGGAGGTCATATATCAAGAATAGAAAAGTGTTTACACTCAAGTGTGTGAGAAACAAGATTAAAAGACCATATTTGGAAGGTAGAGGAAGAGGAAAGGTCATATAAGTACCGCCATCATTAACCCCCCATAGAGTAGCAGCTTTAGGACTCAGCTCAGTTCTGCATTGTGAGATTTAGCTCAGATTTCAAGTGAATTTAGGCAAAATTGTGCTTTAATATGAATATTAAAATTAGCAAGCCAACATTCTTACATTCCCTGTTGTATCCGTGTTAGTTTCACCAGCTTGCTAACCCGCTAATGTTAGCATATAGTCGACATGCCTACAGTTAGCATGCATGTTAATAATCTCTATGTCGTCATTGTGTGGTGTTTAGTATCATTTAGCATGTACATTTTTTACAGTTACCAGTTAGCAAGTGTTTTTTTTAAAAAACAGGTCAGCATTTTGCATGTTAAAATGATAAAAGGTTAGCATAAACTCAAAGAACTCGCTAAAGCTGTCAGGAATTTGGTACTTTTAAATGTATCCTCTCATAACCTTAACTGTTCAGCAGCTAAAAATGTTTGATGGGCTGGTAGTGCAAAAGGAAACATCAGAGGATCATCAATGTAATTTGATTCATCTTCCGAAAATCATTATCTGTACATGACAGTTACATGAGATGGCAAGGTGTGTTGGACAAACAGACAGATATTGTCATCCCTAGAGCCACCATGACAGAACGGCTAAAGAATCAATTCACAAAGCTAATACATCCCCAGAATTTACATCCCACTGTATACAATTTCCTAATTTCTGGGCAAGAGCTGACATGAGTCTGAGGACACTAGGACCCTGCAGAGACTGCTGCTTTGGTCCTGTTTCTAGTTGCCTCCTGCTCTATCTCTGCAGTCACTGTGTGTGAGTGGAGGGGGAAACCAGAGAGTGAGCTGGTGCCTTTGCAAGCATTTACATCAGCATCGGGAAAGGATGCACAAGGCAGATCAAGGGACGGGAGGAGAAACAGGCTCTTACAGTGGGAAGTACCTCAGCAGCATTCACAAGGTACAGTGATTGATGTCCACTGTGTGCCTCAGTAGTGGGAAACCAGGTTTTCATCCTCAGAGACCAAAGCAGCAGACAGCTGCATCAAGAAATATTCTGATTCAGGTACATAATGCTCTTTGCCTTGTTCTCCCTCTTTCTGTTTCTTCCCCTCACGCTCCCTGATTCTCACCACATTTTCTTGCTTGTTCTCATCCTCTTCATCTAATCCGGCGATTATATACTGCTGAGTGAAATGAATAAATCTAATTCAATTGTAATGTGATATACAGAACGTGGGCTTTGCTTTATACAGTGGGTGTAATGCATTAATGATTAATATATCAATGAGTAGGCGGTAAGACATGACTAAACCAGGCAGTGGGGTTAAACTGAATTGGGAGTACCCCTGTGTGTGATTTAGAGACATGGCTTACTGAGGGCAATCATTCATAGGTGATGAGGGAGGTTCAGTTTTTACCCTGATTCCTACTGTTATCACTGAATGCGAGACAGAGCACCCTGGGCTTTTGTTACATCTGTGGCAGAAGGCATTTATTGTAGCAAGCAACTGGATTTTCTTCATCTGACACATGCATATACCAGCAGCCCCCATGTCTATTTGTTGTCTGTAAAGGCTAGGCACAGCTGATATGTAGACAGCCTCTGCTACCTGCGAATATCCTCAGGTTTTCTATCTGAAATAGTAAAGTCATGCCAAGTGATCAGGGTTTTCTTGGTGGCAGATATGCTATTGCAGTACATGTATGCAAGTAAACACACACACACGCAAAAAAAATCACTGGGTTTAAATTTTACCCAGTTTGGGTCAATATAACATCAACACATTACTGGGTTAATGCTACATATAAAGCCACTCAAGACAAGTGCTAGTTTTGACCCAGTTTAGTCTTATTTTTTATTTTACTGTTGGGTTATTTACTCAATCTAAAGCTTGTTATAATCTACTTGGTTTGTTATTAATTGTTAATAACTATCTTTTGAATGTCATATGTGCATTGTTTTGTACAAGAAACAATACATTTATAACTGTTTTTAGCTAAAGCCTGCTGTGTGTAACACTGGGTCAAAATAACAAATTGCCACTGGCTAATGAGTGCAGTGTTTTCTTAGTGTGTACATATATAATCTTAGACCTGTGGTGTACACATTGGCAAGGCCTTCCAGAAATCAGCAATTGTATTTTTGTCAGAAAACATACTCATAGTCAGTTTACACCCTGTGAACTCATATAGATTTATATCATAGATTTCACAGCAGGTCTAGATGTGATGGAGAAGGGTGATTACCTATTT
Source organism: Euthynnus affinis (assembly GCA_029490765.1). Lineage (NCBI taxonomy): Eukaryota > Metazoa > Chordata > Actinopteri > Scombriformes > Scombridae > Euthynnus > Euthynnus affinis. The sequence continues at coordinate 16,730,519 of CM055840.1, read as the reverse complement.
AGTGATAGGATTGGTTTGGGGGTTTGTATTCATGCATTGACAGGATGTGTGCTTGAAACATATTTATCACCTGCAGCTTCTCAGTAAGAACAAGACTGGATTCATCTTTGACATTTTTTTATTAATAAAAGTGTAAAGAAGGTGATCCAAAACCCTTTATTTGTATTTTTCTAGAGGATGTGTGTTATCATACACATGTGCTTTGGACATTTTGATTTGGTTGCAGAATCAGGAACTATGACCTGTTCAAGTGGCTCAACCCTGAATGAATTCTAATTGTTCAATTCATTTTACTCACTCAGTTCTATCAGCTAGCTGCTAAAAAGGTGGCACATGTCCCCGCCTTGAATAATGCATACTTACATGAGTTAATTGGTTTGAGGGTCGGCTTTGGATTACCTTATCAGTAAGATTGTCTTAACAGAGATTTGAGAAGCTGAGGAGGATTTTATAAAACTTCATCATAGTGAATTAATCTTAATAATAGCTGGGGCAAAAGTGAGACTTAGCATGAGGAACTGATTGGTAGGATTCGTTCAAATAAACCAGAGATGCAAAAAAGAGGTTGAGTTAGGAATATAGATGGATACTGTAAACAGACTCACACTGTATTTTACTCTGTCTATCTTTTTGTTTCTTAGGATGGGTTGTGACTGATGGCAGACATGAAGATTTAGTAAATTTGTAAAATTTGAACCTCCTGACAATCACATCATCCTTCAGACTACAAGGCAGCTTTTGACCTCATTTTAAAGCCGCTGTTCTCTGGCCGTACTTCCTGGCTGTGAAGGATGGGTGATGGGCCTGTGACTGACTCTGCCTGCCTGCCTCATCCCACCCTTCAATGGAGCCAACGTGGAACTCCTCCCACCCACCCCCACAGCTCATGTCCAATGTGTCTGCCTCCTCTCTGCCTGAGGGCTGGGCTCTGTCCCAGTCGCTAGCCCTGCTGGCCATGCTGCTCATGGATCTGCTGGCTGTGGTGGGTAATGTGGCTGTCATGGCGGTCATTGCCAAGGCACCACAGCTCCACAAGTTTGCCTTTGTCTTCCACCTGTGCTTGGTGGACCTGTTGGCAGCCCTGGTGCTGATGCCCCTTGGCATGCTCTCAAGCCGAGCCTTCTTCGGGGAGGCCCTGTGCAGGAGCTACCTCTTCCTCAGTGTGTGCCTCGTCAGCGCTGCAATCCTCTCTATCTCCGTCATCAACGTGGAGCGTTATTACTATATCATACACCCCATGCGCTATGAAGTAAAGATGACTGTTGGCCTAGTAGCTTCAGTGCTGGTGGGAATATGGGTCAAAGCCCTGGCCATGTCTGCTCTGCCGCTGCTTGCTTGGTTCCTGCAAGGTGGAAGAACTCCTCTTCTAGAGAGTAGTGGGGTTGGCGGAGGAGGAGGTGGGCCTGTTCCATCTCCCCCTGCTCAGGGTCACAGGCGCTGTTCACTACATTGGACAGGGGGAGGATCAAACCGCTTGGCCTTCATGGTCCTCTTTACTCTGGTGTATTTCCTGTGCCCACTGCTGGTCATTCTTGTTGTGTACTGCAATATGTTTAAAGTGGCTCGAGTAGCAGCCATGCACCACGGGCCTCTGCCTACCTGGATGGATACACCTCGGCGCCAGCGGTCGGAGTCACTTAGCAGCCGCTCCACGATGGTTACCAGCTCTGGTACAGGGACTGGGACAGGAAGAGCAACTCCACAGCGCCCCTTTGGGGGAGGAAAGGCTGCAGCAGTGTTGGCAGCAGTAGGTGGACAATTCCTTTGTTGCTGGCTGCCCTACTTTACTTTCCACCTGTATTCAGCACTGGCTGCCAGCCCTCCAGCCATGCTGGCCTCTCTGGAGGAGGTGGTCACCTGGATTGGCTACTTCTGCTTCACCTCCAATCCCTTCTTCTATGGTTGTCTTAATAGACAGATCCGGGAGGAGCTGGGAAAACATCTGCCTTGCTTGTTTCGTCGAGCAGGGTTTGAGGTGGAGGACAGACTTCCCAGCCGCGAAGGATCCATAGAGGAGAATTTCCTTCAGTTTCTTCAAGGCACTGGCTGCAACTTGGATCCTCAAAACTCTCACAGCACCTCGAGCCCTAAGGGAGAGGCCTGCTGCCCTGTGGCTCAGTCCCAACCACCTGAGCCAGCACAGCCCATACCCATTGATTTCCGTATCCCTGGACAAATTGCAGAGGAGACTTCAGAGTTTATTGAGACTGAACAGGCGAAAAACAACCATATATATACAGACAATTAAGTTTTTAACATCTTTATTTTCTGAAAATAAGTCTAGTTCTAATCATTCAAGTGTTTCAGGAGTCTTTTCAGTGAAAAAAATGTTGAAAGCTAGCCAACAGTTAACTCAGTTCATTTAAATGACTTTAAATTGTATATTTGAATCATTGCACTTTGCCTCATCAGTGTTCATCCTGGTTTTTTTAGTCACAATGACTGTTAAATGCAGTTGTTTGAGATGCATTTCAAACTGTCATTTGTGAACAAGGAAACTACTGCTAGAATTAAAAAATGGCTGTATTTTGGCCTTCCACACAACTGCTCAGCTCTGCACAGTAAATGACTCAGTGAATTATTATTGATGTAACTTGTTAAAGCCTTTATTAATTAAAAAAAATAACATTAATTATTGTTTGATTATAGGTAACTGAATAGTTTTCAGCGTCAAATGTTTTCAGAATATTCCTTTTGTTCTCAAATTAGGAGACAATTGTTGAAATAGACAGGCCCCTCTCATTTAATGAATTTATAATTGTGCAGCAGTGTTCTGCTATTTCAATGAATTGCCTTTGGTATTCATAAATGAAGATTAAATGGTTCCACACACCAACAGTGAGAGTGTATGTTAATACCAAATAGTTAATTTCTTGAGACTGGACAGTTGATTATTTTTGAAAATGATTTTGTAAGTGATTTGGTAAACTGTAAGTAATGTCAGAGAAGACAGCAATAAAATACACAAAATTATGACCATAAAGCAGGATCCATTGATGGAAAAGCACTTCTGTCACTTTTGATTGGTAGTTGGGCTTTCATTATCAGTGATAATGCCATTTATAACCCTTAAACCAATCTGATCATATTGTTTTAGGAGGCATACATCTTGTGGCCTAACTGTCATGGAAATGCTACACGCTTTTTTTTTTTTTTTTTTTTTTTTTACAGATGAACCTCTGACTTTTGTTATCCTTTCTTTGGTGCTTGTCCAAACGTATCCATTCCTAAAAGCTAGCCAAATCTATTGCAACTCAGTTTAGGATTTAAGTTGAGTTCATAAGTCATTTGAAGGGTCACTCAGCTTTCTATTTATCAGTGTATTTGGACATAGAGAAAAAAAAAGTGTTCTCTTGATGCACATGATTCTTTTCCTTACATCGTTTGATGTACTAAACTGTATGTTATGTTTAGTAAAACTGTATAAGTGTTGGTTATGTATATCATTCTACACAACCATTTTTATTTTTATTGGTGAGTACTTGTTATGAATTTCATTGCAAGGAGGCTGATTTATTTTGACCCGTATGCAGTAACTGCCTTCTTTGTGTGTTTTCAGCTGTGGAGATTATCCTGGAAGAAGAATAAATTTAGATTTTTTGACAGGGTTTTTACAGTACCTCAAATGCAGGGAATAAAAAAAATATTATCCAGTCCTGTGCAGTTCCATGTCAAGTATGATTCCTGCACACTATTTTAATGTTATTACAAGATTTCCTTGTTGAAGTTTTATTAGAAACGAGGGTGCAGACTTTGATATTGTTTTTCAACTTGAGCTTGATGAAGAGTTGTAGTAATAAAGTAATATTTTATAGTGAACTGTTAGGGATAATACTATATGTGGAAATGTTTTATTGAAACAGGTCCTTTCTTAATGTGGATACAGGGTTTTTAAAATATTTTTTCCAAAGGTTGTTTTTGAGTGACAACGCCAATCCAAAATCAAACTTGAGCTTGATAATGTCTTTTTTCATCACATCTAAAATATCCCAATACTGTGAATGATGTTGAATGTTTGTGTTAGGGTTTTCACTTGTTCAGAGATGGTTTTTTTATGCTATGTGACTAAAATAAAAGAATGACCACTGTACTGCAATGATACAAATGTGTTCGGAAAATACACAGCTAAAATTTGAGTGAGAGATACTGTTGTAATAAAGAGTTTCTATGTTTGTAAAACATTTCCGATGCATTTTCATAATTCTCCCTAAAATATGGGGTTTGCTTACATTTAACTCTTTTACTCAACATCTCAGTGTTCTGTATTCGTACTAGAAATTCAATATGTGTGGCATAATCTCCCTGCTTTGCTTTGATATCCCACTGCAAAGAGTAGGGTAGGAGGATGCAGTTCAAACACTTTGACCTTAAGGTAACATTTAAACTTCAAAGGCCAAAGCCACTGGTATGACCTTCATCAGAAAGAAAAGACTGATTTGTAAAAATGTAATGAATTACATTTGCACAACTCCCATCTCTGTTTTCTCTCACTGCTCAGATATGGACCTAATCTAACCCTCTTGAGAGCAAAATAAAATGTAAAAGATACCCAGTACTCAGTCTAAACAAATCCATCCTGCTACTGTTTGATGCTATGTTTCAGTTGGAGGATGCTGGTGCGCGACAGGCCTCACACCTCAACGATGGACCTCAGTCAAACCGCCCCCAGCTTCGCCAGGCTCTGCCATCCCCATGGCAATTATTACCTAGTGACATTTCTCAGTGCTGTAGTGGGCGGTAGGAGGAGCCTACTCTATTCAGAATCCAACAAGACACCCTTATCTGTGACTTCTTAAAATATATTCCAGGCTAAATCAGAGCTGACATTTGTTTTTGAAATTTTATCACAATCTGGGATTGCTTTTGTGAGTATTTCATACTGTAAAATAATATTTTGGCTTTCCTCATTCTGCTGTACTCTGTGTTTAGTCATTACCTTTCATTGCTTCCTGGAAATCCTGTTTATTTACTTTAATAATTGAATGTACTGTACCAGTCAAAAGTCTGGACACACCTTCCCCTTTCACTTGATGGGATAGTGTGTCCAAACTTTGGACTGGTACTGTACATGTAAACTTAAAAGATATATTCTGATACAGAAAGTACTAGCATCATATTCCAGATTGAGAATTATTATTTCTTGTTGTGCGAAATGTTTGTATAGATAAATGTATGTACACTTTTAGCCTTGTATTTATATTACTTTTTTTCATAAGTAACAATTAATTGACCATGGTGCTATTTTAAAGTAATATACTTAAGTAGTGCTGCTGATAACACCAGTTATTAGCAATGAAAACTGATGGCAAAGAAAAACAGAAGCAATGAACAGAAGATGATGGCAAATAGGGGACACAACATGCTCTTATAACAGATTTTAGAAAGGCAGTGACAGAGTGGAGAATAGGTATGCCTGTACAGTACGACACTGTGGCTAGATCAGTACGAGGCAAAGAGTGTAAAGCATTTGTCAGTATGTACTGAGTGCTTGCAGAAGGGCAAAGGGCATTTGGCTGGAATGAAATGATGAATAACGGCCTGGAGAGAGTGGGAGTGCACAGGGAGCCAAAAGAAGAAGTAAAAGAGGGAAGTGAGAGGGGTATATACATAGATATCCTGAAGAAAAGGCAACATATAAAAGTAGGTAATGCGTCAGTTTATTATAGAACAAAGATTTGACTAATTAAAAAGATCAAAGTGGAATCTATACAAGCTTGAATCTGCTTTAATTGACATTTTTTGGGTTGCTTTGGGGCAGTGGAACAAGCTGTAAACACTCACATATTGGCACCTGTAAAGTAGTTGTACTGTGCTGTAACAGTGGAAATCATTTGATGTCATGTTGGTATCTACATATTTACTCTCCTTTTAGCTCTGTTTTGGTCTCCACTGACTCCTGCGAAACATATCTGGCTCTTTAGCTGCTTAATGCTCCATTATTTTCATCAGCTAGTTACTAACTTTTCCTGTGATGCTTAACTGTTTCATATAGCTGAGGGGAACTGCCAAGTCTGGTGGCACTATGACCAAGTGACACCTTTCACACTACACTTAGTCATTTGATCCGTTGTTTATATAAAATATGTATTAGGGCAGCTTTAATAAATAATTTTACAAATTATTTTCTGTAAAAAAAATGAACATACATCGTTTGTAGAGATATTTATGGAGTAGGCCCTGTGTCACTATCAAGAGGGCACATGATTATATGGTATAATACTGTTAGCCATATCGGATACAGCAGCCAAGGTAAGATTTGGTTGCAAATTAACATTTCGGTAAGATTCTGAGCAGCAGTCTTCAATCTATTCTGCTGCCACTGTAAAGATGGCGAGACCAGCTGTTCAGTTGTAATTGTTATTGACCTTGTCTTGTGAGGTCAATATTGTCATTGAACAAACCCAAAAAGTTGACTCCAGATGGAGGTCGGTCCTTTACGTCACATGTATCACGCCGTTGTTTATCATGAAGAGGTGGAAGCAGATGGACAAGAGGGTCGCAGGCAGATAAAGTAATATAAACACAGATAACTTTGTGAAGAGTGTGTGCTTCTAAAACATCTTGTGTGTATGAATATAAAGGCACAATAGCTATTTAAGAAGGGTTTAATCACCACTTCTGAGGAAAATCATCAGCAATTGCTCTAATTATGGACCAATTCACAAAAAACATACTACTAGTGTTACAAGCTACATGTGGCACCACAGACATGCATCTACACCTTCAAATCTTATTGATCCCTACTAATCAAATGCTGGTAGTTAACCATTAAAAATGGAAACAGTAAAAGTGAGCATGATCAATATAATATTACGATAGGATCTACTAAACTGTTAATCTTATCTGTTGGTTTTAATTCTCCGTCACATCAATTTATAGCTTTAGTTATTTACAGGTTAAGATGTGTTGTTTAAAAGTCAGTAACATGCATATAAAATGTGATCCTTTGCAATGTACTGTAATGAAACTGTCCAAAAGTAGAGCCACAATGATTATTCAATTCATTGATTAGTTGCAGAAAATTAATAGTCAACTATTTTTATAACCGATTAATCGTTTTGAGTCATTTTTAAAAGAGAAAATGCTTAACTTCTGTACTCCCAGCTTCATAAATGTGAATATTTTCTAGTTTCTTTAGTCTTCTGTGATAGTAAACTGGATATCTTTGGGTTGCAGACTGTTGGTCAGGACCAAACAAGAAATCTTAAATTTGTATCTTGGGCTTTGGGAAATGATCAACATTTTTCACCATTTTCTTTTTTTAGACCAAATGACTAAATTGATTTATTGCGAAAAGAATAAACAGATTAATCAATACTGAATTTTAGTTGCAGCCTTATCCAAAAGTATATAAAATTATCAAAATGACCTCCACCTTGACCTGCTACAACATTGAAACTAAGCTTATCACACTTGTAATTATAATCTCATTGTATAATATACAATAATACAACACTGAAAAGGGCAACTCTGCCTGCATAATGACAATTTTTTACTATTGCAGATATTATAAGTACATTTTGCTCATAATACTTTTTTACTGTTAATTCTATGTAATTTTGAATGCAAGACATTACTTGTAATTTAGTATCCTTACATTGTGGTATCACTTTAACTTGAGTATAAGATCTCATTACTTCTTCAACTCCACTTTGTTCCCAGAAAAATGAGAACAAAGTTATAGTTAAAAATTTCCCTGCACCTGGGGGTGTAAAAATGTTCAATGTTATGTTCAACAAAACTGACATGGAAAAATGGGAAGGTATATTATATATTTGTTAGATGCAAGAGATATGATTACGCCCATCTGGAAGGCTAGTGTTATTCACATTTGAGGTACAGTAAAGAATTTCAGCCACAGCAAGTGTAATTTTCAAGACAGAAAGGTCATCTTGGGCTCAAATTGAAGTGTATAAAGTTTTCTATATACAAGTGAGGCTGTGACATTCACCATAAAGTGCTGGAAAATAACCATTTGTCATGCAGACAGTCTTTTTTGTTTGTCTTTCTGGGGATGTTGGGGCTGATATTTTTAAAACAGAACAGCAGCAAGCTACTTCTCCATATGACTATTTGTGCAATTGTAGTACCTTAAGATTTGCATTTATATAATCTCGCTAGAAACATGCATCCTGAGGGCTAGACCTGGCTCTCCAGCCTACCCTCTCCCTCTGTGTGTGTATGTCTAACCCCCGACTCTGTTTCAGGACATCTGGCTGTATCTGCTGCTCTAATCTAACATTGGAGACCTTTGAACCTTTCAACATAGCGGGCGGCTCCTTTAAAACTTCTTCTTGTTGTTTTTGAGGAAACTGCCTTAAACAAAATCACGTGGTCGAGCCAAGGTGGAAATTTATCGACAGCTTTTCCTGCTGTTGTGTTATTCCGATAGTTAACGTTAAGGTTTAACGCTAACCGATACTGACATCAGGTAATAAACGTGAACAGATAGTCAAACTAACTTACATTAACATTACTGGAGTTTATAGTGAACAGCTAACGCACTAGCTCATGTGAAACGTTACCATGTACGTAGTAAACTAACGCTAACTTCCTAGATAGTTTCCAACTCTACAGTAATAACAGCTAACAAGTTTCAGTATAATTGGTAACTCATCAGCTCGCTAGCTACGTTATCTCTCGCCAGTTTAACATACCGTGCTGTGTGTTTTCTACAGGACATTTCCGGTTTCTTGTACCACTACAGTCTACATCTGCTGCCAGCAAGTCCTCAGCAATGTCAGGTGGTAAGTCAACAAGCAGTGACACAGTGCAGACATCTGTCAAGAGCAATTCAACACAAATACTTAACCTAGTTATTGTCGAGGTTACATAACCCATAATGTTATTAAGATAACTACTTACCTCAAGCAGCTTAAAACTCCTTCAGAGGTCTCTGTTGGGCACTTTACTATATTCTTTAGTGGGCTTGCAATAACCAAAGAGGCTTGTTCACCCAGTGATACGGGCTTTCTTTATTTTATTAGAGTAATAGAATGCTGTCGTCAATTTCTTTTAATATAATATAATATATACATTTATCTCAAGCCTTTTCAAGCTTTACAGCATACAACACTGCCCTTAGACCTTCCATTCAGATAAGGAAAAGCGGTAATTACTCGGCCTAATTATTGCTGAAGTGTGAGGTTTTGTTGTAAAAGTGGTAATATTTTAAGATGAAGTCAACAACTGCCTAAGTTATATGCAAAAGTAGAGCTTTTGGAGACCACTCAGCAGCAGTTTATATAGTGATATGATCAATAGTCTAATCGGTCTCTCCTCAATACTGTAATGTTTTCCAAAGTTGACTTTTCTTCTCTCTCAAAGACAAGCGGTTCAATACAAACCTCTCTTAAATATACTGGTTTTGTTCTAATTCTTGCATTAAAAACAAAACAAAACAAAACAGATGAATACGGTGCATCATCAAAAATCTAGTGAAAGTGTAACAAAAACCTCCCACAGTGCTTAGTTTCAGTTAAATTTTAGCAAATAGTTACTCTCCAGTCCTGTGATCAGTGGAACCGGTGCTAATGACTGTGTTGTGTGAAATGCTAAAATAATCCTGGATTTGCTTTTGTCATTCATAAGTTCATCAATGTCAGCCTTTGAATGTGATGTGCATGTAATCTAATTAGAGAAAAGCATGCTTTGAGCTTGACGGTATTTTGCAGGTCATGTTACTTATGAACAGGCTATACATGGAAAAAGAGAACACTGTGGGGGTTTTTTTTCTCTTTTTTTTGGCTTATGGCCTCAGCAAACAAAATGCTGAATTCCATGAGCTTTGCTCTGAAGGAGTGAAAAAAAAATCCCCAAGCAGCCATTGATATGCACAGTGGTCTCATTTTTAGCAAAAGGGTGTGCACACAGAGAGCTTGACCAAGCAGCAGAAGCAAAGAGAAAACCAAAGAGGGAATAACAAGAGATATCAGGGCAACATAATTACCTTCTCTTTGCAGGTAAGGCCTTGAGAATGTAAGTGATTTGGTTTTAAGTAAATGTGACATATTCATGCATTTCATTTATCTTTTAGACAAAAAGTAGGCCTCTGTTTTTTAGTCTTTGCTGTTGCTGCCGCTGCACCAGATGGTGAGCGTCAGCTCACTCAAAAACTGGGTCAGATTTCAGAAAAGGCTGGAGACACCCTGAAACAAGATTTTTTTTTTTAACTTGGCAAAGATAAACCTTGACTTCTTACACTTCTGTCAGCCACCCACCAGATTTGTCTTTTGCAGGGTTTTGTTGTGACGCTCATTTAATTTGATTGTTTTATGCTGTGGTCTGTTCAAAATCTGCAGGCTGCAGTTTGGGACTGGAGTTGAATTGTTTTTAATCGTTTTTGGCCTAATTTCAGTAATCCTAATAAAACACATTGCATAAATTGTGCTTTAGTTTTAGATATTAGCCTAATAGTGTCTCAGATGGTTAACATCAGTTGTATGACTAAATATCTGATCCACATATCATATTTTAATTTTTAAACATTGAGAATTCTGATAAGACTTGATCTTGTTCATCCTGTACAGTAACTTCAGATGTCAGTTTATATACATAACATACATACATAACATTTTTTAGCATAATTTTACAGTCTGAAGCATTTAAGTGTAATTAGAGGACGGTAATTGTGGAAATTATTTTAATGAATCAGTAACTACAGTAACAGTAGCTGCAGTATACCTGAAATTGTCTTTTCACCAAGTGCCAGCTCTGTGTACAAATCATTACACTTCATGGTAATATCATTCAAAGCACTTCATGCTGAGTTATTATTAGTGCACAAGAGGTTTACCTTCTTGTTTTTGTACAGTTTGAGATTTGGTAAACTGAAGCTGCCTCAACAGCAGTCGTGTACTCTGAAGGGACAGATATGTTTTTGTCCAACTGCATAAAATGTTCTTACCACTAGATGGGGATCTTTACTCTTTTTTTTTATTTCTCTCTTGCTCTGGCAACTAAGGCATGTGACGTTTGAAATACACTGTAAGGCCAGTCACCAGTTGGTGTCTTTCAGCATTTTTGAATCTATGTTTATTGATCTGTGACATGAAAACCTCTTAATTGAAATTGACTTTACTGAGCCTAAATTTGAGAATTATCACAGGCAGTAAAAATGGACTTTTGCAATATTATCTTAGTAGTTTATGAGGACTTTTAAAGAGTCTGAAAATTGTACCTATTACTATCCAGAAATATGTGTGCTTACAGCATGATGTGTCAATAAAGTAATTTTTCTTTTTTTTTAGAGTGACACACCATTAGAACAAGAAAACCACAAGAGCTTTATCTCTGTTGCTTGCTTTGGCTCTAGACTTCTAGAAGCCTGTGTGGTTACTACACTTTTAATAAACGTGTGAAATAATTAATTCATAATTCATGCTCCTAAATTACATTAACCAGTTCAGAGAAAGTTGTGCAAGCACTTGTCATGGCTTGGATTACTGGCCTAACTGGGCATTGGTTGTCACTGTTTATAATAGTTCATGGCAGCCGAGCCTGTGCTGTGTGTGCTAAGGCTGTCTGTCTCCCCTCTGAATTTTCCAGCAAAGACGATTGGGAGTTCACTAGTCAGCTTACACGCTAAGCTGTTTTCTGTGCTTATCCACACTCACCATTCTAAGTGCTTTGTTTTCTTTTGCAACTTGCTGTTCATCTGGATCCTCTGCCTTTTTTCTTCCGGTTGAATACACATTCTCATGTTGTCTTGTGTATCTAAATGCTATTTTTAGATGAGTGGAAAAACTTTTGTCCTTCGCTCACCTTGGCGCTCAGTTGGTGGGGTGTAGTCGGTGTCCAGGCTTGCTGGCTGTCATGCTAACTACAGACTTTGATCTGCAATGCCCTCCTCTGTGAGTGTTTTCCCCTGCACTGGCTACAGGAAGCTCATTCCCTGGTTGCTAGGGCAACCAAGGAGGATGGCTCCCAGCAGGAGCTGGGGAAGCCTTGGGCTGCCTTTCAGCTCGTTGCTGCGGAGCATGCCTGCTGACCTGCTGCTGGCTGGGAGGAGGAGCCAACTCTGCAGAGCAGCTTCTACCGGCTCAGTATGGGTCCTGCTGCCCTGCTGCCCCACCGTGAGACAGAGCTCCAGCATTAGAGCTAGTGCTCCTCTCTCCCTCTGCTGGCCACTGCACAGCTCTGCCTTGCTCTGCTCCAGTAGTAGCAGGAGCACAGGCGGCAAGATGTCATCCTCTTCTTCCAGCTCCTCATCCACCAGCGATGGACAAGGGAAGCCTAAATCTAAATCCTCTTTTCATAAGAGGGGGGGCCTGAAGAGCACCACTAGCCCTGGTGAGTGTGGGTGTGAGGGGGTCCCATAAAAAGAGTGTGAAAACTCTCAGCTGTAATATGACTGTAGAGTCAGAAAATTACACAAGATGCATGTGCAATGGCATTGAAGAATTCATGCATGCTCACCAGGAGTAATAAGAGATGGAACTGAGTTTACAGAGATGGAGACTGCTGTAACTCTAGTTAGTAGTTCACTTTTGTTTTCTACTGGATTTTGAGATATTGGTTAAATTTCACAGTGTGAAGTTCATTGATCACGCATAATGCACTGTGTGGGACTGTAATGCACATCATTGCAAAGAATATTTTAACTGGATTTAAACAAAATATGGATGAAAGCACATTGCATGTTCTTGTACACCCTGTATGTAGAAGCATGAATCTGAAAATGGCTGATGTTTTTATTTGATGAATTGTCTAAAATGATCTGTCAGTTACTTACATTTTTGTTAAGTTCTGTCAGTCAATTAATCAATTAATGGTGTCAGCACTAAATTAAATAATAATAATCTTGACTGGTTAGTATCTCAGTAACTGACGCCCTTCGCAAAAAGTTTCTAATTTAGTAACACCATAGTTAGTGAATGAATATTTCATGAATACAATAAATACTTTATCATGCAGCCAAACTAAACATGGATCAGATTATGCTTTTATGAATTTTACTCATATTGCTGATGAAACAATACAGCGTACTGTGGAGTGTGTTTCCCATATATAGCTGTTATATAGGTAGTCCAAAAAATAGATATACATTCATTTTTGTATTAGTTCTTCCTTTAAAAAGTCTTGGAAATGCAGTTGATTTGCAGAGTGATTGAAACATATGTCCTAATGGTGCACTGATGCACAACTGTTAATTAACTTGTAAATTTTAATGCTGTTTGGTGGCAGAGACTTAACACTTAGTGCTGCCCTGGGGTTGATTATTATCAAGTTGTAAACGGATGCTTAGCCCTTAGTGGGCCCCACTGCCCTACCCTTGTAGCAATGACAGTTTATCATGGGTGTCCTGACTATGGCCTCTTCTTATCTCATTAGTTTGGGTTCAACAGAGCAGTGGGATCATTTTTATCTTGCAGCTTCGCCTGTGTCAACATGACAAAAATACCATCCCCAACTGTTGGCCCAGAATCTCATTGTTTTTATTAATATGCCATGTAAACTATCATCATATCAGTGGCAGGCATATGATGAAAGTTGGACGCTATCGTCTTCTAATCATGAACATTTTCTTTGTTACAGCAGCTAAAGATGACTGTATTTCATCCTCAAGTTTCAGTTCTACTGTCAGCATCACAGATGTGATAACTATGTTAAACTTTGATTCAATCTTGTTGAGTGTATTTTAGATTGTCTTGGTGACAGTAATCTCTGAGAAAGTGCAACAAAGTCCATGTCACTGCAGCTGCTTTTTGAATGGTTGGGTTTAACCGACTTTTAGCTACTTTACTTGACTTCAATTTATAAATTCTTGTAAGTTACAGGATGAATTTGACACTCTCAGATAATATTTTTGTTTTTTTGTTTGATATTTGTTATGGACATTTGCATGCTGGCGACAACAACAAAAAAATTTAAAAAATTTAATGTGGTAAACACATACTTTCATATTTTAATTAGGCTTTGTTACAACAGGCCTTTATCTCACTGGCATATGGTGGTGTTTTGCAATTAGTATGTTACTCAGTAGTGTCAGTTCACAAGGTATGGGTAGGAGTTTGATTAACATTTTAGTGTGATGGGAGACAGGCCAAACGATTGTAGTTCTTTCATTACCTTTGATGTTGATGCTGACTGGTCTCTGTGGGGACAAACTAGAAAGTTAAACCAGCAATTTATCTGTGAAGCAATTAAATGTTAATATTGACTTAATTATAAGCTACATCCTTGGTGTGCCATAGCACAGCAGAAATGCTGGATATTTTTGGAGGGATGCGGCAGCAGATCTCAGGCAGTAACTCACATTGACACACACTATACTGTATTTGCTGAGGAAGCGTGTCTTTGCTGCAGTAATAAATAACTTAGAGGTCTCTCCATCCATGCAGTCATTTAAGTCCTCTCAATTAGCCGCTTGGCTGAGCCCTCTGCACTCCCAGTCTGTCATAAGAGCCACATGCAGGCTACCCATTACAGTACTTCACTCTGACCACACCGGCCTGTTAGCATTCTCCATGTCAATTTTTTTGCCGTAGAAAAATCTACTGCCGCTGCATGTTGAGCAGTTGGTGTTTTATTCAAGTCATAAACCGGAGCCTTCAACATTTCCTGTGTTCCTTCTCGCTACAGTAAAAGAAACAGCTCTGCTCCACAGCATCTTTCCTTTCAAGAATCTAAGAAGTTTAGTTTTTTTTTTCAAATATATTTTTATCTCCAGCAGTCATGCACAGTTGAAACAGTTCTCTTATGTAAGTGTCAGTGTTGATTTGCTGGTGGAAGCATTGATTATCCAGTCAAGAATCTGTCTCTGTCTGCAGGCTGCTCTCTCCCACTGGACTCTCATTACATCATATGAAGCAGAATATGTAATGTCCTAGCTTTGCAGCTGAAGCTATATGACGTGATATATAGAGGCTATTTAAGTATCTGCCGAAGAGGTGGAGGGAATTCCTCTCTCCAGCATGATTCACTGCTGCGCTCTCTGTTGTGATCTGATACAGAGGCTTCTCGCTTGATCTTCTACAAACTTACCGGCCTCTAACTTGAAACTAGGGTGGTCTGTACCTTTTTATTCGTAGGCTTTCTGTTGGTCTAGTTTTTCTAATGATTTTGTTGCAACAGATTTTCCTTTCAAGTGTGTTGTCAACTCAATAACATTTGCAAAGCATTGTGATCCCTGACTCATTACCTGGATATCCCACTGTTGATCCTGTCATGGCTTGTTTCTTGAAATTATGTTTGTTTCTTATCTCATGACATGCAAAGTCATGCAGGCTCTGTTCTGTTAGCCCCTGGGGGCTTTGTTGGACTGCTGACTGAATCATTAGCACATTTACATGTTGTTGCCCTATGGACCTGCACAACCGGCATCTCCTTGTGCCTCCCCACCTCACCCTTCCCAACCCCCACCAGCTGGTCCTGCATTGGACTGAAACATGTAACAAGCAAGCACAAGGTATCCCTCCTCAGTGCTCCATAACCTCACAGCTGTGGTTGTGGGTGTTACAGCATATTGTAGGGGTTACCCTCTTGTGTTTTTTTCTTCACTACTGAGAGACAAAGCAACACCTCAGTGTCATTGCATAATTGAGCATATTATTTATATTGTTAAACTGTAAAATGTTTGGGAACCAGGACTAAAAGCTACAAAAAATGTATGGTGTGTACTGTATATGGGAGATTCATTTTTGGAAAAAATTGCAATTTTTTTTTTTTTTTTTTTTTTTTTTTACAAAAAATCTGCTTTTTTTTCTACAGTACATTTTAATATAACATTTCATGAGTACAGTTCTGCACTTTTCTTTCTCACCACTAGAGGGAGTCTCTGGTTCATAAGCGTTTTGTAATGTCAGACCATCATCTTTAACTCCTTACCAGACACCTGTATTTTTTGCACCAGCCTAAAAATAACTTACCCAAAATAAAATTTTACTGTTAATAACCGTTGTCTCATTTGAAAGGTAACTCTTTGAATTTTACAACAAAAAGGTCAGAATGACCATAATTGATCCTGAACCAAAGGTACAGAGGCTGAAGTGTCCCAAAGGTGGGTTGTTTAACAAGTGGCTGGTTGTCACTGTCTCAGGTCTTTGCCTATCCTGCAGTCAGACATGACTGAGGACCAGTTTACTCCGTGTTTGAGTGGAAAATTCCTGTCCTTTCTTCTGCTATGAATAGCTCAGCTGTTTCCCATGTAACAGAGGAAGTCAGTCAGTGGTGGAAAAGGGATTTTAGAGAACCAGAAATCATGGCCTCTTAAGCTATCACACAAACAGGTGGTCCTGTTGTTACAGGGATGACTAGATAGTCAGTAAAGCCGCAATATTAGTCCTTTTAATCATCACCACACCGTAAACAAACACACACTCACATGCCCAGAGGAGCTAGACTCAACATCATGCCATCTCACTGGGGCGATTTGCAGGCTGACAGACAGTGGATAACACATGCTTATGAAGGGGTTGTATTTCATCGCTGAGGTACAGTTAAGCATCCCTGCTCATGCCACGGCTCCTAATGAAGATCCATTTTCATTTAATCCATCTCATTTGGTCAAAGATGAGCAGGCGTCAGCTGAAGTTTGGTCCCTGACTTGTTTTTATTGGCCTGTAACCCCAATGAGTCAGGGAACCACTCGCCCTCCATCTCCACCCCCAAGTTCACATAATTAACTCGCAGCTCATATTTTCCCTTTGTTTGGGAACACATGCAAACACAGTCAAACTGTTAATAGGACCAAGACATCAGAAGATGTTCTAGAGAAATTGCGATGGACAATTTTGCAATTTCTTTTTAAGTCTTCAAAGAGTAAAGGATTAATCAATTAATTTATCAAGCAAGTAAATATTTGCTTGTTGCTAATAATCATTAGTTGCATGGTGAGTATGCAAACTTCAGTCAGTTTCTTTAAGTTCGACTTGTATGGTAAAGTTCAATTTAACTATAAAAGACTTTCTAGCATTTCTCGCATTCTTTCATGGCTGTTTTACAGTAATCAAACTAAAGACAGCAGCAGTAACAAGGTGTGTTCATGTACATGTGCACACATGTACGTACTCTATCGAAGTTCCTAGAAACAGGACGTGTAATCAGAAGCCTCCTCACTTTTAGCTGTCTCCATGAAGCAATGGTCTTTTTATTGCCCCCAGCTTTGTTCCCTGGCTCACCTTTAGTCTCAGGAATGGGATATTACAGTAACCTCTTGATGTCGAAGCAGTGCTAAGTACTGTGCTACGGTACATGTTGACAGTGTCAAGTGACACAGTGCTCCTCTTTGCTATATTCAGATATGGTGAGAGCTCCACTGACAGAACTGTAGTCTGGATAATCACACAGGATTGGAGGGCGGGGGGATGTGGAGGCATTTGTCTGTATCTGTTTCTTCTGGAATGTAAGACTTTCAATGTGTGTCTCATATCTGTGTATAGTGATGTATCTGTGTATAGTGATATACAGTTTGTGTGTATTTGTGTGTGATGGGCTGTTGGGAAGATTCATTGTTTTGAGACCATTCCTGATGGGCTCAAATAGAGAGATACACAGTGCCAGTCTGAATGTTGAGAATCCCTGAGTATTTTGTTTAAAGGCTTACTCTGTTTTATTCACATGGGAATGTTTGGGTAGAGTTAGAGATTAGGCTTGCTTGACAACAGCCCTAATAATAATGTCAGCTCCTGTGTTCCTCTGGGAGAAAAGGAGCGAAAAGTGGTGCACAGCTACTCCTGTATGCTGTTGATTAGTCCCTTGGGAAAAAAAAGTGTTGAGCACAACAGAGGCCTAAGCTGGGGTTGAAAAAGAAACCAAACCTCAGACTATTTGGAGAAGGAAAACAGGTCTAAATTAAAATTCACACCACCATTCAGTAGCATACTTCTCAGCATTTATTGTAGTAAGTAGGTGAAGCCATCAGTGGCAGAACACATACTTACATGCATCATTTACCCTTTACAAGGCATGCCATTTCGGTTTCATAACAGAAAGTCAAAGAAAACATTTACCTCAAGGTAGTAGTGGAAGTTCACACAAATATTATGCATGAGAAACCCCCACAAGCACTGTAGGACAGGTTGCCAGTCAGGTGGCTGAAAATCACTGGATAGAAATGATAGTAGCATTTATCTGTAGATATGAACTAATACCTAAAACTCCTCAAACACCTCTCTTTTGACATAATCTCCCTTATATTGTCCTGCATATTGAGGCTCCTCTATATGCTTCATAGGTGAATAAATTTGAGATTGCAGCTCCATTAAATCGGGGAGTAGTCTCGGTTTCTGCCACTGTTTGAAAGTCATATTCATATGCTGAATGTACTATGCAGTTGTAAACTTTGCACCATCAGTCTTCTGGTTTTAGGTCATCTGTGAAAGAGAAAGATTATTTCCAGAGATATTCTATTTTTCTTGATTGTGTTTTTATGAATAAGAGGTTTATGGTTACAATTCTGCACAGACAACATCATTATTATTATTTTAGGTATTGAGTAACTCATCGCTTATTGATGCTGGGGCTGGCTTTGGGTTGCAGCAACAGCTTTTCTTGATTGGCTTACTGGCTGGAAATCTGCACACCCTGTGCTATGATGAAAACATGAAAATTGACACATCAGTTTGTAAATGGACTGCACTTATATAATGCCTTTCTAGTCTTCACCACTGAAAGCGCTTTAACACTACAAGCCACATTCACCCATTCACACACCAATGGTGGCGAGCCACCACGCAGCGTGCTGGCACAGCCATCAGGAGCAATTTGGGGTTCAATATCTGGCCAAAGGATACTTTGACATGCAGACAGGAGGAGCCGGGAATCAAACCGCTGATATTTCGATTAGAAGATGACCGGCTCCACTTCCTGAGCCACAGCTGCCCTAATTTTCATCTTTTGTGTACAAAACTGTTCCAGGTTAATTATTCTTCTTTTCCACTGTGTCATATTCTCCAAACGATTTTAAAGATCTGTAATCAAGCTGTACACCGCCAGTGGAATGAGGACACATTGTCTGCGTTCTTGTATAAGTGACTTCTTATAACTTCTTATTTCTGTGATCTCATTAATCACTAAGTGTTTTTCGTCTTTCATAAATTACCACAAGATAATTTTACCTATGTAAAAGTCTTGGCCAGATAATCCGCTGTATGAAATTGAACCACTGATATTGTTAACTTTTGAGATTAATTTTAGAATTGAACACTTTTTAACTTTGTTAAAGCCACATGTTGACTCCATTTATTAAAGACCTTCCTGTGTTTGCTAGCGTGATTTTTTAAGTAGTTTAAAGCAAAAGCTCTAAATAGGTTGTTTATTTGTCATGGTGTAGTTAGATCTCAGCTTGTCTGTTAAAGTCCTGCCCACTTAGTACACAGCAGAAAGGAAGTGGAGTCATCGCTGACCACCACATTTTAAGCACGTCACAAGTGGCAGTCAGAGCAATGAGTGTACTGTGTATCTAAGTCTGTCACTTTGTGGGTTTGTGTTGGTTTTGGTTTATATCTACGAAAGGTTCTTCCCCTCTTAATGTCACATACTGTAAAATCACAGTCTATATTTGCTCTTTATTATAAACAACCAGACTCTTTACTTTTATAGCGGGGTTTCCCGCTATGTATTATGACTTCTGAGGACACTGAGGATTTAGGAATGTTTATACCTCTCTGCCTTTTAAACTGGGTTGGAGCACAATATTAAGTTTGGATATCTAGCATGAAAGATGAAAAAACACTAACTTATATGCCAGACAAGTAGAGCAATATTGCCATCATAGTTTCCTTGTCTTGTTGATAACATTGGCTTGACTTTTGTTGCAGTTGGCTCATTTGTATTCAATGGTATTGCACAAAAGTGAGGATCTGTCCAGAATTCAATCCCTGGTGTGGTTTATGTCTGCCTTTTGTGTGTCTTTCATGCATGTGTGTGCGTGTGTGCCTGTGGTTTAACCCTTCATCTGGAAAATTTCCTGATGATCTCTGCTTTGACAATTCACTAAAAATGGAACTTTAATAGATGCTCAGCAGAGTACTTAAGCACACAGGCCTTCCTTGTGTCGTACAGCAGTCATGTGAGAGAGGAGGGAAATAGCCTCCCATGACATCATGTGATCGGTGGAGAAAATAACATTACGTGCTGTATGTAAATGAGCTCTCATGCATGTACCCACACACCTGTATTTAATATTTAACAAGTGAAGTCCTCACATTTTAGACAAACATCTGACAATCACATAAAAATGAGTGAAAACATAAAAAATAGTTCAATCTTTATGGTCTCACTTGTCAACAACAGACAAATCAGAGCAGACTCATCAAACAACAAGCATACAAACGAAAAATTAAGGGAGTAGTAGCACATAATACCAATAAGACAGATCAATAAGCAAATTAAAAGAGATAAAACCAACAAGTAAGAAAGGAAAACAATGATGTTACTGCAGCGCTACAGTGCTGCTAATTACAAAGGATGCAAATAAAGGGATTTTCTTTGAAATACTAAAAGGACCATTTATGTGCAAACAAAGCCTTTCTTTAACAGACATGTTTTGTCAAATATTCATAACATGGTTTACAGAGATGACTGAAGCAGTGCGTTTCATGAAGAGGTGGGAGGTGTAGATTAAGTGGGAGTGGCCAGAGATGCAGGGCCTCCTCCATTTTACAGCACAATAGAGCATTAAAGTGGTTCACCCCGGTCCCTCCCCTCTTTTGCCACGTGGTATGTTCCAACCCAGTATTTAAATCCGGGAGCTTGAAGACTGTGCTGTTCAGGCACTGAAAACCGGTGTAACCCAGGAAGCAGCTGAGAGACAGAGGCACAGAGAGAGAGAGAGAGAGAGAGAGAGAGAATCAGGGGAAAGGGGGAAAAAAAACTGCTTCACCAGCACACTGGAGGAGGCGACAGTTACAAAAGGAGAAGCAAAGAAAAGAGAAAACTGTCTGATTCTGGTGTTAGAGCAGCTTATGTTTAGGAGAGAGCACATCCTGTGTCTGTCTTCTCTCTCTTCGCTGTCATTTCTCTCTCTTCCACTGTGCCAGCGGGGGAGGGTGCATCGGCCGTCCCAGGCCTAGTTACATGTCCCAGCATCCCGCAAGAGCTCAGACAAGGCCACTGCGACCGTAACGGATACTGTGAGAACAGGACA
Source organism: Euthynnus affinis (assembly GCA_029490765.1). NCBI lineage: Eukaryota > Metazoa > Chordata > Actinopteri > Scombriformes > Scombridae > Euthynnus > Euthynnus affinis. The sequence continues at coordinate 16,709,431 of CM055840.1, read as the reverse complement.
AGACAGGGAGATAGAGGTACTGTAACCTAATGCTGATCAATGATAAACAGTACCAGTCTGTTAATGTGAATACTGTTATATTAGAAGTTTCATCAGCTCTGTGTTAGGCATGGTACTTATCACCCTAAAAATAATGCACGAGCAAGCTCATAGTGACAGATGAGGTGCTGGTAAACACAGTTGTTGTGTACTGTAATAGTCTGGCAGCATGCAGAAGACAGTAGGTCAGTATTTTGTCGAAGGATAAACATATGGAAGAGAAGACTACATCATGCCTTTGTTAGGTTGGTCTGTTGCTGTGATGCTGATCTTAGCAAAAGCCTGATATGTTCCTTTGAGTCTTGTTGATACAGTTTATTGCAGTGTCTGACTGTTGCAGTGAGTGAATATTTGGGGCATCCACTCCTCCTGCTGCTACAATCCAGTAATGGTGCAGTTGTATTTCCCAGCGGATTAATCACAGAGATTCTTATTGAGTTTGCTGACGACAACAAAATATAAAGAGTGTGCGGTAAAGCAAAAAACGCAGCAAGCAGAGTGTCAACTGCAGCTACTGAAGGTGAAAGAAAATAAATATCCCATTTACAGTTGGATAGCATCGTTATTGACACTGTGGTGTTCATGTTAGTCAAAGGATTATGTCTAGTGGATGCACTCAGGCAGACGGTGTAAGCAGAAACATGCTGTATAATGCTGGGGTCTCAGTTTGAAGCGTTCACCTGAACATATCGACCTTCCTGATGTTTATAGTGGCATTGTTGTTGGGAGAACAGCTGACAACTGTTTTTGTGTTGGTGTATGTGATGGCAGTGACTAGTGTGACTTGTAGTCTTCTCTTTCCTCTTAAAGGCTGTTGAGTAGCACTTGAAGTAAATGTTTCTTACCACAGTACCAAGAGTGATCTTTTTTTAAACGTATGCTATTAAATCTTTTTTTTGCTGCTGACATTCGTTAAGGGTTTTTGTTAGGAGGAAAATGATACCTCAGCTGTTTACAAAGTGAATGTGTGCAGGCAGTAGTTTTAGCTGTCAGATTTCTTCACTTGTGTTTGTACACTTTGTACACATGATACTGATCATATATTTTTAAGACACAGACTGAAAGCAGAGGTTTATTCTCATCTGTGGTTGCTAAGGAGCATCTGAGGCATGTGTCATCAGTCTGACTCTCGGGGAATGAAATGAAATCCATATAGAAAAACAAACATTTCTAAACACTGGATGCACAGTCACAGTAGACATCTCTCCCCTGCCAAAAACCCCCCAAAAAACAGAAACCACATTGCAATGGGACACGATACACACAAGCACGTAGCTCACCTTTGAGGACTTACATTCATTTCCTGGAAAGATACCATAACACTAACCATAAAAGCCACACACACACACACACACATCATCATCATCATCATCATACACACGCAGTTTCTCACATACATGCATGCATTTCTGCTGCATGACATTAAGCTTTGTAACACCAGACAACAGAATTCTTTGTGTTTGCATTTGTGCAATTTTAAATGACTGCAAATAATAGAGTAGAAGTAGATAACCTTCATTTAATTACTGGCTCAATGATTGTTAAAACATGAATGTAAATAATATACTTGAAAGTAAAATGCATAAAAAATGTATACACTACAGCCAGGTGTGCTTTATAGAACTGTTGACTATCTTTCTTGTGGTTTGATAATGAAAGCTCACCGTGTTGGTGTTTTCATGTGTCAATAATCCATGTACAAACGTATGGCGAACTGTGTAACAATGGTGCCTTCCAATATTTCAGTATCACTGTTTGTCAAATTTCAGCAGAATTGTATGATAATACAATTATTACATTATTGTTCTACAAAATTCTGTTGTCAAAATTAGTGATTTAAAGAAAGTTGTGTTAAAAAAGCACAAAAAAGTCACTGATCTTGTTTTGACACAAGTGTGGAGTTTGGTGTCATGTAATGTGTAAAAGTGGAACACAAACATCAGCGTGATTATTTTATATGTGATTTTGTATTTGAAAAACAAATATATACTGTATTTTTTTCCCATATTGGCTCTGGGTCAGGTTGGACCACTGGAGAACAGAGTCTCTGAATTCATGGAATGATGTCAAGATGTGTCTAATTTAAAAATAGGTCAAACAAGAAAGGAGAGCAGAAAGAAAAGATTGTTTGCTCAGCACAGTAGCTGATTCCTCTCTGCAGCTATAGTTACCTTCACTTAAGGAAACAAAAGTACACCTGTTAAACAGTTATTATCAAATAAAATGACTCCTGTCTATGTGAAAATTCCCCCCCAACAGTTGTAGTTCTTTAGATTCAGGAAAGATTCATGTTGATAAAAGCAGAACCATCGATTATCTGTTGTAAACTCATGGAAATGTATATTAGACCAAACCACAATGACAAAAGGGTACTGTGGCCTAGTGTTGTGAAATTACACATATCCTCAATAAAACCAAAACTATAAACAAAGTAAAAGTAAGTAAATCCATTAATCTGGCATTTATTTTCTTGATTAATGCATTGATTGTTTAGTCTATAATTCATCAGAAAACTGGAAAATGCCCACCAAGATTTAGCCAAAGGTGATGTTAAAAGTTTTGTTTTTGTCCAATAAACTAAAACCTGAAGATAGTCGACTTACTTCAGTGATAAGACAAGAAAATGCAGATGCTGAAACATGAAATGTTTGGCTTTTTTGCTTGGAAATGGACTTAAATGATCAATTAATTATCATAATAATTGCCTATTTATTGCCTGTCAATCGACTAATTGTTGCAGCTCTACTCATTATTTCTCTGACACATGAACTGGTTAAATAGGTCAGAAAATGCTATTGGCTCTAGTGATCGTGGCAGGCCACTCTGCCTGTCCCTTTGCTATTTGCGTTCCCAGTGCAGCGTGCTTTGAATGAAGGTCGGAGGAGACAAGTTGAGATCCATCTAGATGAGACAGAGCAAGGCCAGATGTTTGCTGCAAAACACCAGTTACCTTGGGTGTTGTTATTGTGGTGAAAACTGGCTCTTTGAATGTGCACTGGGAATAGATGTAGTCTGTTTTCAACAAAATGTCACACAGCTGATGATTTGAAAATGTAATCAGTAAGCATAAACTAATTACTTGACAGAAATGTACATCAATTACAGAAAAGGACAGAGATGTACTGTATGTAGAGATTAAACTTGGAGATAACTGACTCTTCAAGTAGGAGAAGCACTATTCATCTCTGCAGTAGCATCCAAATCTCATTAATTCTCTGGGAATCACAGTTTATCATCATAGTAAATGACTCAGACAGAAGGCCTGAAGGGGAGGCTTTAGTTACAATGTGACACTTATGGGATCTGAAGTTTGTTGCATGCAGAGCTGTTTTAATATGTCTGTGTACCAAGGTGATTTATTGCAACCCCTGTATTAAATATGACCCTGATTGGCAAGGCCTCACAATCATGTATGTATATATGTATGTATGTATGTATGTATGTATGTATGTATGTATGTATGTATGTATATATATATATATATATATATATATATACACACATATATATATATATATATATATGTATATATATATATATATATATATATATATATATATATATATATATATATATATATATATATATATATATATATATATATATATATATATATATATACATATATATATATATATATATATATATATATATATATATATATATTTTTTTTTTATTTATTTATTTTTTTAAATGTAAAACACATATGCAAAAGAGGAAAAAACATTTAACAAGGATAGTATAATTTGTAATAAGTAATTTGGTTGCATCTTCTACATTATGCAGGAAAATGTAATAAATAAGGCAGTTTAAATAACCAAGATTTCATTTATTTTACTATCAGTTTATTAGAAGAAATTAAGTTTACAAACTATATATAGATTGTTCTGATCGTTGGAATATTTTCATAGACACACTGTACAATGTTATGTTTGAATATTTGAAACACTGTTTTCTCTGTGCGTCTTCCAGTAAAATGCTTCTCAGATGGAGGACAGCAGGCTTCCAGAGAACAAACGGAACTGGAGTGCATTGATTAATTCACAGCCTTTAATTGTGAAAACAGACAAATGTTTCAGCACTAATGTGTCTTCATCAAAGTCAAAGTCACAAGACTTATGTTTGACTACTCCAGTATGAACCATACATTAGTTTACCCAATCACTGCTTGAGTGAACAAGAAAGAGCAGAGCTGCCAAGCTGCATTGCTGTTGCTTTTGGCCCGAGAGACAGAGAGGACGAGACACGCTGGAAGGAGCGTATTGATCCTAATAGAGCAGAGGCAGCTCCACAGATACTAGATGTCTGTCTCTCTGGCAGGGTTTAAATAAAACAGGTGGGTAGTTCATGTGGGTGGTGTGCGGACTGTGAGAGAAAATCTTTGTCAATATTACTTAGTGGTCTAAGAAATTAACTTGTACAATTCCTACATGAACATGGTTGAGGCGTTTAGTCCAAAAATAGACACACATAGTAAACAGGCTGGGTTTCTTGCCCACCCTGTGTGCAAAAACACATTCTCATGCAATCTTTATCTGCACAGTGGTTTGAAACGAGGACCAAAAGTGCTTTTGTCAAGGTTTCGTAGACAAGTATTGTTCTAAATAGAGGAAATGTGGATATGCGATATTAGACACCGTGTCCCATATTGATCCACAGTCTCTTTCATAAATGAGTCGCTCAGAGTGTCTCAAGGTTAAGCTCACAATCAAGTGCCATCTATGGCTGGTGTCCATCATGTCTTCTTTGTCTTATCACAGAGGTATCAAAATAAATTAACAGTACAGTTTTTATTTATCTACTCATTATTGGACAGATTTTCATAACTAGCTATTTACAGAAGTTAGATGTTTATGACTAGTTTTTTTTAAATTTTCCAGTAGACACAGACAAGGGTCCCTGTCGTTGTTTCGATGATTGGCTCTTAGATATGTTTTTGTTGTGTTTTTCCGTGTCGGTTGGATGATTTTTGAAAGAGGTATCAGTGTGCAGAACAGAAGAGCAGCCAACACTCAACCGAGATAATTGGACATAGTTTGGCAAAGTTTGCTTATCTTTGTTTTTAATTCTGTTGTCGGCTGAGGCTGTCTCTGTTTTCATGTAGAGAGGTTCATGCTTCTCACTACGATGATGTCACTGTGATAAATAGAGTCGGGGGTGCTGGATTAAAAGTCATCTGCAGTGGAAAGGCTGGAGGATTACATGGATACTATACTGGGGATGACTCTGTTTGTGTGTGTGTCTCTACACTTGAAGTCATCTGTTATTTCATGTGAAAATGCACGTGTGTTTACATCCACACACACGTGCACTCTACATACACACATATATATTGATAAATTGGCTGGACCAATATATCAATGGATATTAGCTAATCGTAGATATTGGCATATATTTTAGCTAAGGCTGCAACTAAGAATTATTGTCATTATTGATTAATCTGTTGATTATTTCTCAATTATTTGGTCTTTCAAATGATAGAAAGTGGTGAAAATTCCTGATTTCTCATGTCCTCAAATGGCCTGTAAACAGTCCACAACAGAAAAATATTCAGTTCACTATCATAGAAGACTGAAGAAAATTTATAAAGCTGGAACCAGAGAATTTTTTTTTGATAAACTGATTATCAAGATAGTTTGCAATTTATTTTCTGTCAATCGACTAATCGTTCAATCGACAAATTGTCGCAGCTCTGATGACGGCTGATAAGTAACAAAAAAATTGAGTAAACTTAGAAAGAGTTACATAGTTTATCAACCAAAGAGCACTCATAAGTTTATTTTTCAACTGTAAAAAGTCATAGTTCTGTAATAACCAAACTTAAGTTTACAAAAAATGTTATGTTATGTGTTTATGGGGGAAAAATCAGCTAATTTTTTTTTTTTAATATTATTTTTGAAATATTGGTATTAGCCTCAAAAATGCAGTGTGGGTTGGGCTACAGTGTATCTGTGTGTACAAGCACAGCTTTACATCAACATTACATTACTCACGTCCTTTGAGACTTCTAACTGCGGTGTTGAAATGTTTAGTGTCTAATGCCAGTATTAGTTTACTGTGGAGAGTTACCCTCTGTTCACGCTGAACTCCATGCAGACAGCAGATGGCAGAGACTAATTGTCACAGGCCAGACACAGCACCAATAATTGCACCAATTATAGAGGAGAATGAACACACCACTTCCAAAGCCAAAGACTTATTATGAGTGAGTTACTGTGTATGCAAATAACTATGGTACTCTTTAAATTATCTTTTTTTTTTAACTTACATTTCTGGCTTTCTTTAAACAGAACACATGGATCAGTTGATTTGATGTTTGTCAGTGTACCTCAAACTTTGGAGACAAATGTATTTTGTCTTTCAGTAGCTCTCTTCTACTGTGTTTGGTTTAATCGTGAGTGGCTGGCGTCATCTGTTTCCAGCAGGTCTAGAGCGGGGAAGGCCCCTCTGTGTCAACCTCAGGTGTGTGTACGCACATGTGAATGTGTACATGTGAGATAGAGTAATTCTTTTTCAAGTGTGTGCATGTCCATGTGTGATTGAAGTGACACAGCATCTGCTGGTACAGCTGTCTTCTCTTAAACCGGATCTGTTCTTCGACATTTTGCAAGAATTTTCATGCTCAGATTGCAGCCACAGCCACCGTCACCAGAGCTTCATAGGTAATTGTGGTTATGTCCTATTTGGATTTGTTAAACTTGTTAATGTTTAGTTTTTGGGCTGATGTCTTTGATGTCTTCAGTATAGACTCAAGAAAAAAAGGCTTTCAATTGTCTTAATATTCTAGGTATTCATAACATTGAGTAATAAGAGTTGTCCTAAAGACCTTGTGTTTGTTTTATTCTCAAGTTTTGTTTGACGGATCACTTGAGTCTCAGCTACAGTGTAAAAAATACAGTATGAGCTAAATTTGTACTTGCTAAAAACATAGTTTTCCCCACTCAAACCACCACATTCTGGAATCTTTGGTTAACCAAATGTAAATTACTTTCTATTTTTGTCTGTGAGGGTACTACAGTTAGCTTTTGTCTGCTTTTACATAGTTGTCTCTCTGTTTTTAACAGACTGTGAAATGATTGAAGAATTACTAACTTTTTAAAGTGACATCATCGTCATTGAATCAGCTTCAGCCTGCAAAACACCCTGATGGTCTATGTGTATCTGTACCACATATGTTTTGATACTACACATCGCCTCACGTTGTATATGTTGTAGATAAGACTTGTTGGTTGTAAATTGTTTACTGTCAGAGCTGTGTCAGTAGTAAATGTTTAGCCAGCTTTTACTTATCTGGTAGAATTCAGATAACTATTTTCCAGCAACCCCATGTTTCTTGAACATATTACTCATGTCTTATTTTACTGCCATTTTAATGTGTGCTATATCAAAGTAAAATAAAAATATAGCTCAGTATAAGCTGCTTCACAGAAAAGATAAAACATTGTTGGATGTGATCTTTTCGATTCAACACTAAAAGGACAAAGGTAGCTTCCAACTCATATTCGTTAATTTCACCGGATGCAAAAAACATAGCAATCTCTGTCCGAGGTGAACCCACTCAAAATATAACCAACCCAGTAGAAACATCAAAGTAAACATCAGGCTTTACATGGTATACAGATTTTTAGACCACATTGACATCATTTGTGACTGTCACACACTGTAACTCTGTCTGTATCTGTCTTACAGACCTGTGCGGTGCATCTGGGCCCAAACCCCTCAAGCCCCAGCGATCTCTTCCAGGGACCCCTCTCTCTCACTACCCAATCGACCTGCGAACATCCATGGAAGAGAAGTACAAAGAGATTGCAGAGGTAAAAAGTCAAAACAGATATTGTTTCTAAACTGGAAACTCAAAGAAACACCATGAACCATGAAGCTTCTAGATACAACTAATCTGATTAATCTAAAACTAGGTGAAACATTGATCCGTTTAAAAATCAGAGGATATTTAGTCATCGAGGTATTTTAATCAGCTGTTACTATTATTTGAAAAATACAAGTTGGCAAGGCTGAAAATCATTTGCACAGAACATCAGAAAGGTGAAGTTTTCTTATTTGTTATGATATCGGTTCAGTATCTGGTATGGCATTTCATGGCTCTATTTCAAGGTAAATGTAACAGGTGGGTTTGTTTGAGCCTCAGGGCACTCATTTCCTGACCCTCACCATCAGCGTTGTCGCAAACTGAAAGAAAAAAACTGAAAAGCTCATTATAACAATACTCTTGGCATGAAAAAAAAGATTCTCTAAACTGAGTTTGAACTTTTATTGAACAAAAATATCCAGACAGATTTGATGTAGCTCAGGACGCATCCGGAGGAGGAGGTGCAGACGCAAACTAATAGACTAGGTAAACTGCACAAAGACTGTTTGCCCCAGCGCTGGCTTTGTGTTTGCAGGAAAAAAGGACCCTCAGTTGTTTTTCATAAGTCCATGTGTGCATTGAAATTGATGATTTGAGATTTCATAAATGGTATAACTTGTGTTTACACCAGGAGCTGTTCACACGCAGCATGGCAGAGAGCGAGATGCGTAGCGCTCCTTATGAGTTCCCGGAAGACAGTCCCATCGAACAGCTGGAAGAGCGTCGGCACCGCCTGGAGAGGCAAATCAGCCAGGACATTAAGTGAGGAAATGCAAAAACAACACACACACACACACGCACACACACACACACACACACACACACACACACACACACACACACACACACACACACACACACAAAACCAGTAAAATATACTCTTTACAGTACCTCAGAGAGACATAACTACCCCCACTTGCTTTTACTCATGCACACATGCTTATCAGCTTCCAAAATGCCAGTTTGGGGGCTAACTAACCCCAGCAAACAGCTAACTGGGCTAGCCAGCATTTGGTGCTTGTCCTGGTGTTCCATCTTCTTCTACACAAACTTTTTTAAGGAGGTGGGCTTTGTCTTGGTTTCCAAGGTTGACGCTCTCTCCTCACCACTAAGCTAATCGTGTGGGTGGTTACTTGACATGCCCCCTGCAAGCCCCTGTTTATTGATCAGGGTGTACCACTACTAACTTGTGATATTTCTCTGTCTGTGTCAATCACCTTGATCACTTAATGCCTAAAAATGCTTTGTGTATGTGTGTATCTGTGTATGTGTGTTTGTGAGAGAGACTGCTTGATTGAAGTGTGTGCTTGTGTGTATACTGGTATTTGGTCTCTCTCTCCCCTTGTGTGCTTAATTTCTTCTCACTACCTCTGATGCCCATCTGCTCCCTTCCTTGCCCACACTATCCTGCGCCGCTGCATATCACCCCAAGGCTTGAGCCAGAGATCTTGCTCCGCGCCAAACAGGACTTCATGAAAATCGACAGTGCTGCAGACCTAGAGTGAGTGAGCTCTGCTTCAGTATGTATGTTTTGTCAAGCTCTTCGGTTGTTTATTTTCTTTCGGTTCATCTACATTTTGCTTGCTTTTAATCTTAGTACACGTCTGACAATTTAGTTTTTAACCTCTATACTTGTCTGCAGTATTTGGGAACTCTGAAGTGTTGTAAGAACTTTACTCCAGATCCATTGAAAGAGATTACCAGCATGTTGAGATGGACCACATCTTCCCTCTGCTGGTGACTTGATAGATGTACAGTAACTTTATAAATGGGTACATTGTGCTACTACTTTTTACTCTCTAAAAACAAGAAGTCTGCAACTGCATTTGCATACTTTGTTGATCTTGATTTGATTTCTTCATAACTGAGATTCCTGTGTTCTAGTGGTAATAAAACTTGTACCTGCTGGGAACCCTGAGAAAGTCTTACAGCTCTGGGCATTGGGCAGCCCTGTAGTTTAACTATTGAAGGTTTTTCATAGAGATTTATTGACCTCTTAAAGATTTTTTTTATAGATCTTAGCTCCTAGCTTTACTCATTCACATTTTATTGATTTAATTAATTACTCAGTTTTACACGGTTAAGGGAGAACATTTTTGAAGTGATAGCAAATATATTAAAATTACAGTTTTCAGTCTGCTTTTGAACAGTGTTAATATTTGAACACATTTAATTTATGTGAGGTTGTATAAAATTAATAACATCTGGATACTCTTGTCCTTCATTCCTTCATTCACTTTTTTACTTTTCTTTTTTTTTTTTTTTACTTTTTCTGCTTATCTCCACATGTTTTCCATCAATTTGTGCCCTCATTCCTCTGAGCCTCTGTTTACCTTCCTCTTGTTTTAAACTCTCCTTCTCTGTGTCTGTCTCTTTTAAGGTTGATGAAGGAGGCGAGTGTGGACACTGTTGATGATGGCTTTAAAGAGAAGGAAATGCCAATGGAGAGAGAGTACCAGCGGGTCTCAATTTCTGGAGAGGAAAAGTGTGGGGTGAGGAGCTTTTTATTAAACTTGTCTCATATGATTTCTGAGTGATTTAAATTACATTCAGTAAGTTATATTCCATTAACACTCATTCTCATAAATTATATTTTCCCAGGTGCCCTTCACTGACCTGGTAGATGCTGCCAAGTGTGTGGTGAAGGCATTATTCATCCGAGAGAAGTACATAAACCGATCCATGCAGAACTTTTGTAAGACCACGGCTCACGCCTTGCAGGACCTCGGGGTAACGCCTCTGGAACAGGGAATCTATGATGATATACCAGAGACTCCTGTAGATGCTGGTATTACATATATATACAAAAACATATATTCTGTTACAATTGGGAAGAAATAGCAATTAGAAAGTGTTTAGCAGAAAGGATTCAACCACATGCTGGAGGCATTACATTCCTGGTTTTGTTGAAATTCACACACATCCCACTGGAGACAGTAATAGCTGAACCACATACTTTGAGAACTATGTTTTATCTGTGGCCAGGACAAGGTAGTTTTTGCTAACTCATGCAGTGGCAGCAGAAATGCCTTTAATTATACTTCGTTCTCCTTTGGCTATCCTTTTGTTCTTTGAAAACCTGTTGATAGAGAGACTGTAAGTGTTTCAAGAGTAGCTGGCCCCGTTCTGCAGGGGAAGCTTGCTTATTTTCATATTAAACCTCAGAATACCGGGAATAACTGCATCAGCTCTACATGAGGTGTGGAGTGTATTTCCATTGGACTGTAGTCTTTTTACTCTCTGTCGTTTTCCTCTTTAAGATAATAATAGCTTTATTTCTTATTGACTTGACTATGAGTCAGCCAATTTCAAGGGGGTCCACTTCACCTACTGCATTAGCAAGGTGCTTCAGCTCTCTGCAAGCTCATGTGGTGATATAATTACTTTAGACTCAAGGCAGAATCACAATTTTCTTGACAAAGAGGCTTTATAGGACCAAAAATCCATGCACATGTTCAAGCCTGAGAGGGCTTGGCAGTCTTTAACATGAGCCTTTCAAGAAAATTAGTATATATACTGATATTGAGACAGCAAGGAATTGCTGGATTTAAAGAGGACATGTGCACACCCTGAACTAGCTGACAAAAAAAATTGACAATAAAGTAAAAGAGAAACACTCCTTAACTGTGTTTTTTTAGGTTTTTTATTTTTCTTACCGAATCCAAAAGTAGATGAAATGAGAACACAGTAGACACCAGAGGCCACTCTGTAATAAAAACATCATTTTTCTCTTTTACCTGAGCAGTCACTGTGTCATTCTTAATCATTGTAAGATATTTTTGTAGCATGGATGATGTAACTTAATCATTGTCTATCTCTCGTTTTCCCAGATGCCCCTGTCCACCCACCTGTTTCAGAGACGCACCCTTATGACAATCAGGATCCCATGAATATGCCGGCAGACACAGGATACGGTTGCAAGATGGTGGATGGAGTAGTCCACGTCTACACCAAGAAAACCAACATGGACAAGTATGTGTCTAGTAATGTGTTTATTAATGTTTTCAATAATCATGCTTTTTGGTTTTAACAACACCTCACAATCCTCCTTTTCAGAAGTTCAGAACTGGACCTGCCGTATCCTGACCTGAAAGAATATATTGCAGATATGAATGTTATGATGGCCCTCATTATCAACGGGCCAGTGTGAGTGTTTTTTTTTTTTTATTATTATCGGTCCACAAATGTGCTTTTATCTCAGTTTTTAGCTTAATTTTCGTTTTGTTTTAATTTCATATGTTGTGTGTCTCTGTGTGTGGTGTTTACAGCAAGTCTTTCTGCTACCGTCGCCTACAGTACCTAAGTTCTAAATTCCAGATGCATATCCTCCTGAATGAGATGAAGGAGCTGGCAGCTCAGAAGAAAGTTCCTCACAGAGACTTCTACAACATACGAAAGGCAAGAGCCAACAAATAGCAGCTACTGCAGACTTAACTTGTTTATCCATCACTATGATTATGGGCTGTGCATAGTTTACAGAATCCCCACACTACAAAAACAATGTAGTAGTAGAATAAATGTCAGCCAAATAACTGAACGACAACTTTTTACATATTATAATGTAAATATTTTAAATAGAAGTGGTTCTGATCCTGGTATGGGCCATGGAGTGTCATATTTGCCACTCACGTTGACAAAAATCTAAACCTTCATTCAAACAAGAGGTATCTTTTGTGCTGTTGCTCTGCTCTGTTCTGACTCCAGGTAGACACGCACATACATGCATCTTCCTGCATGAACCAGAAGCACCTGCTGCGTTTCATTAAGAGAGCCATGAAGAAATACCCAGAGGAGATTGTTCACATGGAGAACGGGCGAGGCCAGACCCTCAAGGAGGTGTTTGAGTCCATGAACCTTACAGCCTTCGACCTGAGTGTGGACACTCTGGACATGCACGCGGTGAGAAATGGCAGCAACAGTTCAAAAAGTAAAAAAAAAAAGCATATTTGGTATAGATAAAAAATTTGATTTGACTGGTTTCTTTTTCTGAACAGGACCGTAACACCTTCCATCGGTTCGACAAGTTCAATGCTAAATACAACCCGATTGGAGAATCCATCCTCAGAGAGATCTTCATCAAGACTGACAACCACATTGAAGGAAAATACTTTGCGCACATAGTCAAGGTACAGAAAAAGTCATATTCAATTGTTTTAACACAAAAAAATTAATATATACAAAAACTGATACATCAATATCTTTTGTCATCATTTGTCCAGGAGGTGATGTATGACTTGGAGGAGAGCAAGTACCAGAACTCTGAGCTACGTCTCTCCATTTACGGCCGCTCCAGAGACGAATGGGACAAGCTGGCCAAGTGGGCCGTCAAACATCGAGTGTACTCTCATAATGTGCGCTGGCTTATCCAGGTGCCCCGTCTTTTGTAAGTAACACCTAACTTGCTTTACCTTGAAGCTGCGATGTGCAACATTTAACCTCTAGGTGCGATATTGATGAGAGTAATTCAACAAGAAATTGTCAGAGCACGTTGTGTATCACGTGTTTTTGTAGAATCTGAGGACACAAATCTGTTCCATAAAATGGCTGTTAGTCAAGATAAAAGGTTCTGTACTGAGTGAACCAAAGCAAAAAAATGAAATTGTTTGTCATTGACATGATTCAGTCTGTTTTGTGTGTTATGTTCCTGTCTCGGGTGATATGAGCACATCATAAGAAAAGCTAGCTCCTCTTCTTGGTCCTAGCCTATGCGAGAGAAAACAAACAATACAACAATAAAAAAACATTTAAGTAATATAAACACGCATTATCTCCCTACAGTTGAATCTACATACAGTATGAAATAAATTCTCTGAATTTTTAAAAAACAAATGGCGTTTGTTCTAACAAAAAGTGTCATTGTTCTATATGCTATATGTAGCTGTTTGTATCTTATTATAACAATCGCTATCTCTCTAGTGATGTGTACCACACAAAGAAGCAGCTGGCTAATTTCCAGGAGATGCTGGAGAACATCTTCATGCCACTGTTTGAAGTCACAATCAACCCCCGCAGTCATCCTGAGCTGCATCTCTTCCTGCAGCATGTGAGTCACTCCACAGGAAATCCAAGTTACCATGATGATTCACACTCAAACAGACTGACTGATTCTTGTTTTATTGTTATTATTTGTTTGTCAATAGGTGGTAGGCTTCGACAGCGTAGATGACGAGTCCAAACCTGAGCACCACATTTTCAATCTTGACAGTCCTCTGCCAGTGAACTGGACAGAAGAAGACAATCCACCCTACTCCTACTACCTCTACTACACCTATGCCAACATGACTGTGCTCAATCACCTGCGAAGGTACAGTGTGTTACAGCTGTACACTTACAAGAATCTTTCATCCTTCGTTATAAACAAAATAAACAAAAAACAAACAAGATTTTAATACAGTTTCTAAATAAATTTGCTCAAAATAGGAGGCGAGGCTTCCATACGTTTGTGCTGCGACCTCACTGTGGGGAGGCGGGGCCGATCCACCACCTGGTGTCAGGTTTCATCTTATCAGAGAACATCTCCCACGGCCTGCTGCTCAGAAAGGTCAGGACAATATACGGGATTGTTTCCAGAAGACTGTTGTGGAAATGTTTGGCTTTACACATGTTGAAATACTGTTGAATGTTGTTCTTATAATTGCTTTTCTGTGTAACATTCAAAAAGACTATCTGGAAAAAATCAGGAGGCTTTATCAGGCTTAAAATCGCTTAAAAACGGTGAACAGAATATCAAACACAGTGCAATCTAATATAATATCAGTGCAGTGAATGCAACCTTTGAGGCTCATAATTTTAAATTTTTGTTATACTTCGTCTGAATTAATTCAATTTTCATGGCAGTTTTTGGTGACAGTGTTGTATTGGATTGGACTGCATTTTATCTTGGGAAGCATCAAATGAGGCACAAATTATTAAGTCCCCCTTGACTTTCACTGATAGGTGTAAATTGACTCGATGCAGCAGGGCTGAGAAAAACAAGTCTGCCAGAAGTCTGCCAGAAGTGCTCGCATCATAAATCGCTACTATAGCTTGCAGCTGTGTTTATTTATTTGTGTCTCTTTCATTGTCTCCCCCACACTCTCTTTGATATCTTTCAGGCCCCGGTGCTGCAGTATCTTTATTACCTGGCCCAAATTGGTATTGCCATGTCACCGCTGAGTAACAACAGCCTGTTCCTAAGTTACCACCGCAACCCGCTGCCAGAGTACCTGTCAAGAGGCCTCATGGTCTCTCTGTCCACTGATGATCCCCTTCAGTTCCACTTCACCAAGGTCAGTATGACCATTTATTCACATCTGCCAAATGAATAATTGTCTGTCTGTCTGGATCTACACCCAACTTACATTGAAGGTACAAAGTGCAAAAAGATCATCAGATGTGACAAGGATAAAATTACATTTTTCTTGGTTTGTGTGTGTGTGTGTAATGTGTGTGTTTATTTGGGCCCAGGAGCCTCTGATGGAAGAGTACAGCATTGCCACGCAAGTCTGGAAACTGAGTTCCTGTGACATGTGTGAGCTGGCAAGAAACAGTGTTCTCATGAGTGGGTTTTCACACAAGGTAAAGTAGTACAGAGGTCATTTTGTGTATTTAATCATTTGAGATAGTTAATCCCTGTATGTGACACAGTCTTTGCATTATTTTCTGTTGAACCCCTTAATGTGTCCTCATTAGTAGTAGTGGGGACATTGAATCCAACTAAAATAATTATCACTCGAAATTTACCAACAATTCTCTGTTGAAAAAATATCTAATAGTTCAGTCAGATTTTGTATTTTCCTTCTGTATCTCTGAAAAATCCACTCATGTATCTTCTCCTTACTTCAGGCCAAAAGCTACTGGTTGGGCCCCAACTATTCCAAGGAGGGTCCTTTGAGCAACGACATTCGTCGTACCAACGTCCCTGACATCCGCGTGGCATACCGTAGTGAGACGCTCTCCGAGGAGCTTCAGCTCATCATTCAAGCTGTACGCACTGAAGAGCTGGACACCATTGATGAGGAGGACACTCTGTCCATGGGCCCTCTACCGGGACACCACTGAAATCACAATCGATCAGCCCTCGTCCAGTAAATCCCCAACCCTGTGGTCCACCCAGCATGACACTAAAGAGCCGTGGTGTGAGAGCAAATCTGCTGTCTGTTCATTCTACTTACAGTATTAACACCCCTAATCATCACTATATAAGTTATGCCGCACACTGACAGCCACACCTCTACCAAAAAGCCAAGGATACGGTGCTGCTAGTGTTCTTCTATTTCTTGTGAGTCATTTTCATGTTATAGGAGAGGATTCTAACTCCATCTATGGCTAAATTATTGATTAGAGGTTTTCCCCAACTCTTTTCCTATAAAAAGTTTGAAAAGAGTTTCAATTGTTCTCTGTGACATGTCTGCTGTCAGTCAGCACGATGCAGGTTAGAAAGGATGACCAGACAAGAAGACAACAGCAGGGAAACACTAGAAATCAGTGCTAAAGCCATTAAATGATCCCTGTGATTTTATTCACGGATATGTTTCACCAGAGATGTAACACAGCATGTAGTATCTCTGCAGTATCTGTGTACTACAGACACTGACAACCAGCACATTTCAACTTTCTTAACAGCAAACCTGCTCTGAATGTTGCTTCCACTATACAGTCATGCTGCTTAACTAATGCATCTATCATCTTCATTATACAAACATACAATGAAGGAATAAAGATGCTATTTTATTAGAATAACACAGTGGTGTTGTTGGTGAAGGTTGAACACAACAAATGTTGACAGGTTTCATCTTTTAAGCCACTTTAGGGTGACTTAAAGCATGGAGATATGACTGAATCAGTGAGTCCTATAACTAAAGAGGGAATAGAATAGCTTCTTTCTGAATGCTGCAGTACTGAAGATCAGCCATGAATGGAGCTCAGTGTGGTTTCAGATCATTTATTCGCCAAATTGCACACAAAGCATTATTCCTCCCTGATTTAAATGAGCTCAGAAATGACCAGAGAAGAGAGAAACGGAGAGAAGCAGACTTTCTGTGGTTGACTGCAAACATTCCATGATGCAAATGGTACTTTTTAGGTGATAATGAAACGACTTCCAGTAAATATAGAATGTATTCGGTTTGATGGTATATTTCTGAGGTAGAGGAGATAAAAGGAGGGAAAATAAGCATTGTAGATTTTAACCACAGCTTTTTTTTTGGAGGGGGGGGGGGGGGGGGGGGGGGCACATGGATCTATTCACCATCATCCAAGGAAAACATCTGTATACCTTTACCTCACTGTTGCCATGAAGATGTGGACCCTCTGTACCTGCTTAGGGCCCTGACCACACTCGTTCCTTCCCGGTGGACAAGCTAGACAGTCGTGGCGTTTTTTTCACTTTGCATGCAGTGCACTGTACATATGCACCAAGACTTCACAGTGCCTTTTCATTCTCAGCTTTTGGGCACTGCATGCCCATCTCTATTCAAGTCATTTTCATGTATAAACTTTTTGTTTTTATCACCTTCAACAAGTATTGCATCTTTTTTCCTCAGTGGTAAAGGCCCCTGTGCTGTTTTAACATCCACACCAATGGAACTGAAACCACCTGGCTGCAAGCTTGTTGTAAAATAGCTTTTACCTTGGCCTTCGTTCGAGGATGAACCTTAATTTTTTTTTTCTGATTCTCTTCTTATAAGTGCTTTTTTGCATGCACGCATGAATAATGAATGGCAGGGTTGTTTACAGCAAGCTGTAATGTAAAGCAACAAATTTAGGGCTGCTGACCAGCTTTTGAGTCAGAAATCTGTTTGAGAATATATTTTCAGCAAACGGATTCAAACTCAGCATTGTTTACCATGTAGAAATGAGCAAACCATGCTGGGAAATGGTTAAGATTGTTGCATGGTTCTTGTAGCATTTTTAAAAAACGCACCCCAAATCTGATCAAAGCTGAGATTTCATGCTTCCGATTTTTGTATTTGTACACTCATCATGTTATCACACCACCCAACCTCCCATCAAACTGTGAGCATTCTTCTTAAACCTAGATATCACATAATTTTTTATTCCAACACTAGGACTTCCAGTTTGTTAGGGGCAGGAAAAGAGGATGCAGAAAATGTTGGCCTCTATCTGTAAGTGTAACATGTAAGGATATACATGTTTGCTATAAACAGTAGATGATTAGAATTAAATTTCAGTTCAGCAAGAATACAGTAGCTTCTAGGTCTTTAAAGGGATACTGGAGTTGTGCGCTGAACATGGTGGAATCTGTGTGATTGTTGGATTTCATGTACAAAGTGTATTTTTTTAAAGGCAAGATATAGAGATAAGAAATTTTATATACACATAATATTTTGATGTCAAGGGTTAACACTTAGTTTTGTTGCTGTTGATTATTGTGGATTAATATGTCATGAAAATAGAGGTTTTCTCAATATGGTTATAGCCTAAGTATTGACTAGCCTAAGTCTGCTCTGCCTGTTTAATATCACAGCAGCCATTTTCCCCCACATTGTGAACTAGGCACATGGTTGATACCTCTTACTTAAAAGCCAAAAGATGTGTCTACAGTAGCACGTCAGACACCAACCTCCTTACCCACACATACATACATAACAAAGAGTCTATAGCCATGCTAAATGCCTTTTTAGGTTATATTGAGGCACAGTTGTGCTGGGAGCTAGACACTAACACATTTTAGTTCAGCGTGATAGCATGCTAGCATTTGCTAATTAGCAGTAAACACAAGCCACGGCTGAGGCTGATGGGAATGTCATTAGTTTTCCAGGTATTTGGTCACCAAAGTATTGGACCAATTTAAACTTTGACCTGCTGGTGGTGAAAGGGGAAAGTTAAGTGATCACTCAGTAATACAAATCAACTTGAGAGCGACATTCATGTCTGTATAAAATTGTATGGCAATCCATCCAATAGTTGTTGAGACATTTCACTTAAAAAAAACACAAACCCATAATGGCACTAGATGAAAAGGTGAAGCATTATCAACATCAGTGGGATTCATCCTTTAGGGACCATGAATGTCTGTTCAAAATTTAAATTTTTAAATTTTTCATTTTAATCCGTCCGTTAGTTCAGATATTTCAGTGTAGACCAAAGTGGTGGACTGACAGGCCGACATTGCCATCCCTGGAACCATGTTGCCAGTGTGGCTAAAAAAAAACAGACATTTATTGTATAGAGTTGGCTTTTTCTGGTTTTATTGGATGCAAAGACTCATTTCAACCCACCTTCTGTTAAAGCAAGAAATATTGCACCTTTTACTTCACACATTTTACAAAGCACAAAGTGTAGTCTTTATACTGTAATTACTGCAGCTTCATTTCTTTGTTGGCCTTTTCCCAGTTTTAATATTTAACAACTATCTCTGTGACTACTTTCTAAGATTTAGTGAGGGCATTATGGGAAGTTAGGAGGATGAGAGACGCCTCTGTTCAGTCTTGTGTGATATGTTATTACTGTTTTCATGTCCACTTTATGATTTCATATTGTCTGTGCACTCACAACATAGCAGTGCACCCTACCTCACAAATACTCTGTTACAGTCATTTTGCTGTTGCGGCTCTGTATTGTCCTCAGCAACAACTGACACACATATAGTTATCCACAAGTTAAGAACAACAAAAAAAGTCAAGATCAGATTACTTAGATGCCAACACAAAAAAACACACATTACTCAAATATATACTATATTCACAGAACTCTGTCTGCACTGTCAGCTTCATTTACGTATTTCTGTGTACTAACTTCACACTGCATTAGTTACAAATACTCAGATGTTCACACTCAAGATATTTCTGTGTTCAACTGATATTTTATCTTTGTTTTTACACAAGTCTCTTTTGACATTTAATTTTGCCTAATTTTGTGTCCATTGATCTGTAGCCATATTATTGCCTGAAATGGATTGCCAGTGTTTTACAGATTCAGATGCCTCCGTTAAAGTTCATGTGTAATGTCTGAACAGTTAAATAAAGCATGTTTATTCAATAAACCTGTCCAGTATAACTTTTATTTACAGGTTACATAACAACCAAATAGATTAGGCTTTGTGCCCGCCCCATTTATTGTTACATAATTCAATTATTATAATTTGTTCTATAATATATAATGTGTCCCCATGTGATTTCATTGGAGGTTGACTTTAAAACATTCTGAATGACTAACTTTACCAATATACATTTGCAAATGTATCTGATTTAATACAATAAGTAGCATATTTCTTGTTAATGTGACAAAATGTAAATATTTCAGACACGCTGTAAACCTGATCTCTTTTGTCATTGCTTAATATTAACTCAAAGCTTATAGTTTCTTATCACTCATGACCTGTGTCGGTCCATGATGGTTTCTTCTCCTTCTTCTTCTCCTTCTTCTCTGATGTCCTCTTACTGTTGAAACACAAAACAGGAAGAAGTGTGTCTGTGTTTACACCAATATTTATCAGTGAGATAATAATAAATGTCCGGACAGACTATGGAGAAAAATTAAGCTTCACTGAGATCTGTCACTTACAGCCATGGCGGACTTCACTGCTTGTAACTGGAAGAAGACTCGGCCTCCTTCCTCTGGACACACCATCTTCAGTTCCTCTCTGGTCATCCCCAGGAGCATAGAGCCGCTCAGCACACCCAGACAGCGAACAGTGCTGAAAGAGAAAGAGACTTCCTCAGTATTGGTGCCATCTGGAGCAGGAAAAGTGTTACTTTGAATGGTTTTGTGGTGGCGATTTTCCAAAGTAACCTTTGAAACACATTTAAAGTAACCGCAATACTTAGTATTAAAATGTTAAACAATACAACTGATACAAAGTAGTAATGCGTATAACTCCCAATACACACATTATCAGCACACTGTATGAAACACTAAAAAGTTTTTTTAAATTAGATGAAAGTAACATATGTTCAACAGTCTCAGTGTTGCAAAAACAAAACATTCCATTGAAGTTAAGATTTAGCATAGAAGAGATAAAAGGTCCCCTTTAGATGAGTTAAAGAGTACTGTGTTACAGTAGGGATGTGTGATCAGGAGCCAGTCCATTTAATGCATTTTATTCTTTTTGATGCTCTAAAGCTGAAACAAAAAAAGGCTTTCAGCACTGACTTAATTTGGTTTTCAAATTTTAGGAATAAAAGATCAGGTCCAGATTTGTAGTTGATCATTTACAATATAAAGCAACAATATACTGTATATTTTAATAAATGGCAAGGGAAAATTTAGTTAGAAAGGAATGATGCGTGATCCTGCTCCAAATAACAGTCATGCATTTGTTAATCTGTTTAAAGTATTAGAGTTTAAGAACATCACTCATGTATAGTCTTGTATCATCAGTGGTAAAAAAAAACTGTTACAAGAGAAGCATATTCAAGGAGAATAACACTGGACCGAGGATTGAGACCTGTGCCAGAAGTTTATCATATGGTGCCTTAAATAGTATGAAATATTATTACACAAGTTTACATGGTTAAATTTAATAATCTATACAAGTAATATCTGTGTGTACTTACATTTTACTGAAGCCCTTGTCTTCAAGCCAGGCTTTCACATCTGCAGGTTTGGACTTCCTGGTCAGGACAGGAGAACCTCCAGTTTGCTATGAAAGTGGAGCAATAATGCACTTTGATTTGATATAAATGTTATGAATGAAAATTAGACAGTATATTATACCAGTGATATCTTTAGTCCTAAAATAAAATGTCACCGAGTTGTCATTCAGTTTGAAAATGGTGAAGTTTAAAAACAAACAAGTGAGTTACATTTGGCAATCATTCTATATTGAATTCTATTATTATATTCTTGTCTTTTAATTGTTTATTTTCTACAGAAGTGGCAACTCTTCTGCTGGAAATTTCAGCCAAAAGGCCAAAATAATTTGTGTATGAAGTAAGCCCTGAAGTAAGTCACTGCTGTCTGACGATTTCAATTTTTAAGGCTTTCCGTAGTTTGCTGAGTGGTAACCACCTCGGCAAGTTGTTCGTCGTCAGTCTCCAGGACATTATTGGGTACAAAGCCTTCGTCTCCTCTGCTATTCCTCACTCTCCACCACTGCTTCGATGAGTCCAGCAGCTGTGGATAGACAAAGCACAGACTAGCTGTAGTTTTCAAGAATTATGGAGCTTTCTGTTGAACTGTGACAACTGCAAAGTAGTTGAAACAAAGGAGGGAAGAAGAGGAGGAGTAGTTGGTTTGCGTCACTCATACTCACCTCAACTACCTCTCCTTTTCTGACGGTGAGCTCTCTGTGGTTTCTTGAGATGAAGTCAAGCATGACACGTATCTGACGCAGGTTTGACTCACCTGAGCTGAAAAACACAACAAAGGGCAAGAAAAAACTTTAAAAAGTTGTAGTTTTAAAATGTTCAGATTTTCTCTGAATTGCACTTATCCGGTTGTGCTTACCGTGCTGTTGGAGCTGGAGACCAAGAAGAAGTCTATACAGAGTGACAAAGTGAATGGTCTTATTATGTTTCTTTCTTTCTTCTTTTTCTTAACTTAAACTAGAATCAAGAGCCTGTGGGCAGTCTGAATGTTTTTATATGAAAGTTTACCTGGCTGGTTGTAGGTTTCTGACCTGCCTGTCTGCTCACAGGTTCTCTGGGTTCAGGTGCTGCAGTCACCTCGGGAGGCTGCCAGCCACCAAAGAACTCCAGAGTGTAGGTTGGGATGTCCTCATCATCCTCTGGCCATTTGGTACTGGTCAAAAACAATGTCAAAATTATTACTGGGATTGGACAGTGATATAGTTTGAGTTAATGCCTGGTGCCTCAAAGAACCCAAATCCTATGTACAGTATATTCATATGAGATGTTGGCATAGGGCTTACTTTACCCTCAGAAAAAAGACACAGTATATGACACATTTTATTAGACCAGAGAGACATGCAAGAGCATTTAAAGCACTGTGATGCAACGTGGGTGTAAAAGTCAAACAGAGCTGTAATGAGATGAGGCTTAGATTTTGTTATTGTACAGATGCTAAAAACAGCAGCACTGCCAAGTGTCCCACCTGGGGATGTTCCAAGCATCTCCCAGAGATTGCCAAAGCTGGTCCTCCTCTGCAGAGGCCTCTTCGCTCATGAGGCGGATACCCTGAGGTGTCAGCAGAGGTGCCACAATGGTTGGTGGCAGATCCTCAGGGCAGTGAGGTACCACCTGGTTAGATTACCAATTCAAAATAGTGTCAAAAATACTGCAAATTGATATAACTGAACTAAAGATTTATAATTTGATATGATTTTGAACTAATTCAAATCTCAAGTTATTATCGATTCAAAAAATACCTATATTACACATGTTCAAGTTTCTAAAAATATATAACTATTAAGAAATAGTCTAATATAAGAGATGTTGTGACTTACAAATAATAAACTGGAGAAAAGGGAGTGGACAAAATGAGGGGCACTGGGATTACTGATCTTTCCATTGAGCTCCCCCTGTCAGAACAAAGACATTTTCATTCATCATACACAGAAACAAAACTGTTATGTGCACTGTACATTACAGTGTGAAGAGGAACAACACCAGTCATGAAAGTATTGGAATAATATTAAGGACACATACCAGAAGGTTGAAACCACTTTTGATCTTATGGAGACACGCTGCAAATTCTCCTACAGGCGGCATGCCGTCCATAACTAGAAAATCAAAATGCACAAATGATAAAGACGTCACAGCTTGGTACTGTAGTTAAAACAATCCTATATCTATCCTCATTGTCTGCATTTGATTACCTTTTCCTTTCTTCTTTTTCTTCTTTTTCTTTGTATTTTTTGCTACTACTGCAGCTACTTGTCCCATGAAGATTTCAATGTCACTTAAAATATGATTCAAGATTTCCTGTAAAGAAAGACAAATTTTTTTCCCATATTTACACATAAATATTTACCCACTGCATTTATTAAATATTATAAATCAGGCACTAACCACATTCCTGTCCAGCTCTGTGTATGTGCGTGTGGGAGGAGGAAGAGGTTTCTTTTCAGTGGTGGGGGGCAGCGGTGTTGGTACCCGTTCTCTGGATGGTAAAGGCTCTTCATTCTCTTCCTCCACCTCCTGCTCCACCTCGTTCTCCTCTTCCTCTGGATATACAACCAGTTCAGACTCAAGGGCATCATCCTCTTCTACAAGTGCAACCAAAACCAGATTGAAAAGAGGCTAACATGTTTTATATTCAATTCAGGAGTTGTATATGACCTGTCACAGTCTCACCATAGTCAGGTGAATTCCACTGGGGCACTGGATCAACTGCAGGCTTTTGCTCTCTGGGTTCAGAAGTTGTTGCAGTGTTACCAAGTTTTTTCATTCCTCCGTGTCCTGCTGTAAGTGCTGCATTCCTGTGTCAAAAAGTAGTGTTGAGTGTCATAATCAGCAAAACTTCAAAGTGTGCTCAGCGACTTAACTATAGGTTCTTACCTGATGCTTGAATCCTCTCGTCTGCGTGACAACATTCGTGTGAGATCCTTCTGAACATAGTCGGCCTGTACATAACAAGACATTCACTCACTCATTTTGTTCAGTTCTCAGTCATAATAAATGCTGCTTCCATAGTTTTTGTTCTCACCCTGACTTCTTCACACTGGAACATGAAAACACTGGTGGTGTGTTGTCTCCCAGGCTGGACTGACACTGTCAGCAGGGAGTTAAACACTGCAGCATCCAGCACAGCCTTTAGCTCCAGGATGTCACTGAGAGCTATGCACTCCAGCTCCTCCTGAAAGAAAAACAGAAGTAAGATGCTGAGATATTGACCTCTGCAGACATATGGATGGGTGACAAATTCATGGAAAACAACAAAAAGTATTGAAGAAGCTTCAAGAACAGCATCAGTGCCTCCCTCTTGGCATAAATCCTGGAAGTCTATGAACTCTACTGAGGAAATTAATTCAGTTGTTCCAAAAGATACTCCTTCATTATTATTATTATTAATAATAAAAGTGGTGATAAAACTATTTATACATGTATAACACATACAATACAGAGTGATTCCAAAAAGCAAAATGGTATTACTTTGGGAATGTCCTTAGCAAAAGGCCACTTTATTGTGTCCTTCAAAAATTACATTGCCATCAAAGATTACCTGTAGATTCATTGCCACAGACGTAGTGTTGAGACAATGTGCAATGAGATGTGAAATGAGGTTCTCTCTTTTGACCTGTTCCCCAATAACCCACGTTTTGTCCTGATTTTACTGGAAAAATAATGAGCTATCCATTTACTTATTTCTGAAATGCAATTTACATCACCTGAAGTACAGATATAGAGCTGTGTGCCAGCAGAAAAGAATGGGGCCCAGGGTTGAACCTTGGGGCACACCAAGGGCAATTCCCCAAGATAGACAAAGAAGTCTTGAATCTGTTAGGTAAGACTTAAAGTAGTCTGCGCCAGAGAGTACAATCATGACTGACTGTGCTAAATGTTTTGATGATGTTGATGATAGAAAGCACTGTCTAACATGTCAATTGAGTTGAGATCTGGTGACAGTGGAGGCTACAGCATATGTCTCACATCATTTTCATACTCATGATGATTCAGTGACCCCTCATGACCTGTAGACTAGGAAGAGACCATTCTCATCAGATTTTTCCTTTTGTCATCTGGGTCACATGGTATTTACCTTAGTGTCAATGTCTGTGAGCAGCATGTTGCCACCGCGCACCTCCATCAGCATGTTCTGACCCCACACACGACCCATCCCATCCAGCAGCGTCAGCCGTTCCACACAGTCAGCGATGTTTCTCATCTCCTTCCCATCCAGTTCACAAGTGAACAAGTGCTGTAGCAGAGAGGCGATACCACACAACATTAAACACGGTATGATTCAGAATGGGTTGCATATGTACGGATTATGTTATGATACCTCCACTCTGTACCGAAGTTTGTTCAGCATCTTGTTCATTGACACTGCATACTCTTTCCTTTGCACTGTTGACACATGAACCAGAGTGTTGTTTTATTTGTGAAATTAAACTGAACAGGTGTAAACACTTGTTAAGCACAGCAGTGTTAACTTACAGTATATTGACTTCGCACTGGGTGTCGATACTCCTGACAACTGTGATGACACCTCATCCATCGTGGAATAACCACTGGCACAACAAATGCAAGCAATTTAAAACATTGATAATCTGCTGATGAATAATTCAGTGAATCAATCAATCAATCAATCAATCAACCAACCAATCAATCAAACAATCAATCAATCGACCACTTAAGAGTGTTAAATACATACTTAGACTGGATTGACCCTGGGTAGCTGCTGGTGTCATTGCCAAAGGGACTGTTGCTCCTGAGCATCCTCAGAAATTAACTGACACACCTGCAATATCATGTATGATATAATTTATGAGTGTGTGGTGTCAGCAAGCTGACTCAGAAGCCTGCATTAGAAAAAAAATCATCATCATGAATCATAAATCATTAATTTTGAGAAGTCTGTCGTGTCGTCAGTCTTCATCAAAACGAAAAATCAAAAAACTTCATATTGAATTTTAGTTGAGAAACACAACTTCTCTACATGCTGAATGTGAAATGAGTCTTTGCATAACACACTTTGATTGTTAGCAATAAATTCATAAATTGCTCTCTAATCTCTAAACAGTTAATTATTGTCACCTAGAAAGACAACACTGTGGTGATCAACCTAACAATGGCATCTTTGTGGTGTTATTGGAACATTTCAAGAGTTAACATATAAACACACATATAAACATATGTAAATGTATTTAAAAAGAGGTTTGTCTTATGTTACAAATACATATGAACAGTGGCAAATTATCGGGGCAAATACGATTAAACTAACTAAACTAATTAATACATATACAGTATACACATTTGATATTGTAAATCCAACATGTCTTCTCTCTGAATTATAATTGCTATAAAGATGTTGACTTTAAAGAGTATAAGGAAGCTTATGGTCATGTAGACTTCATTATAATTGTCTTGAACAAGATCCATTCTCTCAGCAACTCTTCCCTACAGATTATTTCAAATGTAATAACAAAGACATATCCAGTTTATGTAGAGATTAGTAGTCACTTACCTTTGATGTTTGGCAGTTGAGCTTTGCTGTTACTCCCTTATGTGTTATTTACCCTTCAGTAGCTGCAAATTCTACTCATATTTTTAATCTTGTAGCTCGGTGTAGAACACCCAAGACTTCCTCATAAATGAGAAGGACAAAGTCCACTGTCAGTAGGAGAGTGAGCCAACTCAGTTAAGGGTGTGAGAGATCCCAAAGGTTAACAGATATGGAGGGAATCACCTTTTCCACGACTATAAATGTGAACTTGTGTGCCTTCTCAGCATTTTGACATCACATTCCAGTGTTCAATGAGGTGAGATTAATAGCCACAACTCTTTATCTCTATTTTTCTTCCTTTTAGAAAACAACAAGGGAATTAATGAATTAAAAACAGATTAGCAATCATTATATTGTTACACACTTGCTTCAGCGTGGGTCATATCTTTGTAAAACTACTTTTTCATTGTGTTTTAGAGACATAGGTGCTAAGAGTCAGTTCAATCTCTACCCAGCATCCAGTTTTTAAATGCTTTGAAGTGTCTCTCTTGATCACAATTGAAGAAGAGTGGTTAAAGAATTTAGACAGGGATGAAACAAATTGCATCAACATTTTCTAAAGCTAAAGCAGTTAGAATCTCTGTCAGTATTTTTTCTTCTACTGAAACCACAGGAGTGAATTTAAATAAGACACACAGAGACATAGTGTTATTCCATCAGGGTCAAATGGTTCCACAATAAATCCCGCAGTCATTTGGTTTTTATGTCAACTGAGGAGGAATCATACTGTCAAACATTAACCTAAAGAATTCTTTAGTGATGTAACAAACACAGTAGTGAACATGGCATTTTATTAATTAGCACAGGGGATCTCACTAGGCAGTTGTACTATGTACAAATCTGAAAAACTATAGTGGGTCGCCTATTTATAGTCCAATTTAAATGCAATGTGATGATGAGAGTTTGTTTCAGATTCATATCATCCATCCAGAAATCCCACAGAACCAGTGGCTGAATAACAAGATGCATAAATCACAGCAATCATGCCTGTTAAGTAACTAAGTACATCAAGAACTGAACTTACAGTAATTACTAGTTTGAGGTACTTGTACTTTTAATTTTACTGTATTTCAAATTTATGTTTAACTTTGTACCGATACTACGTTTCAGAGGGAGATATTGTCCTCTTAAATCATTACATATATTTGATTTTAAACCCTTAATTTACAAGAACATATATGACATTATAATAAGGTCATGTCATTTGAACTATTGTTAAATAGTAAAATAGTTCAACTTTGCTCTTCCTTGACCAACAACAATAAAATTCTAGTTTGTAGATATTAGAATCCAATTTGGGGTTTTTTTAGCCAGATGTATGAGTGTTGTAGGACAACCTTCTGTCTAACCAAAGTCCTAAGTATTCATAGTGCTATTCTGTGTCAATTAGTTCTCAATTTAGAGCATGAATATGTATGGGAACATCAATAGTTTGTGCCCTTGTGAAAAAAAGAACTCTTTTTTTTTTTTGAGTTTTGGACAAGTGTTAAATCAGAGATCTGGAGGTCAAAAGCAGACTGTTAACTGGAGGTCTGGTCAGCAGTAGGACTGATGGCATACAAGACGTTATCTGCATAAAAATGGACAAAGTTATTCAATAAAGTCAAAGAGCTGCTACTGGCAGGAGAGTTGGAACAGGTGACATGCTGAGGGAAAGTAACTCATATATTGATCAGTCTATTGATATATTTGGCACTTATTGTCAGAAGGCTGGAAATCACATGAATTTAACTGACCAATTAACATATAATCAAGTTTTAGACACTGGACAAAAACACATCGCTCATCACTGTACTAATTCTAGGCCTGCTTCTATTCAACTAAACCATTAGGGGTCAGCAATGTCACATGAACACATTCACAAGAAACAGGCTGCAATCAACACACAAACCCTCATCTTGCAGCTTCACCAGTCAGTCAGCTGGAGCACAAATGTAAACACACAGTGTTTGGACATGGAACGGTCAACATCTAACAACTATTTGACAAGGGACCAGTTAATGAGAGTAAATCAGGAAATAAGGCTACAGACATATTTTAATCTTTGCCAAGAAAGAAAGTTTACTGTATTTGCACTGAAAAGTAATTCATAAAATTCAACATTATTTTGGTATTTTATTGATAAAATAAACATAAAATCACAGGTAAATGTACTCACATTCAACTAGCCATAAAAACATAATTCAGCACCCAAAGTGCAGTGGCATCCATTTCATAACAGATCCATATAGCTGAATGTTGTTTAGTTAAATGGCTGCCTGGACACAATAGATGGCTTAAAATCAAACTGTATCTATACAAAAATATTCTATAATAGAAATGGAAAAATAAAACAGCTTAAGACAAAACTGCAGGCTGAATAACTAGAAAACAGACTCTTCTGTCAATCATTTGTTTTCAAAAAAAAAAAAAAAAAAAAAGACACTCCTAACTGCATGTGTGTATGTGCATGAGTACAGCTGGTCACTATAGTTAACCATGAATGGCAGAAGAAACTTTTATCTTTCCATAATATAAATTCCCATTTGCCTATATTTTCCAAAATATGCAAATCCCATGCTAGATGTGTTGTTTCAAAATACATGAGGTCAAAATATGAAAGCCACCCTGACCTGTTTGTCAAATAACAGACTCAAAGGGGAGCTTTGGTAATCACTGACGTGTTTTGGGTAAAAGCGGCACAGGGCAATTTCTGTAACTCATTAACTATGTTGAATGTTGCCTTGCAGCAAGCAGGACTTTGGCCCATGCAGTCATCAAATCAATCTATGGTTCCTGCACACATGTAATACAGTTGCAGATGCTTCAAAGTCCTATTTCTATATACAGGGAACACAGCACAGTCATACTAGAGTAAAGCTGAAATCCTACAGTATAGTGTGCATACTTCTAAATATGATTACACATAAGTACTTCTTTGCTAACAGTTGGTAACTCTCAGTAGCAGTGTGAAACACACTGACAAATGATACATCTTGTTTTTGCCCGACAGTCCATGGTGTGGTTTCCTCACTGAGCCTGCAGAGCCTGGGCAATGTTCAGGCCTGGGCCAGGAGGCAGCGCCCAGCCATCCTGGCCCTGGTGGGTCTGTAGCAGGCAGTAGAGCTGCTTGAGATGGGTTACTATGTTGTCTTTGATATCTGGGATTGAAATCTGAAGGCGAACGCTGCCACTGTCGAAGGATCGCGTGTTGTCTCCAGAGAACATCTCGCTTATCATACGGGCCACCACTGGAATGACCTGCAGGGCAGAGGAGGGACAGAGGACCAAAGAGTTACAGAAAGACTCGAAACACACACACACAAAAAAAAAAACTTTCTTATCTACAGTTCTGTGGTTCACATGTGACAAGGATGTAGTTATTCTGCAGTATGAAGAGAAAGAAGTTGGAGGTGTGTTAAAAAAATGTAATGAATCTTAGCTGAAGTTGAATTAAACAACATTATATCTTTAATGTCCTTCAGATAATAGGAAATATTACTGCTTTTTTCCTCAATTAAAAATGTACAGTTACATACCGTTTAGAGCTAAAACAAGTTATTGATGAATTAATCACTGTAATTTTTAGGGAATAAATCCATAATTTTTAAAAAGGTTTTTCTTAGTTGTCATATCATTTAAAACTAAATATCTTTGAAGACATCACCTCCTGACATTTTATAGATTAAATTATTAATTGATTAATCAATAAAACAATTGGCAGATTAATCTATAATGAAAATTATTTTTGAGTAGTAACTAATTCTCTTAACTGTTGTAAGAGATTAAGTTTCACGATGCACCAGTAAAAATTCTGGCCTCTCCCTTGATGACCAAAAAGATTCATAACTGAACTCTCATAAAAATACAAAACAAAAAAACACACATCTACATTTCTCACCTGAACCATGATAAGTTTCCTCTCTCTGGGTCTTCCATCAGGCCACTCCTCTCCGAAACACAGGCTGATTTCAAACTGAGGGGGGTTTGGTGTTTGGCCACGCTGGTGGGCTATCACACCTGCACACATTCAAATTTAACAAAATTATTTCCTACAGCAAATTGAATTTTCCAGAAAATAATAAAGGACTGGAAAGACTATAATCCAACAAAAAAGTAATTTAAGAATTCTACTTACCACCGAGAAAAGACTCCAGACAAAAGAGTTTGACCTTCCTCTGTCGCTCTATAAGATTTGGTGCGGCTGAATTTGGAGCACAGGGGCCAGACCAGTACACCTTGCACTGGCAGAGACGTACTGCGTAGATATCGTGGCCACTGACCTCCAGGATTAGACCTCTGTCCATCACATCCAGCAGGCGGTTAGTGAAGACTCTCTGCTTGTCGTTGGTAATGTGCTCTGTAGTTGGAAAGCGTAACTGTTCCAGGCTCACCGGCCCGAACAGCTCTTCCTGGTTGACCATGGGGCCTAGGTCTCCGTAGAAAAGCCTGCAGCCCTGTGGGTTACTGATGGTCATTGTGGGACACATCTCCTTCCCTCTGTACAGGAACTGCACCTCCAGGTCAGTCACTGAATCACAAACATATGTAGACAAATGTACTCATTAAGGCCTTGAAGGGTTGGAGATGGCAAGTGTAAGTCATCCCAAAATGCTCAATAGTGCAGCATAATGCACATAACAATAAATAAAAATATGCATTGGTGCTTTTCTGTGAACTGTCCCTTTAAATTATGTGCAATCTTTAGAATAAGTGCAAACTCACTCGGGAGGGAGCTGATCCACATCTCTGGAGAGGCAAAAAAGACATCCGGTAGAGAGGGCGGCTGCATTGAGGGATCAGGCAGAGGAGCAGGCGGCATCTCACTCAGCGCTGTGGGCTGCATCTCCACATCAACAGGTTCCTCTTTAGGCCAGATTTTAACTGGTTCCTCTTTGGGCCAGACCTCATTTGAGGGGGGACAACTGGGAGGCTGCATGGAGGATTCTGAGCCCATAGGAGACCACAAAATAAGAGGGGAGGGACTGGTGCCTAATTGAGGAAAGAGAGAAAGATCAATTAGATGCTACACCCCTGCCCACTCCCCCATTTTTTAATTAATGCCAAAGAGTGATAAATGAGGGAAAGTCATTCACCATTGGATGGGTATGGAGGGAGAGATTCTGGTGTATCTGGAACATCTTCCTCACCACCTTCTTCCTCATATGGAGTCCAAGAACCAGCATCTGAAGAGCCTGTGGTTTGAAAAGGGTGTATTGAGACAAAAGAAATAGAGGCACAATTGATTAACTGTTGATTCATATTCAACCGTCTTGTTTAAGGCTCACAGAGAAGGCAAATAATACAGTCGCAGGAAGACACAGATAACTGCTCTTTACCTTGGTTACTGAGGGGTTGGGGGATGTCGCAGACATCATATATCTTCAGCGGATTCATGGGGACCTCTTTGGTTCCATCATAAACAAGATTGAATTCTCGGCTTTTGTTCAGGGCACATCGAAGCTGCGCTTTCCACTTTGCAGGATCAGGTTCATCAACTCCCTCTTGGAACTTGCCCGTCTCCACAGCCCATGCCTGCAGGAACATTTAAAAATACCAGTATCACAGTCCTGTTTTAACATGTTTATATTTATGCACAAGAGTCACACAT
This sequence comes from Euthynnus affinis, assembly GCA_029490765.1. Taxonomy (NCBI): domain Eukaryota; kingdom Metazoa; phylum Chordata; class Actinopteri; order Scombriformes; family Scombridae; genus Euthynnus; species Euthynnus affinis. The sequence continues at coordinate 16,676,864 of CM055840.1, read as the reverse complement.
TTGATAGAAGTTGTTCATGTATTGTATGATGTGGGATATCCCAAGATGATAGAGATGTTGTACATTAATATACATAAGACATGGTTGTAGATTATGAAGGGTATTTACATCTATGCCAGTAGAAGTACAAACATTTAAGGGGGGGTGTCACCCCTACAGACGTTTTTCATGAAGCATGCCCAAAGTGTCACATAAAGAGTTCAAAAAGAAAAAAGTTTGGACCCAAGATGGTTTTTGAGTTTGTAACCTTACATCAACCTTCCCGTTTTTAATAATCTCTTTTCCAATTAGGCGGGGGCACTGGGACATAACACAAAGGAGATTGAAAGAACTCATAAAAGAAGGCACACTCTCACTGATTAAATTTTTGCCTGCAAAGCTGAGTTCATCTTTCAAAAACCGAGACAAAATGTCTCAACATCCTCAAATATTTACAACAGACTATTGAAATTAACTCAACAACAAAAATACAAACCCAATGCCGGTCCCCCTCGCCCCCCTCTACTCGTAATGTCCTATACCCTAATGTTAGACCTTATGTAACAGGGTTGCAAAACCAAATGTTGAGGCTTGACTATAAAATCAGGCACAATTTCAAGCAGTTTTAAGTATGAAGCAGCATAATTGTTGCTTGAGCATGAGATGATAAAATATGGTTACTGGACGTGTGGACATTATCCAGTTCTGACTGTTAGGTCAAACGAAACACTATACATATGTTCTTCTTTCAGATGAAGTTTGCTATTGTCTGTTATGAGTTAAAGTCTAAACCTTAAATATGGTGTCCTCGTCCTCGTGCTGGGGTGTGTGTCGTGTCGCGTGTTTCCATGGTATCTTGAAGCGCAGGGCCTCGCGGTCCATCCACTCCAAACCCGGGTATCGGCCGCTGTCCACCTGAGCCACCAACCAGGGCTTCAGACGCACTCGTCGAGGGGTGACTGACATCCTGGCTGGCAAGAAAACACAACCCTGTCAGCCTACAGTCGACTGAAATCTGAAATGTTTTCCCTAACATTCAGGGATCTTTAAGTGGCAAAGACGGCTGATCCAGCAGCTGTGCAAAGTGCACCGAAATCCTGCTCATCCGGATTTTCCAAACATTTTTAAACTCCATAACTTCGCTTTGACAGACTGAACATTTCTTTTTGTTAATCCTAAAAATGCAGTTTCTTGGAAGTTGGATTTGGCGTGACAGATAACATATATTTAAAAGTGAGAATAACAATCTAATCAGTCCGAAATTCAAATAAACAAAGCAACCAAACACGATACTGGAGAACGATACATACCTGTTGCGAACCAGGAAGTTAGAGAAGTCTTTCCTGGTCGTTCCTGCAATCCAACAGCTGGGAGTAAAAAGTCTGTTTCCCTCGCAAATCCCTCAAAAAGCGGCAAACTCCTTCTGATGTAAATTCACTTTCGCTCCAACGAAGCTGGTTGATAATAACAACAAGGGGAACGTTTATCTCGGAGAACTCTGAGGAGCTGATGTTTTTCACTCGGCTTGGCCCTTCCCCTCGCCTCACCGAAACTCAGGTACACGCGTGACGTCACGTCGGTGACACACCTTTTCTAAGCAACCTGGGGGCGGACGTGTCAAGCTTCTCAAGCATTTTGAAGCCAACCGACCTGCGGAAGAAGAAAGAAGTCTAAAATTAACCTCATGATAACTGATCTAGATATGAATGGCTTTTGTAGTGCTGTTCCACTCGAGACAATTAAACCAGATTTTGCCACAGTTATCAAAAGCAAAATTGTCTTTACTGGCTAAATATGGTTCCACACACAAGGAATTTAACTCCAGTTTAGTGGCTCATAATGTATTCACACACACAACACAACAACCTTCAGAAATGTACACAGGGGATGTCTATAAACAGGTGAAACAGTTTCTGGGTACTGTATATGATAAACAGTGCGAAGAGTGCTGAGATAAATATTGAATGGTAAAAAAGTGACATGTTACTTTATATATATATATATATATATATATATATATATATATATATATATACATACATACATAATCTGATAATTTCTTTTACTTTGACTGAGCAATGATCATATACAGAGATTGTTTATTAAAGAAAGAAAGAACAAAATAAATACTGTATATTTTAAATTTAAATATAGTTTAAGAGGCCAATCTAAATAGAATATCCCTACATTGTCCTCCAGCCAATGAAATCGAAATTGCACACTTGCTGAAATTATTTATTTTTTTATGATTGACTTGACTTGACTCAGCTGGCAGGCAGATCGGGAGTTTCCACAGAAGAGAACAAACACATTCATTGTGAAGTGGCACAAGTTGAGTGGACAGTTTATGATGATCCCACCACGAAGAGTAGCCAAAACAGCCCAACAATAACAAGCCACTCCCTGAAACTACTCATGGCTTTTCTATGCATGTGTACTCCATCCTGGTGCTAGTCTTGCCGTTTGGTTTACATGGTTTCAGCATGTTTGCATAATGTGCCATGTTGCTGTGTGTGTGTAATGCTAATAATATTATTTTGCATTTTGGTGTGTTGGATTGTTCTGAGGGCAATTTAGCTAATTTGGTACCAGCTGCCTAGCATCATAAAGGATGTGCTAGGCATTGCAACGATGTGCAATGCATGATTCCCATTCTGGGGGTCAGGATCCTCCAAGGGAGTCCAAGGTAAATCTGAGGAGTCACCAGATGATGAAAGGGATTTTTTTTAAGGCAGTTTACACAGAGTTTATTTTTCCGATTCATCTCTAATTTTTGCCTTCTTACTGTCAGTTCCTCAGGCCACTGAAAAAAAGACAAACTTTAACCAAACTGTCCACAGTAAAATCATGACCCATAAAGGGGTCTCATTGAGACTTCATGTCATTTTCCTGAATTTTGCCCGTTCTTCTGTGTCAATCAGACAAAGTTAGTTAATGGATAAAAATATTTGGCACATTCAAGAGCCTGTTCACCCAAGCACACACCAACACCAATAACACGCATAATACATTTACGCATCAACAGCATAACTATAACATTTTCATTTCAGTTGTTAGAGGGAATGAAAACAAAAAAGTGATCAAACTGAGCTCACCTCAGCTGTCTATTACATGAATGCTGGATACCTCTGGCCTTACACTTTCTGACTACAATTGATTATACAAAGATACATTCTGCTCCATCTCTCACTCACCTACAGGAATGTGTGCATATCTAAATTATTTACATGGTATTAATATTACATTTCTTACTATCGTTTACAAACTTCTTATTGATTTTACAGATTTTACAGTGTCAGCACCTTTTTAGGTTTTTTTGTCTGAAATTGATCTGCAATTTACAGTTGAAGGACAACAACATTTTAAAAGCCTTGTCATAAAGTTGTAAAATATATAAGCGTTATCTTGAATAATAAACCAGCTTGATTGTGTTTTCCCTGAGCAGGCAGCATGCCTTTAGATAAAGAGTAAAGAAGGAAAGTCCCTGTGATTTTAATGAAGTTTTTCATTTATTTTAAAATATATAGTACAACTACTGTCCAGTGAATCCAGTATGAAACAGTTTTACTATAAATGCTTTACAAAAATTCCAACAGTGACATATCTGTAATGGCTCATCAGAGGGGAGATGCTACTGTGTATAAAATACTGCATTTATATAAGTTAAGTGTCTCCAAATTCTACTGATACCTAAACATGTAAAGTTCAACAAACCACATCAGGTTCTTGGCAATATTGGCACTTAATTGACATTGGACAGAAATCATCAGTCTTTCAGCTGGAATTCAACAGATGATGCACCTGAACCCTGATACAGCTAGACAATATAAGATCAACTTATCTTAATAGTATAGGCCTACATGTGTAGATAGCTTATAAATATGAAAACGTGTATCACCAAGGGGTGTTTATGTTGTATGTTATGATGTAAAATAATTTTCACGAGGAAAGTCTTTGCTGGTCCATGAATGTGTGGGGATAAAAACAGTAGAACTGATGCTGCACTTAAACAATGATCCAGAGATCAATCCCCATCCTTTTGTCCTGGTGATGCTGTTATTCATGGGTTATCCTGAACCCACATCTTCATTCAGTCAGTTGTGGCACAGTTACACATAAATGTATATTTCAGGGTCCATAAAGTTGGAAAATTAGGTTTTGGCCATCAGTTCCCCTTGAATTTTTTGAACAATGTGCGAGAGGTCCAAACTCTCTGTTAACGTCTTCAGCAGCAATTCGTCATTCTGAACCCCCTCCATGAACTCTTCATAGGACAACTCACCTAGAAAATAGATACACACACACACACTGAAACCAACATATTCAGTGCTGGTGGTGATAGATTACATATTTAGTGAATAATTTGCTATGGTTAACACTCATAGTTATAGACTTGCTGTGCATCAAAACAGTGGTTTAATCCAAATGAAACAACTCTGATTTCACATTAGTGTTCAGTTTGGAAAATCATACATTTAAACAATTATTATGCAGTTATATTGTACTATATGCTAGTGTTACAAGCTCTGATACTGTCAGTGTGATGGTATGACTGGGATCTTACCATCTCCATTGATGTCAATCTTGTCAAAGACCATGTTGGCAAAATCCTCGGCTGACATCTCATTAGGAACTCCATTGATGGCACGGATGGACTAGCATGACACAAAGAGATGAGATCATGTTTAAACTGAATGTCATTTTCCAACCAGTAGATGTCAGCTAAATGTCAGCTATCTGTCTCTGCACCTTGCATTACCATAGTATGAGCCACACCCCTCTAAACTTGAGATGGAATTTCCACTGCTTCATGTCTGCTGCCTTGCATCTCATTCAGACCCAAGTGCTCTTTGTAGGTTGTGCCAGGACAGTAATTGGGATTTTCTTAGGTCTGTTACTAAGCCATTCATCAAGCTTTAACATGACGCACCTTAATTATCAGAAGAAGCTCCTCACGGTCTATGCAGCCACTCCCATCGATGTCATACAGTTTAAAGTACCAGCGAAGCTTCTTCTGCACTCCTCCCTTCAGCACCAGACTCAGAGCAGCTACATACTCCATAAAATCAATGTAGCCATCCTAAAAAAAGGAGCAGGATACCATTTAACATTGTCATCATTGATTTCTTTTGAACTGACTTCCAGATAACATCTAATACAACATTCATAACTACTAAGACAAAGATGAGAGAAATTCACATATGTCAAGGAAGAGAATATCACTCCCAGTTAATAAGCATGTACATGTGGTAGTTCTCATGTATCTATTAGGAGGTTGCCCCTGTCTCATTTTAGGGCTGTGGGTCACTTGGTTAAGCAGCGTGGGATAAGCCCCGTCTCTAATACTCTAAGTTTATCTCCAACAGATTTCTATAAGCAGAGATAACTCAATCAACTTTCCTCCAATTAAAACACAAGTTCACACTGGAACAAAATAAACACACATTAAAAAAAAACAAACGTATGATCCAGTTCCTCCATTCATACAGTTCAATTTGCCTGAGCCTATTAATAGACATTGTTGGAAAGTGAAATCACATAAATAAATAAACATACATGTTTGTTTAAGATCTTTGTGGCTTCTTTGATGACAATAAGGATGATAATAATTTTCATTTTTGGTAATAGTTGTAGTGGTATTATCAGTGTTATTGGTACATTATGAGTGTGATTTGGATTTTTCATATTAGTGGCTTAACCATAAGTTATCTACCTAAAAATACATCTTTTTTTTTTTTTTTTTTTTTTAAACACCCTTTGTTTTATATCTAACGAATACTATTAGAAAACATTTTACTCTCAATGTTCAGTAATAATGAAAAACAAATAATGATGAGCAAACTTAAATATTCCACTTTCTTGACATAGTAATATCAGAATAAATACCCTAAAATCACCCTGGCAGAAGATAGTAAGATATCTTACATTATTCATGTCAAATGTCTCAAACATAGTCACAACGTAGGCGTTTGATGTCTCTGATAGATTCTTTAGCCCAAAGAATTTCTTGAACTCGTAGAAAGTGAGAAGTCCAGATGGGCACTCAGTCATGAATTTTCTGTACCACTGATGACTCTCACAAGCTTGTAGTTCCTCCACTGTCGACCCATTGCTGTTTCCCATGCCTGTTATTCACAATAAAGATGTAAAAAATCCTGTAAAAACCATAGCCAAAATTGCACCAAGCATCCAAGTATGGCAAGTATGCAGACTAGAAACTGTTTGTAAGCAGCAGTGTGTTCGTTAGCCAATCATCTCTCTGTGCGTCTGTGGGAAAGGCTCAGAAGTTGTAATCCACTTTACTTGTGAGCAACTTAACTAATTAAGAGCAGAAATAAATCCTTCTGTACAGGAATACACCAGCTGACAAAAATTGATATTTAAGATTTGATTCTTTTAGTTGACTATTATTATTATTATTATTATTATTATTATTATTATTATTAGTGCTACTGACTGGTACTTAGACAAATTGCATGCAGTTTGTATGTATTATTGTGCTTAATGAAATCTGCAACACAACTTGTGCCTCCCAAAGGCAGCTGAAGTAACTTTTCAAAACTGTATAAACCATAAATCATGAACTATGTTTAAGGATGTTCAGTTGCTTTACTGTCAGATACACTATAGTATGTATGTTTGGACTGGAGGTCAATAAACTCATTTTTAAAATACAGGATGGCTTCCTTTTGCAGCAAAGATCATCTTCAGAATATTTGACCGTATTCATAAATCTCCTTTCCTTAAGTCTCCTCATTATAGTCCTACATGATCTCACAGCTTACCCTAGTTTCATTTGAGGGATGGCCGTCACTGGGTTACTTTAAAGCTCCTCTTAAAGCTCCTCCATCTGCTGGCAGATGCACTCCAGTGGGCTCCTGGTGTGGGACAGCAATACGCCTCCAAGTGTGACTGTCATGTACTACTCAAAAGACTTTTTTTTGGTTTAAGGAACATTATATATAAGATTGAGAAGTTTTGTTACAGCAAGTTAAAGAGTCAGTTCAGCCAAATTACAAAAGCCCCCACCCCATTACAATAGAGGTGAATAGAATTTTATTTTATTAGTTATTGATTTATTTAACAGGGACAGTGCACTGAAATGAAGTGAGTAAGCTAAAGATTTACCCAAAAGTCTACAGTATTTTTCAGCTGATGTTCCTGAGCAGATGTTACCTTAAAGAAGATGATAAAACTAAAATTAAAGCAGTTATTGAAAAAGTTAATAAGCATGTAGAACAATAATAAAATGGGGATATTAATTTTAGTAAAAACAAATATACACATAAGACATGATTATGGTGCATTATCAGACAGCAGACAGCAGCACAAGTGCACAACATCAACAGACTGGAGACACCAAGGTGTTGTCACTTTCCTGAAATAGTATCCTCATTACTTAAGACAACACGCACAGCTGACTGTGAAGCTTTTTCAATGGAACTACTTTCAACAATAGAAATACTACAGTCACTGTTTCTTTCATCATAGTAACTGCAGACATGTTTCCACATGTTTCAGATATCTTCTGTAGTTTCATTTCCATTTTCCATTAGCAACCGTTTCAAACCTCATCATGATGGAATGTAAAATATCGATGGTCTTTCGATCATCGCTTTTTAATGTAGTGTCTGTCAGTGTAGAACATTGGCTGTAATTGTACTCATTCATGATTTTGCTAATCATAGGTTAGGGTCTGTATGATTTGTGGCTAAAATTACATGGGATCAAAGGGAAGGAAAGCAGAAGTTGATCAAAAAATAAAACTATACTGGTGCCTGCATTGGCACTGTTTGCCATCAGGACACTGATGTTTCAATAACACATGAATAAACTTTTATTATAATGTATTAATCACCTACCTGGTGTCCTAATGGGGTGGGTGAGGGTGGGAAGGGGGCTGAGGACAGGGCACTTAAATTACGTATAAGTGGGGTTTTTTTCTCATTTTTTTCACTTGCAGTTGCCATGTACTGCATATATACTATATGTTTGGATGTATTGATTTGCACTCTTGCTACTCCTCTTCACAAGTGGTGAACAAATACTGCAAGTGGACATTATGTAATGTATGGTGTGTGACAATATCAGACCAAAAGAACACTAACTATTTGTCCTGTTCTGTTCTAAGATATAATACAACAAAAAAAAAATCACAAAAAACTGTTTTATTAACTGTGTAAAGTGTCTTTATTAGTTTATATACAATTAAAAGATATAACTTTTATTCATCACTGCCAGCATTGTTGTTCTCCTCACTGAATCAACCTATGTAGCAACAAGAAAAGAAATGAAACAACTGAATAATAAAATGAATGAATGACTTGAAGAGCTCATGATGTGTGTAACTATTACTATTTGTATTTCTTGTGGTATCCTGAATAGAGCTGAACTGTATGCTCAGCATTGTGTAACAGGTATAGGCTCTTGCCAGCACATTCTTTACATTTCACCTCGCATCAGGCGGCATGAAAACCAAGGACAGAGGAACTGGATGGACCAGTCTAGTGTGTCGCCAGGACAACTAAGGTTCGGGTGTGACAGACAGACTTGACAGCAACACTGTGACTGTAGCCATGAAGGGGTGAAAAATGATTGACTGTCTTCCTGGAGAGGCTGGATATTTTAAAAATCCATGTAATTACATAAAAGCACGAGCACAAAACAGGTCATTCTCTTATTACAATTTACATTCAAATGTGATTTTTTTTGTCACACTTATCCTACTTGGATTATTATCAAACTTGGAAAGATACACCAGTGAGATAGTGGTGGAAGTGTCCAGATACTTCACACTAAATCAAAGTTCTGCCTCTGAACTGAAAATACTGTGCAGTTAAAGTACCCAGGAATTGCACTAAATACAGTACTTGAGTAAATGTACTTGTTACTTGCCATCACTGGTATTGACTTAATTACTTGGTGCGAACTGTAAACAACCACATCAACTCATGTTAACCTCCTTGGCCAAGAAGACACAAAGGTCTTCAGGCGGATGCTGGTGTTGGATCGTTGTCAGATATCAGCTCACTTGGAGCTTTAGAGGATTCCTGATCCTCTTAAGCCAAGACTCTTCAGCATGATCTTCACAGTTATCCTGTTTAACCCCAAGTCACATGCTTCACCATCCTTACATAAAAAATGCCATGGAATTTAGGTAAGACCTAAGTGATGCTACAGATCTGCAATAAAGATTAAAACCAACATATAAGGTTTCAACCATATTTAATAATTAAGTGAGAAAGAAAACATGTAGACACTTAATGTCTCTCCAGTCCTGGCTGCATTACTCATACTCATTTTAGTATCCAGTCTAAGATTGTTTGGATTACTTTTAAAGCCCTCTGTGGTATGGCTTTATTATACTGTATATTTCTGATATTTCTGACCAAATGTTTCACAAAACGTTTTAGGTCCAGGACAAAGGGGGAAGCAACACTGTGGAAGAAACTCTACCTGTCTAATTTGGCATAATGGATTTATGTTCTTTCCTATATTGTTTTATTTCTCAGTTTTTGACCATTTCCTGGATGTCTTGTTAGGTGATGATATTATATGTACACCTATTATTCAGTCACCTGGTTTTGAAAGGCTCATTAAAATAAATTGCACTTATTTATGACATAATGAGTTTTATTACATATTAACATTTACAACCATAAGAGCAGCTGATTTCCCAATAACACATTATATCCTGTTGAAATCCAACACAAAGGCCCCGTTTGATCCACATTAAATAAAAGCTTATTTGGCTTCTTATCCTGCTGCTGTAAAACTGTGTGATCCTGAACATGTTTATGGTTTATGATTAATGATTAATCAATGGTAATTAATCAAATCGTCGTTAAGTTCTTTCCAACCCCCCCCCCCCCCCCAAAAAAAAAAAAAAAAAAAAACACAAAGTGAAACCTCTGTCGCTGTCAAAAATATCGACCACAGTGCTGTAAAACGCAGATGTTGATGATAGGCTCATTTGACGGCGATTAAAGCTGGGCAGCCATTAAACTGAGCAAATTAAAGACGAGAGCTTAGAGAAATTTGTGCTGGAATGTCGGTGTGAAAGGAGGAGGAGGCCTCACCTGTTGGGAGTGTAAAAACAGGGAGGCACAGTGAAAGGAGAGGAGGCGGGGTTAGCTCCATTTTCTCTCCCTGTCCCGAAAAGTTTGCACCAAATCACAAGAGCCAGGTGTTCGGCGGTGCACCTGTCGCGTGTGTGCTCACCTGCTTTACCTCGGAGTTTACCGTGTTGATCAACATGTGTCAATAATCTCTTCTGAATCGAACATCTGCACATCAACCAATCCATAATCATGAAGAGGGGGACGCTGAACTTCTTGGGTCGAAAGAACCAGTCTCTTTTCGACACCAATATCAAAATCAAGGACATGGGTGAGTAACACTGCTTACACGGCCTATAGGCTATAATGCAGAATAAGTGTTTAATTAATGTGTTACTTAACAATAACACGACCTTTGTACGTGTTGGTGACATAGAGCAAAGGTGCCTGTCTCAACGAAACGCCCATATGGACCTAAAAACTGTTAATATCAACAGTGTTTAGTGTTATATTATGATGTGTACTGATAAATGAAATATTCATGCATGAAAAAAACTGTTCTCAAATGTGGATTTCCCTGCTTGGTAAATCAGGTTGACTTTACATATCTTAATTGTGACCTGACCTCTGTCCTGTGTTGCCTGAACAATGGTCAAAGGAAATAAAGGATTGTGGTTTAGGTGCAGACACACATCTCTAGAAACTCTAGTCAAGAAGGAACATTTGTAAAACTGTGATATCTCTATTATCTATTATTTAAAAGACATCTAAACCAGAGGTTTCAAGTGTTCTGGTTTAGTGTTGATTTTCACAGTTCAGACTTGTTAAGACACAGTTTGGTGAATCTGACTCGGCTTTTAATGTTGGATACACAACAAAATGGTATCTAGTTTTTATTTGTGGTTGTATCAAGACAGATTACAGCTGAAATATCCACAAAAACAAGTGATAACCTGAAAGTAGGGCTAGATAATACTGATGACATGAAAAAATCATATTACTCTTGTTTAATTCCATTGATATTAATACAACATTTTATAAATCCAAACTATTTATTGGTGCTATAAGAACACAGTATAACAACATAATATACATATTATAACAACTTAATGGCCGATCTTGTGGACCTTTAGGTGAAGATTTTTTATGAGATTATGAGAGCATATTTGCACAAGCCATTGTTGAGAAGAGCTCATTATTAATGTACATACTGTTCATGTCAAATCAGTTCAATTTAAAGCAGCCTTCACAACCAGGAAAAGACAACTTAAAAGCTCTACCGCAATGTTACGGTAACACAAATTCCAGACAACATCCACTCTCTCTCCTTCTCTCCCTTCGTGACATTGGTTCCATTCGATTGGCAAGAGCAGGAAACAAGTGCAATTGCTATGCAAAGCTGCAACATGAGAAAGAACATTTGAACATATTTAAATCAGGAAGGCGCACAGTAGGGAAACTAATCATTTGGTTAGACTGGTTTAACACCACGGCCAATCCCCTCTGCTGTCATTCGAGGTGACATAATGACATTTTTGGTCTAAACTGTATGACCATCATAGGGGACGATGTGATTTTTTTTTCTTCCTTTTTAATGTCATGCTCCTTCCTTGCTCCTCTTTGGCTCTTCTTTCTTCTGCTGTGATGTGAAGTGTTACTATAGAAGGCTGACAGGACATACACATTAAGTGCCTCTCAATGACAAGTCTCTTTCATCAGTCACTTATTGGACAAACAAAATGACTGACGCTGGAATGAACAGCAAAGGAATGTACGACTTCTAAACGTCTCTTCTGTAACAACCCCTCTGACCTCTGATATTATCTGTTATTGTAAGGTTTAGCAAAATGTTTTCTCAGGTACTCTGTTCTGTCATTGTTTGTACCTCTACATCTAGAGTTGGGTGGGGGAATCAGGATAACTTTAGTTTTGGGGTCTTTGCCTCAGTGCCATTGCTCTTTTGACTCACCTTTGCTCTTTGCCTATGTGTAAGAGAGATCAAGACCATTCTGACCCTTTCCACTTATAGTGAATAATAAAAAAGGTAATGATAAATAATCTCATTAAGATGTTTGACTTTGAAGCTCATTATCATTGTGCTTCTGTGTTTACAGTTAAATACATAAAGAACATTAAATGTATTAAACACATGAATGTTTAGTTGTTATCTGCTACCAGTTCTTTTAGCAAAAGCAGAAGTACCTACAATGCAATGAATTTAACTTAAATGTATCACAAAAAAACCTCCTGAAATCAATTACACATTGCTTCTTAACTGATAACTAATTTCTATTCGGAAATGTGATTATCACTATTGATGAAGCTTTCACTTCAATACAATGGTAAATAAAGATTACCATCAGCAGCGAATATTTATTTTGTTGTCAACAACAAAATGACACGCGACCACACAGCAGATAATTAGGCTGACAAATACTAAGAGACCAATTCAGAGCATAAAGTATCTCATTACCTGCACAATGACAAGGATAATAACTCACAGAGCTTTGAGAAGAAATTGAAGGGCGAAAATAATAAGTAGAAACTTGCTTTGCTACTAGAAGCCTGCCAGAGGCTAACGATGCTTTGCTTTTTATTTCCTCAGATAATGTGGAGTTGGTGCTGGGGTCATCAGCGATCCCAGAGTCAGGTACTGCCAGCGTGCGGGCCAGACCCACAGTCAAGCATCACGTGAGTATCTCAGGAAACCTTCATTGTGAACATTGATTTTTTTTATCATTCAGTTCCTGATGGTGAAGTAACAGGTAGGCATGTTAATAGTCTCCACTGTGTCTTCTACCTGCAAGTTAAGGTTTACTGAATCTTAAAGTCTGTATATGAAGAGCTACACAGATGCAAATGAACTGATAAATGTCAGTTTAGTGTTTGAATGGCAGAGTGCCTTTGAATCTGACTTAAATAAGCGTAGTGCCATGACACGTATGAATCTGGAAAAACAAGGCCTGTGTCTTTAACAAAGTGTTTGTTAAGTAATCAGTAATTTGTAATTTAGTATGTTTAACGTTTGAGTCGTTAGAGTTTGGAGCTGTTATCTGTCTGATGAAAGTCAAGCAGAGCTGCAAAGTCACTTTCCTATCTAAAAATTAAATATACTTTCATGTGGGAGTGATAAAACATGACATTTTTCTTGGAATGATATCCAATACAGCTGTTGATGATGACGTAACTCTCAATGAGATATCACAGCATGCTGTCCACAATAAAGATGATATCATCATTCAGGGAAAAAGCAACAATCAGTTAAACAGTATAGTGTTATGTTCAATCATTGCTTTGACAAGGGCTTTCAACTTCATTTTTTTGGTGGTTTAGAAAGATTCTCTTTTACTCGCCCCACTACATGAGCGGTTTGTTTGCTCTCATGCCTCCCATGAAATCGTCATGGTGCAGATACGCATACAAGCTCATCTCTGCTCTGGTTCACGCCTCAGTGTTTGGGAGTGTTCTGTGCATGTGTCTGTGGCATGTGTTGGTTGCGGCACGCCTAGCAGCACATGGGCAGGACGGTTCAGCCTGCTGCGACAGATGAAAGTGAGTCATTGCGCAGTGACCAAACAGATGAAATCAAACTGGATCATACGTCATTTTTAATGACACGCCCTTAGTCTGTGGTGCAGTGTTCAGAAACTACATCTGGTCCTGTAATTATTAGCAAAGAAAGTGTCAAAGTGTGCTATCTAAGACTGCAGCTGCCTGAAAATGAGATCAGTTTTATTATATGTATAAGAATATTATATATCTGTATAGAATCTGAACAGTTTGTAACATGTATGCAAACGCTGTAAAGACAGAATAACAGTATCTGAGCAAATTTAGGATGATAATTCATTAATAACCTAATTGTCATTAGCCTGTTGCTTAACTGAACTAGCAGATTACTCAAAGACTTTCAGCACAGCAATGTCAAGAGGTAGAGCAGTAAAATATGCTACGTGTTGCTGGAGAGGTTTTCTGCCCTTTGGAAGGGCATATACCACATTAACTCTCATGGACTTCTATTATGTCAACATAGTCTGTGTTTATTTTTAGCGTTGTTTCAGCTCTGATGAGAACAGCAAATCTTTCACTCTCCCTGTCTTTTTCTCCGTCTTTCTCACACAGACACAAACACACAGGTATCTAAGTGACAGCCTGCAATTTTCTCTGCCAGGCCCACTTTAACGCGAGTCAATGTGATGAATAATAGGTGTATCCTCTGATTCACCAACTGCTCCTCATGAGTGAAGTATGTGACGTGTACAAAAAAAGATACTTCAGAAACATGTCACCTCCATTTTCATCGTAGAAAACCTTCATATCAAAGAATAACCTAAATATACACTCTACTTCGTGACAAAGATAACAAATTAATTTGTTTTAGTACAGAACAGTAAGTTGTAGTAAAAAAGGTCTGTCATTCTCAGTCATACTTTTCTTAGACTTAAAATGATTATATAGTGTAATATGGCATTTGTGAACTGTCATACACTAGCTTCCTCATAATACTAAAACATGAGAGCAAATTATATATTTTGGCAGGAGTATTTGTTCTGTTAATTATCTAACAAGTATTGGACATGCTAACCTGTTTTCAAGGTACATTGAGCGTTGCAATAGTTGAAAACTGGTTTGATCACTCCACAAGTGAAGGAATACAAGGGGGAAAAACATCTTTTCAGCACCTCTACAACACAATGTGGAGTTTATTTCATCTCTAGCGCTGTTCCTGAACCATGCTTTCTTTCTTATGACTCAGTTGTTGAAATGTCAACAGGTTGATGGTGTTTGTTTTCTCCTCACAGTCCACATCTGAGAGTTTTCAAGGGTTTGCTGTCCCAACACCAAAAGTCCCTCTCCTCCCCCATGTAAATGGTCCCAAGACCAACGGTTCAGGTGAGCACCTACCGCTTAACTACCTCAAATATGTACTCTAAGTTTAACATGGCAAAGCCTGGAATTCTATTATATACACTCTGGATAATTTGTGGTAACTTAACTTTGACTTGGTTGATGGATCACAGCAATCAGAATGTCTCCATAAAGAGTTGAAAATTCAGGGCAGGTAAATGTTTGTCCAGGCAATTGCTCAATAGCCTTTCTGAACGAGTCCAAACAGCCAGACCAGATGGCAAGCATATTTACAGAATGGGAGTGTTTGCATTTATGGAAAGAAGTAGATATAATCCCATTTAAAATTATTTGTGAGCAATTCTACATCTGTGGATCTATTGATCCATTCAATAATAATTTGCAATAAAACTGTTCCTTACATGCCATAATTGCTTCGTTTTTAATCTGCTCTGAAACGTTCTCATCTTACTTGTTTTTTATGCTTTACACTTAATGTGACCTTTAAATGGATTCTTTATGATGTACGTACTGTAGTTATTATGCTTTTATTTTCATTTCTACACCCATGTGACATTGGTAATGTAGAGGGAAAGTACCTAGTCATATCCAGAATACTATAGGAATTATTGGCATGGTTGCCCTTCATAGAATTTCATTGTATTTTTATAATCCTGTTGACACACAGTATGTCTCTGATAGTGTTATTTCTACAGTGTGTTAACACTTCAAACATGGAACAGCACCACATGTTTAACAGTGCAAATGCTCATGCTACATAGCGCACTACAGCACTGGACTTTTCTCAATTATACTCTGTCTTCTTTCCATTCATAGTCAGTGGAGATCGTTTGTCCAATGGATCAGTTATCTCTGTGCCTGACCTTGTGGAGGGAGAAATATTTGTTCCTCCTCCTCCCTCTGTGGCCCCTCCACCCCCTCCAGGGACTTTTATCCCTCCTCCACCACACTTCATGGGCAACATAGATGGTCCAGACCTGGCAACTCTTCAGTCTCCTTCCATGCCTGCTCCAAAACTCATGTCACCAGCACCCTCCATGGAGGAGGATCTAAGCCTCTTAAAACCTCCACCAATGGCTCCACCAAAGCCTCCATCTACTTGTTCTAGCAGCTCTACATCATCTATACCCATTTCTATTCCACAACCAGTCAAAGTTCCTGAACATCCAAAATTTGCCCCACCACAGCCCCCTATTGAAAGGCAACAGAAGACTTCTAAAACGCCACCTCCAAAGCCCATTAGACTGTCCTCTATCTCCAACCTTGACTCCCCACCACAAACACCTGCCCCACCTCCACCTGGGCAAACACCCACACTGTCCACCTTCAATCCTCAAAACACAGCAAAGCTTTACAATGTTCCTCAGCCTTCTGTTCTCAGTGGGTATGAGGATCGTGACACCAGACCCAAGCAGATCTTACTCCTGGAGGATTCTGAGTCCGGTAAGTCTGCCCCAGTACTTGTTCAGGTAGATGGAAAAGCCCCTAAGGTGGCTCCACAATCTAAACCAATTTCCAAAGACGTACCAGATGTTAAGGAGAACTTACAAATTACCCCGCCCTCTCAGTCACCCCTACCTGAGCCAAAAAAGGAGGCTAATACAGGGACAGTTTCAGCACAGCAAGAAACAGAGAAACCTTTCGAGACTCCACATCAAACATCCCCCCAGCTTCAGAAAGTGAACAGTACTCAGGTGAATTCTGAAACAAGCCAGGACAAATATGAATCTCCAAGTCAAAGTCGCAAATTCAGTCCGTTATTAGATTGTAAACTACGCCACCTGAAGAATAGTGAAAGCAATGGGGCACGAGAGGGACCTGTAGCTTCCCCGCTAGCTCTCTTAATGGCAGCTAAGCAAAGAGAAAAGCAGAGATCGACTCTGTCAAGGGAAAACAGTGCCAAGAAGACTGAGCAGCCCTGTACGAGCATTCACCAGAGTGACTCAAATCGGAATTCCTTTATTGTCATCCCAGGATCCAGCTCACCCTTCTCTGTAACATCTCAAGAGAGAACACAGGAGAGACCAAAGTCTCTCAGTCCTGTGGAGAATATGCAAACAATTCAGACTCCAGAAAAATCCAGCAGCACCACACTGGTCAAGAATCAGATACCATCTACCAGTCCAGCTCTGAGCAGGACAGCAGAAGCTGCATCCCCAAATGCAAGCAACCTAGTTGTGCAGAAACTAGATACAGAGCAAAGCCTGACAAAGTCTCAGTCTCCACAGTGTGAGGATAATAAAGAGGAATTAAGTATGCCATTACTTCCCCCACCACCAGAGTTTGATGATTTTGATGAGATTGTGGAGCCCCCTCCTTCCATCCGTCCACCTGATCCTCCCGTGAAAAAGACACCAACGCCAACTGTAAACCCTCTTCCTCCAGTTCATGTTCCACCCCCTCCACCAAAACTTAACCCCCCAAACCCTCCAGCAGCTCCAAAGCTCCCACCTCCTGACACTGATGTCAAACCAAAGCAACAAGTTCAGACAAAATCCCAAGTGGCCCCTACTCAGCTACCATCTACTCTTTCGCCTAGTCAGGCTACACTCCTGAGCATCTTACAAAAGAAGATGTTGGAAATGGACCACAAACTAACTCCCATGAAAGATGTAGACTCCAGTTCTGATGACTGGGGTGCCCCCCAGTCTAATGAGGACACTAAGATCCCTGTTGTCCCCAAAGCCACACCACAGAGTACAAATTACCCTGTGGCCAAGAAAGTAGCAACCCTGGACATGCGGGAATTGGAGGGTAAAGTGGTCAAAAAGTATCAGGAGACGTCCTCAAAAAAAGCTACTACCAGGTAAGACTTCCCGTGCTCAAATATGACAACATCATTATTTAAGTCAGTAAGCCCAATGTTTGGGTAAAGTATCCACTCATAATTATGATTGTGTTCTTCTTTTCAGCAATGGACCACAGTCAAAACATCAGTATGGTATGACTTTCACAGTTCGGCCTGGAACCAAACAACCTATTACTCTTGTCAGTAAAGGGGATTCTCCATGAGAGGAGTAAATAAGATAGGTGTTCTTCAATATAAAGCCCATATTGCTTTTGATTGTAAAATGTACTTTTACATCAGAAGGAGTTTGTGCAATGGGGGAAAAAGCACTTTGAACAAATGAGTTACACAAATGTGGTTGTCAGATATATTGAAAATGTCTCTTAACGATGGTTTGCTCTGCTATGAATAATGTGTGAATGTATTGCTCACTTTCCAGAAAAAAAAACACTGTCAAATAGTTTTCTTTTCTGTTTTTCTGTTTTATTTTTGTTGAGGTCTAAAGAGAGAGTGGACCATGCACCAAGTTTTTTTTGCTGCTGTCATTTATTCAGTCTTCAGTAGATTTAATAATCTATTGAATCTACTGTAATCTTGATTGTAAAATAGAAAAATTACATAAAATGTAATTATCGTGGTTCATGCTGTAATTACATGTCCCATAACTGAAATGTTCCTTCACTGTTACATATACATTTTGTAGGTCCATTGGAAAGAAGCCAACATTAAATTCAGACGAGTGCTGGAGTGTGTTTCTCATATTTATTGATCTAGGAAATGTTTTGCCATCTTTATAACATTTATTCTGCATGTATCAATGTAGCTACATTTGTGTTGCTATGCTGTAAATACCAGTTTGTATAAGATTAAAATAGAACATACATACTGTAAGATGTAGTTGTATGTACATGTTAAAGTTGTGTAATCAAAATATTTAAAATATTGGTTATGAAGTCTTTAAGCAGAGTTGTGTATCTACACCTAATGTTGTCCAACAACTCCCTAACTGGAAAATAAATCCTAACAGTAATTTAAATTTAGTTGATTTTTTGTGTACAGTTTTAAGGTGTTGTGTTATTGTCAAGACATCTTAGTCATCATTACGTTGATGATCATTAGTTAAGTGAAAGTTGACTTGGACACAAACTCTAAATCAGAAACAGATCACATGGCTGACAAAACAAGGTGAAACCCTGTAGACAGAAGCACAGCCAATATTGTGCTTTTTGTTGTGCATATGAGCAAGATTTTAACAAAATGGCATCATAGTTGCACTATCAACATAAAGACTTTCATCAGCAATGTTCCCTCTAATAATGTAACATGTTTCATGACATAATGAGGCTAGATTCAGGAGCTTTGTAGATCTCATTTTTAAAATGAATTTCTCAAATCAATCACATCTAGTAAAACATTATCTAATTACTCAGTATACAGAACTTCCACTGTTAATTAGCTCCGACATATCCTCAGTCACAACAGTACAATATGAACAACAACAGTTGGGGTCAAAAATCAGCTTGGCTATGTATGGTGGTATATATGTATGTGTGCATTATATATACACACAATCTACATACATACTCTTGATGATGATATGGATAATTTGCCTAAGTCCTTTTAAGAACATGCTACTTATCAAACACAATACTTAAACTCTACAGCCATGCTGGCAGTTCTGAGATTGTATGTAGGGACAGCTGTGCTTTGAGCTTAATGTTCATACTAATAATATTTATGTTATAGTTTAGTATGATAGCATGCTAACATTTGCTAATTAGCACTAAACAAAATAATTTTGACCTGATGGTGGCACAAGAGGACAAGTCAAGTAATCATTACAGTCAAGACACATCATCTGGGAAGCATGAATGGCTGTATGAAGTTTTGAGTCAATCTATGAAGTAGATCTGAAGACATTCCACAGAATAAGTGAAAAGTTTAACCTGCTGGCGGTGTTAGATGACAAGTCAGGGGAGGTCCAAAGTCAATAGGATTCATCCTCTGGCAACTATTAATGTCAAAAGTTACTAAATGTAATTGCAATCCGTCCATTAGTTGCTGAGATTTCTCTGTCTGGACTGACTCAGATTGCCATCCCTGGAGCCACACCCCTAGCATGGCTAAAAATAATTTTCCACTATGGTGAGCTACACTGCTGGTGTTCATCATTAATATAGAGAATGGCATGCAAAGACATTTATTATTATGGTAAGGTTTATATTATTAGCCATTTCACATCATGCTAGCACCATGGGAAAATGATTATGGAATACACAGATGACCAATGACACCTTACCTGCCACTGAGAGCAGATCACACATGTAATCTTGTTAACTTCTGAGCCAGCCACCCACACTTAAACACATGAACATACTACCCTCGTCTGACCCGGCAGTGGTTCAACAGGGTCTGCCTCAGCCACACTGTTTTATAAGTGTACAGTATATAGCAAATACCTATCTGCAGCATGAACACAGACAAGGTACGCATAGCATACAGTGCTGCTTGAAGGTTTGTGAACCCTTTAGAATTGGCTCTATTTCTGCATAAATATAACCTAAAACATGATCAGATTTCCATTCAAATCTTAAAACTAGATAAAGACACATCATATAAAGAAATGAGACAAAAATCAAGTGCGAGTCTGGGAAGCCCTGCCTTATTTAAAGAAGAGAAATCTGGGTCTTCAAAGTCTGGGCTGGAAAAGGTCGCAAAACCACAAAGAGTTTGGACTCCGGTCAATTATCAGGCAAATTGAATACAAATTGAAGACATTAAAAACCACTGTTACCTTCCCCAGGAGTGGTCAAACAACAACAACAAAAAATCACACTAAGAGCAACATGTAATACTTTGAGAAGCCACAAGGGACCCCAGGTTAATATCTAGGAAACTAAAGGCTGCTCTTGCAGTGGCTGCAGTCAACGTTCATGAGTGCATCATCAGGAGAACATTGAACATCAACGGTGTGCATGGCAGAGTTGCAAGGAGAAAGCCACGTCTCTCCAAAAAGAGCATAATTGCTGTCTATGGTTTGCTCAATACCATGTGGATAAGCCAGAGGGTGATTGGAAAAATGTTCTGTGGATGGATGAGACCAAAATCAAACTTTTTGGCTTGAGTGAGAAGTGTTTGGTGTTTGGTGATGAGCAAACACTGCATTCCAGCATAAGAACCTTAACCCATCTATGAAACATGGTGGTGGTGGTAGTATCATTGTTTGGGCTGCTTTGCTGCCTCTGAAGCAGGACAGCTTACAATCATTGAAAGAGCTATGAGTTCCGAGTTGTACCAGCACATTCTACAAGAAAATGTCAAGACATCCATCTGTGAACTGAAGCTCAAAAGAAAGGTTGTCATGCAATAAGACAATGACCATAAACACACAAGTTTTTCTACCAAAGAATGGTTAAAGCAGAAGAAAGATAAATGTTTTGGAATGGCCCAGTCAAAGTCCTGACCCAAATCCTATAGAAATGCTGAGCAGAAGCACCTGAAGCAGGCTGTTCATGCAATGAAGCCCATCAACATCTGAGTTGAGACTGTTCTGTAAGTAGGAATGGGCTAAAATTCCTGCTGCAAAAGTTTGTCACACCAGTTATTGAAAGCAAGGGTTCATACACTCTTTCCTCACACAAATATGTAAAATTGGATAATTTTCCTCAATAAATCAATGAAAAAGTTTTTTGTTTTAGTCATATCTGCTTAATCGGGTTCACTTTATCTAGTTTTAGGACTTATGTGAAAATCTGATCACGTTTTAGGTCATATTTATGCAGAAAATTTTAAAGGGTTCACAAACTTTCAAGCAGCACTGTATATCGAACATCAAAAAACACAAATAAATAACAAAATGGTATTGCTATTTCAACATTAAGTTACCTTTAATGTAAAACTTTCAATACAAATGGGTAGCCTCATATATCATTACAGCTGGATGGAACTGCTATACAGTATGAAAGACGTGAAGAGAGACTGTATTGTACAGTATAGTTTTAATGCATCAAAGCAAGGACTGGAAGAGCAAAAGTCAAAGTATTGTGCATATATTTTAGGGTACTGAATGACAATGAGCAACTTTAATCCACATCTCCTGACTGGCATGTTAGATTTAAATTTTTAGATACACCCCTCAAAAATAGAGGGGAGGTTAAGTGATTTTAAACCTTGCTCTTCCAAGGTGTGTGATCATCTGTTGGATCTAAGAGGAGGAGTTGGAAGCTGCTGGATCCACTGTGTGGTGAAGCACAAGGTGATCCCAGCCCACAGTCGAGAGGCTGTTGGAGCCGCCATGGAGCCAGCACACACCTTTGACAAAGTCCTGGTGTCGCCGATCTCTAAATCTACAGGTGCAGAATATATGATTAGTATTTTGACTGGTGCAGGAGACTGGTCAGGTGATTTCAGTTATGAAGTGCAAAGACTCACATTTCTCGGAGTTCAGAGTTCATAACAGTGAGGGAACAGTCATCACTTATGGAGGCTAGCAAGGAGGCACTGCGGAGAAAAAAAAAAAGAGTTATAATTCAGAAAGGAGTAAGATAAGAGACAATGAAGTCTAATAGAATTTATGTTTACCTATGTGTAGAGAAGGCTAGCCCGTTAACTCTGCGGCTGTGGACGTTCTCCACCCGAGTAGGCTCCGTTCCCAGGAAATCCTTCAATGTCACTCTGCCCATCTCATCACCTGGGGCAAAAATAAGTATGATCATAATCACAGGGACTACTAATTCAGAGCCTCTGTCACTCAAGCAATCTGTACTACTGGTCCTTACCAAAAGCAATGGTGCTTCTGTGGTGGGGGTGCCAAGCTACGGTTGTAGGCGAACAGCTGGGAGCCTCTAAATCTGAAACAAAATCAGAGAGCAATAGAAGATGCGTAATAATTTTTAAAAAAGCATCTTGGCACGATGCAACACCAAGAAATGACCTAGAGACACTATTAATAGATACTAAGTAACTGGTGAAACTTAATCTGCCATTTTCACAGTTGGCCTTGTTTAGCAAAATGAAAGCTGGGAGAGTTTGCTCACCTATTCTTGAGGCTGGTTTATTTGGCTTCCTTCTGTCCCACATCAACACACGGCCATCCTAAAATATTACAACAGATTAAGTTTGATGACGTATATTTTTACAGTCCTCTTTTATCTCACAACTGAACCATCTTATTTACTACCGGATTATCTTCGTTACACAGTATTTATGGTTAGAAATTCTACTTGTATCAGGTTCTATTATTTATTGTTTGTTTGTCGTTGTGTTCACATCACTGCATGGAAACTGATGATGATGACTGGTATCTTACTTGACCACAGGAGACGAAGAGAGAATCATCCACAGGACTGCAGGCAACACAACTGATTGGCTGTGTGTGTGCTGAGGGAGGAATAAAGAGACATATTCAGTTATAGTTTTAGTAATCTCTTATGAGTGAGGCCTTTAGTTTTAAAATGTTTGGATCTGCACCAAAATGCACATAATGATAGGCAATACATGTCCCAGATATCCAACTATCTATCGATCTTTTTTTTCGGTTAAGTGAAGAGAAATGTACACTTAGTGGCAAATATTAAAAACCCATAAAATAAAAACTTGAAGTAAATGTGCTTTTAAGATAAATCAACATTGTCCACTTCTACAATCTAGTTATACTGAGAAGAGTTTGGAGATGTTCTCTTACCATTGTATGTAGTGACAACCATCTCCTGACTGAGATCCCAGACTTTAATTCTATAGTGAAGAGAAGGAAATTGGTGAATTGTGATGAAAGGAGTGATGATTTAAACCAATAAATAAATAATACCAAAGTTAAAAACATGCCTCTGTTCTGCAGTGACACTTATGCATCATTGTGTGTATCCATATAAAACAGAGTCTGACCTGCAGTCCATGCTGCCAGTGACAGCACTGCTTGCTCCAGCAACGGGGCTCACTGTGGTGACAATATGGTCATGCTCCTGTTTGGTGAAACGATTCACCAGCAAGCGCTCATCCTCTGCCAGTTCCCACAGCTCCAAGGCACCTGCACAGTCAAACAAATCCAGTTTAACAATCAAATCTCAAACCCACTGCTTGATTTGTAACAAAGATCAGTCAGCATCTTACCAGAGTCTGATGCAACAACGACACCCTTTTCTGACACCCATTTGACATCTATGACACCAGCCTCAGTCTGCACACCAGCTTTGCAGAATCCCTCATTGGGGGCCTGTTCAGGGTCACTGTAGATCCACACAGAGCCCTGCCAGCTCCTGCCAGTGAGGCTGGAGGCACCGAGCAGCAGGGTGCCATCTGAAAAAAGACATTATAATAAGATGAAAAAATGCAGTCTCAAATGCTGTAGTGACAGCTATCATTAAGAGCAAAATTCTTCAATTTGGCTGGCATCCAATTGTCAAAACAGCTCATCTTTATGCTGTGAAATGCAGTTTGATCAACATGCTCGCTCATTCTCACAACTACTTGCACCTATTCTAAAGCCTTATGATAAACAAATGTGCTATTTGTTTAAAAATCGCCTCCACACTTGTATTAAGATGTACAAAAATAATCTGCTTGGAACAATAATGTGTGTCTGGTATGGTTAATGTTTCCAGAAAAAAGTATAATTATCATGTTAAAATATTTAAAACTGCATCTCCTCCTTCTCCCTCATTAAAAATTCAGAATCTATGAATATGTAAATATATTTAATCTCAGAAGTTTAACTGCTAGACACAAGATGCCTCCTACTTCACTTTAAAGTCCATTTTCAGTGTTGGTGCACTGGAGGCTTCAAGTTTCCACAACACATCTGTATAAATTGAATATTGGACCAGAATCGGCTTCAAAATTGGTTATGATGTCACAAATTCTGCTTGTAGGCCTGTCCTTTATAATTTCATTTTCAATGAGCTCAGAGAAACTTTCCACTTTCAGCAGATGGATGTGGAAACATCATTCTAGCATCAAACTGCACATACGTCATTCACACAGTGAAGCTTTATCTTTGACTGTAGCAACAAGAAGAAGTGGAGGGTGACTTTAACATTTTGCCGGACTGTATATACACCAAACTTAACCAGAAGATTATTGCACATCAGTCCAGATGTGAGCAGACTAATAACAAACCAACTAGCGGCACCACGTGTTTACCTGAGTAACCAACACTAACCTGCCTTGTTACCTACCTGCTCTGTATTGCGCTGAGCACAGATGCTTCTCCATGCATGCCGGAGCATTGGGGGGGATGTTCCAGCGGTTTTCCTTGATCATGCTAGTATCCACCGCACTTTTCATCCAGACAACGCACTCGAAATCTTCACTCGGTACAGATATGGGTTTCCAAACAACTTTCGCGCTATCTTCACCTTAGCTA
The DNA here is from genome assembly GCA_029490765.1 of Euthynnus affinis. NCBI lineage: Eukaryota > Metazoa > Chordata > Actinopteri > Scombriformes > Scombridae > Euthynnus > Euthynnus affinis. The sequence goes on along the minus strand of CM055840.1, from coordinate 16,651,810 downwards.
GCTAGCGTTACTGACACCACGGGTTTTTTGGTCTAGTTTATTTGCAGTTTATCGTATCCTAAAAACACGATGGTGTCTGCGTTGCGTAAAACACAACAATGGGTGATGTTGCTAAAGTTGCCGTTTCAAGAATGAATGAACAAGTGAACAGCAACACATGGAGGAACATACACTTCCTGCTCCGGGTCTCTGCTTCTTCTTCTTCTTCTTCTTAAGGTTAATCGGCAGTTGGCAAACAATGAATTGGTGCATTACCGCCACCAACTGGTATGGACTGTGGCTCAGAAAGTCTAGTATTTACAATATTCATAAAAAAAACCCCATATATTCTCAGTCACTCATTTCTTGAGTTCATTTGTAGAATATCTATTAGATAAAAATGTACTTTTATCTCTCTGAAGTTTTGAATCAGATGCTTTCTTTCTGCTTCATATTTCTGACAGTGTAGCATAAAACGCTCGACTGTTTTTTCTTGCTCACATCTGCCTGCATTATGTTAGCCTATTTTGAATAGTGTAATGTTTAGTCCAGTGTGTCTAAGTCTTGGCATTATTGTCTCATCTCTCCTGCATACCTCATTTCTCCCACTTTCCTTTGAACTCTCTGAACTAAAACCATCATCCTTTCCTCTCTTCCTCACATTGCTTTTGCCGCCTTCTTTGCTTAATAATGCTTTTGATTTCTGTCCTGCTGAAGCTATAACTGCCAAATCAATGTGATTTTTTTTGTGGCCTCCTTTGCAACCCTGTCTGCCATTTCATTTGTTTTGACACCAATATGTGCCAGTACCCATCAAAATATTACTGCAAAACCCATCATTTGAATTCTGTATTATGTTTGTTGTACTTCTATCAAAATGTCTGGTCTGCTGTCCTTTTCAACAGTTCTTTATATTTTGTGGTATAATCCAACACTCTATTTCTCCATCTTACTCCAGTTATCCAGGTTGAGTATAGTTCACAGAGTAAAAACAGTTTCTCCAAGTGCACTGGATGAGGATGTGTTTTACCGTCTCTGCTCCTCCACACTCACATTTGCCTTTTCGGTATTTTCCAGTCAGAGCCAGCCCATTCCTAAACTCACAATGCCCATGCCTCAGTCTGGTCATTACAACTTCTTCGAGTCTTTTCTTTGGCAGGCAAAATTGTTTTGTTTTTTTTTTGTTTTTTTTTGCTTTTTCCACGGTTTTCTGTATTGCAAAGATATCCCCTACTTCTCTTTTTCCCATGTATTTTGCCACATTTTTAAAACTGACTGTTTATGATTGAAAAACATTGTGACAGGCCGTATTGTAGATTCATTCAGATTTAATTTCTAATCTTTGTAGCATTATTTGCAACATTATCTGCTTCCTTGATGCCTTCCATGTGAGCTGGTACCCAAACAAAACCCACCTCACACCCTGCTATGTGAATTCTGTACAATGTTTGATAAATTTCTGTCAGTATATATCAGGTTTGAACTTGGATTTGATCTCTCTTATTGTAGTTAAAGCTGCATTAGTATATTAGTTCCATCTTCAGATAGATAGATATGTAGATAGATAGATAGTACTTGATTAATCTCAAAGGGAAATTAAAGTGTCACAGCAGCCACTTGACATAGAGACTATAGAGATATAACTATAACTATAATATAGTACATTGTACTTTAGTCAGGTGGATATTGCTAATATAAATATTAGCCATAACTTGTCCTGTCAATCTAGTGCATTATATGCTACTTCCTGTTAAACACACTGAATGACCCTGAACATCATTTCATGATTAGAAATACAGTTCATTTGTTCAGTTGTTTTCATTGGTTTGACTTCATACATTTCCCTGATGTTAGATGTTAATACCGATTATCTTGCCTGTTTTATTGTCATGCTGTTACACTTGTTGCAAACTACATTCTAGGCAATATTTTTGTTTTCATGGATACACTTGCTCATATCTTAAAAATGTGGTATAAACCTGCCCAAAACTGGGGGAGCAGTAATCATCAATCCTCTTTAAGGGTGCATGAAATATTGAAAGGAAAATTCCATGATATTTTACAGCAGCTGGCTTAAATTACAAACATCCTCTGGAGTCAATTATTTCATTGTCCATTCATCTCCCAGTTTTTACCAGTAACCCTGTTATCCCTCCAAACAAACCATCCTCTGCTCATCCACAAAACTGACAACAACATTTCGATGCTTTCCTATCATGTACTGTGTTTCTACTTAATTATTCTTAATTAATTATTTTCGCTTAATACTTTAATTCTTCATCTTCACAATGGCAGTGCCCAGTAAATAACAAATATCAAATAAAATGATAGTACAACTAGTGGACTGATTAGCCCACTGTCACATTTATTTACTGTCTCCTGGAATAGTACTAACATATTGTCAGATAGGGTCAGTGCAGAGACGTCTTGGCCTACACATGACATGACATCTTTGTTTCCCTGCAAAAACCACAGCATTATAACTTTATTATGTTTTTCAATGAAAATGAGAATAATGATGTAAAGATGATCATTCACTCTAATATTGCAAATCATATTGCAATTACAATATCAGACAAAATAATCGCAATTAGATGTTTTTTTTTTTAATCGCTAAGTCTTAGTGGGGATATACTGTATATCATAGGATAGCTAATGGTGTAGTTTTATGTGGAGAGAGATGAATTGCTTTTGTTCATTTGACAAAGAGAGGTTTCATGGTGAGCAAATCTGTAAATTGTAATTCAACTAACAGGAAATCAGTGGTGTTGTAATTCACACATTGCATTTTTTGATCTATCATCATTGTGTAGAAGAAGTTATGAGGTCCTTTACTTAAAAAAAAGTTAAAAAAAACAAAAAACAAAAAAACAAAAACAATACAGCAATGTAAAAATACTTCATTACAAGTAAAAGTCCTGCATGTAAAAATCCTATTTAAATAAAAGTACATAAGTATTATCAGCTTGATGTAGTTAAAGTATTTCAGTAAAAGTAGTCGTTTGGTCCCTCTGACTGATATATTATTATATATGACATCAGTAGATTATTAATACTGAAGCATCACTGTGTAAGAAGCATGTTACTGTTGTAGCTGCTGGAGGTGGAGCTAGTTTCAACTATTTATACACAGTTAGCTAGTTTAGTCCAGTGGTTCCCAACCTAGGGGTTGGGCCCCTCCAAAGGGTCACCAGATAAATCTGAAGGGTTATGAGATGATTAATGGGAGAGGAAAAAGAAAAAACAAAGTTCTGATACACAAATCTGTTTTCAATTTTTGGACTTTTTATCTAAACTTAGATTTTTGGTGAAATATTGGATCATTTGAACATTTATTGAAATGAAACCATGTAAGAAGTTTACATGGTGGAGCTACTTGGTGGAGCTGTTAACAACTCATAGAAATCTGAAATGTGACCCTGACTACACACTGCTTTTTGTAAGGCGTCAAACACCAAAAAGGTTGGAAACCACTGGTTTCATCTTTAACAATGTGTTGTATTTTAAAAGCTTGTTATATTATCCATTGTCTCAAATCTTCATCTGAAAAGTAACTAAAGCTGTCAGATAAATGTAGCGGAATAGAAAGTACGATATTTCCCTCTGAAATGTAGTGGAGTGGAAGTATAAAGTACCATCAATTGAAAATACTCAAGTAAAGTACAAATACCTCAAAATTCCACTTTCGTCCAGTACTTGAGTAAATGTACTTTGTTACATTCCACCACTGTCTACCATGGAATGATTTCTGTATAGTAAAAGGGTGAGCATTATGTTACAAACTTCCACTTTAAAAGCAGAAGAGAAGTTTTTATAGCTTTTATAACAATGTCTAAATCAGTGCTTTTCAACCTTTTTTGAGCCAGCGACCCCTATTCACTTTCCAGGTCCCTTACCGCCCCATCAATTAAAATGCAGGCTATTTGTCTTCCCTGAATATTAATGTTGATTATTATTCTGTGTTATATAATTGAAAAGCATGTCACTGTATGCCAAAGAATAGATTTAACTGGACAGAATATCATTATCATTCATTTCTTTGGGAGCAAAAAAGCCATGTGAATAGAAATTATATTTGTAGGTGTTTAAACAGATGCAACGGTTAGACATTTGACATTCACACTTTAATTAGGTCTCGTTATTGACCATGAACAGTAGCCAATCAGAAAACAGTAATTTGGTGCCAATCAAGAACCATTCTTATTAAGTATTTCCCTCTGAAAATAAAGTGGAGTGGAAATATAAACTGGCATCAAATGGAAATACCCAAGGACAGTACAAGTACCTCAAAAGTGCATTTAAGTACAGTACTTGAGTAAATATACTATCTTACTTTGTCTACCGTGGATATAAGCTTTTATTATGAAGGTAAACAAGCGGAAGTGGCGGTTAGCTTGTTGCTAACTTTACACTTCTGTCCCTCTGTCTAAAATCGATAAGTGATTGGTTTTCTTGATGGTTAAGATTTTGTGGGTCTATTGACGTGTTCGCGAAAAGGTAAGCACGCAACTATGTGAAGTAGTTAAACTGAAATATTGTCTGAACATTAAGTGTCGTCGAAGCTTTTAGCGGCAGCTTTGTAACATTATTACAGTGATGCCTTTGTCTCGGCTCTGACGCTGGATGATGGAGAAGGCTAGCCGTTATTTGTAGCTAACGTTAGCTGTCCTGTGGTTTGTGTCTGCGCTGTGCACACTGAGTGACACTCAGGTACGTGGACAGACAGCTGCTGCTCTGTACGCCGGTTCACTGCCAGTGTGTGCACACTGGTCTGCAGAGCGCAGCTACGTGACATCAGGGAACATTTTCTGGTGAGTCAAACCTGCAGACCTGCCAGCAGTGGTCCTGCTGTAATAGGAAAGGTCATTTTAGGTGATTCAAGTCAGCTGGCAGGGTTGTCACCTTTCAAAAACTGAAAATAAGCAACATAAAACTCATTATGAGGCTGTATGGGATTGTTTCAAAAACATTTGAATTGCTAAATTATGTTGCCACATAGTAAGCATGATTCTCAAGTAAAGCATTTAATTAGGGGTCCATTTAATTAGGGGTCCATGTACACGTGTGACAAAATCCCCATCATGGATCACATGTGGGAAGCAACAAAACAAACAATAACAGCAAAATATGCCCATTTTAATCATCAAGTTTTCTACCATATTGTCAAAAGAACTGTTTGTAATAAATGTTTTCCCCTTTCTGCATTCATTCATTTTCTTTACTGCTTATCTTAGAGGGTGTCATGTTGTCTTCTTTCCTTGTTTTTACATAAAGAAATAAGTGTTTATGAATTGTGTTAGCTATGTATTCCAACTGAAAAAGCAAATCCATTTTTTGCTAATTTATTTGATATCTGTTAAACGAGAGACATAAACATTAATTTATTAATGACTGCTTAGTCCATCACTATTGTAATGGCAACCAATGGCATCCTTATGATTTATCAATTTACATAAGGGCCCGACTGATAATGGATTTTTGTGGTCGATGACAATACTAAAAAAAAATATTGTTGTATATTGGACAACATATGCACTGATACTGATGTATCTGCCAAAATTAGATCCTGTTGTGAAACTGTAATGTTCATGTCTCTAATGTGAGATATTTTCCATGCAGTAATACTTGTTACTTCATTGGTTCTTCTACTTCAGGGGTTCGTCATGGCCTTGAAAAGGAGAAGGGCGACCTCCCCCTCTAGCAGTGTGAGTGGAGGAGATTTTGACGATAGCCAGGCTTCATCGTTAGTGTCTTCAATTGGGAGAAAGAGGAGAAGGACCTCAAACATTCCAACTGTGGATCCTGTAATTTTACAGATTTCAGTCACTGTTTTCCTTTTAACATACTGTCAGAATTACGCTATAACGCTGATTGATTTAGTAGCTGACACTGGGGAGGATGTGCATCCTGTTTAGTGTTTAACGTTTGTCTTTGCAGATTGCTGTATGTCACGAACTGTACAACACAGTCAGAGATTACAAGGATGACCAGGGCAGGATGTTATGTGAGCTGTTCATCAGAGCTCCTAAACGAAGGTGAGGAGACAGATGAGTTATCGTTAGATATGAGCAGATTATTATATCCTGAAATTACTTTTAATACCAAACAAGCAATCTAACACAAACATTAGACTGAATATTTACAAGTCTCCATTCCTTAAAGGAATCAACCAGACTATTACCTTGTGGTGTCTCAGCCTATTGACATGATGAAGATCCAGCAGAAATTAAAGATGGAGGAGTATGATGATGTTGAACAACTCACCAGTGACTTTCAGCTCTTATTCAACAATGCAAAAACGTATTATAAGGTAACAAACATATGATTAAAAACTTAGAAACAAAAGTTGTGTGAATGATGTGTGAAGGAAATAAAATTACAGCTAAGGCTACAACCATAAAATGAATGTCTTTCTTGTGTGTAGTCTGACAGTCCTGAGTACAGGGCAGCCTGTAAACTGTGGGACCTTTACCTGCGAACCAAGAATGAGTTTGTTCAGCGAGGGGAATATGATGATGATGAGGAGGATGGCTACGATGCACAAGACAATCCCGGCGGGTCCACTGAAGATGAGGTGACACTCGCATACATTACTGATAGCATTGTTTTATCGTAGCTCTTCATTTAATATGTAGGGCAAATATCAACCCCCACTGTGGTACATGACATACAAGATATTAATAAACACTATCAAGAATAATAAATGATAGAAACTTTTAGAGCTGAAACGATTAATTGATTAGTAGAAAATGAATCACCAAATATTTTGATAATTGATAATCATTTTGAGCCCTTGTTTTCAAGAAAAATGTCCAAATTCTCTTGTTCCTGCTTCTTAAATGTCAATATTTTCTGGTTTCTTTAGTCTTCAATTATAATAACTGAATTAGTTTGAGTTGTGGACTGTTGTTCAAGATAAAACAAGACATTTTAGGTTGCATCTTTGGCCCTGGGAACCGGTGTTTGACATTTTTCACAATTTCAAGCATTTTACAGACCAAACAACTAATTGGTTAATTTAGAAATAATCAACAGATTAATTGATAATGAAAATAATTTGTAGTTGCAGCCCTAAAAACTTATTATACTTAGAACACAGATTTCCTTTGGGATTGGTTTATATAATTTGAAGAATTTTTAGCATTTTGTTGCTTTGTTTTCATTGTAATGACTAAACAAGTTAAGTACATAGTCTCATATTGTCAGTTGTATCAAGTGAAACCACACAGCAAGCAAATCTCACCATTGACAGATTTACATTTTCAATTGTTTTAAGGAAAAACAATATTTTAACTTTAAGAAGTTATAATTGTAGACTTGTCACAGTAGAGTAGTTGTTTCCACTGTAGTTTGAATATATACAGTATATACATCTATATCATTGATGGTGATACTGTATTTTCTTGCCTAAACTATGACTACTTGTATACGACAGAGTGCACCTACCTGCTTGAGAGAGGTCCTTGAGCAGCTCCTAGATGCTGTAGTGTCTTACACCGAGCCTACTGGCCGTCTGGTCAGCGAGCTGTTCCAGAAGCTGCCTTCCAAAGTGGTAGGAGCACCTCACAGCAGCTTAAGAAATAATCTGAAAAATTAGTGACTTGGCTTTGATGTGAAGTTTCCTTTCCTTTTTTTTTTTTTTTAAATTTAGCAATATCCAGATTATTATGCCATCATTAAGGAGCCAATAGATCTGAAAATCATTGCTCAAAAGATTCAGGTATGACACTTTCACTTCCTTCTTTCAATATACTTTGATACATTTTGTTGATAAAATGTCCAATAACTGTATTTGCTTTTAGATGGGCCACTACAGGAGTGTTAGCACAATGGCTAAAGACATAGACTTGCTGGTCAAAAATGCCAAAACTTATAATGAGCCTGGATCGCAGGTGTTTAAGGTGAGTGTAATTGAGAATATGATACATAAAATATGGCATTAGCAGTATTTGACATACAAACCTATAACCTACATTTGTGTTCCAGGATGCAAACACCATTAAAAAGATTTTTGCACAAAAGAAGTCTGAAATGGAACATGGAGAACCAATCAAGTCCAGCATTCGCATCAGGTACAAATGAGACAGCACTGGGAATATTGTGAAATAAAGTCATGTTAACTTTAGATTTGAACTCGTCATACTTGTCATACTTCCTCTCTTTCTGTCTGACTCTGACAGAAATAGAAGGTCTGCCCAGGGAGACCGCCTCTCAGCTATCACCATGGCTCTTCAGTATGAAAGTGATGAGGAAGGCATACTCTCAGGTACATCTTTATGTCATTATCTAACAGACATATGCATCCACTGGGTAATGTTGCAATGTGACAGATATGTCATCATTGGTTTATCGCTTCCTTCATTGCTCAGGGTCCGTGCACTATGACGAGGGGGAATCTGAGGCAGAGAGTATGACCTCCAACATGGACATGACTAACCCCATCTTCCAGCTGTATGAAGCTGTACGAGGTGCCAGGAACAGCCAGGGCCAGCTGATCTCCGAACCGTTCCTGCAGTTGCCCTCCAGGAAGGACTATCCCGACTACTATCACCAGATCAGTCAACCCATCTGCCTCCATCAGATCAAGTATGGCAAAAACAGAGCTAGCATCACTTCATGTGTTCGTATGTGTCCAAAACAACCATAAAAGTTTAATACTCACCATTATTTGTGTGGCTTCAGTAACTACAACATCTCTAGAAAGGAATCCATCTCAATTTTTTCCATCTTTTTGGATGTCAAACATAGATTCAATATGTTTTGAGTTTTTTTATTGATTTATTTTTTTACATCAAAATATTAAAGTTGAAAGCCCAAAAGAAAAGAAAGCAAAAAAGAGTGTTGACTCTGGGGTTTAATACCTATTTAGGTTAGATATTTTGTTAAATTAATTATTTATTAAATTAAATATAAAAATAGATGCTGTGAATTTACAACAGAACTAATGTAGACCGATAACCGAGAAAAATAAAGTTATTAAAGACCTTTTCTATTACAGTACATTTAGTATTTATTACAGTGGAAAGGGTTTGTGTCAATAATATAGAAATTCACCTTTTCACATAACTTTTCCAAGCAGAAATTTATCAGAATACAAACAGAACATTAATGGAAAACAATTCTGCTTCTACCTCATTTTTTTCCTACTTTGTACATGTTTTCATCATTGATTTGTTTTATTTTGTTTTACCAACATTCTCTCTTTTTTATTTTCTACCCCTATGGCATCACACACACTCACTGTACAGTACAGTATTTCTGTGCCCTCCTTCCCAAATGTGAGAGCCCATAATTCCCCACAGGAACAAGATGAAGAGCAATGAATATGAGAGTGTTGAGCATATTGACTCTGATCTGACCTTGATGTTTGAGAACGCCAAACGCTACAATGTTCCTCACTCGTCCATCTACAAGCGTGCACTCAAACTTCAACACATTCAGCAGGTCAGTCCAAACTCCCGCTTGTCATCATTGTGCATCTGTGTTAGATTTGCTGAGAACCTTTTACATTTTTTGTGTGTTCCTGAATACTAAAGACATGGTGATTTTAAGTAGACTTTTAATCATTTATGTATCACATAAATGAGTTATGTATCACCTGTTATCTGTCTAGATGAAGAGAAAGGAGCTTTTACAGAGAGATGATGACGATGGAGACAGCATGTTATCCTCTGCCACGTCTGACACCAGTAGCACAAAGAGAAAAAGGTGCAAATTGTCACACTTTAATTCCATAAGTCTCTTTTGTGGCTTGTTTTTTGCGAGGGAGAGAGAGCATCCGTGTGACTTTGTCAATTTGTACCTTGTTCTCAGTCACAAGAAGAATACAAAGAAAAACCGAATGAAAGCTCTCTTAGCTGCTGTGGCTGAGGCACGGGAAGCTGGCACTGGTCGGAGACTGTGTGACCTCTTCATGGTCAAACCCTCCAAGAAGGACTATCCGGACTACTACAAGGTGATCCTGGAACCAATGGACCTAAGGATGATTGAGCACAACATCCGCTCAGACAAGTACATGACTGAAGATGCAATGGTGGAAGATATGAAGCTGATGTTCCGCAATGCTCGACACTACAATGAGGAAGGCTCCCAGGTAAGATACTTAGCATTTCATTTATGCTTTTCAAGCAGTTTTTTAATTTCTCAATCCCTTGTGTTTCTCAGACATTCACATGTCTGAAAAATATTATATTGAAGGTTATAATCAATTAGGAGCAGGAGCTCTTCATGATGAACCTCTTTGTTGTATTTAAGGTCTACAATGATGCTGATATCCTAGAGAAGATTATGAAAGACAGACGCAAGGATCTTGGGCCAGCGACAGATGATGATGACATGATGTCCCCAAAGTTGAAAATAAGTATGTGATTGGCGAATCAAATTTGAAGCAAAAGTATGAGTTTGTTAGCTATCAAACAGTGGAAAGATTGGTCACTATTAACATGCATACACTTAAATTATTTTATTTGATTGCAGGAAAGAACAGCATTACTCTGAAGAAGTCCAAGTATCTTACACCCTTACAGCAGAAGTTGAATGAGCTCTATGAGTCGGTCAAGAACTACACAGATAAGCGGGGCCGTCGCCTCAGCACAATCTTCCTGCGGTTGCCGTCCCGTGCCGAGCTGCCTGATTACTACATCGCCATCAAGAAACCGGTGGACATGGAGAAGATCAAGAGCCACATGTTGGCCAATAAATACCAGGATGTGGATGCACTGGTGGAAGACTTGGTGCTCATGTTCAACAATGCCTGTACATACAATGAGCCTGAGTCTCTGATTTACCGTGACGCTCTAGTGCTCCACAGGGTGCTGTTAGAGACACGGCGCGACCTAGAGGGAGGAGATGACGGCCATGTGCCAGATGTGCCACGCCTCATCCAAGAACTCATCCGCAGCCTATTTGTTTCCGTGCTTGGTCACCAAGATGACGAGGGCCGTTGCTACAGTGATTCACTAGCTGAGATCCCTGCCCGCGATCCTGCAAATCCTGAAAAGCCTGCACTCAATTTTGAGATTATCAGAACTAATGTAGATCGAGGCCGTTATAAAAGGCTGGATGTGTTTCAGGACCACATGTTTGAGGTGCTGGAAAAGGCCAGACGTTTGAATAGGTAAGGTACTGTTGAAATTATTTTGTTGTGCATTGATGTTGTAGGATTATTGTATCAAAAGGAAGCCAAAGGTAGTGTTACATCCTATGTTCATTACAGGACTGACTCTGAGATCTTTGAAGATGCTGTGGAGCTACAGCAGTTCTTCATCAGGATCAGAGATGAGCTGTGCAAGAATGGAGAGATTTTGATGTCTCCTGCTCTCAGCTATACCTCCAAACATCTGCATAGTGATGTGGAAAAGGAGAAGAAAGAGAAGCTTCCCAAGGAGTTTGAAGAGGACAAAATCAAGAGGGAGGAGGAGAAAAGGGGTAAGGATCACAGTATATAAAAGTGCTGACCTACTGTGCATTGTCTCGGCATGTAGCCTTGTTAATATGTCTGTTGTGAATTCCTAGAAGCTGAGAAGAGGGAGGACTCTGTTGGAGGATCATGGCAGTCTACCCTGCAGCGCACATACAGTCAAGACTGCAGCTTCAAGGACAGTATGTACCATGTGGGAGACTACGTGTATGTGGAGCCTGCAGAACCTAACCTCCAGCCTCATATCATCTACATTGAACGCCTTTGGCAAGATGACACTGGTCAGTCCCTTAGCACTAATCAGAAAATAATTAGTATTTGTACGAAAAGCGCTATTCATATTTATTATCATACAGTATCTTCATTCAGTGTTCCATTTCAGTAAGGCGTCATTTTCATTGAGACCAGATCTAAGTCATTCTATTTTTTCCGTTTTTAATAAATGCAGGTGAGAAGTGGCTGTATGGCTGCTGGTTCTACAGGCCAAATGAAACATTTCATCTTGCCACACGGAAGTTCTTGGAGAAGGAAGTTTTTAAGAGCGACTATTACAACAAAGCTCCTGTCAGCAAGATTCTGGGCAAATGTGTGGTCATGTTTGTGAAGGTAAATGCTGTCTTTTAACTACAAGTTTGTCAGGTATAAGTTTTGTTCTTGAGCATTGATTGTTTGAATGTGTATTGAGTTTTGACCAAATATTCATGGTGTCTGGGATTTAAGGAGTACTTCAAACTCCACCCAGAAGGCTTCAGAGCAGACGATGTCTACGTCTGTGAGTCGCGCTACTCTGCCAAGTCCAAGTCCTTCAAGAAGATCAAGATGTGGACCATGCCCTTGAGCTCAGTTCGGTTTGTCCCTAGAGAGGTCCCCCTGCCTGTAGTCCGTGTGGCATCCATGTTTGCCCCCAAACAAGAGGAGAAACCACCAGAAATCACAGATGACAACAAATTGACAGATGGTATTGTAGACAAGGTAAATTCAAGTTGGTTGTTTTTATGAAATTAACATGGATAGAAAATACAGCCTGCTGTCAGAAAATAAATTTGTCTGTGCAGGAAAGGGAGGATGTTCCAATGGATATGACCAATGGGGAGCCAGGGTGTCAATATTACGAGCAGCTCTGTTACAACAACCTGTGGCTGAAAGTGGGAGATTGCGTCTACATTGGTTCTCATGGACTAGTGCGCCACCGAGTGGGCAGGTGGAGTAAATGCATTGATATGCTGAACAGTATATACTTAAGGTGTAATAGTCTTATCAGTGTATGGTATGTGTTAGATACTATTTAATATAAATAGCCTAAATGCCTCAGTTCCAAATGTCCATGGGACACTTGTCACCTGTAACCCATCATTTATGAGCATGCAGAGTCCATATGGGTGGATGTGGGTGTAATTTCAGTATCTATAAATATACATTTGTTTGATTTTCAATGTGCAGCTTAAACTTTTTAAAAAATTGAACAGGATTGAGAAAATGTGGATGAGAGATGGAGCAGGCTACTTCTACGGTCCCATCTTCATCCATCCAGAGGAAACTGAGCATGAGCCCACTAAGATGTTCTACAAGAAGGAAGTGTTTCTCAGCAACCTCGAGGAGACTTGTCCAATGACCTGCATCATAGGTATCCTCCATGACTGTACATTGGGTTGAACTCAATAAAAGCAATTCATATTTACAAAATACTACTTAGCGTAATGTTTCATGGTTATAGTTCACTGAACCACTTTGCTTGTTTCACAGGAAAATGTGTAGTGTCGTCCTTCAAGGACTACCTGTCATGCCGGCCAACTGAAGTGCCTGAAGAGAACGTTCTGCTCTGTGAGAGTCGCTACATTGAGAGCGAGAAACAGATGAAGAAGTTTAAGGGTCTTAAGCGCTTTTCACCATCTGGGAAGGTGGTGGAAGATGAAATCTACTATTTTAGGTGAATAACGTGTACATTACATGTGTATGTAATGGATGTCTGTAACTTTTGGAAGTGGTGAAAAAGAATCTATAAAAGTATCTGTTTAAAGCGCTGCAAAATAAACATGCACTGATCCTAGATACAATAACATGTTATTCTCCTGTTCTGTGGGTTTCTGTACCTGTTTTCCAGTTTGATGAAAGAAAAAATGTCAGCCTTGCCACCAGTATTTCCTACGTGAAAAAACTGTGTGGAAAAGGTGGATTAATTACCCAATATATTTTCTGATTGTCTTCTGCAGGAAGCTCATAGTGCCCCAGAAGGAGCCCTCTCCTCTGCTGGACAGGAAAATTGAGGAACTGGAGGCTAAGTTTGCTGATATGACAGATGAGGAGCTAGAGGATCTTGGAGATGATGATGGAGAGCTAGGGGATCAGTCTCTTCCTCAGATACAATCTTCCATGTCTAGTGACATGGATATAATGCCTTATACCCCTCCACAGGTCAGGGTGGGCATATTTAATTACACATGTTAAATGATAAAAATTAACAGTAGCTGGTAACATTTTTGTAATTAGCTCTCCTGTGTACGGTTGCAGTCCACACCAAAATCCATAAAGGGCCTTTCAAAGAAGGAGGGCTCAAAGCGGAAGATCAACATGAGTGGCTACATCCTGTTCAGCAGTGAGATGCGGGCGGTCATCAAAGCCCAACACCCGGACTTCTCCTTTGGGGAGCTGAGCCGCCTCGTTGGCACAGAGTGGAGGAACCTGGAGAGTTCCAGGAAAGCAGAGTATGAAGGTGAGAGGAATCTTTATTAATTCTAGTATTTATCCGCATGTTTGTGCTGTAAGAGTTGTGTATCATATAAGATTTATTTCCTGTACTTTATTGTATTGCAGAGCGAGCAGCTAAAGTGGCCGAGCAGCAGGAGCGTGACAGGGCCCAGCATCAGACGTCCCCTAGAACAGGTACCCCAGTAGGGGCACTGATGGGGGTGGTGCCTCCCCCAACCCCCATGGGGATGCTAAATCCCAGCATGACGCCTGTGTCAGGTAACCCCTCATAGATCCAGATGGATCCCCGGTGTACTCTAGAAGGCTGGAATAAGAAGCTGAACTGCTAGATTTATTTAAGTTTCCTCATCACACCCATGTCAGCATGTTTGTGATGTTGCAGTGCTGTGATTTAATTTTACGTTGCCTCTAACATTATTTCAACTAATTCATAGTCCCAAACCTTGATTGGTGTACGGCACCCTTTATGCTTTAACCCTAACATCATAGTAGACTCCACATGGTGGACACATGAGCTGAGTGTTTGCATCTGAATGCAGGACGTGAAATTAAAATGTTGCTGTATACCATTTAAGAATTGGGACTTTAAAAAGAAAATAGTGCTTGAGTAGTGCATGTGCATCAAATTGCTCTCATTGTGTATTTTTTTTTTTTCATTTTTAATTTGTCTTTCCATTCATATCCATCATAATAATCTGGAGATTACATTAACACATATCAATTAACATATAAATGCATGCTTGGTAGTGAAGTAGCTGATGCATGTTTGACTGATGCATGTTGCTGTTTTGTGTTACTACTGTTCCTTCCTAAGAAGGTATGATGGGTGCATATAGGTCAGCTATGATGCCCCCGCAGGGCCATGTTGAAGGCATGGTTAGTATGACTGGCATACCACCACATCACATGGGGGTGCCTGTCTTTCCCCAACATCTGCTGTCCGTTATGCCTGGGTTCCCTGGAATGCCGTACTTTGGTAAGAGTGCTGTCATAGCCACCCCACCTGCCACGCAGTTGCTTCCTGTCTACCAAAAGGAGGGGCTACCTGTACAAATAGGCTGAGGTCTTTAAGTTGCTGACTAGTCAGTTGAGAGCACATAGCCTCAGCTGGGACTAAGTCACTTGTTCAACTCATTACCAGTAGGCTTATTGGTAATGTGGTTGACACACACACACACACACACAGGTTAACAAAAATGTTATTTTTTTTACCACAACCTGGATTATACTATAAATTGGAAATAAGTATTTATCCTTTTAATGATTGGCATTCCTGAGAGTTCTAACATGGATAAAATGACAGTGGTCGATTTTCTAGTATTAGGTTTTAATGTAGTATTTGTGATATAAACCAATATGAAGTGGCCCACTGCATGTTTTGACATCAGAATCACAATCAGAATCAGAAACAGGTTTATTGCCAAGAAGTTTTCCACATAAAAGGAATTTTGCTTTGGTCTGATGATGCATAACAATAAACACAGTGCAAGGACAAAAACAGGCAAGTACTGCAAAATACAAGAAACATAAGAGACAAATTAACAATTGAAGATATTCAAAAGTGTTATAACAAAAAGTATGTCTGTTTTTAAAAATAATAATAGAGCTGTGCAGTTTTGTGCAGGAATGTGTAAAATATTGTCAGGAACATTGTCTTGATTTTGAATATCCTCACAGGCATCAATAGTATGGGAGGTGGACCTGGAGGAGGAAACATTCATGGATCACAGGTAATCTCTGCTCTGAGAGAAAGTAAATTAATTTGGTTTGATTGCATTTTATCATCACATATCGCAGAAATTTGTCTTGCATAACAAGGTACACACTCTTATGGCATTCATACAAAACAAAATGCATGTCTTTTGCTAAAATAAACACTACAAATATAAATATCAGATATTATAATAAGAAGCTGCAATTCAATCAGTTTCATCACCAGAGTTTCACTTTGAGTGCTTACCTACACAGGTGAAGAAAAATGCACTTCAGCTGGGTGTAATTCACCAGAAACCAGAGTAACATTAAACTTGGCCCACTAAAAACCCGAACTCTGATTTAATAGTTTGACAGCGTGAAAAATAAAAGAGATCTGTTCAGTCTAATCCAAGGATTCTAAATCTTCTGTTTGATGGCAAAAGTCGTAATGACTGAAAACCACGTCACTTCAGCGTTAAAAAACATGTTGCTGATAAACTCAAGGAACTGTTAAAGGTAAGTTCCATCCTAAAACATTTTCAGATATGAGAGTGAAATTCATGTTCCACTGTTTCTTCAGTATATGTGTAGTTTTATTCCAATCTTAAATAGTTGGCTAAAATGGCAACTCTTATGCTTACAGTCCTAATGAACAGACTACATAGATTTGACCATCATGTGATAGTTACATAATGTTTACACAGTTAGACATGACACACAACTACGAATTGAGGCTTTAAATATATCAAGAAAAGGATGAAAAATGAAATGCTTTGTGTTCCCATTTGAGATGTTATTATATTCTGTCTAGATGGGTTTGATGGGCGCTGGGCAGCAGGCTCCACCACCATACCCAGGACAAGGCCAGATGGGACAACCTGCTCTCCAACAGCCCTCCACCCCGTTGTTTGTGTCCCCTCCAGCCAAGTCTCAGAGGCTGCTCCACTCTGAGGCATACCTCAAATACATTGAGGGCCTTACTGCAGAATCATCTACCATTAGCAAGTGGGACCAAGCCCTTTCAGGTTAATCTTGTGTTTTTATTTGGCCATTAATTAAATCACAATAGTGATGATAATATAGTTTGGAGATCATGCTTGTTCAACTTTTATCAATAACCCCTGGTAGCACCTAGATTAGAGCATTGATCCAAGAGCTTTTTTTCTTTTTATAGGGTTAGGGTCAGACGCATGCACTGAAATATTCTATTTCTAATTAAACTAATTTAAAATGATATATCATTATTATATTCACTAATCCTGATATTTACAAATATATTTTTAAATGATGAAATTCCTCCAACAAGGCATCAAATTTTTACTGCAATTTGTTTCTGCGCTTTCAGTTCAAAAACAAGATGTGCGCCTGACTAAAGAGCAAGAGAGCAGACTACCGTCCCATTGGCTGAAGAGTAAGGGGGCCCACAAGACAATGGCTGATGCACTTTGGCGGCTCCGTGACTTAATGCTACGAGACACTTTAAACATCCGTCAGAGGCACAACCTGTAGCATGCTCATATTCTGAGCCTCTGTACCCAGACCTGTGAGACAGGAAAGGGGACAAGCTCACTAAAAAAGTTTTGTGTTGTCGTTATATTGAAGAAAAAATGTGTTTGTATTCATATGAGCTGCTTTCTGTGTTGAAGCTGTTTTTCGTTTTACATTTCAGATATACTGTTCTAAGTGCATTATTGTTATGATATGTCATTCTGTGATGAATGCCTTCATGCTTTCATGATTAAAATGTGAAGAGCTGAATATGTGGAAGCTGTTGTATGTTGATATTAGAAATGCCTCACGTGAACTGTATTATAATAGTTGCATCTGTTTTAATTTTAGCATCTTCTAAAAGCCATGAGACATCTATATATAGCCTTTATATGGTGGAAATGATGAATCACAATTTACTGGGAAATTTAAAGTCCCTCTCCGCAAACAAATGTGTTTTTCTTGTTCCTACAATTGGATGTTTGAGCTTCACTGTGCAGAATGATTTATCTGCAGATTTTGACACTAGATGTCTGTTTTTACATTCATCTGTTGAACTAGTTTGGAATCAAGTATGCAATTTGCATAAAGGCTGACGTGGAAACTTGTAGAGCTTGTTACATACACTGACTCCAGCAATTAAACGTTTGAAATTAATAATATTTGCTTAGCTATAGATTCTGGATTTTTCTTTAATGCGGGAGAAGGAAGCTATGTCAATTCAGGGATTTTAATGACTTTCAACTTTTTTGTGAAAAGCAAATAGCAGACTCAAATTATTAATCCAAGCAAAGTATTTTTTATATATCTTAAAACATGTCTGGAGAAGATATGTACAGCTTATTTAATGTAAACTGTTGTCTTGTGCTGCTGCACTTGGTGAAGGCCAAACAAGGGGCGTGCCTTACAGCGCTGGTGTGACATCTGCGCTTGCGCAGTATAGTGACCGCGCAGTTCCTTTTTGCTTCAGACGTTTGAAAGCTGGCACGGCGACTACGAGTGTGCAGTGCAAAGTGTGACTCCCCATCCTTTGAGTGAAACTCACTGTAACGGTAAGCTCTCTCATTGCATAAGTTATTTTTGACAGTAATGAGAGAGTCAGACTTGTAAATTAGATCATAGTCTAATATCTTGAATGCACTGTGTTCAGAAATTAGCTAACTTTATTGTTAGCGCAAAACATATTAGCAAGCTAGCGCTAACATTAGCAGGCTACCTGGAGCGGACTAGCTGATGGATCAGTCTATTCCCTGGAATTGGGATATTCCTTTCCATGCCGCCTTTAGATAGTATTTTCCGCTATGTTTTTAGTTTCGTGACAATGTAGCAACAGTTAACTTCTACTAAATATAACTGTATATAAGTTCCAGGTGATTAGATATTCCGGCCACCATGTGCTTATTTTTGAACTTGCAGAAAACACTCTTTAGCCAGTTAGCTCACACGTTTAGACTTATACCGATCTGGCGTCCAGATTGAGGCAATGTAGCCGGCGTAGCTAGGTTAGCTGCTAGCAAGCTAACGTCAACGACAGACTGAATACATTAAATGACTGAAATTAGATGAGGACATATGAACAAGATGTGCAGAAAGTGTGGTTTGGTAGTGTTAGATGTCAAAGTTTTTGAGACGCATTAAACAGTTGAACTTGATATACATAACGTAACTTGTAAGTAGCTCTTAGTGCGGTCTGCCAGGAGCAAAACACACCTTTTTAAGAGTGCATTGCTAGATTTTGTGGACAACATTACGCAGCATTTAGACGTTCATTCATATGTAGTAAGCAATTTAGCGTCTTGAGAAAGGCACTGTCAGTCATCCGTGTTTTTTCTTTCATTGATTCACTCACTGGTTTCTCCCCCTCAGTGGCTACGAGCATGGAGCTGAATGATGCTAACCTACAAACCCTCACAGATTTCCTCAGGAAAACACTGGACCCAGACCCAACTGTCCGACGTCCAGGTAATACGACTTCCATGACATAACATGAACTGGCATATCTCAAGACTGATCAGAAGAATCTAGTTCTCATTGACCTATTTATGCAAAGTAATCATGGTTTTGTAATCTCTGCTCTGCTACATCTGTTTTCTGTTGATCTTTTTTTCTTTCTTAGCCGAAAAGTTTCTTGAGTCTGTTGAGGGAAACCAGAACTACCCCTTATTACTTCTCACTTTGCTGGAGAAATCCCAAGACAACGTGATTCGTGTCTGTGCTGCTGTTACATTCAAAAATTACATCAAAAGAAACTGGCGCATTGTGAGTCTCACTAATTAATATCAGACATTAAGAATTACATTGTATCTTACAGTCAGTTTATGCTTATAAAGGGACGAATAAGCATTTAGAATGAAGTGTGAACTGAAAAGTTGTATTAGCCTTGTTGACCTGTGCACTGAATTCAATATCCAACTTTATGATTTGTTTTCTCAAAGATTGAAGATGAACCAAACAAAATCTCTGATCAAGACCGAACAGCAATCAAAGCGAACATCATAAATCTGATGCTAAGCAGCCCAGAACAGATTCAAAAGCAGGTACATCATCACATGTCACAGTGTGTCAAGGGGTCTGATCTATTTTGCCCTGATTTTGAAGTGTGAGTAAGGATTCTCAACCAATCCACTGATTGTTCATGTTTCCATAGTTGAGTGATGCTATCAGCATCATAGGAAGGGAAGACTTCCCTCAAAAGTGGCCTGACCTTCTCACAGAAATGGTGACCCGCTTCAGAAGTGGAGACTTCCACATCATCAATGGAGTGCTTCGCACTGCACATTCTCTCTTCAAGAGGTAACATTAACTTCTTAATTAAAAAAACTTAATACAGAAAGTTTCAAAGTTTTTCTCCCCCTCGCCTCATCCAACCCCCTTCTTCTTTTTTTTTTTCCCCTCCCAAGGTACCGCCATGAATTCAAGTCAAATGAACTTTGGTCAGAGATCAAACTAGTTCTGGACACATTTGCCCTACCTCTGACAGAGCTTTTCAAGGTTTGTAATGATTTGCACTCCAGTTACTACGACACAAGTATGTTAGTCAGCATAGTATCTAACAAATATTGAGATGTTTGATAAAGTTGTGATGACATACTGAGCATTTATAGTTGGTTTTCTGTTTTTTGTTTTGTTGCAGGCCACTATTGAGTTGTGTCAGACTCATGCTACAGATGTTAATGCCTTGAAGGTCCTCTTCTCCTCCCTCACTCTGATCTCCAAGCTCTTCTACAGTCTTAACTTCCAGGTCAGTTCAGTTTGGTCTACACGTAAATGCTTTACTGTTTTGGACCGATGCAGTGTCTCTCTTATAGTTGAGGTAATACTTTTTTAAATTTTCTTATTCTTCAAACAATAGCACATCACAATCTAGACCCTCCTTGTGGGATTAGTGATCATCAAGTGTCATCATAAAGGATACATAAGAAGTAGTAGTAGTTTTCTTGGTTCTTGATGGTTAGGAAGGTCTTGGGTCTGTTTCTGTTTTGAAAACCTGATGTTGTTCTGTACCACAGCTAGGCCACCTCTTGTACTCAAGCACACTACATTGAATTATTAAAGCAACAGCAAATGGTTGGTAGCCCTAATACGTTGGTACATGGTTATTTAGTAGATATATTGACTGGCTGTATACAGCTTTTTAACAGCTGTTGTCAAAGGCTTGTTTGCAGTGAGCTATGGGTTCTGTTCAGAACTCAGTAGATGTTTGATGGCCTTGTAGAGCTTCACTGTAGCTGTTCTTTATAGCGTCCATTACTTACAATGTTTCTTGCTGTTAACAGCTGAACGTTGAAGTGGTCTGTTTTTTTTTTTTTTTTTTTTTTTTTTTTTTTTTTAGTGTAAATGTTGTTTTTTTAAAGCTCTCCTGAGTTGTTAAAGTTAATATCAAGTCCCTAAACAACTGTTGGAAACATACAAGTTGATGCAATGAGCATACCTTATAGTTATTTTCATGTGGCTGATCTAAGCCCTTTTGAGCCAATCAATCATTTTGACATTAAAGATAATACAAAAAATCAAATTATAACAAATCTGACCATAAACTGTTAATTCATTGAATTTACAAAAAATGTGTTATATCAGGATATAAAATTTGGTCATATTGCACAACCCTATTGTCAAGTTGATTTCAAACATAAAGCTCAGCCCTAATGTGCATTCATTTTGCTGTGGAAAGGGTATTCAATTTTCTATGTCAAGGTCTTAAAAAGCACTAAATTTAATTTCAAAAGGTGTGCAGCAACCCTGTGACAAATGCAAGCAAATGATGCACCAGCATTCTCATTAAAATGTAAATTTTCAGCTTTTCTCCATGTAGAGGTCAAGTCAACTTCTCTTTATTTAGTTACAAATCTGTTATTAAAATACAAATTTAGTAGTGATGTGAAACCTCTGCTTAGAACATGTCGTCTTCTTATTATACAGGACCTTCCAGAGTTTTTTGAAGACAACATGGAAACCTGGATGACTAATTTTCACGGCCTTCTGACTTTGGATAATAAACTTTTACAAACAGATGTAAGTATCTTTTTTTTTTTAATCATGCAAAAAAATCCAGCACTGCTGCACTGTAAGGTTCTCTTTAACTTGTGTGTTTGTCTGTTATAACAACTCCTTAGGATGAGGAGGAGGCCGGCCTCTTGGAGCTGCTGAAGTCTCAGATCTGTGACAACGCTGCTCTTTATGCTCAGAAGTATGATGAAGAATTCCAGCCGTATCTGCCTCGTTTCGTCACCGCTATCTGGAACCTGTTAGTTTCTACAGGCCAGGAAGTAAAATATGACCTGGTGAGCGTACTGATCTCCAACTAGTTTCTGTGTTCTTTTTTGAAGTTCATGTTCCTTGCGCTAACAATATACTACCTCATCTTTGTTGCAGCTTGTCAGCAACGCTATTCAGTTCTTGGCATCGGTCTGTGAAAGGCCACACTACAAGCATCTATTTGAGGACCAGAATACACTCACTAGCATTTGTGAGAAGGTCATTGTTCCCAACATGGAGTTCAGAAGTAAGTAAATACTTTGTTCTCTGCGTCATTGGATTGCACCTGGAAATGTTATCAGCGGAAGACTGATTCAGTTCTCTGCTTGTTTGGATAAAAATGTGCACTTATATTGACCAGATTGCCTTTAATCTCTGATTAGGTGCAGATGAGGAGGCCTTTGAAGATAACTCTGAGGAATACATCCGGAGGGACCTTGAAGGATCTGGTAAAAACATAATAAAATATCAATTTCCTTCTCACATTGTGAATGGCAGCCACATTTCTCTCATATAAGCCAAGTCAAAGTCCACATGCTTAATTGGTTCGTTAGGTAGGATGTATGGGAAGGTTTCCACATACAACCTAGCAAATAACGGACAGTTAACAAAACCCTGCCTGTTATAACCATGTCCTCATCCTTTCTCAGACATCGACACTCGGCGTAGGGCGGCATGCGACTTGGTGAGAGGCCTTTGTAAATTTTTCGAGGGCCCAGTCACAGCAATCTTCTCTGGTTATGTCAACTCAATGTTGGCAGAATACGCCAAGAACCCTGGGTCCAACTGGAAACACAAAGATGCCGCCATCTACTTGGTCACATCACTGGCATCGAAAGCACAGACGCAGAAGGTATTTTAGACATAGATATTTAGTTCTTATTGAATATGCAACTTATAATATTGTTGCACTTTATAAATTGTTTGACATAATTGATGTGATTTTGTTGTTTCTTATTTTTGTCTTATTCTTCCCCACCAGCATGGAATCACACAAGCCAACGAGTTGGTGAATCTGACTGAATTCTTTGTGAACCACATTCTTCCAGACTTAAAATCCCAAAACGGTGAGAATACGCTCAGAGGCCTCAATATGCTGCAAAACGTCTCTTGTGTTATAACGGCTGAGTGATGGTTGGCTTGGACTTTGTATTTATTTTTGATTAGTAGCTGAACAGTTAATATATAGTTAAAAATGCAATAGTGCATCTTGCAACTCTAACAGCAAACTGATTACCTTTTGAATGTCCAAATTTTGAATCTTCACATTAATAAGCTTTAATGCCGTTATTGCAGTTAACGAATTCCCAGTGCTGAAGGCAGATGCCATCAAGTATGTCATGATCTTCAGAAGTCAGGTATGAACTCTTTCTTTTCTCTGTAACTTAAATTTCAATAGTGCAGATGATGTTACAGAGACCTCTTTGTCCTTTTCTTCCAGCTTCCTAAGGAGCAGCTGCTGCAGGCTGTTCCTCTCCTTATAACTCACCTGCAGGCAGAGAGCACCGTGGAGCACACTTATGCTGCCCATGCCCTCGAGAGGCTGTTTACTATGAGAGGCCCCAACAACACAACACTGTGAGTGTCAGACAATCAAGTGAAAGATGCTATAAACCAAAATAGTTGTTGGCCTCCAGTATTGCTCTCACCTTTTTCTTGTTTTAGCCCCTAAATTCTGTAAACTCCATATCCACTTTATAACAAATTAGAAGGAAAATTGTCCATTGAGAGCAATTCTGACAGGCACCTCAAATTACATCAAACCCACATTAGGTGAAAGCCAGTATTTACTAATATGTGTGATATGTAATTACCCTTGACATGATGTAACATGATAATTGCCTTTATATTTACTCTATGTCCTTGGGATCAGCTGTATAAACATTTTTCCATATTACTGCAACAATGTGTTTTTAGTTTCCCAAAAGACAATTGAGATGAAACGATATAACAGAGTCTCCTCACATTTCTGCATCTTGCTGTAAAGCTACGTGTCCATTATTTTAGCACATCATCCTCTTTTCTTCTTTTTTTTTAGTATCATCCCTGCAGAGATGGCACCTTTTACCGAACAGCTGCTCAACAATTTGTTCAAGGCGCTGGCTCTTCCTGGCTCCTCAGAAAATGAATACATCATGAAAGGTGAGCCCGACTTTCCTCTGTCCTCTGAATGCTCCACTGTCAGAGTCAGACCAACTCCAGAGTTATTTTAAGTAGCCTCATCATGTTGTTTCCTTTCTTTCTTTCCTTTCATTTTTAAAGCAATCATGCGCAGCTTCTCCCTGCTGCAGGAGGCCATTGTTCCCTACATTCCCACTCTGATTGGTCAACTCACTCATAAGCTCCTCTTAGTCAGCAAGGTAACCTGCACTTTCATACTATTAATAGATACAGATAGATTAACAACGATGCTTGTTTGTTTAGAGAATACTCATGTCAACTGTTTTTGTCTATCACTTACTTTCAGAATCCCAGCAAGCCACACTTCAATCACTACCTGTTTGAGTCCTTGTGCCTGTCTGTCCGGATCACCTGCAAAGCCAACCCCACCACTGTCAGCAGCTTCGAAGAAGCTCTCTTCCCTGTTTTCACAGAGATCCTTCAGAACGATGTTCAGGGTGTGCCTTCTTCGAAATAGATTTGTCTTTGTGTAGATGACGCACTGATAAACATTGCTGGTGGCTGATAAGATGCAACTCATCCTGCATTTGTCTTGTGTTACAGAGTTTCTCCCGTACGTGTTCCAGGTGATGTCTCTCCTCCTAGAAATCCACTCCAACTCTATTCCCGCTTCCTACATGGCTTTATTCCCTCATCTGCTGCAGCCTGTGCTATGGGAAAGAACGGGGAACATCCCTCCTCTGGTGCGCCTGCTTCAGGCTTACCTGGAGAAGGGAGGTGCCACTATTGCCAGCTCTGCTGCTGATAAAATAGTGAGTGATGACAGTGTTGTGTACAGCAGAAAAATAATAATGTTTTAAATGTCTGCAGTTAAATTAATGTTTTTATAGATTATATAATTTATCCCATGTGTGACCTGTATATTGACGCTTGGATCTTGTCTTGCTCATCTTTCCTCCTATAGCCGGGGTTGCTTGGAGTTTTCCAAAAGCTCATTGCCTCCAAGGCCAATGACCACCAAGGCTTTTACCTGCTCAACAGCATCATAGAGCACATGCCCCCGTAAGTTGATTATAATTGGTCTACTCAGTGGCCCATCTATAAAATGTAATGCTTGGTGAAATTGATTGGTTGAGGTCATGACATGTTTTGTTGACTCGATTTTGTTTTTCTTTTGTCAGAGAGTCAATCACTCAGTACAGGAAACAGATCTTCGTTTTGCTCTTCCAGAGGCTACAAAGCTCCAAAACCACCAAGTTCATCAAGAGTTAGTATAGTAATTTAACTTCCTACATTCATGATCTGTTTTTATTAAGTCACCATAGTGCAAAGTATTGCCACGCATTGTCATCTTGTGACTTTTTGTTTTTTGTTCTTCTCACAGGTTTCTTGGTGTTTATCAACTTGTATAGTGTCAAATATGGAGCTATTGCACTTCAGGAGATTTTTGACAGCATCCAGCCGAAGTAGGTGCATTTTGAATTCAAGGGGAGTGGGAACACGAAAATACTCCACTGAAAACCTATGTTTTGAATATCAAACACTATCAAAACAGTCTGGTCTTTCATAGGGGACAGCAGCTGTAGTCCACTTGAATTCAGAGGTTGCAAAAGATTCCAACAGTGAGTTTTATGGCAAAAATGTATCAAAGGTGATTCTAGTGTGTCTGCAACACTGCTGTATGTCCCATTTTAGACACCTTTTTAGAATGGATTGTATTAATTTATGTAACTGACTATACAATTAGTCTAAATAGAGACTAACAGAAAATGAGAGTGGGGTGCATTAAATTAAATACAATCTACAACCACAGCACTGCTCTTCCTAATCCCAAAGCCTTTGCAGGTTTACAGTGTGTCTTATTTTTTATTTAATTGCAGACCAGTGGAAAAGAGCCTTAATCCTGTTAACTCTTTGTATTGCAGGATGTTCGGTATGGTGTTGGAGAAAATAGTTATTCCAGAAGTTCAGAAGGTGTCTGGAGGAATTGAAAAGAAGATCTGCGCTGTTGGCATTACAAAAATCCTTACTGAATGTCCTGCGATGATGGACACAGAGTACACTAAACTCTGGTAAGAAAGAAGCCATTTCATTTATTTTCATTTATTTTCTTCATGCAGTTACTGGCTTCATGGTTAAAGTCCCGAAACATCCATAACACACTTGCGTTTTCACTTAAGTTGTCTGAGTCATCCTTTGAGGACTGCAGGCAGGTTCAAACTGTGTTTGATTAACACCTTCACCCTTCTATTGGTGACATTATGCATCAGTCCACCCAATTTCTGCCTGACTCTAGAGGTCTAATCAGAGTTATTTGTACAGAGCCTTCATCTGCTCTTCTCATATCCTGGTGTTGTTTTTCATTTTCCAACTTGTAGTTTTCAGCCCCAACCAGTGTTGCTTCAAGTGACATCACTTGAGTGAATTCAGACTTTGTGCAGCTTTTTTTTCCACATATGCATTAGTACTCCCAAGACCTGTATACTCACTTTGATGTGTAAATCTGTTAAGTTCCCCTTTCAATAAATAATCATTATCTCAGTCAGAATATGACTGAATGACTGTAATGTACAGTGTTTCATGTTTTTCATAGTTTAGTTTAGTAGGCAGCACTGTGTGTATAGTTGGATGTTAAAGTTTGGGTACCACTGAATAAAGTAAAGCAGTAGAAGCTGGTCTTTTTAGCAGTACACGTTTAAAAATGACACATTTCTGTAGATTTTCTTGGAGTCTCTGATGTTACTGAAATTTGCACTTTGCTGAGCATTGACTTTACATTGGATTCCAAAAAAAATCATTTTACTCCAGACAAACACATTAACCAGTGATTTGGGTTTTAATGTGTTTATTCAGGACCCCATTGCTCCAGGCTCTCATCGGCCTGTTTGAGCTGCCAGAAGATGACAGCATCCCAGATGACGAGCACTTCATTGATATTGAAGACACACCAGGCTATCAGACAGCATTCTCACAGCTGGCCTTCGCAGGGAAGAAGGAGCACGACCCGATCGGAGATGCTGTCGGCAATCCCAAAATCTTGCTGGCCCAGTCACTCCACAAGCTTTCTACTGCCTGCCCAGGAAGGGTATGTTTAGAAATGCAGCAGATGTTTAGTGTGGGATGCCAAAACTAATCTGTGGTGATTTATATGTCATAACATGGTTTAGTTGTGTTTGGAATAAAAGAACTTTGAAGATTGTTGTCGAATGAACGGCATGTGCTCTGCTACAAAAAGAAAATGAGTGATTCTTGCTTCTTGTCTCTTTTTTTTTTTTTTTTTTTTTTTGTGGCGCAGGTTCCCTCAATGCTGAGCACCAGTCTGAATGCAGAAGCCCTCCAGTTCCTGCAGAGTTACTTACAGGCGGCCACCGTGCAGTTAGTTTGAACGTGACGTGATGGTGTTTTCACTTAGTAAGGAGGCCACAATACACTGCAGGAATAGCCACAGTGGCTCCAGGTCACGCAGAGACCTGCTTCAGCTGAACTTAAGTCTTTACAGATTTGGTTTTGACTTGACCGTTATATGATGGATTTGCCAGAGAAATTACAATTCTTCTTGAATTTAGGGTGTGTTCTCTGATGGAAGTTTTTTTTGTTTGTTTTTTTTTTTTTAAAGTTTTTAAAGACATGACCAAAAACTTAACATTACTGAATCACTGTTTGGGCTCTTTGTTTGCTGTGTGGCAAAGGCTAACAAGGATTTGGATATCAACTTCTGATGCAATTATCAGTTTATTTCAGCAGAGGTAAAATTTTAGCAACATTGTGGAATGCTGAACATCTGAATCATATGGGAGGGATTTCTTTAGCGCTTTTTCTTTTCTGTTTGAATTCCTTTTTACGGTTGAGAAAGGCCGTATTCTGCGGCTCAAACATAAAGCTTAATATTTTTCTGTTGCATGTTTCCTGTAGATTTGTTAATGTCTAGTCTTTGTTTCTGCACTGTTTGTTAATGTGAATAAAAAGAGGCACTTGTATAGATCGGTTATCATTGCACTCATCAGTTTTTCATCAACAGTGTTTTGACTAATTTATCTTGCTTTGTGCCTCCTCCTGTTTAGAGATTAATCAATAACATTGTTCTTACATGAAAGAAATTTCCTTTTCATTGAACAATCCCTGCCCCTTCAGATCCAGTTATACTTATGTATAACAGGAAATAACCCAACATCGTTGTGGCACTGATAGTGGGCACTCCCTTCAGATAAATTAATGTATGATATATCAGCCTTTGGTGTTTGCATTGGTCCATTATTTAAACAAGGTTGTAAGACAGATTAACAGAGGGGTTTTAGGAGGATTTGACATGGCCGTTCGATGTCTTCTGTTCAACATTCTTGATGAAGGGTAGCATGCATTTGTCTCCTCCCATGAAGCGATATGTTGCAACATTTGCCTCCCAAGGTAGCAATCTGGAGAAGGCAGGAAAGAAAACGTAACAAGTCCCAAGTTATTGTCTTTCATCCTGATACACCTCTCATCCATAGTGGCGATCCCTCTCTAGGCTGAAAAACAAATACTGTACATGTCTTAAATGACCTGATCAATACTTACGCCCGTGTCAGAAAGGGGATGTACATGAGGCGAGGAATGCAGATCATCTGCTGCTCTGCTAAAATGGCTTTCATGGACTGCTGTACAGTGTACAGAGGCTCCAGAGGTGGAATTATACTCCGGAGCTCCTTCCTGATAGATGGCAAACAAAGTGGAGATTATAGCATTTAATTATATTTAGCATTGCTATTAAAAAGTTTATTGATCAGTGATGGAATCTCACCTTATCTCACAGCCTGCAAACATCCCTGTGTCAACAATATAAGGGCAAACTAAAGTAGTTTTGATGCCATCCAGGTTTTCTGCTAGTAGCTCGTGAGTCAGTGACTCGTGGAAACCAACGGCCCCAAACTTACTGGCGCAGTAATCCTGGAGGGGAAAAAGGATACAGCAGTGTGATCCGCATTTAAAAGAGCTGTCTAGTCCGGTGGCATCACAATATGATATTCTAGGATGAGTCTTGTTTGTGGGTGAAAGAAGTCATTAACCTTGTGTCTTACCTCTACACACGCAGTGCTGAATAGTCCAAGAGCACTGGCAATAGTTACAATGTGACCATGGTTCTTTGCTTTCATCTGTGGCAGGAAGGCCTTTGTCATCTGTTGGGTTTGGAAATGTGATGTTACAGGAATATAACAGAAATAAAGAAGGTTGCCTAATTAATCCATCTGCAGCCAGAGATCAGTATTGTTCCCCCTCTTTTACCACACAGCACCCTACAGTATTTTCAAGGGAAAATGCAAATTATTCTAAATAACACAGGAGGACTTTGGTATGGTCATAGCATTTATGAGATGAGAGTCATGTGAGGACACACAAATGCTCGAGAATCCAAATATTTTGGAAATATTCTAGCTTGGAGACAAACCAGCTACCCAATTAACAGTTTGTAAATCCTGCAGATAAGTGTATTTGACTTCAGATTCACCTTTACTTAGTGTGCTTAAATTTCCTTAAATGAATTAATACTGTAGAAATACTGTATACAGAATTTGAACACATCCACTGAAATAAAGGTGTCCTGTCGAAAGATTTTGTCATATGGCTTGTCTTCTCCACAGAGCTTCAACGCAAATGCAGCAGACTCCATCATGAAGGCCCCTGTCACATTGTTGTGTTACAGTAAATGGTGTATATTCTCAGTCAAAACCATATTTTAATTACCACAAATCACAAAACACCTTGAACCTGAATCTGTGGCCCCAGATGACCAGAGCCTCCCAAAACAATCAATTAACAGTTTGGCAATTGATTTTGTGTTAATTTGATTAATTGTAACTTTAATTGGCAATATGGGAATATGCACTACTTAAATGCAGTATCATCTGAGATGATAATGGCCGTATTGTTATTAGGTTCTTGCTTTCTTGAATATCTGCCCATGAGTTATGAGTTTGTTTATTATACTGATATTTTTATTTTGTATGTATAATGTTTATAATCATGTTTAGTGGGGGCACCTAAGGTTTAATAGAGATCCACCTGCTCATAGGGTCTGGGACAGCTGCCAACTTTCCCTCCTTGGCCAGATAAGAAACGGAGTGTTGAAGGTGCTTTAACAGTGAAAACGCCCACCTACTTTAAGTCTGTCGCTGTTGTTCGTGATATTCAGTGCTTATGAGCTTACCCATTCATTGTTAGAGCATTGAACTGCAGGCTTTAAGAGGATCAACAGCAGAATCACATGTTTCCTTAACTGGTGGGCTTCTTTTATTCTGGGGATGAGTGGATAAGGTTGCCTCCCCTTATAACCTCATATTAACTTTTACAGACACTGAAACAACTCCATACTGTGATGTGATGTACCAGCTGGGCTGCCACAGGCTGCTCTGATCCCTTCACACATCAGTGCGCAAACACTGATGCGTGAGAGAGGTGAGGAGGGCGGCACAGTGAATAGATGTTATGTAATTCATGTCAGGCTGTTGGACGCTGTTAGCTCTAGTTCTAAGCAAAGGTGGACTTTCAGTGTATCAAATGTTTGTGCGTAAAAAGGTGCGTGCGTCAAAGTCTCACCCAAAAAAGCGCGTGGCAGTTCACGAGCAGAGTCCTCTCCAAAAGCTCGTCAGGACAGTCCAGCAGCCTCCGTCCGGCCACCACGCCTGCGTTGTTGACCAGTATGGAGACATCTCCCACCTCCGCTCTCACCCTGTTCGCCGTCTCATAGATGCTCTGGCGGCGGGACAGGTCCACAGTGTACGTGTGCACCTGGGCACCACGCTCCCGCGCGAGTTTGGCGGTCTGCTCGTTTGCAGACTCGTTGCAGTCCCACAGCACCAGGCGCGCTCCTTCTTTGGCAAACTCCAGCGCGAAAAGCCGACCCAGCGCGCCCCCGGCCCCTGTGATCAAACAGAGCTCCCCATCGATGCTTTTCAACCTCGGCCGGAGGAAAGTTTGAATGACGGCTGTCAGGATGGAGTAGGTCAGGTCAATCAGCATCAGCAGCAGGTCCACTATAACTATCATGACGCTCGAGTGCAGCACTGTCCTTATCTGCTTCCAGGAGAAGTTAAAGACTCACACCAACAGACCGCCAAGCTTTGGAGTTTGTTTCTCTGTGTGACGTGGGATTGGATGGCCATTTTATATAACTTTGTGTGTGTGTGTGTGTGTGTGTGTGTGTGTGTGTGTTCAGGATTAGGACGGGGACTGATGGTGGCCACCAATAGAAGGGCTTTTTGTCTAATGACTGACTGACTAACCCGTGCACATTCATAACTCTTTCATAAACAGTGGCTGAGTATGGGGCAGGGATTAAGAAAACACTCAGGTCTCTTTTCTCTGGAGTCCAGAGCCAAAGCCAGCATATGACACACTGGACAAACCTTTGAAGTTATTATAAAATGGGTATTTTATTTAATATGAAGATGAACAAAACCATACATGCAAATTATAGATCTAATACTCTTTAATTTCTCAGCATGTTTATGTGTTTACTAAGTGAAAGCATGACCAACAACTTTAGATGCATACGCTTCTCTTGTTCATTTCAAGGCTGTATTTTAATTAATAGTTGGAGCAGTTTTTTGTGTGTGCGTGTGTTTCAGCATTCAGCTGTGACTCATCACACAACAAAAATATTCTGAAACAGTAGGTTATGTAGCGGGCTCTGAGGCAAACAAGGCCAGCCTCTAATTATTGTGTTTCTGCAGACTTTTCAGAGTTGCTCTTTCAAAAGGCCAAAACATAGTGCGGAGAAACCAAAAGAAAAAAGGACTCAATAGATGTCTCTGCAGTGTCGCAAAGGTTGGCACAGGTTATAGTTACTGTTGTTAGTGAAGTAGATTTTTGTCTACACCCTAAAATTCGAAGGCGTCATATTTTAATAACAGTTTGTGTATTTTTTCTCAAACTCTGAGGGCTTTCATTCTGTTCTTCCTGTGCTGTAACCCCTGAATCTGAAGAATGGTTATTAAGATTTGATGAGATGAGATTTCACTACAATACTTCTTACACACAGTCTGTAAACCAGACATTCCCCTTTTTCATGTAACCAAACATTTGAGTGTTTTTTTAAAGCAAATATAAAATTTTAATCAAAGTAATGCAGTCACAGCTTTTGGTCAGTCAGCTGAGAGAGTTAAAGGGTTAACATCTTTCAGTGCGTGGACTCAGTGCTTTTGTCCTTTTAAAGCTGTCTTTAAAAGATCACAACTAATGTTTTGTTGTAACTTTTACTCTGATCTTCATTTGACTTGTATTTAAGATCTGTGCCTCTGTCACAGTTGACCGCTGTAAACTACTTTTACACAAGTATGATATTTTTACTATTTTTGTCCACAATTGGTCATCTGTTACATTCCTTTCATCTGTTATAGAAAGTTATTCCTGATCCATGATGTGAGGCGGATTATCCAAACCAGAGTAAACTGTTAAGGTGATAAACTGTTTAGCACGTACGCACAAATCCCTAATATGTCAAATATGTCAAAGTACACATTTTGGAAAATTGCTCCCCCCCCCCCCCCCATGTTGCATTTTTTTGTTCTTTTAAAACACTAAAGCGTACTTGAGACTGTTTTCAGGCTTTAGTGGTTTTGATGAAGTACTTGTTGCAGAAAGATTGCTTCTTATGGAAGTTAAGACTGTTTGTGTCGTCTTGGGAAAAGCCTGAAATTGTGACTGGCATTGACTGTGATGTAATCCTCTTCAAAACGTTGTTCATAATGTAGCACGACATAATCAGTTTGGCTTTTGTTTCTGGTAAGATATCATTTGAAAGAGGGATAATGGTTATGATGGAAGCAACCAGTATACTATACATTTGATCATAATCCCAATATTTAGTGAATCAAAATAGTTGCAAATAGTTCAATAAAAATGTATGGAAAATAATTAGTGGATTGCAGTTAGTCCACTGACAGAAAATTGTATCCAATTTTGATAATTGCTTAATCATTTGAATAATTTACACAAAGCTTGTCAGGAATTGCTGCTTTTCTCTGTTTTATGTCACTGTAAGTATTATTATCTTTGGGTTTTAGAAACATAAGCAATGTAAATATGTAACATAGGTGGAGGGACATTGTGATGAGCACTTTTCACATTTTTAAAAAAAATTATAGACCAAACTGGTAATTAGAAAAGTAAAATACAAGACTGCTTGTCGACTTTTATTACAAACTATAAAGTGACCATCTTCCAGTGATATTTGCTTTCTTATATTTTACTTAAAAAAATACTAAATGTTACCATGAATGTCAATCACTGTGTGACGTGAATACTTTGGTACATTTTAATTTTAATACAGAACACTGGAGGGTGCTGTTGTATAAGATACACAGTCTCCATCCTCCAAACACCAGCTCAGGCATTTGCACAATCTCACCATCTTGCTCTTGAGTGTTTCACTCCTGTTATATGCATTCAGTGTATTTTTATAAAAAAGTCATATCAGCTGATAAAGTGAGGCTCATAGGACCAACACTGGATTATTGTCTTTTATTAAGCATCAGTCAGTAAAAGGAGAAAATTGCTTCCAAATAGCTCATCATAGACATTTTCCTATAGCTTCTTAGATTATATTTACAAGTTCTGTGTGTCAAAGTTTAATAGCGCTACATGCGTTGAACAACAGGAAACCACAAAGATAATATTCTACAAAGTCAACTGGTACAAAGTATGAAACTTTACAAAACAAACATTATCTGTGTGAGTTGAACAGAGGTGGTTATTTCCCCAAAGAAGGGCGAAGATTCTGAAAATTAAATTATGTGTCTGCGTTTGGCTTAAACCTCTTATGCAGCAGATTGTGCTTAAAGAAATGGTTACATAATCATATTATACCTTGTGCTTTTGGACATTGTATTTCAACCAATATGTACCTTTTATATGGTGACATTTTTATTTGCATGGTGACTAGACAGCAGATTATTTAATTCAGGAAAATCAATAAAGTGCAGTTTAGAAAAAAACAAAGAAAAGAAAAAGATATAAAAAGCAATAAGGACATTAATAACATTCACTCAACAGAGAAAAAACAGTTGTAACCATTTAAACAGACTATGGCTTGTTTGGATGTAAGTCCATTATAATGAGAAGCTCATTCCTAAAGATTTGTTAGTATTTACTGCATGTCTGAGCGTTGTGTGATGAATGCTTATGAATCTTCACTCTTCACTGTGCAGCGCACCCTCCCTTTCTTTCTATCTAGTCTTTTCTTTGTGTCTCGAAAGCCTTCAGTAGTGAAAGTTATATGACCATTTGTCAGTTTGACATTTTTATCCCATTACCATGCAGTATCAAGGGCTGGGCTGCAACAAATCCCACACACCAATGACTCTATAGTTTCCTGTAAGCTGAACAGCCTTCTTAGCCCTCTTCTGCCAGACTGCTTTGTTACAAAGTTTGTTTCTCAGAGCTCCATGACACCATCTGACCAAAGACATTGCTGTAACTGAGCCTTTCCTGCTGTTCCGGACCCTCCCTTTGCATACCCAGGATGATATTTATAGAATCACAGAAATGAACGCATCCTCACCCCAACTGCCATTTTTGCATTGTCATTCTGCACAAAAGACTCAAGCACGAGGCTGGTCCTTGTAATAGAAAATACACACAAGTTCTGTGTGCATAATCTCACTATGTAATTTTCTCAGTGACAGAATATGATGGCCATCATCTTGCCTGAAGGATTTTTTTTACCCTCTCAAAAGTGCATAAAAAGAGCTGAAAGAGCTCTTGAATGCCTTATGATTCAAAGCTTTGAATAGTCATCTTTTCTGTGTTGAGGAGGTATTTGTGCTGAAGTTGGACACAAACTGGAGGAGCGTATAGTTCTCCAGCCATCAAAAGGGATGTCAGTTGTAATCAGACTGACAGATCTGCTGCACAGCTCTCACTGTCACACACCGCTTGTTCCTATTCCATTCACATTTCACACTCACTCCCTCCATGGGAGTTAGGTAGCTGAAGTGAACATACACATAGCAACAGCACCTTAGTTTCAGGGGGTTTGTGGCTGACGTTGAGGTCAGGCTCTGTTCTTTTGTAACTCGCTGAAGTGTGTGTGTGTGTGTGTGTGTGTGTGTGTGTGTGTGTGTGTGTGTGTGTGTGTGTGTGTGTGTGTGTGTTAGTGAATTTATGAAAAAGAGAATAAAAGGATGATGTGGCAGTAGAAAAGCCCACAGTCCAATTTTCTGTTGACATAATTTCTTTAACAATGGAAGGTTCAGCACACTGAAGCCACAGGTTAGGAGGGAAAAAAGAGATGGATGAATGTTTGAATAAATTAATGTATGACAAGAGTGTAAATGCTGTGTGTATTTGCTATATTTCATATGAGCCTTTAAGGACTCCAACACTACAAATTAGGCTACTTGCTTGCATCAAATGTGAGCCATGCAGTCATCTAAACTGTCACCATGGAAACAGTGATTGCTCACTCTACTGAATGAGTCTGCACCTGTTTGTTTTTTTGTGGATTGGGCCTTTTTCATGTAAATGGTTGGTGCATTTAAGTAAGTGCACAAGACAGACATTAGAGGGAGGGGTGTGGATGTCTAATATATCAGTCTGACAGCATGATGACCCAGTTCTCTGTGTTTATTTGCTGTAGTTTGTTTAATTGTCATTTGGGTGCCAGTAGACAAGGAGCAGTGACTGTCTCTGTGTGCGCGGCAGATGTTTGTTAAAAGCAAAGGCACATAAATATCTAACTCATATTATGTGTAATGATTGTAGCAATGGAAAACAGCCATACAGAGTAAGTACTTCTATCTTTTATTATGTAATCTTAATGATTTACTACTAAACGTAGATGCTTTATAGAATGCTTGCATGATATGTTATAAAGTTAGCAATGTTATTTAAATCATGCCTGTATGATTAATGTTGGAACAAGCATGAGGGCACCAGATGATTAACACCCAGCTTCGTCATATGTTTAGAATCAGGTGCACACAGAAAAGCTGGATGCAGGATACTCGGTTGAACTAAAGTTGCCTACAGACACACAAGGTACCTCCATGCAGTTTGTGTGCTTGAGTGGTGAGCTGTAGCCGTGAGGTGGCTTTATATTTGTAAGGGATGTCATGTGAACTCATATGAACATAATGTTTGGGATTTCTGGAAGCAAACCACTTGCCAAGATCCACAGAGTGGAAATAATCAAATTATCTTTTTTGAAAATGGATGTAAATTAAAGTGCGTGTGTTCCCTCTTTACTTTGTGTTTTTGAACCCTGTCAACAGTTTTCTTCTTCAGAGGCCAGACCTCTCATCTGTGAGTTCTCCAGCTTACATGTTTGTACCTAATGAGCAAATATGGCTCCCTGAAGTATGTCTGCTGTTTAGAAAAGGAATGCTTACTTACTATCGCCTGTATAAGTTATCAGAAAGAACATTTCTTTGGTTCTTCACATTGCACAAGGACAAAGGGACATACATTTACAGGGAGACAGTAGCAAACAATACAAATGTATCTACTACAGTATATTGTCTAATAAATGCAACTCCTTCAAAACAATGCAGTACATACTGTATATTGAAATGCAAAACTATGAGATTAGCACAATATATTTGTCAAAGAGTCCATTCTTTTAGAAAATATCTTAAAAATATAAATTATTTAGATTCTTTTCCTGGTACAATAAATGTGTATTTTTGTAATATTCTACTTTTGTAGTTATACATGTACAATATTCACACTCCTACAAAACTGGAATGTCAACATAGAAAATCTCTATGATTTTCAGTGTTGTCTTTCCAGCTATAGTGATGCTCATAAGCACTTTTGTTTTATATGAAGTTTAGTTGATCAGCTACTATAGGAATGATGACTTGAATGAAACACTTCTGAAAAAGTTTA
Source organism: Euthynnus affinis (assembly GCA_029490765.1). Classification (NCBI taxonomy): domain Eukaryota; kingdom Metazoa; phylum Chordata; class Actinopteri; order Scombriformes; family Scombridae; genus Euthynnus; species Euthynnus affinis. The sequence continues at coordinate 16,614,786 of CM055840.1, read as the reverse complement.
GGAATAACCAAATAATAATTCTCCAGATTCAGAATGAACTTAGATTACACCGATCTGCAGGGCACACAATAGACATTTAGAAGTAAACAAACAAAAAAAGCAAACAAACAAGAATAAAGAGTTTTTCTGTGTTCATAATAAAAATAATTATTATGTTAAGGTGCTCTCTCTTGCCGGCAGTCGGGCACAATGGGAACGAGAAGGAAATCAATGGATGAAGCCTCACAGTGTCTCTCTGCGTTGTCTATGTATATTCTGTGCAGTAAAAAACATCAACAAGCAAGACACTAAACTCCTGTTGAAAAGAAACAGACGGAAACACTTGATTCTCCCCAAGTTCACACTTAAAGAGACCAAGAACATAACAATAAATATTCTGTATGTGAAAGATCATTTTTACACACACTTGTATGTGTATATGCTGTGTGTCTCTGTCTTTCTCTCTTTCACTCACACAAATGTAAAACATGGGAGACAACATGAACTAAGGCCAGTTTTGAGGAAGGAAGTTAAAGGAAGCCAACTATACATTTTCCAAACACTTTGCCTTCGTAATGCCACAATTAAACACTGTAACACTATAATTTAAAGAAAAAATGATGTTCCCCCTTCACACTACAACATAGTTGTATGAACTATCTCAGCTGAATGCGTTTCCCAGTGTTTCAATGCCCTCTGTGGTTTGCTACTGATTGAACAGCCTTTGCTATTGGCTTTAAAGTGGTGTCCAGGGATGTCAGAAAAATAGGTTTTTGCTTATAAAAATGATATACTGTACTCTTATACATAGGCTGTAATTGTTAGATATGATAATGTGGGCTAAAACAAAGGTAAAAAGAGTAAAAATGATCCAATGGGCATTCCTTGCCATTTTTAAAACCTCTTAGATCAGAGTCCTTTCCGAAATTCATTTATTCAGGAGTCATTTGTAGGAAAAAATTGAGAGCAGAGCACAAAAATATTTCCCATCGTCCACAACTATTGTATTTTCATGGGATAAGTATTTTGTGTTGTAATTGTTCAAATATTCCTGCAAATGTTTCCAATGCCTTTCGTATTTTTTGGAAGTTCAGTTTTGTGCTTCATATTTGCTCCCCCTCCCTCTTTGCTTCCTTTTCTCCTGTCTGTTTCCTGTGTGGTCTCTCATTCATTGTAACTTTAAGCATTAGAGTGACTCTTCTCTCCCTGAAGTGGCTGTAGTTCCTGAGCCACATGGTTCTCCTGCCCTTCCAGTGGCAGTGTGCTGTTCCCCAGCTTCCTCTGGAGACCCTCCATGTGGTTGACCCCTTGTTGCAGACTGGAGTGATGGCCAAACTTGGGACTGGCTTTATCCAGAAGTCTTTGCGATGGGTTGCTGCCTGAACCATCATGCAGGTGCTCCTCTTCATCTGTGTCAGCATCAATGAACTTATTGATGGATGCATCATGGAATGTGAAGATGCTAGGCAGTAAATTCTCTGGGCTCTTGTTGGGTGTCATGCTGCTCGCAGTTGTGTAGACAGACACCTCGGGGCTCTGGACTGATGAGCTATCTGAGAGGGCCCCTGTCCCTGAATCCTCCCCACCTCTGAAGTTTACCTTGAGCGAGCGGCTTCTAAGTGGCTTGTTGAAGCGCAGGCCCCTGGGGCTGTCAGAATACGGGCCGGTTTTGGTGTTTTGTCCTGCCAGGGGTGTTGTGGTACCCTGGGATCCCTCGTGCTCATTCTCCAAGGTGGGCTCCAGGCTGGGGTTGGTGCTGACCTTCCCTGGCATGTTACTGACTGGGCTGTGGGAAAAGCGAGAGCTCTCAGCGAACTCAGTGGCACAGCTGATGAAGCTGTCAATGCTGGACATGCTTCTGATGTCTGTCACTGCCTCCACTGTGCTTGAGACGGCTTCAGTAGGGATGCTTCCCATCTCCAATTCAGCTCTCTGCCTAACTGGTTTTGATAGTGGCCCTTTTTCCTTGCTGAGGAGGTTTGGTTGTGACTGGGTCTTGGCCATCTTGTTGTACGTCTCCTCCAGTTTCTGAGCACTGAGATGCTGAGGGCTGCTAGAGGGCTTTGCCTGCTCTTGGTGGCTTGATTCAAGGGTCTTGATGGGACTGCTGTGGCTTGTTTGTGACTTCAGTTGGGGCTTCTCTCTCTGTAGACTAGGGGAAACATGATTATCGAGTACCTTTTCCTTTTTTCCTGTGTTCTCATCAGTTTTTTCCACCATTACATCCATAAGCTCTGCACTGCGGGTAAATGCATCTTTCATGTTCATAGAGACAATGCTACCATTTCTCTTAGCCCTCTCCAGGGCCTCCCTTCTTTTAATGGCTTTCTCCTGCCTCTTTTGCTCTTTGTAGAACTCAGAGAAGTTATTCACAATGATGGGGATAGGCAAGGCTATCACCAGTACTCCAGCGATGCAGCACAAACCCCCCACTATTTTTCCCAGTAGTGTTTTTGGATAGATATCTCCATAGCCTACTGTTGTCATTGTAATCGTAGCCCACCAGAAGGAAGCTGGGATGCTTTTAAACTTGGTATCTTCTTCATCCTTCTCAGCAAAGAACACCAGACTGGAGAAGATCATGATACCCATGGCCAAGAAAAGGATCAGCAGGCCGAGCTCATTGTAGCTCCTCCTGAGGGTGAAGCCCAGAGACTGAAGACCTGTGGAGTGACGGGCAAGTTTCAGAATACGCAGGATCCTCATGATCCTGAAAATCTGGACTACACGGCGGACGTTCTGAAATTGCAGCACACTCTTGTTGGATTCTGTCAGGAAGATGGTGACGTAATAGGGCAGGATGGCCAGCAGGTCGATAATATTCAAAGGACCCTTAAAGAACTTCCATTTGTTGGGCGAAGAGAGGAAGCGGAGCAGGTACTCCATGGTAAACCAGGCAATACACACAGCCTCCACGTGGGCCAGTTGTGGGTTGTCTGTGGACTGGCCAAACTCATCTGTGTCCTGCAGCTCTGGAAGTGTGTTCAGAGACAAGGCAATGGTGGACAACACAATGAAGAGGATGGAGATAATTGCCAGGATCTGGAAAAAAAAACAGAAGAAAACAACTTTGAAAAATACTGAAGAATACACAATACTGTATATACCCCTGTGCTGTTATGCCATTTTGGTTGGTCAATCGGTTGATAGGTCTACCATTTTGGTCCAGAATAGAATATCTCTCATTATTGGATAGATTACCACAACATTTTGTACAGACATTCATTTTAATAACATGGTCCCTAGAAGATGAATCCTAATGACTTTGGGGATCTCCTGACCTTTCCTCTACCACCACCAGTTCTGTTCTGTTTGTCACTTTGAAAAACAGCTCACTTTATAAAGTTTGAAAGTGAGTTGGGTCAGCTGACAAAGTATCCAAGATTCAGGATACTTACAAAGGTACTTACTTAGACTATTAACAAAATATGAATGGCTTCTGACTAATTGCATGTTAAATCCAGTCTTTCAATCTTAGTACTTCCCTGCACCGATGCTTGCATTGTGCAAGTGTCCTTCTCAAAACCTTGAACCTGTGGTTGGCACCAAATTTTAAGATTTCATGTTGAAAACCAAATTTATCACAATCATACACTAAATAAACAAAAAAGAGATCCAGCTAGTATTTTCTACATCATGTATGATGTAGAAAAACTTTCGTACCTTATGATACATTTGAAGGAGTAATCGTGTATTTTTGCAATTGCAATGTTGAAAGGCAGGGTAAAGGATACATCTAACGGTTGATGACTGAAAGTTAAAATGCTCCAAAGTGAAATAGTGCTTTGACAATGTCAGAGGAAGAAGGTTGGTCCTATGAGGAACTCCCTTTTAATGTGTCAGACTGGTGTGGTTCCATTTGTGACATTAAATTGCGTTTCAAAGCCAGCTAAAATATCCCAACTAGTGATGGCATTTTCTGATGATATTAGTTCACGGCCCATTTAATTTTCTGGCTACTCTCTCCAAAGCATTCATGAAATGTCATGTCAGCATTTCAAAAGAAATAAGGTCAGAACTAATGTGATCTCTGGGGCAGATGCTTTTTTTCTCTTCAAGTCTTGGTATGTGCATTACAGAGAGAGACAGTGAAGGAGGGAGAGTTTGAGATTGTTTTGATGCATATTTTTAAAGTGAGCCACACTTGCTCTTCACCATCTCCCTTGCCGTTTTTATTCAGTCTCTTTCAATTCTTCAAAGCCCAAGAAAAAACCACAATGTATTACTTGTTTTACAAAGCACACCCTGCATATTTAGTGAGCGTGACTGACATACTACCGGAGACTTCTCAAGCATTGAGCCGGCTACTAATGATATAATCTGCTGAGTACAATAGGGTCTGATCATAGTGCTGGGGATTAAGAAGGCTACACAGTTGTGGGTGAGTAGATGTGCCACACCTATTATTCTTGTCCTAGAGTCACTGTGAAATCCAACACAAGGTCACTGTGGAGGCTGTGTCCCAGGCCAGTGGCGAGCAGGATTATTCCTTCGTACCAATCAGCAGCCGTAAGCTTTAATTAATCTTGACAGGTGACTGCTTGTACGCCTACCTTGGCATTTGAGGAGAGAGGGACTAAGAGCAGAGAAACCCTGCTGGGGCAGAGGTGAGAGAGGGCAGGAGAAAGACTAGGGTAAAGGCGTTTCAACCTCACCAACCAAATAGTTCTGCTGTGAGAGTGAATTAAAGGGCAAACTGAAATTTAAACTCTATCGGGGCCTTCCCTGAAATAGCCTGCTTCCTGGTCGAGATCCCAAGAGACCCAAGTGATGGATGAAAACTCTACAAATACAACCCATTAGAGGGAACTTTTTTGCTACTGAATAACCACACCCAAGAGAATAAAACAACTAATGTCAACATGAAACATTAACATCACCCTTAGCAGTAACAGGTAAAAGTTGGAGTCATTGCTTTCAGTGCTCTTTGAGGACGTTGAGGTCAGATATTTTACCAGAAACCCCAAAGTCTGCAGCAGTAGCATTTTGATAGACCGAGACAAGAGGAGAGAGCTATTGGCTCTCTTAGCTATTGACTGAGCCTCAATTCTAAAATGGGCCATTCAGTGGAAACCACACTCATCAGATCAAGACTAATTTAGCTTGACATGCTGACCAGCCTGGAGACTAGCTAATGAATCATCACAAATACGAAAGACAGTGCTGAAATTGAACTTAGGTGTGTTTGGTGTGTCCTGAACAACCAATGCATGGCCAGCTCCACCTCCCGTCAAATTCTCTCTCTTACTCACCCCCCCTCCCCCCACCCCCACCCTAGACGTATGCCAAACCAGGTCAGCCAGAGGAGAGATTATAGGGATGACAGCACAGTGACAAATCTGTGACACAGAGGGAATGAGGTAAGCCCAGTCTCAGATTTGGAACTGAAACTTGTGAATTTCCTTGGTTAGGCAATGTGATGTGTATGATTTGTGTATGAGGGGGAAATATGTTTTCATAAATGAGGAAATTGAATATGAATATCTTCATATAGCTGCCCAACAGAGCAGAACAGAAAGAGAAGAACAGACAATTGGAGTAAAGTGTTAAAGGCACCAGAGTCAAAAATGTGTTTGGATGAATATACTTCATGATGCAGCAGGGACGTTAAGACACAGATGCACTGTTAAAGAGGGTTATGGTTAGTCTTGTATTACCTCATTAGCTCTTAATGATGAGCACTGAGGTCATGGGGACAACCCGCCTAGCTTCCTGTTTGCATAAACTTATTAAGACCACAGCTACTTCTTCAGAGCCATGACTGGCAAATACACTCAGACATACACACGTCTATAACAAACACACACACAGACACACCACTCATATTCACTCTGAGCTCAGTAATTAGCCTCAAGCCTCTCTTCCCCACAGGCTGAGAGACATGAGACTGAATATTTAATATCCTCCTGAAGTGCAAGCTATCCTGTCCTGGAAAAGGTGTGTGCGAGTAGGTGCTCATTGGGCCATGACGGACTGCAGAGCCAGAGAGGTAGTCTAGTTTTCACACTGCTTTCACCACATAAGGTCGGTTCTGCTTCATGCTCGATCAAAGGAGGGTTAGACAAGGAAGAAGAGTCTTCCCATCACGTTTGGGAGTTCAACAATTTCTTGGCATATAGCCAGGTTGCGCTTGTTTCCAAAGAGTGGAAAGCATTTCATGGCTTTCGACAGATTTTTCCACCTCTATGTTTTATCAACAGCCACCCTCAGGTACTGCACATCCCTCGCATAGGAATGATGGACAACTCAATCCTGTGCTCTCTGGATTCCTTCTTCTCCCTGCAGTCTTATGTTCAGACTCATCCATTTCACTCAGTGTAATAGAAAAGTGCAAAAATACTTGAATGAAACTCCCAAAATCTGTCTTTTGATTATTAAAGCCTTTTCCACTGTTGGCTTGAAAGGTGACTGTAAAAAATTAAATTTTGTTCCATCATGGAGAACAGAGGCTGTGGTCATTTTGGATTTATGACAGTTACAATGCATTACAGTAGTCACAGGTTTTCATAGCAGAAAACTCTTTGTATGAGAAGTATGTTGCAACAAAATAATCTTTTCTGTCTTACCCCTCAGCTATGAGACTGTCAGCCTCAAAAGCAGACACGAGTAGCACTCATTAGAGTGCCATTAGTCAGAGCCTAACTAACTTAGTTAATTTATTTTTAGAATATTTACTGTTTCAATCTGATCACTGGAGTTAAGATGAAACATCCTCACTCTCAGAAATCAAATTGCTTTCCAGTGAGTGCTCATGATATGCTGTTATTATTAGTGTATTTCTATCCTTTTGCTTGATGAAATAAAAGTTGCTGTCAAAACAAAGTAGTATTACCCCTTTGCCATTTTTCCATTTAAAGGCAACAGCAACAGTTCACCCAGATAATGACATGCAGTCCCGTTTCACGAAATTAAGCCGATAAATTTTATGAGAGTTGTTTTTCTTCTGAGGACTTAGTTAGGATGTTTAATTATTGTTGAATCACAGAGGTTTACATATTGAAAGATTTAGAGACAGAGAGGTCAAGCGAGGCCAGGCGAGGAGATGAGACTAAAGGGAGAGGGAGCAGCCAGGTCAAAGACAAGAGTCAGACTAGTGTGCGAGCGTATAAGGAATTAATGAAAAACAGAGGTACAACACCCAACTAGCATTTGGGGCTGAGAGCAGATGACATGATGGGTAAAGTGGCATTATGGTTTCCAGAAGATATTGTTTCTGCCCTGTATTTAGGGTCTTCCCTTACGTCATGCTATGTGAAATGTTGATTCATTTCTGCTGTCTTCTTTGTAATGGATTTGCCCTTTTCACCACATGAGTTGAATCAATGGAGGGATTATGTCACACGGTGACTCACTCACTTTATTTTCTTTGGGCATGTTGAGTGCAAAGTGGCATTTTTAATCCTCTTATTGTAGTACTTCTTCTGTGACTTGCCAATAAATGTTTTCTGGCCCTGTGCACTGACAGCTGACCTTCCTCCTACAGTCTGTTGTGGTTCTGTTCCCTCTGTGGGATACAGTGTCTGTGTTTTTGTTTTTATATAAGTCTACAATGGAAAAGATGGATGGGATTACGCTGCCAGTAAACAAAGTGGAGAAAATGGTAGTGAGCCTGTTGCAGCTATAAACACTTCCTCCCTGGGGTTACAATCACCTTTTGGAAAGTTCCACCTAGGGACTGTGGTGCAATAAAACTACACTCACCACTTAAACTAATTACAATTAACCCCTTAATATACATTATTTCCCCTCCCTCCCTTAAGTAGGTTTAAAAGGCTGGCAATATTATATTTATTTTACAGTCAACATATCCCATAAAAAGACTTAAACCAACAGTTAGTCTCTTAAAACTTTCTGACTTCCCTGCCCTTGTCTGTGGAACTCAGCCTCAAGCCTACTGAAAAATGTAAATCTTCAAAAATGGGTCATGAATATGTAATTTCGTAAAAATAAATAAACCTATTTCCTAAAGCAGCGGAGTGCTGTAGTTTTTAGTAAATGTGACTGAGGTAGTAAATAGTACACTTATTGAGGACTATTTTCAACCATAGGATGATGTATGTTGGATAAACTAGAGTTTCTATGCTCATCATAATGATGGAACTTGTCACCTGGTGCCACAGTATATGTCTCATTATTGGTTTGTTAACGGTTGGTCCAACAGCTTTGGTTCAGACTGAAACATCTCAACAACTATAGGATGGATTGCCATGACATGTACAGATATTTATGGTCCCCCAGAGAAAGAACCCTTCTGACTTTTGTGATCACCTTACATTTCCATTGAGTAAAATGTATCAACAACTTTGAAATTTGTCGTTAAATTTGATGTCCCCCTCAGGATCAATTGTAAACATTTTGGTGATAACTTTTGGTGAAACAAATTGTCCAATACTTTGGTTTATGACAAAATACCTGCAAAACTGACATTCCCATCTGCCTCAGTTATACTTAGTGTTAAGTGGTAATTAGTAAATGATAGCATGCTGCCATGCCAGACTATGATGTTAAACATTATACCTGCTTAGCATCTTTATGTTAGCATTTTCATTGTGAGCATGTTAGCATGCCGACATTAGTGTTGAACTCAAACCACTGCTGGGTATAGACTCTTTGTTCTGTTTTACAGTAAAAAAAAGAAAAAATAGAATATCTCCAGACCTATTCTCCAAAATCATCTTATTCTTCACTGACAACATCACATATTCTGTAGTGAGTTGTTATAACTCTTCATTGAAGCTATATGATGTCGATGCTGAGTGAAATATTTAACCCAAACACTGTAAATGTCTTGTGCATCACTTACACATTTCCTCCAAATTCAGCCTGACATCTGGTACCTTTGGAAAATTCGTAATCGCCACAGAGGTTTAAAATAAAGTCAAATGGGTTTGGCCGCACAGTTTTAGATTGTAATGACATGTTATTGTTGGAACTATTGCCTTCCCACGTCCTAAAACAACATGAAACAGCTCTTGGGTTACAAGAAATGTAGAAGTTTCCAGTAAAAAATAAATTCTGACATAACTTTAGAGGAAGGAATGAGAAACACTCACTTCCTGGAGGATCTTCAGGGAGCAAGAAGAAAAACATAAATTAAAAGGAAGCGAGCGGTCACCTGTCATTTACTGATGCTTAATTTACACAGTGTTAATAATTTTCTAATAAAAATGTTTTCTATGGGTTATTCATTTCATTTTTTATATTATTATTATTTTTTTATGTTATTGTTGCAATACACATTATTTACAGAAGTTGGGCTGTAAATTAAAAAGCCTGAAAATTAAAAAGCTTTAAAAGATTAAATTGATGTAAAAGAGTGAACAATAGATACAATAGTAACAAGTCTTTTAATTATGTATAACTTTAAATCACAGTCTGACTGAAAAACAACGAATAGCTTCTAATTACATAATTACCCTGAGTCTAACTTTCACATCTGTTTATAAACCAAGCTAGGCAATGACATTATTAAACATCTCCCAAATTGACAAGACCTCCTGTGTCTCACACAGATGTGCCCTCTACCTCATCTGCCTCATTTCACCTTGCCTGGCAACCTTTTTCTGTCCCACCTTTAAGCCTATGGCAGGGAGCCTGTGCCTATCCTGTGCTGTGAGCCTCCTGTGTTGACGAGGAGACAAGGAGATGGATTACTGAGCTTGCGGCTACGCACAGGATGTGTCCTTTCAGAAGTGTGAAGGTGATGCTAAAATAATGAGGCATACAGACACACAGTGTGTGTGTGTGCACATGTATGATTTTTGTAGGTCTATCTGATCCGTTATGAACCCAAAATAAACTCAAGTTGTTATGGGACATTTTGATTTCTTTTAATGTTCAGGAATGGCAGTTAAGTTCAGATATGATTGATTTTGATTATGATTTTAATGTTAGTGTTAAGAGTTAGGGATTAAATGCAATTCTATACATGTTTTTGAAATCAACAACATAAATGTGCACTGTGTGTGCACTGGTATATGCGACTTTTTAAGTCTTTGTGTTTTTTCATTGCACTCAAGCTCATCATTGGTTGCTGGCAGATGTCCATAGAAGCCAAGTGACTGGCATGGATGTATATTTTGGGGTCTGTGACAGAGAAAAGGTGAGAGTGAAAGGAACAGAGGTGACACTGTGAAAAATGAAGAGGAAATGAGAGAGTGACAGAGTGAGAAAATGAGATGAGAGATTGCTCCCCTGTGGCTCATGTACAAACCCACAGTGTCACCCTGTGTGTCAGTTGGCCCTGATAAAACATCTGTGCTCTTGCCACTGGCCTTTCACCTGGGACACAAAACCTAGACTCTGAAACATCTGGAACACCTGTGTTATCAGATGTACACTGACAAATGCATGCCACAAGATTATAATAAGATTTTAAAAAAGTTCCAGAGAATTTAATAACAAAACTATCTCATGTGTACTATACTGGGCTGCTGCACATCTCTCCCTCTTTCCAACTGAGTTGTTTTGTCAGGAATATAAATCAGTTTAAGCATGAAATGAAAGACTTATTAGAGATTATTAAATGATAAAACACCAGGTGAGAGTTGATGTACTGGCAGTGCAAAGGAGGCTTAAAGATCCACGTCACCTTCATGATAAAAGACTATTGATTCCAAATCATAAATTGTTCCTTGATCCCCAGAAATCACCCTACATTCTGCTGCTGTCACCTTTTTTTCCTTTTTTCATTTTTGCATGAAAATATATTCCTTGTAAAACTTTTTATGGATGTTAAAGCCCTTCTACAATTTTTTGAAATATGTAGAATACATCCTTGTATACAAGCATTTAGCAATTGTTGACACTTTTCTTTACATCATAACATGTTTTGCCATTTATTTTCTATTTGTATGTAAATCATACATATGCATCTCAATATAAATGAAATATGTAATTGATACTTATTTTGTTTTTAATAAGTAGTACATATGACAAAATGTGAGGTGTGTGATTTGGGAGAAGAGGAAAGTGAGTCCCATTGTTGTTTGTATTTTACATATAATGATGATTTCATTTTGATTGTTAATGGTTTTTAATGAAATAGCTCAACAAAATCCTGTAAAACTCTGGTGTTATGATGATCAAAAACTGTAACGGCTGTTATGGATATTTCCATAACTAAAGGGTGACAAAGTTAGAGAGGTCAAGTTGCACCTCCTGTTTTCTCAAATAGAAGATAACGCATTCATTGTTTTGATACACAGGAGCCTTACTAGCAATCCAAGGCCAGAATGCAGGCCATTGCCAGACGAAACAAGACAAAGACTTGAGATACAACGTAACTAGAGGTCACAGAGCTATGATTTGAAACTGATGAATCAATTAGATTGATATCTCTGCTTGGATTAAGGGCTAGGCTCGGACTTTCAGGGCTCAGAATCGGAAAGAGACAGCACCGGAGCAGAACACTCTGGTGTTTGCTGTTTTGGTTCTACACTTGGCCAAGTGCTTTCAATAAACATTTTCAGCTTTAAGACATCAAAGTCTCACATGTGCTTTTCTCCACTCAAATATCCACATCAACGGCTATTCAGTTTTTATGTGTTTAAGTGTGACAAGATAGACTAATTAGTATTAATTCAGATTTGTACTCTTATGTTATTTATTATACAATAATGTTATGTATTGTTGTGTATAATATTTTTTTGTTGACATGAAGATGTGAAAATTTGAAAATTACTCAAGTAGGTTTTCTTTCTTTTTGCAGTATTGTTTGAAACTGCATATGCAGCATCTTGGTCTAATATGAATATGTGGTGTCTTATAAGCCCAAGATGCCTGTGCTAGACACAATAATAAAAACTTTAACCATATATTCAAATAAAATTACATTTTTCAGTAAATATTGGTGTTGTAAATGATAAGTGACTGTGTGCCTTATTTGTATAGTGAGTGTTTACTACAAATGGTTATACAAAAGAGCAAAATTGTTGGCATGCTCCCAAGGAGCTTGTTTATGTAGTTTCAGATGAGGTGAAATGAGCTGAACCTTTAATGAACAGTATGTCGTCCCTATCTGCTGTCTCTGCTGAGTCTGAGAGACAGGCAGGTCCTCTTCACAGCATGTGCCTGTCTGACTGTATCAACCCGCTGGGGGAACACTCTGTAGGCTGACGAGGATTTCCTCCAGGTTGCACACACAGCCAGCATAACTGAGCCCTACTAATGGAATAAGTGTGGTTTCAGTGATCCTGAGATGTACAATCCTGATATACAGTGGGTGTTTTCATGCCGGTATGACACAGCACACTGGCAGGCCTCATGGCTCCCAGCATACTCCCATCTCCCCTCAGTGAAAGACTCATCACACCCAGCTGAAAATGATAAGTGCTCAAAATCTGGCTTTGTTCTTGATACTTGTTTTTTTTCCCAGGCTGGAGCTCCAGCTGTCCATTGTTGATATGGTCTTGACAGCCGTGTTGACAGGAGTATGAAAAAAGAACAGAGTTTATCATGCTGAATCACCACCAACTCTGTGAAACTGGACCATTTGACGGCATATTGCATAACAAGATCATTGTTTCTTTTTTATCTTTTATTACAGATTGTGTAGTGATGTGTTCATTACACAAGAGGATGAGGAAGTACAAGTGGAAAAATCTACCAGATTTTGTTTCCATTTCCATTAAGTCAAGTCAAGTTCAGTTTAACTGCAATTAGAGCAAGTAATCAACATCAGGAGACAGACTGCCTAAACGGAAGTGGTGGTGACCAGCAGATTATTACCGTGATGCAAGCTGAAGTCACAAAGATTACATCAGAAAACAGAGTTCACGACCTCTGATGGAGAAAGTCATTTCTGAGAATGAATGAATGATAGAAAACAACTGAGTCGCTTCCAGTGAAAGCTTTGCAAGCCAAGACATCATTACATCATTGAAGAGGAATCACATCACATGAAGAGGAATATCTCTTTTCTGCCACAGTATTTACTTGCCCACTGTCTCAATGGCTACAAATGGAAATCCCCATCACATGCTCATATCTCAGACCTGAAACTTGATATGAGCACGTGCCAAGAAGCAGACACACAGACCAATAAGATGCCTTTACTGATCTGGTATCGGCTAATTAGCATTCGCTAAATTTCCTGTCTCCGGTGACCTGCCTCTGTTATGCAGCAGCCCTGTTTGGTGTTTACCATAAAGAACAGATGTCACAGGGTTCCTGTGACATGATTGGGTGTCAGCACTGAGTGGAGAGAGTTACCTGGGCTGCTTACTATGACACAGGAGGAGAGGCCTGGTCACTACTCATAATCCTGCATGATACCATATCAGTTCTACACTTCAGTTTCAGCACTAGACATCTGATGACATTCAAGACAGATACTAAGTCTGATGCTCAGATGCAATATGATGGTACAGCCAGGAGATGGTTATCTTAGTTTAGAATAAAGACCAGTTGGTGGCTCTTCAACTTCATCTTCAAATGTTCATCATCCAAAAATCCTCACACATACACACACACAGAATCTCAAACATACAGGTAAGAATAATAATATAACAGCAGGATTGAGGTTAGGAAATGGAAGTTTATATAATACCAGCTTGCAGTGAAGCCAGTATTTTAAAGTGCAATGCCACCAACAGCCTCTAGATGCTCCAACTGACTCCATTCAAAGTATGAACTTCTTTCAAGAAATACTAAGTCAATTTTTTTCTTCCTCAAAGAGTCACAATAGTTTGCTAAATCTCTAATCTTTAATAAGTGTGATTGAGGTTTTGGCAATCATTTTAGAAATTAATAGGATTTGAAGACTCATAGTAGCATTCATGTCTGCCGTGTGGGCATTGATTGAGAGCTGTGGTTGACAGTTCGCTTGCCTGTTGCTTCCCCTGGCTCTGGGACTTGCACTGAGTTGGACTAAGTTTAATGTTACTTGATTACGATACCTGCCCTGTTAACACAATTTACCTGCAGTAGCTAACATTAGCCCAGTGTGCACTACTCTGTGTTCCCAGTAAACTAGCATAGCTTTGGTCTGAGGTAGCATCAGGGTAGCGTTCATTGTTTGGAGGGTCCTGGCTTCAATCCATTGACTTAATGTATAACATGACGGCTCCCCAGAAGTGAAGACAAAACATCTCAATTGCCCTCTGGTGGTAGTGGATGGGACATGACCTAAACAAAAAGAATAAAGTATACATTTTTTTCGAAAGATGTTTTGGTTAGGTAGCTCTTGTTTGTTCAAGTACTCATTTTTTGATAAGTTTGTTTTTAATTAGTTATTTAACAATATAAAAAGGGAGTGTGATAACATGATTGAAAGCCACTCTCAAACCTTGTCAGACAGTGGGATGGCTGAGGGGGTGTGTCCTATGGGCCATCATCCCAATGCCTGACTCTACTAAGCTGTGCAAACTCTGGCTCCGAATGACTAGATATTTTGGCTTCACTTTTGTATAGTGAAGGAATTGGAGACACATCGCCCATTTTTATATACAGTATATGCTTCAAAAAAGAAAAGATGGCAGTGATCATCTTTATATGCAGCCTATAGAATTAGCGTAGTCCCCAAAATGTCAAACTATTCCTTTAACCTGAGAGCACAGAGGTTATGTCCCTTGAGGGATGTTGTATTGATTCACACTCCAGCAGCAGCAGACAGTCTCAAGCTTTTCAGACAATTCCATCATTGCAGCAGAGATGCTCAGTCTGTCACATCTCATCTCTCTGTATGTACCTGTGAAACTGCTAATGCATCAAAACTAAAATTATCTTAACTGGTCCCAGTGTGCCAGGCCCACCATTCAGTGTAGTCATGACAACAAATTCACTAGGTTGCAATTATAGAAAGTGCTGTGCCACCGGATGCCTTGCAGAATCTATTTTCTTTCTGTACCTTTTCCCTCTCCCTCACTGATACTTTAAGTCTCCTCTTAGTGCCTTTGTCTGTCATATCCTTCTCTGTTGGGTAAAAAGATATTTTTGTTTAAATGATGATTAGCATAAGGATTAGTTGTAATGCCAGATGGCACATGTACTGTGCTCCACTCGACACCGTCAGCTTTATATAAAAATCTGTGATGAGAAATCTGAATGCACGCAGACAGAAATGGCCCACAGTCTTGTTCTAAAAGCACTTGTGCCTCAGCATCTACCATGGAGAATTAAGCATCCAGCTGACACAGCACTAAATATCCAAACTCAGTGAAATAGTATGGCAGAATCTAACTCTATATTCAGTCCTTTTTTGTTTTATTTGTAAAATGAAATTGTCCAAAAGTGACAAATGGGATAAAAATATCTCACCTTACACATCACTTTCTGTCAGCAACACCCTCTGCACTATTAGCTGCATGTTGAATACTCAAATCAGACTTTTATAGCAAATCAAATCTAAGAATACTCCTCTTATACATTTAACTAACACAGATGCTAAGTGTAACATAAAACCATCTATTTTTCATTCTGTAGAAGTGAAACACCTGCTGTGTACCAGAGTCTCCTCTTAAATGATTCAGGAGGAGTGGAAGGACAGACCAAGGAACTTCCTGCCTGACCACTGAAGACGGCAGCTTTGTGTGCATGTGTGTGTGTTTATGTGTGTGTGTCAGCACGTCTCCAACATCAGTGTCAGACCACTAAATGTCTCCCTGTCCATCTCATTTCTGTCCAACTGTGCTGTTCTCTGGAGACCACGGCGCTCTGAGACACCCGCTCATCCTCAGTGGTGAAGCGAGGTCAGGGATACATAATGCAGAAAGACACCAAGAGAAAAAGATGTTTGAAGGGCAGTGTATGGTGTATAATGTATGCCGCTCAGATGTACAGGCACTAAAGGGCCCTAAGGCAACAGACCAAAAAAAACTTTGGAAGTGACCTATTTTCTGCGACACCTCAGTGAAATGGTAAAATTAAGTTGTTTAATTATCACCAACTGAAGTTTTTTGTCCCCTGACTTCACCAATCAACAACCCAGCAAGGTTTTAAATTTAAGAAATATATATTTCATTATATATTTTCTGTGAAAGAAAGAAAGAGAGATAGATGGAAAGAGAGATAGAAAGAAAGACAGAAACAGAGAGTCTGACATTTACAACAAGAACAGTTTAGAGGGATCTAACCTTTAAAAGATGAACATTCATTATGAGCTTAAAGGCCTGAGATACAAAAATAAAACATTCATTACAATAGACTTTGGGATGGAGCCTTTTAACACAACAGTGCAGTAACTGTAGGCATATACCATACTTACATACAGTCAATTGTACATCGCATTGTGTGTTTTTGTTTACAGTGAAATTTCAGTGAATGTCAGGGCCACTGGGGCCTTTCAGTCATGCTGTAATAAGAGTGGACAGAGATTGTAATGAGACAGAAAAGCATACCCAGCTGTCTGTCACAGCATATGGTGTATAAAAACAATGGCAGGCTGCTACATGTGATCTGCGTGGTTGACAGAACCAGGATTTGCACACTGATGATCAGAAACAGGGTTTTGTCCATCAATGCAGAATGCAGAGGATTTAATTGTCATGGTGTAATGACAGAGGAGGAAAAGAAAACACAAGCTCTCTCTCTCTGCCTCACTTGCACACTATCTTCTATATTCTGCCCCACATACAGTACGCTTTGATGTCATGCAAGGACATTAACACACACATGAACGGCCAGACAGCAGCACAAAGCACCACAGAGCGTACGCAGATCTCCTCATGGGGAGACTGCAGTACCTTGGCGCTCAGTTCAGCTGATAGTTTCCATGGTGACATGAGGCTTTTTACCATTTGCATAACAGATGCAGCAAGGCATTCACAAAAACAGGACATGGACCACATAGTGGAAAAAAATACACTTTTACATCAATGTTGATACTCAGGATTGATGGTAACACTGAGAGGTGAGTGCAATAATCTCTCTTGGGCTTCCGTCAGTTCTGAATATCACAAAAAGTCTATTTGACAACTTACCCTCTGATTCTTGTCTGACATAAATCTCCCCCACATTCTTATAGCAAATTTAGTTTGGATTCTGTTTCTGACAAATTGTTGTGTAGTAGTGTAGTCCCTTTATAGCTCCCATGTGTGTGTGAGCTATAAAGGGACAAAACTCTTAAATCAAACACAGACCCTTAATTACAGTAAGGAGAAATCAATGCAAAGGGGGGAAGAGGTGTATGCTTTCAGGATTGTACTTTTTCTCCCAACGTAAGTATTGTACTAATATATGACTTACAATACAAATTTTTCATGGCTACAGACTGCGTGAAAGCTCAAACTAATCTCAAAATGTGTTTCAAATATGACACAAACAATAATGATCAATAGAGATGGCACTCTTAAATAAGATCAGACAGCCAATATTAAGATATCAAATATGGAATAGATAATATCGATGAGTTAGTGAGCGTAATTGTGTCATTATTAGCTCTCTGTGTCCAGCCTAACCTTTGCTATCATAATGCTGTTGGAATGATAAATGATTGTGGATCATTAGCAGCTGGCACATGGCCAGTATAAACAGTCTGTAATGGCCAAGTGTCCCAGTTGTATAAAGTGATGGTGATGATGATTTGCAAGTGGAACAAAAGCCTAAATTATGGAAGGATATGTTTAATGCTGCTGCCATCCTAAGGATCTTGGAGCTGAGACATTAGGCAGAGAGAAGGACACAAGTCTGTGGTCAGATTTGAGCAGCCAGATGAAAACATGATTAAAAACACAGTTGTTTTACAATTCTATGCTCTCACTTCAGTTTCCTGGGCATGAATCTCAAGTAGAGAGCCACACTCTGTGACAAAAACTAAACACATGTCAGACTGGTGGTTGAGGCTCCACACGTTGCTTATATCCATCCAGTCTGCTGTAAACTGGCCGACAGTCAAGCATGCTGGCCCAGCCAATCACTGCCATACATGGATATACTGATCCAGATTAAAACACACTTTACCAGTCTCCCTCTGCTTCTCCTGAGCCCCACTATGCTCCCCTCAAGCCCACATTTTTACAAATGTTCTGTTTTACATTCATTACCACCCATTTAAGATGATCGTCAGTTTATCTGACCTCACTTCCTGTTTGTGGCCACATGCAGCCCCCCTTCACCAATCAAACCTCATTTCAGGTTGAGCAAACAGAACTTTATTGTCTGCCCCATAGGCAGGCACAGAGCTTCCCATTATGAAAGAATTCAATCAGGGAGCTGTTTTAATTTTGCAGCTGTTATCCTTCCCACTACTAATCTGCCTCTTCTGCTGCTAGTGCAGCTGCTGTCCTGCCCACCAACTACTGTATTGGTTAATGTATTAAAGTGAGGCTGCAGGGTTTTCAAGCAGCAGACAGACCATCTTTCATGGCTTTCAATGTCACAAACATTTTTACAAGCAGCCACCCTGCTCTGTTGCTCTGACCCCACTTCAATATCACTGAAGGGGTACAAATATAAAGAGTATTCTTCAAGGATCAATAAAGTAACACATTTCACATTTTGGATCCTCTTGGGACAGTTGTAGTTTTCTTATTCCCTCCCACCAGCCATGTGTCACCTTTATGTTTTAAAACTATGGAAGGCTGTGCCAATTCACAAAGTCATGACTGGTGAAGCTGTAGTCGACATTCAGCCACATCGTAGCGACACTCCTATCATATGCAAATACTTTTCTATGGCCTTTTAACCATCATTTTTACTCCCTTCCCTTCCTGTTTTTCATCTCTACATTTGTTAATTCATCTCCCTCTTGTTCTCATTCCATCAGTGCAATCATCTCTCTTTCTGTGGTTACTCCTAAAACCTTCAAGTAAACCAACCTTGTCAAACCACCTTGTCAAATATATATACGCATCCTTTACTTTCAGTGTTTGTACTCCTCCAGGACCTCAACTGTCTCATCTAACTTAGACCCAATCACCTACACCATCTCTCAGTTACTGGCCATCCACTATTCAAGTCTGTGCTGGGGTTTAATCCAAATGATCTCATGTTATAAGTAACGTAATTAATTAATTTATTCTAAGGCTGTGCTCTCCTGTATCCCAGACAATCATACAAGATTTGTTACACATTTTTTGTTCCATTTGTACACCACTGTACTACATAAGATAAAAAAAGGTGCTATGCAATGCAATATAACTATATATAACAATTTACCCAAATCTCTTATTCTTTGAGTATCCTCATTGTTCACAGTGAGTATGTTTCACAACAAGAACTGCAAGCATGTCTGTAATCACTTTTTGGCATTAGACTCAGAGAGAGTGAGATCAAGCTAAGATTAGAAAGCAAATCCTTAGAGATTTGGCAATGCTGTTGTTGGCATTATCCACAGAGCCAAGGTTTCCATGGGATAGCCCCCGGGATTTCCGTCTAATACTGATTTTGATCTGGGCAGAGGGTTGATGAAGAGGCTCTAATAAGCAGTCTTCTCCTCTCATTTTCTCAAAGCCCTGTCCCGCTGCAAACTCACTGGGCTGACCGCATGAGGAACAGTATTACATAAAGGCATCCTAAGATATAAGAAATTACTTTGAATTGGACATGCTGTCTTCTGCACCACTTTGTCTTACATGAAAAAGACAGAAAAGGACAGTATCTGTCAGCTTTAATTACAGGTCCACTTTACCACATATAACTACAGGCACAAACAATAGGAAGCTTACATTATATTTATGCTGTTATTTGACTTATTTTTATGGCAGTAGCTCAAAATTTGGCAAAATATGCAGTTAATTTTACTATTATTTATTATTTTAAGCTGATTTATTATTCAAAGAAGTTTATTGTATGAAATGTCAAAAAAATACCCATCACAACTTTCTATAGCTCAAGGTGATAACATCATGTTTTGCTTTATTCAACGAAAAGTCCAAAACCCAAAGATATTCACTTTACAATGATATCTGACAAAGAAAAGTAGCAAATGCTCTCATTTAAGAATCTAGACCCAGTATGTTGGTCATAATTTCACTATTTTGGGTTGAAAAAAAAAGACTTAAACTCCATGATCAATCAATTAATTCATCCTGAATGTAACATTCTTCTTCCTCCTGAGAGACCCAAACTGTCCCAGTTGTGTCTCTGTCCTCCGCATCTGGAACCACAAATGTGTTAATGTAATGACAAGAGAGTCAAGTTTCCCACAGATCACTAACCCTTTCAATTTACATCATGCTGCTCGGTTTACACAGGACTCGTTGATTCTCAGCTTCTGTTCTCCTGGGAGATGGAGCTGCCCAAAGTAGTTTGAGCCTGACACTGCACGTGGACTGAGGAAGCCAGACGATGAATTTCCAACAATTATGAGCTTAAACAGCAGCTCTAAACGCATATCATGTGACTGTGCCTCGTAATGATAGTGTTCATTACCATAAAAACTGATATAAAGTATGATATGAACAGACAGAAGCCACTAGGTTTTACAAAAGACTCGAAACGCAAACATAAAGACAGAGTATGGTGGTGTACATGCTACTACTAATAATAACAGCACCACTGGAGAGTAGTAGAGGACAAAAGTGAAGGTTGGACCAAGAACATTTTGCACCTCTTGCCCACTCGCCTTCCATCATTTCCTAACCTTCAGTCTGTGACCCACATCTCTCTTCTCCTCTCTTCTCCTCTCTTCTCTCCTCTCCTCTCCTCTCTTGGTTGGCCCACTTAAGATCAGGGTGCCTATATATCTCCATGGCCTATATCTCACACCAGACAGAGGTAAGGTGATGTGCTTGTGGCTGGTGTCTGGTAGGCGGAGGAAGGAATGAGAGAAATGAGACCAGCGAGTAGGTTGAGGCTCTGGCAGTAGACTGGGAGAACAGGGACTCCTGGGACTGCTGCCTGGAGATTAGTGGGATAGTGATTGAAACTCACACATCCACCCACTCTGTGCTGCCAAACGATCAGCTACACTGGTTCTTAGTGTAACGCAGTGCGGTATGCTAAGGACAGCATTTAAATTCAGATAAATGCGTGGTACCCTTTTAATGAGAAAAACCTGCTTATGTCAGTGATGTGCTGAGTGGCCACAGGGTTTCAGGTGAACTACTTGAGGAGGTGTACTGCCTCTAGCCTCTCCCATGGGACTTCCTTTGTGGTGTCATCCTAGCAAACCGAGTCGTGCACCACTAAGGTGATCTCTTGAGTCTCATATGGCTTGTCTATGGTTCTCTGCTACCCAAAGCGCTGTTCCTGACTGTAATTACAACAAATGAACATCAGTTCCTCAGTCAGCAGACCACAGGAGTCACACATAATTAGCATCAGTATTAGTATACAAATACTGCAAGGATATGGCCTTTGATCCTCTCTCATCTCACCATATGCTCACACTACATATTTTAAACTGCTCTTCTCATTCTAATATGTAACTGCGTGATTGACAGGACTTAAACTTTTCAACCTGGAGGATAAAATACACAGTTGATCGACTTGCTATATTACAGAAACATTTTCAAACAAAAAACAAAATATGTCCTTATATTCAGTTTTGCAGTAAAGTCTGCTGCAATTCTTTGCTGTTGACCCAGAAAAGCTTTTCTTTTCCACATTATGTCTCTCTCTATCTCTCTCTCTCTCTCCCTCTAGCTTGCGCTCACTCAGAGAAGCATGATAAATACACACACCCACATGCTGTATATGTGTACACTGTAAATACAGCACACAAACATCATCCAGTATATCATGCAGACAGGTGTTGTAATCTATCTGTAAGTATACATTTTTTGCTCATGCATGCATGAGTCTTTTATCTATCAAATTCTTTATTAATGTGACAGTGGTGTTAACAGCAGTGAAGTTTCTAAAACATTGACATCCTGAATGATCCTGCCTCTGTTGGTCTATAACTGCCTTTTACTGTCTACTCTTTGGTACGTTGGTGGGTTTTCTGGGGGAAATTGTGTCTGGGTTTCTGAGATTCTTTTATTTTCTTCTATTTGTTCTGTGCCATCAAGTGCAAATGAAGCAATTACAGTAGCCGTTAGATAATAAGTAACTTATAAGCAAGCACCTGTGTTACAAGACAGGATCGGTAGCACTCACTCACAGTATCCTTAAGTTCAATATGAAGCTGTAGCCAGCAGCCAGCAGTTAGCTTACCTTACCAACCTTGCTTAGATTGTAAAACCACATCCTTCTAACCACTTTTCATCACCACACACACTCTATCACACCAATCAATTAAGTGCCAGTCTATTTTACACTGAAGCTTTTTTTTTCTCACTCGCTCCCTCACACTCCCTCTTCCTCTCTTCCTCTGTATGAAAGAACACCTCTGCCGTACCTTCTGCTGATTTAAAAAAGAAACATACTCTCAATCTGACAGTCTGCCGTTGGAAAATCAGATGATTGCCAAACAGTTTGATGTACTCCAATGAAAAGGTTCTAGCCTGTCACAAACAATCAACTAAATTACGACATCAATGTGTCTATATAAGGATATGTGTGCGTTTCATGGGGGGAGAATAAGTAGGAAAGTAACGGAGGAAGAGGAATTGTTTGAAAGACAGGATGGGAGAATGTTAGTTCATGCATGTGTGTGTGTGTGTGTATGTGTGCGCACGCATATACATGTGTGTGACAGCGTATTTATTTATAGAAACCCCTTGGGAGAGGAGTGCCATTACTGTGCTAAGGTAGAAAATCTGGTGGGGCTGTGCTGGATGTCACACTAAGGTGGCTTCACTCCTTGCAGGCTGTGCCTCATTAGGATGAGCAACACCCTGTATAATATTAACAACCGCACCTCTTCTGCATTGTCCTTCTAAATCTTTTAACAAACACCATTAACAAAAGGCAACACAAATCCTCTAGGAATAGTAGGCCTCAATGTCAGTTTCATCTGTGTATCTATGACCGTTTTCTTCTTTTTCATACAAAATTCATGAAACTGTAAATAAAAAACGACAACAAAAAAAAACCCTTTTCAGGTTTCAGGTTTTTCATGCTCTCTGTCATTATTGATCGTCTTGGTTTGAATGAGTTATTCAGTTCCATAAGAATTAAAGAGAGTAGGCGGACACATTGATCCAGAAATCGAACTGGACTCCCCACAGTTGTTTCTCTTTTACTAGACACACACACACACACACACACACACACACACACACACACACACACACACACACAACACACACACAGACACAAACACACACAGACACACACACACTGCCTCTGTTCTAGTAGAACGATCCCTAATGCAACAGCTGCTCTTTTTGGGTCCACACAGGTATGCAGAGAGGTGAGTACAAGGTCAGAACAAAGCCAAGGCAAGATCTCATCTCCTTGCGTTGGACTAATCTATGACAATCATTAGGGGTGGGGACACCAGGAAAAACCTCAAACCTCACTCCCACTCAAACCAACCTGACCTCGAGAGCTGCATTATCTCTGTAAACCATGCTGGGGCTTGCCTCAGAGACCAAAGCATCTCAAACTCAATGTGGGGGCTTGAAATGTGCAACAATCACACAACTAGATCTAGAGCTTTGATGAGTTTTCTTCTCTATGTGTGAACATCTCACTCTTAAAGCAAGCTGTAAGATGAGAACTGCAGTTTTTTTTTAACATCGCTCCTGCATTTGCTTTGCGTTGTCACTCTGTTTGCTCAAGAGCGGAAGCTATTGAGTGAGACGTGACTGGAGAACAATGGGTATCTCTGTCACCCATCTGCCGCTACTCCTGCTGACATTTTATTTCAGTCACATAACGTGTGCAGCCTCCATATTTCAGATTTTTCATGTATATCAGTTCATTTAGAAACTTCTTTTGTGTCAGGTAGATAAACTCATTGGAAGTGCTTTGTTTGCTGCAATTTCATGCGTAAATGTATCACCAGCATTTATCAGAACATTGCAAGGCGATATGCTTGCAACAGCTGTAACCTGACACATTGTTTAATTCAGCCCGTCTACCATGGCAGAAGTGATGCCCAACAGTGAGAGACTGGAGGTGATCCTGTGTTAATTGAACCCCTGTTGTTGACTGTTCGTCCATGGAGCTTTCAGGTGTTGGGTTCTGTATCAAGTTCAGGTAATTACTGTTCCTCAGTCTGACGGCAGCTGTAAGCAGCGGTGCACACATGGATCTCCTACGGTCTTCACAGAGAAAAGGGACTTCAAATACTACAGCTGCATTTTTTATCCAAAAGAAAACACATGTTGAGAATTTGTGCTTGTTACGGTTTGAATCTCTAAACACTGAGCTGTACCTTATCCCTGTGTATCATGTGACCAGCCATGTCTCAAATACTGAGCCTCCAGGAGACAGCCGTTATTCAAAAGATGCACTCTGCTCATCATTAAATCATAACAGTGGAATAGTAATTACATGTGTTTTAATTTTCTTTACCTGAGAAGCTTTTTGTTCAAGTAATGAGAAGACAGTAGATAAATTCAGTGCGGGAAAGCAGCACTGTTCTTGAGAGGTAATTGCTTCAGAATAACTTGCAGAATAACTTGCATTGTAGCATTGTAAATAATAGCGCTGTAATCTTTCCTCCTTGACACAGCTTCCTCTAAATGTGACTGAGCCTTCTCCTTCAACCGTCTCATATGACCAGAGGATATCATGGTTGAGGAACAAAGACTAAGAGTGGATGTAACTATAGTGTCTATTGAAATCAGTTGAGCTCTGGTACTGAAGCCAAACAAAAGGCCAAATCTCTGAACTTCCTCCATTACAGCGTCACTGCATTGTGTTTCTTTACTATTTGCCTTACAGCTAAGTGACCCTGGATGAGGTGTGAATGACGAAGGTAGCTGGTTAAAAATGCACGAGCAATCTTTTTGTTCTGCTGTTACCAATCGATGACAAGCAGGGTAAAGCACATGTAGCACTTTAGTTTGGGTAAGAAGCCAAAAGAGCAAAAGAGAGCAGGAGGAATCTGTGAACATTCAGAGATGGATCACACAGATTGAGGCTCCGCAGAAAATAGATTGGCTGTCAGAAAATGTGTTGAACTGACTACAGAGTTTCATTGCATTATTCAGTCATACCTGTCATTACTGTATGGGTGGCTGGAAACTGACCTTTTCTGTGTCACACTGTCAAGTGAGTGATGAAAATCTCAGTGTACAACTGTAGCTTAAGATGTAGCTTTAGCACGCAATGGATTTGGATTCTAATGTCTAACTCTCTGGAAACTTTGGTTTTACTCTGCAGTTGACCACTCGGGCCCCACACCACTCTACATCTTCGTGAGTGATGTTCTCTCACTGACAGGTCCGTCTGAATAATGAATGAAGCTCTGCAGCAAAGTAGTCGTGTCCCGCCCCCTTCGCGGTTGACCTCTCACCTTTTTAAATGTCAGACCTCTACAGCCAGACACCCAGTTGCACCAATGTGTGAGGAATATAAGGAAAGTCAGATAAGGCATTGTACTAAAAATAAAGCATGGATTTTGTCGGTCTGTCAAACAGAGATACTATGTAGTGGGAATCTGTGTGTGTGTACATGTTGCCCCAGCTGGCTTGCGCGATAAGCTAGATCACCTCTCTCCATGGAAACCGTGGGGCAATGGAAGGTTTCAGAGGGCTACAGTTGCTGACTTCTTCCTGAAACCATATGTTGCAAACTGCAGCGAGTAGAAAGGAGCCATGTTTACTCTGGTGAAATGGATTGATGTATGAATTCTTTGTTATTCCACCTGCTCAGACATCACACTGAGTATCTGGCCAATGTACAGTCAAAATGTGACATCTCAAATGTTCTGAAAAGTTATTCGTCACAATTACATTTTGTGTTTTCAAGCAAAACATAAATCTGCATTAATTGATTTTTTGGCCATTTAGTGGCAGTGGAAAAAAGCTGTAAATATAACACTGACATATTGCCATCATCATGGTAATATGGTGAAATTGTTGCTACTTACACATCCCAGCAGATACAGGGCAGCATTAGTATTCATATAGACTTGTGTGTGCTAATATGGTGAAATACAGGGCAGCATTAGTATTCATATAGACTTGTGTGTGCCATTGGGTAAATGTAAATCCAATATTCACTCATTTAGCTTTGTTTTGGTCTCCATAAAAGGAAATATTGGCCTCTTTACCTGCTAAATGCTAAGATATGTTCGCAAGCTAGTTGCTAACTTTTTCTGCTATTTGGTGCAGGACAGGTAGTGCACAGAGGGTTTATCAGAGCTTTTTCAATGACAAATCTTAAATTTTTTTGATGTGATGTGAGAAGTCAGAGTTGTCAACTGTTAATGTAAATATTGATTATATCCACTTTAAGTTTGTAACATATTATCCCCAAGTACAAAATCATATTACAGTTGTCACATGAAAACCTCATAACCTCATAAATTTTGTTGTCCGTGTCATAACCTCAGATATAGAATTCCATGCTCTTATACAACACTTAATCCTATATGACCTTCTCTCCATGCATGTAGGTCTAACTGAAATCAAGGCTATTAAAATATATATAAAGACTATTTTTTCCACAATTTAATCTTTTAAGGAAAGCTTTTCTTCTGCCTGTAATATGAACCAATGCATAGCCACACAGGGGAAATGAAATAATGTATAATGAGCCTGTGCATTAGGTCATTTATGGAGTCAATTAGTCAAAGAGGTCCAGAAGGAAAAGACAGTAGCTTGTAGGCAAAGTGACTGGTAACACAGCACCTCCATCAATGAAGAAGTCATTGACCACAGGAACTGAATCATGTTTTTGGAAAAAGTATTCATCGGTAATTTCTGAGGAAATGGAAGAGTAGTACCTCAACAGTGATTTTGTTTATCGTCACAAGCATAAAGGATCTAAAAGTCCACTTATCAAATTTACGGGAAACTGTGGCTCTAATGCATGTGGAAGCTCTGACTGCAACATATGTCTTTGAAGTCCCGGAGAAATCATTTAGGCTTAGCAAATAAGATGCATATGGAGCGCACTCTGGCCCACTACACAAACAATTTAATCCTCATCTCTGCAGTTCACAGATGGGCAGATTGTCTCTATTGATTAGCAGCCACTCTGATGGGATGTGTTACTTTCTAAGGGGAAATTTCCACTCATGTGTTTCCGCACGCTTATCAAACAGCATCAAAGGCACATTTAAATCAATAATGCTAATGTCTCAGTTTAGAGCAGAGCTTTGTTACAGTCTGCGTGGTTGCCATTGCACAATGCTGATCTCTTTCAAGTGCAGCCCAAATATGAAGTTATAGCCAAAGAAATCGTGAAACAAGTCTGAACAGAAAACAAAACAGGTAAGTATGCTAGTCTTTAAATCTTCATCAATCTTAATGTGTAAAAAGGAAGAGTATGTAATGTTTGCAGGCATTAAAAAAACAACTGGTTGCACTGGTAAAATGTTGTACCTATTGCTACTACTACTACTATACTAAATGTGGCTACTTAAATATTGATTTTGGATCCACCTAAGTGCACAAGGTACTGCTGGTCTGAGAGCTGACTATTAAAAGCTAGAATTGGAATTTTCATTTGCGTCATGGAGTATGAGCATAGTTAATATCTATATGCATTTGGAAATCGCAGAATAATGAGTGCTTACATGCTGATTAGGTTACTTGGGTTTGAATAATGAGCAGATGGAGTACAATAGAGGAAAACAGAAAGATGATATGATAAGAGAGTCAGAGAGACTTTGTTTCCATCTGTCAATCTTTCAAACAGTCCTCATGACTCTGCATAAGCTTCTTGGTGATATACAGCATTGCAATCAGTCTGGCAGCTGGGAAACTGTGCGCCATTGATTTACGACTATTCAAAGCTCACCGAAGCACAATGGAAGAGTTGCTGTCACCCAGCAACAACCCTGGAAAACGACTCATATAATAAACCCTATTCGATAGTTCCATGCCTGGTGATTAGCATACAACACACATACAAACAGAGTGAAAAAAAGGTTAGGAGGAAAGGAGAGACGAAGGAAACTCACTGCTCCATTACTTGGAGACACGGCTGAAAATAACAACAGAGACCATAAAATCAAAGTGACTGTATTGCTGCATCTCACTGCACTCTCTGTGACACAGCACTGGAGGTTAGCATGAGTGACTGCACTCCCTCGTGCAGAGATATCAGCACGCAGTGGTCTGTGGGAAGTCACACGTCTTCCCTCTCTAATGGCTAGTCAGGGTGTGTCCTCACTTTACTCAGCTTGCCTTACATCTTAATGTCTTTGCCATCGATTTTCTCCCATTCTTACAAAAAGTGGTCTGCCGGGCCATATGGGGTGAATGTGCCGCAGGTAACAGAACACAGTGGGTCGCTCCACCCCGACACCACACGTAGCTATGGCCAGGGCACACAGAGTGATCTCAGACTTCACAAACAACAAAGCAAAATGCTTACAGTGAAGTCAAGTGGGCATATCAGATGATAAGAAAGTGCAGCTAACTGCCTCTGGTCATGGTTGTCTCTGGCTCACTGAGAGGAGAAGTTTCCACGCAATTAGTTCAAACAGCCTCTGCCAAGGCAAAAAGAACTAAGTGTCAGTTTTTATAGCTCAGTATCCTGTTCTGGGCCAAAGCTTTACTGAGTGTAGAGAGCTCTGCAATGCGTTTAGAAGACAGGAATTCAAATTTCCACAGTGTCAAAGTGTCAAAAAACTCTCTTAAGTGAAAGCTGCATGTGTCAACATTATTTCTATGACACTTAACAATCAACAGTCATTTTTACCAAAAAGTTGTACTGTAAAACAATGTTCCATTCAACAACTGTCTTCATATTATGAATTTGAGGTGCATTGACATGTTTTCAATATGTCGAAACACGTTTGTTTTCTCTTTTCTAAGCTCTGAGATGTTGCTTGTGCTTACAATGTTGAAACACAACCAAGGCATTAAATATTTAGCTGATACTGACCCAAAGCAAAAGAATAGCTAATCTGATCCAAATTCATGACACCATGCCTGCGTAAGGCATGTGAGATGAGACATATTTCTTGAGATATTTTGTAATAATTCAATCTAACTTTGTAATAATACTTACTAATAATACTACTCTGGCAACACTGTCATCCCAGTTGTCATCAGATGATTCAAATACTGTTTCATTATGATTGATTCTTCGAAGTATGTGACACCACCTCCTTTGATTGAACCCAGCACAGACAAAACCACAGACATTGAAATCTTTCTGGTGCATTAACTAAAACTCCTCTCACTTTGGCAGGAAACTGTGTGTTCATTGCTCCTAATACACCGATGAGATAGAATTTATCGAGGGCCTTTAAATTAAGCTATTTTCAGAGATTACAGTGGTGACGGTTTTAATGCCAAACCCCTGGGAGAGTGATTTATAGGACGACTGTGATCCCTTTGAGACTGAACTGCACCTCAGGGAGTACTGAGCAACAGAGGCCTGCTGAGACATGCTGTATTACATAGGCTGGTTTCATTCACAACCCTTGTCCTTTCCTCCCATTGGGTTATGCTAAAAATGACAACATATGTGTTTGGCACATACTGCTCAGTATCAACAAGAGCTTATCTTTTATCGATGAAATGATAACCTGAATGTTTTGCCTGTGTTTCCAGGAGTCCATATTGTTATGTTAAATAATTTAGCAGGCCGGCCCATGGTTGAAATGCAGACTCAAGTGGGCTTAAAACTCTTCAGTAACATCTCAACACTTCCAAGCAGAAAGACAGACTATCAAGTGCTGCACATGCACATGGTGTCCTTCACTGCTGCTTTGATGTGAAAAATGGCTCGTCTTAGAGCGAGCACTGCTGCCTATGTGTATTTTTGGGGAGGTTATAACTCCTAAAGGTCCAGGATAAGGTGACATCTGGAGCTATAGATATTCTGGATCACACCTTCTATCTCTGGCACTAAGTCAAGTGTTATTAATGTGCAATTAAAATTTCATCAGCACTGAAAAATAAATGAGGTGGAATATGTGTTTGAGAACAAGCCATGTCACCGATGCAACTCTTCAATTAGACCCCAGAAACAAGACTGCATTTAATGGTTGCCATTTAACCTCAATTTACTGTTCTCTGTCTCATATGTAAACTAAACCATGAGGCAATAGCCCTATTTGTCAAACAACCCCTTCACCCCCCACTTTCATTCAAAAGTTTCTAAGTCCCTTAAATATACAGACAACATGTACAGCTTTGATGTGTTTAGCTGAGGATGAAAGCTTACATGCAGATAGAGCTGTGCTGGGGGGAATAAATTGTGCTCTGTTGGACTGTGTGTGAAGAATTACATCATTCAAGCTGAATGGCACAGTGACAGTGGAGGAAAGACATGAGCCAATTCTAAAATGTACAAAAATGAATGTCAAGAGCCTAAAGGCACATTCGTGACATGGAAATAGTGTTTTTTAAGATATTTTTGAAGCTGATGTGTAATAATTTTACAAAATATTGCATAAATGCAAATGGTGCTGATTCTTAATTAATTATTGTGTAATGGACCATGTCATGAGCCTACTTTAAATTTGCAATGCAAACACTGTTACATAAGAAAACTATGAATATTTGGTCATGCTCTGGACTATTATTTAAAAAAAAAAAAGATAAAAAAAAAAGAATGTTCTTGTGAGCTCAGTGAACAACAGCAGAACTGTGTGAATATTCAGATTCAAACACTTTGCTTGGGTAGTGTCACTGAAATCAAGTTTGTTTTCATAAGAAACCACAATAATAAGCACAGTTCAAACACAAGGTATAGTGTTAGCATTAAGGAACAATCACTAGCATTTTTTTTTAAAGTCAGCGATTAAACATTATGCAATAGGAGAGAATATTCTACTTTCAAAGTCTCATGTGATTGTTTAAACCAGAGCTGATAGATGGTTTTTCTATGTCTAGTTTTCATGAGTTTTCATGCAGCTCAGATGAATATGGCATATGTCTCTGTATCAAGTCTTCAAATCAAGTCATGTTGAAGTAGGTTGAGCAATGTGAGAGTACAGCTTATCTCCAACAAGTCAAAATATGAGTATAGCATTCATTATAGGTTTGAGCTCATCTCTGTACTCGATGTATAAGAAACAACTTTTGTTTGGATAGCTGGAAAAGAAATAGCTGCAGTATGTGTTTTTGAAAATAAAAACTAGTTTAATAAGCATTTTAAAACAAAAATGATGATAAACAGATGCAGAACATCAATAGCACACTGTCATCTACTAATGGATTCGACTGATGGGTACAAGATGGTGTCATCTGCATAAAAATGTCTTTCAGAGAAATGATGTTATTAATATACGCTGGCAATAATTGAGGACCCGCCTTGAGGAACTCTGTGTCAATTTGAAGGAGGTTAATTAGATACCATCAGCAAATATAGCTTAAGTTCTATCAGATAAATAAGCTTTTAACAAAATCATTTCCTCAAAAAAAAACCTAATTTATTAATAAATCTATGATGATCAATATGAAAAACCTTTGACAGATCAGGGTGTTGTTTTTCACTGGAGAGCTTTTAAAAATTGTAATGTTCTTATTTTAAATGCATTTTCTGATATGTTCTGATTGATCTGAAACAGCCAAACTTCTTCGCCGCAGTCTCAACAATAATTGACTTTGGTGTACCCTAAAAGTTTTGTAAGGGTAGTAATTATTGCAGGACTTTTGTATTAGACTGAATTATATATAACTACAATAGGTGTACACAGTGGCAAATGGCAACTCAGACAAGACCTCTATTTCAGTGATTACCTGTAAAAATAAATAAATAAATACATTTCCTACTTGCTACAAAAAGAAGAGGATCAGGTCAACCTCTACCTACCACGTCTACAGCTACCTCTGTTGCTTTAGATGGTTTTGATTTAGATCTTTAACGTGTGACCAAACAGAAAATGATGATTAATAGTTTCAGCTGCAATAAATTTCAGTTTTAGAGATAATCTATTGGAGCTGAATTAGCCTTACTGTTTGACTGAAAGGAAGTGTTAAAGTCAGATTTTGCTTTAATCTAACACACATTTTCTTTGCTACCAGTGGGTCTGTCAAACAACATGAATACCAGAGGGTCTTGTAAAAAGTGGTACTTTGTTTCTGCTGTTAATGGCTTCAGAAAGCTCAAGAGAAAACTGAGGGGCATGTGTGCAGCATGTCTTAAAGCAATGTGATTGAATATTTAAGAAAAATAATTAGGAGTTTTATTTATTCAAGATCAGAGATGGAGGAGGTTTTTTCAACAGATGAATTGAAATTCCTTTGAGTAATGATTTGACCATGGTATCTTTTGTGTTTGGAAAACCGAGCATGCCTTCCCACAGAAGGCACAATGACTGTGTCCTGTCGTTGCATCGTGTTTCTGAGCCAAGTGTATCACCGTCAGGCGTTTTAATCTGTGGTACATGGTGAGGCTATATTTCAATTTACATCTTGAATGAGTAAAGCTTGACATTTTCTCAGAAAGTGTAGCACAGAATATGCTGATCTGTTCTCATTCACTCTCCCTGCTAAAAATCGAGTGATTCAAAAACATCCCTTCATGTAGAGATTCCCAATACAATATTGTTGTATTGGTGATATGCAGTTGGGTAGATATTTTATATTTTAATTGGAAATTTACCCACACATCTCATCACATCTCTCGCAAAGTCAGTCCACTTAAAAATGCTGTTAACACGTCCATACCCATTGATCCAGTAAAGTGAAGTACTCTTGTTCCTGGAGTGTGAGCTATGAGGCTGTTAATGAACTGGATGATTGAATACAGGGCTGGAAATGAAGCAGGGGTGGCTAATGAAGCCAAGAGGGGTGAATGTTGAAAGGAGGTGATAGTCTAAAAATATGTACTTGTGCAGTAAGGTTTCTTGCAGTCCTGACATAGAATTCATCTAACAAAAGTGTCTGTCTTTGCATCCTCTTTGGTGTTGCCAATAAACAATAAACATTCAATAATTACCCCAAGAGAACTACATGTAGACAATACTGGCTTGGGAACTGCGATCTGACTAAATCCAATAAAAGGAGACAATGAAGGCTGTCATGTATTCATCTAAAAAAGCACCAACAGAGGGGGTTTTAATTGACGCCAGAAAAACTGCACACAAGTCTTTTTTTTTCTTGTGGAAGCACACCTAGTAAAGATTATTGATTGATTTAAATGGAGGAACAAAACTCATTTTCAATGTCATACTGTTACACACAGAGATGAATAAGCAAAACTTTGCAGAAAGCTTTGACTTTCACCTCCGGGTACAACAGCATTTCTTTCTCTCATTCCATCTCCCTCTTGCAGTCCAGCTGCTGAAAGAGACGGATTAAAAGCACTGATTCAGGTTAAAAGAAAGGCAGACATCAGATCAAACCAGCCTCAAAGAGAGATTTATACTAGCCTCTGGATATTAAAATTCTCATGCTCCCCTTCTCTCGTTTTGCCTTAACTATTTTCTAAATTTAAACTCTACTCATTAGGGCCTAAACCTACTCAGCAACCTTCATTCCACTTGATGGAAAATCATTATTCAAAACTTAAGAAATATAGGCCTGTTGGCTGCAATCCGTAGCTACAATCTCTCAGGTTATCTACTACTTTCATTTATCTGCCCTGGCAGTGTGAGAATAAGAAGAGCAGGGTGAAAAGATGACTTGGACTCTACCTTAGCAGCAAATGATGAGCTTGGCTTCTCCAAGAGGTCCCAAAGTTTCTTCCTCTTTTCGGAACAACATGTGGTGGTAAACTCCTCGCCTTCCCTCTCTCTCATGTTCTCAGCTTCTCTTTTGAGCTCTTCGTTCATCTGCTCCTTTTTCTGGTGATACCTGGCCTGGCAGCAGGACTCCAGGTAGATCTCGTCGATGCCCCAGAAGTCCAGCTCTTGGCTGAATGACAGGGCGCACATTTCCTCCATCATGTGCAACTTTCCAGTGCGGTAGAAGTTGAGAATGGACGTGAATGCGCCTGGGTGTCTGTCGAAAAAGTACTCGTTGTTATCCAAGCTGTAGTCATCGCATATCTCCATGATAGAGTCGTGGGTGTTGCAGTCTCTCAGTTTGCCCAGTCTTGTACGGGGCAGCCTGTCCAGCGTCCTCCACAGGACTTCGTGGAGAAGACCCCCGACGTTGAGTCTCACTCGGCGGGAGTGGTTCTTGCTCCGGATGATGTCCATCGTATCCGGTGGCAGCGTGTGGGCCGACCGCGACACCCCTTTGTTCATCTTGACTCAAAGTCACTCGGTCACTTGAAAAGACTGGAAATTACAGTCTGGTAGATTAAGAAGACATGGCCCTGTAGATGACCGCATCAGGGTCTGTCCTCTTTTCCTGTGGCTGTAATAAAAGAAAAAATAGAAATTATTTAGCGCTGTTAAACTGGCACTGCCGGTGTCCTACAGTAGCAATGTCAGGTGGTTTATCCACTCATCAGAGAACCAAATAGATATTTTAATCAGCTTTAAGAGGCACAGCCGCTTTTCTTGCTGACAAGGGTGGCGGTGGGGGTGGAGAGCCGGGCCAATGATAAACTGGACTCTACTTGTGAGCGCTGTCCAGTGCTGAAACGCCTGTCTGTCACTCTACTGATTGTCGCTGTCCACGGACTCTGGTGCTGAAACGTCTCAGCTCGAGTGGGACAGCCGTCAATCCCGGTTCATAAAGGCAAGCGTAGTTGTGAATGAGAAATGTGAATATGTTGTTGAACTGCTCTCTAAAGGGAAATTGAGCGGTACTAATACTAACACCGATTATCAACTTTGATTAAGAGCCCATGACACATTATCTCCCCACAAGTTTGGGCAGTGTTACATGCCGATATCGAGAATCGTGTATTTTCAAAAGACAAATAATTATACGGATATATAAAGTTAATTTTAGCCGAGCCAAACTGAGCAAATAACTACATTACTCTGCGCATGTCTGAGTCATGCAATAGAACATTACATTTACATACATGAGGTGACAGTCAAACAACAGATATTATAATGATGGCCAGCTTAACAAAATAAGGATAGGACATACAATATCCAACTGAACCCAACTGCTACAAAGCCCTTTTTGTTATAAAAATGAAGCCAAATATAGATGTAAACACACTAAAGAAATATAATACATACCTGTCTCCCGTACAGTATATCCCGATTCACCTCGTGGACGAACATTAGCAACATTTCAAGTAGGCTAAACGCGTTTAAACTTAAGCCTGTCCAGGTCTCCGTTGCTCAGTTGTAAGCTGATGAAGGCATCATGAGCTACCCCCCGACATGTAGAGAAATATAATTGTTTTACATCGATATCACGTCCAGTCTGCTTTGACCACCCCTCCTGTGGCGAATCAACAAGTAGACTCTAGAGAGAGCAGCCGAGGATACTCTCAGTAGCTCTCCTCTACCTGATCACAGTGTGTGTGTGTGTATGTGTGTGTGTGTGTATGTGTGTGCGTGTGTGTGTGTGCCTGCTGGCCGGCGCCTGTGACTGTGAGCGGGATCCTGCAGGGGCTGATTTCACTGAGACTCCTCCAGCGGCGCAGCCTGTGCGAGTTTAACCCTCACAGAGCCGCAGCTAAGAGCATCTACAATACACTGTAATTCTGCTTGGTACAGCAGTTTGTAGGAAACAGTGTTATAGACCTTCAAATCTTTTATTTCAGAAAGTTATAATAGACCTACAGCTATTATAATAATACTACTACAATGCATTGTTTACAGCAGGATTATTGTAGATCAAATTTAGGCTACCACACACATGTTCTTATTGGAATAGGAGATCTATGGAAGCACTAAAAGGTACAATGCACTAAACCACTATTGACATGCAGACCTGCTGTAAGTCCCCATAGAAATATTATAATGATTTTCTTTTCTTGGATGATTGAATGTGGATATACTGTAGTGAAAAAATGTAGAAAACAAAACAATATATGATTTAAAGAATGTCTGTTCAACAGTATTTTTCATGGTTTTGGCAAAGACAATTAGGATTGTTTGGTTCTATTAATCCTTTAAATAGGACTCCACACAACAAAAAATTGTCCTGAGTGTGATTTTTGTCCATGATTTTATCCGTACTTTGAAATTAGAAATAAGAGTTTTTTTCCTTCAAATAACCTGCACATTATCTTACAATCTGTGGTGGATCTGCTCCTGCTAGTACATGTGGTTAGCTGCTTTCCAAACGACATACAAATCTAAACTTTCCACTCAGCTTCACTCTGCAAACAGCAGGCATGTGTCAGCGTGACAGATGTGTGGCTGGCTCTGTTTACAGTACAGCCAGTCCCCTCATTACACTCATACTCACTATAGAGCCATGCTCCAGTGTTCCCACAGCTCCTGAAAATGACACATTGTGAGTGCTCGTCAAATTTCCACCATCATTATTTTAGTTTTACTCACAATGTGTGGCTGTAAAGGACCATTTTTAAGAAGACAGAAACACTCAAAGAAATTTGACACAATACAACACAATATTATACATAACACATTATTTACATTTATTGTTAAATAACAAAATAATTATATACTGTATTATATAAATATTGAATACAAAAGTACAAAGGGCATATTGACACTTTATAAATAATGTGCATGTGCTGAAATGTACATAAAAATATGTGTTTTGATGTGTGTTTGACTTGAAAGTCTTAGTGTGTAGTCCTAGTTTTATATCGTACAAGCAAGTCTCCCTTTGGTTGTAGCATCCCAAATCCATAACGACCAGGATCTACTTCTGGCATCTGAGCATTTGGGTCACACAGCTCCAAATCGAAGTTGGTCAGCAGCATGTAAACAAACCTGGAGAGTAAACACAGATGAAGCACTGAATTAGGACATTCTCGTACAAATAAATGGAACAAACTACTCCACTGTGGAACATTTCGACTAGTTATGTGGTGCACTAATTCTAGGACACTCACTGTCTGATGCTATTGATGGCCAACTGTTTTCCCACACAGCCATTGGTCCCTGCTCCCCATGGCATGGTGTAATATTTCAGCCGCCTCCCTCCTTTATAAAAATCTCTCCTCACTGATCCATCTTCATTCAGGAAACGATCATACTTGTATTTCTGAAAAGGAAACAACACAGCAGACATTGAATGAATGCATTCAGTAATTAATGATACAATTTAATGTCTTTTTATTTGTCTAATTTATGGAGGACATATTTTTCATTATGTAGCCTTGCAGTGTCCTTCCCACGCCTATTAGCTGGGTTTCAGTTCAAGTGCTCGGCTAATCCCTCTATGGTCTATAGCTCTGGGTTTGACCTCTCACTGGGAATACAGGGTCAGCTTTGTGTAGGCGTTGATTCCACCTTACATAAACAAACTACAGATGCTAATTACACTTAAGTCTGCCTCCAACTAGTCCCTAAGACAATTACTACTATTCCTGTTGGCAGCACAGGTGGGTTTTGATGAAGTGGGGGAGGTTGGGAACAGGAAAGCCATTATTTCAACAAGACAGGACTACAAACCTGTGGCTCGTGGTAAATCTCAGGGTCCATTTGAGGGCTGTTGAAGGGGAACAAACACACCCTATCTCCTTTCCTCAGTAGGTATTCTCGGCCATCAGCCATGTGCAGGGTTTTTTCCTGCACTACCTCTCTGGTGATGAAGGAGGCAGCAGTAAGTCTGAGCGTCTCTTCCAAGGCACTATCTAGGAAGGGGTGAAAAGAAAGGTTGAGAACAACTCAAAAAGAGCAAATACAGAGGTCATATCAATTTTCATTCACAGACATTCCTGTGGCATTCATCAATTTTCGGTGTGTTTTTGCAGTCTCTAAAATGCACATTATTCTGAATTATACATAAATAGCTAATTAAAATGTGTCTTGCAGTTTGATGTGCTTTCAGCTGTATAATTCTCTTTCAAATATGATATGAATATGATGAGGTTTTGTAATTTATATTAGTCATGGTTAAACTTCATATGGATGATGCATTCTGTAAATGCATCAAACTGTGAATTCAGACTTTTGGTTCTATCTCATCTTGTGGACAAAAAGAAAACCCTATTACCAATAAACATCCGCCTGTTTACATAAACTGGGATTTAGCTCTCACCAAACACAGGGGTGTTCGCAGGTCTGTCCAGCTGAGGAGCTTCTGATGTTTCTGTCTGTGAGATCTTGCTGAACTCCTTTCTCACTGCTGTCAGAGCTTCAGGATTTGTCAACAAGTAAGCCAACAGCCAAAATGCAGCAGGACCCACATTACCCTGGAAACAAACAAAGACTCATATGAGCACGGTGATAAGGTCGTCTCTCTCACTCCACCGTTGCATAGTGACAGCACAGGTGGTTATTTGTTAATAGCAAATAAGAACATCACATGACATCCATAGTTCCCAGGATGTTTTATTAGAGTTTGAACAAACGCACACACGGTTAATTAAATCAAATAGTCTAATAAATTATTAGTGCTGATGAGATAAAAAACAAACGGCTTCCTTTCATGTGTCTGAGATGAGAAGCTCTGGACAGTCTCACTACAGGCAAAGCACAGCACAGTAATGGTTTACTTAAAAAGGAAAGCCATTTGAAACCTTAGGTCCCCTGCCATCTGCCTGCATCCAAGGGCAGGACATCGAAGCTATTTAGTTTTACAGCAAACCACAACGCTGTCTGCCAGGAGTAGTTACATAAAATAGTGAACACTGCAAATATGGTGAATAAATTACCGTGAAATTGCCTCCTAAGTCACCGCAAATACACTACAAAGTGTAATTAATGTTTTATTTGTCCATTGCTGATGGCAGGACTTGTGTTTTCATTAAAATCTGCGTCACAAGGCCACAACATGCTTTCCAAACTGAGTGTTGGAGACAGATATAGAAATATTTTACTGCTTGTTTGCACTAAATGTTAACAACAGTTTGTTATAACTATTTCAATTCTCCTTCTAACAAATCCTCTCAATGTCCAAGTATATCATACAAAAATATATTAATGTCTCCCACTGAAAATTTAGGGGAATTGAAACTGTGGTTTAACTTAAGTTGTGATTCAAGATTTGTAATGACGGAAGTAAACCATGGCAACAAGTGCAATAAAAGATGAGTAACAGTTAGCAGGGAAAGACAAATGTTGAAGTAAATTTCTGATTAACAGCTCTGATGCAATAAAGCCCTCCAACAGGACTGTAGCCAAGTCTGTATGAGTCAGTCCAGTTAGATGCAAGTAAATCACGAGACAAGACCAACATAAATCCCATTCTTTTTTGGATAGAAAAAGGGGCAATTATAGCCTGATAACTGACTTTTCTGACTTATTTCACACACAGATTCTTGAGGAGAAACATGTCTAAGTTGTTTTCTGAGGCATAAAATAGTAAACATGCCTACATTTCATCTTCTTAAAGATCCAAGATGACGCAAAGTAGTCTCAAGACAGACACTGTGTTCAATTACAATGCTCTATCTTATATTCCTGAGGCTCTTTCAAGATTTGCTGTGAAAGCAGAGGTGAACAGCACACTCATGTGCCAAAGAGGTGTACTGCAACCCCATGTCGCTTTGAATTCAAGTCTCTTTGAGGACATCTCAGACATAAACAACCTCACAGGAATGCAGCAGCATCAAGTTAATCAGATTACGCAGGCACCTCACCTAATCTCTTGTTCTGATTGACAATTGAAATGATCGCTTTGTACATCACGCCACTCTTATGACGTCTCACTCACCTGTGTAGCCCATAGTTGCATCAGTACAGCCCTCCTCTGTGTCTCCTCATCAGTCCCTTCCTCCTGCAGGAGCTGCCTGTAGGCGTGAAGCCAAGGGCTTGACCCCGAGTCCTCAGTTATACCTGCTGGAGCCAAAAGCTCCCACAGTCTCTGCCGAACAGTCTGGGCTGTCCTCTTCTCCTCTGTCACACACAGATAAACATCAAAAAGGGAGTGAGAGTGTGAGTCAGAAGGAAAATAGTAACAGTTGAGCTCAATCTGATTGTTGAATGACATGCCACATAAATGTACACAAAAGGTGGGAGAAGAACAATATTTTAGTAACTGACAGGTATAACAGGCATGACTGGAGGACGTAAGCAATAATATTGTAATTGGCTGACTTCACTGTGTAGTATGGGTGGAACAGATGTGATTATGTACAATAACACAGTACACAAAGGAAGACAAGGCCTGGGGAAATAAGGTGTATGCAGTCAGCTTTATATACAAGTTAGATCACTGTCTGTCTGTGGAGGACAGTGATGATGAACTATGAATCGTAAAAGTCCCCGAAAAACACAAGCAGATCTCCAGATGCTAAGAAAGCAGCTGCTTAGGAAGTGACACTCACCACGGCAACCACAAAACAAAGCTGAGGAAGCATCGAGTGATGATGTCAAAGCACATTAGAGACATAGTGACAAAGATAAACACGATGACGTGATGTCAGGAGATATATCGAGTTACATCTTCTCCTGACTCCTGGTTTGTAATTGTGTTTTCAGATAACTTTTCTTTGACTGACGATCACCTGGTTAAGAATATCAGTGGGTGCGTTAAGTTTTTGAAGAGTTATTTGTGAGAGTTGTTAGTGTGCCGTTAGTACCTGGCTTCAGTGTGCCTCTTGCCATTTTGGTTAAGAGACCATCAAACTTTCGGTATTCCGTGTAGACTTTTGAGGGATCTGTGCTGTTGTTGTTTTGTTCTCCTCCAAATAGTGTCAAGTACCCCGCCCTGCAGAGAAAGTAGATACAAAGTGTGGGAAAGTGTGAGAAACTCCACTTGATGAATGATAACCGTTTTTTCCACTTGATGGAAAGATAATTAGCCCATACAGGTTTTTTATTTACCATCACACATGAGCACTTGACTTTCAGCAGGTATTTTTCCACCGGCCCACACAAAGTACATTATCTCCTCCTGGTGAACATCACTATCAT
This sequence comes from Euthynnus affinis, assembly GCA_029490765.1. Lineage (NCBI taxonomy): Eukaryota > Metazoa > Chordata > Actinopteri > Scombriformes > Scombridae > Euthynnus > Euthynnus affinis. Next base: position 16,574,102 of record CM055840.1, on the reverse strand, counting down.
ATACTGTTTCACATTCCAGATGTATTCTGGTCTGATTCCACTACTCTTCTCTGTTTAGTAAATGATACTTATCACGAAAGCTGCAGAAGAAGAGGCTACATTTTGATTCACATCCGTACTACCAAAAATTAAACATCTTAAACATTTGTGTGAATGAGCGGAATCATCCCACTTCATTCTTGCTGTATTTACAAACAGACGACCACAAGATTGACTGGTGTGTAAACTGTTTATCTGAGTGCTTTTGACATGAACGCATGTTTCTTTTGACATAGCATGTGGGTGTTCTTACTTAAAGAGCAGGCTGTAAGTGAAGTTGAACAGTCCCTCTTCTTTCCGGTCTTTCTGGTTCTGAGGTATCTCAGCTTTCAGCAAGGCCCGCAGGTGCCTGCTCATGGTGCTGTTGAGGGCTGCAAAATTCATTCCCACAAAGTGCCTGCAGACACAGAAGAAAGAAACTGTACAGTTGGAGGGATTCCTGACAGTGTTGTGAAAACACTATAATTACTCACTGACACATTATTTATGTTCACTTGTTGACTTAGCCCAACCTAAGTTTTCCCTCTGGTAACATAACGTGGGTATTATATTTAGCAAGTGGTTACACAAGTAGCAAAGAAAGGAGGGGAAAGGCGCACACTCTTGACTCAGATTAAATCTAAGCAGTAGATCATAAGTGAGCTTTAACCCCCCCCCCCCCCCCCCCCCCCACAAAAAAAAAAGCCCCGACAATAGATTTGAAAAAAAAAAGGGGAAGAGTGTGCCACAGAAATATCCCAGCAATATATTCATGAAACTTCATGAGAAGTAACAAACTTCCAGGAACAAACTTCACTTCCACATTAACATAATATGAAAATGAAAATATACAGTGCGTACTCTCTGTTTGGAGTATTAATAATAAAGGACGTACTGTTTCATCATTGCTTTTGCTTTAGCCGGCTGGTGATATGGGAGCCGCAAGTTGAAGATCCTGTCCATGAGCACCTGTGCATAGCGAGTGAAGTCAAGGGAATCGGAGTCATTGATTACTGAGTCGTACGAGTGTGGATCCAGCAGCACTGTCACGTAATGTCCAGCGGCACGCACCTGTAGATGATGTCAGTGCAGACATATATGAAGAGGTTAACTGTTTATCAGTTAAACAAATGTAGAATGTTAAAAGCAGTGAAAATGACACTCTTATTTACAAATAATGATCATGGCTTGAATTATGTGATCTTAGGTCATAATAACTAGTTGGGATTATTGTTATATGTCTTATATCTTAACTACAATTTGAATTTTTTTTAAGGAAAGCAAATTCAATAGTACATTTCTCATGGATTAAAATAACCCTTTAATCTTGAATGAAGACAAAACTCTGTATTACATTTTTATGAAAATAATTTGTTAATTTCATTAAAAAATATGAAACTTTGTATTTTGTTTTAACAGCATATATGAACCTATTCTCAAATCTGTAAATTACATTTGGAAAAGTTGAAGTGCCTCCAGATTATATTGTGTAACATGGAAACGAGCAGAAAATTCGACAGCAAGTTTGATTTCAATTCACTTCCCTCTACTTCTACAATTACAATCTCTCTACAACTGACTACAGGACTTCTCTTTTATTCTGATGCAATCCATCCAAACTTAGCATAAAAACAGACTAAGCATTCAATGCCGTCTACTGTAAAGACACTGTAAGACACTGAAAACAGCAAAACAACATAATCTTACAGTCTATTTTGTAGATCTTCTGCTTTCAATAGGATCACATTATCTTCCTCAGCAGTGTTTTCCCCCAGTTGTTGGAGTTGTATTTGTTTAAATTTCCATATTTTATGAACCCTGTTAAGACTTTGAAGCTCAACTTTAAGTCCATAAAGTGACAATGGACATTTAAAACTTCTACAGAGGTGAGACTGTTTGTCATCTTTAAGTTTCTTCTACTCACTGTGAAAATGTCGCCATGTTTCAGCTTCATTCGGTTCAAAAACTTGGAAGCATCTCTGCCAAATTCAAGTGCGTGGCCTAACCATGGGATAATTCCTTTGTCTAAAGGTGGCTCAGTCTTGGATCTAAAGAAAAAAAAAAGTAAAAATAATATGTGAAACTGATTATCAAATAAATATAAGGGTGTATTGTTAATTGAAAGAGGTTGATCTGTCTGTTTGGAACTTCATCCTCCTGACATGACAGTATTAAAAGGTGGAGATACTAAACATACAGTCCTAGACAAATAAAACCGATATTTTTTTTTTTTTATCTCATTTGACAAATGCTTATCCCTTATTGTCTGCCAGTAGAAAAAAAAAAACATTAGTAGGATTTCAAGTAGCTATCAGTTTATCATGAGATTATTGTTTGAGGTAAAGGTCAGTGTTAATAATAACAGGGATTAGTTAAATTGCATCTTAGTTTAGTTGCATCAGATTTTTATTTTTATTTTCTCAAAAACAAAACAAAAACCAATAAGGTGTGAAGGTTCCCCAGGACACTTCTACACTGTAGTAGTTTGACCACATTCTTTAGACTGCAGTGCAAACAACCTAAACCTAATTAGGCTAAATGGGTTTACTTGGGTGCGGTGATAAAAACGCGTGGTAAGTCTATTATTATCATCACAATGATAATGTTATTCATACCCTGCTCTTAGTGACGTAAAATGTTTAATAACATCAGAATTTGTATCATAAACAACATACACAGGGTGAAACACAGACAATATAAACACAGACTTTAAAAGCAAGTGTAAAAAACAAAACGATTTCAGTGTTATAACAGATAACACACATAGTGACTTACCTGGTTCTGTGCGTGAGGATGAAATAAAGCAGGGCAGCTTGAGCGAGTAAAAAAATTGTCCAGATCATTTTGTGTGTTTATGTCTCAACTCCACAGACTAACTGACTGTCCTCAACCCACACATGCTTTTTATGAGACTTCCTCACCCGCAATTACGTCACTTGCCGACGACACGTCATTTTCGGGCGGCTTAACTCTAAAACTTCCATGATGTTGCATGTATTACGTCATTCTCAAAAACAAACAAACAAGCAAAAAAGGTGAGTACACCATCCAACCGTGCAAGTGAATTTGATCGGCTTAAGGAAAACGATATTAATTTAATTCCCATCTAACACTTGTTTTGCAGGATATACAGTAAGGCTGTCCATTCACGAGGATTTATGCAAGACAGAACAAGACTTAAACTGCAAAAGACATCAGATTAGGTGAAGTGCATCCGAACACTTATTTCTCTGCCTGACTTTGGAAAATGCTCATGACGAAACCATTACAATTACATGGAATCTTGTTTACAGGTGTATAAAAATGTTTAGCTCTCTCCAAATTCTTACCAGTTGTTCGTTCCTGCAAGACCCCAATTCAACAATGTAGAAGCTGCCTGCCTGTCTGTTTATAGTGACGACAAGATGTGGTAAACAAACCTACAGTATTTTCCTTGTTTGGTTACAACTTATAGGGATATAAGAAGGATGAAGCAAGCTTATTGTAGCATGCAAATATTCACGTACGCAACACTCCATTAGTGTCACTCTGAGTCACACACAAACACCCGCTTCCTTTTTTGGGACTTAATCTGAGCTGAAATTACACGTATATGCGTCTCTACCTGTTGTGCGGTCAAATCAGCACGTCAGAAAAAGAGAAGTGAAGGAGCTGGCTCAGGAGGGAAAGCCTGTAACTCAAGCCAATATGTTTCCCCATCCTTTCCTTCCCAGCATACCAAAAATAAAATATTCCTCCAAATTAATGAAAATTTTTTCTTTTTTTTACCCAAGGTTAATCTGTATTGTAAATATGTCACTGATAAATATGCCACTGATAAATCAACTTGGCCACTGTAGTGTATTAAACGATTAATATTTACATCAATTGACTTTTTTTTGGTTTCAACCTTTATTAGTCACAACAAATGGCAATGTGCAGTTTCTGAAAATTGGACATAGTAGATGGAAATGAGCTTTTCAACCAAATGAGAAATACAAAAAATATACACTAAAACTGCTTGGCACACTTGACCAGAGAACCTGAATTGAAAAAAAGGTTAAATCAGCAATGAGAATATAAATAACATTATTTCTACTAGAACTTGAACACCGGATGCGAATTAAGAGAGATTCCCGTCATCCTTCTCATCCCCCTTCTCATGTGCGTGAACCGTTCCTCGTGATTCATAGACGTCTTCAGGAGTTTGACCAAATACAGCTCCGGTCCGCTTAAGGAGGTAGACTCCAGCATGTAAGCCACCGACATTCACCCAAACAGTGTGCATCTTCCTCCACAGTCCACCCATCCTTGACAGAGCCTGGAGATAACATAAATCTTGTGAGGGCAAACTAACAAATGAGACATTTGTTTTGTGTGGAACAAGATGTTTGCTTAGACAAATACAGCTGCTAAGAGTCTTTTCCATGATGCTGTGACTAAACTGAGTTAAACTGCCTTTCTCAGACTAAGGAGGGATTATTTAGAGATTATTTCAAGATAAATTGGCTCGAGTTGGAACAAGATTTGTAGCAGATGGACCACATTAGGTTGTGTAAACGTGATGGGGGGTTTTATAAACAAAAAAATACTGACATTTACAAATGATAAAACCACCAACACTTCCTTTGTAGAATACAACATAGCAAAACTTTGAGAATGTCATTATGGTAGGGTGTTAAAGAAAATAACATATACCAGTACACTCAGAAGCACTTCATTAGGAACACCTGTGCAATCTAATGCAATCCAATAAAACAGCTCTGTTGTAAATTCTCCTTTAACGATGCTAATACATTTTTAATTTGTTGACATTGTCAGAAAGGTGATAATTCTACTTAATATTTCTTATTGAGGTTGTAGTGAATAAATAGTAGAACACTTATAATGTGAGATATGTGATAGGAGTGCTATAATGAGGCTGTTATACTGATTTAATATCAGGACACTGTTTATATCGTTCAACAGTTTTAACACCAATGTCAATCAAATGCAGTAAGTTTAACTGCAGGTAACCATAGCAACAATACCGAGCCTCAGTGGTGAACCTGGTTAGCCAAAGTTTAAACTGACTACAATAAGACCTTTTTAATTTTATGTTTTTGCTGTCTTGAACACAACCATTCCTTTTCTTTGCAAAGTTGTCATAATTTAAGTACGTTAACACACATCAACCTCCGATGACAAAGGTCATCGTGCTTACAGTTAGAGTATGGATGTTACACATTTTGGCTACCATTATCTATTTCACTTCTATGTAGATTGTGGAGGTTTTCTGCCCTTTTGGTGAAGTTTTGTCACTGCAATACAATTTATAATTTAATCATTTGGTAACTGTTTTAAAAGAAATATTGAGGAGCATTCAGCAAAACCCTGAAAGCAGTCTTGTTGTCAATCAGAAGTATTTATTATTGCAGATATACAGATTAGCAAGAAGTGACTGAGTAGTGTGCTAGTTGGTGAGGCTTATGAGAAGGCTACTGCTGGATAACAACTTCAAAACAGAGACAACTTTATTTAAATGATTTAAATGTTATTTTTAGAAATTACTTCCATGGCAATGGGTTGCATATTTGTATACACAGTGCAATATTTCGTTTAATCTTGGCATGACTCCAGCGAGTGAGGTGTGGAAATAGAACAACAGAACCATTGATTATAAAAGGGTGGAGATAATTCACATCAGTATAGCTGTTCCCAGTACTGTGTATTGTATTACTAGGAACCTCATCAATGGTTAATGATAATTACAACAGTGATTTATTAAGCAGGTACATTCACCTGTTCTCATTCTAGTCTGTGTGGTTCACCTGTCTGTTTACTTTTGCAGGTGATTGTTAGCCAACCTGAGGATACCCGAGGGTGTTCCCAGGTTAATTAAGTCACTCTCCCTTTCCCCTTCAGGCGCCCATTTGCACACACACATATATCTTATATTCACACACACACCACTGATGCTACTGACATCCACACCCCATGCTTTATCTTCAGTTTTTTGAATTTGGTTCAATTCAGTTTAATTTGGATTTAATAAATTAGTTACATCTAAGTTACATGGTGTGTCTCCTATTTCTTTGTGGCCAAAGAGCCAAGTTATAACAAATGGATCCTGGACAAGCCCCCAGCCACAGGGTAGAGTGGCAGAGAGAGTGTGAGCTGTGCTGCAGCAAGGACTTAATCAACCTGCCCTAACAATTACCTGCAAAAGTAAACACGCAGGTGAACCACATAGCAAGACAAAGATGACACCAGGGTTCATCACAAAACACATATTCTGTACTGTAATACCTATTATTATTATTATCATTATCATCATCATCATTATTATTATTAACATCATTACTGTACTTTTGCAAAGGTAATAAGGTAGCATACACCTTTACTTTATTCATCACTAATTTAAAGTGGTATCTGTCAGGCATGCTATGTGACCTAAATTGAAAACTCCACACATGCAATTGTAAACCCAGCTGGTGCATTTTGATAAAATTGTCTGAACAGGGAACGTGTTTATCAAAAATGATGCAGCCTTAAAGCAGAGTTCAAAAGGAGCAAAAAACTCCTTTTTATTTCTGCATCATTGTCAGACAGGGACAAAAATGCGCAAGTGATAATGGCAGAAGCTTGTGGGATGTGGTTCAACTCAACATATGTTAACCTGCCTCAGAGCCATTCATTAGACAGCTGTCACCCTACTTCTCACTGTTGGAAGAGACACCAGTCTGCTGTGTAGTTCATAAATATCACTGATAAACCTACATTGAATAATTACCAGATAAAAATCAAGTTTCAGTCTCACCTCTGGTAGTGCACAGGCTCCCTCTCTCCCTCACTTTATATTTCTCTGTCTCTCTATCTCTCTCCATCTCTCTTTTCAGAGAGTCAGTTAAATGACATTTAAATAGTGGTGGAATTGAAATTTCCATTCCTGGTGGCATGTGCAGCACCAAAGCTGGGCAGCCTCTCGCGTGTATCCAATCTTGGTTGGGAGGAAGACTGGCTGACCGGTGTTGACCCATCGGATAGACCCCGATGTGGGTTTGACACGCATCATTGTCAGTCTGAACGAGATATAAGTGTTTTGCCTGTGTGTTTGTTGCTGCACTTACTTACACTTATCTTTGTTGCCTACCATAGCATCAGGGGTTTATTGTTGGTCATAATCCCACTGGTTTACTGGTGTTAGTTTTGTGCTGTTGAATGAATGAATAAGGCTACTGGTTTTATTCATAAGGCTCCCTTTAGACTGACATCAGTACTTCATGAAGAAATGCAGCCCTCTCATTCACTCAAATGGTGGCAGTCTAATACAGACATCTCCAGTAAAAAACACATCAAACAAAAAAGTTGAACCAGGCTGAACTTTTTCCACAACGCAACACAATGTTATCCAGAAATGTGCTGCAGTGGTGAAAGCACAAACATTTGAGTGCACATTCCAGGTGGTTTACTTTGTAACTGACTTGACACCAAATTCACAGATCCATTACTTTAATTGAACTTCCTGCATCATATTTCATGTCACTCTGGTACATAAAGCAACGCAAACCCACCAACAGAGCCCCCTGCATTGTTTTAACACAGGACTGTTTTCAGTCTGAATCCCTCCTAATAAAGTCTGCCAACAAGTGTATATTTTGATTAATATCTGAATTAGGTAGACACAGCTGGCATGAATCGTTATCAGGAAGACAGTAGCAGGAAATGACTGGCACTGTTTTTTGAAAGTTCTCATGTAATTGTATTTTATTTAAAAACCTGTTATCTGCATGAGCATTACGTACCTTGGCAAAGCACTTCTTGTCTTGTGTCAACAGCACAGCCTTTCCTGAGCCTGGTCTGCACACACGGGCCATTTCTCTCAGACAGGAAGGGTAAAGGTCCCAGTTCTTCTTCTTAGACCCCATTCTTCAAGAAAACAAAAGTATGTTCTTTATGCCAATACATTTGCAACCTACAGATGAAGCACTGTGATTCAGGTAAACTCAACTCTGGCTGGGCCTTTACAGTATTATTAACAACAATTAACAACTTATTCAGTATGACCTATAGGTAGTATTTAATAACTCATGTACACAATTGTTATGGTACCTCTTCCCAAAGGGCATGTCGGTGATGATGATGTCAACTGAGCTGGTCTTTATGGGTAAATTGCACAGATCCCACCGCACTGTGTCAATGGGCAATCCAGATACACTGCTTAAAGAAACATTATACAAAAAAACATTATGGTTATCATCATTTACACATACATGTATTCTAACAAACTTCTATTAAGATGTTCAGCTGTTCACTCTCACCTGCCCATGTCTGCCCTCCTTTTCTGGATGTGCCTTGTATTATTGACTGTGCGGTTAACTGCCATGTCGTTGTTGTCTCCGGCTATATAGAATGAACTGGGAAATTCTATGGCGCCCTGGCGAAGAAAACCATTGCACAATTAATAGTCTGTGGTTTTGTTATTGTTTAAAGCTTTCCTCTTGTGATCAGTTAAATCTAAGATTCCAACCATCTGTTGACTAAGGAAATGTTTTTATTTTCTGACAGCGTTAAGAAATGTTCAGATCTGACCAACAGTTAAATCCAAGTACAACAGGTTTGATTACAAGCCAAAAAAGATATGTGATAAGTAAGCTTACATTTTCCTCCTCTGAAGATTGAAAACAACATAAATAAGCAGAGTTCTCTGTAAACCCACAAAGTCTCTGACCTTTTGAAACTTGCGTACATAAGTCTGTACCTCACCCATGGAGGCCATTTTGAGAACACCAAATATATTTTGAACAAATCATGATCAAAATGAACAGACAGATAGCGAGTCTGGGTGCAGAAGTTATGTCTTACCTCCAATGGTATAGTTCCAGTTCCGCACATTGGATCAAGTATTATATCTGATGCCTGAGGTTTACACAGCCTGTCAACAGACAATAAGGTATGGATATAAATGCTAAATGAAGTGCACTTAAATAACATATCTAGAAGAGCTAAATCAAGTCAGCTGGATTCTGATAAGGCCTTTTTAGTTCTCCAATAACAATTTTCAACTTAAGTAGGACAAAGCACATTACAATTTTGCCTTTTATTCACCCATTCACACACATAGATGGCAGGAAAGCTGCCATTCAAAACTCTTGCGTGGCCATCAGGAGAAATTTGGGGTTCAGTGTATTGCTCATGAGGAACTGCTCTGCCTCTGAAACCTGGGTATAAACCTCCCTAAACTGCACTGCCTGCATCCATATTGCATATTTATGCAGGTGGTCAGTGAGAAATGGTCACAACATTATCACACACCAAACCTATTGCACAGAGCCAAGCAGGAACAGTACTGACCTGCCAGAATGATGAACATAACGCTTATAAACACAAAGCGGTGAAACTAATTAATGAAACTGCCCTATGGCAATTAACAGTACACCAATCTGCACTTCTCCTCCCTCAACACCATTATCTTTATTACTGTGTGCCAGTCAGTTAACTGCCAATTTATACTGCAACAAGTAGACTCTCTAAATGTGAACTTGAATTTTATCCAAGCCATACTTGTGTCACTTTGTTTATTTTTGTCACATTGTTTTGATTTGTATTTGTTCACACAGCTTTTATTGTACTTATTTAGAATTTACATAATGATTTTTTTGTGTAATTATCAGATGAGTTCAAAGATGTAGAATGTGAGATTATACATACTGACTTAAACGTTTTGGAAATTGTAACTGTGGCAACACCTGATCACATCACCATGCAGTTTACTACAGCAGCTACTGCTACTGAAATAACATTTTTAACTTGGGATAATATAGCATTTGCGCAAGTAATACTATCCTAATGCATCCACTGGGATAATATTGTGTCTAAAGGGACTATTAAAATAATTACTCCGGCTAATTGCTTCCACTGTACAAACCATAAACTGCTGTCTTGTCACAACCACATCTGAAACTACTGAGGGCTTTAAAAGTGGTCAGTGATAATTATAATATACCACTAGCCTCGGTTCTGGACCGACTGCTACTCTGTATATACTGGCTTGCACTATCACTGATATGTTGATCAATTATATACACTGTTAAATCAAATAACCACCTTAAAAAACTCTGGATGTTGCAAAGTTAATAGCACCTCAGAACATTAGATTCTAACAATGGTGTTGTCAATATAATCTTTGTAAGCAGCAGTTATATTTGAGTCTATATGGTTTGTTATTCGTTGACTACTGTTATTCGAGTCTGTGCGTGACTTGAAAATGATCTCAACAGTGACATTGGATATGTTTCTACCTGTTCAGGGCAAGTAAGCCTACCTTAGCCTACTTAACTTAGTCATGTCAGCTCAATGGAAGTATTTTTGTAAAGCCCGAACACAACTTAGGGAAATTCCCCCTTTGCAAATGACAAAATCTGGCAATGTGGGAAAAATGGAGGCGTCCCATTCATTTGAATGCATATGTTTAGGCTGTGGGAGTGGAGACCACATGGGGTACGCCAAAAACCCACAGTGTGAGGGAAGAAGCTGAAACAGAGTCAACTTTTCCCAAAACACAACGTCACGCTGCAGTGGTAAATAACGTACACTGGCGATCAGACCGAAAACGCCAACGGGAAGAAGAACCTTGTTTATCATGTAGCAGAGCTGTACAATGCTGCCATGAGGGAGTAGAAGGCGTTACTGGGATGATGGGAGGACATTTCTCTGATTTAATAACATTAACAGTAAAGTTAGGCCTTGCTGTTGGCTTTCCAAACTAATTTTAAAAAAGACGAGAGAAAAAGAGAGAGAATGTGAGCGATCTGAGGACATGGGAAAGACAGAGAATAGCGATGGTTGAGCATGAAGAGAGGGAGTGGTGGAGTGAGAAGAAACCAGTTACCCAGAGAAAATAAAACGTTATTTTCTAATCAGTTCATGGTAGTTACGTTTTAGAACTAATAAACATGTTCATACCTCCGCACAACCCTGTAGGAAGTTGCCGCATTGCCAGATTCGCCTCAGGCCAAGTTTACTTTGCATAGGCACAAAGAAAAACAGTTCTGTCCCAGATTACGATTAGATAAACTTCATATTCCTGAGAATTTAGTTTCCGTGTCCCTTATGTTGTCTGTCTGGACCTTTTTCTCAGTTTGATGTGTGTTTATTGTGTAACTGGGAGTAAGCAGCTGTTCAACTGTAAGGTGAGAGTCTGCAGTTAGGCCTTGGCAGTACTTTTTTCTCTGTAACTTTGTACATGACATGACATGAGTGTTAATTTGACAGTGGTTCAAAAGTGAAAATATTGGGGGTTTTATTTTTTACTTAAACTTTGTCATGTCAAAACAACAGTCTTGACTCTCAAAAATTATAACTATGGAATTAAATTTTATTTAAATACTCTGATTGTTAATTAAATGTTAAATTCAGGATCTCATACATACGGTTATAAAGGCCCTGATACACTCAAAAACTGACACGGCTTGACCATCTCAAACATTAGCAAATGTCCCTTGGACCCTCACAGCTTCACAGACACTCTAAGAATAGTTTGAGTGTGACAGTGTAAGATAATCGAGATCACATGGTGTAACTGTTAGAAAAGTTACCTGAGCATGCCATAGCACAAGGTAGGCCGAAGAGTGGTTGGTCCAAAGTGACTGATGTTTCTCTTGTGAAGACTCTCTTCAGTGAGTGCAATGCCGATCACCACCTCCTCATTGTGTATATTTAGTAAGACCTACAGTACAGGAACATACAGTACATGATTATCAGTATAATATATATAGAGCTGAAATGGTCGACATAAAATAAACTGCCAACTATTTTTAACTTAATTGTTTTTTGTATTTTTTTAAGCAAAAATCATCTGATTACAGGTTCTCTAATGTGAGGATTTGCCTTTTTTTATGTGTTATATATATATAATAGTAAATTACATATTTCTGTGTTTTGAAGAAAAACAACACAAGAAAAACAAGCCATTTGAAGATGTCACCTTGAGTTCTGAAACAATGTGATGGGTATTTTTTCACTATTTTTTTGCCATTTAATAGAGTATATAAAGGACTAATTGAAAAATTAACGACCAGATTGCTTGATAATGTTAATAACTGTTAGTTGCAACTCTGATCTTATAGTCTAATGTCTTCAGTAAACTGAAAATTTCAAACACAATTTCCACAACTAACTAAATTTTTAATCATGCATCTGAATATAAGCTATACAAGAATTGTTACTAACACTATATTTAGTCTATGAACTAAATGAGTTTGCTTTGGACAAAAGCATCTTCTAAATTCATGTGATGTAATGACAAACTAAGATCTCAGTAGTCAAATTACACACAACTGGCAACTGCTACCAAGCAGTAAAATACCCTGAGCAAACTCTATAGAACATTGAAAGGCATGTGAAAACCTTGTATATTATTTTAATATCTGTTGCCTCACCTAATCTCCGATCTGTAATACAATGCAACTTGTCACATTATGTGAACACTTTATCTACACAGGAATACTGAATAATGGAATGGCTATTGTTTCTTTTGTTTAGTGAAACATTGGCTCATGCTGTGAACATTTATCAGAGGTTTGGCTAGAACAAAAGTATTCACTTTGTGTCAGATCACTTTCAACAAGCGTGCATACCTCTATGTCAAACTTTGTCATATCTGCTTTCCACTGGAAAAATTCTTGTACAGCCCCACCAAAGTCTCTGGCTGCCTCATTAGAGGAAAAGCTGTGTTTGTCACCAGCCCTGTTGCACGTCACACGAAACTTGATTACTTTGGCCTTGGGTGCTGCGTCCTCTGAGTCCTGCGTGCTGGCCTCTATGTCAGGTGTGGTCTCTGCCTTCGTCTGGCCTTCAGCAGCCTCAGGTAGTTCTTGTTCTTCGGTGTCAGCTATAGTTGCGTCAATGGTCTCACTGTTAGGCTTTACTTTGGTGACATTTCCTCCTCTCCGGTGGACTTTTCTCTTTTTAAGGGTGCCATTTTGTTTCCAGACCTCTATGGCATTAGTCCAGGGGAGTTTGGAGGCAAGCTCCTGCAGCTCTGCCAATGTCTCCTCCTGTATAAAACACAGTGTTTGTGACCCTGATAATAATGCATAGTGTATGTGCTTAACATCAACTTCAAGAGCTGACTGTAAGTTACCTTTGAATCTTTGAACTGGTAATGATCATATTCTTCAACCACAACAAACAGGTTGTCCACAGACCTCAGAAGATGGACCTACAGAGGGGAATTCAGTGAACGGGGAGAAAAACCAACAGATTAGTGCTGCAACAATTAGGCTATTAACCGATTAGTCAATTGACATAAAATGAATCACCAACTATTTTGATTGTTTTTTTAAAGAAAAAAAGTCACAATACTGTTCACAACACTGATTTCTAGTAGAATATAATACAAATTAATATTTTTGGTATCTTTAGTCCCCTATGACAGTAAACTGAACATCTTTGGGTGGTGGACTGTTGGTCAGGACAAAACAACATTTGATTTTATAGACCAAACAATGAATCGCTTAATTGAGAAAATAACTGACAGATGAATTGATAATAAAAACAATTAATAGTTGCAGCCCTAAGTCAGCATGCACTTTTTTTTAACCAGGTAAAATCAAACTAGGGGTTCCAGAATATCACTACTGGGCTCCATATAAACAGTAGTACATATATATAAACTACTATTATTCAGCATCAAATCAAAATTTCATCTGTCTATCATGCAATTTTTCATTCAGAAACATTCTCGCATATGATCTAGGTCTCATCTTACCTGGAAAAGCTTGTCAGTAGTTATTGGAAAGTATATACGACCACGATCTTTGCTGATTCGCACGTCAACCCCAATCTTCTCCTTGACCTCCTCTGCAGCAGTGTGTTCAAACCCTGTGGGTACAGTTGCCCCTATGGTGACAGTGATGATGGCTCCACTGGTGGCATCAGTCTCAGTGGAGGTAGAGTCAGACAGTTTAGTCTCAGGCTCCTGCTCTGCAGCCCCATCTTCCTGGGAGGACATGTCTGTGGGTTGCTTGCCCTTCACTAGACACAAGAGGTGTAACTGAGTACTATATATGTGACAGCTGGTGCCAGTGAGTCACATGCAACAACTGAAGAGAGACAATTTATGAGAGTATTAAACTAGGGCTGGGCAATATATCGATATTGTGATATGAGACCAGATATTGTCTTATATCATAATGGCTAAAGTGTTGTCTTTTCCTGGTTTTAAAGGCTGGATTACAGTAAAGTGATGTAACGTTAATTTTCTGCATTTACCAGTCTGTTCTATGCTGTACTTGGTCATTATATCCATATTACTAACGACAATTTATCAGAAAATGTGTAAATATTTGCTGAAGTCACCAGTGGTCATCCCTACAATGTTGTTGCAATATCGAAATTGGTCAAATACAGCGTGGCATTATGCCCATATCGCCCAGCCCTGATTGAAACTGTCAATACTGCACTTTGTTAATGACTGAAATATAGAATTTTACAAGAGAATAATATATGTCAAAGCACATTTCCCATGTTGTCACGAGTAAGTACGAAACACTGTTAATGTGAACATTGTAAATAAACATGTAACACTAATGCTGGATGGGTTAGCGTTAACGTGGGTTAGCTGGCTAACGTTAGCTTTCAGAGGCTAAAAAGTTGTTACGAACTAATGACAAGGAAGCCACTGTTATTTATTTTATATGAAACTCTTGCTACATCATGAAAGTGTGTTCATTTTATGAGCCCACCGGTTGAACTGTCGAAGCTGAAGACAATCTTGTGGAGGTTAGCTGCACTGAACTTGCTAACCAGAATCTGACCAAACTGTCAAACACGAGGCGATGGTTGTTTCCGCAGAGCAGCGACAACACAAGGACTTCCGGCCAGGGTCCTTCAGAATAAAACCATCATTTTCACAAATATAAACTGACCAAAAATCACAGTCAGAGGCTCTTAATCCTCACACAAAAACACTTAAACTGTGATTGTTTAAGGATAGAAACAATATTCCTCAAAGTCAGCAACTACTGTGTAAAAGTTTAAGGCACTAAAAGTAAAATGAGGATGTTTTCAAAAGTATTTATCATTAAAGTGCAGTAAACAGTAGACACTTCAACCATATTTGCCTTTTAAACAGCTCCAATTCTCCTCAATATACTCGCACGCAATTTTTCAAGGCACTTGGTAGGAAGGTTTTTCCAAGCATCTTGGAGAAGTCATCACAGTTCTTCTGTGAATTTAGGTGTCTCCGTTGCTTCTGTCTCTTCTTGTAATCCCAGACTGACTCCATGATGTTGAGACTAGGGCTCTATGGGGGACATGCCATCTGTTGCAGGACTCCTTGTTCTTCTTTTAACATAAACTAATCCTTTATGACTCTGGCTGTATGTTTGGGGTCATTGTCATCCTGCAGAATAAATTTGTGACCAACCAGGTGCCTCCCTGATGGTATCACATTATGGATTAGAATCCATAATGTCACCCGTACACAATACTAACACTGGCTAGCTGACACCAGACTCACTAGATGGAACCTGAACTATGCTGATTATCTGTAACTTTCTTTCTTTCAAACTATGTCTTTCATTTACTTATGGAAAATAGAGTGTGTGAAATGACAGAGAATAACATTATTAATAAGTTTTTACTCTCCATTTTCAAAATAATAATTCTCAGAGATTCTTCCACTGGAAAGCAGATATGACTAATTTCTCTCTTGAAATACTAGACGGCAAATTAAATGCTGTCTATTGATCTACAGGCCAACAAGAAAAGTCTGACCAATACAAATTATATAAAGTGAAATAATAGATGCAGTCTACCATATGGAGCCTCTGTGGTTAGAAAAGATTACATTTAATTGTTTTTTTTTTTTTGTTTGTTTGTTTGTTTGTTTTTTTTTTTTTACATTGAACCACATTAGTACAACTATTTTAAATCTGAAAGGATTTGTTTTATTCTGAAAGTCAGACACCCAAACAGGAAACCGTTGCTAACCGGACTCATCTGAATTGTAGATGGGTTTTCATCGGTTTTCATTCGTTTTCATTGGCTATTACTTCCGGGTATTTTTTTTAGCACAAAAAATCGGCAGAGGGCGCCACAATATAATTTTTGGAGCAGAGTGGAGGAATAGTAAACAAAACCATTCAGCCAACATGTAAACAACAAACCACAGAGAGGCAGAATAAAGGAGATAGTGCATGGAAAGAGAGAGGCACTGTGGGGGGATCCAGAGATATCCCCACTTTTTGTTTTCCTGAAGTTTGTGTTCAATTACATGAACAAACTTAAGTATGCTTTTTATCAAATGCAAGATCAATAAGGTGAAACTCCAGTGCAGTGTGCTCATAACACACTAGTCGCTCATAGTAACAATACAAAGCTGAATTTAAGCTTTTTAGTGGGTACAATAGTAGTATGGCCCAATACACAAAAAATAACAACCTCTCCCACAGCTAGTACCTTTAAAGTCAACCTTTATCTCCTTTTGTCATGTAACATTTTCGATAAATCAAGGTTATCTGAAGAGTAACTGTCTTCTCCTCTGTATTACATTTCTTTTTGTGATAAGAGTACCTCTGTGTACCTCTGCACTATTATTATTACTATTATTATTATTATTATTATTATTATTATTATTATCATTTTTTTAAACCAGATTTCTTATTCACTGTGGTTAAGTTAATTGGTATATTAACTAATCCCGATAACAAGACAGTGCAGTACTTTGTAGTACTTAAAAGGAAAAAATTACCCATGCCATAGGTTGCATCTCCACGCTAAAATGTTTTGTTGTTTTTCTGAATTTTTGTTTTCAGCCAGCTTCATTCTTTCTGACTGATTAGTAAGTATGAAGTCTGAGAGGCAAGTGGGAGTGTGTTGAATTCAGGGAACAAAAAGTCCTGCACAACAGATGGCTACTGTTGCACATTCTGTACACAGAATACAGTCAGACAATCCAAACTTTGCCAGTTTAACAATTTGATAAACACATTACCTAAGGAAACTTTTTGCATAATGCATAGAATCAATTTATTCCCTCTGAATAAGCAAAGAGTAGCTGACCATGAAAAGAAACTTAGATTCAGATACTGCAGCTCAGGGTGTGTTGCTTTGACAGAAGAGCAAACAGAAACAACCACAGTGCCGTTTGACTTCTGTTTAATTCAGGTGTTATACATACAACACATAGAGATGCTTCTGTCTTAAAATGTTAATCAGCCTCAGCTGAAATAACATGTAATGTGGAGACAAAACAAGCATGCAAGCACGAGGGAATATCCTCAAAGCAGTCAGGTATGTTAAACAGTGTGAGATTTTACAGTGGGATTTTCTCCCAGTGTTGAGCCCTCGATGGGATTATTCTTCAGATCTTTCTCTCTGTGTCGTATTACTTCTTAGAATAGAAGTGACAGTTACAGAGATATGAGCTTTCTTCTTAGGGAAGATAATACATGGCATAGCAAAGAGCCTGCTCTTTCTCAGCATGAGAGCTCAATGATTGATTGATGACAGTGTAAATCAGCATCAAGGAAGTATCACAGACTAGAATAGAGATGGTCAGTGGTTTGTAGTTGACTGCCTTACAAAAGACAGAGGTTAGCACCCCAATAGCCTTTAACCAACTGGGAGAAAAAAATCTTAACCTGAAACCAGCTTCAACAACAGTCTATATCTGCCCAGAGATATGTGTCATATGTTAACCTTAAAAATATTTAACACCATTTTGTGGTGCTGAAAATACATTTAGCTGACAGACAGTTGACATCAGCAGGGCAGGGTCTTGATAACACTATATGCATTGTGTCCAGAACACAAAGATCATGGCCAGTGTTGGAATCTTGCCCATTGCACATTTGCTCTAATCCACCACCACAAACAATTAAGTCTTTTAGAGGTTATGCACAAATCTCTCTTATTATGTTGTAAATTTTAAGAATGATAGCGCTATGACTACAACTAACATGAAATTAAATACCCTCAGGATGCAGTAAATAATTTGCTGATCAGTAAAGTGCAGCTCACAACAGTAACATCACATTATAACTACTTACTGTAAATGAGCAGTGCTGCCGGTTTGGCTGTCCTATAGATTAAAAATGGCCCAACCTATGCTTTTTCTCAACATTTATCAGACACTTCGACGTCCACATCAGCCCTCCTCTAATATGGATTACAGGGGTTGTTACATCACAGACTACCTATTTGAAGATTTCTCTGAGTCCCACAGGGCATAGGTCTTTTAAATTGAAGGTGTTGCAATTATGAGTGATATGAGAATTCACACATGTCTATACAAAGCTCCCTCTGGATGAAAGTGAAGGAAAATATTATGAAGAAGCTCATCTACTCTTATCTCTCCCTGAGGTCAGATTATCAGCCTGACACCTGAGTTCTGTACCTTCACATTAATCATCATACAGTGTGCGATATTCTCTAGACTTTTTCCAAATTAGGAGTGAAAATATTCTGTAGACATTAATATAATGACAGATGGGTTTTTCTATATTTATATATTTATGTGATGTAAATAATCTGAAGCATTGATCTTTTTTTTTTTTTAATGTAGCAAAAAAAACAAACAGTCAAAACCGTGACAATCCTGATTTGGTTAACTGTTTGTTGCAAGTCATCCTCCCATTTCTGTCACTCTTGACTTTCAAACTACATGATACTATAAATCTTAAAGAAAAAACGTTTTCAAAAACTGAAGAAACAATTACATTTCTTGGTGGGGCATTTTGAAAAACATTATTCGAAAAACTATTCCTTTATTGCACAGATAAGCTGCATTTGTTGTGCAATATATTGGTATTCTCTAAGAAATTTTTAACTACAAAACCTCAACACTTTTTACATCATTATCTATCACATCATTCAGGCCCAGACTGTATCCTACTGGGGCATTATTATTATTATTATGCTGTGAATGGAGACTAAAGCAGTTCCCACTCTTGTTCTTTAGAAAGGAACAGCAAAAGGATCTTACAATGGATCTTTGTGCCTTAAAAAAGTGAAGTCATAGGTTCCCAGGCCTCCCCTCTGAGATTCCTGATGAGAGAGGTAGGCATGAGTAACACAGAATGGATTGTCAGAGGGATGAAGGCACTACAGAAAGGTGGCCTCTGCTGACTTTTCTGTGGTAAACACAAACAAAAGCAAAATCCACCCTGCTGTCACTCTGGTCCTCCAGCAGGCCTCTCAGCACTCTGTCAAAGCTTGCACATCACAAGTGAAATGTATATTCTCTTATGGCTTCACTCTTTGGACGTGTAGTTGACACATAAGGCCTGACGAACAACTTAGACTCACCACCGGAACTGCAAAGACACAAATGATGGTGTGAGATACAGTAAGACACAGGAAGACACTCTCACCTCTCTGTCTCTCGCACATATCCAGCAAGACTCACTGAACACCACAGACATAGATATAAACACACAAACCGCTAGGGGCCATTTAAAGTTCCTCAGGGGCTTTTATTCCTGCAAAGACGGTTGTGCATGCAGTGTTCAGCAACCAGAAAATATATTTGGACATCTCAAGACCAGTAAAGAATTTGAACCTGATTTCTTAGGTCATGACTGCAGGAGGGCATTGTTAAAGAATATGCCTGCATTTGTGGTGAATGGATATTCTTTGGGTGGGAGAGAAAGAGGTCTTTCTTGTCTCTAGCTAATTGTTCCACCTCATTTGTACACGTTAATATCTTCATATTGTGTTTTCAGATGGCATTGCTGCAGACAAACATGAGACTCCAGCTTAATAATGTGCTTTTGACTGACATGTCCTTGTAGCCACATGAAAGGGATTTCGTTAGCTTTCTCCTTAAATTGATTCAAAGAGATTTTACACAATCTGGTAACTAACCTGTTTTTCTTATTAACGCCTTATAACATATTTAAAAAACATTAGTAATTGACTAAGAAATGATTGATAAAGCGATTAGTTCCAACCAAATGTTTTATAAGATTTTTTGTTTACATTTTTCATAAAAATATGGCAGAATGTAGCTCTACGTCTAACAAAAAATGCCCTTCCACCTGTCAGCTTGAAATATACATTGAAGCTTGTGTGGCACAGACAGAAATGAAATGCAGAGGCCTTCTACAGAGTGGCAGTTTGCAGGCTTGTGCTAGCTCATTGTGAGTCAACAGCCATCCTTAACTGAGAATAGCTAACATGACAGACAAGAAACCGAGTCCCCTGGACTGTTAAAAACACACTGAAGCACCTAGATGACAGTATCTGTCAGGAAACACACTCAGTCCCTGTCACTACAATGCTTTGAAAAGCTGCTTCACTTCATGGATTCAGATATCCTATTTTCCATGTAAGGAACACATCACTCCCATCACACAGACATGAATGCACACAAAAACCTGTGGAAAGTTTCATCAAATTTGAGGGGTTTTGCATTCCTTCCCTTTATCATGCATGTTTGCTTAATTCTACTTAGACACATTTGACATATTTATGACCTCTGTGGATGATGAGATGTTTTCACACTTCTCTTTCATTCATTCTTGTGTGTTTTTCATTCCCTTTCTTTGCTTACAAAGCTAAAGACATTTCTGTCTCTGATGTCATTCTTGCTGTCACACTCGTCTCAAGTTTTCAGCAGCAGTTCTCTGCCAACAGAGAAGAAGAGGAGGAGTAAACAATGGAAACAACAAGGGCATGAAAATGTCTCTCTTTCTTACACATGCACACACACACACACACACACACACACACACACACACACACACACACACACACACACACACACACACACACCTGTTTGCAACAAAGGAGGGTGTTGCACAGAAACAATTTGCCCTTTTAAAGATAATGTCTTGTGTATATTTGCATGGACCAGAGCAGTGACTTTATGATTACACATCAAAGCGTCAGTGGTTGGTGTGTCATGCCCGAGCCGTTCAACCACAAGGCTTCTCATTTCACAAATTGTGGTGTTTGACAGAGCAGCATGTCAGAGATTATCCCCCACAAACCTCTGCTGAGATGTGCCACATCCCCAAAACGTAGCCATGGTGAAAGTGATGCAGAGATAAAAGTGTGAGGTTTCCATGGTGATGAAGTCTAAAGAGAGGGGAAATTTTCATTGTTAGGTCTATTTTTACCTCTGGAAAAATGTATATGATCATATTCAAAATGAGAGCAGCATGCCAACAGGTAGAAATATTTTGATTATGATGATGATAAGTGTGTGTGTGTGTGAAATGTTTGTGTGTGTGTGTGAAATATGTACATTGTGCAACAGAAAAGGTGGCAACAATAAATTTTAATAGCATAAATTGTGTGTGTGTGTGTGTGTGTGTGAGGGCGGGGAGGTTGACAATATGAGGAGGCTCACGTGACGATATTTTAAATTCCTGTTTCCCTGCAGCGCAATTTGTCAGAGCACGGATGGTGTCTGCCTGCTTCGCTCCTCGTACGCATGTCTGATCATTTTTGGGCACTGCCACAGAAGGTTCAAGGACTTGACTGCTTGAAACCTTCAAGCGCCGTTCCCCTCTCCTCTTCATCATGTTGTTGTTATAGCTGTGAGCTGCTCGCGTTTGTTTTTTTCCCTGCTGAAGCCTTTGAGTTAACTGGTACCAGTGAAGAGGAGGAGGAGGAGGACTCGATTCTTCTGTCAGAGAAAAAACCCCAGCAGGCGCTGAGAAAAAGAGAGGAATGCAACATCGGGCTGCTGCTCAAGTGTTATTTCTGCACTGATTATATCCACGGTATAAAACAGTCGGACTGCAGGAATACAACAACTACACAGCTTTTGTTCCTCTCAGAGCCACTAGGAAAGAAAGCGGAGAAAACGGAGGAGAGCGCTGCAACCTCGCAAGTCGGGGATCACCACCAGAAACCCAAGAGAGCTCTCGACTTACAGGGTCTCACCCTAAAACCAGAAGAACCATGTCATCTACGAAATTCAAGAAGGATAAGGAGATCATTGCGGACTATGAGACCCAAGTGAAAGGTGCAGTGTGAATGTGTCTGTCCGCTCTGTGTGCATTGTCTCTGCAGACCCTGTCCGTGCCTGACCAAAGAGTCAGTGTATCAGGCTGGCTTTTGCATGTTGTGTCTTTTTCTCATAATATAGTACAATCCACCACTAACAGCTAACAGTACAGTGTTAAAACATATGGCGCTGATAGACTTTCCCGGGAAATGACAGGTAAACCGTGACAGTCAATCCAATGACAAGACCATCAAAGTGCGTTCTATGTTTTTTACCCTCTCGTTGTTCTTTTATTTATTATTTCACCTACAGGCAGAGAGATTTTCTGTGCTGTATGTTGATGATAATGTGGTTTTAGAATCCTGCTTCTGCACGATTTATTGCCGTGTAAAAAAGAATGGACTGATAGGTTGCATTATTGCACTTCATTCTTTCACATTGTTGGGGGCCTGTATTTGGTTCACTGTGGTTGGAAATGTGGAACAGATATTTGTGAGTAGCTTCAACGCATATGGACTTAAATTGTCATATTTCTTTACATATTCTGTGTCTCATAATTGCTTCAGCTTTTATCCACAGACAAAATCACAACTAACATATCCCAAGTTCATGCAGGCAGGCAGTGATTAAAGGGCGACCATACAGAGCATCCAAATAAACAAGCACATGATAAGTGACGAACTGCTCTGCTATGTAGTGTAAAAATGACTATGCATACAAACAGAGAGGGCTCTGGTCTTGTGCAGACATTTCCCTAAGTGGAGCTGGGGTTCAGTTTCAAGGCCCTGGACCCATTACTAACACTCTCACTCTCTGTGGTTTCACTAATGTTATGCCTCAGGGGCTTTAGCTGATCATCCCTCCAGTCATGTACCAGCCCAGACCTTTAGATGCTCAAAGTGTGAGCAGTTGGATTTGTAGGATTGATCTACATACATATTCCTCTATGTGTGAACAGGATCAGCTGCTGGTCTGATTGATATTTCCCTACTGGACTTTCTCTGCCTCTGTAACCTCAGTTTTATTTTGTGGCATGTGCTGGTCATTCAGAAAACTGTGTATGTCCTAGGTCTGCTTTATCAATGCTCATTTATTCTGTTGCTTCCTTCTTGACTCCAGGCCATTTTTTTTGATATTTCAGGTATCAATTATTCAGCTTGGATCTGACTGTCGTGGGAGCAATGCTCTTGTTTCGTGATTCCAGGCCCAGTCTGCTCTTGTTTGCATTAGACAGAGCCCTTGAACTGCGTGAGGAGGGAGGATGTTAATTTATGGAGAATGCTGCTTGTTTCTCATTCACAGCTGGTATGTTGTTGCATAGCCTACAGACACGGAGGGCTCTACTGCTGACATCCACTACCTCACAACAATGGCAATGTTATGTGTTGAAACAGGCAGTGAGTGAGCCATAATGAAATTCAGATTGGAAATTGCACCTGTCTTATTCTGAGTTATTGCTTTATGGTTAATGTGTACATGGCAGAAGGGGCCAAATCATCAGTGTGTCATTGATTGGGTCATAACAAGATCGCAAGGCTGCTTTATTATGTATGAGGGGTATAAGATGTGCCACAGAAAAAAAAAATCACTTGGTTCCAGCAGTAGTTTAACAACAAAGAAGACGAAGAAGACGCTGCTGGTGCCTGTAATTATGGGGTTTGGTTAAATGAGATAGCTGCAGGTGAAAAAGCACATCGTAACTTCAAATTGTCAAAATACAGCACACAGATTCCTTTGTTGCAGTGTAACAAAACTACAACTCAGAAATCTTAGCCCGTTAGTGCCTTTAATGAATCCTTGACGACCCTCAAGGCTGGCTGCCAAAGCCGAGGTCTCTGAAGGACCCTGGGAGATGGTGTTCACTTTATTCAAGCTGTTTCAGCTGGCAGATCTTGCATTAGCATGTCAATAGAGAGGGGTTCATGCACTGAACAGAAAGAGGCTGCCTGGCTTGGACTGTGTTTTGCAGCTAACCACTGTGTGGTTGCTGGACTGTAGCTCTGCCTCCTCCCGTTTGCCTGTTTTATAAGGTTTAGGCAGTGTGTGAAGTGTTGCTCTCAAGTTTAACCGTCAGCAGCTGTTTGATGTTTACACTGGAGGTTCTAAGACTAAAATATCATACATCCTGGACCTCGACATTAAGATTGAACCGAACCTTCAGTCTCTACAATATACAAAATTGGATGCATCAGAAGATCAGCAATAATTTTTTAAAAAAAGATTGTTGTTGTTTTTTTGTTTGTTTTTTCAGTGTAGTGAGACAGAAGGTAAGGAAAGAGAGGGGTGTGACATGCACTGAGGTTCCCCGGCTGGAAGTCTAACAGTTGATGTTGTGGTTATATGGTTTGCACCTTAACATAGCTGGCTAGCTTTGTGAAGTGACTAATGATTATTTTCATTTATTGTTTTCATTATAATTTACTGTATAGTTAGCCATGTCAGAAAATAGTGAAAATACCCATCAAATTTTCCAGAAAACATTAATTTGGTGTCTTCAAATAGCTTTCTTTTTTGTTTGACTAATAATCCAAAACCCAAAGACATTCAGTTTACTATCACATAAGACAAGAAAAACCATCAAATCCTCACAACAGTGGAGCACTTAGTATTGATTTACATATTTTCTTGTCAAATAACTAAAACGATCAGTCAATTAGCAAAAGAGTTGCCAATTAATTTTCGAATATATAGTTTCACCTCTCAATGACACAAGTACATTTCAAGAGGTGAGTGTGCCCAGGCGAGACCACATTAAGTCATTCATCTGATTAAATTGGTCTTGTGTTTACATCTTTATGCTGTACTGTTCTCTGACTTGAGGGACAGCAGGTTGCCTGTCCTGTTGGCTGCATTTCCTGAATCAAACTCCGCAATGAATCACTGATTCATTGTGCTTGGGAGTGCAGCACGATCTTGCTCCACTCTTGTTTCCTGGCATACTGGATCCTTAGTAACAGTGTTCTTTCTGCAGTGTTTGTCTCTTCTCTTGTTAGCTTTGTTTGAAAATTTACATTATTTTGTTTGTTTGAACCATTTAGTTGCAATTGCCCTTTACATAGAGCTCATGGCCTGCGATGGTAGTCATTTCCTAGATGTAACCATTGTCTTACTCGGGCACGACCACACCAGTCATTACTCAGCCTGACACCAATACACCCACACAGAGACATGCATACAGACAGACGCACACATAAATGAATTGCATTGTTGAGAGGAAGCTCAGTTTTTGATGTGATGAAAATTACAGAAGACTGGAAGTGCTTTCAACTGTTTTTCCTCCAGGCTGCAAGCAAACTGCTCTGATCAAGGAAATGAATGCAAGCAAACTGCTCATGGAAATTTCTATGAGAGTCCTCCACACATTAATGTCAACCCATGTCAGTCACACACGCAAGGTGCTTTAGGTGATGCTGAAAAGGAAGTGTGGTTTTTACACCTCTGGGTTCGGGTTTCTTTTTGTTATTTGTTGCTAGTCTCTGCCAGTTCCTCTCTGCCAGACCAAATGCAAACAAGCTTAACCTCCCCAGCAGACCTAATAAAAACCTGAAGGTAATTTGATCGACATACATTTCTAACAAGACTGTGGGTGTAGCATGTCCACGTTACAGGGCTCTTGAAATGTTTTCTCTAATTCTACAGCAGAGTACACTCATAAGTGTCTGATGCATTAATTACAAGAAAGTGCCATTTTATAGCATGTAATCACACACACCTTGTCATGTCAGATTACTAACTGATATAATGTTATATTCTTGCAGCTTTGTAAACATGCCAATCATCAGCTTGCAGTATTTAGAGTAACAGCAGTGTGATCTCAACAAATGAAGTGTAGTTTGTGACAACACAAACCACAGTCTTCATTTCTTATATGAAAATAAAACTATAGTATGTCTTATGTGTTATAAAAAGCCTTCTAATGACCCTAGAAACTGTTGTTGGTTTAAATGCTGATGAGAATTGCGTGAGACACTAGGTGTGTCTCTGTTTGTTGTTGCTCGAGGCTACAGATGGCTACAGATAAATACAGAAAACACAGTTCATGGTGTTTGTTAGCAATGCAGCAATGATCACTGAATACAAACTATGTCTAGTGAATCCAACTTAGCTTTATTAATGATACTGTATGTCTTGCTCAGATGATAATGTAAACCAGTCAATCAGAGCTTGTTACCCTTATGGTGTGATTTGCTTAGTTACCTATTAACACCCTGCTGGGCAGCGTGAAGCTGGCGATGTAGAAACTGGTATGTTGGGAGCTGAAGAAATGGTCACACTGACTCACTGACTGTGGATCCTCCAGCTGCCAGCTCGTTTGGCAAACCTGCTGCTGACTGAGAGAACATTTGCGAAGAGAAAATCATCTACTTGCCATTCAAGCAGAATAATCTTGAGGTTGGACAGCTTGTTGATTCTGTGGTTCGATAAATGTTGGGTTTCATTCAGGGTTGGTTTATTTGTGTGGCCTAGCAGTGACTAGTCAAACAAACAGGAAGCTCAAGTAGCTCTGGTGCTGCTGTTTTTGAAAAAGAAGAAGAAATTAGTGTGATTTGATTGTGTATTTCTCATGGCAGTGACAGTATAAGAGGCAGTGAGAGTGTGAGTTTGTACACTGGCCACCACAATCTTCATGTGCATGTATCAGAAACCTTGTATCTTCTAAACTATTCAATTACTGAGCTATTAAAGATGTACAATATTTTAGTAAGACAAGTAACCAATCAAGTGTCGTCATGCCCTCTGCCATCATAAGTAGCCGTCACATAAAGGAGTTTTCTCGACTCTCGTCTCTATAAGCTCAGTATTATGAATGCAGCTGCTAGTTGATAAATTGAGAGTTTGTTCTGTCTATTTCACAAGGATTCTGGAGATAATCAGCCTTTCATGAAGCGGGTGATCTGCCAGGCATAGATTATCATTTAGCACAGTCAACAATATTTTTTTGGTTTGTGTGCTGGCATTGATGAACTAGACAAGGGTCCATTTAGGTCCATTTAAACAGAAAAAAACACTTCAGTTTCTTGGTTATTTAGTGCCAGTTGGTGCATGATTTCACTTCTCATTTCATTCAGCCTTTCTATGCTGAAAGAAATTAAATCGACACTGTTTGGAGAAGTATATTGTTCAACACCATGATTGTAAGTCCAGTAAAGTGCTGCTGTTTGCTGCAGGGGGACTCAAGTCTAGTTAGCGGGTTGTTACACTTAAATTTCATGCAACACAAAGCATGCTTGTTAAATCTTTATTTGGAAGAGTCTCTAAAATGAACAATTATTGAATGAATACTTCTAATTGCACGAACAAGACTATATAGCAAATGTAATTCTTTAACATAAATAAATGATTAAATTGAATGTGTCCTCTCATGGATTTATGTGGACTTGAGTTGTGAAGATACAGTTTGACTTCAGATGTGCATAGAGGTATTGCAGTGGTTGAGCTGCAATAATTTATCAATTAGTCAATCAACAGAAAATTAATTGGAAACTACTTATTATAATTGAATAATCATTTCAGTCATTCATCAACAAAAAATGCTCAACATTGGCTCCAACTTCTCATATGTGATGATTTGCTGTTTTTCTTTGCTGTATATGACTTTTCAATATTTTAAGGCTTTGGACTGATGAACATTTCATTGACTAAATGGCTAATGGAAAAAATAATCAGAAGATTAACTGATAATAAAAACAATTACCAGGTGCAGCATTAATATGTGGTTCATATTTCATATTTTCTCCGATCTGCCAATAAACTCTGAGACGCGGAGTGTTTACTAAGTCACTTTATAACCTGGCATTATATTGGTGGTAGCAGTGTGTTTTATGTTCATCCAGTGACAAAAACCTTCTTGAGAAGTTGTGAAATTTTGACTAGAGTTTAAATGGATCCAGACCAACAATGTAAAAGCAGTGAGTTCAGTTGCTCTCATTATTTTAGAGCACACTTTTAAAATCACAAACGCATTTGAAAATGCACCAAATGTTGCTGCTAGAGAGTTGAAATATAGCAAGTCATAGGAAATTATGACATTATTTGCCTTTCTTACACAACAGGTATCAATAATTAGATACAGAAGTTTATACGTGCAAAAAAAGTCTGATTAGAAAAAGAAGAAGTCTGATAAAAAAGAACTTCCTGGTAAGAGAGAGTAACTTTAGAAACAGAGGAAATAAGGTCGTCGTACAAAAATAACTCTAAAATGAGACTATGAAAAAGTCACTATTTGAAGTAATTAGTTAAGTCCATAGTGCAAGCTTGGGGCCTGCTAGATTAACTTTATTATGTACCACTGAAGCACATGTCCCATAATACACTTGAGATAATGAAAGAGTGTACCTATTTGTAGCTCACAAATCCCTTCTATCCTCCACTGGCAGTAGAAATAGAACCATATGTGGCACAGGCTCATTAGTTATCAGGAGCACAAAACTGTGGCATGTTGTTATATTGCTGTTAATGAGTTGTTTACTGTAGGGCTGCAACAGATGATTATTTTCAATGTAATGTAACCTTCCAGTATTATTCCCAATTAATTGTTGGTGTCAGAAATGTCAGGAAATAGTTAAACTACTCAGTGCAGTTTTCATACAGTCCAAGGTGACAGTCTAAAATCTCAAGATACTAAGTTTACTATCATTTAAAACAATGAGAAGCAGCAAATCTTTACAGTAGAAAAGCTCAAACTAGTCACTGTTTTGCTTTTGATCCTGTAAAACAACTTTGATCATTCAATCATCAAAATAGTTCTGATTACTTCTCTGCCGATCAACTATTTAACCAACAAATAGTTTCAACTCTAGTGTCTCTACTGTGTATGTCTCTAGAACATGAACCAGAACAACTGTACTGAATGTCGACCTAAAACCTTCAGAAAATAAGGGGCTCCTTTGGTTGTGACTCACCACATGGTCTCATGAAAGGCAAAAAAAAGCTGACATGTCTCTTTAAATTGTTTTTCAGTTGAACTGTGCGCTCAGTCTCACCTACTTTGAAGAGCTGATCTTGTATTTGATCTTTTTTCAATTAAGCTGTTGTTACAGAGGCCCACACACCATACATCAGTTAAAGCTAAACATTGTTGGAGGTGCATTTTTAAACACCACAAGCCAAATTATTGTGCTCCAAGGGAAATGGTTTGATTGAAAAATGCTTTGATCAGATGCTGATGCACTGTGGTTACCTTATCGGTTTCATAAACACATTTGCTCCATGTCTCGTTACTCTCGCACGTGCCTCGTCACTCAATGCTGCCACCTATCCGCATCCATCAGACTCCATCTCCTTTCCAATAAGCTGCTCCCTGGGGACTGGTGAACGCCCGTGTTGCCATGGAGACACCTCTCAGCCCGACTCCGCAGAGCTGGATCCTGGATACAGCAGTGACCGACAGCTACATTCTTAAGGGCGTGTTTCTGGTTTGTGGCTCATTCTCGGGCTTCCCTGAAGCATCAGACTCGCAGAACGTGCTGACGTGATGATGATATCAGGCGCAAGAAAGAAAATCAATGTGAGAGAGAGCGATGAGGAAGTCTGGGGATAATTTTCCTTCTCTTGCGTTGTGAATCAGAGCAACAATTTAATGTTAATGTTTATTTTATTGTCATTATAAGTTTAGTGTATTCATTCAAAACAGTGTGGTTTATGGTTTATTACAGTTTGGGAAGCTTAAATGAGCAGTCCAGCTGTTTATCATCAAGCTTATTGTCTAACATTGTTAACACAGAGTAACCCTGATAACATTCATTTACAAATTAGTGAAAATAATGCACAAGACAAGCTCATTTGATGGACATTTTTACAGCCCAGTCCTGCATTGATTTTTAGTTGGACAGAACATCCAGTGGAGAATCCGATAAAGCAGCAGATAATTAGAAGGGAGGATTAAGAATGAGGGATGATTTAGAGACTGACAGCTGACATCTTGCTGTAGGATGAACCATCAGCTCACCTCTGCTCAGCCAATGATTGGTCTCAGGTCCTGTTGTCTTATCTTTGAGTACATGCAGCAGTCTGAGCTAATAAGGGAGCAGGCAAGATAGAGACAGACAGAGAAGAACCTGCGCTGACATAAAGAGCATGTCCTTGTGAATCAAAAATTGCATTAATCATTAGGGGATTAAAAAAAAAAACAGAACAGAGAAGTGGGAGATTAGTTCAGTGACTGGAACCTGTATTATGAGACTCAGTATGAAGGACAGAGAGAGTGAATTAAGGTCTGGATAAAGGTTGCATTTGTCTGTGTCTGCTTTTCATGTGAATTTGGCTCTGCAGTGTAGAGCCCAGATACTGCAGAGCTGAGTTGGGGATTAGGTTAGTGAATTTGGCTTGGAGTTGCTTTCGTCTGGTGTGTGTGTGTGTGTGTGTCGACAGTTCATACTCTGTGTGTCTTACTGCATGGTGATGTGAACGCCCAAGGACATTATTTTCAAAGTGTTTAATACCTTCTGAGCCTGGTTATGATTTATAATTTATCCCCATTACAGGAAGACATGTAGTTCTTCCTCACTCACTGCAGCACTATCCAGTACTGTTAAAAAAAAGCACAAAGTGGAATATTAACTCTCTAAACTTAAATGTACAGTAGCAGTCAAAAGTTTGGACACACCTTCCCATTCCCTTGAATGAGAAAGTGTATCCAAACTTTTGGTACTGGCACTATATACCAAACATGGCTAGAATGATCTGCAGAGAGGATACATGTACCGTGAAAAACCACCATATGTGAGATTATATTTTAGCTTTGTTACCCTGCTGTGATATGAACCATTTCTCCTGCTGTCCTGTGCAGCCCAGCTTCCCCTTCTGCCCTCAGGATGCTCTGCAGAAAATCCCTCTGCTCCCTCATTCATTTCTCTCCAATTTTATCTCAGCTTCATTGCGTCAAGACATCACGTGGCCCTTCGTCCTAAACAGGCAGGCTTGGAATAAGATGCTGCACTACTGCATCGTCACTGGTGTCCTGAGTTGACTTCAGGGAGAGGTACAGGTTCTATTCTTATAAGATAATAAGTGACATATTGTTCTCAGCTCAGTAAATGTGTCCACACCCTGCTTGGAATACATCAGAGACTACTTCAAATGCTGAAGATTTTAATTTAAATCAACTGAATCTGTTTGGACAGTTGTTGTGCATTGAGCTGCTGAAGTCCTGAGGAGAAAACAAAACTAAATTTTACAGATATTGTGAGTTCTTTGTTATAGAGAAACTTAACCCACAGTATTTTGATCGTCACCCCCTGTAGACTAGAAAATTGGCTGTTTCAAACATCACTGAGAACAGACGCTGTGATCAGCCTGTGTTCATGTGACTTAACAGTTAAAACATCAATACAAACTT
This sequence comes from Euthynnus affinis, assembly GCA_029490765.1. Taxonomy (NCBI): domain Eukaryota; kingdom Metazoa; phylum Chordata; class Actinopteri; order Scombriformes; family Scombridae; genus Euthynnus; species Euthynnus affinis. Next base: position 16,542,825 of record CM055840.1, on the reverse strand, counting down.
TTCAAACCACCCCTATAGCATAATCTACTTCTCTTATTTCCATACATATGCAACCAAGACATATTTTTGCAATATCTTAATAGCAAAATATCAGGTGGAGCTCATTCCAGCAAACAGTTTTTAGTTTATTCAACCTGAACCTTGACCCGAACATTAATCTTTCTTTGCCAGCTGCAATCATTGCAGACACATTGCCATACTGTGCTATAACACAGCTGCCAATACAGGAATTAGTTCTGTGAGGGTCAAAGTTCAGGGCTCTCTGACATCCTACCATTGTTTTCAGAGGTTTTCCTGTTCTGCAAGGAGACAAGTGTCCACTGTGTGCTCAATTCCTGTCCCTAATAGTGTAGCAGAAATGATGTTGTGGAGCAGGTGTCCAGTGGAAGGGGTAAGGAACTTATAATGATGATTTATGGACTCAGGGTCAGGAATGTAAAGTCTCTGCCATAATTATATAGTGTCATAATATGTCATAATAAAGTTGTAGTAACATAAAGAGCAGTAGGAATAAAGCTGCCTGTGCAGAATGTTAAAGGATAATCAGACTCTCCGGTGATCTAAAACTTATGTGTATCTTTCTTTTATAGTGATGTGAATAGTGAATGATATCTTACAAATAAAGTTGGTCAAACTACAGACCCAGATAGCAAAATTGCTGTGGGCCAGATCCTTCCCACACCCAACACTTTCAGCACTTTCATCTGGCCCACATACCACATGGAATGATGGCACTTGGGCAGTCCGCTCCTGTTTCCCAGATCTGGGCCACAAGCAAGCTTAGTGTCAACCAAGAACAAACCTGGTCCACATCCAGAATACACATACCTGAGAGCACTGCATCCTTACCAAAAAAAGGCCCACATTTCATTTGGGATATTTGGGCCATATTTGCTATTTTACATGTGTGCCATTTCAGGCTCACATCCATTTTGGGCCAGAAGAAGGACCAGCAGTGCCGCATCATTGCCTGAAGTGACCCACTTCTGTATGCCATCTAAGGATACTCTTTCAACCAATTACACAAATGTTCTTATATGCCAACAATTGTTGTTATGAACAAATGTATTTTTATCCCAGGTATACTATTACTTGTACTACTCCATAATTAATCAATGATTACTCATCAATGATTACTAATAATTAATCATTTGTCATTAGTGTTCCAGAAAACCACTGATTAGAAATGCTATTGGATTAATGCAGCTTTCAGGATTTATTTTTGCTTTTACTGAGCATCATTTGCAGGTTTAGAGGATGGACTAAATTACTGTATAGTTCATACATCAAACTGTTCAGAAGCAGTGGTTACTAATGGAAAACAACTAAATGAAAGAAAAACCATATTTGCATAACACAGAAAGGTTATTTCCAAAAATCTAATTTTAATATAATGTCTTCACATGTTTTCTGGCCATCCAATTAAAAACAGTTTGAAAGCTTTGAAGGATAAAATTATCCTTCAGACAAAGATTTTGGCCTTCATTTGTATGATCCCACCAGAGTTTAAACATATTTCAGCTGCTGCAGTCCCATCCTCCCTTTTCCCCATCAGTTTTTTTTGTCTGAAGATAACCCCCACCTCTTTCCTCAAAAAAAGAAAAAAGCAGATGGCTTCGTCTCTAAATAGAGGCACAACACACAATGCATCTGCCAACAGATAATAGCTGTGTGCTTAATCAAGCAACAACTTGCTCACTTTGAATTAAAAGAATTACAACAGTTGCACCTGTACTGGGAGTACTTGCCTATCCATAACCCAGTAACATTATATTCACAAGCACTGTTTGAAATGCTTATGCACTTCTCAAATTAAAGATCAACAGCTTCAAACAAGCCATTGCTTTGATACTTTGACTGCTTTGCTCTCAAACAAAGGGCTGCACTAAAAGTTAAACTGGCAGACAGATATCCTTTTGCATTCTATAAATCAGTGAGGTTTATCATTTTTCTGAACATCATGTAATTTTATTAAGAGGCCCACTTGTGAAGAAATGCTTTGTCTATGCTCAGCGACATCTTAGCTAGAATACAGTTTTGTTCTGAAACCAAGTGTGCTTACATAGAAATTTGTAGGTTCAAAGCCTTGTTACCGACTTGTCAAGAAGTTAGCAAGGTATGAGGGAGTGGGTGTAATTCAGGAGACATTTATACTAGACTACATATACTACATATTTTACAGATAGCATATAAGGAGACGGGTCTCTAACATTAAACATGAATCTTTTTTTAGCGCTTTTTAAAAGCACTATGTTGGTGGTTTGAAACATATTTTTCTTGAAAGCAGTGAAGGCTTGTTTCATGTGATTTACTGCTCTTTATGTTCTCTATAAACAGTGTTTTTTAAATTATCTTCACTTGGTAGCAAACCAGAGCAGAAACCAATTATGGATACCAGAAAGACTTCCTTCTTTAATAGTGTAATAATAGCGTACAGGACATGTTTTGTGGTGTTCAAAAAGATAAACAACCACCTTCACTTTTATTGCAGTCAAGCATTCACAGCATTCCTCCTCTTTGCTGATTGAAAAGCCACAGAGGGGTCCCTCACTTTGAATAAACCACGGCGAATGAAGCCAGTCAAAGAGCCGGGAATACTTAGGGAATAATTCTCCAACTGCTCGTGGGTTTCTCGGAGGGAAGGGCACGCTTCTGGTGTGCGTGACCTATTTTTCCAGACTCGTCTGTCAAATGCGAAGCTGCAGCTGGTGGTACAGAGTTCCCTTTTTGAGATAGACTGTTTTCAAAAGTCCTCCCTGCCACTCATGCACATCGGCATAACATTTTCCTTGGCTTGCCTGCTGTGGCACTGTGTCACCCTTTTAAAGAAGAAAAATACAGAGAAATCATTGCAAACAGGGAACAAGCAAGACATTCCTGACAGGACTGAAGCGGCATCCCTGCTCTCTGGTTCAGGCCTCCCACAAAAACTGTGCTTTAAGCCCTTCAGAGCTGGGAGGGAGAGGGAGGCCCCAGGATAAAAAGGAGGGCTGGGACAATGGTTAACCACAGAGTGAAGCATGACGCTCGGGGCTGAGGCCAGGCGGCACGACATCACAGGGAGAAAAAAGACTCCCCTGCACAACATCACTGTTTCAGTTCAAATGACAAGCTTCCTCAGCAGTCAGAGCCTGCATATATCCATGAGGAGGGTTTGGCAGACCAAATTATACCCTCAACAGCATGGAAACACAGTCCATGTCACTGCTGTGGTTTTACCATTCAGTCAGCAGCTCATCAGTCTGGCAGGAGGTTGCTAACATGGCTCAACTATGCAAAATCTATTTGTTGTCTTTATTTTTAAAAAAAGTTATTACTTGCAATAACTCATGTTGTAACACAAGGACGTTGCAACATGCAGTGACCTACAATTAGGAAGTTCATTTTTTCTGCTTTGCACATGAATTGCCCATGAATGCACTATTCTGGTAGATTTTTAAGTCACTCAGTGTGTTCAGCTGCTTTTCCATGCAGACCCTTTAAAGAAAGAAATAAACTCAAAAATACAAAAAAGTCCCTTTCTGTGGAGGAAAATGCACTTGAATGAGCCAAATAAATTCTCTGTAAACAGCATATAGTGTGTTACATTGTGTATTTTTGTTGCAAAAGATCACAGGAGAAACACTGAGAGCATGCAAGCACAGGGATGTAGCCGCTGCTGGCTGTGCTATCATCTTACATTCATGTCATTTAATTCTCCCTCTAGAGTTGACTTGGATTTGAGTTGGAAACAGGGTTTTATTTGACAGTAAAGAGATTTTAAGGTTACATGATCAAACACATTCCAGTTTCTAATAAAGGATGCTCATTAGTTCAGGAGGTTTCCTTCCTCTTGAGAAGTGACACCACTCATCCTGTTTACTGAAGGTCTTTCCAGCAGGCTGTGAGTTTGTTCTGCAAAATAGGCCTTTCTCTGTTCCTGAGTCATTGCTGCTGATGACAGCACTACAAAGAGGAATCAGGTTTCTCTCGTGGGTTCCCACTGGCAGTGGAGGATCTGCTGTCTGGCTGGCAGCATCAGGTTCCTCTTGAGGAGAAATGTTATGCTACTACAGTGCTTGGTCCAAGCGGGGGAGTGCATTAGCTTCTCATTAAATCAGTTTTGAGCTCACAGTATGTCCACAGTGTAGACACTGGTGTATGGGGTCATACACACAGGTTATCTTGAGGGGTTGGTATCGAGCTTCACTGGTTGTTCTCACTCTCAGCTAGAGGCTTTTTGTTGCTTCTAGTCTGAAACAGTGTAAAGAAATGTTTTACTATAAATGCTAAAATTGTGATATACCATAAAATTATACATGAATAATTGTGTAGCCCTACTTGGCTTGTGAAAAAGGGGCTGGGAATTTGTAATGTGTAAGTGTGTCATTTTTAGCAGTTACAATTAGATAAAGCTAAACAAGCTCAAGCTATCCACATTATTCTGTGTAGTTGCCCACAATCTATGAACCTGGACATGGCCCTATGTTAAAACACTTAACACTTGATCTTAAAGGAATAGTTAAACATTTTGGGAAATATGCTTTGTTAGAAGAAAAGAACAATACCACTCACATACGTGTGAAAAAGGGAGAAAAGCTTTGTGCCCAGTGCTTAGATCTGGAGGCTCTGGCAACTGTTGAACATGTAGTCAAAAAAGATAAAGCACAAATGTTCAGCTGATAACAAGCTTTTATTAACATTGGTTCATTAGGTTTGCTATGGATTATTGTTGTCACTGTGAGGTTGCCATGCAACCAGCCAAGAAATAAGGAAGTCACAGCTCCTGGCCGAGAAATAGTCTAGTACTTAATGTCCCTAAGAAACCACAACTTCATTTTTATATTAATTTCTAAGCTCTAGAGGTACTGGTAACCTTTGGACAGACCTATGCTAGCTGTTTACAATCTTAATGCTAAGCTAAGCTATAGCAACTGTCTCCCTTCTCCAGCTTTACATTGAAACGGCAGATATGAGAGTAGCATTATGTTCTCATAATATTTAAATATCCCAAAATATCAAACTGTTCCTTTAAGAAGTTCCATAGCTCATATCAATAAATTATTACTTTGTTCATTTTTAGACAGTAAGTAAATGACAATATTAATGAAAAGACTGGCTGACACACCATTCACTGCATTTATTACACTGCGTCACATTTCAGATTTTGAGGGAAACCTGCTTAATGATATTATGACTGCCACACAAAGAATTGAGTCCCCTAGTTTGCACAGGTTTACTCATGGTGGCAGATCAATCACTATATATTTATCTGCCAGAAAGCAACATCTAAAACCTTTGACTAAAGAAACAATTCGAAATCTGCAACAAGGTTCATATGAACAGTAGCACTAACAATAACACTAGTGTTATATACCACCCACCTGTCATCTTAGCCTCTATAATCTTTGTTGTATCACCATAAGTTTTAAAATGATGCGGTTTAGAAATGTTGTGCATTGTCTCATAAAGTGGCAATTTAAAAAACAGTTCCTACTTGATATAAGTGTGTGGAAGACAGATACCTGAGAAAAATAATATTCAAATTGTCACTTCTTCCTGTTGAGCAAACAATAATATAATACACTTCATGATCATGCAGTGCAATGACATCATTATGTCAGGTTGTTTTTGTGACCAGGGCATGTTGTGACAGCAGAGTAAACAGTTGACTCACATCATTTTTGTTTGGTGTTTTGATGGACAGAGATCCGTAACCAGCTGGTGGAGCAGTTCAAATGCTTGGAGCAACAGTCTGAGTCTCGTATCCAGCTGCTGCAGGACCTGCAGGAGTTCTTCCGGCGCAAAGCGGAGATTGAACTGGAATACTCCCGCAGCTTAGAGAAACTGGCCGAGAGGTTCTCCTCCAAGATCCGCAGTTCCAGGGAACACCAACAGTTCAAGTGAGTTCCTCTCCCTGCAGAGTTAAAATGCATGCATGTACAGATCCCAAACTGATCCCAAATTGAAGGGATCTGTAGGCCAAGTGACTTTATCCTCCTCTAAACATCTCACTGTTTATAACCTGACTGTAAGACCGAGCCCTGCTGCTAATCACATAGCCCTGTTTGATTACAGTGCAGAATTTTGCAACAATATAATTCATTATGTTTATGTACTGTGAGGGAATATCTATTATTACAGTTGAGATCTTAGATCTCTATGACGTTTTTAAAGGTCAACCAGTTCTGGCATGATGGTAAGACACAGTTCATTAAAGAAGTTGAAGACTGTTGAGGGGTGGACATAACAAGTCCAATGCACTCTTGGTGCTGTAATTTAGCACTTAACGTTGTAGAAGAAAGCTTTTAGTGAAGCTTTATGCTTCATTATGTGTTGAATCCATTAAGAACAAATGTGGCAGCCTCTAAACAAGCTCTGCATCAGAAATTGCATCAATGGGGAGGTTCATATTAAACGCAAAGTCAGGGATTCTGGAGAGAGATTGTTCAGTACACTTTTTGTCATTTGTCAATTCAGTCATCAGAGAAGCTGTCTGCGTGAGGAACGCCCTCAGGAAGTCCTCAGGAAGCCAATTTGACATAATGGCTAAACCGTGTAATTACAGCATCACATGATGCTATTGGGCCCAAAAAGACTTTTTCCCATAATGTTACATTGTGAGAGAGATGTCTATAAAGCAGCGGATGAATTTTTTTTAGCATTACAACCCCCAGGAAATGACTTGTTTCACTATCAGAATTTGGTCCATTCGGTCCGATAACATTTGGAAAGTCAAGAGGAACCACACAATTGAATTGTTTTATCCCCATTCAGGTTAGCTGGAAGGCTAAACCGGAATTAGCTTTCTCCATGGGCTCCACAGAAATGCAGAAGAAGTCAAACTTTTTTGACTTCATGTGTCACTGAGCAACTTTTGTAGGAAATGGGGCCCCACCTCCAATGCTGTATCTAGTTCTCTTTTTACATCCATGGTGTGAGGACATGACAGTCTCCCATCTCCAGCGCCTGTTGAATGGTGGGGGAGGGCTGGCGACCTGGAGAGAAAGAAGCCATGGCCAATTCACATAGAAAGTGTTTTCTCAAAAAAAAAAGTTATACTTCAATTTTATTAAATGTATCAATCCACACTGAATCTGAGACAGTCTAACATAGACCTCCCACATTTTTTTTACGCTCCGAGTCTGTTTCTGTCATATTTAGTGAAGTGTAATCTGAGCAGGCAGCTGTTTAAATCACACAAATATCCTGCTGTATATGTGTTTTGAACTTAATAACCATATCAATGAATCAAAAAATACAAACACTGTTGCTTTCTTCCCTTGGAGCTCAGGAGTTCAGTAAATTTCTGCTGTCAGTCAGCCTGGTGAAGGCAGTTTGTCCGGCCACTGTCCTGTCTGTGGACAGAGACACTGAACATGGGTCGAGTGAGAAGTTGGGAGGCCACAGAGAGGCGGAGAGTGTGGATGGACTGCTGTGCTCACATGAAATGAATTTTTTTCTCTGCTTGTGGCTCTGGATATTTCTCTTTTGGTTGTTACCTTGGTAATGGACGTCCATGAATTTGGGGGGTGGAGCTTCTGAAGGAGCGTGAATGGAGGGATGTATTTGCTTTGGGTGTTTAGTGCAAATATCAACAATCTTTCTCCAGAATGACTGACTCTACCTTTAAATTAACCATGTAACTGATCCAAGATAGTAGCTTAATATTAGAAAAAATAGTACATACAGTGTTATTGGTTGGTGATTTTTGAATAAATTATTTATGAACCTCTGTAGTTGGAGAGCTAACAGCAAAAGAAGCACCACTGTATAATTGTAATCTTATTGATTAACATGGATGAATTGATCAAATTATTTTACTGACCTTCATTATTTTACATGTAATATTTTATTGAGAGAAACACTGAGCGGGTTGAAGAGAAAGATAACAGCAATGGCAAAGTTCAATCAGGACACATACAAAAAGGACACATAGATCTTCAGAATGATGGAAACTAGTGTTTAAGGAAGGTCAATGAATGTCATCAGATCAAAATCAGCTCACCCACAGACTTGACTCATTTAGATTTGCAGCTCTTGAAATACTGAAATGTATGCTAGTGAAGAAAATAGTGATCATCTGTGCAGAAACCTCCACTAACACATTGGTACATGACTCACGCAGGGCATGAAATTAAGCTCCCAAAATCAAGCACCTTGGGCGAGCAGGCAAGCTTAGTTCAGTTTGGAAGTAGGAGCACTAACCCAGCTGAGATTTGGCAGCAGATCTCAGGTTTGAATCTACACCAACATATACAGTACCATTCAAAAGTTTGGACACACCTTCCCATTCCCTTGAATGAAAAAGTGTGTCCAAACTTTTGACTGGTACTGTAGTCTAACCCTAGCTCTGATTCTTGCAAATGGAAACAGCAGGACTGCATTCCTAACATATTCTGAAATGCTTCATATGAACAAGTCTGTCTAACTAAAAATTGAGACAGTGATTTTCATTTCTATGTGCTGTATTCAGTAAATACAGTAAATGACAACACAAAGAATACATTTAGTAGGATAGTAACTGCTACATGTGCATATATTGTAGTGCAGGAGTAAAAATACATAGTGTGTATTGAATGTACTAATTGTTACAGTGTGAACAATGTAAGCAGGGCCTCCCTCAGGCCCAGCTTCCCTCTCATACTATATATACTTTCAGTGTCTGCCTTTTTGAAATTTCATCTAATGTATTGCTCCAACCATCACAAAAAATTTGCCTAGTTTCTTGTTATAATGACAATCTATTCTCATTATTACACCATCTTTTTCATTTTATTACGAGTTCTCATTTAAAAAATGAAAGCCAGTATGTTGTTATAAAAAGAGATGTTCATATGTTGTTAGAAAAAAGGAAAAGATCCAGTCAGTGCCTATAGAGATGATATTGTAACCTGTATCAGCTAGCAGCCAATGTAGCATTTTGAATACTTTCCACATCAAGACAAGTGTGATAAGTTGTGATAATTGTGGTGTTTTTTGAGAAGTGTGATTTACACATGCAAACTGAGTGGGTGACAGTTATTTTTACAAACCTTGTTTAAATTTTATTTTTTGTTACTGTGGCTTACTTTCCACAAAAAAGCATTTTCAGCAAATCAAAAGCACTTTTACTGCAGGATGGTATTTTGGCATTCTTGACACTCCGTAGTACAAGGTCATTTAGAAGTGTGTGTATATATACAAGCAGTGCATGTGGGGTTGCTATGTGTGAGTGAAGTGGCTGAGGATTTGACTGGATAATTGAGTCCAGCTGTGTTAGAGAAAGCAGGCTACTCTGTGGCGTCTAAGAATTGGCTGACAGTAGACAGAACTCTGCTGCAACACGGCAACTTAACCTTTGCACTTTACAGTTGATCTTATCCACACAGCGATAGACAGGTGTTCGAAAAAACAGCTAATCTTCAGACGCATGTTCTAATGATGTTACATTTTACACTGCCAAGATCCTGGTGGACTTAGCCAAAGGGTCAACAAGAGTCTCACTGCAGCCTCTTGACAGTGGCCACACACACACACACACACACACACACACACACACACACACACACACACACAAATAAATATACAGTGAAGTGATATCAAATTTGACAACAATTATTTCTAATGCAAAAACTTTTTTATGCATTCTCAAGTCCATTCATTCAGAGAACATGTACTATTTATCAACAGCATGAACTAAAGAGCCGAACCGGTGCAATGACAGACCATAAAGGAAGTGTGGGTGGCAGGCTACTACTTGTTGGTGACATATGTAGGAGAAAATAATATTCAGTCATACTGAAAGTCTGATGTGGCTTTCACATCATACACTCCTATGTATGTATTATAATGAATACTATAAATTACTTTCTTCTGCTAGAGGTACAGGGTGTATCCAATTAAAACTTACCAATATATTACCCAAAGTGGAGTTTGTAAGCTTTTGGTGAAGCCACAAAAAGGCTCATAACATGATTGCACCTTGTACCATGCACTCTGGTCTGAGCAGGCGGGCAACCACAAATCCTGGTAATCAGCTGTGACACACCCTTTCCTCCCACTTTAGTGAAGTTAAATTCATGACGAGCCACCAAAACACAAAATGGGCCTAGGCAAGAAAAACACTGCTTGTCCAATAAATGCACTTTGTGGGTATAAAGCTCAACTGTGCACCATCAAAAACACAGAAAACAGAAAAGCAGCCTAATAGAACTCTATTTTCTGTGTACATAATTAGTTGCTTTTGATTTTGTCTTTGCTATCTTTGACTTGGTGTTTTATCTGTTGTACTCAAGAGGAATACTTCAAAAGCAGACATGTATAATGAGCATATACCTTTATGTTTTTGAGGTACATAAAAACAGAGCAGTAAAACAGAGTCATCCTGACCCGGACAGGCTTCCATATGTGTTGGATCACAGCCTACAGTCTGTTGGCTGAACCCTTCCAATGCAGATTCATTAGCAAGCTGAATGCCACTGTGATTTACAGCTACTGCAGCTACAGCTACACCGCAGCAACCCAACCACGGATCATTTTGCTCCTCCAGTTTACCTCATTTGCCACAGTTAAAAGAAACACTGAAGGGTTACTTAGCTGCTCTATACTGTAGTTGCTGTGCCAGATAGTGCAACACTTTCCTTTCTCTTTCTCTTACTGGTTCACAGTTCCTGAGAGACAACAGCTAAATTGATTTTAATTATGGAGTGGATCTTTCAGGGTGTATGATGAATTTCAATTTATTGTATTTGAAAGGGAACAATGTACATTAATCAACATTCAAACAAATGTAAATGTACCCAAAAGGATAGAATGGGAATGGGATTGATGAATGGGATTTATGATGTACCTCATCAAATTAGATTGGATTGGTATCGTCTGTCATACAGACAGATATAGATGTAACATAGCACCATTAGAAGGCAATTCATGCAATATTGATATGGTGAAAAACCTGTCTGGAAGAGATAAGACAGCGCTTGCAGTGGTGTCCAGATATATGTGTGTGTGTGTATGCTAATCTCTTTGTGTGTATAATATCCAAGTGACTGGTTTGGCAAGAGCTGGGAGGAAAAGTGTTTGGTATTTTTAGAATGCCAGATCTTTGTATGTGTGAGCTTTTTCAGTTTTGAAGTTGCCTTTGCTCAAATCCAATTGATGTGTCTGTTAATTCCATGGTCAGCAGGGCACAGCTTTGAAAATGTATCAGTAGATATCCAGCAAGTTTCTTTTATAAATACATCTCCCAACATTGAACATTGAGTGGGATGCAGCCTGTGTCCCGAACACATTTAAAAATGGTGACGCATGCTTTAGATATGATACAATTATGAGAAATGATGTAACTGTAGGATAGTACCAGATGCTTTACTGGTTATTTGTGGCCTTTGGGTCCTGGCACCAAAGTGCAGCTATGGCTTTAGTCCCATTTAGTGTAACCATGTTGTTGAACCATGGCTGCTCTCTGGTGGTCTGAGGGGCAAAGGGTCAAAGGTTAAATTATATCTCAAGGCTTGGGTTGTTTGAACACAGCAGTCAATACACTGCTCCTGTCAGAATGACAAGTCCAGCTGGTGGAAGTCAGGGTGTGCAACATCAATAGATTAGCTGGTTTGCAGTTTGTCTTACAGATCTTGCTCTGGCCCCTGGATCTGTGCAGCTGTACATTATCAAATGTTGGCAGTGTGTGTCCTCGCAAAAAAAAACAAAAACTGCTAAATGATGTGCAAATCAGCAATGTAGCATATTGACTCCCTGCTTGAAAATGAGGGCAAGGGGAATTTGAATGGAAACGCTAGCGGCATGTGCCCACGTGCCCCTTGTCTTTTGAAACTGTGTTTGGCTCCTTCTTTCATTCAGCTGTTTCATTGATAAGCAGCAGACAGCCAGTGTGGAGGGGATTAAAGGCCTTCACAGGGCTGAGTCTTGGTTTGATAAATGTACACTTTCTTCTGGAAATCCTGGCTCAGACACATCGTATAGGCTCTGGGTGATTAGATGGTGGCATTCAGTGCAACCATGACTAAAGTGCACTGTTCTATATAATGCTTACTTGTTCAGGCTATGTATATTATGGAGACAGCTTGCTATCAGTTTATCCTTGAATCAAAGGATTATCACGATCTTCTTCGACCATACACTCTTCTTTGTTTTCCTATTCGCTTCCCCTGTCTCTGTGTCTCATCTTCTTCACACTATCCCATGCATACACAGATTATACTCCATGTCTCTTCCTCTCAGAGACAGCAAGAGAGAGGGAAGAAATTGTGGAAACCATGGAGACGGTCAGGCAGTGCTTTGCAGGATGAGACAGATGTAATAGGATGCCAGAAAGCTGCACTCGTCTCTCCTCCTCCTTCTCTTCCTTCACACTTCTCTAGAGACTCTTGGAGCTCATCGTTTGCCTTCTGCATGTTAATGATATCCTGTGTATAAATACCGAGGGCAAGGAGCCATCCAAAACCAAAAACTCTTTTGAAGCCCTCTAGATTAATTGACCTGCATGCTCTTGATGATACTCAGCTTTTTATGGGAAATCAGCAAAGAGAAGTGTGTACAGAGTAGAAATGGAGGTGTGTAAAAATCTTTGTGCAGAATTTGGTCCTTTGTGATATGTAGATGTAGTTCATGAAGAGCCAGTATAGAAAATCTAGTGTCTCACACATAAAACAAGTTGAGGAGCTACATTTATTACTGTGTTGAAATACTCAGCTCCCAGAGACGCAGTTGGTACACAGGCCTAATTAGCGACCTTCTGCTCCTAATTCCTGTGAAACGAGGACAGCGACTGGGGAAAAAGAGATCTTGTGTCCTTTGTCTCTGTCTCTCTGCATGGCTTTAACCCTCAGCACTAACGATCTTTACCTGGCCACTTTAAAGGTATAATATGTAATTATTCCACATTGAAATGTCTAAAAACAGCTAGACCTATGTTATATATGTTGTTGAGTTGTGTACTTACATTATCCTAAATGTTTCCAACAATTTTCAAACCTGGAGAAATCTGTAATTTTAATCAAAGTAACGGATCATTTAATTTGGTCACATATCAATGGTGTCATAGCTCCTCCACCAAAGAGTAAACATGCACAATATGCATATGGTGGCGCTGTGTTTCTTGCTACACTGGCATCTACCAAAGAGTAACTTACACACATATAAGATAATACATCAGTGTTGTGGTTGTTCCACAGAAACTGTTCTAAATGGACTTTTATTCAGTTTTAAGCCACATTTTCATGATAAATTTAGGTTGTTTTTAACTATATCTTTTAGCCGGAACAAATATTTTAGTCATTGGATGTCTGGATCTTAAGTTATCAGAGAAATAAACTGGGCAAATGTTAGCATCAGCTTGGCTAACAGCCCCTCCAGGAAGTCCGGTGGTCGCCAAACATCGTCGGAGAAATATTGAATTTTTAGGTGAAAAAGCTTCAGTGTTTTAATCTGTGTCTACATTTGTTTTCGGAGAGGAAGAGACCTCTGTGGATAATTTGGCTCCTGGGAGAAACCTGATGAACATCTGGATCTGAAATTATTAGAGAAATAAACCAAACAAGTGTTAGCAGCAGCTCTGCTAACAGCCCGTACCAGATGTCCGGTGGTCTCCGTACATTGTCGGAGAAACGTTGATTTTTTTTTACGTGAAATGGCTTTGTTCAGTGTTTTTACCTGTAATCACCTGAACGATTAACAATGGAGTAATCCTATCCCAGTGAAGCTCGTTATTTAACAATGAAGACAACTACCATGATCCCTTGCTACTTCACACCGTCATCACACTCTGTCTTTTGTTATTGTTTTGATTGAGACACTTAGTGGCTGAAATTACATATTGTGTGTTTAAGACATTTTGGTTCTTCTCTAAATGTACACTTTTTGCTTTCCTCATTATTACTTTTTTTTGTAGTGTGTGTGTATGAGTGTGTGTGTGTGTGTGTGTGTGTGTGTGTGTGTGTGTTTTTTTTTTTTTTGCCATGTTATCAGCATGGCTCTTGGATGGTAGTGTTGGTCAACCACTTTGGTCCAGACTGAAATTTTTCAACATATATTGCCTGGATTGCCATGACATTTTGGACATGTTGACAATGAATCCTAATGACTGTAGTTGTCCACTGACCGTGAGGATGGCATTTGTGATTTTGAGTAAAAAATCTAAATTAGGTCAAAATTTTGAATTGCCTTATATTCTCATCAAAGTCAGCTGTTCTTTGTGTTTAGTGCAAATTAGCATATGTTAGCAAGCTAACATATTTAACTAAGATGGTGAACATGATAAACCTACCTGTGTAATATATATACTATAAATCAGCATGTTAACATTGTCATTTTGAGCATGTTAGCATGCTGACATTAGTATTTAGCTCAAAGCACTGCTGTGCCTAAAAGAACTGCTAGCATGTTTGTAGACTCTTGCTCTTGTTTGGTGAATTGTGAATATGATTTTTTGTGTATACAGCTGCAATGATTGGTTAATTAATTGATAAGTTGATCATCAGAAAATTAATTGCCAACTATTTTGATCCGATCAGTTTATCTTTTTACCAAATATTCTCTGGTTTCAACTTCTCAAATGAAAGGATTTGCAGCTTTTCTAATGATTGGTCACTTTGGTATTTGGGAAACAGTAATCAACATTTTTCACCATTTTCTAACTTTTTATAGACCAAAAGAATAATAAATTAATAAAAAAAAAATCAATAGATTAATCAATAATGAAAATACCAACAGTATAAATTAAAAAATGATAGGTTACTGATATTGTCAGTATGCAATGAACTTGGTACTCCAGTCAACACCTAATAATCTACGGGAAAAAAGTGACTAAAGCAGCAGCACTATTATATTGGGGACTGCAGGTCCACAGCAAGGATTGACCTCTGTGAATAGAGCCCAGTGAGCAGTGTTGGAGTCGGACGCTGAGGAGAATGAAAAGGTCAGAAAATGGGAGCTTGTTTGTGCTTAGGGATATGATGAAGCATCTCTGACCACTTTTAGGGATTAGCAGAGAGTAGAAGTACGCGTTCCCCAAACCTCTCAACCACAAACAGCAATTATACACCAAGGAGCTGGATCCCTTACAGGCACATAGGTCGGTCAAGCAGAACTGGTTCAAAATGAGGGATGGTGAGACAGTAGAAATAGGCCATCCCAGAGGAGTGAAGCAGAACATGGTCTACTTTAGATCTTCTATTGTTAGGAAGCATAAATCCTACCCATCCTTTGCAAAGTCTGTCAGATTTGCTCATCTTATTTTGATACAGCAAATTAATGTCTAGTTTAATAATGTGGCATTGATTGATGGGCGGATTTTTCAACTCTTTAAAATTACCAAATTAATTGACTTGCTTTTTCAGACAAAGCGACACTATTCTTAATCTCATTTTGAGGAAGCAAGCCCAAATGGATAGATTACTTTTACTACACATGCCAACCAGTCTTCTTCCCTGTTCTGACGTTGTGAGAATGATGTGCTGGTGTTTGTATTCCATCAGCCTGATGTAAGTGCATTTAGGGGCAGAGTTAAGTAAAGTAATAATGGGGAAAGCACTCTGGAGTAGCTAGATATCAACTTCATTAGATGTGATTAGCATTATGGAGGCTCTCTGAAGGGGGTTCTTTGATGTTGGTGCTGCTCATCAATTTTTTCTGTTCCACAGTGAAACTCTATCCCCCACCCCGCTCTCTCCCTCCTTTGCTCTCATTTCCTTCTCTCTCTTTCCCTCTCTTTGTCTCTTCCTCGGGGTTGGTTGATTGATTAATGCTCCGATAGGATCCAGACAAGGGTATGGGTTTGAAGGGATTGTGTGTGTGTGTGTCTTGTTCTGTGTCTATGTACCTTGGTCTTTCTATTTGAAAGCACCCGAGGCAGAGACGGTTTAAACTGATTATGCAGCAATCAGGGCCCATGACTCTCTGGATCATTATGGTCACTAGCATTATAAATTTAACCAGTTGATGCCCTACCAGACCATAGCATTGTTTGGAGCATGGTGGATGGCAGAAAGAAAATGATGAATGGGGATAAAAGGAAGAAACACTCTGGTGTTTTATGCCACAACAGGTTATCTTCATTTGCTAAAACCTAGGATCATGTCTGTAGCTGTATCATTAACTTCTATCACTAATTGCAGATGCAGTATTGTTGATATTCTTACAGTAATCATTCAGTTACTGGAAAAGAAACCATTCAGCATATTTCTTTACCTGAGATTACACTTTATAAAACTGAAAATTGTAAAGAAATATAAAAAATTAAAAACACATTGCCAGAAAGCTATGCTATCCAGATTTTGATTTATTTTAAGAGACATTATAACAATCCTGTATTCCTCTTGTTGTGCAGGAAAGACCAGCACCTGCTGTCCTCAGTAAACTGCTGGTACCTGGTGCTGAACCAGACAAGACGTGAGAGCCGCGACCATGCCACCCTCAGCGACATCTATACCAATAATGTGATCGTCCGCTTGGCCCAGATCTGCGAGGATGTCATCCGCCTGTTCAAGAAGGTCAGTGAGACCTTTGTTCACTACTCATTTTTTTGTAACTGTTTCACTTTACTTTGTGGTGGTACTTACATCCAGGTAACTTTTAATTCCTCTTGTGTCATTACTGAATAGTAGACTACTCCTGTACTGTCACTGTGTTTACATCCCTTTGTGATAGAACGTGGTGTTCATGGTGAGCTGAATGTTTGCAATGGAGAGGGCTTTGTTAGATTTGTTAGACATCCAGAGTACAGAAAAGGATCTGCAGTTTCTACAGTACCAGTCAAAAGTTTGGACACACTTTCCCATTCAAGTGAATATGAAGGTATGACTTTTGACTGGTACTGTATATTAAAAACTTGTGAGAGAAAACACAAGCAGCCAATAACAGTTCTTGTGGTCCCTATGTGGTATCTCTGTAGCTTTCTGTTGCTGCAACATCTTATTGTATATTTGAGGAGGCGCGCAGCCTTGCCTATGACAAAGCTTCAGGGGCTACATGTGTTAACTCCATATCTATGTAACCCTTTAGTGTAAAACTGTCAAGCTTTACCCTTAGCTGTGGAAATGAAAGCCAGTTCTAGAATGTTGGCTTCAGTCTGGCTTTACCATGCAGACTAATAACCTGATGTGCCAGATGGTTTGTTATACAGAACCATCTGAGAAGTTGTCCTTGGAAACTGTTAGGAAAAGGGCAAGCACTTTAAAAAGAATACTTGGCAGGTGATTGGCTGAACCATCTGTCTATCACTGTCTATCACCATCTTAGCTTGCAAAGCAGCTCGATTTGTGAGATCACAAGATCATGCGAGAACCCTCATAGGTTGCTGATTGGTCTGAACCACCAGTGGTTCGGACACAAGCACATAACTTGAAGCACAAGATGGATTCTGGCACAATCTCATGCTGTCGTGATCTCACAAATCCATCTAAGCAGACTAACAGTAGCCAATAGAACTGCAGTACTTATGAACTTTGTTTCAGCATACATAGAGTTACTAGAAGGTGTATGCCTGTAGAGCAGTAGAAGTAGCATAGGGAAATGTGGAGCTGAGACCTCTCTCACCAAATACTCTGCAGCCCGACTACTGTGAGAAACATTTGGCTCTCTGTCAGCACATAGCAGAGATGACTGAGGCCTTATCCAAACATCAGAACCCTGTTTTCACCTTGCAGGCCTTCCTGTAGGTGAGCTCCATTCTGCCTACGAAGCTCCATTCAGATATCGCTGCGTGTGTTTGAACATGTGCATGTGTCTGTGTTTGTGTACTTGTGTGGATACCTGTGTGTGTCAGAGACTGTGCCAGGCTGAAAAGGGGGGAACACTCTATCCTTTTTGAGCCAGGTGCCCTCAGGTAACTTTTTCTACATTTGAGAGTATGAATGGATGGCTCTGCTGGCTGCTAGTTGGCAGACATATTGGGAGGCAATAAATAATGTATTCAAAAACGGTATTCTCTGCTCTGAAGAAAAATGTTAAAAAATATTGAACAGAAATGAAAAAAGAGCTTTGGATGATTGACATGGCAACATAATCATGGACAAAAAGAAGAGCTTAACAAAAAATCAAAGGCTTTGTTGTTTAATGTATGAACAACTGCAGTAGCACAGCTGTGAATTACAGTGTTAACGATATATTTTATTTATCATCTCATATTATGTTAATTATGTTATGATGGTTAAACCTAAATTTGAACTAGATATAATCAGAAAAACCCCAGCTTCCAACAAGGAAACTAATACAATTGCAGTAGGTATGGCAAATGTGAATGTGCAGAAGGCAGAATTTCCCTAATGTCTGCCCCATGACAATCAATATGTATACAATGTATATTTGTCAGCATTACTATAAGGGCCGACCCGCCACATCACTTACAGAGCGTTGCATCACATTTGTTCACTCCCTTGTTGAACCCGTCTTGTTCCCCCTGAGCCTCTGCAGTACATGCTGCAGTCTGTCTCACTTCAGAGCCACTGATGCATACAGATGCCATTCACCAGCTGCTGGAGCACTCGAAGGATTTTCTCCATTTATCAAATCCAGTCAGATGTTTGTTTGAGTAGGACCTAATACCTGCACTCCAGATAAAAACAGTGCAAAAAAAGCAAATCCCTTCCGTACTACTGAGATTACTGTGTTTTTCTTTTTCTAGGCAGAATTAATAATCTAGTTTAGAAAAGAACTGTTGTAGCAAGAATTTGTTTTATGAGTTTTTCCCTCTTTGATGATTAGTTTAGTTTCTGACTCACCTTTAACAAGTTTTTTCAAGCACAGTTATTTTAGCAGAGCAGGGTGTGGACAAACGTGTTAGTTTTCATCTGAATCCTTCTGAACAGTGGTAGGGTGTGGTTTGAGTGGATTTGTATCTTTTTGTGTGTGAGTGTGTATGTATGCATGTGTACATATATTGCAAAATCTAACAGAAAACAATACTTCTCATTGTGATTCATATGTGAAATGATCACTATATATCTTGTTGAGTTGCAGTGTTCTGTGTGCACCAACAGAAATGAGTCAGATGTTGACACTAATGTTACAGTTCATAAGAAAGCTTGTGATCTCTGTTTTTTTTGCAGAATCTCCCACGTCCCTGTTTTAAATTATATCATATTTGAATGTCACTCATTGCTCAGCATGCAGCCTACAGATATTGTTAGCTACAGCCCAACAGCCCACATATAGCTCAGCTCATTAGCTATGTACCCATCTCTAACAGACAAGTGTCATTGTTTCACTCATTGGAACATGGCTATATTTTAATTGATCTGAACACTTTTGACAGTTTTGCCTTACAGTTTGTCGTCTGCAAAAACCTTTGAAATCTGGAATATGTTTGAATGTTGGACATGTTTTAGTTTTAGTAGTTCCAAGTGTGAAAGTTTATTTTTGACCTTATAAACATTAGCTTGACAAAGAAAAAAATCATTTTAGTTTCTCTTACTTACTATCCTTTTTACAGAGCTTTAACTACACATTTGACTGTCTTTTCCGGCAGATGTTCATTTTTTTCCCCATAAATCAGTTTTTACATCACCAAGGCCATTGTTCACCATGCCAAAATACAGTGTGTTTCACATTACATGCTCTCATTCATCACAGCAACCAGACTTTGTGAGAGACTGTAGTTTAGCCACCAGATTTTTTTCTGCAATTACTTGCAGTATCGGCACACACAGCAGTAATTATCAGACGTCTCAGGGAAGCAGTTTGGCTTCCACAAACTTTTTTGGTCTCTGACAACATCATAGAATCATAGAATGTCAAGTATCTTGTCCAAGTTTGTTTACACACACACACACACACACACACACACACACACACACATATATATATATAAATATTTGAGAATGCCATCTTTGGCTGTGGAAACAGTTATCTACATTTTGCACCATTTTCTGACATTTTATAGACCAAGCAACTAATCGATGTATTGAGAAAATAATCAACAGATTAATCGATAATAAAAATAATCATTAGTTGCAGCACTATAGACATCACACCTATGCACACGCAGGAATAAAGTTAAAAATGGACAAAATCAGCATTTTCCTTTATGTGAACAATCTGAATTTGTGCTACATTTCATATTGATACAGTAACTTAAACACAGTCTGTCTATCTGTCTACATTTTGAGTTAATACTTTCTTTGAATATCTACTCAATCAAACAAACCAAAATTAAACTGAAACAGAGAACCCAGCACCGTTACATGGTAGCACTAAATACTGGCTAGTAATGTTGGGAAATTTTAATGTAATGACAAAGTCATTATAATCAAACTGGCTGGTAGTTCAAACTGTTTCCTGTTTACAATTGAACTGAGGATGGCTTTGTATCACCCCTCTCAAATGTAACAACTTCCTATAGCTTTGTGAAGTTAGAGGAGGTGTTGCTTCTGTTTTTTTTGAATGTGTCAGACTGTCACACTGAGACATACCATTGTTACATGTTTATATAAAGGCTTTATTCCTCTCTTGCACGAAAACAGATGTTATTACATTCACTCTGTCAGTTACTGCAGTTTCCCTTCCAGCCCATGTGTGTCTCATGTTTTGGATTTCAAGGCTTGCTGTGCAGTATGATGATGGTGAAAAAGTCAAGGTACACTAAAAATCTGTGAGAAGGATTAACTGTGCTGAGTTTCTTCAGCGTTATTCCAAGCAAAACACAATGCACACAGATGAAATTGGTGGCAGAGAGAAATGGTGGCTCGAGCAATCTTTCCACTATTAAGATGAGATATGAAAATGGAAATTGGACTTGTTCCTCTTGATACATTATTGATTTTTATTTATGCCTGTAGAGCACAGTGAAACATCAATAGGCGCTGTTTTTTTTGTCAGAGGATGTCACACATCGTCTTCACCCCTTGTGCACTTCACACATGCGCACAGTTACACACACTCTCTCTTCACAAATGTACACATACAAACACACACACAGCTAAAGGATACGTTTACATATCAACTATACTGTAGCGTGCAATAACCACAGGAAATGAAATAGACACGCAGTTACGTGCTATTCAGTCATATGATCTGATTCAAATGTACATGTACAATAGATTTGCTGAAAAAGGACTGTCTAAATTGGTATGTTATTGTGATTATGCAAACAGAGCTTAAAGTCCTCAGATACCATGTCTAATTTCAGGCGTAGAGCAGTTTTAAATTAATATAATACTTTATTCAATACATTGTACACATTTCCTGCTGGACAACTTTTCCAGCTCACATATCTTTTCTTGCTTTAATCCCTGTACAAATAGGTACTTGACTAGCTTTTGAGTTTATTGTCCTAACATACTTTCATTCATTTCCTCATGCAAGCTGTTTCATGTTTGGCTGGAAAGAAAGAACTGTTGAGACAGAGGGAAGGGGGAGTAGCCACGCTATGGGTTGTAAATTTTCAAACTTTTGAGAATTCAGTTAATCTGATATAAAACAGTGGAAAATTAAGTACAAATAAAACAAAATATGACATCATGTTAAGTCAGGATTTCTTCCTCCAGTCCAATCCATGTTCATGCAGACCTTCCTGTTGTTTTCTGTGCTGGAATTGTTGTTTTTTGTAACAATATCCCTATGAAGATGTAATGCAGATAAAATATGGAGATTAGATAAAAAATGGCCTAAAATTGTCACCAGGAGAAAGGGTTACATTTTATTTTATTTCATTTTTAGTCATCTCTTAATGATCTTGAAATGCGGACAAGTGGAAATGCTGACCTCTGGGTAGGTGGGTACAATGGAAACTCAGGGGATCACTCTTCTATCTGCATATATCTGCATCAAATTCAGTGGTAATCCATCCACTAGTTGCTGAGATATTTCTCTATGACTCACAAAGTCATGGTGTCAGTGTAGTTTGCTCTAATAGGTCACAACTGAAGGCTTAAACATGATTTGTTCTCCCTGCTCGTTGTGTTTCAGAGCAAGGACATTGGGATCCAGATGCATGAGGAGCTGGTGAAGGTGACAAATGAACTCTACACTGTAAGTAATACACTGTGCCTCCTACAGATCGATTCCTCCCACCTTTTCTTATCACTGAGCTCATCCAAAGTTCTGTTTCCTCTCTGTCTTCCTGACATTTTTTGTCATGTTTTTCTCTTTTATTGCCTTTCCTTCTCCTTTGATTATTTCCAACACTTGTGCTTTCCTTAAAAGCACAAGTGAAATAAAGCAAATACACGTTGTGACCATGCAGGCTGTGTATTAAAGAGAATTATTTAATTAATTTTTCTGTCAAAACTTTTAATTTATTGTACACCTGGTGAAAATGAGGATGATGATAGTGAGGATAAGTGAGGGAGAGAATCGGACAGTTGTTAGTCACGAAAGTATTATATTTCTCTCTAAGTGAAACACATTCTGGGCTCAATGTGACATTCACATCTGGTGGCAGTGGTCCCTCTCAGGGTTTACATCACTGGATTTGTCTGTGAAGGCCTGTGAAAGACCTGATTGCCTGCCTTTAACACTTGACCGCAGCATTTTTAGACAGTGTTTGCATAGTTTTGTTTGTATCTGCAAAATGCAGCGAGAGCGCTTTTTAGGGGAAATAATAAGCAGATTGCATAATGTGAATCTTGTTTCCATAACAATGGACTTACTCATTCATTTTAGGTCATCTATTCCAGCTCAGCTGCTTTGTTGTTTCTGATGCCACCACTCGGCTTTGCTCTGGATAGTCAGTCGCTCTCATGACCAGTTTCTCTGCAATATTTTCTCCATCGTTGTTGCTGTGTGAAACGACCTCCTTCTTCATTTTGATTTGCCGCCTGAGAAGGAAAGCAGTCACATCACTTGCTTCTCTAAAAAGCGGATCTTTTCTCTCAGCTTTTTCACAGCCCAAATTGCTTTTTTTCCCCTTCTTTTTCATAGCGACCTCCTCTTGAGCACCCTGCAGCTGCTCCCCATATGTTTTAATATAAAAAGGTGTTGCGTGGGTGTATGGATGCATGTGTCCGCTTGTACTTTGTCACTAAGTTGGGGCAGTTTTAGCAAAAAAAAAAAAAACAAAACAAAAAAACCCCCCATGAAATCCATATAATTAATATCAAATTGTGTTTTTGTATTCTATTTGTATCAAACTGTCAGCTGAGTTTTTTTTTATTAAAAAAAAAATCAGTATAACATGATAAGAGGGCAGTATTAATGAAGGCAGTGTGTCCTCCAAGCCCACATTTTGTCAATTGTATTTTTTAATGGGGTCTCAGTTTATCAGGCTGTGTTGATATAAGCATGTCAGATAGCGTAAGCAATAATCTTGTCATATGTTATGATAAATGTTTATAATTAACATAGCTGTAGCTGTAGATTTTTTCTAGATCTATTTGTCCAACTATTTATAGTTGTACTGTATTTGCTGTACAATAATTGGTAAAAAAAATTGGTAACTGAATTGTAAATAATGAGATTATCTGCAGGAAGCTCTGCAGATAAATGAACGTATGTCAGAGATGTGGGCATACTGTGCTGGTCTTTCACTGTTTCAAAGATGAGCTTTTATTGAGGGAGGCTTAATGCCCAAAACTGGATGAGCTCCAGGCAACTTCAGCAATCTTCTACCCCCCAAAGTGCAGCAGAAGAGATGGCAATGCTGCCTTATATGACTTATTCATTTGAGCAATGTGATGAGAGTCAAACTACCAAAGGGCACTGCTGGCAACTCTCTCTGATAGTGCCATCTGTACATTTGGATACTGCAGCAGATCAGTTTTGGGGCACATGAGATAATGAAAAGTGCTCATAGGTTAATTACATTCATACGCATTTTTAAAGGACTGTGTCAAGTGCTATTGGTCAAACGCTTCAGATTTAACCAAGACTGCTGTACAAAACACTTTTCCATCTTTATGTTTATATGAAAATGCAACTATTTCCCCTCAACAGCAGCTTGTGCCTCCCAGCCAGTGTCAGAGTGTATTTCAGATTCATGATGGAGGTTTGAAACACTGGGAAACTGATCATTACCCAATTCTTCCTGGATTTAGAGTGATGAAGGATAAGTTCACTAATTTTTCCCCTCACAAGCTGAATACAATGCTGTGTGATGATAAAACTCTCAGATGGTCTTTTCTCATGCTCTACTTGGCCTCAGCTGTGATCTGACTGAAGATTAAAAATCCAAATGTTGACATATAACCTAGCTCTTTCTGAATATGAGTAAAAGATTGTGGGAGGTGTGTGAAGCTTCACAGCTAGGGTGGAAAATTCATTGCTGCAATAACACACATTTCTCTATTTATAATTTCATGCTAGTCAATGAAGCTGCATATATTTTCACATATAATTTTTATTCTCTTGGTTTAACCCTCCATTTGATGTCCATATTTGAAGGAGGATCCCTGCTTTGGTACCTCCTCACATGTTTTCTTCCTCTTGTTTTCTTGAATAACCTTTATGTGTTTAGGTTGATAGATATTGATATTGATAGAAATTATTTCATTTTTAAGGTCTTAGGGATGAATTGAAATTAAGGGCTGTACGTAGTTGACATCATTTGTAGGAAATGATTTTCCCAGGCTGTACACTGGCAGACAGGGAGGTTTCAAGTATTTCACGAGTGACTGACCGAGTTCTCCTCTAGATGCCCTGCAGGCAGCAGTAAGGAAACAAAGTATTGTTTTTTATGACTGCACCCCTGTTAGTATTTTATTGTACAGAAATAACTAAATCAATACCATGGCCACATGGTGATTGCCTTGTGGTATTTTCTAACTTTTTTCATTGGCTGCCAACAAAACAAATTTTGCTGAAGGAAAACTGTGAAATCCCATTTGGATCCCTGGCCGAACAGTGGGAGGTAAGGGAGAGATGTAATACTGTGAGCTGAAGCTATTGTTCAAATATTTTTTAAAGCATGACACTGCAGCAGATGTATTACTGAGAGCAAAGATGCTGTTGTCTGTGGCTTGTCATTAGTCTGTCTTGTCAAAATCTGAAATGCAAAAAGTGAGCAAAGACCTGAATGTGTGAGGAAACAGTCACTGACCGGCAACACTGTTGTGTGAGACTCAGCGTTCTTTGCTTCGAACTGTGTTAATTTCCTGCTACACAGACTTAATATCCCCACTGGGATCAATAAAGCTTGAGCTTATCTTATCTTTCTGATCTACCACCTTGTGTCTGATGTCTGTTCTTCAGTCTCATACACTGTTATTCTCTTGTTAACAGCAACACAGATTCAGAGTGCTTGTGTAGCTTTCATTCATTCATTGATTCATTCATTCATGTGTAGCCATTCATTCATCGCAACATCACAACAAAATGAACATAAAAATATATGGTTGGACTAACTTAGCCTACTGAAAAAAATTATATCTTATAGTCATATGATCTGATGTGATAATCATTTTAATTGTAATAATTTCTAAAAATATAATGTGTCATTAGGAATTTCTCGGAAGTGAGTTGTTTCATCTGCTTTTCCTGCAAAAAGTAAATTTGTTTAAATTTTGTTTTGGTTAGATTTTTACCCAAGTTATATTTTACTATGATATTGCTATAAGCACCTTTTGAATTAATAGCAGATTCTTACTTTTATTTTTTTTAATTTTTTATAGATAGAAAGAGAAGGGATGATACTCAACAAAGATCCACAGCCAGAGTCTGACCAGGAACATAGATGTCATGGTCAACGCTTTAAACCCCTATAAGCCACAAGGACATGAGAATATTTAGATTTATGTTGAATAGAAGTATCTACATCTGGCTTTGAATTTATTATGAAAAAACTGCAGCCTTTCTTTCCCTGCTGGCTTTCTCGTACCAGCTCAGAGAGTCTGCTTAGGAGTTAAATAGCCCTGGGCTGTAGTCAGAAGACTCAACTATACACACACCTCCTGTAGACACAGCTGAAGCTCAGTCTTCCTGCAAATTACTTTGTGTCTTTAGCTGCGGGTCCTGTAGTTAGATAGTTAAAAGTTGGCTGGAAATCAGGCATGTTTTCAGAGGAATTTGAAATAAATGGTTTGACAGCCTGGGGAGGAGTATTAGCCTAGTTTTTTTTTCACCGATGTCACTCTGAAAATAGACAAGTGTCTTTCGTTCTATACATTTATTTTCAGGTGTTTGCCTGCCAGCTCTTTGTCACTTTTGTTAACAGTTGCTGCACCATCTGAAGAGAAATATTTATTCCAGCACAGACAGAGCCTTTTAAAGTGGCAGTACTGGTAAATATTACTACCACAGGGTTGGAGGTCAGTGAAAGATTATAGTTGTGAGTGACCCAACAGCAAACATGTGATTTTCATGAGTAGCTCTCATAGAGATAAAAGGTACCCCACTGTTTAACTGCAGCACCATGTGAGCATTACTTAGTTGATCACAGGAAACCTGGACAAGGAAACAAATAAATTACTGTTTACGTTGACTGTCTAACATCCTGAGTTGTTCGTAGATGTTTCTGAATGCTCTCAGGGCTCCAAAAATGCAAGATGTTTGAAGACGCAGCTCACATCCGGACGTTCCTTTACAAATGGACTTCCAAGGGGAGAAATTCTCTCAGTGAGCATCTGGGACGAGTTAAGAAAGATGCAAGATGCTTCTGTCGTCCCTAATGAGGGTTTTCTAGGTTTCTGTCTCTACAGTCTTGTCATCACCATGTTGGAGTAGATGAGGGGATGTCTGAGTGTCAAAGTATGAGTATCTAAGCAGAGATCAAAGTGAGGAGTTAACTGTGTAGAAGACAGAATGACGCTGCACAAAAGAGATGAAAATTAACAAGCCTGAGGTGATGAGGAGTTTACTGTAGAAATCATAGAGAGGAAAGCCACAGTGAGAAGGGGGGTGATAGGATGAGTTGGAAATTTGACTAAACCATACACAACCCTGGGCCCCTGGATTCACTTAACACATTCCATGTGTAGTGACATCTGTGTTTCAGCTGTTTTGATGCCCAAATTGATCCACCAGGCCACCATGAAAACGCAAAGATCAAACCAGATTTTGGAAGGAATGGACATTCAAGACTTTGGAAGATATGATCTTTGCGCATTGTTTCCCTGTTGTTGGCAGTATCAGCACTGAGGATAAATGTTTCATGTCAGTATGTGACACACTAAGCAAATGGTGCTTGAAGAAACTGTGATATCCTGACTGGTCACTTCTAACTTAAACTGTAAAATGTGATATTGATAAGCTGAGTAAATGGTCAATCTGTTGAATTTCTTCCATGTTCCTTTTGCAGGTGATGAAAACATACCACATGTACCACACTGAGAGCATCAGTGCAGAGAGCAAGCTGAAGGATGCTGAGAAACAGGAGGAGAAGCAGTTCAGCAAGTCTGGTGATCTCAACGTTAACCTCTTGCGCCATGAGGACCGCCAACCGAGACGTAGCTCAGTCAGGAAAATTGAGAAGATGAAAGAGAAGGTGAGTATGCCTAAGCTGTGGATAGTGTTGTGTTTGTTTACATAGCTCTGCTCAATCCTTTTGCTAAAAATTCTAAATCATCAGTTGACCATTTGGATGTATAATACCTTTAAGAAACTTCTCCTCAGAGCTGAGTGATGACGAGGTTGGAGAGTCTGGTTTATAGATGGAAAATCAGCTCATTTTGTTTGTTTGACTTGGTGAGAGAGGGATAGATCAGCAGACAGACAGCAGTGAGATGTCACAGACTCTCACGAGTATACTGAGATCCGCAGCCAGATACACACTTAGGAAACTGCAATACTCCAGGCCAATAACCCAACTCAGTTTCCAGCTTATGCAGATTTCTAGTTTGTGTAGTCTCAGCTGTCTGCCAGCAGTTCAGGGCTGGTGGTCTCTGGAGCACAATGTACTTCAGATGCACCCATGCATTTTTTATTCTGGATCTTCTTCTGGAATTTCTTCATGCAAATGAAACTCCCATTATCTCTCAGGTACAGGAAATAAAAAGACTGTCGGCACGACACAATTTCTCCTTCCTCGGGCTGGTATCCTCAGAGATGCTGCTTGGCTTGGGAACACTATTTATAACACAGCGTAGCAATGAATATTCTTTTTTTCCCCCTACTATGCCTCGTTCTAAGCTGTTGCAGTTGTCTCATTACTCTGCCTGCGAACAGGTTTGAGGAGGAAGAGGGAGGAATAAAAGTTAATCCCTTTTCTTCTAACCTATTGCTGAAATTTGCATCACAGTAGCATTGTGAAATTGGAAATAAAATGTCCACATATGGTGAAATGTATAAATAATTAAGATAATGAGTAAAGTATCTCTGTCTGGAATATGTTGTGTTTTTAGCAGAAATGTCACTTTATTAAACTGCTGTTATTTCCTTCATATTATTTAGTGCTAAGTACAGTTGTATTTCTTTAACTTCACTCTAGTGATACAGGCCAGCAGGATGCCGGATGACATTAAGAGTACAAATATGCAAAAAATTGTGTTTTAACACTACTCTCCACTAAGCCAGAGCCTCTTTAAGTGCCTCTTTGCCAGCATCCACATTCTGCAGCCTCCACTTTAGCGTTGAGAGACATAATAATGATTAAATCCAAGCCTGCCTGTGCCACTTAACATGTTACTATCTAGAGACAGCTTCTCTGGAGTCTGTTTCTCCAAACTTTCCCTGCCATCTTTACCTGTCTGATGGTCCCGAAGCTTCGGCTGCCTGAGCACACACTTAAACCCTTCCTACTGCTTGATTTTCCCACACTGATGGATTTTTCCTTTATCTGCTCTGTCTCTTCTCTCCTCCCCAGAGGCAAGCCAAGTACTCAGAGAATAAGCTGAAATGCACAAAAGCCCGGAATGACTATTTGTTGAACCTGGCAGCAACAAATGCAGTTGTGGCAAAATATTACATCCATGACGTCTCTGATATGATTGATGTAAGTATGCGTTGAGGCACATGTGTTTGTTTACATCTCTCAGCTGGGATATCTGATGTTGATTTAACTCTGCAGCACTGTCGCTTTTCTCACCATCTGTTCCTGCGTCTCATTCACTCACAGCCTGTTCGCTGTTTGTTTCCAAGCTGCTCTGTTGGCCCCAATAAACACATTTGCCATCAGTTTTTTCAATACTTATTTCTACATAACAAAACTAACACCGATATGCTGGTGAGTGACTGCAGGTGACATGAGAATTAGTTTAGCGATGCTCTGGAATATCACGCAGCTACTATTACTGATGATTTCAATTTCGAGGGGCTCAGTTCAATTCATTCGGTTCAATTTGTTAGTGTTAACAGAATTATTTTTCCTCAGTGTCCTACACTCATCTTCACTGGTCTTGTCCTCATTCATTTGTTGTTGATGCAGCTTTTGGGAATTTTGCTATCGCTTTATAATTAGTCCCTTTATCAAATTTTGAGGCACTAATGTATTTTGCATCCAAATATATATAATCAGTCATTATTAAATGGATGATACATTCACAATCATACTATATTATTATTCTATTTTATCTAAAACAGGAAAGAATAACAGTCATAATTATTTCTATGAATTATATTGAAAGTTGGGGATGCATGAACATTTTTGAATGGTAGGTTTCATTATGACCATTAAAACTATCAATCAACACTGCCCGTAAGCCATATGCCCTACTTTTCTGTCAATATGAACACAATCAACTCTGCATTAAGTGTATTTGGCATAAAACAAAACAACAAACTGGTTTGCATATGTCAAACCTTGTGACAATAAACTGTAGGACTGCAGACCGATCAGGCTAAGATGTTGGTTGCTTGGGAATTATTAGGTTTGATTTGTTATTTTGTATAGGCTTGTTTGCTTATACACATGTCCCTACTGTATATACACCATATATGATGATGCCTATGCACTGTTTTACATGAAAGACCTACATGAGCCCACCTGGTGGGAACCCTGGCAAATGTATTAATATGATGGGAACACGGGCAATTCTCCTGACAATGTCATGGTCCCCCTGAAATCTGTCCCCAGTGCCCCAATGACAGAAATACAGAGACATAACCCCCTTTGACCCAGAATACTGCCTGCACAAAAAGAAATAATTTTGAAATATTTCCATTTTTCTATATTCTGTATATTCACTTGAGGAAAAGTCATACAATGTTGCGCTCAAAAAATGTAATTTAGGTTTTTTTTATTGCTTTAAATGTCAAAATTAGTCAAATTTGACCCGAACAGTATGTACAGGTTTAGTAAATATGAAGTTGTGCTATTCAGTTTGTGAACCAGTGGCACTGCTGGAAAGTCTGATGACCAGTGTTTAAAAGGATGACTTTGTTTTGCAAACCGCTAATGGTTGGAAGTCGGTCAGAGTCAGCTGGTGAGCAGAGACTCTGTGTATGCAGGCATGAATGCGGTTAATGTGGTTGGCACAGGACTCTCAGCCCCGGGTGACCTGCCACCAGTCACCCTGCAGATGAACAGATGAAGATTGAGATGAAGAAGCATTTGTTGGGCAGTTTAGACAAGATCATTTGAAATATTCTGAATCTATTCTGTAAATGTGTATACATACAGAATAGGTACCTCTTTGTGGAGATAAGACCCTTTTCTTTTTGTCTTGCTGCATATATTTTACTATGTTATTGCTATTGCACACATTATTGTCTGTTTTATTATTTTGCTCCACTTTCACTTTTACACAGTGCACGCACAGGCAAGTATTTCCTGATCTGAAGATTTCAGATTGTGGTACTAATGTGCTATAGTTATCATAATCTATGCTGTGTTAATTACTGATTACATTACTCCAATTTTCATGTTTTTTTATGTTTCACTTTTCTTTTTATGTTTTATGTTTCACACGCTGCATATTGTGTTAATTCATTTTGTTTTGTCATTGATTTTCGGGGAGTGAAAACCAAGGCTGACTCATTCCCTGTAGTCATATTTTATTTCCAAGACCTATGTCGCAGCGTTTTCTTGGCTAATGGAAAAGAAGTGGCTGTCAGGCAGCAGTCAAGAAACTTTAAACCTTATGGTCAGATTTCCATCACCGAGACTGTCACCCCTCCAGTCTGCCTGTTACTTCCCCTTTCTTCTGTGCTAACAGTCTGATTGTCACATTGTTCCCTGAGGCCAGACCACCATACGGCACTACATCAGCAATAACAAGAGATTAGTAAGAGATGCACATTTTCCAGGTCAGGCATGATAAGATTTGATTGCAGTGAGATTTCTTTAACTGCAGCAATTTTTTCCACTTTAAAGAACATTACTTCTGATTTTAAAAAAAGAACAATTTCAGTTGAAATAGTATGGTTTATTAGAACAGATTGTGGCTAAATCTGTTTTAGTCTGTATGAAATGTGATGGTGATATATTCACGATAGCTGGGCATGCTGAGACCCTGATTCATGGCTATCAAAGTCTCTTTGGCGGGCAGCTTTGATGGATCCAGTGTCTGGAAACTGAAAGGTCCATGTCATCCCAAATCCCTGCTGAGCTGCAGGAATGGGATTGTGAGCATGACTAGTTTGGCTGCCACCAACAGGGCAGAGGAAGAAAAGGGTGTGTTTGTCATGTCAGAGTAACTGCCCACCACACATCAAACCAGACGTTCATGCAGCAAGAAGTCAGCTTTGTCATTCAGCATCAGTGACTTTGAACTGTTGAAATGTAATTCAGAGCAACATGTTGAGTTTATTCTACCATTACAGAAATGCTGCCTTGAGGTCAGTGGTGTCAGTACAATATAACTTAAGCGTATATCTGGAAAACAAGCTGAATATATTGAAAGCTAAATGACCTCCATATAAACCAGTAGGCTTTTTATATTCTTTTGTATTCTTTTTTATTCTATTATGTGATCATGCATACAATACATCCTCTGTGGTGCTTAAATATGATTGACAGTTAAAATTAGACCATGTTGTGTGCATAATAAGTAGAGTAGAACTTGTAAACATGAATATATTCAAAATTGTCAAAATTGAATGTCATATGAAATACATTTGAAAATAAATGTAGAAATATAATTTAATAATGTAAATTTAATAATAATTTGCTCTGTTTAGTCTTTAATCTACTGAGCCACTTTGACTGAGTGGTGCAATGAGGCTTGTGCACCAAGGACTACTTCCTCAGTGCTAAAGAGCGTTTACTTAGTGATTCACAGAACTGTCAGCTGCCTCAAGCTCCCTCTAAACCTCCTCTCTATCATCCTCTGCCTAATTAGGTTAGTTCATACTGCCCTGTGTGATAAAGCTCTGTCATTATCCCAGGTGTCCTACTGCGCTAGCTCCTGTAATTCTGTGAACTCTACTTCTATTTTTGAAAAGTAGCCTGTATATAATTTGGGATTTAGTCCATGAACTAGGTCTGAACAAAAAGGAGGGTGCTGAACTTTTACAAGTCAAATTTGCACTGAAACATCCATATTCCCTGATAAATATATATTAGTTTGTCAAATGAATTATTTAACAACACTTATTATCCTACATACCCTCAGCCATTACATCCAATAACACATGTGCAAAGTGTTTTACTGGCCGTTTATCAGGTATTTTATCTCCACAGTGCTGCGACCTGGGCTACCATGCTAGCTTGGCACGTACCTTCAGGACCTACTTATCTGCCGAGTACAACTTGGAGACATCACGTCACGAGGGACTAGATATCATAGAGAATGCAGTGGACAACCTGGACTCTCGCAGTGACAAGCACAAG
This sequence comes from Euthynnus affinis, assembly GCA_029490765.1. Taxonomy (NCBI): domain Eukaryota; kingdom Metazoa; phylum Chordata; class Actinopteri; order Scombriformes; family Scombridae; genus Euthynnus; species Euthynnus affinis. Next base: position 16,510,271 of record CM055840.1, on the reverse strand, counting down.
ATCATGGATATGCATAACCAGGTGTTCTGCCCCCCTATGCGCTTTGAGTACCTGCCACACATGGGAGATGAGGTGAGACGTTTTGGATGCTGCAGCTCTTGTGAAAGATTTGTCTCTGTTATCGCTGACTGAGGGACATTTTGATTTTTATAAAGCAACACTTAAAACTTCAGATGGGTCTATTTGCTCCTTTCCAACCCATTTGTCCTCCTCCTCCCCCTCAGGTGTGCCAGGTGAGCGCCCAGCAGCCTGTACAGACTGAACTCCTGATGCGCTATCACCAACTGCAGTCTCGCTTAGCTACTCTCAAGATTGAGAACGAGGAGGTGAGGATTTATGAAGGCTCCATGTCTGTCCAGCAGCAGCAGCACCCCCCCAACACCTCCAGCCCCAACCCCCAAAACAGAAAAGGCCTGTCTCATTTTCCCCAGAGCCAAGTAGGAGGGCCACATCACCATCTGCTCTCATTGCAATTACTCTTCAATGACCCTTGCTCTGCGGGAGCTGAGAATATATTTAGAATGTTGCACCAATGTTATATTTTCTATGAGGTTATATAAAATTGTCTATTGTAATGATGAAGAGAGGGCTTTCTCATTAAGACACAAAAGTGCAAATAGAGGTGATAATAACCAAGCCCTGTTAGACTCGCCTGTGCCAGCGACTCTGCCACTTCCCTGTCTGCCTGTGTCATGTGTTCTGGAGGATAATGGATGAGCCATGCCATTACTAGAAATGAGCTTTATCAATCTCAGCCCTAAACAAAAAGCCTGCCTCAGTAATTTTACGTACAGTTTGTATTTTTGCCAGACACTCATCATTTTCAACTCTTTTTCTGATTTATGCCTGACCTGCGGGTTGTTCTGAACTTCTATTCTATTTAGTTTAACTTGCAAGGTCATTTATTGTTCAGGGGTCAATTTGTCTTTGATATAAATATGCTAGTGCTCTACATCACTCACTCTTGCCCTTGAAATTGTCATCAGTTACTTCAATTCTGTCAAGGCTCAGAGAAAATAAATTGCATCTCTTTCCTTTTAAAAGGAAAATATGACTGTGACTGAATAAGATATGATGCTTCATTTGTCATCTTCTTTTTTTTCTGTACTTCCCCATCTGTGCAGGTGAGAAAGACCTTGGATGCCACCATGCAAACACTGCAGGACATGCTGACGGTGGAGGACTTTGACGTGTCGGATGCCTTCCAACATAGTCGCTCCACTGAATCCATTAAGTCTGTGGCCTCTGAGTCCTACATGAGCAAGCTGAATGTAGCCAAGAGGAGGTCGAACCAACAGGAGACTGAAATGTTCTACTTTTCAGTGAGTTCATGTCAATTTTGATTTGTCTCGCGGTCGAAACTGCTAATGACTGCCTGCTATGAACTCCCGCTTTGCACAGCTTTTCAAAATCAAGCCATCAGTCATAATTTCCACACGCTCCGAAAATAGAATTTAAATTAAAACTAGAACAGATTGGATTTATGCTCATTTGAGTGACACTGAATTGTTTGACTTGGCTCATGTTACACTAGATTAGTACAGCTGCCCTCACATTGCTGCCTTCATCTCCCTGTCTAGAAATTCAAGGAGTACCTGAATGGCAGTAACCTCATCATTAAGCTGCAGGCCAAGCATGACTTACTGAAACAGACACTGGGAGAAGGTAAGGAGCCTCCTCTTTTGATCTGTCTTTACTGTCTGTGGTGTTTTTTTAATGACATGCACCTGACCTAGCGTTTCATCTTGTAATTACGGCTCTCGCAATCCTGCCACAGCTCTGTAAAATCGCTTCCTTCAGGGTTATAGTGGTGCAGGTCGTATCTAATAAGCAGCAGGGAATGAAGTATAGGAGTCTACAAAGACATAGATTTTTTTAGGGAAGGAAATGGCAATGATGGTTGATATTTAAATGGGAAACTATCACACCGAAAGCAGACCACAGCTACTTTGAGGTTTTCATTCCCCTTCCTACTTATCTCTCCTGGTTAAAGCATTATCCGGTTAGTCTCTATATGGTGTAGCCACAGGGAGGGTTTCTATTTCCAGGGTTTAAAAAAAAAGGTTTCCCTTTGGCCCCTCCCCTCCCTAGGGGTCCCCTTGTCACCTCAGCCGTGAACAGTTTACGCCCAATCAATCAGGAGGACCAGGCCCAGATCCATCTCTGCAGCTGTTCCTGGGGTTCACCTAATAGAAAAGGGCATCGTGCTCAGACAGCTGAGACCTCTCAGCACAAATGGTACATCCAAAAGCAGCATATCTCCACAGTTTACACTGAGGATACATTTATTCAAGGCTTACTTAAATTATTTTGCTTTGTTGAGTTTTGTCAAGTGTTCTTGTGATTTTTTTCTGTGGCAAACAACCAACCTGCATGCTGTTATACCAATAAACACTTATATTGTAGGTTTTCTCAGTCTCAGGACAGATCTGCTTGTATATTTGTGGTGAAGCAGCTGAGAGAGTGTATGAACATGGCATATGGTGTCTCCAGGTACCACCCATGTTTAATTATTCAGGTGATCAATCAGGGCTGTGTCGTGCTCATTAGCTCGTTGCTTCTTACCCAAAGATAGTATATTTGTGTATGTGCATGATTGTGTGTGAGCATGGCAGAGCGTACAAGATGAGTCTGGTCGGTGCCACATGGCGTTTACATGTATTAATAAAAACAAAATGTCAATCACTGGCAAGACAAGATGGTGCCAGGATATCTGCCAGTCTTTGTTTCCCAGATAAGGAGTCACCAATTCTCTTGTTCAAAGATACTGATTTGTGCTTGTCATCTTTTATGATTGCACAATAGATTATCTCTGTTGTTGAAGGGCTCTGGCACTTTGGGATATGAAATTAGGGGGAAATCAGCACTGACTTTTGGCTCATGTTTGAGAAACTGTAATTTTGAGGTCTGTTGGTCAGAGGTAGACAGGGATATCACTCAGTGGAATGGTGTCTGGGAAATGTGCTGTTGTTTCTTCACATGAATGCTCCAGAGACCTTGCCCCATCTGTCAGAATGATGTGTTGAGAAATGGGTTAGCCTTTGCTCTTTCTGTCCATTGTTAGATTGAGTAAAGAAGTCATGTTGGAATGCTTTGGTGTCATTGTTGCTTTTTTTTTGGTGCATTGACTCCTTTCCAACTGATAGTCTAGTCACTGCCGGACAAAGACACACTTACTTTCAGTTCATGAAGCCCCACTTGGTCATATTTGAACTGACTTAATTTAAAAGGCTGTTGTATTCTGTTTTAGCATACGGTAGCATGTGTGTTATCATATCATCGTACTTATAGCAGAGTTTGATGGTGTTTTCTATAGAAACACTCAATTTATATAGGCATATAACATGTGTTCATATTATAACAAAAGGCTCAGTGAGCCAGCACAGTCATTGCTCAGTGTCACCACTGATAGACCCCTCCCTCCCCAACATACACACACTGCTGTCACCAGCCCCTTCTTTCCTTACTCTGAGAGGAGGCCCGTGCCCCCACCGTGTCCTCTGAGTCCCCTGAGGTTTCAGCAACTACTGCTCAATGGCTTTGTCCAATGAATGGTGTTAGCACTGCTCCATTCATCTCTCTCTTTCAATAGTCGTGTTGTCTCTCCCTTCAGTGAGGCTGGACACTGAAGTCTGTCTAATATGCACCATAAAGACACTAATATATTACATTCCCCTCTTGTATTTTTTTCCACAGGGGAAAGGGCTGAATGTGGAACTACAAGGTAAGATCTCCTGTAATGTGTATCTGGCCTCTGCCTTTCACTGTTGAAGCATCTACTTCATCAGTTTCAGATTTTTAGAATGTACAATTCTACTATCAAAGAGAAAAGAAGACAAAAGCACATCAATAACTGTCACAAAAATAATTAAATATTTTTATAATATTTGACAATATTGCATGGCTTTTCATTATTTCATTAATAATGTCATGCTCTGTATCTTATATACAGACATGAAATGCAAAAAAAATAAAATGTCATTAAAAAAACAAATTGGAATGCATTGGCTGTGGTTTTGCAGTTGCTACTGTCCTCCTCAGGTATGACAGATTCACTTGCATACACTGAATGTTGCTCTTGTGGTTTCTTTCACAAAGGATTGTCATAAATATTAAAATGACCATCAGCTGCATCTCACTGAACCTGTCAAAAATAAGTTGTGCCTGCATGTTTGTGAGAGAATACACATGTCTGATGATTTTATAGTGCAGGAGAAAACATTTACCTTAGTTTTGGGGGGTTTCTATTATTAATAGAACATCACAAGAAACATGAAATTGTATTTTCTGAGAGGATTCATGCATTTATGAGTTTCAGCAGAATTCAAATGCCTTGCATTGCTGCAAGATGTGTGACATGACTACATGAAATATCAGCTGGTGGGCTTGACTTCTTTGCCTTGTTAATAATGTTCATTAATCTGTGCTGTGTTTTCTGAAAGTCAAGAAAAGTATTTTATTGAAGATCCAGAGTTTTACACCCCAAGCTCTCAGTAGTAATTAAAGGGCAAACATATCATGCTTTAATGATTAAAGACCTCTTTGATGAAATAGCTCAACGTCTTTTTTGGTTCAGCTTTTACATAGAGATATTTCTCTTTTTTAATGACTTTACCTTAACAGAGGATTTTTTACTGCTCTGTTTTAGAGAATGTTTTTTCATACCTGCCTTTGAACCTTCACATTTGGTTCTACAGTTTCACAGAATATGGTCTTTTTGTTCCTTTTGTCCATCATTTCCTAGGCCCCCCACCCTCCCCCCTAAACCACAGAAAATGCGGAAGCCTAGGCCACGCTCCATGTATAACCATAAGCTGTTTAACGGCAATATGGAGACCTTCATCAAGGTACCCTCTGGTGGTGGTGTATGACTGAGCGGCCCCTGTGGAGCAGGAGGGGAAGGCAGCTAGAGCCTTCGCTCTCATTCTCTTCCTCACTTTGGCCTTCTGTTGCTCCCTCTTCCAGCTGCCCTTGATCATGATGTAACGCCTCTGTTTAACCTCTAATCCTCCTCCTCCCTTCCGTGGTTCTGCTGGTGCAGACAGAGCAGCAGTCAGCTGTCTCTTTATTCCCCTCTAGAAAAATTTACAATCTCTGGCTTTCTTTCTAAATCCAGTCACTCTTTGAGTGACTGAGAGGCAGGAGAGAGCAGTCGGTCTGCTTTGCCCCTTACTGCACCCACCCTTACTGCATCTCTGTAGCTTTCCTAATGCCAGTCCCTGTGCTTAGCCTTCTTTAACCTCCAGAGGAATCATTTGTCACCTGAGCTTTTCTAACCTTGTGCTTCTCTGCCTCTCTTCCTCTGCTGCTTTGTGCTTTGCTGCTTTCTGTCCCAGAGGAAGAAGGAATGCCCGTACCCGCATCCAGGTACCTCTGTTGTCAGAGAGTATAGGTCACGGCTCAAGATGCTCTAAAACTATTTGACTAATAATAGTAGTAGTAGTAATTTACTTTCTACTGCTTCAGCTTCACTTGTATGCTCCTACTTTCCACAACTGTTTCTATTCCATGACATCAGGTTATTAATAATAGCTGCTTGTATTTTTTGTTTGTTTGTTTGTTTGTTTGATACTGCTCATTTGATTTGCTTGATGAAATGTTTATTAGCCATAAGGACAAGCGATTAGATTGTTTATTTTTGTGATGAGATGGAGCATTAATCTGCTCCTGTCCTGCACCTCTTTAATTAATATGAACAAGAACAGGAGATTTGTTATTTGTATATATAGCAAGCTTAATACAGTATGTTTAATACTTTGTCAAGACATTATATAATCAACAGCCATATAAGAGTAAAATGCAATATTATATATGACTTCCTCTTTTAGTTACACATTACTATTTGCTATTTTTGTCTTCTGTATTTATTAATTTTTTGTATCATTTTATTGCAGGATTCAGGTCAACCAATTCCACTTGTTGTTGAAAGCTGTGTCAGATACATCAATCTATACGGTAAGTTTCAGATTATGTTGTTTCGACTACTACTTCTGAATGAAAGGCCAGAAAAAATAAGAAAGTCTTTTGAAAACTCTTCCAGCCTCGTAAGAAGTGACAGCAACTATTGGATGAGGCAATCTATTCTCACAAATAGCTGCAGGCACAGAGATTGACCTGCTCTGCTCTCCACCTCAGTCTCTGAGGCGCTCAGCTGCATGCCGGTGATTTGACAAGCTCATAACAATAGATCACACACGGAGTGTTTTGAAAGTCCCATTGGTCTTTGTTTAGTCAGTTCACCCCCTCCCTTCCACCCCCTGTCTTTAACTCCTCCCTGTCTACCTTCACATCTGTCTTCAGCTCGTTGCTGTAGCCTGCAGGCCTTTCCCCTGGATCTGGACCTAATGAAACTCCAGAAAACTGATTAGGAGCCCTTTAACTGAAACCATATGCTGCAGCCTCACTGAGGGGCCCTCTCCTGGAAAAATACGCATCTCCCTTTATGACTAGATTACATTTCCTGCTCTGTGTTATGTGTTTCCAATAGACTTTCATGAGGCTGGCACTGGGGTTTGGAGATAATGATAGCTAAGTCTGACTCTATCTGCAAATTCTGGATTGTATTTCTTTTAGGGTTGCAGCAGCAAGGCATATTCCGCGTACCGGGATCACAGGTGGAGGTCAATGATATTAAAAACTCATTTGAGAGAGGTAAGTCACTGTTTGTATGGTACTACAAAATGACTGGTTGCATTATATCAGGTTGCCAATACATAAAAAGGATAAAACCATTGAACACTTTTTTTTAAAAAAATGTCAGCACTGAAAGCATACTTATTTCTGTTAATCAGGTGAAGATCCCTTGATTGATGACCAGAATGAGCATGATATCAACTCAGTGGCAGGGGTGCTGAAGCTGTATTTCAGAGGACTGGAGAACCCACTCTTTCCAAAGGAACGTTTCCTGGACTTCATCTCTACCATCAGTGAGTCACGTACAGCAGAAAGTATTCAAAGCCATACCAGTTGTTAGTGAACGAGCAGAAAGAAAAGAGAAAACACACCTTACAGTTTTTTTTGGAAACTCAGCTTTACTGAAGAAGAGAAAGGCATGTGGTGCAGCACATGGAAGCAATCTTAACACCAGGGCTCTCCGTCCGTTTTTTAACAGAAAGCCAGTAGGAAGAGGAGCGTGAGGTCCACATCAGCCTGCTGTGTGCAACTTCACCGCAGAATCATTTCCCCACTGTTTCTAATAGTTTGATCACTCAGTGCACCTCAGGGTTCTGGTGAAAGGCAGGAGAGAGCGTCTATTAAAGTGTCGAATAACAGTTTTCAGAATTCCCTTTGTGTTTTGCTTCAGCACTGTACTCTCACTGATCAATTTCCTCTGCTACACTCAGCTTTATACTACATTTTAGTGGACTGTATTGTTATAGGCAAAGTATAAGTTTCAAAGCTATATTTGTTTCCCATTTATTGCAGTGTTGTTATACATCTCCATGTGTATTCTGTGTTTCAGAGCTGGAGTCTGGAGCGGAGAGAGCACATCATATCCAGCAGATTATTGTGACTCTTCCTCGGACCATCATTATTGTGATGAGATACCTTTTTGCTTTTCTCAATCAGTGAGTTTGCACACATTCACATTACATCTTAGGCAACAGGTCTTGGTGTATACAGAAGAGAACATAAATATGAGTTTATTCTTTGCACATACTCTTAAACCTTAACTTATGTGAATGCATTTCTTTTGGGGAAAATCCATGTTGAACAATATATCAGGCAGAGCCAGAATAGCAACAGTCAGGTGGAAATGCAAAATCCTGTGGACTCCAGGAAGAAGAGTTGCTACCCTGCTAGCAACTAATGGGGATACAATTAAACAAATAAACAAATAAACAAAAGCATACCGAAAAAGACAACCAGCTATTTATTGCTACATCTGTCTGCAGTGTTTTAGAAGTTATTTACAGGCTCGAAAACTCATGCCTCACTGAAGTAGTATACCTGTCTACTGATAATGGATGTTATTAATGCTCCTTTTACTGCGTTAGCCTGCAGAACAAAGAGTTTGATTTCATACCCCTCGTTTTACTCCTATACCCCCTTCTTTGACGGAGCTGTTCCAGCTGGGGCTTTACTGCTCTGCTGCAGCTTGTTGATTATGTGCATGGCCTGGTTATGACTTCCTCTTGAAGCACTGGATGATTTGGTTTACTAAGAGTGGGTTGTGGCATGTGCAGGCTAAGTTGATTTGTTGAAGGGGTTGACTGATCATTGTACTTTTCAAACAAATCTCCAACTAAGCTGTGCATTGAAGGATGTAATACTGTATGTCAAATCTGACTTCACTTAAAGCTGGTGATGATGTCTCCACTACATAGCAGTTTGTTTTCAGATTATTATAGGATTTATATTTCTTAACTTAAAGCAGCTAAGATCAATTATAAATATATTTATATTAACAATGGACCACATGACTATTTGTATGTAAACAGCATCATTCATAACGACAAACCCACATAGAATCCGGTTATCTGGTGTTTTTAAAGATGAGTTTACATTAGTAAAACATGTCCTGTCCTTCAGTCTCTCCCAGTACAGTGATGAGAACATGATGGATCCATACAATTTGGCTATCTGCTTTGGTCCCACCCTGATGCCCATCCCAGACGGCCAGGATCCTGTAGCATGCCAGGCACATGTTAATGAGGTCATCAAGACTATCATCATCCACAATGAAGTCATCTTTCCCAGTCAACGTGAACTGGATGGCCCAGTGTATGAAAAGTGCATGACCGGTGGGGAGGAGTACTGGTGAGTATTGGCTTGATCAGGTGGTGAACACATGAGCAAAGTACAGTTACGTTGGGGCTGCAGGTCTGTCAACTCTGACTTGTAATTAGTTTAATGGGGTAACGTGACATTTCATCAACTAATCACCAGCCTAAATATGCCAATAGTTAATAAAAATATTTGTCATGCTCCAATATCTACATATTAGAAACAACTTATGACAGCATCTTATACAGTAGTATAAGACAACATCTTACATCCATTATCCCATTAATTAACCCTTTTATTTCACTTCTATTCGTTCCTGCAGTGACAGCCCCCACAGTGAACCAGGAACCATTGACGAGGCTGACAACGGCACTGAACCACACACCAGTGATGAAGGTCAGTACATCATAGTAGTCATTTCTCATCTCCACTCTACTGAGGGACTCTGCTGTGTGCTTTGTGTTTTCTCAACCCACAAATAAATGCTACCACTATATTACCAATAATATATAGATATTACAATTAGACTTTCAGTTCATGGGTTTAACTATTCAGTTTTCATACAAAGTATTAACAGCAGTATCACATCTAGAGAAAATACTATAGCTTTAGAAGTATGTATGAAATAACTCATTTTTTTGTTGTTCTTGTTGATTTTTTTTTTTTTTTTGATAGGTGCTACTGCCTGGCTGTTTGATCGTTCAAAGAGAAACTTATCAAACCAGTTCACATCTTGGCAAATAGTATTACATGGACTTCACATAAGAATATGTGTGATGTGATTTTAGAAGTCTTTGTGGATGAAAAAGCCTGGAGTACAGACTGACCTTTTTTATTAAGTGCTTTTGACTGAAAGGTGAATGATGTTTGCGCTGCAACAGCTTATGATCGCAGAGGCTTATGTGATGTTTGAAGCTGAAGGCAAGTTGAGTAAACAGTGTTGGCATGCAGCACTGCCTCTTTGATCTGTCTTTCTGTGTGTGTGTGTGTGTGTGTGTGTGTGTTTGTGCATGTGTGAGTCTCTCCTCTCTCTCTCTCTCTCTCTCTCTCTCTCTCTCTCTCTCTATCCCTATTACTCCCTCCATCCCCCCCTCCTCCCCTGCTCGCTCTTTGTTCAGCGTTAGTCAGCAATTCTCCTGGGACTTTCTCCTTTGTGCAGTATTTCCCCAATTCTCCTCTGAGTTTTGAATGCATAACTGGGCCAGGCACAAAAGCTGAAATGCGGGTAATACACACAATAATATCTCCTGTGCTGTCAGTGAGGACTTAATGGACAGGTCCATGAAGTATAGAGCATGTTGGATCAGACTGGGGTAACCCTATCTCAGAGTTTCATCTGTGCTGTTGGCTGTGTTTGTAATCAGTGCTGACCCTTTTTTCCATTTTCTTACTTGGAAGAGGAACAAAGGCTGATTGCCTGCTATAGGTTCTGCTCTTGCTGGACTCATTTTTAGAGATTTATGTGACATTTGGGCTCTTGTGTTGCACTGTTTCTGTAGTCAGTGTTTTTGGAGGAAAGTCTATGTTGTTAAATTAAGAACTAATGAATCATGCTGTGATGACGTTATCTTTACTCTTTTCATTACTTCATAATAGAAACCAAATTTGAATAAAGCTGCTTTTTATTGTTTTCTCTCTAACTGTAACTTTCTTCTTAAACACCTTTGTACCCCTCTGCCTGCTCTATTGCTGATTGATGTTCATTTAACCCTTACTGACCTCTGCTGGCTGGCTTATTGAAATACACTGTAGATATTTTTTTAAATTTTAGGCAAAATGTGCTAATTAAATCTAATTTATATTACCCTAAATAGTTCACAAAGCATGTTTTAACAGTAGTGGCTGGTTGTCATACAGTCAGTAGCTCAATAAGCTTTAAACATGTGATTTGTGTTTGATGTGTACATTTTTTCGTGTAGAGTATGTGCATACACACACACACACACACACACACAGACATGTTTATTTGATTTATTTCAGGTTTGTAACTGTAGTGTAGCTGAGTGAGTTACAACATAAAGCCATAAAGACATACTGAGTTTAACTTCCTGGAAGTAATAACATAATGTACCACAGCAGTGCTGCAGCAAAGATTGATAAAGGACTAGAAGCACAGATTCCAATCTCTCAGAATGTATTATTGTTTGTTTTGGACACCAATTTACTATGGATCTGCATTAAGCTGTTGATCAAGTCAAGGAAAGAAAAAACTTAAACTATCATATCTGTGCCTTCAACTAAATTCAATTAAATTATTAAGCTTTTTGTTGATGTTTCTCTGTCTGTTTATATTTTCAGAGGTTGAACAGATCGAGGCCATTGCCAAGTTTGACTATGTAGGACGTACTCCAAGAGAGCTCTCCTTCAAGAAGGGAGCTTCTCTGCTTCTGTATCACCGAGCGTCTGAGGACTGGTGGGAGGGTCGGCACAATGGTGTGGATGGTCTCATCCCACATCAATATATTGTAGTGCAAGACCTGTAAGTAACAACAGAATGTGTTTTAGCCATTGTTCTTATCTTGTATTACATAATCTCTAAATCTTTAGTTATTTTACAAATGATCATCAGTGAAACAGACAACATTACAACGCAATGTTTTGCAACTCAATTGTCTCTATATTACTTCCCAGAATGTAATTAATGACTGTAGGTGTTCACACTTCATGTCTTATGCTTATAGCATGCTTAGAGCATATCTTATGCTCTCTACCATTAGGGATGATGCTTTCTCAGATAACCTCAGCCAGAAAGCAGACAGTGAAGCAAGCAGTGGACCATTGCTGGATGATAAAGGTTCATCCAAAAACGAAGTCTCATCACCATGTGAACAATCATCTGATTACAACTTTGGAGGAGTCATGGGGAGGTAGATGCAATTAAGAATAAACACCTTTGCTGTTCAAAAGTGTGGCACTGTTGAGGAGTTTTCCTGTTTGTTTCACTGTTGGTCTGATCTGATTCCTCTCCATAGAGTCAGATTACGGTCTGACGGAGCTGCAATCCCGCGCCGTCGGAGCGGCACAGACACCCACAGCCCAACCAGAGTGGCTGACACTCCACCTCGGGCTGCAGCCTGTCCCAGCAGCCCCCACAAGGTGTCCATCAGCAAGGCTCGTATGGAGAGCCCAGAAAAGAGGCGCCTCGGCACCTTTGGAAGTGCAGGCAGCATCAACTACCCAGACAGAAAGGCCTATCCTGAGGGCCACCCGCTGAGACCGATGCCAGGGGCTACTCGTCACAGCAGCCTTGGGGACCACAAATCACTGGAGACCGAAGCTCTGGCTGAGGTAAGACTTTCTTACCTGGATTTTACTCATGGCAGAGCATTTCATAATGAATGTGTGTGATTTGAAGTTCACTGGACTGTTTCCTGCTTTGCTTTATACTCTCATCATTTAACATCATTTATCATTTAACTGCCTTCTGGAGTTTGAGTTGGTGATAATATCAAGTAATCATTGATAATACTATAATGTGTATATATTATACTAGAAAATAAATTGTAACATTTTTAAAATGGCACAATAATAAGCTTTACTATCATGTCAGTGATGTTTTATGAGTGTGAAATTACATATTGAGGACAAGCTGATCGGAAAAGAATGATGCAAAAGTGATATCGAGACACACAATTTCTCTCCTCTGGTATCATCTGTTTATATCTCTGTTTGGTGACTCTGTGTTGCCAGTACCAGACATAATATAAGGTGTGACAAATATAGCATGTAATCAGATTGGGTAAGTTTGGTAGAACAGAACTAGGCTCCCTGCTGTAGCTGTCAATCTGAGAGCAGCAGCTGGGTCTTGGGGTAAATGTCAGAGAAAGACTGCAGCAGGGAGATAAAAACACCTCAAGGCTTGGAACTGAATAACAAGCTAAAGAGCACTGAAGGTTCTGCACCACAGTCTCCTTATCAGCTAATGGCCACCCGGTTTAACTTGACTAGAGCTGTGTGTAGTAAGTTACCTGATTTTCATTTCTGTGTAGAATAACCTTAAGGACTGTACCAGTGGTTGTGCATGTGTTAGCCCATTTACCACAAATCACTCATACGTGTGACTAACCTTTTTGCAAACCATGCTGCTGTGTTTTATAAATTTAGACCTATCTATATGTCTACTATTCCAGTATTCTGATGTTTTCCATTAATTTACAAATACTTTAAAGTTTCTTGAGTGTTTGTTAAAGCCACATCGTTGCTATGGGGTAATACAGTACAGACTTTTTAAATCAACCTGTAATTAAACTACATTCACATGCAACAAAAATGTACCATTTACTAAAATTATTGCAGAATGATGCTCACCGTAATGGATTACACAACATAAGCAAGTTTGAAGGGTCTGCTAATTGATTTTCACACCATACAGAAATGAATGGAAACCAGTGGGTGCCTGAAGCTGTTAAAGTCTGTATTTAAAATTTGCAGACACACTATTGTCCTTGTATGTCTAGATATCCCATTACACTGGCCTGATTGTTCTGCACTCTTCACCTCTCCTCTACCAGGACATAGAGAAGACTATGACAACAGCGCTCCATGAGCTACGTGAACTTGAGCGACAGAACACCGTTAAGCAGGCTCCTGATGTGGTCCTGGACACCCTGGAGCCCATGAAAAACCCAGTTAGCTCTGAGCCTGGCAGTCCACTGCACACCATTATGATCCGTGACCCAGATGCAGCCATGCGCCGAAGTAGCAGCTCCACCTCTGAGATGATGACCACCTTCAAACCTGCTCTCTCCGCCCGGCTGGCTGGGTCTCAGCTACGCCCCCCACCCATGAGGCCGGTGCGCCCTCCTCCAACCCAGCACCGCTCGAGCAGCTCCAGCTCTTCAGGTGTCGGCAGCCCTGCTGTAACTCCCACCGAGAAAATGTTTCCAAGTAACAATACAGCTACTGGTTCTAATATGAATACGTCCGGTGATGGTGGGGATAAATCTGGCACTATGTAGCAAAGGTGGAATCTGCTAAGTGAGAAGGTTATAAAGCTTCCCAAATGAAGGGAAAGCTTATGGAAATGGGTGCCGATGTGTGACAAGCAGATATGGATATTTTTCTCTGTGTTTTCTGCCTGACTTAATTCATATATTCAGGAAGCTCCTGAAGCGAGCCTACAGTATGTTACCATGGTGATAAAGCGGTAAAAGAAACTGTAGAGGTGTGATAGCGTAAAGCTCCACTCTCTTTGAAACTTGATTTGTCTACAGTAGATGTGTATAAGAATACATGTATTTCAGTTTTACCTCAAGTTCAACAAAATCTGTGGCCATGCTCTCGTTCCAGAGATATATTGAATGCAAGTGAAGCAATACTTGTGTGAAATTCTGGTATTAGTCTCCACCCAGCGTACGTTGTCCAGCGGATGTGTATGAAACACCTCATCTGGGCTGGTGTAGACATTCAAATGAAATATCATGTCTGTTTACCATTTAGGTCAAAGGCCTTATGGCTCTACATACATACTTACTTGAAGTTTCCATGCTTTCTGTTTGTACTATAATACAGTGGATGTTCATAGTGATGTTTTATACTTCTGCATGCAGAGTTTGGAGAAAATAAGGGAAACGTTAAAGAGGATGAAGGTTTTTTTCATATGGTCAATGGACAAGCTTGTTAATCAGTGGAAGCATAAAATATTAGTTTGAAATCTTATTCATAATCGTGAAAACAAATATAATGATCAAGTTTCAGATGTCCAAATATTTAAAGTAATACATGGGGATCATACAGTATCATGTTTTACATTTGCCATATGTGTGGCTAATGGTATTCTAAATGTCTTACCTGCGGTCCTCACTTCCTCTGGTAAAGATAAAGCATCCTGGCATGAAGATGATCACTTAGAGCTTTACAAAGCAAGTCCTCCTCAACCATGTACGGTTGGAGAGTGAGCAGACTTAACATTGCTGTTTCCTTTTTTTTCCTCAATGTCCTGTATGTTAAATGCAGAAAACTAATGCACCAACTAATTGTAGGAATCCTGTGGTAAACTTGTACATAATATATAGCTAGTAATTTTTGTAAGTGTTAATCTTGTACAGGCTGATACAGAAAAGGCAAAGGGTTGATGTGAATGGCACTTGAAAAGATCGCAACTAACCACAAAACATACTTTTAATCCTCAGTAGACAAGCATATTCTTTGGCTGTGTGAAATAGAGTTCAAATCATTTATCTTGCCTACTGTGTGCTTTGAATGCATTTGGTAACTGTACTGTAGAAAATTGATTGCCGTTGAACAGACTATAAAGGCTGAAGAAATGTTTCTCCATTATATTTTTGACACATTTGCTCATCTTGAAATAGTTTGCAGTTGTTCCTATTCAAGTCTGATTTGAATGATTTTATTATTGCATAAGTAATATTCAAGACTACCCTGTGACAGTTCCTCTTTCAAATTTAAAATGTGATACTTACCCTGAGGAACTTGAGACATAGATGTTGTGACATACTGTTATCACAGCGGTTTCCTTCCTTCCTGCCTTTTTCTTATCTTTGCTGATAGATACAGTTATGCCTCAACTGTAGATTTATCCTTGGAGGAAAACTAAACAGAGAACATTTCAGTGTTATACATATATCTACTGTACCTTTTGTCATTCTGACAACTCTAGTCCAGAGACCTTATAACCTGCATCCCAAAGAGCCTGCTCTATTGTGCATGTTTTTGCGCTGTAATGTCTGACTCATATTATGCAGGAGTAACAATGGCTGTATGTGGTGCCTTGCCTTGGTAAAACGCACAAATTACTTAAATATTGGACTTTAAAAAAAACAAACAAACAAACAAAAAAAAAACAGGCCTTAATAACATTTATGGGGGGTTGGAATGATGAATGAAGCCACTTGTAGCAGTTGCTGAAAGAGAAGTGAAAGAGAAATAACAAATATCTTGATATCTTGATTGAGCATGTAAACCAGGCACTGATCCCACCGTCACTCTGCGGTTGTTCAGTACATTCTACAGTGTAATTATACACACTGTAAATTGAAAGTATTTGCTTGTTATCTGTTTTATTTCCAGACAGACATATACATATGCAGAGGTCAGAGGATTCTTTCTTAAGAGCAGAAAACTCATGGAGCCAGAAAAAATCAATATACATTAAAAGTCATGCAGTGCACTGGCATCCTCTGCTGGTTCCTGCTGGTATTTCTTCTTATAACGAAATGGTGGATGCCATCACCTTACGTGGGCATTATTAGTATGATCTGGAGCTACTTATTACAATCACTGAGCTCATCCATATAAATAGTTATTTTTTGTCTCTATTGGTTACAGTTTTGCACCTGTTTAAATCTATGAAGATAATGTTACAAAAAAAGTTTATTGAAATACAAAGAAAGCACACAATTTCAAAAAGTGAAATTTACATCATTGTATTTAACTAGACTGTTTTATTTATAGACACTTGTGTAAGTGGAGCAGACAATTTGAGTGCCTTTTGTGCACAACATCAGTTTTTATTGGACTTTTATATTTACTTTTTTAACTGTAATATTTTGTGTATTAGTTGTCATGTTTATTATAAACTGAAGTTACTTTTTTAGCGTTACTTTCTATTGCTACTCAGTCATCAAACCTAATATAAATACACAAACACTCCAAGGAGTATATTGTGTTAAAATATTCTTCTTGAATTACAGAAGAATCATCATGAACTGCTCGTCTGTGCTTGGCTGATCCCTGAGGAATAGGAGTTATAAAAAAAAAACAACTACTGTACACACAATCTACTGGTATACGGTTCAGTAGAATCATCTCAGAATATTTCTTTCATATTTTTGTTTTCCCTGTGAACTGCCTGTGCTGTGGTTGAGCCGTAAACTCTTGTTGTTCATTCTCCTTCCCTTTCAAAGCAAAAACATTGCAGTATTGTTGGCAACAGCAGGACTGACATGGACCCTCTTCTTGTAGAGGCTTTAAGGCACTTGGTTCACTTATTTCCCCTACATGTGATGTACATGGACATTTTCTTTTCTGGAATGTATGCTGAAATGGGTAAAACTGTTTGTTTACTGACATGAGATGATATTACGTTAATATTAAAAAAAAAAAAGTACATCACAGTAAGAGAGCGGACTGAGCGCCTGTCATGTTGTGAGGACCAGAATGCGAGTCGCTGTCACACTGTTTACCTTCTCTTTAATTGTTTGTCTAGTGATGCTGTTTGTTGATGAGTGTCTGGTTGGTTGAAACCCTGTGATGTAATGTACACCATACCACTGACTGGATGTTGAAAACCCCTTGCATCCAAATAAAATCATTATTGCTCTGTGATCTGGATATTTCGAGTGTTTTTGTTTTGTTGTGTTAAATCTGAAATCCCAAAGATAATATAGGTTAGGGAGACATTTTTTTCCGAAGATCTATGTTCTTTATTCATGTTTTGCCTTTATTTAAAACAGATACTGACAGGAAAAATGAGGAGAGATGGATATGACCTTCAACATAGGTACCCAGCCAGGTTTGAAATGACATAGTATGTACAGTATCTTAACCATTAGGTGACCAGGACACCCCATAGTCTCTATATGATTGACTATACTTTAAATACAAGCACAATGTGTTTTTGTTTTTACAGCAGATGCAGAACAGGAAAAGTGCAAATGGCAGGTAGTAAATATTAATAATGTTAAAGGATAGCTTTGCAATTTTAAACTGTCTGTTGGGACACAAAGAGGGAATTTTTTACTAAAATGACCGGAAGATATCCACTTCATTTGACTAAAGTGACTAAAGTCTCCTAATATCTTCAGATAAACTTTTGAGACACCTTTTTTTCACAAAACAAGGACAAAACAAATGTACTCGTAGGTGCATTTGGAGGGAATCTTCTAATGGTCAGTATGAACAGGAGGATTAATTAATGTGAGCAAAACCATGTTCATATGGGAATCTGATTTTTGTTTTAAGATAGACTTGAAAAATTGTGAACCATTTAATATCATTTAAAATTGTTGTAATAAGTCATTGTTTTAAAACAATTTAAACATGGAAAAGGAGGGTGCATTTAAGATTACTATTAAAACAAAACAAAAAACCTCCAAATCATTAGCATATATAAAATAGAGTAACCAACCAAAAGAGTAACCAACATGTGTCTGTAGTTCATTCTGTGGCCACATGATGGAGAAACTGCAGCAGTGAAAGTGTCTCATGAACATGAGCTTTCCATGTAGAGTATGTAGTCAGCATCCTGTTGATTTCTCTGTAAAAATTAGCAACAAGCATTCAGAGAACGAATACCCAGAGTTTTGTATAAATTAGATGATTACACCGCCCCTTGAAATTGGCTTTCCAGTCCATTGGTCATAGAGCGTTACACCGGAATCTCACCCTGACAGAGTATAAACAAAATTCAATTTGTTCCACCTAAGAAATCTATGCTCATCAAGCAACTGTGTTCATATTTTTAATTTCTCTGGAAAGTATAGCACTTACTGACAAGTAAATATCAGCAGTGTTCACTGTGTTTAGTGGTGATCTAGTAGATTTCATACATCAAGTAATAAAATCAATCTGAGATCTCCATTTATGTATTTCCATAAAGTTGAGAGATCAGACTTGAGGAATAATCGCATGAGCAATGCTATTTTTTATCAAATACAACTTTACTTACTACTAAAATTAATTGCACATTACCTTTATTAATACATTTTTATTACAATCACAGAAATTACAATTACAGAAAAAAATACAAAGACTTATGACTCATTCTTCTGTGAGTGACATGAATTTAGTATCAACTTGTGTAATAATAAGATCCTGAAGTACAACCCAGAATCTCCTTGATTGGTTATGGTCACACTGCCTAATAAAATTCTGGTTTTACAACTGATTCTGCTCCCTTTTATCACCTAAAATTAATGAGCACAGTGGCACATTCCCTGCTGAGCTTAGACTTTTTAGGACAAGGATGTCAAATCTTAGGACATTCATTTTGCTTTTACCCATGGAGAAGTGGTTTCAGTGCAAAGACAAACTGCCAATTTACTACAGGTTACTTGTACAGAATAAAGAAAAAGTGAAATAAACTATGGACAAACCAATATGAAGTTGTCTTTGCTTCTGCTGGCAAATAAGTAGTTTTATGCCTCTCTGGGACAAGGTATGCATCATCAGTGAAGGACAGATGCTGCATCTGGTTTGAAAAACATAAGTTGCATAAGCCCCCTCCAGTGGCCTAATTTGGCTTTTCGTCCATTCTAATTAATACGCAAATGAGAGCAAACTCTTCAATAACACATAATCTCTTAGCAGGATGGAATTATCATAACTTCCTGCTTCAACCTTCACCTTCTCTCCCTTCAGCTTTGCCTCATCAAAATAATTAATGGTTAAGCAGTTACACTCTTCAATTAAAAGCCCATTAAAAGCCCCCCAGGACCAGTAGTGAGCTGTAGATCATTCATTTTCATAATCAGAATAGAACAATGTAAACAAGTAGAAATCATGTTTCATTTATTTCTTGTATTTCCATATTATGTGCCCTTCTGCATGTTGAAATAGCAGTTTTTACATTTTTACTTCAAGCTGTATCACAATGACTAATAGAAAGACACAATGTACTGTATGGTGACAGAATAGTTATAATGTACCATACAATTGTGGTAGCTGAGACATCAATGTGGAAAGGTGTTTCATTAAACATAATTTCTAATGAAATCCATGACAGCACCAAAAGGAATAATCAGGGCCAAAATAGTAGTTTGTTCTGGGAATTTGACCAAAAACAAAAAAAATAATTTCATGATTTTGCATGAGTTGTTCTAAGGCAATAGTTTGGCAGACATACAGTGCAGAGTTAAAATGTATATTTGATTTCAGCATTTACGCTGGTACTCACCCCCAACAACTTAAAATGGTTAGGGAGGGCTTTAGTGCCCTTCTCAAAGATACTTTGGCCAGATATGTGAATGTTGAAGGGATCAAACCAGAGACTTTTCAGCCGAGAGAAAGCGAGAGAGAGGGAGAAAGAGCTTTGGTTGGATCCATCCAGATATTGCTGGCAGGAGGTAGACTGGGGAGTTTCCTATGAAAATATGTGAACATGAGGTTTTTTCATTTTTCATAGTTTGTCTCAGTGTGTCAGGCAGATATCAGTGCTTCAGTGATCCCTCAAATACCTAACACCTTATGATGTAGGGCAATCAATAATTTTACTTTGATGCATTTTCATGAAAATTTCTGACCTCACTCAGAATTTGCAACGTCTTATCAGCTTCTGTACATCACAACTCATCAAGCATGAATGGAAAAGGAACGTGATCGATCATCAGATTTTCAAGGTTATAGCAGATGGCAACACCTCTGAATCCAGTGACATTTCCAGCTACGCCTGTATCTTTGATGTGCGGGGATGCAACATGGTGGCACATACTGTATATGACATGCATAATAAATTAAACCCAAAGACACAGAGCAAGTCGGCCTGGTTTGTTTTCATGGTTCATGAACACCCTCACACACAACACACAAGACTAGATGACATACCGCACAAAATCAATACACACTACTCCTGATAATACATCCTGACAACAAACATGAGCACATAGATTTCACACTAAAGCTCTGAGATCGTATCACTCCTTGTTTATATTTATGATGTTATTGCACAAGCATGTCAAATGTAGCTTTGCAGTGATGCTGGAACTTTGAAGTGAAGTTTTTGAAGAAGAGAGATGCCAACACTGAGGCCCAAAGCAGAGTTGAACCTGCATTACCACACAACCCTTTGATAGCATATTTGTTTTTTATTTGGTTCAAGTGAAAATAAATTACCCCAATAATGTGATTAGTAACAAATAGCTTTCATCTTATGGCTATTTGTGGGATAGGCAGTCTTATTTGTTGTTAATACACATAACGATTAAATGTCTTATTGGATGCTTCTCTATTGTTGGTGCAAATGTTCCTGGAAAGCAGAGCATTAATTTATAACTCATGAGCTTGATAACATAATGCAGCTAACTGAATTGTAGACAGTTTTTCATTTCAACCATACTGCTGTAGGTCACACGACTTTTACAAACTGCATAAATATTACTATTATGTTTATCTTTTGAAATTCAGATTCAGTGCCCTTGTGACTGACAAGGACAAGGTACCATGAACTGACAAACATTACAGTCTACCTCACTACAATCTCTCCGATCTTTTGCGTCTCTCTATATCCTGTATAGTGTAATTAACAGTCCATGGTTAACAACAATTTATAGCAATTAATTCAAACAAAGTTTCAGTTAAGTGCACACTCACATACAAAGGACATGACTGCAGATAAGGATGTCTACCAGCACAAGAGCTGAATGGATTTCAGGGTAAAATATTCATGTAACCTGTATAATACCTTATGTAAATATAGAATTTCTGATGAGAATATATTATGTCAATTAAAGTCACTTTGTTACAGATGAGTAATTCAATTCACTTCCATCCCACATGCTCTGAGTAATGTGAGTTAAGTACTTTGATCATCTTTAAAATGAAATACAGATTGTCCACAAAGATGAGAATTGATAGAAGAATTTTTCTTTTTCTTTCCTTCATCCTTCATCTATTACTTTCAAAGCATATTGTAGTAATTATTGAAGGCATCAAAACCAAAGTGCTTCATAAGGGGAAAAATGGCCAAAAATATTCTTATATTTTTGCAGCTGAGGTTCTTTGCAAATTATTTCCACTGCATCAGGGGGTTTGAAACACCAAACATTTTATTGTTGTCATTTGGCTCCTGTTAAATGAAACTGAAGCACAGTTTTAACTATGTAGAAACAATACACACACAACACATGAAAGAATAATCAAGAATTAATCACTAAAGCAGAGCTCTGTCATTGGTATCTTCAAGGACAAGGCTATCTGGCCTATTAAAATCCATTGTTTAACACCAGACGCAGCTTTGACTTCATCTGTTTGCACTCATTTCCCACAGCTCCAGCCTTTGTTAAGATCCCAGACAGATCCAGCCCTGCTCACTGGCTAACATAGGACTGGATGACTCACTCGCTAAGAGTCTCATTAGATAGAGATGTACATGTGGAGAATAGATAACAGTCTAAGAATGATAAGGCAAAGCACAGTACAGTCTTCTGACAGCATGTATGTCATAGTGCAGATGTTTCAGGCAAAGCCACTGCTAATGTGTACATATGGACCACAAATTGCCCTCAGCCTATGAACTGAATGTTAAGCTTTGCAGTTTGACATCCCAGGATTTATGTTCACATGCAACAATTTTGAATTTGCAAAATACTTTTAATGCTGCTGGGATTTAGTTTCACATGAAAGCCCATTTTTCCTGAGTATAAGAAAGTTAATGAATATTCTACAATGATCTGTATTGTGTATGTTGGAACTTGCTTTAGGCACACATTTAAGTGAAAAAGGCAATACAGATTTTCTCCCTGTCTGCCACTGTTTACTCCCATCATTTGAACCATATTTCAATCATAGCAACAGGCCACTACAATGCTGCATAAAATCATGAACCTGAACCTCAGTTGCAGTTCCCTTGATGTATTTCTTATGTGTGATGCTTGTTGCAATCCATATCAAAGTGCTACACATGCTGCACTTCACCAGAGAAAAGCTAAAGTAGATTTCCCCACAGCTTTCTTGTTTGTGTGACATGTTACTTGGGTCATAGTCCTGCATCCCTTCTGAGACATGGGGGAAATTGGAGAGTTTTTTCTACCTTAACAAACTTGTCTGATGCCTCTGAAAAGCTAAGAACTAATCACCTTTCTTTTGCTATCAAATGGCCTTAAAATAACAAAGAATTTGTTTCTCATGTTCTCAAAGAAGTAAGATGTAAAAAATAAAATTCTATATTTTCATGCCTTCAATATGACAAACTCTGGCTGCCTTCGATTGACACCCTTCTTAAGAAATGAATAAATCATAACTCCTGCTGTTGAGATAATTTTCTTATTCTCTGTTCACTCAGGGTGACAGGAGTATGAAGGTTTTAGATACGCTAAAAAAATCTTCAGCAGCACTCTTCGGAAAGAGTGGTGTCATTCCTGGCAAAACATTTGTTTGATATTATCTGTATAATGATGTGAGAAGAGAGTTACAAAAAAGCCCAGAATAACGGAAAAAAAAAACTTGACAGGTTTCATCTCACATTACATCAGAAAACATTTAATGTACTGTAGATAATCCTTAAAGACACAGAATCAGTAATAAAACGCTGCACTGAAAAGCACATTTAAAAATTCCAAACTGAAATAGACCCTGAGTAAAATACCTGGTAATGGGTTTAATCTGTAACATAATACCTGAGAACATGAAACAGAGTCTCACAGGCATTCAGTACATCATGTCATCTTGCTAATATAAGCATGTAATTACTGCTTGGCTGAGCATCCACTAAATGAACAGTCCTGGTTTCCAAACCCCCCAAAATCCATCAAAATATCTCAGCAGACTGCTGGAAGAGGACAGTGGTTAAACTCCAACTTCTATAATCTGATACAAAGCAGCCTTTAAGTCCATTCAATATGATTCATCTGTGTGTCAGTTCATGTGTCTTTGTTATATCAATTCTGCATAAGTATTTATTGTTACATGGTTCATATTTTGTGGCACTTTAAAAAAAAAACTTGGGGTAGGCATTTACTCATTCAGTATAGATCTGCAGAATTCAATGCATGGGCAATGCCTTCTGTGATTTAATAAGTAAGAATAAATGAAGCAGCACACACACAATTGGAGATATTGTCTCAATATAAAGACTTCAATCAGGAAAAGTCAAAGTAAAGCTGCATAATATTATCTTTGGCTGAGTGAATTCAATTAATCAGACCTAACACCATAAATTGAAAAAGAGAAGCCTGATTAGCCTTGACATTTACAGTTTCATTGACACCTGACACATTTTGACTTCCTTGCTGTCTAAGGGGCATGACATTAGTCACAGAAGAATGGTAGAAAAATTATCTGAATAATTCTCATCCAAAAACAAAAAGGGAGATGATAACAGACAGCAACCTATTACAAAGGCATGTCATTTTCTGTGACACTTCCTGTGATAAATGCCAAACAGCTGTGCAAATTAAAGGTCTCATCCTCTTCTGCAGGAAAAGCCTTATGACCAAATTGTTTGGTAATGCTATAGAGACCATGCCGAAAGAGTCATTATTGCCTTGGTAACACTGTGAAATGATTTAATTGACCAAAGGCTCCAGGCGTTTCATTATCCAAACCACCAGGAAAAATCTAATTACTACACATATAGTACAGGTCAAAAGTTTGGACACACCTTCCCATTTCCCTGAATGAGAAAGTGTGTCCAAACTTTTGACTGCTACTGTAAATTCATCTGAATATTCATGTGACGGAATAATCACTTTCAAGCACACATGTGACATGGTCTAACATAAATACATTTGCATGATAATGTCTTGTTGTCTGGTATAAATCTTACATTACATTACTGTATATCTGTGATGCAGTGTCTGTGCTGCTGAACAAGCAAGCTGTGAAGAGTGCCTTACTCTGTACCTATATGCTGCTGGCATACGTCATGGAAAACCCACCCATGTTTTAAATTATTTTCATTTTTTAAATCAATTGTGTGATTGTACTATGGTAAACCAAGAAAGTAAACAAAAAGTTATCAGAATTTAAAATTGAACCCATCTATCCCTGTCAAATTGATTGGCAGATCCTTCAATACGCAGACAAATCAATTTTAATTAAGTTGTTAATATTTTATGAAGGTGTTAATGGCTTGTTTAAATGAGCAATGTTTGGTGATATTGGTGATCATTTTAAATAAAGAAATTGTCACATCCCCACTGTGGATTTACACACATTAAATGTGCAACATGTGTGCATGTCTTGGGAACAATAGAACCCAGAATGCAGAGATATGGACCACTTAGTGGCTCGTTAACGACACATAATCAATGATATTGAAGACTATAATGGCCACAGGCTACAAGCTGTCAGTTGGAATACACCAGTGCTTTGAGCCATAGATCAAATCAAAAATGTCTCTTTACAGACTGTCTTTTTACCTTCAAGGTCAGCATTACCATCCTCACAACATTTATTTCATATTTCTTGTCTGTTCTGAGAACTTCAATTTATGTTATTTTGAAACTAAGGTTGTCTGAGGTTCCTCTGATGGTGCAGTACACCCATTACAGGTCAAGTAAAACACAGTTAGAGAATGAAATGGCAGGGTTGGCAGAACACTTTTAAACTCAATTTAGACGTCATGTAATGAAAGGAGATGTCAAACAAAGATAAACTACCTTCTCTTCACACACTCAATCAAGGATATACAACTGACAAGATTTTGCAATAATGTAAAATACAATCATAGCAGCCAACAAGTTCCCTGTCATTGACGGAGTGAGAAAATATGACATTAACGCAGAGTAATTGAAGTGGGATGTTTCATAGGTCGTCATGGGCCTCTGGTAAAAGCTTACTGGTGTGAAAGTTCCTTACAATATTGTATGCTCACTGTCTGCAAGGCCTTAAAAGCCTGCTAATCATTATCCAGTTCAAGGACAAGATGTTATGATAACTCCACAATGCCTTAAAAGTGAAGGGATTGTTTAGTTTAAGACATTTTCCATCAGTAACATCAAGAATCTGAAACCAAATGTCAAGGATACACACACTTATCCAATAGTAGCATTGAAAGTGGTTAAATATTTTTGTATATTGACACCTGCCATCCAAGTCCATGTCTTCTTATCAACTGAAATGAAAAGTACTACGGCTGTCAGGATAGAGGCACCACCAGTAAGTCAGTTTTTATGAAATTCTCATTTCCATTATCAGATTCCCTGGTTAGATTTAGCATTGTTAGATTTAACATAGTTTACATTTTGATAAAACTAAATACAAACATCTGATAAAGTCTTATTTTTCCTTCATTCAACCTAGTTCTCTTCAGTAGTATCCAAAAATACATTCTTTACAAAATCATTATGGCTTTTTTGATCTTCCAGCTTAATTCTTAACTGAAGCTTTTCTGTGCTTTTTTTCTACCACTGCGCTACAGTGTCTTGCTTAAAAAGCAAACTCTGAATAATCATAGATTGTTCAAAATTGGTTCACTCTCAGTATTCATCATTAAAAAGTCTTTAAACTATGATGGGGCTCACTACATTTAAACCGTTAATCATGTTCATCCTGGTGAATTGGTTTAATTAAGCTTTTACCTGCTATTAAAACACTATAATCATCCAGAAATAAAAGTTGATTGACATTTAGAATCATGAGGCATCCTTCTCAAAAACAAATGAACATGGAAACCAGTGCAGTTCTTCACTAGAAGTTTGCAGTACAATGCTTAATTATACAAATGCTTTTGTTTTGCCATTTGTTGCCATTAATTCCAATTTAAAAAAATCTATTGACATTGCACAGATTCATGAAAGATGCATTACACAACTTACGTTTAGGGTTTCAGGGTCAATAGTGCAAGACGTATTTTGACGTATAGGACTATTATTCTGTAATATACATGTGATACAATATAAGTTTTAACGGGTCAGAGTGGCAGTCTCAAGACTGGTACACATGTCTAGTGTAGTGCATGGGTCCTGTTGTTCTTCTTCATGGATCACGAATGAGCCGCAGAACAGAAATCTGGAACTTCAACTCAGCGGAAGTCGTCAAATGACGTAAGAAGAGTCCTACATCCTGCATCCCTTCGAGCGGGACTTTGTTTGTTGTTGACCGCTGATATAAAAAGTTGTGCAACATTCTCAACTAGTTGTTTTTTCATTTAGCAGACATGGCCTTCCAGACTGAAACGGATTTACCACCTGGCCTCGCATCTCTGAAAGTAAGTTGTAGCCACAATTATTTTGAAATGTGCCTGTTTTGCTAACATGCTGGCTAATAGCCTCTAGCTAAATTAAAACCAGCTAAATGAATACCCAAACAGCTACGTCTATGGAATAACTTACACTTTGGACGGTAACTTAAATGATGAGTAATATAACCTTTTCCAGGCAATTGAATGTGTTGATCCAGTGCTATTATCTAGCACAATTCACCGGCGTGCTAACAGTTGCTAGTGTAACATTTGCTACTTAATTTTAAAGCTACATTGCCAAAATATTTGCGATTTATATCAACAAAGCAAGCTAAGTTACAGCTGATTAACGCTATCCACCGTAGCACATAAGCTAGCGTTAATGTCAAATTGAAACCCTGTTCAGAATGTATAACGTTATTTAGTTCATGTTTAACGCTAAACAAAACAACCCAAGACGGGTAATACGATGCGATACAACTTTTATTGTTAGTTTTAAATGAATGAAATTAATTTTGCGTCCTTAGGCAACTCCGTTTAAGAGGTTCACACACACATTAAACATGCAGTTTCACAGACGACACTTATCACTGACGGACAAAAACACATCAGTCATGACAGTCATACATATCACATCATAACCTCTGGATTTAGATCTCGGTTAGCAGCTCAGTGATTTTGGTTTAGCAACATAAAGTGTCTTAGTAAGGTGTTGGGACGCCTTGGCATTGATTCTACGTCTCTGAACTCTTCTGGAGGGATGAACAATATTCTTCAAAAGATATTCCCCTCATGTGGTGTTTTGATGATGGTGGTGGAGAGTTCTGTCTTAACACATTAGTCCGAAATCTCCCATAGGTGTTCAGTTGGTTTGAGATCTGGTGACTGTGAAGGCCTTAGCATATGATTCACATCATTCTCATACTCGTCAAACCATTCAGTGACCCCTCGTGCCCTATCGATGGGGGCATTGTCATCCTAGAAGAGAGCACTCCCATCAGGATAGAAATGTGTTATCATAAGATAAAAGTGATGACTCAGAACAACTTAGTATTGATTTGCAGTGACCCTTCCCTCTAAGGGGACAAGTGGACCCAAACCATACCAATAAAATGCCCCCCACAGCCTAACAGAGCCACTGGATCCCCTCACTGTAGAGTTCAAGCATTCAAGCCTGTATTCTTCTCCTGGTGTATGGCATACATGCACTTGCCCACTTATCGAGTATATGGTGAAGGATGACTCATCTGACCACATTACTTTTTTTCCACATCTCTGTAGACCGGTTCTTATGGTCTTTGCACCACTGAACTCTCAAATGTTCATCTTTGTAATGAGGGATTTATGTACTGCAACCCTACTATGACATCTCTCTCTGTACTTAATTGTGGACGGACTGTTCTTGCTGACAGTCTGATCACGTCCTGCTTTGACACTCAGTCACCTGAGGAAGAGTTGTTCTTCTGTTTTTCCTTTCATATCACACTAATGCTCAAGCATCACAGTCATCAAATGTGTGCTGTCCACCACAATTTCCCACCCTATGTACCGATGTCTTTCCCATTTATCTAAATGCAGAAGTCACTTTGGTAACTGTTCCTATTGAATCATCAGCCAGTTGAGAAGTTTTTGTGACTGAAGCTCCTGCCATCAGTGCCCCAACAATAAACCCTCTTTCAAAGTCAATCAGATCTTGATACAAAATCAGAATCAACTGGGCCTGTCAGTATTTTTTGTATGTGTATGCAGAACATAATTGGATGTTAATTGCTTAATTGATGCACAACGATGCAGTGCACCTGTGAGGAAGCATCTGCATTCATTATGTTTATCCACCATTTATTCCCAAAAAATGTTATTCACAGTCAAGTCTGTTGTTTTAAGCAAATCGTTACCAGGCTTTTTTTTTTTTTTTTTTATATATATATATATATACACGTTATTGACAAACAACTAACTATACATTGAATGGTTTCTGTTTTTGATCAGTGTTTTTCTCATCTACAGAATGTTGATGCCCTGCTTCGGTGTCCCATTTGCTTCGACTTCCTCAATATTTCAATGATGACTAAATGTTCCCACAACTGTAAGTAAGAAGCAGAGCAGTTATTGTACTAATTACTATTCATGATGTTCAGCAAAACCTTAAGCATACAAGGGCAGCACCATGAAGTAACTCTTTTGAAAAAATAAAAACTGCTTTGAATTTCATTTCAAACTGCAATTGTTGTTTAAAAATTATTCCATGATTAGTACAATGTGGGGAAAAAGTGGCTTG
Organism: Euthynnus affinis; assembly: GCA_029490765.1. Taxonomy (NCBI): domain Eukaryota; kingdom Metazoa; phylum Chordata; class Actinopteri; order Scombriformes; family Scombridae; genus Euthynnus; species Euthynnus affinis. Next base: position 16,481,469 of record CM055840.1, on the reverse strand, counting down.
TGGCGGTCATTCTGGGGGCTTATCATAGAGAAGCCCCCAGAATTAGAAATATTAGAGATGTAATGTTTTTGTTGTGTGTGTTTATTGGCCACTTATAATGTATAAACATGGTTTATATTAGCTCTGGCATCATTATCGCTGTGAGCAAGGGAGTCATATAATAGTCATGACAGTCTGTCCCTCTGGATTCAAAATCAGTTGAGTGAAAGAGAAAAAAAAATGTCTTGTGTATTTTGTGTATTGTGTATTAGTCAATACAAATTAATGCTGACTAACAACTTTGATGAAAAAAGGAAGCTATCTACCTGTTCACCAACAGATTAAGTATAACATACTTTTTTTTTTTTTTTGCATTTCATTTTACAGTTTGCTCCTTGTGCATCAGAAAATTTTTTGCCTATAAGTTGCTGTGTCCAGTTTGCAATGCGGTAAGTATAAATTTGGCTTTAATTTGAAATTATATATCCATAATTGCATTTGCATAATCATCAGGGTCACTATCTCAACAATGATGACATATTTACAGGTGATTTTTTTCATTTTTTGTTATTTACTGTATTAATCTTATAAAGGAAGCGGGTTTCCTTCATATCTTGCCTTTTTTTTTCTTTTAGCAAGCAACAGAACAAGATCTAAGAAACAACCGTTTATTGGATGACTTGGTTGTAAACTTTCAAACGGCAAGGTAACCATACAGCACATCAAAAATGACCACTAAGCTGTCTTATGTCTGAAAAGTGTCTCTGCAAATGGACCTGAATGCACACTGAATCAGTAGCTGTTTGTGCTACAATTATGTATGCGAATGATATAAAATAAGAAATATAGGCAACTGCATTGCATTATTCAATATACATATACTTGTCAGCATAAACAAGTCCACAAACAAAGACACTTGGTGTTGACTCATTTAATGGAACATAGCATTAGTTCAGACAGAGCACCAAAGTCGCTGGTGTGTTGGGTGATTGGTGTCATCTGTTAGAACATTTTAGCATATTGATGCATCAGTAAGCTAATAATATCCAATCGTGTTCATAAAAGTGTTTTAGGCGACCTTTTCTAAACTGTCAGCACTCGCTGTTACTCTGCTGATTCCCAACACTGATTGCTGCTGCAACGCCGTCCACCACTCAAAAGTCCTCCTTATGTCACTAAAGCTTTGGTATTGTTATCTTGCTAAGTCTATGCTCATATGGACTGTATATAAATAGTCCTTTTAGCTGCTTTGATATCTTTGAGAGTTCTGTAGAGAGAGAGTCTTTTCCACCAACTCTGTAACCATTTGCAATTAATGGCCAGTTTTTTGACATGTGTGTCTCTGACTGAACTGGCTTGTTGGTTCTTAATGAGCAATGATACTTTAATTTATCATCTAAGTGCTAGCAAATCCAAGTAATTTTATGGCTTTTTGAAGGCCAGCACTGATTAAGAACAAGTTTTAAGCAATTCCTTTTGATCCAGCCATTTACTGTATACAGTAGTTTTTATTTCTAGGGTGATTATTTTCAATTCTTTTGCCTTCAGACGTAGCTTAATAGAATAATAAAAGCGGCAAATCAGGGAATAGGCCTTACTCCACAACCATTGAAAACATCTCTAAGAGGAAAAAAAGAATTGAAGAGAAAAACTATTACTTTGGTGATTTCAGGGGATCCCATTGTTATTGAGAAGATTACAGTATATACACAAGGGAACCAATTTCCGTTTACTTCACATTGGTTTACTTCGTTTAGCAGCGTTGGAGAAACACATATAATGGCCTTTCAGTAATCTATTTCTGAATTAAGGATTTTCTGCAAATCCAATGGGGATTTTGTTTTCATTAACTAAGGTCATCCAAGGTTGTATTGTGTGTGTGTGTGTGTGTGTGTGTGTGTGTGTGTGTGTGTGTGTGTGTGTGTGTGTGTGTGTGTGTGTGTGTGTGTGTGTGTGTGTGTGTGTGTGTGTGTGTGTGTGTGTGTTGTGTGTTGTGTGTGTGTGTGTTGTGTGTTGTGTGTGTGTGTTGTGTGTTGTGTGTGTGTGTTGTGTTGCTTAAGGGCTGATATTTTTTCATTACAGCAGGATGTAGGCATAGGGAGTGGTGACCAGAGCTGGTCTAAAGGAAATTTCCTGGTACTTAAAATTCGTTTTCACCAGTGACACGTATCACAGTGTAGGAAAACATTTCCTTATATTTGAGTGTCTTGTTATTGGTAGAACTGGTCACATGGGTGCAGCTAGCCACATGCCTGCAGTCGCTGGTTGTCTGAGGCAGACTAGTAAATGTTGAGCTTAAACGTAATTCATCCGAATTGTTTCTTTAATATCTGGGTTGATGTTGATATAACGTCTGAGTGTTGTTATTGGTCAGGAAGCCATGATGTTGCTCCCTTTTCATCAATCACCTCAATGTTATCAACACTCAGAAAGGTCTCCCTTCAAAGTGTAGACCTTCTGATTGTCATCACTGTTGCGAATGAGTGGCTTTCGCAGCTGCTCTTTCCCCCCGTTTTTTAATTTCCTGTTGTCTAGCACTGAGTGTCTGAAAAATAGGATTTCTTGATAGGTGACTCTGTCATAAAGTACTGTTATGGAGCAATAGACTTGTCTCAAACTATTGAATTTTGAATGATCCTTTGCTCTGAAATAAATGTCCCAAATGTAATAGTATTTTTGTTTTTAGATTCCAAGTTTGGTCTGTGTAGAAACTTTGTACAGAGCATCACGGGGGAGAATATTTGAGGTTTTCTGCATTAGCAAGTAGGCTATTTGTGAAACTTTGTGGACAACATAGCACTAAGTAGCTATCTGCAAATTGCACTCATATACATCCATTAAACTAGAGGCCTATTTCTTTAACAAACCATTAGCTGTTATTGCAGTGACACAGGTTTATATTGTCACACTAACCACTCATCTCTCTTCTCATTCAGTACATACATTTACTTAGGTGGAAGTGGAGCTTATACATTGAGACATAGATACACTGCAATGTAATTTAGTTAATCATAAATTGCTTTTGTAGGTGTGTAGCTCAATATATACATTGTGTGTGTTTAAGGTCACTAACAAAGTTTAAAATGCTATATCTTTGCATTAAGACCCCTTTCTAATTGTAAAAGGTTATTACTCAACTTGTAGAGGGAATCGATATGATGTGACAATTTAAATTCAATTAGTATGTGTAATTTAAGAAGGTGGTATTGACTGGCTTTTAGCTATTTTGGTTACTTCAAGTCTAGACCAAGAAGATCAATATGCTTTCAAACAATGCCTAAACTCAAGGGTTCATTCAGTCATACAGTATCTTACACATCTGACAACTGCTGTATTTCCGTAAACCCAAAAAAAAAAAGTCCTGCGTCATTTAGTCACTGTAAGCACTCCAAATCTGTTTAATTCTTATCTACTAGAAGGATCTGGTCCATTAATTATGAATGGCATGAGTCTCCTTCCTGCTGCTCAAAAATGAATTGTAGATACAATGAGGTTGAACTGTTACTTATCTTATCTTTAGAATGGCATGTAGTCATGCTTAAGCATTCCTTGAATTTTATATTGGAAATATGTTTTATAATACAATGTCAGTGCTGGAATGAAGCAACAGCAACAGTGGGATGGATGCTCAGTTAAGGACTTATCCCTGAAATTATTAAATGTTGGAAGAATAGTGATACAGTGGCCCCAAAACGTATTTGGGGCCCTTAAATGATTTATTTCATTGCATTAGATAACAAAATATCAAAGCAAATGGCATTTATTTTAAAGAATGATAGCCCACACACACTCATCAAAATGAAGACAAAAAATATTTGGATACCCAATAGTGGCTTTACTATTGGGTATCCAGTGTTTTAGTATTTAGGTTGCCATCCTTTAGCTTGCGGCGCTGCTTGACAGTGTCTGGGCATGGAATCAACTCTTTTCTGTAATGGATATGGTGAAAGTTTCCTCCAAGTTTCAACTAGCAAAGCTTTCAGTTCATCCACACTAGAGCATAGACAAGCTGACATTTTTTTCTCCATAGCATCCCATAGGTGCTCTATGTGATTTCAGTGAGGGCTTTATGAGGGCCATTTTAAGACTTTGATCTTCTCTTGGGCAAAGTATTCTTTCAACAGACGGCTGGTATGCTTTTGGATTTTTTTCCGCTGAGAAACCCACTTCAGTCTCTTGAATATTTTTTTTGGCTGAATTCTCTAAGTTTGCATACAGAAATCCTCTATTAAGAGTTCATGATTCCATCAATATAAGTTAATCTAAATCATTGTAAGAAAAACAGCCTCAGTTCCCACCTCCATACTTAGTGTATGGAGGCAGTGTAATCTGGTTGGAATTATTCTCCTTGCTTTCTCCACACAACCTCTCTACCATCAGATCCATGTAGGTTGAATTTGGACTTTTCTGAAAATAACACACTTCTCCAAAAGCTGCTGGTCTTTTTGGATCTGCCTGTGCACCTTCTTTTTTTAAGTCACAAATTCTCCATTTTTGAACATTTCGACAACATACCCAATTGTGGAGGATTGAAGGTTTAGTTTTTTATGTTTTTTTGCTTTTTTTGTGCAAACAAATAATGCTTGACCTTTTCTCTGAGCTCACTTCACTTGTCTTTGCTATTTTTGTAGGTGCATTTAACTGACCAGTTCCATAGTGATGTATAGTAGATAAAGTAAATTACTATAAATTCACACAAGTGTTCCTAGCAGAGTAACCCCAGCTGTAATTTATCACATTACTAATGGACATATTCCATTAAGTTTGACAATCAGCACTTGTCCCAAATACATCTTTTATACCATTTAGAGGGTTATGTGTTAAATGTGTTTTTCTATGGATCAAATAACAATTTATGTAACATTTTATGAGATATCCTTATGAACCTCGTGGATGTTTTGCTCATGGTTTAACTGTCCAGATACTTTTTAGGCCGCTGTATTTCTATCACAGTATCTACCCAGGCTTTATGGCACTGCAGAGAAAGCATAAATTTATATACAGAAGAGGTGACCAACTGTCACATAGCAGTCTGAATTGAAATAAATGTCTGTCACGGTGTAACTATGTTGTAATGTTGGTTATTAATTTTAAATGTGTCACAAGTGTTCTAAATATATACTTTGAATATACCAATATACTCTGATTTGTACTTCCTGGCTGGTGTCTACTCCATGGCAACAGCCAGTAAACTGCTTGGGTACAGCCGTATTAAGAGCCATTTGACACACTAAACAGAAAGGGGGAAAAAAACATATTTGCTCAAATGAGGTAACGTGCATACAACTAATGGCTCTCATGTAAGAGCTGATAGTATATTTAAAGTATCTAGGAGACTCCTGATTTCTATGTTGAGTAACACCACAGTTATTAAAGGTAAATGTTTGAATACAAATTAACAGCAGGGAAATAAATATAATATATATAATAAATAAATGAAACAAGCAACTTTTCACTTCAACTCATGATGATTTAGGTACTTTTTCATGATTTTTGGTATTTTGCTTAACAGCTCTAAATGTATTGCACTTTCCTAATTAAAAATAATTAGTTGCAATACAATGTTCAACGTTAATAATTTAAATGCCCTGAACAGTAATAGGCATACCTGGCTTTTTGCAGTGTTATTAACAGATGAATGATACCAAGAGGAGATATTTCTTCAAGATCTTTGTGGTGTAGGGAGTGCTTCCTCATCACATTTGTGCAAAGAGGCAGTTGTGTGTGTATGTGTGCGCGTATGGACCTGCTCTAATGGGGACAGTAAGCACAAATAAAAAGTTTTAAATGTGGAAAGCAGAACATCACACACCTCATTGGCTCCACTTTATAGCCAAGTAATGGCCATGCTGCAATTTGTTTGCTTTCCACATTTCCAAGTCTGTAGCCAAAGTGTCTACATTTTCACGCTCAGTTGAAAAGGAGCAAGATAATTGACCAAGTGCAGTTTATAGTCAAAGAGATCAGTTTACTGTAAGAGTATTTATTGGCACATACTGCTCTTCTCTTTTTAATGGGCTCAATATGTTTTTTCAAGAAGACCTTGAATCAGTTTTCTTCCATAATATATTTTATGTAATTAAACTTTTGCATTGTTAGTGTTTTTTACATAGGTAAATTGTTGTCTTCTGAGAGAAGCAGAGCATACTACTGTATGCATCAGAATTGATTTAAACACGGGGCTGTCTGGGTGTGAAAATCATACTGCACATGTTTTCTTTCATATAAACGTTGCCTTTCTTCTTTTTCCAGGCAGCAGTTGTCAAAAGCGAATTTTGACTCTCCTCCAATATCACCAAAGACCCCTGCTTCAGCTGTCAAATGCAAAACTCCCAGAGAGAGGGGCCAGAAGTGTAACAGCTCTGTTTTGAGTCACTTTTTCCAGAAGAGGCCCAAAACATCTCCCACTAAAGACACTCAGCGAGATGGTTCGGTTTCTCAGTGTGTTCAGTGGGGGAAGATACAGACTACAAGCACTCACAATGCAAATGATGCTGACCTACATTCAGTAACTGCTCAACTCCCAGTGAATGTGAAAGAAGAGCCGATGGATGTGGGTGAGGCATCTACCCAGGGGTTGACGTCAATCAAACAGGAGGAAACAGCCTTGAACAGTATTGATACTTGGAATGAGACTGCACATTCCTCTTCACCATCACAAGATGTAAAGCCAGTAATTAAAGGTGAAGCTTTTCTACCTGTATTTTGAATTGTGACTCATTGCATCTAACTAACTTGTTAGCTCACTCACAAAATCACACTCATTCATGTGTAGCTACCTACAGAATCTCAACAAGGGACAGCTGTTCATCGTCAGATCAGTTGTATAGATTGAATCACAGGTAGACAACAACAGTTGATTTGAATTGCAGAGATACAGTATGTGAAATCAGCAAAGTTTATTTCTGTTGTCATTTTCAGCCGTAATTGTTATGTTTAAAGATGGGTAGTTTAACACAGTTGTCCAACCTATCTGATGTTTCTGCTGTGCTTATTTTATGCACTGTGTTGCTTTACTAGCATCACCACATCTACCCAACAGTGACATCTCACTGCTGGTCGGACTAACTGGTAGTTGACTTTGTTGTAGTGGGAAGCCCTAACTACTCGCTACTTATACTTATTCACATACACTTCACTGTTTACTTCTTTGCTTGCTTAAAATGACATGTATTTTTACTCTGCACCATTAAATTGCATGTACCGGTACGTGATGCAGAAGTTTTCTACCCGGAAGTTAATGTAAACAAACATTGTGACTGGCTCTATACCTGACAAACTGCTCCACCCAACTGGAAAAGAAAATTCCTCTTTGCGTATGCACAGTTTGCACGCTTGCAGTGTTGCTGTTCTGTGTGTGTGTGTGTGGTGGATTTTAAATACTTTAATAGAAATCAGCTTGTGAACGCAAAATGTCAATTGTAAATTTCTAATTTATTTCTGTACCATGTGTACAGAAAGAGAAGTGCAGTGGGTTAAAGTTACGTGTTTCAAGCACTTCAGCACATGAGAAAAGAGCCTGAGTCTGTTAGCTTGAATAGAAACACAGCTTGTCCAAAGCAATCTATTCTACCAGTTAACGATAAACATGAATTACGTCAAACCCAAATTAATATTTTAAATATTCAGCACAAAACACAAAACTTTGTCAACCTACATTGGTTTAATTGTTTTGTTTGGCCTCTGGATACCATGAAGAAAATGTTCCATTCCTCCTCCTTACATTCCTCCTTCTGACTTCAATGTAATCAACCAGGTGAACATCCCTGGGGGTCACTTGGTGAAACTTAGAGCGCTGCGACCTCTGTACTGATATTTTTAAAACTCAAATAGTTGTGTCTTTAATGCTGCTTAATATTTAATATCTGTCATATTAAGCTAGCCACTATTTTTGTGAGATTTTTGATTTATTACTTGTATACAAGAAGTTTCAAGTCTATGCATTATATATTAGTGTGGTGTACTTATAAGAGCTGAAACCATCTAAAAAATGTATGGTGTACTTTAGAAAGTGATCAGGAGTTAGTTTTAGTCAAGAGGGAGCTAAGATGCACTGGTATGGTCCTTCAGCAAAGGACTACTTTTTGCAGTAGATTAGTGGATATTGCTTTTATTAGATAATGTGTTTGTCTTGTTTAGGATACCCTCATTTGTTTAATTTAAATTGTAAATGAAAAGTTATAACAGCTAGTGTTTTTTTCCCCTATTTTGATGGTAGCTAGGGGAGTGTGACTCATAGCACCAGAAACAGGTTTATTGTTTTTAATAAGCTGCTAATAATATCTTCTTGTGTATCTTTTTGCAGTTGAGTGTCCTGTGTGTTCTGTAAGTGTGTCTCAGCAATTTATCAACAAGCATCTAGACACATGTCTTACCAGAGGAGAGAAGAAGGAAAGCTTGAGGAGGTAAAATAGCCACCTACTGATCACTCAAAGAGAGGCACTGTAGTGGTATTTGTTCAAGCTATAATACTCTCTTGGGAAGAGGGTTGAAAGTAAAGACACTTCATAGATTTTTCAAAGATGATAATGTTGACAGAGGGGTATTGGGATGTATCAGTGTTTCTCATAGTGTCTTTTAAATACTATTGCTGCTCTCAAATAGAATAAATAATATTAAATGGTTAAGATGTGACTTTAGGAACTGTTATGTGTTGGGGCCATTTCTGGACAAATAACTGCTGGGTGAAAAACACCTGAAAAGCCCTGTTCAAATACCAAGGTCACCATATCCAGAGTGTTTGATGGAAATCTATGAAACATGCTGAAAAACACAAGATGAGATGTCTATCCACGGGGTCGTATGACTGTTTTGACCCGGTTACAAAGTGAAGTTGGATTTTACTGCAATCCATTCTTTCCACTATCTAAGTTTCCACTGCAAGTATCCATGTATTATTTTTTAGAAGTAAGGAGAGCATGATGACTTATTTTATCTTTGAAACCTGAAGACCTGGACACTCAAAATGGAAGAATTACTACAATTATTATTATTGTAGACTCAAATATTACGATTATTACTAGAAGTGTCCAATTACTGTCAACATATTACATATTTTGTTGAAGACAGGGTCTATGAGATAATTTGAGTGGCTAATCCTTATGAGTGGCCCTTGAAACTTGCTTTTCCAGGTTGATTAATACTATGTGCCGCAATTTGACTTTCTGTTAACGTTTGGTCATATTTGTGCAGTGGTGCAAAACACTTAATCTAGAGTAGACCTTGATGTCATAATGATGAATTGCCAAGTTTTAATATTCTGACCTTATTCTATGCAGCCTGCATGGGGAAGATTCTTCTTGCCAACCTTAATAACTCACACATATATGATATCACTAAAAACCCCACATTTGACAGCCTTGTCTGATTATAAAAGGTATGAAAGAGTATGAATCATCAGTGCCTTTGCCAGGTTAACTAATAGTGACTCCCATCCCTTAATATTACTTGGTATGAGCTAACCCGGTATTTCCACTGTATGGTATGAGTAAGTTGACATTTCCATCTCTGAAATAAACCAGTCTGCTTGTTTGTTGCAGCTCACTTTGCAAGGTGAGGCGTCCAATGGGGAAGCTGGTGTACAACCTGCTTTCCATGCAGGAATTGAAGAGAAGGCTAAAGGAATGCCATCTGTCAGTGCAGGGCTCTCGAGACCAACTGGTCAAAAGACATCAGGAGTTTGTCCACATTTACAATGCGCAATGTGACTCCACAAACCCCAAATCAGGTGAGGGCACTGTGTACACTATACAGTAAGGGTGATGCTGTATTTAATAGAGATATTCAGTGTTTGTAACCACAAGTGAGTAGATTTACTAATGTAAAGGGCTTTTGCTCTGCAAAAAGCTCTTTACAGTATATGAATGAATCCACCAATGAATGTGCACGGGGAACTGAAAATGACATAATGCATACAAAAAATAAACATACAAGAATGATGTACCATCACATATCTTATAAGTTATGTTTTTCTTTACTGGTATCTCCAGATCAGTTTTGAACAGTGACCTCATGGGCCAAAACCTTTTATGTGCTCAGTGGCACAATTCATATAAATGGGTAATATTTGTGATCTAAAGAGTAATAAAGTTTTCTCTTTTCTCTATCAACAGCTGAAGATATAGCCAAAGAGGTGGAGGCCAGTGAGAAGATCAGAAATCAGCTAAAGGGGAAAGCCAAACCTGTGAGTACTAACTGCTTAATATCTTGACAGCTTGCATTGTGTCAATGTTTTTCTTGTATTTCCCTTTGGATTTCTTGATCTCTTGTGCTGCTGTAGCAATACTGATGAGCAGGTCCTCCTTGTACTGACAGTTGTTGGCTGTAATGTGCCATAAAAGGTGTGAGGTAGGTAGAAGCAGGAAATGAATGTGTGTTTGTAGCATTAAGGATAGATAGTATTTTATTGAGAAACATGAATGAAAGATAAAAAAATGCTTATAATGAAAACTATAATGGCCTTTGAATGCTTCCTGATTACAATAGCAGTGGAAAGCATTTTTTTTTGGCTCGCTTATGCCAAGCTTACAAAGAGCAATTGCTTTGCTTATGTATATGTGATATTGTCAGATTTTGTTTTTTCATTGATGACATTAATTTACATCATTTAATTCATTTGAACCTGTTGCAGGTCATGATTTTCTCAAAGAATCAGTCGGAGAAGGAGATTGATGAGTTGCATTCAAATTATAGTAAGTGATCTTTTTTTGTAATTTTCATTATCAGTGTGTTGACACTGTAGAGCTGTGACTCACCAAGCCGACCTCTAGAATCAGTGCCGACATAGGTCAACAACAAATTAAAATGCTTTGCATTACCTCATGTCCTCTGTTAAAAGGAACATTTGAATGTGATGCAAAGAAATGCTGTACTTTCTGTCGCTGTACAGGAGGAAACAACTAATCAGAATTCTGCATTTGCACTTCAAAATAAAGAAGCAAGTCATTTTTAGCCGCTGTGAATTTGTTTAAAATGTTCCATTAACTGTGCATAATAAGTACTGAGTAAAGGTTGCAACTGGTACTGTCTAGTCTTGTGGAAGAGGAAAAAACACATTGCGTTTACTGCTGCTAGGTAGCCAATGACCGTAATGACTGATGGTTGGCTTGGTGTGTCAGGGTGCTTGCTTTCTGACTGGTGTTGGGGAAAATCTAAGGGGAATATAATATCACAATGAAATGAAGTTCCAAAGACATTCTATACTCTTAGATTACTAAGTCAAAAAGAGGTCATCTTAATGCTATAATTGAAAATGAAACATCAGGTCTAATTTTCCCTCTCGATGCATTTCTAGGGTACTGACTAATCAAATAATGCATGATTGCCTTGGGATAAATTGATTCAAAATCCAGAAGGTTATTAATTAGACGTAAAGAACACATTTCATGAATATCAACTTTAACTTTCTAAAAGGTTCTATGGCATATCATACATTTACCTCATCACTTTAGCGACACAGTAGATGTAGATGACATTCTGACCCTCTGTGCCTAAAAGCTGAATGGCCAAACTGCAAAATAAAATTGCATGGAAGCTGTTTTACACAGAAAAGGACAAAGTATGAAATGAAAAAAGTCAGACCAAAAGAAATGCAAAATGTTGTTACCTCAGAGATGGACCACTTCCTTTCAAAAAAACAAATCTGTTTTTGAGCTCCAGTTGAATTGATCAATTCTGTGTGCACTGAAGTGGTTTGTGATGTTGTTTTCTCCTTTCTCCATATATTTTCCAGCATTTAAAAAAAATATATATATATTGGAAAACACTTAAATGTGATTTTCCATTCTACCTGAACAGTATACATTGTAGCTATTGTAAGAGTGCTTATCTTTGAAATCCTCTTGTTGGAGTGAGTGCGAAGCTGTGAATCATATTGGGTTCACCACTTCTAGTCAAGACGAGCAGACAATGCAACAAGTCTGTGTCTCAATTAGGACTAGGCAACTTGGCTAGAAAATAACATAATACTTTTTACTTTTGTCATATTATTTGTTATAAATCTCAGTCTGAGGCATTCTCTGTGAACAAACTTTACAGAGGGATATTACAATTAAAATCATAATTTCAACCAAACAACCTTTAATAAAGCTTGTATTAAATATTTAAAATTTATCATCTGTCATACAAGTCCATCTACTTGCCACAACCTTTCCAAAACTACACTATAACTTTAATTTTTTTTTTGTCTGTGACACTTTTATTCTATTTCATTTCAACTTCATTTTTGTTTAACTGACTTATTCATTTTTTATGTAGTGCTCTGTGAACTACCTCTTGTTTGAAATTTGTTATACAAATAAACTCATCAGACAAGGACGGGAATTGAAAGCGTGAATTTAAATTTAATCTTTGTTTCACTCAGAAAATTTGTTAGCGAAAGCAAAAGTAAAGTAAAGTAAAGTCTGTTCTTTTTCCCTTAAGATTTATGTTTTATTTCTTTTAAGAGTAACTTCTGAGAATAGAGCAGGCTTTTATTTCAGGTGAGATGACCCTCCTCTGCTTTGAAATTTTGCAAGAAGCCTTGTTTGATGATTGGAGTCTTATGTTAGAAAAAAAAAAAACCCTCTGTCAAACTATCAGACTCCCTGAATCATTGCCCACAGGACAAAGCAGGATAGAAGTTGGGGCTACAAAGGTTTTGAGAAATCTATTCTTATCTTATATCTTAATAAGTAGATGTCTAAAAATGGTCTAATGATTAGATACACTTTGTGCATCTTAATGGCAGCCTGTGATGACTACTTTCCAGAGCAGACCATAGGTGTTTAAACTGATCAATACATTTATTTCAGTACCTTCTAGGCAGCTAATTCAGAAGGACAGTACACGAGTAAAGACCTCAGTCTTGCTTGAGAGGTAATCCATCACAGAAACAGCATAACATTATTTCTGTGGAAGTTGAGTATTTGTTGCATAGTAATAGAATGGAGAGGCAGAGACTGATATTTTCAGTGTCTCAGTCAGCTGTAATGCCAGTTTTACTTTATTCAGTCTAGAAGCTTTCGATTAGGAACCAGCCTCTTATATTCCACAACACATTACCAGAAAGAGGAATAAGCAGAGTGGCTGTGTCTTCAGTGAGTAATTTAGCGGCAAGGGGTAGAATGATAATGTAAAACTTTGTCTATCAGAGCATTTTGTGAAAATGTATCTGCCTGAGCTTTTTTTTGTTGTTCAATCTGAGCTCATAGATAATTGTTCAGAGATGTAACGATGCATAGGACTGTAAATCAAGTCTGTGTTTTGTCATCAGGGCAGAGGTCAAACCACACTATCAGCATTAGAGAGTGTTATCAGAAGTCATGTTGACATGGTTGAACGAGATGAAATACCTCTGTAGTGCTAACTTTTAAAATTGGTTGAAAAATGGATGACTCACATGAGGCGAGTTCTAAAAATAGCTGCACTGCTGTGATAACCTCTTGATTTATCAGAGGAGGATGTGGATGACTCACTCCGCCAGCATGGGGAATGGTGAATGAGCAGGCAGGAAGGTGAAAGCAGCACACACACAGATGCACCGAATCCACCCGGAGCTTGCAGCTTTTTCTTAACATGGCATGTTCTTTTAGTGCTAATACAATCAGTAGCTGGTTATTCAGAAAACATTCTCACAAACTGCAATGCAAAAAAACAGCTGGAAATCCTGCTTTGCAAGACAAACCCCAGAGAAGTTTGATGTGTATGTGTGCTTCCCAGCAATAACTGGGGGGTGGGGGGGGTGGGGGATTGTGTCGTGACTGACGTGATCTACACTCTGGAGCAACACCCAGTAGCCACTGTTAAAGTTTCTAAACTGTTTTTTTTTTTTGTAGAGAAACCTAAGGTAAGTGTTATTTTTTTGGCCCAATTATAAGTGGCAACTACCATGGAATTCATTAAGTGGGGAATTCTGACATGAATTTAAAATTTAAAATATATTATTTTTCACCCCAAGGACTTAGGCTCTCAATAATGAACTGATCTTGATTTATGAAGATTAATGTGTCTTTGACTGACAATGTGTTCTAGCTAGGGGTGCAACGGATCACAAAACTTAAGGTTCAGATTATATCACAGTTTTGAGTTACAGATTGCATCATTTTATGGATCATCAACACCACTAGTCCCAGCCTATCACTGTCAGAAATGTTACAGATTGCTGCGAGGGGTTAAAAAAACATTTTTCAAAACAATCCTTCAGACTGAAATGATGGCTGAGTTGATCTGTCATTGTTTTTCTGTAGACTTTGGTTAACAGAGTAATGCATGATTATAATTGACATTTTTAGTTTTTTCAACAGTCCCTGTTGAGTCTGCTGTGCTACTGTATCCCAGTGTCAGTACAATAAAACTGGTGTGTAAGATTTCATTATAACTTGTGACTGAGATGTGCACAACTCAGTCTAGTCCTCAGCCAGCAAAGTGCAATATGTATTTTATCAGATGGGTATTGGGAGTCAAACTTACGTCAGTAAGTAATGAGTAAATAAAATGAAATTAAATGAAAAGTCACTGTTTGTGTAAAGCTTTGCAACTCTGTTGGCTAAAAAGTACTTCTTTGTTCATTAAGTTATCAGTCTGAGGCAGCAAAGTTGCTCCAAGGTTATGAAGTTTGAAAATCATTATGTATGTTTTATACTAACAGAGTGGCGCCCACTCTCCATTAAGAGTTTGAGTCACTCAGTCTCTCACATGTGGGTTTATTCCTGTAGTGGTAAAAGAAAAATATAGTTTTGCTGGTGATGGTTTCTTCGCCTGCTGGTCTTCTGCCTGCTCCATTCATACTCGGATATAATGTCAAGTAGTAAAAATAATTTGTTTCACATATGTCATCTCTTCTTGGTGCTTGTATCTGTGGTATTTCAATTCAAATATAGAAGCTCATGAATAAAACCTTTTCTCCTTCCAAATCTATTCAACCTTTCAAGGTTGGAAATTGTCATTTCCAAGTCAAAATACTAATCTGATCAGCCTGGCGTGTTACAGATATTGTTGTCTCATGAAGAAATGTCAGTCTGCATTCACTATAAATATTATTCCAAGTTATGGTAGACTGTATCCTATTTGTGTGTTGAGTTCCATCTGTTTCTGTATATTATTTGCCTCGAAGCACCCCTGGGTCGGCTGTGTCTGTCACCTGCTTCCCAACCTCTTGATGAAAGATATCCAGTTAACCGTACAGTGTCAACAACTGTAATTACTGTATGCCACCCTTATGATCTTAAATGATAACACGTAGTTTTGCATTAAGTTGTGAATACTTCAGATACAAGGTCGGATGTGTTGATGGCATCCGTTCCATTAAAACTTCCATCCTTCTTTACTTATGCTACCTTTACTTATGCTACCTTTATTTTTATATATTTATATATATATATATATATATATACATATATATACATATACATATACATATATATACATATACATATACATATATATATATATATATATATATATATATATATATATATATATATATATATATATATATATATATATATATATATATATATATATATATATATATATATATATATATATATATATATATATATATATATATATATATATATATATATATATATATATATATATATATATATGCATGCTATTTTCCCACAGGGAAGCAGCACAGCAGCGACTTTTCCCGCCTGATTGCCCAGGTCCGGAGTCGCCTTCAGACCACCAGGCAGACATGTGTCAAACAGGAAGTCATTGAGGAAGGAAAGGATGCACAAAAAACACACTCTGCAGGTATTGCAACACTCATTACCTTTCTCAAGGAATAGAATACAATTTAGTCACAGGAGACCTTAAAGCCCCGCAGGTACCCTCCAGAGTGAGTCACCTGATTCCAACAGGGACCAGCTGTGGCGAGTTCACCGTGTGCCTTTATGTATTGTTTCACAAAACAACTTTTCCCATGGTAAAACAAATATAAATCATTTGCAGTGTGACAAATTAGGTTTTCTAACTATATACAAAATAAAAATAAAGCGCCCTCAGTTTATTGTTCAATCCTAAATTCACAACATGACTGTGTACTCCACTGTGGTGCTCATCAGCTAAGGGCGGATGAAGATATGTCAATAACTGTAATTAACGTGTGATTTCATGTGCAAATGAAAGTACATCAAACAGTTCATGCAATCTAAATGAAGCAAAGAATCTAGTGTCCCATGGAGACTAGTTTGTCAGGGGAATTCATTTTATGCATCCACCTTTTGACAGACCATTTCTCTAATGATTGATTTTTCCGCTGATGTCTGACATGATGATATATATTTCTTCCTCTTTCAGATCAAGTTGCAGAATCGAAGAGCTGCTTAGAGATCAAGTTAGAGGATGATGAGTTTGATGAGGAGCCATCTGCAAGAAGGATTGAATTGTCACCCAGCCCCGCTAATAGTGACGTGTCCATCAGCAGGTGAGTCCTAGATAAGTTACACGCCTGATTGACTTACTAAAGGTGTCATCCTCAGACTCTGTCGTTATTAAGTGTTGGTTGGATACTTCTATACACTCTGGATATGACTAATTTCACAGTGATGATGATGATGATCAGAGATTTCTTTGAACTACTTTGAACTTGAGAAAACAGAATGTGACAGCTATAATACATGAATTCTTGAGGATACTGATTATTCAGAAAATACAACCCTACACATAAACATATGAACATACGCTTCAAACACAGCCCTCATTGAACATTTCAATTATGAATATAAGCAAATCATACACTACAAAAATGGAGTGTAACATTACAGTAAATATAGAATCACAACGCATACTGAATCTGCACATTGATAACATACTGTATCAAGGGTTAGGGTTAGGGATTCTGCCAATTCCTGTTTTGAAACATCTCTCATGTATCTGGTAACAAGCACAATAGGAGAAAACCGGACAACCAGCTTTTGTAACATACTATTGCTCTGTGGCAAATTATCAGCCTATCCTTTGTTAGAAGAAAGTAAGTGTTGTGTAGTCATGGGCAACAGTATTGCTTCACGTGGAGTATATCCACCAAGTACAGGCAGCCATTACATGTGAAATTGGCACAGTCACACAGTACATTGTATTAAATAAACATCGACTGTATTTACTTGACTGTCATTTTTTCATTTTAAAAAAATCACTGGAATTGCTTTGAGGTTAACAAGAAATAACAGTGTTAACACCCATTGAAGAGCAATGAGTACAAGTCCCTTTGTCATCTTTCTAATGGCAATACATCCTGAGTAAAAAAGGTATGCAACTGAATCAAGTACAGTATAATACATAGGATTTCAGTTTGGACCTTGACAGATTATCATTGTGAATAGTTATTCTTTCACACCACATAGGGTTTAGATATCTTCTTTCAGCCTTTATATTCCCCTTCACCTAACTCGTAACACTGCAGAGTGTATGAAGCAGAAATACTAGAATTACTACCATTTACATCCTTCACTTCATTTTTTTATTGGAATATTTTCGTTAAAACCCTGAGGTTGTATGTAGCCTGTTTCT
This sequence comes from Euthynnus affinis, assembly GCA_029490765.1. NCBI lineage: Eukaryota > Metazoa > Chordata > Actinopteri > Scombriformes > Scombridae > Euthynnus > Euthynnus affinis. The sequence goes on along the minus strand of CM055840.1, from coordinate 16,463,994 downwards.
AATTCGATTGCAACGAGTAAATTCTTTATCAAAGGTTTGTGAGTTGCAGCAAAACATAAGAAACATCAGTTGGTATTCACTGTCATTTTCTTTCTTTTCCAGCAGTTTTTAAAAAAAATTTTGCCGAAAGCACAAATTTACTGACTGAAATGCTCATTTCTTTTTCAGATATTCTTTTCCTCCTAATTAAGCACGAAGAGCATTAATAAGAAATCATGGCGCAATCATGACTTGGAGTATAATTAAACACAGCAAAAGATCACTTACTGTATCTAAATAAAGCCTAGCAGCCTAACATGTGGGGCTTAAGAGCCAGACAAGCTCCTATGCCATTAAAACTGATATTGATAGCCTCTTTTCTGTGCTGTCAACAGATTATCGTGGGAATCAGACACTTTAAAATTAGTCAGAACAAAGCTTCTTTGCAGTTTTTTCATATTCGAATTTCAGCCACATTCATTCATACAAATAAATCTGACAGAGACGAGACAATGTGACAATACGATAATGAGTTTTCATCCAAAAACCCTGCATGTCTTTCTGTCTTGGTGGTGGTTTGGCTGTGCTCTTAGATCATGCTTGTTTCTGAATTTTATTTGTGCATATGTGTGTGGCTTATTATGTGTGGAGATTACAAGAATCAAATGTAGTTCACTTTTAAAAGTAGTTGATAAAACTTGAATACTGGTAAAATTGTAGCATCATGCCTGGTGGCTTTGATGTAGCCTACATGTCCTTGTAGAGTGGAAACCGCTTATAGTGATCATGGTTACATTAATCAGCGACTTATATGGATTCCTATACAAATGCTGTTTCAATAATTTGCTTATAGTAATCAAATAGTCTGCTTACAGTGTTCATTTTGGGTCTTCTCATACATGAAAACATATGGGAAAATACTAAAAACCATGGTAATAGGTTTTCTTTTTACCTTACTCCCATAGTACATGTATGATGTGTATTTAGCAGCTGCGGCACCATTATCAGGCGATATGTGGGGTGTGGGCGCAATTATCAGAAAATCACGTTGTCTTCCTCTCATTCACTGGCTTTCTCGCTACCACTACTCGCTCTCCTCATCCACTCTCTAGCTCGCTCGACCACTGCTTCTCTGTCTCTCTGTGTGCGGCCCCCATCCTCACAGCCTCAACGCACAACCCATCTGCTTCGAGCTGGGAGGCTGGTTCTGCGTGCACATTGAAATCATGACGGGGAAAGAGAAAAGGGAAAAAAAACTCATTTTCTCTCAATGGAAAAACATAGTCTCCTTGAAGCTTATGACAAACTGCCAAAAAGGAGCCAGTGAGATGCAGCAGCAAAACAAGAAGCATTTGAAACAGCTGTGCTGTATTTTGAAACAGTCAATAAAATTCAGCAAATAGTGAAGCTGCTCTTTTTATTACTTTATATTCATGTAATAAATATATAATGTCAATTAGATGGTAATCTGCCTGAGAAATTAAGAAAAAAATCAGTTATAATAATCATCCGCTTATAGTGATCAGTTTGACCTGGACGAGCATGATCAGTATAAGCAGTTTCCATTGTATAAGCTTTAAGTTGGTCAAGGGAATTTAAATTGAGGCTTCTCAGGCATCACTACTTAATTAAGAGTGTAAATGTGGCAGCTGGATTTTACAGCAACAGATGCAAGTTTCTTCAAAGTTGGTCTCTAATGAAGACATTTTTATATATTTCTATATCATCACTCAAATTTTTGACAGCGCTTGTGTATGCTGGCTTTTATAGAAGGACTGAGAATATGTTTGTCATCTCTAAGGCCAGCCAAGCACGGCATGCACTAAACTAAAGTATCCACTATATGACACTGTAGAACTAGTTCCTGACCAATTTTCAGATCGTCTTTTCAGTGTCCTGCTGTTTTGACCTTGCAATCTCATCTTGTTCAGGTTCAATTACTTTGAGACGTGCTTATTATTTCCCATGCAACAGCTTGCTAATTATGTTACTCTGGTCGATGATATTTCACCAGTGTCTGTTATCACTACATGTTTTTTGTTTTTTTTTTAGTTTAATTGGTAGCTGAGTGTAGATGACAGATTTATCAGCTGCCGTTTTAAATAATAATAAGTAACTGCAATCAAATCAGGCCCAAATAAAGATTTTAATTTCAAGGCAGACGTGGTTAAAAAAAAAAAACACCAGACACAAAGCTTTAAGGGCACTTCAACGGTGCTGCTGCAATAGCTGCTGCATCAAATAAATACTATATGTTATTATGTTTTTGTAAAAGGAAAGCAAAAATTGTTCGTTTTTTTTAACAGACCCAGCATACTTATTTTCTCTCATATTTACGTAACAACCGCAGAGATAAACCTTAGACCACACATATGCAGCACCAAATCTGAAAAACAAAGCCTGTAGGAGTGGCCTATGGCATTTCAAAAAGGGGAAACCCCACTGTTTGTAAGACCAACAATAATTTGTGCTGAGGCAACCTTATCAAGGAAGCTCTCAAAGGGAAAATCTCATCTCTAGCAGTTATGACAGTCATTTCATTTTGTTTAATTCACTCTGTGTAGGACATTTTTGATTAATTGTAGACTATCTTGACAGTCTTATGACCTGCCCAGAATATCCTGCCAGCTGAACATTGAATTTCATCCTGCTTGATGGGTGTTGGATCAAAGGGCATGTTAGATTATGCTTTTCAACATGCTGTTGTTTTTCTTGGTCAAGTAAGACCTTTTTTGTAACCTGTATGCCGAATTGTGTGGTTGTCAGCATGTGCACACACATACATATTCATAGTCATATAAACCAATAATTCTGCACTTGGGGGAAAAAAAAATGTTATATAAGTTATACTGTTATAGAAAATCAGGTCTTATTGTTGGCACATAGGTAAGCCATATTGACCAACTTTCATCAGACATCAATTTGAGTTCTTAGTTTAAATGTAATTATCTTCACAGTGTATATATTGTAAAGTTCATTCATTTTATGGTTGGCATGTCTTAAGACATTTTCTGGTCAAAGCCATTTTTGCATGCCACTAACAACACCCTTAACAGGTATTTATCTCCCTTTGCACAAGTGCTTCTAGATCACTAAGGTAAATGCTTTTAAAAATAAAAGAACATTTCATCTTACACTTCTCCCAAATGGAGCCACCATGTGGTTACTATACTCAAGGTCTTAGTTATAAGTGCTACACTGTGTAAGGTAATACCGTCCATTGATGCAGATTTCTTACATTGAAAAATACAAAAACAGATTTATCTTACTTTTAACACAAAACAGCAACATTGTGCCCTGGAACATCAGAACAATTACAGAGACTTCCCAGAATAAAGTCAGCGGGTAACCATTTAAAAGGAAAGACAAAAGTTACCTCCCTTATTCCCGGTCAATTCACTGTGTGGTTTCCATTCTTTTAATGTTTGGGTGGTCTCCTAAACTACTGAAGCTTTTCCTCCCTCTCTGGCATCTGCTTGTTGCCGTGGAAATGCCAGTATGTACTACTCCATGCTGGAGCCTGGGTCTAGTGGTGGTCACCTGAAATTCTTGCACTCTCAGCTCCCGTGTGACCTCCTGCCATCCTTATAGGTCTGTGGACAGGCACACCAGTGAATTTGAATCCTTGTGAATGGAGTTGGGAAGCAAATGCCTTTCTCTTTGAGTGCCTTTTTAATTACCCTATAGGCTCTGCACCGCTTTTATGTCAAACTGCAGGAAGTATCTAACAGTGGATCTTGGAGTATAATCAGATCCTGGATTCTGTGTTAAAGCTCTATAAGCGCTTTGTATTTGGAGGGACATACTGTTGGGTAGCAAGAGCTCAGTAGTCAACAGGTTTCCCACAAACTTTACACCATGCATCCGAATGTTGTTTCCTCTGGATCTGCTTTCCAGATCTGTCACTTTTCCCCACAGCCTGCATTGCTCTTTCAACAGACATAGGAGAGCTGCTTTCACATCTGAAATGCGCTCCTCCTTGGTGATAGCCTGGCCTTAAGCTTGGATTGTCACCCCGACCTCTGATAGCTTCTGGTTAAACTTGTGTTTTTGATTATAAATCAATTCATACACCAATATGGTAGGTGTATTACTTTCATATGCAAATAAAATCCAATAATTCACCTCAGCATTTCAGACAACCTGAATTCATTACACAGAATTGAATACACACGGTTAAGGTTGCTTGACAACAGTGACTTGCTAACCATGATTCACAAAGATACACAGTGAAAAATAAAACCCAATGAAAAAGAAACTACGTAACACTCGTCACACATTTCAGTAAGGACAGACTGGTCATTTTGTTATCTGTAGCGTGGAAGCCGTTTCATTTATGCGAATGGAGCATTGCACATGAATGATAAGACCGATTATACAGTGCATGCCCCACATTGATCTCACACAGCAGCATTATTTGTATGTGTGTACTTGAGGCACAGAGAGAGAATTGGGTAACTTGGCAACATGCCAGCAGGCTGCCTTTCCATGTCCTTGCAAGGCAGGTGGACTTGCAAGATCACTCAAGAATCCATCTTGTCAGGCTTCAAGTTATGCACTTATGTCCAAACCACCAGTGGTTATGAGGCAGCTTCTCATATCCAGGTGCCTCATAAGATAAGATGGTGATAAAGAGATGGTTCATCCAGTGACCTGATGTTTTGTTTTGATTTTCATCAGTAACAAATATAGTATTACAGTCACAATTACTTTGGAAAAACTCACCTGTAACTCAGTTCTACAATATGCAAACAATGGAATTGATGTGCCTCCTGTTTTTATGATGACCTCCTACTAGCAGATCTACCTTGGCGACTCCACTTGCAGAGACACTAGCCAGAATACACACCTGGCAGTACCTCATTAACATCCTGTTGTTCTGGGAGATACAACTGGCTCTGGAGAGAATCTCCACAAACCAAACATTCTTGATATACGTGACGTGGTTGCAGACTCTTAATGTGAAATGTGATATTTCAGCATTTGACAGAGTAGGTGATCTGTATACATTTTTTTAATTCAGTAATCACAGTGAAATACAGACCAAATAATGTGTTTCGGTTTGTTTAATTTCACTTTTATGCTCAACCCTCTTTTACATGCTTTTCTCTCCTTCACTCTCACTCTATTTTCTCTCACTTATTTTCTGATGCAGTGAGGCTTTTATCTATATGTTTTCTTAATTTAGGAACTAGCCACAATGAAATACAAAGTAAAGTTGTTTCAGCTTCTGTTTAGTTTCTCTAGTATATTTGCTCTTTTCTCTCTCCCGTGCTATTTTCTCTCACTTAGCTTTTAATTGTGCTTTGGAATGATAAATAGTAAGAGAGATCACACCTGAACCAACACATGCTGAGATATATATCCATCAATGGACTGGATTTTGCAACAGGAGTCCCCCCTCTTACTGAGAGTCCACTGATGTGGTGTGAAATGGGCAATTTTGCCCATTAGGTGTGCCATAAATTCAGAGGTGTCTGACAGCAGTCTTTCAAATGCAGATGGGTGCATGTGATGTAGTTAGTGCTGCATTGTCTGGTTTCATATAAACTGCAAATGGCAAAGGTGGAAAAATTTTACAATAAAGGACGTATGAGAGACATGCACAGCTGGTGCGATCTCATTGACTGACAGCGTGAAAGAGGAGTTCTACTTTATGTAGTTTGACCTGTTATGAAGTGTTTGCCTCTGGCAGCCTCACACATCTATAGCCTCTAGCTTAAAGGCAGGCAGAGAAATGAAGATTTGTTTTGGAATTAGGTGGTGTGAAAAATCCAACATTTTTATACTCTTTTAGAAGTAAGGCTGCATTCACACCAAATCCAAATCATCACAATTGTACAGGGGGGTAACTCAACTGTTTAAATTTCATTAAATCGTAAAGTTATGCATACTTAGAGACGTTGCTTTGAGTGACAGGTTGCTAGCCACTAGGTGGCTTGTTTCAGCAACCAGGCTTCATTTTGTCCACCTCAGCTCCACCTCTTTGCCCATTTTGGATTAGTGGCGACGGGCAGAGCTGCCCACTTTGAGTTTCAAAACCGCTCTTCGGAAACCAATGAGTGACATCACGGTGGCTACGTCCATATTTTTCACAGTCTATTATTAGGAGTAACATTCTGAGCCATAACATTTTTCAGGCATTTTGTTGTCAAGGCATGCTTTGACAATGACATTTCATTTGTAGAATATGTGATAAATACACCTGTTCATATAGGAGTCTAAAATGATATCGTTCACAGATTGAGGAACACCACAGTGTATTTAGAGTTGATACTCTGTTGACAGGGCAGGTACTCGGGTAAAAAAACAATGCAGTAATTTTGTTTTATAGAAATAATTTTTTTCTATAGTAAATCCCCTGTATCAGTAAAAAATTACAATATATAACATGGTGTCTTTACTTTTTCTCTCCTTGCAGTTCAATTTCAGACATCTTTGGTCCAGAGCCTGCCAGAAACCTAGAGTAAGTGATCTTTCTGTCATTGCTACAGCCCTAGAAAACGAATGTAATATTTGTTTTTGCTGTGCCATCTGAGAAAACAAAAGATAGAATTTCTTGTAATTAATTTCGAAAAACATTGGCTCATGGGTCATAATACATGTGTACATACAAGTGTAAGAAGAAAGAAAACATGATGCTGTAATTGCTTCAGTTTAATTCAAAAGCTGTTTGAAGGAACGTGAAGGAACATTATAGCGTTTCTCAAGTACTGAGTATATTATTGGATTGTGTGTTTTCAAGTTTATGAGTATGGTCACAGACAGTATCTGCAGCAATGAACACTCTAATGGTGTTGGCCTGGTCTCTATGGATGGGAAGGTCAGCTTTCTTGAATATGGTGGAGAGAAGAGCTGCCATTGCCAGTCAGTTTTTGCTTCACAGACTCAGGTGATGCCCTTGCAAATGAACAGGCATGTCTAATGTAGCAATTTCCAGAGTCATAACATTTCTTGTATTTGGTTGAATGGCGTCAACACACAGTCTCCATCTGATTTACCACTTCTTGTCCAGAGTTGCTACAATTTACTGGGAAAACATAATCTTCCTACACAGGGGAGGTGAATGATATGGGATAGATTTCAAGATCTGGCCTCTCATTTGTGTTCAATCATTGCCACATGATGATGCTAGCTGCAGGCTAGCATGTGCGTAAACTGTAGCTAACAGAAATACAACTAGCATACTGCCAAAGCCTTTGAGGTAGAACTCACTTTTTTGAATGTATGTTTCACATGGTCCAAAACACTGAGTGTAAATAGACATTCCAGTAATAACACTGTAATTATTTGTTTCATAGGCCAAACTGAACAAAACAATTAATTTACTGAAGTGAGCGTCCTCTACTGAACAGTTTATGATATACACATGTACTATCTAAATGCCTCTATGTCTGCACCCTATATTTGCAGTTATACTTTGTTCTACATCTTTATATTATGAAAACAGGGTTGATGGGTTGAGTGTGTAGGTGAATCTTATTTCTCTGACCATTTATAATAATAGTCTGCCCCTGATGTACATGAGGATTCTATGCACGCTGACATCCATCCTTTTCTCTGTCCAGCTGTCTGTTAGTCAAAGGATCCTTTGTGGGTGTATGCCTGTTTTGTTAGAGTAGACAATTAGCTCTAACACAGATGGGATCCATACCATGAATATGTCTGTCTGTGTGTTCTGTGACTTGCATAGTTGTATCTGGTAAAATGAAGGAACTGGTTTGTCTAGATAAAAGATTTTTGATTAATTTTGGGGCATTATTATATGTGGTAGAGTTTCTAAAATCTGGATCTCATAAAATAATGTCTTGACATTCTTCCCCTGTAATTGCTTTTGACCAAGATTACCATAATTTTGTTAAGAGGCACTTATTTTTGGCCTGGAACCACGGTGAAATGAGAAGAGAAGCAAAGCCAGTAGCGCTGTATGTCCTTGAGCCTGCATTCATTGATGTTGCTTTTGACTTGAGGCTTAAAGTTAGACTGTGTTTACCATCAGTTATGCCAGTTGTCCTTTTGTGATGACGTACTGTTTTTCCTTTAGAAAGTTTGGAAAATTAACTTCTTATCAGCAATAGGCAGCGAGATAGCCAGCAGTTATGTTGTCATGAAATTGTTGGCAAATAGTCCGTGTTTCTTGTAGTTGGTTCCAGCTTTGCTCCCGGTGATTGTTTTGACAACTTAACCTTCCTGGATATTTTATTTGGATTATTTTATCCAATTAAACTGTCAGAAACAAGAGTTATGTCAGCAATAAATCCAATTGTTCAGGGGTAGTGGTTGTCATATTTTGAACAAATTATAGCTATGACGAGTGAGCTTAATATTCAGACATAATATGTTTGGCTGACTCTCTGCATTCTGTTTTATTCTTTTTTTTTCTGTACCATTTCGTTACTCTGCTATTACTGCTGTCACCTCATTTAAATGATTCAGACAGTGTGTTAAGCCAATCACACATAGCTCTTCGCCCCAGAGGAGTCACGTAAACAACTGACCCATAGCTCATTCTGTCTTGTGGTGCTCAACTAACTCTTGTCATCAGAAGGACAAGTACAAATAAACTGTTATATGTTAAGTATATGCGTCTTTAGTATTCTAAACCAATTCAGATGATACCGTGTTTGTCTCTATTATACAGGTAGGTCTGTTTTTAAGGATATTTCACATACAGATTGCTTTTCTGTCACACTGCTGACAAAATAACAGAAGCACATACGTACATCTGAATGTCATTTCACCTTGTGTTTGCTGTGGGTAATCGAGGCTCTGCTCTTTATCTCTTCCTGAACAATCTTGAGGCAAAGTCCACACCTGCCAGTTTTCACTCCTCATGTCATCATTCCACACAGCACTTTTCTGCGTATCGTCATAGTGCACCACAAATATCAGGCCTCGGTGATGCCTCATCAACTCAGTAGGAGCAAGCCAAGTCTACACTTGCAACAAGTGTGAGAGGAAATTTTCTTTTCATCAGGAAAGGCTTTATCTCTGTCCACCAGCCTGTACCAGGCAAAGATGACAATTTAACTGATGATTGTTTTAGTCCTGATTCATTCATGCGTAGTGGCCAACCGCCTGCTTACCAGCAATCCACTATACTTATATATATATATTTTTCCCCATCCATCTATTGCCCACATGTGGACTTCTGACCCAAATTCCAGTGTTGGAATTTTGTTTTTCCAGTCTATACAGTCAAGAAAAAGACGCATAACGACCTTGTCACTGGCTGGAGGGTGATTCATCTATAGTATAATCAGCTGAAGAAAGCCCTTCATGTGAAGCTTTAAGGGGTTCCACATGTAAGACACTGTGGTTTTAGGGCTCCTCTTTGGTTTCTTAGACATGTTATCTGACCATTTCCTGTGGAGGAGTTCTCAGTGTGTCCACCAGTTTAAGTCAGGTGATTACTTCACCTAACACAGCATCCTGAGCCGCAGAGAAAAAAAATATTGATGTGGCTATAGGTAATCTATAAGGAGAAAACAAGTTATTTAGAAACAAGGAGTACTCAATCCAGCTGTGTTCCTCTGGCAACAGTGAGGTTTCCTTTAGAATAACGGCAAGGAATTGTGTGCGTCTGTGTATGTCATCCTGAGTAAATGAGAACACAGATTAATAAATGTCAGAAAAATGTAATAAAATACTATGATATGCATCATCATCTAATTCAGCATAACCATGAAGAAAATGTGTAAATGCTTATTTATTTTTCATGGATCACATTCAGTGTGTCATTCAGGAGTCCATGAGTTGCATTTAGCTGTTGTACGTTATGAGGAATAAAAGATTTTGATGAGATGTGACAGTGTTCAGTTGAACATTCTGAATTACATGACGCTACAACTTCCCAGCCTTCTGTGGCCCAATTTGCTTTTTGCTCACAGAATTGCACACAGTAACACTGCTTTATCTTTGTCAACATTTTTTGAGGATTTTTTTTTTGAGAAGGATCTACAAAGCAAAATAAGTTGTTGATGTTCTGGTAAGAAATCAGTTATTTCAGCCACCCAAGTGTCAAAATGGAAAAGTAATTTTCTGCCACTTTGCTGGATGGACAGGCACTAGTACAAGAGCTATGTTAGCAAAATACATTCATTTTTCCTTTTAATTGGACGGCACATGCCATCTGTTATATCCAAGTGATTTTTACTGGTGTGAGCAACCACTTGGTCCATTGTAATGTATTTGCTGGAGGGGTGTCAAGGAGCCTGCTGCTCAAGATAGAATGAAATGGTTTTTCTATCACTCTCAGCAGCATGACAATCAAGTATGAATACACTCAGGAAATGCACTGACAATCTGCAGAATTTACACCATCTCCACCGCATTAGTTGGTCAAAGTAAAAGAGCTTTTGGTGTTAATTGACTGCATGAACTGCTGGTTACGTTGAAGCAACTGAAGGCAAATAGGCAGTTACACTTCTCATTTGCCACATGTGCCGGGACTATTTTTGGAGCCACGGTAGATTTAAGCCACAGAAAATTGTAATGGTTAAAGTAATCATTTTGGCTGATTCCTTGCCAGAAAATAACTGAAGTGTAGAACCGATTAAATTGTGAGGTTCTATCCCTCCGCTCAAATTCGCCTTGCATGTTTTCTCAAGATACACACCCAGGTCTGTTGGTGGATGGCAGGAGAGAAGAAGGCAAGATTTAGGTGCCTGCGGGAATCCTTTGGAAGACCGGGCAGCCAAGGACTGGAACGAGGATGTTGGCGTGAGTTGACACAAAAGTTTAGCACATTGCTGATGAAGTCTGTTAGTCACAACAAAATGTGTGTTGTTTTTTTTTTAAATAACATTATCCCTTGTGTCCTTTTGTGCTCCTGCAGCTGTCAGAGACTAAAGTGTTCACCTCATCACGTGCACCTGCTGCCGAGAATCACATCACACCTGGGCAGAGGTAAACACCTGGCTCATCTGCAGTATGATGCATCTTTTATGCACCATAATTTCACAAGTTACTTTTATAAATGCTTGGTAGTTTCAGTTCTGTCTGTTTTAAATTCTGTCAGTAACGATAAAGCAACTTCACTTCTGGGTGGTATGTGTTACATAAATGTAATGTAAGAAGAATGTTTTTGCCCATAACGGTGTAGATTGGATGAAATTACACAAGTCTTTATAGCTTTAAGATGATCCTCTGAGGCTCATTTGCTGATTCATATTCCAGAAGTGAACATCATGGTCGGTCGGTGATTTACCGCTGTAAGCTTTTTTTTTTTTTTTTTTTTTTTTTTTTTTTGGTATTCATAGATTGTGTGCTGAAGCAAAGTAGCTGGTGTAGAGTAAATGTATATAGTTAGTGTGCAGCAGTGCAATAAAAGCAAGGATGTCTCACCACAAAATAGGACATTACTTTTCTCTTAAAGCCTTCAGGACATAAAATTAAGGATACCTCATTACTGTTTTTAAAAAGAAATTTAGCATATTTCTGTTCTCTTCCATTCAGAAATTTCTAAAGGGTGTTTTTCTTCTTTCATAGAGTCACAGAAAGGACCACCTTCAAAAAGCGAACATACAGCTCCAGAGAAAGTGATGCCGCTTCATCCATTCTGGGAAAACGCCGCCGTAAAACGTAAGGAGAGATAGCAGACTGGCGAAGAAGAGAGAAAGGGAGATCTCTCACTTAGTCAATCAGTGCAAATAAACCTCAAATGACTTTGAAGCACGTCAAGATGTTTTGGTTTTTTTTTATGCACATTCCTGTCTGGCATTTCTTTGTGATACTCGGAAGTTGTACTGTTTTTTCATGTGTGTGTGTGTCTTGGTAGTGATACATTTTTAACTGTATAAGTAATGTTTAACATAATTTGTAGTCTTGTGCTCCATGATGAGCTTTGGCCTTCAGTATTTCATTAGATTATGGCGATCCTCTACCTCAGGAGTAAAAGGACTATGAAATCAATACTTGAATTTCATTCAACGCGTTTGAGTGTTTTTAAAGATTTGCTTTGGTATTTTTTGATTTAAAGTGGACATAAGCAAACATAATTTGTACAGCTTGTAGCCAACCAGTCAATATCCAGTTTTCTTTTGCTGCTTGTAGTTTTAATACTACATTATATAATTTTTATTTTTTTATTTTACTTAATTCCATTGTTTGTATCTGTTACATGATTTAAGTTGATAGTTTTATAGTTCAATAGTTTTGTATAAGATCACTTCAAATGATCACATGTGAATTATGTTTCAACGTTAACTGCCCTTGTAGTCACGAATAGATGTATACATTTTTGTACATAATGTACAGATCGAAACTTCTGGGCTTTGTTGCTGTTGTGTACTCATTGAATTAGCAAAAATGCATAAAACTGCACTTTTTTTCACCAAATGTCTAGATGTATGCGTATTTGCTTGCACATCAGGACTTTCCCCTCATATTTGGGTTCTTGTTTGGCCAACTCAGATTCAGAGTTAAGTCACTTGGGATTCCTCTGTCATTTCCAATTTCAAAGCATGCAAAAAATCTGTAGCTTTCAAATGGATTGTTTTCTTTGAAAGAAAAGTAAGCAGGGTCAGTTTAATTTAATAAACCCCAGGTCAAAGCAAGCGAGTGTGTAAACACTTTAGAAGGGGAGGTGGTGTTTATGTATATGTGCATGGGAGAGTGAGCAGGAACACATTTGGGACCCAACCTTGATTGAAAACAGAGCTTGCCCGGAGCCTGGACAGAAATGTGCTGCTTCTGACTCACTTGTCTTTCCCCTCAGACCAAGACATCACTGGACTCATATCAGTTCTCCTCATTATATCACACACCTTAGATCCCATTGCGTCCTGACTTCTTTCCTTTACAATGGTGCTATTTGTTTCTGACTTAATTAGCAGGGATGTGCATGAAACCACAGAAGAGTACCAATTGGATAATGATCCCTGGCTTAAAAGCAGTAAAGCAGGCAGTGACATCATTGATTCATAGAGACTGAGCCCTTTCAGTCGGAGCACTCTCACTGTCTGTCTAGGTGACAATGTTGAAAGAGAGATTTGTCATGTGTCCAACACAAGGTGCAACGAATTTTAAATCTCATAAATCTGTGGTAATGATACCCTTCCCTGGTTCTAATCTACCTTTGCTCATGTTCCAAACACTTTTACAGCCGTGACAGCCTTTTGTGACCGGCAAAACCCCTCCTAAGAAGGGATGACCAATCTGAATGTCATGGTGAGGGATCAGTGAGATTGTTTCAAGAGGGCAGAGTAGCAGGCCAACAGGGCAAATTAACCCACAGGACTGACTGTTCTGCATGAACTTCTCTGACTGCAGCTCTCATTAAGCTCAGCCTCAAGGACAAAATGGCAGCAATGTTAACAAGCCTTTTAGGCTTAAAAACCTTTTTTCTTAAAACAAATGAAATGACTAATTTCACTTGAATGAGGAATTACCCAGAGGCAAGTATGGAGGGTTGCCTCACATTTAGAAATGCCCATGTTTTTTGTTTTTTTTCTGGAGGAAGCAATTTGCACAGTTATAGGGACCAAAAACATTCTTCATTTTTGCTTCATTATCTCTGCCAGACGTAAGCCTGGAGGAAATCATGTGTTGTGTCCATGTGTCCATCTGTCCGCAGCTAATGTGGCATACAACCAGCCCAATATTTTTTGGGCACATTTATGACTGTATGCTCAAGGACCTCTTGTGGACGCAGTGATTCACAATTGTTGAAAAACCTTTCTTATAAAGTGTTTTATTGCTGACTCCTCTTAACCGGCTGGTAGGGGCAGCAGGTGAAAAGTTTGGACTCATCATCCCCTTTATTGTTACCTTAATAAGTTTATACTGTTAGGCAAACCCACAAGGATGCTCAGGTACAATAAAATTACACTATTCTATGCATCTTAAAAAAAACTCAGACAATACATGCCCCCAAACACACTTGGTGAAGATCTGTACTCTGAGTGCATTTGTAGTGTTTTTATGGGTTTTTTTGTTTGTTTGTTTTTTGTTTTGTTTTTTTTTTTGGGGGGGGGGGGGGCAAAGCAAACAATTCTTGGGTAGTAAATAAAACAAAACACACAAAATCTCCAGACATTCAAACGTGTTTTAGGATTTATATAAAACTCTGTTGCTTTGAATAATAATTTATCTAATATGGATTTTCCAAAGAAGAAAGGTTTCAGTTATATTATTAAAGACTTTAAAGCTCCCCTCTAGGCGTTTTTTTTTTACAGCATATAAAAAGCCTCTGCTTGGAATAATAAATTGTTGGCCATTGTTTTTCCACAAATAATGTTCAGCTACCATGTTACAAATCTTTAAAATGGCATCTTCTCCTTCTACCTCTTTAAAAATCCAGAAGCTATAAATATACAAAGAAGTTGACTACTGGATGCAAGACGTCTCCTACTTTACTGTAAAGTCTATTCTCAGTGTTTGTACTCTGGAGGCTTCAAGTTTCCACATCACACTTGTGTAAGTTGAATACTGGACCAGGTTTGGCTCCAAACTAGTTGTGATGTAACAGATGTACATGAAGTACAGATGTAGGTACACACTTTAAACTCAGATTTTAGGTGAGCGCAGAGAAACTGTCTTCCTTCAGCAGATGAATGTGAAAACAATCTTCTAGCGTCAAACTCTGCACATACATCATTCTGCACAGTGAAACTCAAAGATCCATGGGAAGTAACATTAACAATGTTTTTAAACATTTTAAACAATAAACAAAATATATTTTGAGCGGAGGAGGATTTAAAAAACAGCTTCTCCCAGTTCTGATTGATCAGTGTAGCTTAACTAGCTTCACTGGCATAATTAAAGTAAGGTTTTAAAATAGGTTGTACTTTCATTAAAACAAGTCAAGATGTCAAGCATTATCTCCCAATGCAGAACATTGCAATTTACTTTTGTATGCGACACATTCTCTTGAAAATTTACCACCTATTCTTATTTCTCTCTTTCATAAGCTATTTATTTTGGCTGAAAATTAGAAATTCAAAATAACGTGAGGTAGAGACATAACAAATACAATTTATGGTAATTGATTCAATCCAGGAACACATTTCGCTGCATGTCTTTGTCATTTTTTGACAAGTGTTCTGCAAGTTGTTTTTTAAATTTCATGACATTTTAATGCAATGCTATTGTACATTGGATTTCCTTTTTAAAATGCAATGTCAAACCTAGTATATGTAAAGAAACTGTATATTCTGAAAGATTTTCCATCTGCTATATCTATCCGCTATGGTTTTGGCAGGATTATTATGTTGGACTTGTCAAATATAGCTTAGATAGAAATTTGCACACAGAGAACTGGAATTTGTTGAAATATGGCCTGCAGTTGCTGCAGCTGAATGTTATAAGTCAAGCTTATATCTCTTAATTATAGTCTCAATGGGCATTATAATACCCACATTATGAGATAGCATATAAAAACTACTCTACCCAAACATAGACCCTAGTAATGATAAGGAAAAAGTCACATGGAACACAAGCAAAAAATTAAAAAATGAACATCAACAAGAATGTTGAGACTGAAGGTTCATTCTTGATCTTGGAAATATCAGCTTAACTATAAAATATTCAATACATAATATCCACACAACTGTGTTTTCTGAATCTCATTGCTGTCTTTTGAGGATGCAGTTCTCCAGATGACTAACTCACTCACTCATGTACCACTTTGGTTTGTTTGTTTGTATAGTTTGAAGGAGACAGATAACAGATGATGTCTGCACTGTAGAATCATAATGTCACATCACCTGTGAAGAAATACTTGGGATGGTCCAGTGGAATTTTGTAAATGGATAACAAGTCCTGAGCTGAGCCTGGGAAATAAAACGTCTTGAAGATGTGTTGTATTTACCCAGGCCAGGACAGGTTAACAAGGCAAAACACACAGTATGTGGACATTAGGGTTATCAAGGACATTGATCTAGTCTTCTTTGCATCAATATTTTGATCTACTGGTCGTTGTGGCCACTGTTACGACCATGTCACCAGACCTCAGTGACTGAAATATCACCAAAACTAGTAAGAATGATGACCTGAAATAAAAAAAAAAAAAACAAGACCACGGCTGTAAAATGAAAGGAATGTTCCATTATGAGCTTTACTTTAAGGTTGCTGATTATATCAGCACTACAGTATTATTTCTAAACCTTTATAGAAAGATCTAATCTGAACAAGATGCAAGGCTGTGGGTCTCGTTTTCCTTCAACCTTACTAAACTTAAGTTACGTAATAGTTTTTTAGTTTAGTATGAAATATAATTTAACTAGAACTGTCATTCAAGTAAAGCAGTAGTTTTCAGTTCCATTCTTCAGGATGCAGAGCTTGTTTGATTGTTTTCATCCTTTCAATCAAAAAGGAAATGATGATGAAGATCTCTGCCAAAAGAATGCAAATAACTACTTGGTTGGATGAAACGCCTACAGCACCGGCAAGTTCATATTCACTGCAACAGACTTGAAGACACAGTAGGAGACATAGATAAAGGAGAGTTTGTTGAAATCTGCCAAAATCCATAATTAACTGAATCTCACCAGACAGACTGTGTCCATAATAAATATCAGCAGACGTGTTATTTGAGACTGAATCAATCTATTCACATTCCTATTTCATCCTGTATTTTCTTTGACATCTTATTGTTTTGGAAGGACCCACTGTACAGTCTTTATGCTGACTTTAGCCATTATTGAGCTATTTGACAGCTTCCAGCATCTTTGTGGAGTTTTCAAATAGGTTAGAGATTGCTTTTACTACTAAAAGTCAGATTAATATGCAGGCCACTATCATGCTTAAGACGAGCATATACCTGCTTTATTTTTTTACCAGTGGTAATGAACGTCATTGATCAGTTGCAAAGTATGTAAAATAAAAGCACTCCTGCACTCAAAGCACTCCTGAGAGTGCTTTGTTGTTACCTTTCAAAGGGTGAGCACTTTGATAGAGAGATGCAAATCCTCTGCAATCCCTCATGTACTTGTCTAGACAACAATGACAGAATGATTCAAATTTAGGATTTAACACATTGCTGTCAGACTGAATTACAGTCATTTACAGTATCAAGCAGCTTCTTTGCTACATACAGTGACAGGAAGCTATATTATATACTGTTGAAACAGCCCAGAGTTATTTGCAACTTTGTAGCCCAGCTTTAGTATTCATCTGCGCCGTATACTGTGCACACAGTGTTTATTAATAATATTAATGTTATTTTATTAAAGAATGTATATTGTTTGATGTATTATAAAATTACTTAAGCATTTACTGGTGTCTTTCTGTCAAAGCTGGCTAAATTCTTCTGCTCTGAGTTCGGTGTTTGATTTAATTCCACTTAGAAGTCTAAGGCATCTCAAACTTTGATTGTAAGATGTTCAAATAGTAGATTGCATTAAGATAACAGTGCATAACAGAACAAGCTACAAAGTATCTGGACACACCTTCCTCACAGTGTTTAAGACTTGTCATGTACTATCAGCACTGACCGAGCTCCGTTCAAAAGCATTTCATTTGATAAGAATAAAACAGTCAGTCTGAATTATTTTTTGACACGGCCATCCAACTGAAGGATTCCAGTTCTCCTTTCATGCGTTTACAGTTTGATATAAAATGCTCACTGCGTCACACAACTTGAATCTAACATTTAAGTACCATGCCAGATGGGAGCATGGCAATTTAGTTAATTGTTCTCGAGGTGAGGGTAGGATCCCATCAATGGTGCAATTGCAACACAGGCATGTTTTAATGATTTAATGTGGGCTGACAGATGCTGGATTTGAGGCAAGTGTTGAACAAACACACAATATGTCTGTGATTTGGTGAATTCAATCTGTTTTTGTGGGTTTGAGAGCAAAGCACATACATACCTTTCAGAACAGATACACACCTTTATCTAATGTTCCTATTGGCGTAACATAATGTGATGCTCCACTGTAATGGTACATGGCTAAATTAAAGTATGTGTAGATGACTGTAGAAGTTATACAAGGTGAAGAAACCTACCTGTATGTACACCACTGCTTGGAATAATGTGTCCTATTTAATATGCAGGTTTCTTTGTGTGGGTTAAAAGAGATGATCCTATTAGGCTCCTGTATCAATCCTGAGCAGGACACTGTTCAGGGATTTGTGTGGGTTTTTGCAACAAAATGACTATTGTTACACAGACAGTATTGAGAAATTTGCATGAATACACTAGAGGATCCCTCATACTGAAGTGTGATTGTTTTATATTAGTTTTCTCCCAGATAACAAAAACAAAGTCTGCCATCAATGTTTGTCAAATCCTTTTGAATTCACTTAAATGCTCTTCCGTATTTGTGTTAATCTTGAATGGCATTTAGTTAACGTTAGATGTGATTACATTTTGAATAAGGCTTCTTCATGCATCAGTCATTTTAGCTCTGCACTGTAGTGAAGCATTGATTCAGTAGGAGGTGGGTATGTCATTGTATGCCAAAAACTGTGCTCACAGTAAGATTACGTGACTCAAATAAGATGAATTTTGTGAAATAAAATCTTGATATTGATACAGATACTAGAGTTGGTTTTCCTGGCAATTAAAATAATCTTGTAGTTTTTCCAAGCCTTGCTTGTATACTATTGAAGCCAGTTTACTGTATCTAGTGCCTAGCTTTGTGATATCAGAGTCAGCCTAATGATGAGTACTCAAATCTAATTGCTCCTCTGGGAGAAGTAAAAGTTTGTTCAATAGAATTATAAACCCACATTTTTGTTTATGGATTTTATGGACTGAGAGATGTGAATGGGTCACTCAACAGCAAGTTGTGTAATCACTTGAGAGGCCTCCTTTCGGCTGGAAAAGTAGACACAAACATCCTGCAGCACTTCAGTGTCATCGGGGCAGGACACTAAATACCCATCTGCTCTGGTTCTGTTGTGCTGTAGCCGACTTTGTGCTTTGACCTCTGTATGAAGAAAAGCAAGGAAGAAAGAGAACTTACAGAGATCAATAGAGTATATGACTACAGATCACTTCCCTTTGGTATATTTATGCCTGGAGCGTTGAAGCAGTATAGATTGACCCTGCATTCAAACTCACATTTTCATGTGTGTTGTGGTTTTAACTGCAAATTTAATCGAAGGTTTGACAAATCTTCTACCACTAGAACATTTTTTTTTATCTCTTTATCTTTTTTATCTTCTTGTTCAGGGCTTTTGCTGTTCTGTCAGTGCTTGTTATCAAGGATAATATCATGTTGAGAGACGTCCTCCAGACGAGAGGTTAATTAGAGGTGAAATACATTATCATCAAGGCTTTTTTTTAATTGAAACATGACCAGTTCTTACCTCCTATAATCATAATTAATTTTGAAATGAGCCCTCATGTATCAAGCCTCTTTCTTGAATCCCACTCTGACAGGTGTTGTAAAGTGTATTAAATCTATATCAAGTGCAGTTAAAGCTGTTCATTGATAAGCTTTGCTCTCCTGTGAAAACCATGTATCTCCAAAACATAAACCTTTCCTGAGCTAGGAAAACAGCCCAGTTTTTCGCTTTGTGTCATAGCTTTTCTGATTATGCAGTTGTTTTTTTTACTGGTTTATTTATCTTTAAGTCAAAATTTTCCCAAACCAACCAAAATAGTATAAATGTGTTGTTGTTTTTTTTTCAGTAATAGCCATTTGACGTATTGATATTCTATAATTACCTTACCTTCGTATAGTAATTTTCATTGTTGGTTGCAGAGTCTGCCATTCTTGTGCTTTACTGGCCTCACATGCATGATGGATTCACAGGACAATCCAGCATAATTTTGTCTTATTGATATCAGCGTTGCTGTTCACTGTGCTAACACTGTATCAGAGCTGTGTTAAGTTACTGCTAATGCAAATCAAACATTTTTATAGGTATTTGTCATGTGTTTGCCACGGAGGTTACTGCTGACCACAATTGTTTGTCAAAGATTCAACCAAAGCTACTACTAAATCATTCACCAAAAAAAAAACAAAAAAACAAGGTTATTTTGTAACCTTGTTTTTTTATTTTATACAGTGGATCAGTTTTAAATATTGCAGGGAGTGATGGAATAAGAGGGAGCAGCTACAGAGCTGCAGGCAACCAGGCTGCACACTTCCAACTCCTCAGCAAGTTAACCTACTCATTCAAGGGTTTTTCTTTATTTTTACTTTTTCCTACATTGTAGAGCAATAATGAAAACATCTAACTATAAAATGACACACATGGAATGATGTAGTAAACACAAAAGTGTGAAAGCAAATCAAAATATGTTTCATATTTTAGATTCCCCAAAGTAGCCACTGTTTGCCTTGATGATTTTTATTTACAGAAGATGAATACATTCCTCCATCCATCTGTCTTCCCATAAGTCCATGCAGCTGGACATGCTGCAATTTGTCACACTGTTGGTGTTCTCCACTGTCATCCTAATAGGTTTCCTGTTGTGTCGATTAGCACAGTTTTCTCTGATTCATCTCTATCTTTATTGTGAGCTATGTGAGCACTGAAAATTATTTTTTGAATTGTGATTGTGGTCCAACCAAAGACACATTCTGTGAACTCTATGTACTGCCAGTGAAACTTTCTTGCTATGATCATGTACACAGAGACTTCCTCAGAATATAATGAATTGTATTACAAAACAGGCAATAATACATAGGTCCTTCTGTGATGTTAAATCATCAAAATCAAGCTCAGCTTACGTTATGTAATAGTCTTGCTTTGCCACATCTCCCTCTGCTATATTTGCTGTTGCTGTTACTGTTTCAATGCATGGGAGGATAATCTTATACTCTCTTGTACCACCACCTTGAAATATGCATATGTGCCTGCAGCATCAACCATAATGCTTTACATGTGCAGAATCACTGGTGCACTTGGCTTCAGTCTATAGCGCATCAATTTATCAACTATTTAATTATTTAACATGACTTCCATTTTATCTTCATATTTGGAGTGAAATTTGATTATCTTTAAACTGTGCTAGATCAAAACACATTCTCATCATTTGAGCCGATTATTTAGGTTAGTGTGAGGATAAGATGTAATGCCGATGGAAGGCATAGAAGGCAGTGAATTGGGTCTGCAGAGTTTAATTCTTGTAGTCTTATCTTAGCAAAAGGGGAAGCAAATCGCAATGGGAAATCACTGGAGGGAGAACTGGGTTTCCAAATCATGGCAAGCCTGTGGATTAAATGAGTAGATTATCAATAAGACTTACATTTATATACTCAACAGCTGCTGGTTTAAAAACTGTCACATAGGAAAAAAGTTGCAGTTCCCCTCTCTAAAAAAAAAAATCATCCCTTTTAATGTTTGCCTATAAGGGTGTTGTGGCTTGATGTTTATCAGACTTTAATGTTCCCTTCACTCTTTATAGAACACACCACATCATTACAAATCACATCAGGCTGCTGTAACATCTGTCTGAAACGCCTCTTAGCCACTCCCAGTTCCAGTTTGTGTCTCACAGTGACTGGAATGAGTTGCAAAAGACTCTGGAATTGGACAATTTCATTTCTATCTCTGCCTACTGGGTCTGTTTACGAGACATTTCCTGGCATACATGCAAGTGCTTCTCAACAAATAACATCTCTGCCAGAGCTCCTGTACTGTACATCCCCCCCACCCCCCCCCCCCCCCCCCCCCCCCACCCCATATATTATAAGCGTTCTGTTTTTCCTTGTCTCTCCTGCGACCCTATCATCACTGTTTCCCTCTTTGCTGGCTGTCAGAAGCTGTTCTTAATGCATTTGTCTGGCATTATGCAAAGGTTAAACATAAATAGAGGTTAAATAAAAATAAATATTGGGGAACTCAGCAGGAAATTGAAAACACCAGGACAACCATACATGCCCTCCAGGACTGGAGCCCTTCTGGGTGAAGGTCATGAGATTGATTTTTTCTTTTCTTTTTTAGCAGTTCCACTTACTGACTAACCCTTCTTTTTTGTGTCATTTTTTGGCATTTTTCATGTTTGTGATGATTCCTTGGTGGACAGTTAGACCATTATAAGCAGACATTCAGAGATTAGATGAACACGAAAACCATCTCCTTGTACATAATCAATTTATATTTATGAAGTAGAAAGAGAAAGTAACATTGCTGTCATGATGAAACATGAAAAGATTTGACAAAGTAAAGAATATTTTTATTTAATGAAAAACAGCAATCTTTTCAGATCTGTAAAATTGTGGTATTTTTGTATCCTTCTCAAAAATCACTCAACAGTCACAGTATGAGGAGTCTTCCTTCTTGGGTTTTCCTTGATGATTTTCTCCAAGTACCAACCTCAACATCTTTCAGGCACTGTGAATACTGCTTCTCATTATAACAACTGGGTTAAACACTAAAGTAACCACTTCCTGTGGGCCAGATGATTTTCCTGAGGTAAAACCTGCTGACAGTGTGTGGTGTTACCAGCAGTAAATTGAGACATTTTCAGACCATGTTTGACGCATTGGTGTGTTTTAATCTTTACTATATCAATCATCAAATAAGACAACGATAACATTCATATCAGAATATCATAGTTTATTCCTCTAGTATAACCCAATAAGGAGATTTAACAGTTTTCTTCTGTGTCATATTCTGTTTTTTTCAAAAGTGGATACAGAAGAGATTTTTGAGATGTGTCCTGGCTGGGTTTTCATCCATGATGTTATTGTTACAGCTAAAGAGCCACCACTACACTTTATATTGAAGAGCATTAATGTTGGTTCAGGTACACTGAGCAACAGTGGTGACTCATATTTAATGTTTACCTGTGCAGTAATGTTAGTTATTATTAATAATGGATAAGCTTCAAGTTTTAAAACTCAGAAAAAAAGGGTTAGAGTAAAAAACAGATGTATCTTTGAAGGGATAAGTTACAGGCTGTCTTGTAAAAGGTCAGAGAAACTTTTCTTTTAGAGGAGCAGTGATCTCTGCAGGATGTTTTTTATGAGGATCTTTCTTAGTATTTGTCCTCATGGTACTTTTGTTTGTTTTCTTACATATTCCAGCAGTGTAATGCCTGTCTATCACATTATTGTAGGAGTAAAGACCTGCGGTGAGGCATCCTACGCCTACCAATGTTTCCCTGTATCTCCGACACGGCACGCAGCGGATTTACCGTTGTGAGAAACCCAGCTGTCCTTCCAGAGGGCAATGTTTCATTTGCTTTCCTCTCATCTGCTGATGTGCAGCAAACAAATAATGTATTGTTTTTGTTGCCATTTGATCGAGGCTCAGTGGGGTGGAGGAGTGAGCCATCTCTTAGCTGCTGTGCAAGGATGATGTGAGATTTATAAAACAATGAAACCTCACAGAACATTTACATCAGCTTTATTTAAGGATTATTTCAATAAAATGAAAATCAATTTAAGATTAAAAAATATCCGTAATGGGTGAATGTGGTGAAAAAAAAAAGATTTGCAGAGTGATTCTGAGAGCTTAAGCTTACTGTATGTTTGGTTTTATAAGCAGTGAAAAGTGAATCACTGCTCAGTGTTTTTTTCTAGACTGCTGACATTTCGACTGAGTTGATTTTATTAACTCATGCATTGCCATTTTCAGAAATCTGGCTGCCTCAGTGATGTGCCCCTGAATGATCTCTGTCAGAGCGTGAAATAGATAGACAATGTGTTTTAATAGAGCCAGATCACAGCGCTTTCAGTTGTCAAGGGGATTGTAAATAGTGTAATACGACGGGTGAAAGAAAACATCAGCTCTGTGTTAATACGTTCAGAACATTGTGCATGTAATCATTTCAACTGCTTGTAAATTAAATGGTTCCTTGGAGACAGCACACAGTGTTCATGTTGTCAAATCTATTATCTGCAAGAGGCTCGTCACTGGGGGCCAACTACATAATCCTGTGTGTGCCACAACATATGACATTGCAACTGTCCACAGTTACCTTGTGTTTTATTTGATGTACGTTTTGTACTTTCTACCGTGTTTCATCATGCTGCAGGATCAGGGAAGAAACATTTAAAAAGGATATATGCTCTGCCACCTGTACTGATAGATGCTTCAGGGTGACAGATGTCATTTACATCCATAAACTTCCACTTACTCCTCCTAGCTGCCACCTTGCCCTGAAAATAACATTGTTCATATAATGCTGCAAGTACATTCACCTACAGTTTAGCTTACATTTAGTACCTCTACTGTAACAATGTATTCCTTTACAGAATTTAGTTTCACAAATGTGAAACCAAAATAAAAATGTGGCACTGAGGAGCTATTCTTACTCTTTCACTTCTCTAAAACTTTGACAGTTAAATTAGCTCGTACAGCTGGAATATAGTCTAACTGAAAGCTATTAAATGTTGTTTTGCACATTTACTATTGATAGTGTAGTATGACATGACATTAGCTGTGGACATCAAATGAGAAACTGGCTATAGAAAATATAAAATAGCACAAGAACATTTGCATTCTCATTTAGTTTCTCTTAGCATTAAATCCTCTCTACAAATTGAGTTAATTTACTTTCCATGGTGTTCTTGTAATTTCTACAAACTATGACTAGAGCAGCCTCTTTTGAGTAGGTTGGCTGTAACATTTCAATTAAGACGCAGTGGAATGCAATGTCATGGGATTTCTGGATGGGCTAAACCACAAGGGAAATTTATTGTCTGACTTCCTGTTCTCTGATATGACAATCCCTTTCTGCTACAAGGAGCCTCTAAGCTCAGGGACTCAGTTTGAAGAGAAAAAGAGCCTGCAGGTACCCAGTTAGTAATATAATTCAGGAAACACTTCAGTAACTAAACATCCTGTGTATCAAGCAATGAATACTAATAGGACTAATTATAGAATGACAGTTGTTTGCTGCAGCTACAAAACCTGATCACGAGGAAAGAAATCCTGAAAAATATTCCCAAAACAACCATTTTTGTATGTGTGCAGTGCTCTGTTTGTGTAAACCTGTGCTCATTACAGACTCAGGCCCCAGAGCCCAGACTGCCACTCATTCTCATTCTCATTCATCAAGATCTACACAACCCTCTCTATCTGCCATCCGTAAGACAAGAATCATCCGCTTTTAGTCACAGCAGTTGCAATTGAATTTATCTATTTGTGTGAGTTAAAAGTTTTCCAAAGAACAGAGCATTTGGTCCTCAAGCACTATTTGACAAATGTTTCCCCTTTGCTGTCATCTTGTAATATTTTGGAAAATAGCATTAGTTACTGAAAATTGAATATATTCAAGCAGTTTTGGAGGAGTTTCATGAGTGCAGGATGTTAATAATAATAATAATAATAAAAAAGCACTATGGCTAAAAATAATTCCATTCTATTGGGAACCAAATACTCAGAAAATGATATTTTCAAATTCTGGTATCCGCTCTCCTCACTGGATACTATCTTAACCTCAGTGGAACTAATTAGGACCCCACATTACACTTGCCTGGAAATATTTCCTAGCCCCAGTCCCAAGTGGCAGCTCCGAACCAAGTCTGTGAGTTACACATAAACACAAAACAGCCAAGACAGACCGTCAATCTGATGGTACAACTGGCCACTATGACTCACACAGATTTTGGGGGGTATTCTTCTATAATAGAGTTAGGAGTTAATTACGCTGTGCCTGTAGAGATGCTGTGTATATGTTGGCACTTAACTTCTGTTTTACAGACAATCACATAATTACTTAAGTTCCTTTCTACTAATGTCACAAATAGGGATGGATATTGTTAAGATTTTAATGGTACTGCTACTCTTACCAATACTGCCTATCAATCCAATCTGATCTGATTACTCTTATTGAAAGAGAGAGCAAAAAAAAGGAAAAAAATAACAACAGAATTAATTTTGCTTTATTTTTTTCATATGTACTGTATATAAATTGAGTGTCAACTGCAACAGTGTTTTGAAAAAATCACTATTAAAGACCATAATGTGATCATTGAAATGTAAAATAAATAAAAGAAACACTGCTTTGAAGCAATGTTTTGAACAAATCACTATTATAGACTCTATAATGTTGTAATGATGGAAATGTAAAACAAATTATTTCCTGTAAAAGAAAATACAATGCTATAGAGTAACATGGGTGGGGCATGTAGGTAGGCTGCAAAAAGCCTGACAGTTCTTCGTAGTTCTTCTGGAGAAAGATCAACATCTTTGCCTTCTCTGGCAGAAGTCAGGGCCTATATATATAGGCTTATAGTGTTCCCTGCAGTCAAAAATCCCCTCTCATTAGGGGTGGAGGAGGCTTGAGTGCAAAGTTAGCTTGTTGCAATGTTGGTGGGGAGGGTTCTCTTCTCCCTCCACCACATCACAGGATCTTCAGCCATGGGGATAGGAGGCAGGCCTTTGTCGAGCTTTAACTCTAGGTCAACATGCTCACTGAGGGTGAGGGACAAGGTGTTCTGTTGGACTGTCAATTCAACTCCCTGTCCTCCTCTGAGCTCCTCCAAGGCACTTCTTGTTTGTCTGTCTCTTCCATTTCTCCTCCTTCTCGTTCAGATTCCTCCTCCTTTTGCTGCTGCTCTGTATCTGTCTGCTCCAGCCTCTCTGACAGCCCAGCTCCTGTCATACTGGCCTCAACAACTGCCTCAGTCTGTCTCAGGTGGCATGACTCACTGGCTTCCCTTTAAATCTGGGGTTCATTGCTGTGGCCTCATGCAGGAAGGCTTGAATGTCCTCATCCTGAGAGCGCTGGGAGAGGTTCCCCCACACCTTCTCTTTGATGGTTGCTACAAATCTATCTTCATGTGTCACAGTGAAGTGCTCGTCCAGCTTTTAGAGAATGGCCATTCTTGAATGGAGAATGGCATTCTTGTTACATGACACACACAGTGTGGATGTGTGGAGGATTGTCATGAGCTGGACCATCTCCTCAGCCTTATGGAAATCCTCATCCTTCAGGTGCTCCAGGTTGTCCTTGGTCATTGTCTTTTGCAGTCATGGGTCCAAGGCTGCTGCTTGGATCGCTGGATACTGCTCCATGAACGTTTCTATCATTAGATGGAGCAATGGTCTTGACATCAAGTTTGAGTGAAACAACAACAAAAAACAACATAAATTCAATTACTGCAAACTTGAATACTGAGTTAAATTGTTAAATTTGGGAATTTCAAAATAATACTTCAATGTGTTGAACTGGTTTCTTACCAAGGAGCTGCTGCTTTTCCTTCTTTCCAAGACTGTTTTGGAGGATCTCTTGAACAACATGACTACTCTTATTTGGGCTGCCCATTTATCATTGGAAGTAATTTGGTCAATTTTCTGCACTGTCAGATTTAATGTGTACACGAAGCATCCTATTTTTAGGATGTGTAGCCTCTTGATGGCAACATCCATATTGCCAGCATTATCAAGAGTCACAGCTAAAACCTCACTGGACTTTATCTCAGACTCCTCCAGAATGTCAGAAATCTCCTCTGCCACTACTCCTCCACACTGCCCTGATGTGGAGGACCTTCTGTTTTACACTGCCCTGGCTTGTGTAGTGCACTGTAACAGTGAGATAGTGGTGCTGACTGAGGCTGGCCCATCCATCTGATGTGATGGCCAGCTTTGGCACATCCTTCAGCTCAATGATCACATTGGCCTTTACTATACCATACTCTGTATTTCACTATGAACTGAGTCACAGCTTGATGGCACTCATTCATCCTCTCCTCAGTCATCCTCCTGCTATCTGCAATCATGAAGGGTTTCAGGCTTGTCTTTGGGTTGGACCAGTGGTAGTAGAGGGAAGAGTCAATTGATTCCTTGTAGCTGCAACTTTAACAAAAAAAGTTGCAAAATCTTTAAATGGGTGCGTTCATAAATTCAATCTGACTATTTGATCTCAGACCAGAGCACTTTTATGCATTTAGTTCTCATCACCACAGGGTCTGTATGTGTGTGCATGTGTGTGTGTGTGTGTGCGTGTATGCGTGTGTGTGTGTGTGTGTGTGTGTGTGTGTGTGTGTGTGTGTGTGTGTGTGCGTGTGTGAAAGAGAGAGAGGCAGAGAGAACTGGCCCTCACCCCTTGCACATACAACAAGCTTCGAGAAGTCTCTCTTCTGGGAATAGCGAAAATGCAACACAGTCAAATCTCTAAATCTTATTGCAAATTAGAAATGGAGTTGGTGAGATAAAAAGTGCAAGATAATATTTATGTAGCCTAGATAAATAAGAAATCTATTTCCTTAATTTCTCCAATACCGAGAACAGAACGGATAACGTCAGAGCTTATCAATACTATGGTCTTTAATTATTTAGCCCAGGGACTGGTTTAATACCAGGTGTCAGTACTCATTCCTAGTCACACATAATTTTACAAAACCAAGAGGATGTACTCTTCTTTTTGGGATTCAAGTCTGTGTGCAGAGGCACATATGCTGGAGTTCTTTGTTTACATGCTTAGGATGGATGATATCACTCCTCCTTTGCACAGTCCAACAGGCCCAGTTCCACTGAGACAGTAATGGAATAGCTTAGAAATGAGCTTTCCTCATCCATCACTGCAGGCTCGGGTGGAACGTCATGACCTTATGTTTCTTCAACAAAATGAATGACCAGTTATGGCTTAAAGGTCCTTGTCTTCCATATGAGGAAATAATATATTGTTTTCTTTTATTTCTTTATTTTTTTAGTCTTACTCCTGTCTTGTCTCAAATATAGTGAGTACAGAACTTCTGCAGTCACTTTGGCCTCTTTCTTGATTCTTTCTATCAAGCGTGGTGTTGAGTTGTATTTTGTGATTGAATAAAATTAATCGCATCAGTAATTGATGTGTCCAAGTTCTTGTCCGTCAGTCATTTTTGAACACAACATTGGGATTTCAAATGGATTTTGATGTTATAGCATTAAACTACTCATATTCCATGCATGTACACATATATTTATGCAGTCTGACATTAGATTAAAATTCAGATTAATTGTGTGGTTTGTTTAAATTCACACTTTAATTTCACTGTGTGATATTCAGTCAATCATATCAAGTGTTCTGCAATTTAAACTTTAACCTTTAATGAGTTGTGTTGAAGTGCATTTTAATATCATGTTAAAACATTTAAGTATTACTTTCCAGTGCACGAACAGGCTCTTGAGGGATAAATGTTTTCCATTTCTTCTGTTAGCACACTTTAGTGTCTTATTGTCACTTTGTTTATGTAAAAGAAATGATCTATATTTGATTATCATCTAGCCTTATGATGTTTTTCAAGTGTATCCCTGATGATTTGTATCATTTCATGTTTTTTCAGGATCATTAATTTTTCAACATATGTGAAGGTTGCATTTCCTGTAATAAGGAGACATTATCACAGTTTTCCTGGAAATAATTATCACATAATTGAATAATGTGTAATCTTATTTAAGGCATCGTTTATCATTTTTACAGTGACTTAATTTGACTTAATGTTTAATGAAATCATTAGAAGGAAATCTACTTTGTGGTTTCCCACAGGGCATCTTTACTAATATAGCTAGTTGTAAAACAAAGAGAGTCTGGTCATAGCGGTTGAGATCACACCTCTGCACAAAATCAGACCCAAGCTTGGGAACAAATGCGTTAGAGTTAGGATGGGTGTGACTAGGTACAGTGGGTACAGTGGGTAACCAAATTAAAATGATTAAAGGTCTCTGCCATTGCCATTGTTCACTGCATTTGTGTAAAAGATTTCCTCTGTTGTTTCCAAATTAGTTGGACTGATATTATTGGCAATCATTTCAATCAGTCCAGTGATGCATGTTTATTGCAGCTGCGACTGAGACAAAACATTGTTTGTAATGATACTTAGCATGGATATGACAGGAAATTAAATAACATATAAAATCAAATCCAGTTAGTGTTCTGTGCTCCATGGTGCTGGCAGAGGCAGAAGACATCCATCAGTATTACAGAACTAAACGGAGCCTCCTAGAACATACTGCATGTGATTCAAATGCGAGACTGACTATAATCTGTACACTGCATTTTTAACAGTTTTTTTTGCACTTAAAGAATAAAATAATCAAACATCTCTACCTCCTTGTACATATATTGTTTGTGTTAGGGATGGGTAAGTAATAGTAATAGATGGATCAATTACACATCGAACATCCTAATCACCATATTCAGTTTCTCTGTGTGCGATTATTCAATCTGGAATAAAGTATATTACATGACTACTCGATCTGCGAAAAACCAGAGAATCAATATCCGTGGTGTTGGGCCATAGCTTCACAAAATTGTAATTTATAAGAGGAAAATTGCGATCCATCCGTCACTGGTGTTTCTTATTTCAGTGAAGGGTTTGGCAGCAAGGTGATATAAAATAGAAGACACAACTTTAAGGCGATTGATTGATTGATTGATTGATTGATTGATTGATTGATTGATTGATTGATTGATTGGTTGATTGATTGATTGATTGATTGATTGATTGATTGATTGATTGATTGATTGATTGGTTGATTGTTTGATTGATTCTTTGTTTGATTGGTTGATTGATTGATTGATTGATTGATTGATTGATTGATTGATTGACTGGAACAGTGTGCAGTTTGAAACATTATAGATGCACTGCACCAGAGCTTGAAGCTAATTTGCATCCATAGTCCCTGCCATGCTACCTTTAGGTAGTGGTTTTGTGACCATGAACGGACTTCGATAGTGTAAACTACACTGCCCCTCTGTTTTACACTGCCCTGGCTTGTGTAGTGCACTGTAACAGTGAGATAGTGGTCCTGACTGAGGCTGGTCCATCCATCTGATGTGATGGCCAGCTTTGGCACATCCTTCAGCTCAATGATCACATTGGCCTTCCCTATACCATATTCAGTATTTCACTAACTGAGTCACAGCTAGCTTTGAGCTTGTCTTTGGCTTGGACCAGCAGTAGCAGAGGGAAGAGTGAGTTGGTTCATTGTAGCTGCAACTTTAACAAAAAAAAGTTAAATCTATAAACGGGTGCGTTCATAAATTCAATCTGGCAATTTGCTCTCAGACCAGAGCACCTAATAAGTTTGGAGTCTTGTAAGGGAGTTTTTAGGTGATGGTGTTCCTAGCATCATTCAAATATCAACCCTTTGAAGGACCGCAAATGGCCACAAACATTGTAACAGTGCTGCATACCAGATAGGTTGCAACACTTGCCCCTTGATGGGTCTTTATTCAAGTACAACTCAACACATACAGAACAGGACATCACTTTTGTCTAGCTTTTCATCCAAGACTTTTTTGGCAAGGCTAATATTGTGCCAAGTGCTTTGAGGTTTTCAAAATTTCTTTGAACATAGTTTGAATAATCTACAAAGCAAAATAAAATACAACCAAAGTCAAAACATAAACACACAAGAGGATGTGAAGGACAATTGCTACTAGCAGCTTCAAAAGGTGACCCACTGTATCTATTTATCCACTTTGTGCTTAGGATCATTTGAACATAAATTACTCATGAAAACCTTGTGTGAGAAAGTATCAGGGAATCCTGGGATCCATGAAAATATTAGTGAGTATAGTGAGAGAATTGCAGACTTTGCTCTGCGATTCTGCAAGTCTCTCACCATTGTATGGTATAGATAAATACACTCACCACCCACTTCATTAGGTACACCTGTACAATCTAATGCAATCCAATACAACAGCTCTGCCATCAATCCTACATTTACACAGCTTACACATTTTCAGGTGATAAAGGTGATAATTCTACTTTGTGTTTACTGTTGAGGTTGTAGTGGGTGGTGGTGTACTGAAGTGCGTTATATTGAATGGTGTTCCTAATATTTTGTCCACTCCATTAACATACATGAGGGGGGCAAAATATTAGGAACACTTTTAAATACAGTATAATGCACTCCAGTACACCACTAGCACCCACTACAACCTCAATAATAAACATAAAATAGTATTATCATCTTTCTGACAATGTCAACAAAAACTGAAAATGTATAAGCTTCATAAAAATAGAATTTATGGCATAGCCGTTGTATTAGATTGCCTTAAATTACACGGGTGTTCCTAATAAAGTTGCTGTGTGAGTGTGTATTTCTCATCAAAATATCCACAAACTAAATCATCACTTTTCTGGTAGGCATGGTCCTTAAAACTGTGCTCACAATCACCTATTTATGGAAGACCAAATGCATTAAGCAAGCTCAAAGATGAAGAATGAGATCACCATGGACCTAAGAGATTACTTTTTTGCTCTTAAAAACTCCTCTGAGGAAAGTTTTGAGTGTCCAGATGCAGATACAACGAAAGCCCTGTTTGGTTACATGATTAAAAGCTTTAGAGTTGAATAACAGCTTTGATTAAAAGTAAAACTGAAGAGAAAAGCCAAACAGTTGCTGCTCAGTGCAAAATTGCCATAATCAATTGCCATTGATTGAAAGACTGAAGAATGTTCATTTGAATTAGTAAGAGCGATATGCCTGGATTTAGTTTATTCATAAACCAACAAATGGTTAAGCTCCAGGTTGTTGTTCCTGTTCAATATCGTCAACAGCAAAACAAGTATTCCAAGATATTTTTATGGATGTCTGAGAATACAACTGGTTAAGGGACCATCCTATTCTCAGCATATATATATATATATATATATATATATTTGTTTTGTCCTTAAAAGAATAAGCACACTCATTAGCATGCAGATGGCAACACACTGAGACATATAGAAGATTTTGGAGTATTGCTTGTGGTATTTAAACCTGCATTAACTGATTTTTGGCCACTTGGGGACAGCAGAAACAAGCTGTAAGCACAACACTCAAAGTTGACATAGTTGTTGCTTACTTACACATCAAGCAGACACAATCAGCATTCATTTGGAGCCATTTTTCTGGCCTACCGGTGAGTAAGTCCAGTGTTCCTTCTCCTTTTAGCTCTGTTTTGGTTTTCACTCCTGTGTGTCTCTTTAGCTGCTAAATTCTCCATTATGTACAGACAAGTCGCTAACTTTGTCTGTCATTTGGTGCTGAGCAGGTTGTATGCAATCAGAGCTTTTTCTCTGAAAACAGCTTCCTAGACTTGAGAGTGAGTTGATGAGTGAACCAAAACAGTAAAGGTGCAGGCTGTAAAACCAAAACTATGAGCTAAAATGTGCTAAAAATATCCATAGAGCTGAGGGTTCATCACTACGATTACATTACACATATTGTTTGGTCTATTGTTAATCTAAAAAGTACAGCTTTAAAGACTGTGATTTGTTGGGTCCATACGCATAAAATGGGCTTTGTAAGCTGACTTAAGCTATTCTACTGACATTTGAGTTTGAATTTGATTGAGCTCATTTTAGCTTTGTATTCTCCCATCTGCAATAGAAGATAATGAAGGAAAATTATGTGAAATTCATCACCAGCACAATGGACACTCAACTATTTGGACTAAATGGAAAGCTTGACACTAACGCAGAGTGAGTATAATCCTCAGTCTTCTTCTTAATGGGGTGATAGAGGACTGACTAATAATCTAAATTTCACTTGCTAAGAGGATTATGTTTTGTTTCAACTAAATGGGATTATTAACCACTGATTCCATACTCTTTGGTGCTGGTCAGGATGGCTGGGCAGAAGTTCGCTTTCATGATTTTCATCCACTGTCTAACAATAACATTATTATACTCAAACAACTGCTGAAGCATGAAGTTGGAAATCTGGATGAACAGTAGTCATAGAAACAGAAGCACTGGACATAACCATAGATCTGATACAAAAAAGCACTCTGCAAAATCTCAAGGAATCTGTTAGATTTGAGGAGTTTTATAAGGGCATTTGTGACTAAATTTTGATTTCTAATATATGATCTCTGAATAGTGTAATACTTGCTGTAGGTAGTACATGTACATATTACAGGGCTATAGATGTACCAGTCTCTTATGTGGCATATTTAAACAATCTGAGGATTGTTCCTCCTCTATACACAAACACTGCTGTCATAGTGAAGATTAATTAAAAAAAACAGTTTTGAGAAAGGTGAGATGATCAGACCAACTATGTAAACAAAATTTGTGGTTAAAGCTGCGCTAATCAAATGTTCTGTTATTAAAAATGGATCAAATGACTATGTGTAATGAGAAAGGTGTCACTCATAGTGACGAACCTTGAGAGAATTATCACAGAGTCTGCAGTTTCTCCTCAGCTCTAAAACACATATTAGTGTATTTCAGCTCCTTGTTTTGGTTTTACAGCCCAAATGACTGACAGATAAAGTTAGTGACTAGCTGGTGAACATAAAGGCGCATTTAGCAAGTAAAGAGCCAGATATTTTTGATGTAATTATATTTGTTGGAAACCAAACCAAAGTCAAAAGGGGAGTTAAAGGACCAGTCTGTAGGATTTAGTGGCATCTAGGGGAACAGACTTGGCAGAAATGGAATATAATATTCATAAGTATGTTTTAATTAGTGTATATTACCATGAAAGTAAGAATTGTTGTGTTGTCTTTAACTTAGAATGAGCCCTTTCTATCTACATAGGGAGTGGGTCCCCTTCCACAGAGGCTGCCATGTTGCACTGCCATGTTTCTACAGGAGCCCAGAACAGACATACCAAACACTGGCTCTAGAAAGGGTCTTTGGCTTTCTCTCCAGGCTAGAGGGGTGGCTCTGTTCTCTCTGGTGCTGCTGGACCAAAACATGAATTCTGAAATGCTCCTAGTGTAGTATGACAGAACAAAACTGTACCACAGCTGGAGTTAATTATTATTATTGAATTAATAAAATATTATACAGGATTTAGTCATTCATGCTCTCAAAATAATAATTTGTGCATATAATTTATCAATTTATGCTCCAGAATTAATTTTCACTCTCAATTTAGCATACATTTTCACTTTCATGTCCCTTGACTTTGAGCTTAGACTAAGATATGTGGATATACTTGGGTCAGTGAGTTTTGGCTGTTAAACACAACTTTGGGTTATTTTTCAAATCCCTCAAATACAATTTACATTTCTTTGTCTTCTTCAAACTTTTGGCTGACTGAATGGGTGGAGCCAAATGAATTTGCTACCCTCTACACAAGTGGTAGAGTCAAAATACATATGATATTAAATCAAAAACAGAAATTAGAATTCATGTGTGCAAATGATTAAATCGAGAGCATGAATTATATAATTGATGCACAAGAAGTGTGGGCCCTAATAACTGAGCCGTGCACCTGAATTATTTTCTTTTTTCCCCCATGACATCTCCCAGGCTCCATATTTATATGTTAGTGTTGTGTTTACAGCATGTCCTACTGCCCTAAAGTGGCCAAAAAATCTGTTGCTTTAACGGTTATTTACTATTGAAAATGATTATATATAAAATGATGAATTTACAAAATAGCAAACTCAGAGGGTTGTATGTAGATATGAAAGAGTTTATGTTGATGTGTATAGATGATGTGTATAAGGTTGTTTTTGATATTCACAATTATTTGTATTTATTTTCTATCTTTATTTCATTATCTGATTTTATATGACTTATCTTATTTGATATGCACAAAAGCAAGCAGACAGCCCACAACAATAGTGGATGACAAATCCCTCACCACATCACAGATTCTCTTCTGTAAAAAAAAAAACAAAACAAAAACAAAAACATCCCTCATTATGTTCAATGTCCAGGTGTACAGCACAGGAAAATATTTTGGGATTATATTGTAATATATCTGAGCCTGGAGACAGTAAAATATGGAGGATATTTCTGGTAAGAAGGGGTTTTGTAAGAGTCCCTTTTTGTAAAGCAATTGTACTGTTTGTTTGTGGGT
The DNA here is from genome assembly GCA_029490765.1 of Euthynnus affinis. Taxonomy (NCBI): domain Eukaryota; kingdom Metazoa; phylum Chordata; class Actinopteri; order Scombriformes; family Scombridae; genus Euthynnus; species Euthynnus affinis. The sequence continues at coordinate 16,428,423 of CM055840.1, read as the reverse complement.
GTTGGAGCTGCTGAGATCAGACACATTTCAGAAAATGATTCTTGAAATGACCAACTGTTTGTTGGTCCTCCTGCTGGCATAAGTGTGTATCTAGGTCACTGCAGTAGCTCCACAGGTGTGACTACAGTATAAATGTGAAATGAAGGTTATGTACCATGGGGTTAAACCACTTTTTCATGTTTGCAGAGACCAGACATTGTAATTTCACAATATGTTTTTTAATATACAATGTATTATTTCCACCCACTACCAGGTCAGGATTTGCATATAATATAAAAGTGTTTATAGAGGCCTTTCTCTGTCACATATTATATATTATTTATTTGCCTGTTATTCACTGATTTCATTTGCATATTGATTGTATTTCTGTATTTATTTTGTTATTCAAATTTTAACAGTAATGTTATATTTGAAGGAAGAGGTGGGTGTAAGTTATTATTCAAGATACCAGTAAACTTGAACACTTCAGATTTACCATTGTTGGAGTAAACAACACAAGCCCAACACTTCCCTTAAAAGCTTTAAAATGCACTGACACATTCTACAGACATGAGCATGTCTGGTTTACTGATGGCGGCTTCTAAGTGGTTTTCTAAATCACTGTGACTTAGTGGCTGGTGGTAGAATTAATCTGACATGAACTACATTAGAAATGAGAGCCACAGGCATACTGCTGAGCAGATTTTAGATGCAGGGATGCAGTTTTTCAGGTGTATGTAATAGTGCCATAAACTCAAAAACCCCAGAGCTTACCTCCTGCAGCAATGCACGCACACACACACACGCACACACGCACACACACACACACACACACACACACACACACACACACACACACGCACACGCACACACACACACACACGCACGCACACACACACACACACACACACACACACACACACACACACACACACAGGATAACAAACAATACAATGGCAGCAGCTAACTTGTGTATTTGGAGGTAATGGTCCGAGAGAGGGGAGCCACTGGTATTTGAAAGAGCACTGATTATCCTCCCTCACGTACAGTTCTGTGCCAAGCCTGCTTGTCTTGATGAAATTTAAAGTCCTACAACCGAGTATCCCTTATCATTCTGTGTCTGAAAACCTTTTACTGTAGCGAACAGGATTACATTTATTCAAGTGCTGCATATGAGAAATGTGAATTAGCTAGTGCTTTAATCTCATTTTCAGGTACCGCAGGTAAATTCTTTGTGGATTCAGATTCCTATCTTCCCGTTGCACAGATATATCACAAAGCCTGATTGTTAAAGAGAAATTCAGCATAAATAGAAAATGTGTTTTGTTTGTGACAAAAGTGGATCACATTTTTGACACAAAAACACAGAGCAAGTTTGCTTTTATTTTACCCACACCTCTTTTGTATTTTAAACTGCAAATACACGTCTGTCATAGAGAATACTTTCACATTTCAAGATTAGTATTAGCCTTTTCCTTTGAAAAGGCATAGAATGTGTCCCATTTGTCCAAAAATAAGCGTCCATCGGTCAATCACAGTTGGTCATTTGTTCATAAATCAAATTTCATAATGCCTAAATGATGCAAACTAAAAGACTTTTCTTTTATAATACGTATGCATAGGTAGGGTGATCATGCAGAGGATTCCTGACTGTCAATGATTCATCCTGTTGTAGCCATCACAATACATTACATGATTACAACAACCATGTCTTGATAACATTCTGGGTAAAACTCCAGGTAGAACTTGTGCTTTCCTCCAGACTAAAAGATAAGAGATGTATTCTATTTTGTTTGAATTTAATGCTGTGCAGTAAGATTTATCAGAAGCAGTTCTGTGTCCACTATTTATTTTGTTTGCCTTCTGCATGTTTAAATGCTACAGCACACAGTGTATGTGCAGTAAAAGCTGTTTTTGCTTTATCTCAAAAGTGCACTGAAATGTGAGTAAAAAAGGGATTTATGAGGCATGGATATTTGCTAGTGGTGTGGCAGGTAGGAGATATCTTCTTATATTCATATTCTACTCCTTACTCTGAACAGCCATAAGAGACTCTAAACAATGTCACATTGAGGCTGTGATATATTGTCAATGTGTCCATTGCTCTGACACTGATGAGCTGAGGTGCTGTCTCCTCTGTTACAGCTATCCAAACAAACCTCTGCCTATTAGTCAATATCACACAGACTTTTTTCTCTCTGTGTGTTCTCATCATGCCCTTGAATTTCAAGGCTTTGAGATCACAGTGGAAATGGTTGTGCTCTATTCGTTCTGTCTTTCAAGATCCTTATTTGCTGCATTAGGTTGACTTTCCACCAAATGCTTTGAGAATTACTCAGGAAGAAAAGTATCGAATGATTACAACATTTTTAAAAATAGGTTAATGATCACATGATTTGACAATCCAAAACATGTAATGCTTTTTCAAATCATGTAAAAATCATGTAAAATCATGTAAAAGCAACTGATGCAGAATAAGTTATCAAACAACCACTGTAACCTAACATCCAGAGGACTAGCTGAGAAAGACTGTCAATATATTTTTTCCTTTTTTTGCCTAAAGTCACAGTCTAGAATCACTATCAGAGTGGTATATACTTTTTGTCTTGCTGCTTGCAATGTCAGCTTTACATTTCCACAAACTCTGAAGCTGGAAATCTCTTTCCACTTGATTCCCAATGTGTCCCTTCATTCAAGTGTACGCACACAAACACAAAAGCACTGAAAAAATAGTCAGGCAAGTAATCTGGTATTATGTAGTACTTATCTAAGTATATCTTCAATTTGTTGATGTATCAAGTCACTACCATGAATTAGATGTCACATTTTCAATACACTTTCCAGCTACAATAATCAGCACAGCATGGCGTGTTCATAAAATGGAAAAGGGAAATATAACAGATGAGATATTATTCATAATGATGACAGCCCTGATTTATTATACCAATAACAGCAACAGGAAGAGGAATATACTTTATTGGTCATAAAGTATGATAAGCCCGATTTCAATACTTTTATAAACTAAGGCATTGTGAATGTGGAAAACCCAATTATGTTTATCTGACATTACAGATGGTAATGAAGTGATTCACAATAGCACATCTCTAATCACTATGTTCTACCAAGTTTCCAGTCTTCACCCCTTTATGGCACGAGTCATAGGTAGCCCTTCAGGTTCTTTTTCTCAGCAAACAGTACAATTATGATTTATGGGTTATTGCTTGTGTTGCCACACTGAGTAAAACGTGTATTCTGTCCCACAAACATAAAACAGGCATTAGGTAAGGGGTATTGTTCACTTGTTTGTTTTATTTTCATTCAGAATTCACTGCCACTTCCTCCAAATGCCCTTCAATGTGGGCAATCCGGCATATTAGTAACGTTTCCAGACACACCACAGGAGGCCTTATCCTGTTATTGTTTTAGAAGCAGATGTCTCAGATCCTGACTTTAAAAAAAGCCCACGCAGAAACTCAGGAAGCTCCTGTAATGAAGCAGAGGATTCTCTCAGAAGTGAGGCCCACCTGAAGGACTCAGAAGAGAATGAGTTATTGCCTTCTGCAAGTTACAGCTCTCTCAGCTCTATGCTTTAGTGAGATATGTCTCGAGCTGCTGTGATGTATGACTTAAGGTCACTTATTGACACTCACTTAAATCTTTAAGCTTGTGAGACTCTGAAATGTGTGGCTATAATCTCAGAAATCACCAGCACCCGGTTTTCTATGAAGCTAGTGGTTCAGTGTAGTGCTTTAAGTGATGTTAGCATGCAGAATATATCACACACCCACTAATCTAGGAGTGACAGCACCCTACAGTGCGTTGGTCTACTTTTTGCATGCACCTCATGACATGGGATCACCGAGAGGAAAATGGTAGGCTGAGAACCTCATGTACTGAGTGATTACATAAGCAGCAGGAGCCAAAAGTATTAGCGTGCAGATCCTTTGTCTCTTACTTCATCAGTGGCTCGGTCTTGAACCTTGTCTCTAATTAGATCTGTCAACTCAAAGCCCAATATCTGTGGGAACGGCAGAAGGAACTGCTGAGCAACTGGAATCAGCCGGGGCAGGGGCTGCACAAGGTTCAGCAGCTGGAGAAGTAGGCGAAAATATCAATTTATTACTATAATATTCAAAGTAATCACCAGCAAGTCAAAGAAAATTTATCAGGGTTAATATATGATTAGATAAACAATAAACATTTGTCAACTTAAAATAAATATCCCTAAAAAACTCTCTCTAACACTCTATCTACACATGCAAGTTATCATTTCCATTGTATGAGGTTTTGTAGCCACATTGTTTTTTTATTTTTTTTATTTTTGATATTTTGATATTTTTTGATAGTTTGACAGCAGAGACTGACTGGAAACTTGTGGAGAGAGCAACACTGTATTTTTGATTTTCACTGGATCACTAATTAATCATTAATTCATAAAATATCTTTCAATTTCTATCATAACATTATATATGTGCAGTCTCTTAATTTACACCTTCTTGTTCATCATCACTCTGAGCTGGGCCTGACATTATATATATATATATACATATAAATATTTTTGAAGATGTTCTCCTAGAGCATCATTTTTTCCATCTGTAATCTTTCTTCCTTTCACCCCATTTCCTTGACAGTTAATGCTAACTGCAAAGATCCTGGACTTCTCCCCGCCTTGTCATCTTGATTTGCTTTTTTCATGGCAGGAATAGTCTTCCGTACTTCTCTTCCACTTTAGCATTCATTCATAGCAGTCTATTAGGCTTCTACTGTTGCAGCTTTCCATCCTTTGATCTGTCAGCAGGAACTTTAAGCCAGACCTCATGCTGTTTACCTCTTCACCTGAATTCACAATGCTTTACATGTATTTACATTACTGCCATGTTTATAATTTAGTGCTCATCCTTAACCATGGTTGACCGAATCTCTGCAGAATAACTGCTGAGCCATTATTAAACCTATAAACACACGCCTTACACTATACTGCGCCTGTGTCCTAGTTCAGAATCTGGATATTTCAAAGGATTCAGAACGCGAAGGTGGGCCCTTCAGAGGACCTGCAGGCCAGGCTGAACCTGCACCTCCTCTCCAGATGAGAAGGTTTAACTTTATCCTCACAGAGACCAGAACTAATGGTGTTTTACAAACTCCTGCAACTCCTAAAGTCAAGAAGTTGCCCCTGAGCTGTAGTGAAAAATAAATACCTGCAGTAAACTCAAACCAGTGTAGGTTTGAGGTAAAAGGTGTGACATTTAACTTCAACATATGATGGACAACTTGCAAATCTATATAAATATTTTTCTGTAAACACCCTGTGAGTTTTTTTTTTTTTAATTTATTTACCTCTTGCAGCAGCTTTTTCATTGGTGGAGTTTGTATTTACTGTGACTGATGACCACTTGAGCTTCCTGGATTTTACACGTCGATGAAGACAGAGTGGATTGCAGGATACTGAGGACTGCAAAGTAAATATAGGTTGTGTGCTCTGAATTCAGGCTGTATTTCTCAGCCACATTTGGAGGAATCTTTGAAATGAGACAGACCATGCCAACTTGTTATGAAATATTTGGCCTATGCAGACTCAGCAGGGTCTAGTCCCTGAAATGGTACACAGCTTACTTCTAACAATATTCTAGCAGATTCTAAACCAAAGTGTATCTGTACATAATATCTATAGATTACTTTATACAATTTCACCCAAAGCTCACAAAATGCTTTCCTGACTTATTTTAGTCAGTTGACACAAAGTTGAGTATTGACAGACTATCCAACTCCATCCACCTAACTTTAACCATTCATCCTCTTACATCTAGCTTACATCTTATGCATACTGCACACTTGTTCAGAAGGCCCAAACTCCTGACATCAAGATTTCTTGACTTCAGTCTTACTCTGTAATCAAATAGACTTAGTAAACATTATCTGGTAAAACTCCTTCAAAGCTCCATAGCTGACTGACTCTTTTCTTTTTCATGGTCATAAAACTGTGAAAAAACCCATCACTTTATTTCACATCTATGACTTCCATGAAAAGGCAAGCATTCATTAATCCACTAATTACTTTCTGCTGAACTCTAGGAATGTTCCAGCTGTACCAAACTTTACAATTTTTTAGCACCAACTGCGCTTTTATTTATTAATTTTTTTTTTATTGTCATTCAGGCTTCATTATTCACACACTGGCTCATTTCATGTGGCTCACCAAAAATCTAGTTTTTAGAGGTCATTAAATAGTTTCACTCCAAATTCATGAGTTACATCATTACATTGAATGTATCATTATTCTATTTTCATCCTTGTCCTTTTAATTTCCAGTCAGCGCCAAACTGCCCTCTGCCTTCATGTTACTACTTTCAAATTCCAGTGGATCTTCCATTTTTCCGAACCCAAAGCCACAAAAAGGGGGAATGACGCTCTGGCATAGATGGGACCTTTTCCCACAGGGTTTGCAACTGTGTGTTGCTGGAAATTTAAGGAGCCGCACAGTAGCAGACAAATCCCACTTTTCAGTCAGGAATTTTTCAAAATTTATTATGGTTTCCACATTCAAAATTCAAATTATTCAGTAATGTGTTACACCATAACCACAGTCAATCAATTTAATAATAATAATTATATTCATTTTAGTCTCTAGGTTCCGTGGAAGGCTCGCACTGAGTGATACAAATGGAAGGAAGGAGGATATGTGTGCTCAGAGGAATCACTGGAATGTAGCACATGCACATTAACAATGGCATCGCACAACATTGCCAATAAAATTTCAGCTACGTATGTTTGCTTTACTTCCAGTATGTAGGAGTGTATCTGCTTACCATTGTCACCTGTTGTCCGTCATAATGACCAGGTGACTAGCAGTACAATATAATTTAAAAACAGAATAACACTTGGTTTAAAGTGAATTATAGTACTTCTGTCATCTTTGGCAGCTTGATTGATACTCCAAGACTTTCCTAAAGATTCAAATCAATGAGACATGAATCCAGTCTAAGATGTATTTTGATATGGACAATAAAATACACATGTTGGTGATTTTCTAGGAACATGTGTGCAGAACTGTTTCCGTTTTGTAGTGCCTCTCCTGAAAAGCTTATGGCTCAAATATTTTTTAAAAATTTGCCAACAAACTGATCCTCCTGTTCATAAACAGTAGATTACAGTGTGTTGCCTTGATGACGTTGCACTCTTGAGTCCATTTCCTTTGAAAAAAAAACAACACACATTTTATTGATGTGGTATATAGAGAGACTATTTTTCATTTCTTTGAGTTATAAAATTGACAATTTATGTTGTGTGGGTATTTTTCAAGCACTTTCCCCTACAACTTAATTTTAATGATGGTTTTTACCTGTAAATTTTCATGATTTTAACTCACAGTGATTTTGAAAGGTATGAATGAGCATTTGTTCATTACAGTAATTAGCAGTTTACTCATTTATAACCATAGCAGTTCCAAGTTAGCTGAGGCCAGAATACACCCGAGACTCCTTTAGACTAAAATATTATATTCTCATTTCCTCCCCAGATTTTACAACAATATAGAGATATTTTACAATAACAAGAGTGTTTTTACATCTCTGGTCTCACTATATAGCCATTATTCTCTCTTCAGTAGACTCTGTAATTCTACACCAAGTCATATCTGACAACAGGAATCTTCTCAGACGGGGTTGGTTATTGAAAAACAGAGATCCATGACTCAGAACATATCTGGTGGTGGTGCTCTGATAGGGGTTGGGGCTCCACGCTGCAGAGCAGGACAGTGAAGGTAGTGTGACTGGTGCACATGGCCACCTAGTGGTGCGTATAGGTACGACTATTTGCTGTTTTTACTGAACCGGCGACAGATATATCAGGGGCTTGTATGCTGTAGTGCTGGTCATTCTTGACGTTACCACAGATGATGATGGAGCTTTCAATGCATTTTGCAGCATTTTTCTGTTATGATATTTTTATTTCCATAATTGTATTTTAAAGGCATATACATACTTGTGGACAATAAACCTGCTAATTCTTGGGATTTACTCAGTTTATGATTTAGTTAGGTTTTTTTGTTTTTGTTTTTTTGTTTGTTTGTTTGTTTTTAGAATTAGCTCTACTATTCACCTCTCTTTTGTTTTGGTTTGGGTTTTTTGCCATCTGTGCTTTAAATTTACTTTTATTTTTGCCAAGTATTTCATATTATTTAGATAAGGGGGAAATTTTGCTGTCCTCCTCTGTGGATTCCCGCATCTTTTGATTTAAGAAACAATGGATGATTGAGGTTCAGCAAAGAAATTACTCTTTTAAAAAAGAATCACTTCAGAAACATGTTTTGAGCCTCATCATATCTCACCCTTCGTCTCGTCACCTGTGAGGACACACGGACGACTTTATCACTTAAGACCTTCCAGGTGACTGTTCCAGCTATTGCATGACTGCACAGCCCTGATTCATCTGCAGAGGACAAGACTGCGACAATGGAAAGTATCTCAAACCAAAGTGACTTTTGGCAATTCAATGAATCCTGGCGGAACTCAAGTCTTAACGGGACCGCTGGGCTCAATCAGACGAACCCCCTGAAGCGGAATGAGGAGGTGGCGAAGGTTGAGGTGACTGTGCTCGCTCTGGTGCTGTTTCTGGCGCTGGCTGGGAATCTGTGCGTCCTGCTGGCCATCCACACCACCAAACACAGCCAGTCTCGTATGTATTACTTTATGAAGCACCTGAGCATCGCTGATCTTGTTGTGGCGATATTTCAAGTTCTTCCCCAACTTATCTGGGACATTACATTTCGATTCTATGGACCGGACATTTTATGCAGGCTGGTGAAATACCTACAAGTCGTTGGAATGTTCGCCTCTACTTATATGTTAGTTTTGATGTCCGTAGACAGGTGTTTGGCTATTTGTCAGCCTCTCCGTTCTTTGCACAGGAGAAAAGACCGTTTCTATGTCATATTTTCCTGGGTTCTGAGCCTGCTCTTCAGTATCCCGCAGATGTTCATCTTTTCCCTGAGAGAGGTTGGGTCGCCTGGATCAGGAGTGTATGACTGCTGGGGTGACTTCGTAATGCCTTGGGGAGCCAAAGCTTACATCACATGGATCAGTCTCACCATATACATCATTCCAGTGGCCATACTGAGCATTTGCTATGGGTTGATAAGCTTCAAAATATGGCAAAACTTTAAACTGAAAACTAGGCGGGAGCAGTGTATAAGCCTGACGCCCAAAACCTCCAAAAGCAACACGCTGGCCCGTGTGAGCAGCGTTAAACTCATCTCCAAGGCGAAGATAACCACAGTGAAAATGACTTTCGTCATAGTCGTGGCTTATATCGTCTGCTGGACCCCCTTTTTCTCTGTTCAGATGTGGTCTGCGTGGGACCCAGCAGCGCCCCGTGAGGGTAGGTTCAAATTTAAAGTTCAGTATTGTACGGAGAGCGCGCACCTGCTGCGCAAAAACTGTTGTGCTTGTAATGCATTTATATATTTTACACACGTACACTCTACAATCCCCCACCCTTTTAACACACTTTTCCTAACAATATTGCCGCCTGAAAATGGAGTTTGCGCCGTAGCATATGGGATCCTTCTTGCTGTGCGCATCGATGCTTTTTACGCACGAGGATGCGAGCGAAATCATTCAGTTGGGGCCAACTGACACAACAAAAAAGCAATTTTCAGCGGTGTTTATTCAGTCTTTTTCATTCACGTGGGTCATACACCAGAGCTTTGACTCAAGGGGGACCCGGGCTCTACTGCTTCGGGTAAACAACCCAGCCAGGGTGGGGAAGCTCAGCGCAGGATGTTAAATCTCAAGATACCTTGAAAGTCTAAACAAAAATGAAAAGGAAACTATGGATTGTTTCCTCTGTTGGTTGAATTATAAATGCTTGGTATGGTATACACCCATGAGGTGCGTGTCTGTAATATTTGATCAGTCTTAGGGCAAATTTATAATAATAGGATTTTTTAAAAACGAAAAATGTATCCACAATGTAAACTTCAAATCGAACTTCTGGTTTGTTTACATTAGGAATATTTGGAACACAGCTGAATACAGATATATTTTGTTTTGTCAAATTATATGATTATATATTTGAATATACCTTTATGTATTTGGTTACAATTATGAGTGATTGGGTCTTTTAAAGTGCGCAATAAGCTGCACACACACAATTTCGCAAGTTTCCTCTGACCCTGAAAACGACTGACGGCTAATCATTAATCAAATTAGTGTGCGCTACCGCGCACCAAGCAGCTTTATTTGTGCCTGTGGGGCACGTGCGTCGTTGACATTTAGCCATGATAGGCTTCTAAGCAGCCATCGACTGTATGTGGTACCTATATTCATTGATCCTTTAGACTATGGCCACACCCATGCAATGACAGAAGATTTAATGTACCAATTTAACTCCATGTTATATTTGTACATGTGAAAGTCTGTTCCATTCTATGTTTCCATTGCATTTTGGTAGAGGTAAGTAAAAGCCACACATATGTATTACACTGATAAAACAAATAAAAATATGTTTAATACTAGAGAGGCTATAATTTGTCGATTTGTTGTGGGGACCTTTGTTTTACTGGGAAAGCAAAGGTGAATCTATTTAGAGCCATTTATTTGAAGACTGCTTAGAATGTCTACATCTTCTTGTGAAAGGAGGAAACTTTTTACCACAAAGACAGTGTAAACCTTATTTTCCCAAATTGATTTCTACCCCTTTCTGGTATTTCATCAGACAACAAAGTAAAAAGAGATACACTTTGTACATAATGCAAACAATAGAAATGCTAAAAAATAAATAATAATGCCAGGAAGAAAACATATTTTGGTGTCAGAGGCCATATCTTTTGGCTCTGTTGGTTCATGTCAAAGGTTCCAGCTGACTGTTTCTGTGCTGCTGTCACCTTCCTCAAGCTGCATTGTTCACACCAGCTATTTACACTTTGGAGTCAAACAGTCACAAGATACTCTCAACCAAGACCTGGTCACTGGCACATTATGAGAGGAGACTTCCTTTTGATGCACCAATGAAATAAAAATTGGCTAAGTAAGAGCGGTTAGAAAAGAGTAACTGAATTACTCCAGCTTTTGAATGGACAAAAGTGATTAATTTCTTTTCTGTTTGAGAGCCACCAGTGCAGCGAGAAGGCTGATGTCTTCTGTCTTTTCCTCCACGTGAACAGCACTCAGAAAGGCCAGAATTGGCAGACACGTGCCAGTGTTTGTGTACAAAAGATAGGCCAGAGTGTCACCTGCATGTGTGTGTGGAGACAAAGTGTCCATTAGAGTCATGCTCAGCCAGACAGCTTAGAACAGAGAGGAAGAACCTCTAAACATCACAAAGATGTGTTTCAAACATTCATGATGTGAACAAACCACACACAGCATCATAAAACATTACTGTAGGTTCATAAATCACTTTTAATGGCTGTTTAGTGTAAGACCAGGTTTTATTCACATGAATTGAATTTTGATTGTGGGACGACTGGAATCACAGATTGCACCTTTAAAACTGTGTATTGTCAGGAGGGATCAGCAGTAAGAAATAGCATAATAAAACGGACTGTTAATGTGTAATTCCTCCTTATGGCAGGTAACCTGCAGGTCTTTGACAAATATTTAGATAACAGACTTCAGACATTGATTATGACATTATATGTGTCATTCCATATGATAATCTTTATTATGTTTACCATTGAATATATGCTTAACTCATGAAAATTGATTATGGTCCTAATAAGGATCTTTTTGTTCCATTTCAAACATCAGTTAAGCTGACAGATACTGTAAATGGAGACTTACTAAGGTTGCTGTCTGTCTATAAAAGGCCACTCTTAGAAGACACAGGAAGTGCAAGCAACGGTTTCTTTGCTTGATACAAACTCCCAGAAATTCCCCACCCTAATCCAAGTTAAAGTATGTCTGTCATCTGCCACAAGTGATGCAGAAATCCCTTTAGCTGCATGATCTGTCCAGGTTACATTAAAGCTAGATCGGTGTAGCAGTGTTGGATATTTTTGAACCTTAGTTGCAATGTCCTCATCATACCAATCAGTCTGATTTTTAAATGCATGAACAAAGAGCCAAATTGCATCATCCCTCCCAGTTTCATCAAAGAAGAAATATCCAACTTATCACACACTTCAAGTAGGATTCACTGTGTAGACCCTGGAACCTTTCGTAGTCAGGAAGTTTACCATTTTTAGCACCTCATTAGGCTTATTGATCCGATTTTTGGAAATGTCACAAGACAGTAAAATGCTCCTCTAGGATTAATCAAAGCGACACCACTGGCATCTGTGATTTCACGTTCAACAAATAGGCAGATTTCATTATGTAGAGGACAAAAACGCTTGAAGGTTAAACCCTGACGTTGACACTCACACAAGCTCTCAAAAATCTGTGAACACAAACATCCCCCCCTGCCCTCTGATGCTGACTCACATATTGATTTGCACTAAGTGCTTGATGAACACAAAGCCCAGTGTTCAATCTCCAAATGTGAATTTTTTTTTAAGATATCATATATAGATAGCTTGGAAAAGCAGTGAGAGACATAGAACACTGTCATATGTATACAGAGACATTTTAAAGAAATATCACTTCATGTGAAATCCATATAAATAGCCTCAATATGAAATTGAGATTAGTGCCAATTCTTGTTCCCTCATGGAGATAGAATGAACATTACAGGCTCATCTTAATGAATTGCTGATGAGTCCTTTGGGCCGGCCACTATCAGCTCTGACAGTCAGACAGATGTACCACCCAAGGGATGATTATTCTGCCTTTTCATTTACCGTGTGATTTATCACTTGCTTGTGAAAGACACTGTGAGCTGATTCAGTAAAGACTTTTTGTGATGGTTCCCCCAATTATTTAAATTACACCCAGGCTCTGCACTCATCCACCCTGATAAGAATGCTTGATAACCACCAGTTGGTCTTTTGCACAGTCTTCAATGAAATGTTTTTTTTCCGTCCATGTTAGCAACATAATAATACAGAAAGTTATTGCTGAATGTTTATTGTATCATTGATTTTACATATCAGCTCATACATTTACACATTTTTGCTTGCCCTTTTGCAGAACATTTCATAAATTTAGTAAAAAAGTAGATTATAAAACCTATGACACTGTGGTAGAAGGGTAATTGAATGATCTACACTCTGTTAAACTCATGTTTTAGTCTCATAAATCAAACCCTTAATGGCTGATGATCGATTCCTATTAATCATGTGTGACTTTTGTGCCCTTCCCAAGATCATTACTGAACAATACTGAACAATTTTTTCGTTAGCGATTAGGAACCATCATTAGAGATGACATGAGGGTAGCAGAAGTGCAGACAGGCTGAGAGAAAGATTAGCAATCAGCATGAAGAGGTTAAATACGGGATACAGGCCAATTACATGAATCTAAAACTCATTTGCCAAATGTCAGTTGGGTGGTGAAATTGACATAGCGTAAATGTCATCCAGCATGCCACTGCATGTTGCTTGCTGTGATGTATCACCACAGTGATGTGTGAGCAGCGTTTCCACCTTGTTCACTCCTGAACCTTGAAAGTGTGTTTATAGGAATTCTGCTTTGTTTTCGAGAATGCTTTCTCCTTCTTTTTTTGAACAGGTTGTCATTACTGTCTTGTTTCTCAGAGATATATGAAATGCATTGGCACAGTTTATTTTATTAAAGGTGTACGCTGCTGCCTTGAACTCTTACTTCTTTTAAAACTGATACCCTTATAGCTATAATCATTCAGTTTACTGTGTGATTGAAACTTGTAATTGAACTATTTGTACAGAAAATGGCAAATAGGTAACAAGGCAACAAGAGAGTTGTCAGCCTTGCTAACAGCTCTGTGAGGCTGCACTTGCTCTAAAAAGTGGTGCTTTGTACTAAATGCTAAAATGCTTGCAATGACAATGCCAATATGCTGATGCTTAGCAGGTATAATGTTTACCATGTTTGCCATCCTATTTTTGCACATTAGCATGCTAACATTTGCTAATTAGCTCTAAAAACAAAGTACAGCTGATGTCGATGCAGGTATTTGGATGTAAACCAATCAAACAATTTAAAATTTTGACAATTCTGCTAGATGTAAAGTGGGAGATCACCAAAGTTATTAGAATTCATCCTCTTGGGTACCATGGATATCTGTACCAAAATTCATGAAAATCCATCCAATAGTATGAGAAACTTCAGTCGACATTGCCATCCGTAGACCCACACCACCAGCATTGCTAAAAAGCATTAATTCAGCTGAAGTCATCAAATGTGAAATGTGTGTGTGCACAAACTCATATGTTTTGTCACTTTATGTTATAAGAATGGCCATAGATAAACACTCAACCAGCCACTGACACACAGAAAACAAGCTCCTGGTTATTCAGACATGGTGTAACTCCTTCATTTTTTGTTGTCCCAGCTCAGTAAACATCCTGTCTCTTTATTCACCTGCAGCTATGCCCTTCATCATTTCCATGCTGCTTGCCAGCCTCAACAGCTGCTGCAACCCCTGGATCTACATGTGCTTCGCTGGACATCTGTTCCAGGATCTCAGGCAGAACTTTCTGTGCTGTTCTGCACGCTACCTCAAGTCATCCCAGTGCCGCTGTGAGCGTGACTTTGACTCCAGTCACAAAAGCAACTCCTCAACCTTTGCCATTAAAAGCACTAGCAGTCAGAGGAGCATCACACAGACTTCAACCACATGAGCAACTTCCCCACTTTCCTGCCTGCCCTGCCTTTCACCACATGCCGTCACCCAATGAAAAAACAGCAGTCAACTCTTCCAGATACCTCTCATTGCGAGGTTTCTGTCAAAGCCCAGAGGAGGGAAAACAAAAGTCTTAAATATTTTATTTACAGTACTTTACAGTGTAAAGCAAAAATGGAATTGTGAAATAGAAAAAATGTACAGAATATTTGGGGGCAATATTTTGTTAATAAATACTTAAGAGATAATCGTCGATTAAGCTGAACAATCAACTGAATCTTTTTTGTTTGTTCCGTTTTTTGTTTTTAATTCTTTGTGTTTTTTCAGATGTACAGAATATATTTACATATTTGCAGTGTAGAGAAAGAAAAAAAAGAACATATTCAAATTACTTTTAAAGCACTGTTGACTTTGGCCAACCATTCTATTGATTCATTTCTTGTCACCTGGAAAGCTTGTCTGTGTTATGATGAAATTGCTCATCTGTAATAAATATTGTGTGCCATGTTGTTCACCTTGTTACATTTGCAATGGATTGCAACATGTAAATTGCATACATGTAAACTGTTACTTGAGATATTGTTAGATGTGAGATATCATAACTGTCACTGGTAACAATTAAAAAAAGCTTTAAAAGCAAATAAAAAGCAAAAGCAACAAAAAAGTGACAACATCATTATTTACACCTAGCAAACACTCATTAGAGCTCCTCTTGCCTCCTGAACAGTGTGAAGAAATCTTCACTAAGGTGGTGGAAGTGTTCCAGAGGGTTGTTCGTACACACTGGATCAATAAAATCACAGAGTTCCTGTAAATTTTGGCAGCACATATAAACTTTGAACATCCTGTTGTACCACAGCCCCAAAATGCATTATTGGGATGAGATTTGGAGACTGTGCAGGCCACTGGAGTGAACTAAAGTGACTTATGTTTCTGGAAACATCTTGCGGCAACAGCAACATGGTGCATGATCCAGCAGGAAGTGATAATAAAGGTAAGCTGTGGTCATGAATTCACTCTGTCAGTCATTGTTGCAAAGCTAATTAAGTCTATGGCTGCAGTTTAGTCAGTTCTATTTATCTTCATTGCCAATGTCTCAAATATATGAGTCATCTCAGTTGTGAATTGTTTGGTATTTGTTATTTTAATTAAAGCACATTAGTTATCATTGTCAATTACAAGGAGTGACTTTAATATAAGAAAAAGCTATAGAGTACAAACAACATGGTGCAATAAATTTGCAATAAATACTAATTTGATGAAATTTATAGTGTTGAACTTCAGTTGAGACACTCTGAAACAGATGATGATTCAACTAAGACTCATCATTGAGCCCAACCTGATATGTTGTCTCCCTGCCACCTTCAAGTGACATTTCATTATAAGACAACAAAGTGCAACAACACTACAAAGAAAAGCTTTAGATATTAATATAGAATTAAGAAACTTCCTACAGGTTATTTATTGCAGGAATATTAGACTGCATTATATTGCACGGTTGTTGCTTCAATTCTATTATTGTGTGGATTACAGGACTGATTAATGAAATAAAAACAAAATGATACTTTTCCAGTATTTGACATGAAGAAGCTGCTGCTGCATCTTGAGTTTTTAAATTGTTTTTTTTTTTTTATTTTAGATTTATATTTACAGGGGGTTTACTTCCCTTATAGCCTTGATACTGTGACATTTTATAAGACAATCTTGTTTGAGTGGAAAATACTATATCAGGCAAATGCTGGAAAACCATAAATCATTCAAAGGCAACAGCTGGCACTAAATACTTAACAAATCACATCAAAGACATTTGCTATAAATTTCATGATAAAAGATTATAACTGTATTATTTAGACAATCTATCTGTAGTTCAAAAGAGATGTGGATGGAAGAGATTAATTATTTGCAAGGAAGGAATATAAATCAACAAAATCATGACATCTACATTTGTGGAAAATGTTTTGTATTATGTTTATGTTGAACATATTCACATTTCCTACATTCACGGTCTCTGTATAATTTCTTGGCTCAGTTTATATCTAAATACATATATTAATTAATTCAGCAAAGTTCCTTTTGAGGGAAAAACATTTAAATTATTATCTATGTGCAGTTACTAATTGTCACTAAGATGACTTTAACTTGAAACCTCCTTGTAAAATGAAGGTTGATATAAATATAACTGTAAAGCTTTGGGGTTTTTTGTTTTGGTTTTTGTTTTTTTTTTACAAAATGTGTTGTCTGTTGAGAGAGAATTATTACTGCTCACCTTCTGCTGAAGTCAAAGAGATTGAAGCTCTTAATGTTTTTTGTTTTTTTTTAATGAAATTTGGCCACCCAACCTGGTGAATAAATCGGGCCCACTAATTACACAATTTAACACAGTTCATTAATCAGAATAATGGTTTAATACAGTGTGCTGTTCAGCTCCTTAAACTCTGTTAATTTTCTAGCACTTTTAGGATGACATAAGGAGTTTAATTTATCAGCTGAAGTGAAACATATTGAGGCTTGGCAAGGAGGGGTGTGGTGACACTGAATTATCAGTAATGGATCCCAGACACTTAAGAGTGGTCAAGGATACACAACAGCAACCTCTAGTGGGTCCCAGTTCTCAGATCACTGCTGAAGTTGCTAATAATATCACTGACACACAGTTTGAATGTTTGGTGAATCTTAGAAATGTATTTCCTAAGCTTCTCACAAAGACACACACAGATAATATACTTTCACTCAAACACCTCTCCAGTGGCAAAATACACTCATTAAAGGGACAGTCTGATGGTTTCAGCAGGTACACAATATAGCAAAAGCAAAGGCTTCACACTTTAATACCAAATCAAAACAACACTATGAATCAATTTTCTTATTTTAACCCATTTAGTAGTTAGGTCCATAGTTGTTTACATACTTGACTGAAATATGCAAAAAGGTTGGTTAATATTCCACTCATATCCATTTGATAAAAGGAAGTAGATTATCTGCAAACATGTTTCTTATATCTGCAAGTCTCCAAAAAGTATGTTACCTCAGTTACTCAGTTTTTTTTTTTTTTTTTAGAAGAAACTGGACAATGTTTGACAAAATAATAATGTATAGAAAGCTTTTTAAAATCCTGTCATTCTCTTAGGGCTTTTCTAATAAGTTTATGTATACAAATGTAGAATTGTCAAATTCAATTCAAACAATATGAAGCAAAACAATACCAGACACAGCAACATACAGCGTCATTATAATTTTGAGTATAACCAAATGTAATGCATAGAAGCAGCATTGTCCACAAGTGCAGCAGTGTTAAGGAGTGCATATCATTTGCTGTGAATGAGTGTCTGAGCTTTTTGTCATATAAACAAATGAGGGCAGACAGATCCTCCTCATGCCAGGGGGCCTCCTTCTCCCTCAGTGAGGAATACTGAGCCCTTCAGGAGTGCCAGAGCTGTCAGAAAACCATGCTGCCTACTGCAGCTGTCACAAAGCTTCTGGTGGCAAAAGGAAACACTGGGCATGTTGGGACTCAGAGCTCTGAGCTTGAGGATGGGAGGGTGGGTAGCAGCATGTTATGAAGGTCAGAGGAGGAGTAACGGAGTAAGCAAGATGCCAGATTTCTGGTGTATAAAAAGATACCACACTTCATCCGATCATACTACAAACAATACTGTATGAGTTCTTAGACTTCTTTGCGCAATGCCACACGCACACTGCTAAAGATCTTTCCCAGGGCTTCGAAGAAGGGATCACAGAAGGTCTGGATACAGAGAGAGTAGATGCGGCTGATGCACTGCGACTCGATCAGACAGCTCTTGATGCAGGGAACCACAGCCCAGATGTGACAGAAAGAGATGCAGGCGAAAAGGAAGCCCCAGAGTAGAGCCACAGGGATCCCGAAGATAGCAGACAAGATACGGTAGCACCAGTATTTGGACACAGTGAAGGTGGTGTAGCTGAGCTTCCACACGCCGTCCAGGCTGTGTGTACCGTCTGGCTCTGCAATGACATCCTCAAACTCCACCTAAATTGGAGAAATTTAAAAGAGCATTTCATTACTACACATCCCTGAGGACACACACTTTTTAATCCACCATGTATGCTCCAAGTAATACACACATGCCAATGTTAAGTGTAAAGATTATGCTTATTAAAGGTGCAGCTGAGTGTTTGGGTCAAATTTATGCAGAGAAACCAATTATCTGATGCACTTGGTAGAATAAAAAAACTTAATTTAGCGGCATACTGGAGAAGTTATGGAGTGGCTTTTACTGCCCAGTCTAAATCAATCTAAAAGCTCCATTCTGACATTTTTTTTAGTAACCAAAGTTCCCCTCATGTAAAATGCATTGGAACAATTGGTCTTTTGGAAAAGCTGCCCATCACATTCTCAGCGGAGACCCGGCAATTAAAATGTTAAGTAACTTGTCAGTGATCGTGGCAGGCAGACGCACTGCACATCTCAAAACCTTTTCTTTTCTTCCAGACCATTGGATAGGATCGGTATGGGAAGTAACAACTCGCTGTCCGCTTCCTGTAGGGATAGCAGGCATAGATCATCCTCTGAATGAATGGCTGGACATGCACTGTTTTACATTTTCTCTGGCCTCTTTCAACTCTGAGAGGGGATTGCTAGAGTCAGATTCTGCAAAACAGTATCAGTGTTCTCTCAGCAACAATAGACGGACACCCATGTGGATGTGCTTGTAAATCTGATTATTCAGTCAATAAGATTTCTTATCTAATTAAGGACACTTTCAAAAGATATTGGCAATCCACTCTTTAGGAAATGTAAGAGAAAATGATTGCATAGATTAGAAATGTAAGTGCCAATGTATCACTTACTTTCAACCAACTGTTGGGAGTAAGGCTAAAAAACTTGACAGTTTAAAAATACATAACCATAAATCTTTATCATTTTCTTCATAGTTTTCTGAAAACAGCCATGTAAATCATTCCAAGCTGAGCAATGCAGACACCAAGCAAATGCTCTACTCATAACCCATTTACTATCCTTATTATACTATCCTTATGTTTACATGAAATCCCTTTCAGTCAAACAAAATATAATCTAATCGTATATTCGATTCCCTCCTCACAGAAAATATTTTGTAGTGATGCATGGCAACAATCTCAGGATAAACAGTTGTCAAACCTTAATAAAACATGATGGCACAGAGTATCAGTTTCATGCTCTTCTACCACATTCCCAAAATAAACCTTATGCTCTGCACAGGAATAGCTCTTGGTCTATTTAGGGATTTTCCAGACAGTGTAATACCCTGTTCTCCTGTCTTTGTTCCTAGCAAACACTTTATGCATTTTCCTCACACGCTTCCAAACATGCCAAGACATTGGGTTACTTTCTTAATCCAGACTGTGACAGGTTGGGGTGTCCATGCTGCACAAACCTTCACCACGTCCTCATTGATCTGCTTTGGGTCTCTGTTTATGAGATCGATCTCCTTGGTGTGGCTGTCCTTCACAATCTTCTCTTCGTTGGTGTTATACTGGTACTGATCCGCCATGGTGAGGCTGCAGGTCCTGGATGGGTTGTAGACAGTGAGGATAAACCTTCCTGGAACAAACTGCACACAGTCGCCTCAGTTCACTTCTGGACTCCTGTATCACCACTGTGACGCTCCCGTTGACATGCCAGTGGACAGCTGCTGCAAACGTCCTGGTAAAAATGGGGGCCTGACCACCACCCTGCACACACATAGGCACTCAAACACACACACACACACACACACACACACACACACACACACACACACACACACACACACATAATGTAATACACACAGGCAGAAAAGGCATGCCTTAAAGGAGAACCCAGGGTTGTGTCACATTTCACACAGGGTTGTGGGGCTAGCTGGGCAGGGTTTGCACAGTGGCACGAACTTCCACCACAAAGTGAGGCTTACTGTCACGCAAACACACCCTCCTGCTCTGGCTACAGTTGGGACGCAGTGTTTTGTGTTCTAATACTGAATTTAATAAGAAAAAAAATGTTGTTTACAGCAGAAGAGACAAAAAGTAGATTAATTATCACCATGAGTGCTGTTAATGTGCATTCACACTATGACTCTAATTTACCATTCAGAAAGAGCATTTTGATTTACATTATAATAAACTTCACTGTCGCAGGACCCTTCAACTCTTCATCTTCATTATACTTTAAGTGAGGTGGAGAGGTGACCTTGTAATTTCTTAAGCCGGTTGTTCAAATAATGGGTATTAAAATCTAATTTAACAAGTAACTAAGTGAGTATATTTCACCTCATTTGTCTCTGCAGACCTACAGTTGACAAAGACTCTGAAGAGTATTAACATAACACTTTAACAGGTATTTTGCAGGTATTTGCAGTTCATTTTCAGGATATTTTACAGAAAGGTAGGTGCAATTTGGTACAAATGATAAGACACTTAAAAAATGTTAAGCAGGCTTAGTTGGTGATATTTCTTTAACTGACAAAAAATACTTGGTTCTCAGTGTTTTGTGTGTTAAATTGTATATTAGCATATTAGTTTTTTTTCTTAAAAAGTCTATAAGGAACACATTTTCCCAAATTACATAAGCCTTTCAAAGAAACGTTCTGAGAATGAACAGTTACACAGCAGCTTTCAGTGAATTATTAAAAAAGTTATAAAAAAAACTACACATTGAAAAAGTGTTTTCTGTCAGTTAAAGAATTGTTGAGAGATTTTTTTTAAAAGTCTGCATATGAACCCAAAAAGCATATAATGAGTGGGTACCTATGCTTACCTAACACTTTTTCAATTTTTTTCTTAGCATTTGTACCAAATGTTCTATAAACGAGCAAATTTCATTAAAAAGTTCCAGGAAATGAGTATAAATTTATGGGACTTGTAAAATGAAGTGTTACCAGTATTAGCGCTGTGCTACACTCTGAAATGTAAACAGCACCAGTTTTTTCTGACAGTTTATTCATGATCTTGTATCTATTGATCCAATATTATTGCGTTTTCATTTTCCTTTATCGGATGCTAAATGTATTTGCAAGTGATAATTTCTTTGCAGATGCAGTGCCCCAATAAATTATGAAAGAATTGTGTGGACATTAAAGAAAATGCAATCTATTCAGAGGCGCTCTGAGGGAGGAAAATGAAAACATGATTTATATGTTCATAATTGCAGTCATGACAATGAATGGTTCAGTTATTAAAATGTTTCACAATATTAATGGTGTACAATAAAGAGTGTTCAGGGCAGGTTCCAAGTCACTTCAGATATTTCAGATTTTATCAAGGCTGGACACATAAAATTCAATAGTCCCCCAAAATAAAACTCTGATTCAGTCTTCCCTAAGCTGTGCAGTTGTTGCTATCAGTCATTTCTATATCAGCATGTTGCATAAACAAACTCATACACCATCATGCTGCCAAAAAAGAAGGAGGAGGAGGTGGGGCAGCAGAGATAGCCCCTATGAAAGTTGGTAAAAGGCCCCGTCTCAATGTTGGTATTTATCTCAGTCAGTGGGGTGTAACAGCGGCACAGGAAGTGTGACACAGACGCATGGGTTGGCATTCCTTGCCCCAGTTCCCTGGTGGCAGATAAGGGGACGAGGAGGGCGGCGTGGAATGGGATCAGAGTGCATGTGATCAAGAGCCAACCCAATTAGAGGAGTATTCTTGGCGTGGAGTGGAGAAAGTGAAGAGAGTGGAGGTCAGCTAGGCGTGGAGGCAGAGGGATAGAAATAGCTCAGCAGAGAGTGGTGGTGGGCATACCTCTGCCCCTATGGCTGTCAATGCAATCAGCTGAGACTGCACCAGCCTCTGTCTTCCATTTAATGTAGACAGACATGCAGAGCTCTCAGGCCTAAATTTAGAGTCATACAGAATGTAATGGTGAGATTAGGTATCAGTAACTTGGGTGCACAAATATTGATGGTGCTTCCTTTGGAATGATCAGTGCTAGGTGTGTTACTTGACACATAAAGAAAATGCTTTTTATGAGTTGTTATACATTTTGAAGTAATATTCTTACTTTTTTTTACCTTAATTTGTGAGAGCAGTCATTTGTTGCAGGATTTTTATATGCACTTTTATTAAATTATCAAATATATCCTGAAAATAAGCCTCACCTGTGCATGATTTAACTCTTAAAAGCACTCTTTGAGTCTTTTAAATGTAAATTAAGATATCGTCTAACCTACCTTTGTGTTTGACTCCTGTGAAATAATTGAGTAGCACAGTGCACTTTCATACTACACACACATTTCATAAATTTAAAAAAATATCATTTGATGATGTTTGCACTGAGGTTACTATTACAAAGATGTTTTTATCTTTTAAAATCAAGTAAACTGAATTTATTTCAGAGAGAAAAATTGGTTGATATCTGCAAAAATGTGCTTTTTGAACTGTGTGCTTGCTGCTTTGATGTGAGCTGATTCGGATGCGAAGAAGCATTTGCATCTTTATTATTGCTGTTATTTTGTCTTTGGCTCCTGGTAATTTCCCTCACCAGGTGACATAATTACATTCATCATACAACTCATGTTACAGTCTTTGGTCATGTGGGAAAACAAATATTGTAGCTGAATTCTTACTCTATCTCCACAAACAACACAGAGTAGTGCCTTCATTACAATCAAAAGCAAACAAATAAATTCTACAGACTCATTCATATGATTTCATTCAACATATATACAATGTCATAACATCAATATCAATATCATGACAGCCTTTCTCAAAGTTAAACACCAAACCATCTGTTAGACTGTTAAGTCGCTCTCAACTTAATCACTTTCTCTTAATTCCTGTCAATCTCACCTGGTTTACAAACATGCAAATGTAGTGAAAGTCTTGTCCTTATTAGATCATGACTTAGGGTTTACTGTACTTTATACATCACACCTCATCATCATTAAAAAAGAGACATCTTGCCATTTATGTCAGCATGGAAAATATTATTAAAAGTAAGAAAAAATTCTTAATAACATCAGATAATCATGATGCAGATCATAATTTACCTGAAAGGAATTAGTATGCAATCTGTTACCACTCTTTTTCTCTCTCTCTGTCTTCTGTTCTTCACTCAACTCTTGTGTGTCTGTCTTCGTCTCTAGCCAGATGGATTTTGATTTGACCACAGCACTTTCCAATACTGGCAAAGAAGGGGCTGATGAGAATGTTCAGTATGCTGCCCCACACAGTCTGGACCCAGTGCATGTTGATGAGAAGGAGTTGCACACAAGGCATGATCAGCCTGGAGAGATACAGGGAAGTGGACAAAACATGAGCTCATCATCTTATCAATAAAAAACAGAAATCCTTCTATAAAAAACTGTTTTAGAAAAAAGGTAAAGTCACAATTTCTAATTTAACCACCTGCCAACTTATCCTTTGACTGTGCATTTACCAGATAGACATTAAGCTGTTCATCCTTGCTTGTAAGTCTACTTCATATTCAGTGTAACGGCAGTCCTACCAGATGTGAAGGCAGCTGAGCACAGCGAAGAGAAGCCCTGCTGCCAGTGAGACCGGCACTGCCAGCAGGAGGGAGATGAAGCGGTAACACCACAGTCTGGACACCTCAAACAGGACGTGACTCCACAGCCACACTTTATCAAAGCTCCTCACCGAGGGAGGCTCTGCAATCACATCCTCAAATGTGACCTCAAGACACACACAGAGACACTGTAAGTGTATGATTGATGGGAACATATTTTCCCCAGTGTGTAAAATATAATACTGAACACTGGGGAAATGGGATATGTAGCTGTGTAAGTTGTATATTACAATATCATGACCTACTGTACGGGATGAAAATGATGGGTCATGTACTGAAAAGAGAAGTTTTTGTTGCAAACAGTGGCATTTTTTTCTATCACTTTTTTCAGTGTACTTACCATAGGATCTAAAGAGGAACAAAAATAGAACTGTGTGTGATCATGTCCACTTGAGGTCAGTACTGTGCAGCACATTGATATTCAACTAGTGATACCACTTTGAGTTAGTAGCTTTGTATTTTCCAAGAACAAAAGATAGTGCCATGTAATTGATGGGGTGCAAAATAAATGTTTACTCTTTGTGTAACACGGATAAAGTTCCATTTGTAAATTGCATTTATCATCCTCATGAATCATCTGCAAAAATTCCATTCTAGGCTGAAACCATGCATAGATTTCTGCTCCATTTCAGCTTTGCACACTCAGAGCTATCTGTGAGACAGGAGTGGTGGTATGCAGATCATGTGCAGCGAGTTTGTTTATTTTATCGACCTGTCAAATTTTCTGTCTCCAAACTGGAATAATACACTGTACTTCAGCTGGTGGCCTGTGCTGTGTGCTCTTTGTGAAGGCTTATGTGTGTTATGTTGGTTAAATCCTGGTGAAGGTGCATATTTGTTACCTTAAGACTCTTGTTTACTCCTTTGGGATCCCTGTCCTGAGTCAGGGCCCTCACGTCACTTTGGCTGGAATGCAGATCTTCAGATTGTACTTCCACTATTACGTCCATCTGTTCCCCTGCAGCTTTCTTTTGTTTAGATTCCTGCCTCTCCATGTCCACCAAGTTGAGCTCACTTGACTGCTTTGGTCATGTCATTGGAAACATGGAGGATGAGCAAGGCGTAGCTGTAGCTGGAGGATGGCCATATAGTGCTCTAACCTCTGCAGGCTTGTCACTGACACCCAGGTGGAACATAGCAGCCCACTGACTGCCTTGCCCCTTGTTGAGGAATGCCTTTATTGACTTTCAACAGGCCTCTTTTTAATGAAATTTTCCATGTAACACACAACATGACACGTCTCATTTAGACCTGCATGAGAAATGTGCAGTGGCTAATCACATAAATCAGCCTTCACTTACTCCTTAAAAATCAGAGAAGGTATGATCTATGGGAGCATTTTGGCAATGTTATTATTATATAGTCCTCAGTGTTGGTAAATTAAGAAGAGACTACTCACAACTTCAGCAGCTTCTTGCCAAGAGGTGCACTCCTGATCATCAATCTGGAACTTTGCTCCTCTGCGCTACCAGTCTCAGCCCCAAAGTGACTGCAGCTTCATTCATTGTCGTATTAACTCTTTTGAGCTACAGTCTAATGTGGCATTAAGGAATATTTGCACTGCAACTTAACACTCCCTGAAAATCTTGTTTTTGCTGCCCTCCAGTGGTTTAACTTCTAATCTTGCTGCAGTGATACAAAATGCATACCAGGGTGTGGTCAGTACACCATAATATCACTATAGGGTGTGGTTACAGGTGCAACAGTCTAATGAGGAGTTACTGTTTGATTTATGAATTAATTTGGGAATATGAACACAATTAACACAATATCAACTAATAAATGATGATCTTTGGTCAGGGGCACTGACAGGAGTATTAACCCTGACATGAATGTCCCTGATGGTGGGAGAAAATGAGGAAACCAGAGCATGTGACAGAAACCCACGCAAACACAGGGGGGGCATACAAGATCTTCTTTCTGCGAGGCAACTGTGCTAACCACTGAGCCACCGTGCAGCCCGCTGTGTAGGAAAAGGAAAGAGAAAAGATGTTTGGGGAAATATTAGAAATGCCAGTTGGAGAGGCATGTTGGTGTCTGTGTTTGATTGACAGCAGCTGGCATGCTGAGCTTGTGAAAACAAGAATGACAGACAATATAAACAAACTTGCTCAGTAGCCTATAATTCAGGGGCAGACAGTGTGTTGGCTGCATGGAAAAGTTCTCCATCTACATAGACAGGGAACTAATGGTATTCCAGTGAATTCATGCAAAGGTAAGGGGCAAAATCATGAAACCAAAAAATATAGATTTTTGTTTCTTTTTTCTTTTTTGTTATAGGAGAACACAGGACAAGTGATTTATAGAATAAAAAATATGCAGTTCAACTTCATTTGGTTCTGTTATCACCAAACTATGTTCTAACTATATCAGCATGATACATTTGTGCATTAGTTGCATTGCATTAGTTATTTTTCTTCCAAGTTTATTAACTTTAAAACCCTACGCTTTCAAGACTAACATGCAAATGTCATTTAATCAAATTGCTTCACATATACTGCTGAACCACTCCCTATATACATACTGCAAACATTCTTCCTTCACCCAGATGCACCACCTTGTCACCATGTCAACTACTCAGTCATATTTTCCTGATTTCTTAAATTAGAGAAAGTGTATCTATTCATGCATCCTGTACATATTTCATATATCATATGTGTAGATTGTTGTTAATGTGTTGTTTATTTACACCAGCATACACCTGGCCAATAACACTCCACAGCAATCTGGATCCAATATCTTATGTACTTTAAGACGTTATTCACAATTAGAAAAAAAGTGACCAGGCACTACATGTATCTCACTGTTTGTTGAACATTCCTAGAGCCTTCCTGTCAGAGTTGTTTAAACAGAGAAGCGGGAGAGAATTCACTGGTATATAGCGCACTCTGTTGGCTGTGGTTTGTACTCGTATTTATTTTGGAAAAATCCTTTATAAAATAATTTACTGATCGTTAAATCAACTGTGTTTTCCACTCACACATGCCCAAATAGCACATTCTCTTACAATGCTTGCAATAATACCACATTACTTATGTTCCCAATCACAGCAGCAGTGTTGGCAGGGTCTGATTAGATGATGATTAATGGTGTGTGTGGAAACCATGGTGATGAAGAGCCTCGGAGATTGTGTTGTGATTGTCTGGTAGATACTCTATTTAACAAATAGTTGTTTGGTTGCATCTGACACATCTCCTGGTTTGCAAAATACTAATTTTAATCAAAACTGATTTCCATTAAGAAAAGAGGAAAAATCACAGTATAACAATTGCTAAGGTTGCCTATTTAAAAAATGTGAAAATATAAAGGGAATTCTCAGGCAATAAAGGCAACCAAAAGACACTCACTGATTTAAAAAGTGTGCTTTATCCAGTCAGTGCATGACCAGCAGACCATAATTAGCTAAGCACTGATTTCCTAATACTACAGCTTGTAGTTTCTACTTGTGAGGTTTGGTGTAAAATATTTTTGTATAACTTTGATGGTGGAATACAGTACAAAAACTATTCGATACAACTTTGGTGTTTCCAAACACTGACGCTTTAATCATTGTATTACTTTGATATTAAATATGCTAGAAGTTAAAGACACAGGTTCCTCTGAGTCTGAATCAGACTTCAAAGTTTTACGAGCTGATATTCTTCATAATGTTTGTGATTGTTTTAAGTAGTTTGCTGTGAGTGTGTATGGTGGTTTGTGACTGTGATGTGAATGAATCGTTTTATTGTCTCTTGTTATCGCAACCCTAATTTCAATGCGTTTTCCTGAATAAATAAAACGTCATAATAATACATTTAACCGCTAGTATAGATGGTGAAGCTTTACATGTCACAGTGGAATATACTATGGTATTACACATGTTGTTAAGTTCAGAATCTTTCATGAAAATAAATATCAAGACAGAATAAAGTAAAATTTTAACACATCGTGCATGCCCAGCTACGATTTCTAGTAGGAGGTATGCTACAGTAACTCTCTCAAACATCCAGCCTGACATGGAATCTGTCCTTATAGGTCAAAGCTCCAGATTAAATGGATTGTTGTTATGTTATCAATCACTTATCCATTAGATTGACTTAAGACAAAAATCCTTTGCTCTATTCCATGTAATATGTCCCTTAATCCACTTACCTTGTCCTTGATTATGGTTTAAACAAACAGGCATTTACTGAATGGATACACCCAAACACTTGATGATTTAGTTTGTTTTTCTTGCCAACCACAAGTATGCTGCCATGCATAAATCTTGTCTATGTTGTCTTTCATTAGCTCAGCCCAGATTGGGCCTTTGAGACTTCTTGATTTTTAAATGCTCTCCCCTTTGCAGTTAGTGAGCATGATGAGATTACAATGAACATGTGGAATTACTGTACAGTTTCAGATTAAAACAGCGCATACACAGTATGTGTGTCAGCAAGCTGCCTTTTTTTGGTTTGCACATGTACCATTGAAAAATGACACTATATTACACACACCCCTTTTTCTATTCACCCACATACTGTACAACTTTGCCAGATTTGAGAGGTGACATCTGAACGCTGTGCTCTAACAATCACACCTGTCTTTCAAGATGTTTCTGGAACAATATATTTATGTATTTCTAATCTGTATTAATAAACTATTGTGCCTGAACTCAGGTGGAAAATATAGAGATTTGAATATTGTGAATGGCTTCCTTTTGACAGATGGTAATCCCAAAAATCTTTGAGATGGGTCATGATATGATAGTCTTAACTAAAATATGATCTTAACTGTCTGTTGACATTCATTTGTAAAAAATATCATCTTTACATCCGTCTTTACACAGTTTGGGTCCAATTTTGTTTTTATTATTGTAGAGAAACAGGGGTTCATGAAGTTACAATCTCAATGTGCATGCTTGAGAATTGTGTCACTTTTTTACCTTATGATGTCAGTAGCTGGGATGTCCTGCATTCTGAAAAACATCATTAATAACATAAAATTTGTCCTCTTGGTGTAGAGATACTTGAGAGACATTTGAGAAGAGAATTCAATGAGATAGAGACACCAGGAAAATTAGTGTTAAAGAGAGAAACAGACAGATGTGGAGATAAAAAAATATAATAAAAATCAATAATCCATGATGACATCCATACATTTGTATGCATGTAAAAGTTTCACAGCAAGTTTCTGCACA
The DNA here is from genome assembly GCA_029490765.1 of Euthynnus affinis. Lineage (NCBI taxonomy): Eukaryota > Metazoa > Chordata > Actinopteri > Scombriformes > Scombridae > Euthynnus > Euthynnus affinis. The sequence goes on along the minus strand of CM055840.1, from coordinate 16,399,066 downwards.
GTGTTTTTGTTTAAGTAGCATCCACATGTACCTGGTAAGAAAGCTAGTACAGTATGCTGCTCAAAGTATTAGATACACAGTCACAGTTATGTAAGAATGGCGTACATCCCAGTTTGTGACAGCCATACAGCAAAATGGTGTTTGCCGTTATTTGCTGTGACCACACTATTCTGTCTTTCCCTCTGTTTGTGAAAGACTAATACAAACAGCAGCTGCCATAAAATAGCACTTTGTTACCACTCTCAGAGCATTATCAATACCCAGTAATGATTTCCATTGTAAATTTACTATCTCTGCTTCACCGTACCCATGTCGCTATTGTAGCAGTCCATATTCGCAGAGACTTGTAATACCTACCCTCAGCCTCTGTTCACATGCTAATGAGCTTCTATCTGAACATATAGGTCTTGTGTAATCAGCCTGCATGTGAAAAGCAGGCATGAACCAGAATTAGTAGGCTCCAATCAGGATCTAAAGGTAAAGCATATATCCAGCCCAAAGGTCTTCGTTGCTATGTCACAGGCTCACTCAATTTCCATGACGACAGGGGTAGGTGACATTCATTGCCTATCCGCATATCTGTTGCACACAGGAACTCTGAGGTATTGTCCCTCAGATTCATGAGAGCTCCTCACATTGCTGAGGCCACCATGTTAGTGCTGTGATAATTTAGTGATGTATGGGAGTCATGCTATTATAGTTACACCAAGGCAACGCTTAAATCCAATACAATGTTCAAAAAAGTCAGTATACAGTATATTGTAATTGATATGAAAGAATGACACTGATGAACTGATTCATATGAAATAGAAATAGTTTCTAATTAAATACAATATTAACAACAAACATGTACAAATCCATCCAAACATCTCCATGTTATTGTAGTTACACAAATTCACAAATTTACAAAGATATAAAAAACATTTCTACAAACATCATATTGAAATATATGTGGAGGAAATATACACAGGAGAGTGTTTATAACAATTTCAATATTTTAATATTACAGCCAGAAGCACCTAGACCTAAAGTGAGGAAGCCTTCCTGAATGGAGTATTGCAATTAAACAACAAGAGGCACTGGACACTTAAAAAGTATGAAGGAAAAATGTCCCACAACCATAAAAAGCTATGGCCTATATATTAGCATTGCAGTCTATATTGCTCAATGCCTAAGCATTTTCCTCAGGTATTTGTCCAGGGATCTTAACTCCCTGGTCCATAGTGTTTCTGGGACTGGAGTTAACACAGCTGGAGCGGGTTTCAGCTGTGCTGCTGGTTCTCTGGATGAACTGGAGGAAGTTCTCCTGAAGAGAGCCCTCATGGCTGGAAGCCCCAAACTCCATAGGCTGGGTCAGGCAGCAGCGTCGAAACTTAATGAGCTCCTCTCTGATCTGCCTGTTTAACAGGCCATAGAAGAATGGGTTAACTGCAAAGGAAGAGTAAGCGAGCCAGGTGACTGCCTCCTCTAAATCCCCGGGGCTCTGCATGGAGCCAGTCAGAGACATTTGCAGGTGGAAGATGAAGTACGGCAACCAACAAACCAAGAACTGGCCCACAATGAATACCAAGGTAAGGGCAGCCTTGCCTCCACTGAAGGCCCTCTCTGGAGATAGTCTCTGGGGCAGAGTGCGGGTGGTGGTTATCATGGTAGTCTGGCTGTTAATGGAGTCAGAGCGATTCTTAGCAGGGCTTGAATTTGCCCATGTTGGCACAGTTGGGACTTGCTGTAAGGCTGCTGAACGGGCTACCTTGTACACGGCACAGTAAACAGCAAAGATAACCACTGCAGGAACCAGGAAACACACCACACTGAAGAGCACAGCAAATACTCTTCTCAGACGACTGTGGCTCGCATGGAGAGAGCAGTGACCTGCAGCAATAGAGCTTTGGTTTCCATAGGCTGGCCACCCAAACAATGTGACCAAAGCCAAAAGGACTGACTTAACCCAGATTAGGAGCATTACACCAATAGCGAGGTTGATGGTCATCTTGACTTCATAACGCATTGGGTGTACAATATAGAAGTAACGCTCCACACTGATGGCTGTGATGGTAAGAATGGACAGACAGATGAGGAAAACATTGAGAAAGATGTAAACCTGACACTCCAGAACAGTAAACACCACAGTACCAAAGAAAGGTGAGCTGGATATGATACCCAGAGGCATGAGGAGAATGGCACACAGCAGGTCCACTGCGCAAAGGTGACACACGAATGCAAACCTCTTCAGGTGAGGAGCACGAGCAATGGCCACCATCACACCAGCATTGGCCAACAAAGCAATGAGGTTAAGGGTCACCATGCAGAACAAGCCAAAAAGGTCTTTGATCTGTGACTGGGAGCTTGTGACTACACCCACATCGGCAGGAACCGTAGGATTTGGTTCCCATAGGACAGTTGTAAGGTTTATAACTGACTGATTTGGCACAGAAGATATCATGGGACCAGACTTCTCGGCCATTATTCACTCACAACTTGCTCCATTTGTATGCCAGTTGTCTGCATGTCTGGATGTCCTGTGTTGAAAGGACAGAAACAATTTGTAAATGGAAGAAAACAACCAATTTGAAAGTAGTCTAGACATATTAGGTTCATTTATTCCCTTTGCCCATTTAGAAATATATGTATATGTATGAATATTTTGATATATTTAATGTAATAAAATAAATGAAAAAGCTGTTGCAATTTCATTTCTGCTGACTGCTGATTTCTAATTGCGAAGATGCATTTAAACGTAAATTGAGTCAATGGTTTACATGTTTTAAGCGTAAACAGATACATTGGAAACTGTTTACAGTAAAACACAGTAATAAATAGTCTTGTTTATGTAAATTCAGTATCAGCTGACATTGAGGTCTATTCTACACTGTTTGTGTAGGTAAAGATAAGAGGAAATGTGAGGAAAATAAGCAATGAGCTGCTCCAGTGGTCTGAGCTGTTTGCTCGGTTTTCCAAAGTGCTTTTGTTTAGTTCCAACTGCAGTCCAATAAATTTTGTTTTGTATAACATTCTGCTAATTATCTTCTTGGACATTCTGAGATGTCCTTGACTCTGAAAATTGAATGAAGGAATAACAAATTCTACAAATTTATCACTACAGATATAAATGCTATCATATACAACCACAGCTTTTATGAGTGAACAAAAGCAAATGTGCATGTGAGATTGTGTTGGACATAAGGCCAATAATGTATTGTTATATTATAAACCCACTGACATGGGAAAAATGCAAGTCTAGGGCTTCTGTCGAAGTGTCAAGTTCATGCAGCTTAAAAGGCAATACAATCTTTCATCTGCTCCATCTTTGTTTATGCACAATGCATTTTGAAAACCATTTTGTACCCCAAAATACACAGTCAGAATCTTTTTCAGGAAATAAATCAGGAAACTTACATTAATAAAGTTCTACTCCAAAAAGTCTATATAGAACAAGGTTGGAAACATGGTTTTGGAAAATATCACTACATGACATTCATCCTATTTACAGTATGAAATGTGAATATAACAAAAAAAAAACAAAAAAACAAAAAAAAACAATTTACATTTCTTAAATACATTTACTATCTAGATTTAATCACCAACAATAAATAAATATATGCAACATGCAACATGAAAAATAAAGAGAATGAAAATGTGTAAAGTACCTACCCATGAGCCACTGTCTGTGTTTGTAGCACAGTTCAGATCGAACAGGTTAACCACGTTTCTGACTTGACAAAGCTTCAATTGAAATCCCACATATTGTTTATACAGGCCCAAACCAGACACAGCCCAGCTCGTCTTTTCTTTTTCCCACAAAGTAAAACAATCAGTCTTCCAGCTGAAAATCCATGTTAAGTCAGTGTATGAGGTAGAGACACTCCAGAGGTCCAGACTCGTCACATATGTATATTCCCAGTGAAAGAAGTACTGATCACTGATTCCGTTATTTTAGATGGTAGATGATGCTTCCTCTCTCTTCTCACCCCTCCTTCAGTAACACTCATTTATTCCTGTGCTGTGTATGGCAGTGACTGTCACACATTGTATTGTGTGTGATTGTGTTTTTTTTCTTCTTTCAAATAGACACACACTCCACTGTCCCTCTCCAGAGCCCAGTCTTCCCTTGGTCCTAATTACCACCAGTTTAAATGGAAATCAAACCAGCTCTGTATATCTGCACAAGAAATTGAAACATGATGAAACTGTAGCATTATAATAGTATGAAACTGCTTGACTGACATTAAATAAGAGATTCACTAGTCTTTTGCCAGTTATTTGAAGTGCACTACAGCAAAATGTATACTATTTTGTGCTATTATTTTATAGTGGTGGCGAATTACCTCAATTACCTGTATTACATAGCAACATGTTCCCTAACATTTTTATATTAATGGCCCAAAAGAAAGACTACATCCCAAGGATCTCACCTGAATATTTTTCTTATTAAATACTTAGTGCTCGGTGCAGAATTGTCAAATTTCATCCCTGCAAAAAGGCTTCATCTGCCTCAATTTAAAGAGTATGTCTAACTGTTCTGGCTTATATTTGTACCAGCCTTCTTGAGATAATTTGTGTGCATAATGGAAAAGTGGTGGCACTGTTCATATTTTTTCACATCCACACAGATAAATTATAATACTTTTTCCTGTAATTTTGGAAAATGCTTAAATTAGTAAGTATAAAAAAATGAAAGCCTTCAAGCTCAGTATCCACAAAGAAAAACACTGTGACAAGTGAGAGCAATACTCAAGTTTATTAACTAATTATTGGTTCAAGTTCTGTCATAGTGCAAAAGTGCTGAGGCAATTACATTCCAAAGGGAGTTGCTCATTCCTGACACCATGTGGTGGTATTTGTAATTTATCTAGAAAACCAACTGGTCAAGACATTTGACCCATCTGTTTATGACCTATAAAGTACTTTTAGGATACTAATCAGCAGTTCAAGACAATATCAGATCACAAAATTGCACTTTATAGTTCTTATACCTGTATACATTTCTGCATAGGGTACCATTTTACTCTACTAAATAACATTATTAAAAATGTCTATATAATTGCAAAGGCATGCAGTCTATTTATCCTACATATCAAAGATGTTGTTTTCTTTGAATTAAATAATGCAATATGTAAAAGATCAAAGTACACACCTGAGATTCAAACATGATGTGTGGCATATAATTTAAAACAGAACTGAAAAAACCAGTAACAGACTGGTGAAAGATGTGTTTTTCATGGTAAATAAAATAAATATATCATGTATAGTATATGTAATATAGTGTTTTAACAGAAGTGCAGTCTATCACTCTCAGGACAGTTTTAGTGTGCAAAATATAAGGCACAGGGAAGTCATTTCTGCATCTTGTAGGTTGTCTGCACAATGACGAAAACTGTTATAGTATAAGAAAACAACATAGTCAAGCTTTGTATGAAGCCCCTCATGTAGATGGAGGAACTTTTCTCTTTCAAAGGACCTGCCTCAATCCTCAAGTTGAATTAGTAGCTCATGTTCAGCTCCAGCAGGTAACGAAGGCGACACTGGCTCTCTTTGTAGATGAGATATTCACTGTTACTGAAGTGGCTCTTTGAGAACTGGGGCTGATCTATGGGTTTACCTTGTGGCACAGCTACCTTCTTGCCATCCAGGGTGATGAAGATGTCCTTGGAGGGATCTGAAAACAAAGAAGTTCCCAAACAAAAGATGCTGCATGATATCCTTTAACACAGTGGTTCTCAAATGCTATTTGTTAGTAATATTGGAGAAACTTGTAATGAAATGAGCCAAGTTTATTTTTTATTGAAACAGATTTATCTAGTTACTTAGTTTTTAGACACAAGGCTGAGAGCAAGGTAGGGTAAAACTATTGAAGAAGTATTGTGGAGTATTGTACCTGGTTCCACTGATCCTCGTGCCACCACACTGTCATAGCCAGCAGGAGCCATCTTCAAGGAGGAGTTGTCTTTGGTGATGGTATATTCTTTGCCAAGGGCTACCTCACTCAAAAACATCACTCCAGTACTTTTAGAGGTACGCACTAAAAATGAATGGCAGAAAATTTGTATTTCTTAATATCATTATAATTGCAATTAAAGTCATCATTATCTTCTTTAAACAATGCCTCTTCACACAGCCTCACCATAACCTGCAGACTTCCTGTTTTCAGATGCAAAATAAATACCACAACCAACACGGCCTCCTGAATGGGGCATTATCCTCAGGCCGCTCTTAAGGATAGCTGCCACCACCGCAATGTTTGTACCGTGCCAGAGCAGACGGCGGTTCTCCAGACCATCATTTTCACTAAAACGCTCTCCCTGCAATGTGCGACGTATGTGTTAGGTCAAAGGACTTCAGTCTTCTGTGTCATATTTAACAAGATTGACTATTGTTCCTACCTCTGATGCTCGATCAACTTCCCAAACATTGACAATTTTTGGTTGACGATAGTCACATTTAGTTTCTTCCAGGTATTTTTCTATGATCTTCAAATGCAAAGAAAAAAAATGTTAATACTTGTGGACAAGAGAACATGAATGGAAGAATTGATGATCACAAACAAATGCTTTGAATTTATTGAATCTTATTATCACCCATGACACAGTACCTTGAATGTTTCTGTGTCCTTGTCCATCAGAGTTAGCTTGCATTTGAGAGAACTGTAGTCTTGGTCTAGAGGGTCAGGAACTGTCTCTATCATCTCTTCCTGAGCCTTCTCAGTTTCTGACTTTAGTGTCTGGGCAAGCTCAATGTCAGCCAGCACCTTTAGAGGGCATGCAGAAGGAGAGTAAACTCAGGGCTGACAAAACATCATAGGGAGAACAACTAATGCGATTTAAAGTGAATCTTACCATAAGCATCTCTTTCTTCTTCTCTACGATCTCTTTATCGTTAATGGTAGGCGGTCTGCTCCGGCCAAAGTTATGTGGGATTGTGGTGAAGAACTTTGAAGAAAGTTCTTCCAAACGTGCTCCTCCACTTTTTTTGTTCATGGCTGCCTCAATCTCCTCCAGCACTTCAAAGCCCTTTGCGATCTGCATCTTACTGAGCTTGCCTAAAGGCATCTTCTTGATGTCTGTATAACATCCACACACACAAAACCACACAAATCCCAGCCACACTAGTTATTGTATGTTTTCTTTTTCTTTTCTTTTTTTGCCATGAAAAGAAATATCACACAATGTATTTATTTTGAGGTAGCCCTTGTTACTAAGTCCAAGAAACTGATAAGACATTATCAAGATTCTGAGACAGGGAGATATGCTGTGTAAATGCAGACTTCACCCTTTGTTTGTAGCAATGGTCAAACATTTACATGCCACATTCTACACTCTTTGATCTCCAAGTATCCTACATTTCTGAGCAATACTGTAAGTCGAGATAAATGCTGTATGAACAAAGTTCAGAGATTTCTTTTAAACTAGCACCCCATTTAGTGCAACAGGCACTCCAATCCAACAGGAATGTAATAAAACAGGTATGTATGTTTGCACATTGATATTTGTACCCTCTAAGAACCAGATTGTAACAAAGAGTTTACTGAGACACACCCACCTAAGTTCATACATTCCATGGCCTCCTTGAACATGTCATTGCTGAAAATTAGCTCAATGAAGCTCCTTGTAGCCTCATCAAGGGTGCATGGTAAGGTCTTCTTAGTGACTTTGACAGTCTTTCCATCAACACTGTCCACCTGCAATATGAAAAAGTACTAGGGCTGTAGTCTGCTGGTTGACTAATCGATTAGTTGGCGATATGCTCTCGTTCGACTAAATTCTCATTGGTCGATTAATCTGTGTTACTTTCATAAGGAGAAAAGTGCTACATCGGTAGCTTTCCGTGATTAATCCATTATTTCCCTCAGCAGGAGGGAAAGACTAACAAATTACCTGTGAAAGCGGGGGTCTATTCAAAACACCCCCACTGTTTTCACAACTTTGAACTCGTCCAAACTCACAGAGACTTCTGGGTCTAACTGTACTCAACGATTACTGAGCGTTTACTAAATGTACTGAACGTTTACTAAATAAGTGTTTCTCCTACAATTATATCAATGAGAACTCCCCCTAGGCCAAAAAAATATTTTTAATGTCAGAATTAACACCAAATATCCACTCATTCAGAAATATTTAGCGTTTGGGAGTCTGTGCAGCGCCGTTCAGGACGTGAGTGAACTGCTGTGTCGTTGCCTGGAAAATGAGCATGACTCTGTTAAGTAATACAGCATTGCGTAGTATGTTTACGTAGCGAGTTGGACACAGGAGCAGAGGAAAAGTTAGCGGTAAGTTTTCAGTCTGGCAGTAAATGTACAGCACCCCCCCCTGATTAGTCGAAGATTATGTACAATTTTAGTCGACCAAGTCAACTACAGCCCTAAAAAGTCCGGTGAGCTTTTGTTAAGGCTGGTACTTATATACGAGAGGTTTCAAATATTTGAAACACTTTCAACCATTTGCCATTGATAGTGCTAACTTAATCTATGACATGATTCCTCCAGTTTTCTCATATCTCTTGCTCCAGTGAGATGTACAAATGAATTACCTTGACCTCAGCATCCTTCTCTCCATCCACCTCTATCAGGGTGTACTTCCCAGAGTGAGATACAAAATTCATCCGATCGCTCCAGTTGTTCTTTGTCTTGTCCTTAAACTTTTTCTCAAAGTCCTTAACAGCAGTCTCAAGCTTATCGAACATGTTAAGTTTGCTTTGTCCCACTTCCCCCTAGATTTAGATTAGAGATGAGGCAATCAGGGGCAATTTGTTAAATTTAAGAGAATAAAATACAGTAACATAATTTGTCAAAAGTCCCAACATGATCATAAGAGTATATTAAACATCAAAAGTGGTGCTAATGATTCCATTAATTTGTATAATATGTATGTATTAATGTGCAAATATTACTACTGTCAACATACTTGTCTTTACTTAAAGTGTGCAGTAATACTTTGAACTCATTAAGGATCAACTGAGGGCATTAAAGACATTTGTTTTGAATACAGTGGACCATGCATAAATATATATGTACAATATAATATCGGAAACATGTGTCTTTAATCCCTGTGTCAACGTACAGTAGTTGCTAATATTTATTAATTTAAAGCAATAACAGTAAAACAGAATAAAGTAAACAAAGTAGTGTGGTAGGAATCTGTTACTTACCACTCTGCCCCATCTGTTCCATGAATAGTACTTGTTGCTTGCTTTAATGAGTTGAATGACATAAAACTTGTTATTGTTATGTCCAATATTTGTCTGATTGAGCATGCAGTCATAGTCTTCATACACCTGGTGAGTCAATACAGACATATTCTTCAAAAAAATATTTTTCTCTGTGTTGCATTAAAATAATGAATTTATCACGATGTGAGAGAATAAATACTGTGAGGATATCTAGTGTGATACAGTGTGTCCCTCTTACCTCTCCAGCAGCTGGCAGTGAGCAATGTTCATCCACCTTCCTCTTGCCTTTTACCTGTGGACCCGCAGCCAGAAGGGCCTCTTTTGCAGAGGCGAAGGCGTCCTTGGGCTTTGGGGTCTCAGACTCCTCTTTCAATTTCTTGCCACCTGCCGTAGCAGCAGAAGCAGCCCGTCTCTTTGGTGCCATGTTGCTTTCCGGAAACCCTGTGCAGATTATCTACCATGTTACGGGCGTTATGTTCAGACATGTCTACATGACTGGACTGCAAGTGCTCTCTGACTGAACATCAAAACAAATAAATGAATTCTCCATACATGTACTTACAGGGTAATTACCACTAAGCTACTGTATGCTGCCATAAGTAATAGCAGTTCATCAGCATGCAACAGTGATTTTTAATGTGTTTTGGAAGAAAGAAGCCACAGCCCCCACCCTCACCGGTTCATCCCGAAGACGACCTGAATTTCCCTCAGCCGAGAACTAACCTTTTTTACTGCAAATAGAGATGCGGATAGCCGGGCTGGGAGAGAGGAAGGCAGGCCGACAGACAGTGGAGGTGCCTTAGGCGCCGAAGACTTCAGGGAGGTATCTGAAGGGAACTGTCCGACTCAGATTTTGAGGAAGTTTAACCATGGGAAGTTTACGCACTGTCTACAGTCAGAGGAAGAGGCGGGGCTGAACCACTGTATACCTTCTTTTCCTCCTCTTGCTGCTGCTGGAGTCGTCGATGGCATTATGGTTATACTGCCACCTAGCTAATGTTCCGGTGTGTATTTTTCTCTGTCTTTCAACAACTTCAAAACTGAAGTAATGAGAGCGAGACAAAAGTTCAACAACAATTAAATAAGACAGTTAATAAGGTTTAATATTGCCCATTTTATTTAATTTTTTTTATTGATGTTTTGTTAACGATAACGCTGGTTACAAAGGTTTAATAACGGTCAGAAATCATAATTAATGTTTGAGGAGCCTAACGTACCAGACTTAATTTTTTTAAACCCACTGTATATAATATAGGTGTTATGGTGGCATTAAGCCACTAAACAGCTTAAAACAAACAAAAAGGTTCCAAAAGGAAAGTAAAAAAGCAAAAAATATTCAAAGACATCCTTTTTTTCTCTTCATCTTTCTATTTTCATAGTGCAATTACTACTAATTCCAGTACAGAAGTTAACTCGCTATGTTATCTCCTCCTTTATGTGTAACTTTTTTGTACTAAATTCAGAAAAATATTAGAGTAGAGAACTCAGAAGTACTGTATGATGTAGAATTATTTCAAAGTAGTGTTTGCTTTGTGTGTATGTGTGTCTTTATCCCTTCAATTTAAAGGTAAAACTTTAAACTTTAAAGGACTCAACATGATAAAAAATTAATGTAATTTGTGTACATGTTAGAAAGTGGTATTTTAGGTAGTGTTGACAGTTCCCATTGTTGAAGTGACCCTTTAGGAAATGTTATTTAGACACACTGAGGATTTTACTGATGAAGATGACTAAACAACTTTATAATTAAAACTCCAAATATTTCAGGAGGGCTTGTTTGTAATCATGTGCACATCAGTTGACATTTCATCTATACTATCACAGCAAGGAGTTGTTGAGGTATATGCTGTATCTGGCTTATATAATCATAGTAATTTGATGATGGCCACTGAGCAGATATAATAAAGTAAGACAATGCTCCGAGTCCACTTCCTCTATATGCAAATACTCTATTTACATCAAGCCCCAGGGCCGCCTGCGTGTTCTCATGTGATTAGATCAAACAATTTGGACACAAGATGGCAGTGTTAAATCATAGATACTGTAGTCTTTTTTTCCCCAAAGCATCTGCCTCATGTACACAGGGGTACTAACTGCTGTGTGTATTCCTAGGACAGCTTTGGTGGGTTTTATCCCATATCAGCAGATGATGATATTTGTGCTGGTAATTTTCATGTCGACTGTTTGGGCTTGGCAGATGCTTTAGATTGAAGCGGATTAATATTAGACAGCTCAGATTTCAAACTCTAATTGAATCCAGATTTAATTTATATATATATATATATATATATATATATATATATATATATTTTTTTTTTTTTTTTTTTTTTTTTTTTTTTTTAAATGGTCAAGCAACATGAATATCTGCATTTCCACACATCATTATTTTAGGGCTGTGTCTCAGGAGGAAGAGCAGGATGTGCATTAATCGAAGCGTTTTGATCAGCAAGACAAATTGCCCCCAATGGCCAGGTCAGTGCATTGCATGGCAGCTCTGCCAGCATTAGTGTGTGTGTGTGTGTGTGTGTGTGTGCTATATTAGTACAATACATTATAGATATTTAGCTGTTTGCTGCATGAAAGCAAAGTAAGGGTGTAAACATGACATGTATGTAACAATATCGAATTAAAGGATGTTTGGCAGGGTTATGCATATTACCAAGACTATAACTCCAATTTTCTCAGTGTTTACTGTAAGTCAAGCTAAGCAAATTAACATCTCGGAACTACATCATGTTTGTATATGTTATCCTGTAGATGTGGAATTTCTCATGATGATGAGCAAAGAAATAGTTGACTACATGTCAATTTGGTATTAATAAAAAACACATTTTATTTACATAAATTACAAGAAAGCACAAACTGGTTCACCAAAATCTACATTAAAAATGTCTTGTATATATTACATTTAACAGCTTTACTATAATTTACTCCATTTTGCAAGTAGAATCTTCAATAAAAACAAGGGCAATACTGTATGCAACTTTATTGGCATCTCGTTTAAAATCGCTACGAGTCAAAGAACAAAATTAAATAATTGGGACATTGTACTCACAGCACTCTGAGGACAACAAAATCAGGACGATCGTCCTCTTTAATATCTGAGACACCTGATTCAGGACTAGTGATTATATAACTCTGTTTACAATGCTTGGCAGAGGAGCTCAGCTGATCTTCACAAAGAGGACGTTGTGGAGTCCACCACCTCTCGTCCATTACACACTGTAGGAACAACATTGGAGGCTGATGCTGCAAAACATTAAAAAAACATCTGAGATCATTCAGATTATATGACTATATATATATATATATTTAATATCAAAATGTGACAATTAATCAGCCTGGGTAACCTTTGTCCTGGCAGAAAGGTTCTGAATCATGCAGATTTTTTAAAAAGGTAAAATACAAGTGTCAGTTTGTGATGTGTGACAGAAAGGCAGCAAGTAACTATGAATCATATTTATTACTGTTTTTAGTGAGCTTAGCACTAGCTACAGTGATTTTGTGTATGGCAGGTGGTACCTTGAGAGAAACTGGAGCCTGGACCAGTGGTGACACTGAAGCGGGTGGTGGCCACCCGCAGGGTGCTGACATTCTTCTGTGGCTGGAACAGGATGATGTGGACCTTGGGAGAAAAGAGGCAGCCAAGCACCACCGACCCACTCAGACTGACAGAGATACACATGGTGGTGGTTTGCACCTGGAAGTTGAAAGAGAGGTGAGAAATTCACTTAAAAAGACAAAAGGTAGTCTGACTCATACATTTGGGTGTACAGTATATTTTATGGATATTACTCAGTGATACTGAGTGATTTGAGTTTATTTTTCTGTTATACACACTAATATGTGCCCCCACAAAATTGCCAATCATGGTTTGATGTTTTTTCATTATTTTTTTGGCATTTTTGCTTTTATCATGTCACATCACGTTGAAGTTGCAGACATGACACACTTGAAGAGAGATTACTATGACATGCAACAAGGGTGCCCAGATAAAATTAAACAGGGGACATTGCCCTTGTGTGGCATGCGTAGTGACTGTTCAGCTACCAGGATGTTGCCAAAATGTAATTCAACACTGCCAGTGTTCATATGGACGTACAAATAATGTCCCAGTGTTAATTAATGTTGCTTTTTTCAGCCACATTTTTGGTTATTAAAAATGTTTATTGACCTTTTGTTTATTCAGCCATAGAGCTTATCCAGCTCAGAAGTGAGGATTTAAAACAACCAAGCAGTGTTAAATTAACTCCACTCATGTGGAATCATATAAGCATCAGCATAGTGTTGAGGACCATTTAGCTGTTCAAGAATATCCGTTTTCATAAGGAGAGGGCTCAGAAAACGTAAAAGAAATGATAAAGCCATTTTTCAAAATTCTGAATCCAAGACAGGGGGAAGGAGCACGCTATCAGCTGTGACTGCTAAAGAGAGGTGTTAAACGATCTGTTTATTTGCCTGTCAATCAAATGCTTTCCACTCACTCTGCCCACATCTTGCTATACATGCCTCTTTCTTCATTTCTAATGTTCTTGCAGCTTTCTTTTTGTTATTCTTGGATAACAGGATACAGCTCAGCGCCATGTGGCAGGTGCATCCCTTTTTCACAAGGCATAGCACGTGTCTGTCATCACCCTGAATGCTAATGTTGGTATTAAAATGGTATGAGCAACAAGTATTATGCTGTGTACACATGGTTTGGCAACAAAGATAACATGATAATAGCAGATATACAGCATCCATTAGTTTCAGCAAGAATGTACAAAGGCAATTTATCCAGTTTTATTTACAGACCATTGTTTGATTATCTTCCATGAATCTTTATCTGTTTCTTACTCTGTTACAATACATAATTACTAATTATCCCAAAAGTACTCCTCAACTGATAATAAATGATATAACAGTATAATAGAGAAACAGTTCTATACAATAATGATTTACTGATTATATATTTGATATATATATTTGCCTTATGTGGTCACTGACTAAAGGTCATAGTGTACAATGTCCTGTGAAATTTACCATTCTATCATGAATTCATCTCTATCTTGAGATGTACTGTGGGTTGTCATGTTCCATGGATTCAAAATTAGGATTCACCTCATGCAGTATCTGAAATACAGCACACATACTAACAGGCTCATGTCCTGGGTTGAGATGTAAATTCACAAGAACCTACTGTTGCAATTTCCCCTATATCTTTACTGTATATTTTAATACATGGAACAAGGAGTACATACAAAAGCAAAGTAACTGTCTAAACTTAATAATCTAAGCAATACCATGGTGAACAAAAGCTAAATGTCCTCTACTTAACTCAGAAATAGTTTTGAATAAAACCACAGACAGCTCCGCATAGGAACGACCTGTAAAGTGGTTTTAATAATTCACAAGATGTTTCTTAGGAAAAGCAGAGGACAAGGTATATGCCTTTGCAATAATATTTTTCCAGATGTCTTCTGTTCGAGTATGAAGAGCAGGATGTAGAGCACAGCTACTAAGGTTTCTGCTTGTTTCTGTTTACTGTTGTTTTTACTGTGTATGGCCTTTGAAGGTATTATTTTATATCACAAATACAGCACCACTGCTTCAGATATAAATAACGTTTGCTGCGTTCAGGTAACGTTGTTCCTCCAGAGAACCTCACAGCAGAGATGAGATTCCTCTTTTTATTGGGTTTTGCACTGTATGTTTATTGAAAAGCTTTATTGGATGAACCAGCTACACACCAGTCTAGGTAGGTTGGTATGGACCTTGAATTGACAAAGCCCATAAGTAATTCACTGACCAGCATGTGATTTGTTGAGATTTGGAATGATGGAATTAGGGTCGGGTAATATATTGATATTATATTGACATCGGGATATGAGACTAGATATCATCTTAGATTTTGGATATTGTAATATTGTGATATAGCACAAGTGTTGTCTTTTCCTGGTTTTAAAAGCAAACTTAACAGTCTGTTCTAGCTGTTTTTTTTTGTTTGTTTGTTTTTGCCTTTACCTACTTATATTTGTTATATCCACATTGCTGATGATTATTTATCATAAATCTCATTGTGTAAATATTTTGTCAAAGCACCAATAGTCACCCCTACAATATTGTTGCGATATCAATATTGATGGTATTTGGTCAAAAACATTTTGATATTTGATTTTGTCCATATCGCCCAACCCTAGATGGAATCAGTCCTGTTTTTTTAACTGCTTCAATCAGACTCAAACAAACTCAAACATATGACAGTAAAAATGAAGAGAGGCACTCCCTTTTTTGTTCAGCAATATAAGAGCTAATGCCTGTACTCTATCCACTGTGTTACATAACATCATCAATGAACTCGATAGCATTCTATAGACAAAAATACAGAGGTGTTAAAATGATATGATCCCAGTTGTAAAGACCACATACAATACTTTTCTGTCTCCCACTGGCTGTAGCCCTCGTTTTCCTAGAAGTGCTGTGACTTTTGACTGCAGTGGCTGTTTAATCAGTTGTGTTTGCAGTTGAGATGAGATGACCAGCACTAAAATATGAGGAGAGCCCTGTCCCTCGGGGTGCAGAGAACATCTTCAATATTTCATATCATAATCAAATGTGTTATTCATGGCTCAGTTGATTGTATTTATTCTTGTTTTAACATTTCATGACAGACCACAATCAAATTTGTATTAGTTATTCAGCTGGAGATTTGCATCAGGCTGTGACAACAATTTGAGAAGTGGTGTAAAACTAGGAGAACACTAGTAATATATCCCTGCCTGTGAAAAACTAGAGACACTGTGCCAACTCAGTTGCTTTAGTAATTATTTATCAGTCAAAGGGGAGTTTTGTGTCTATCTGATGAGCTTGTTCTGGCTGTGAATTGCTCGCATTGCCTGGAGGGCCAGGAGGAAGGATTCCTCTGAGCATCACTGGAGTCCCAGGACAGAGGGCACAGCTGGGACTCAGCATCCTAGTCTTTCACACTCCATTCCACACAGCTACGCACAGGGACGCAGAGGGACGCACAGGGACGTTCAGTTCCCTTTCAGCCCTCATGGTTTTGCCTGCCTCCTCCATGTTTCTGCAGAGGCAGCTGTGTCTGGGGATTCCTCTATTTCTCCCTTCTGCCTCCCTTTTGCTGCACGCTGTTCAGATCCCAGAGGGATATACCCCCACAACTCAGGTCACCCTTTTGTCTGAAGTTCTATCTATTCTGTGTATGTAGGCATCATGTTAGATGGTGCATTTTATAACCAGGGTTTTTTTTTTGTTTGTTTGTTTGTTTTACCGAGGTTAGGTTTAGGTGAAGGAGAAATGTGAAGGAGATGTGGTGTCTTCCCTTCATTTCACTTGTTGTATTTTAACCAAAATTTGACTGTTTGTGTGTCTTTTGTTGACACAAAGCCTAGAATACACTAAGAAAGTATTTCCACCAATAGAGGTGGGGGTTTGTTGTGGACATATATTTGGCTGTCTGTTACACAGCTCCATGACTTGAGCATCCATTTTTTATAATTTTCTCTAACTTCATTAATATTTACATTTGAAAGGTAAAATAAGGCTGTCAAAGTTCATATCTCCTGACTTAAGTATTAAGTCTTAAGTATGTGCGTAATTATGAAGAATTAAAGCAACGCGGTAATAAAAAATATATATTCCTAAGAGCCACAGACAACAAAGACATGGCTGACAGCTGAATCAATACTAACTGACATTAGTTTGCGATTTCATGCTTATAAAATCCCAATTCAACCCCAAAAGAAGTCACTGTCTGATATGTATTCTGTTCTTATTACCGTTAGAACCCAGAGCCATTTGAACAAATAATTTTGTACAGATCATTACCACAGCATGTGCATCATTTAGAAAGCATCAAATCAACTCTTCATTGAGAGGATAAACATGCAAAATGATTATCTTACAATAAAATAACTGCATATGAAAACTCATGAAGAAGGTATAACCAAATATAGTAACTCACCCTGTAGTCACTGGCAGTAACATAGAAAATGGGCTGGAAAGCCAGCCAGATGATGCAGGTAGTGTACATGGTGAACCCAATGAACTTGGCCTCATTGAAGTTCTCGGGGCATTTGCGGGTCTTGAAGGCGTAGACCGTGCAGAGGATAATAAGGATGCAGTTGTAGGTGAGAGACACGAGCATGCTGGAGTCCTTGCTGTTACATTTGAGGGTGACCACATCTCTCCTCTCCGGGCTTACTTCCTTTCTCACCCCTGGGGCTTCCACCAGCAACCAGACCACCACCACTACCAGCTGGCAGGAAATCAGAGCACCACAGATGGCAACCTGGGAGGCTGGGCTGATAAATCGAGGCCGCTGGGCACCGTCCTTCACCCCACTGAAGATCCGAGCAATACGATTTGTCTTGGTTAGGAGGGCTGAGTAGCACACAGCAAAGGAGGTGCCTAAACCTAGCCGGCGTAGTGTGCAAACTGCTGTGGAAGGTTTGGCGATGTAGATGAAGGTCATGCTATAACACATCAGCACCCCCAGCAGAAGAATGTAGGAGAGCTCACGTCCACTGGCCTTCACCACAGGTGTCTCATTGTGTTTGAGGAAGAGGCCAATGACGAAGAGCGTGCACATCATCCCTAGACAGGAAATGGTGACGGGTCCAATGGCCCAGGCATCTTCCCAGCGGATGTACTCTTCAGGCAGGTTGTAACAACCTGTCAAGTTGGCCAGGGGCCACTGTCCAAAGCTGCAGTCAGCACATGTGAACTCATCCTGCAAGTACTGGTAGGGCTGACAGGGGATACAGATCCAGCAGCACACATCTCCAGGCTGCATACTCTTCACCTCATTCTTCCTGCAGGGGTCACTACATTGGGAGGTGGGTGCAGCCTGGCCAGCCCAGGGGATCAAGCTGGTGTTCAGGGTTAGGCTCTGAGCCCAGTAGCCAACCTTGCGATAGACATAGTGTCCACCTTCTTTGTGGTAGTGAAAAATGTTGTAACGGCCAAGACTGTCTCCAAAGGTGTCAAAACGGACTACATTCTCTGTGTCTGGTGGGCGAAATGGTGCTAAAGATGAAAAGAAATCAAGAGAATGTTAGAAAGGTTAATTTTATGGCAAGTACCATTTTGGTATGAAAACTGTCAAAATGATATCAAAGCATAAATATCAACATGTGTTTATAGAATTTGTGAAATCATTATTTTGGAGCATGAAGGCAGTGGACTTCACGCTAACACTTGTCTCGCAGTATAGACTAAATAGTGATTGTGACAGGACACTGGTGCAAATTGTCAATTTACATGATGGAAGCCACAGTTTGAGTCTATTTACTTGATGAATGGTTGCAGGATTGAACACTGCAATGGGAATTCCAGACAGGTGGTACATTATATAAAATAATTATTCAATTCAATTTCCTCCTTAAATCAAAGATGAAATAAACAAAATAAAATAAAATAAAAAACACCTCTCATTATCTTCTTTAAATTGACTATAATACCAATAGCATTGCAAGATTGTTTAGTGTAGTTCAGTATAGTTTTATACAGTAAAAGGTCATATTTAGGGCTGTAATTTTCATTATTGTTCTCAATCAATTGATTGTTTGGTCCATAAAATGTTGGAAAAATGACAACTTGATGAAGATCGAAATGTTTTTTGGCTTTGGATTATAAGTGTGTGGACTCTTTCTGCATTGTAAAAAAACATATTGAAATTGCCTGTTTTATACAGCCATCAGTTAAAGACTCAGAGATTCAATTTTATATGTACATATGACCAAAAACTATGAAATTGTCGAATTTGAGAAGCTGAAACCAATTAATGTTTGGCAATAACAATGAATCAGTTATTAAAATTGCTGCTACTTAATTTTCTTGTCTTGTCTCCAGCTCTAATAATATTTGTATAATTTACTTGAAAGCTCACAAGCGTGGATAGTATAAACAGCTATTTATATATCACAGAATTAGACATCCTTATTATGTAGCACTATCTTCATTTACATTTGATCTGTTATATCTAATCAGTTTAAAATGTGTAGAGATTACTGGTCTGCCAGTTTGTTTTCTCCTTAGGGTGCTATATATAATACATGCAGGAATTTACTAATGTAAGCAATCTAATCCAGTTTTAAGTGTCTGGATAATAAATTTCTTTTGGTATTTTTTAGGGATCCATGATATATTGGTGGCCAATATGTTATTGGCCAATAAATAATAAAACAAAGTTATTGTTATTTTTCCTATAATAACATTTTAGCTGATAATTATGTCCAATAATGCAGAACCTGGGCTGTGAGATGCCAGAGAGAGATGTCACTTGCAAACTGGCCCTGAATTACATTTTTGTGCCTTTCTGTCTTTCTCTCCTTTGCTCTCTGTGTTGGTGCCTGTTCACACAAGGGCAAGGCTAACACAATTTATCAAACGCCTCTTTACAAGCAGAACATAAAGCTATAAAAATGCAATGTCTTCAGCTGCTCTCCCCTTAGTTGACTCTGTTCCACAGCTGGTATTTTTAAGCCAGCCATATTTTAATCATTTATCATTTAAAACACTGATTATATGCTACAGTCAGGTTAGCTTAATTATCTGTCTATCTTAAAAGACTAACCAGCCCCTATTCTTTACTGGTGGTACCTGTCCATCAGAGAGTCTCTGACTATCAGTAGCAGAGGGTGGACAAATGAAGTGATAGGGCTGTTTTATTGGGCTGGTTTATTTTTAAAAATGGCTTTATAAACAGTGGAGTCCAAAGCCTTTAGGTAACTACCAATCAGTCCAATAGTGTGTGAAGTTGTGCTAATGTTTTTTGTAACCTATACATGCTTGTCAACAAGAAGATAAGGTCTGGTGTTAATAAAAATAAATAAACTGAAGTTGTTCCAAACCAAAAAATAAATGTTTTTTTTTTCTTCTACGGATGGTGAAGGCTCTAAAAACATTGATGTTGTATTAGAAAAATATATTTTTTAAACTAAAGATATAATCTTTATTGCCCTCTTCACATCTTGCATGTAAGATTGATATTATTAGCCAGCTATCGATATTGGACACAACAAATCATTGGTTATCGTTATCAGCCCAGAAATTCCCCATCAGTGCATCTCTAGCATTTTTTCTTCAAAAATCATGAAGAGCAGGAGAGAGAAAAGCAAAAGCAGGATGAGAGCACACTGGTCTACTTTTATCTCCCATCAATGAAAATGTCAGTATTTCCATAAATCGAAGGATAAGACAATACAGCTCATTTGCAAAAGTGAGAGCTTTTGAACTCATGGGTCTGTCATCTGTGATGTGTGGATATATTGATGCAAATACTGTTATATATTTGGTGGTGCTGCTCTGTGTAGACAAACAAAAAACAAATATTTTCTCTGCATGAAGAGAAGAAGTGATGTTTATGTGATTTGTGTCTGCAGTGTTCAAACTGAAAAACCCTCTCTCAATTTACATTTAAGTCAAGATGCATGAAAAAAGAAGCCTCCAAGCATGAGGGTGTGGAAATAGTTTCATCTTTGTAAATTGATTCATTACAGAGCATATCTACAGCTGTAGTGTATAAACATGTAGAATTACTCTTGCACTAATTCAGCATTTTATATGAATTGGTAAAACGGATCTAAATTAGTGTAGCCAAATTTGGCAGTGTACGTGCAAAATGCACATGGGTGAATTAAATTACATCACATTGAGGTTCGTATAAGGCTTTCTACAGAGGGAAAGATAAAAAGAAGCTGTATTAAATCATGAAAACTCATCTTTTAAGCAACATTGCAATAATATTAGTTCATTAAGATTTTACTCACCCTCAAACTTGACCTTGAGAATGTAGTCCCTGTAGAACTTTCTGCCATTACCAGGTTTAAGAGCATCACAGACCTTGGTGGAGTTGGGGCATAAGGCCTGCCTCATATTATGTAAGGCAGCAGCCATTGCATAAACGGCATTCACTACAAACATGATCTTGGATTCTGGTTGAAATGGAACTTCACGCAGTGAGTGCTTCCCACAGCCCAGATCATGGAGGCTGCACTGGAACTGGTTTTCCCAAAATTCTCTGAACCAGGGATTCCTGGTGTTGTTGTATGGGTGCAGGGCAGTGAAGTAATCATTAAATTGGGGGATTTGATAGGAAGCCAGTTCAATGGTGAATGCCCCGTCTGCAACAGCTTCACTGCCTCTCACCACACTCTCCTGTGCTCCCCAGCCATCACTGGCCACCCATGTGAAGGTGACGTTCATACGGTTGGCTGCCACCAACAGCTCACGGGCATCTTCACTGCGTGTGAATAGGATGACCACCTTGGCATTGGACTTCTGCTGCAGGGAGCGGATCACATTCTCATAACTCCAGCGGCTCATGGAGCGGCTCACTTTGGCTGAAGTGGCGATGCAGATCTGGCGGGCACGGGCCTCCTGCTGGAAGGCATCAATGCCAGTCTCACCATAGTCACCTTCTGATGCCACTGTTGATACGTACGTCCAGTTGAAGTAGCGCAGGATTTCAGCCATAGCTTTGGCCTGGTAGAAGTCAGGTGGCACAGTACGAGCAAAGTAATCATAGCGGGTCTTGTCACTGAGCTTGGCACTGGTGGAAGCATAACTGATCTGAGGAATCTGGAAGAGTCGCAGCAAGTTGGCCACCTGGAATAAGAGAAAAACACCAGGATTATTACATTTGTCAATTGAATCAGTCGTTAAACAATATTAATACCCCTTCATTAAGAGTACTGTATATATAAATATACTTATTTTGATGTATTACCCAGAAAACTGTTAATTAAGTTATTACAGTTCACACAGAAAACATACACCTGCCAACTGTGGGAATTGTTTTAATTGCTCATCATTAAATAAATGAATGAAATTGGCTACATTACATGTTTTTTCCCCTGCAGATGCAATTAGTCTCACCCCATTCAGTCTCTCATGTCTTCACTGGATCCCTGCTGGGCATTTCACAACTTAACTCTCCTGCTGGCTAAGTATGGCGTTTAATTAGTCTCAAAACCTGTGCCCATAAAAACCAGGCACGTGCACATGATAGAGGTGCATAAAAACGGTATCCATGAGTGGAAAGCCATCCCCGCGACGCAGCATTTCTGCTCCGCATGCCCAAATGCACGGTGTAAGTATTGAGAAAACAGAGACTCAACTGTGTCAGTGATCAAACCAAACAGCCAATCAGCTTTGGCAGCTATATCAGAGCCGTGTTAAGTTTCTGCCAATGCAAACAAAACATTTCCTACATTTCTGCTTCAAATTTCTGCTAAAAGCTTTTAAATGACTAAATAACGGGAGATTTTATTGTGAAGAATTTACAGGTAATGAAACGTGTTCCTCAATGAATTAGTGGAGCTTCATTAGTGGACATATTTGGAGCTCTTTGCTCAGCAAATCAGTTAGAAATAATATAGGGAGGAATAGTACAAGCAGAAACAGCCACAGTGATGATGATGTTTGATGAAGAGCTGCAGACAACCCGCACACCTCCAACAGGCAAACTACCTATTTTACTTTACCCTGCTGTGTAATGGAAAACACTCACAGCATGTTAGCTCAACTCGATTCATGGCTCAGTGTGACTATCCCTAAAACAATGGAAAAAAGCCATAATGTTGGTGGAGCAAAGCAGTGAACAGATGACCATATAAACAAATCCATCACAAGCTGATGTCAGCTCAGGCTCAAAGTAGAAAAAAACATTAGAAAACGGGCATTTAGAGTAGTCTGAAGCTGGTGCTTTTTGCTCACAGGGACTTCTATATACATTTACCTCATGATTTGACACGTTGACCACGTTTAACGTAAACATCTGATACTGTAACATTATATATATGACTGAAAATAATGAAAAGCATAATAGGTCCCCTTTAAATGCCATAGCTGAGTGTGCATTTAACATTTGTGGGCATTGCCTGTCTGACTCATCTGTGATCTGTAAAGTTGTCAACAACATAAAATATATGGAATAGCTACAGGTTTTACTCACAATGGATAGAATTTACTGCACTACAAAAATGCTAACATTTTCAGAAAGTTCTTGCTCTGCTTTGGAGAGAAGAGAGAAGCAGACAGGGGGAGGCAGAGGCAGAGAGGTTGAGGGCAGGGATTTGGAAGTGAGAGAGAGTCAAAGAATCTTGAAACTTTGCATTTTCTGAGTAATAGGATTTGTCAGTGTCGTGGCACTACACGCAATGTAGAGAAGCAGCTACTGACTAGCTTTTGCTTCAGGCCGTTCTGTGGGCAGTCTGATCAGTCAAAAGAATGCTTACCTAAATCTAGTTGACTTTAATGGTGGCTCTCACACCAACACACTTTTGGCACGACATCTTGAGTGCCGATGAATAATTCTCGAGATAGTCAGGGAGGAAATTCAAATTCACAAGCATCCACTCTGAATTTAATTTATCATACTTATACTGTCATATTATAGCTGTTCTGAAAGTGACATGTTTTATGCAAATAGTGGAAAACAGTGTACTTCTAACTGTGAAACTGCAGTTCCATAAGTATGACAGAGGAATATGGGATAATCCATAATTACTTTTAAATTCCAATAATTCTCATGTTGTTATGACAAAAGATTGCTTCAAAGTAGTGTGCCTATTTACAAGTAGCATTTTCATTTGTTTTTTGCCAGATCAACCTTCCAACTATTATGAAGCCTACAATCTTTGATACATCTTTACCATTTAAAAGTATTGAAAATCGTTTTTGTCTCAGTATATGGTTTTATTTTTGGCTGCAATACTGCCTTGCAATCTTGTGCAAATTAAATTAAATACTTGTATTGCTTATATATATTGCTGATCATCATGTGATTCTTTACATACTCTTAGTCGTACAGTTGGTTCACTAACAGACTGGCAGGTTGTTATCGATATAATTAATGAAAAATAATAACAATTTAAATACATTTTAGGGTGAACAAAATAAAGCCAAATCACAATTAAAAGAGTTCCTTACTGTAGCAAGAATGAAACTTGTAGGTCTAATAGTCACAAAAATCACTACATTACTTGATTTGGAGGCAGAACAGTGTAACAGTCATTTTAAACACAGACCAAATGCACCAGCAGAGAGGAACAGAAAGTCAAATCAAACTTTAAAAACAGAATTACAGATACTTTGTTGTTTAGAATATGTCTTCAGTGAAAAAGAGAGGACACTGTGACATTACAGTAAATCTAGTGTGATGTGCCTCAATGGATTTTAATCATGGGAACTTTGTCATTCTGCAGGATCAGAGGGATGAATATTAAGTGAGCCAATGGCAGTGACTCCCAGACCACTAGATTTATTGGAATTAATGAGAGCATGTTGCACACAAACATGAGATGCAATAGCACAATCAAGTACTGCCACCTAAACAATGTCATACAGAGGCAATGCTGAACTCATTTACCAGTTCAACTTTAAAGCTATTTCTGACTCATCCAGGGTGTATCAATTGAAAATTTAATTGAAAGTCTAGATTACTGAAACACATGAGTGAGCATTTCATATCAGTTCAAAGGTTTGTGTCCCCTGAGATTTTCAGGTCAGCCAGAGAAACCCTTACCATACAGACAGGCTAATAATTTCTACACAAAATTGTCCCTCTCATTAAAGGGCCAGTGCATAGGATTTAGTGGCATCTAACAGTGATGCTGCATATTTCAACTAACTGATTACCACTCCCCTCACCCTCCCCTTCCAAGCATGTAGGAGAACCTATGGTGACCGTGAAATTCGCAAAAAATGCAAAAGGCCCTCTCTGGAGTCAGTGTTTGGTTTCTTCATTCTGGGCTATTGTAGAGACATCGGTGCAACATGGCAGGCTCTGTGGAAGAAGACCCACTCCCTCTATAGATATAAAGGGTAACAAAAACACAATTCTTATTCTGATTTTCAGGTGATTATACACTAATTAAATCACACTGATGAACAATATTCTGTTTCTGCCGAGTTCATCTTCTAGCTGCCACAAAATTCTACACACTGCACCTTTAAACCACCTTGACAGTTTTTCTTAACATGTGGTGAAACAGCTGGCAGCAGTGTGCCTGCTCTCTTAGGAAGAAATCAGACTATGATCTAAAGTGGCAAGTGACATGTAAACACTGTCTGATTAATAATTTTCACATCATTCAATTCTTTATTAAAAAATGAAACACCAATTCCCCTTCTGATACATTCTCATGAGTGTCTTCTCCATTATTCCCTCATTATTGCATATGAAAACTTCAGTATGTTGCTGACCCATCAGTACTCGCTGTAAATGAAAAAAGGCCACTTGCTTATTGTATATGTACTGCATACATTATAATTCAAAAATGAATGACAATATTATTAAGTTTTAATGAGTGAAAATATTTCAAATCCAAACCCTGAGAAAGGTCATCCTCGATCGCAGGTTGCTGTGATGATGACATTAAGTTTGTCACCATGTAACTTCACTTAAAAAGCATATATATTTTACAGGCTCCTCCAACATGTGTTGAAACAATAAAAAGCAGTATATATGATGAATACTAGCTAAATAAAAAGAAATACCTTTCTGCATTACTGTAACAGTAACTAGTATTATTGTATAAAAGGACATGCAACCAAAATAGAATGTCAAAATCTCACTCATCATACACAGCAGCAGTGTAATATAAAAAGAGGGAAAGAAACATAAACTGACACACGAATTACTCTGTAGATAGTATAGATAATTTAAAGCCTCTGCTATTTGCTTGAGGATGATTAGTTAGATAGATGCTGACTGAAACTGTGAGAGGCTTTAAATAAGTTAATAAATACACATAAATTGCTGTTATAGACATTTTTGTTCACTTAAAGGAATGTGGACACATCCTGGCTAGCATCGGTGTGTTTTAACACAAAGGCAATCGGAAAGGCTGAGAGGGCTCCTGTAGGGAAGATACAGAAGGTTCTGGTGGGATTTGAATCCAGGCCAATAAGACTACATGTGATTTTTAAGCTGAGGGTCTTAACCATCTCTGAGCACTGAATCTTTCTAGACAAAGCAGGCACAGAACACAAATCTGCAGATGTATGTTTAAGTTTAGGTAGGCTATTACACATTCAAACCAACTACCAAATAATGATGATATTTTGTTTTTGTCAAGAAAGTCCATATTTACATGTATAACATATTTCTGTATTTAAACCTTGATGTGCTGCTTAAAATGAATTCACAACACTAAAAACACTACATCTGATTTGGGTGCTTCACATAGTTGTGTTAATTTCATAATTTTCTCTACACAGGTACAAAAGAAAAAAAAACATTCTTCATCCATTCTGCTTAAATTTTGCTATGTTTGCGGTAGTTCATGAGTAATTTTGCTGCAGGGTATTAGCTCATTGCCAGTTTAGTAATCTACTTACATGTGGCTTATGGAAGGTTATAAAGCACCGTGCCAGACATGTCACTGATACAATGGATTTATTGGAAATCATTATATAGATAACCATATGGCTTATATGAAAAGCCAAGACCCTTCCACCTGCCAAAGCCTGTGACTAACACATTTTAACATGTGGTAGATTAAGTGTTGAGACCATTGTAGTAGATATCAGAAGGCAGATATGGGCCAAGATATGGAGCACATGACCAAGACATTGACTATGTTCTTATGGGCCACTTAGGATCATTTATGATCTTTGTCATTTTAATAGACTAATTATTTTTCCATAATGAAGTGCTGAACCCTTACCCAGGGAGACTCCAGATAAACTGGCTAAGACTGTACAAGGTTTTCCTGTAAAGAATCTCATCTGTGATGGTTTCAAAGGAGCACAAGAGTCTGGAGCTTAAGAAGAGCAGACAAGAAGAGCTTGAGGAATAAGCCACATGACACCAGAAATGCTGTACCAAAGTAGGAAGGGTTGTGTTTTCAGGGAGCTATGAGAGTGTGTTTCCTAATTTGCAAATGTTGTTGATTCCAACAGAATTCAATATGTGTGCACAGCAACAGGTCCAACATTAACAGACCTGCATGTCCATCGTTGTCTCTGCTAATGCACAGTAAGTAAAGGTGATGTGTTGAGGAACTGAAGAGGAAGTGTGTTATTTTCACTTGCTAGCAGTCAAAGCTAGTATATTAGTTACCACAGCAGGTGTTCATATGGCACGTATGCTACAGTTAGCATAGTCATCCCACTGCTCAAAAGTAATGTAACTTCTAGTAAATGTTTAATTCTATAAAATGGGGTTTGATCTCATTAACACCATACTGATTTAAATATCAGAACTTTTAAAGCTATATTTAAGCATTTATGCTTTTATTGGACAGCTGAAAGTTAAAAGGCTGACAGGAATTTAGGGGAGAGACAGGGTCACAGCATGCAACAAAGTTCCCCTGCTGGAGTCGTACCAAGGTTGTTGCAGTTATGTGGCATGCACTATAATCTTTTGGCTACCAGGGCACTAAATATCAAACCTTTTTTGTTTTTTTATTTTTACAGTACTAAAAGTATGTCCAAATTGTCAACTTTTCTTGTCCTTTTATATTTATCTAGTCATACAGAAGGAGAAAGAGGGTTATAAATTAATCTTTGAGTTCACACACTTGGGGATTCTGAATACTCTGAAAATCTCATTCCACCAAGTAGGAACTGTTGCTAGCATATAAAGCAGATCCTTTTTGTAAGACTAAACTAAAATACTATATTAAATAGTTACCATTATTTCTTAATAGCCTGAGATTTAAGGCATAGTATCGCTTACAGTCTCATGTACAGCTATAGGGATCATTCTCTTTAAAACAGCACTTGATGTAATTAAGAAAATTAAGAGGCGGCCCAGTGTGGCTTAGCATTGCAGGGTCTGGTACTGAGCAGATTACTGTGAAAGTGGTTTCCTCCCAAGCAATGAGAGTATGCAGGACCTGGTAGCTGCATTTGACACCGAGACACTGAGTAACAGGATTGTTCTTTTCAGCTGTCGTATACAGTTTCCATACAGATATCCCAAGGCAATAGTGAACACCATGAGCCAAAATAATTCAGACTGCCCATGTGAAATGCCTAAACACGGTTGTATAACACAGCAAAGAGCTATTTATACATGATAAAAACTTGTTAAAAGTACCCTAATGTGTATACCCCAAGAAAAGTGCCAGTAGCATTATAAGTGTATAGAAATATGTTGGTGGATGAGACTCCCCTGCAAACACTGGAGTTATAGAACTTACTGGTATAGTTAATCAAAATTTAAATTATATTTGAAAATTTGATATGATATATTTGATATTTTGGAAATGCAACACATCTTCTCTACATCTACTATGGAGTTTATGCGCATCTAAAATGTCTATATAATCTGTATTCAAGAAAATTGATTCAGAACCATATCTGTCCAAACTATAAAATTTCACACACTGCACTTGATATAATGAGTGTCTGCTTAACATACTGTTGAATAAATGAGGCATTAAAGAGAAAGAAAGGTGGAAGAAAGAAGGAAGGAATTTTAGAAGAGACACAGTCGGAGCAGTAGTCAAATAACAGAGCTAGAGATACAGAGGAACACAGAAATAAAAGACTGAGCGAATGTCCTAGTCCAGGAAATATCAGGCCTACTTTGTAGAGATGTCATGATTTTTTCTACATGAAAAGCCCATCTGCTCTTCCCAGAAGACTGTCTCAGTGTGCTTCTACAGCAATAACACTGTATTCCCAGAACAGCGGTCCTTAGCTCCACTCAGTATCGCACAGATACAGCCCCACTGCAGCGCTCTGAAACACACATACAAACACACACGAGGAGTGGACATGCATGCACATACAGCGCACGCATACTGTATAGAATGCGCAGAATAGTCATTAGTTTATTTCTTAAGATTTAGTTGCTTGGCAACAGCTTAAACAGGTTGGAAATATGGACTGTTAGATACCTAGGGCAAGGATGTTTTTTGATCAGGTCTTACCGCTGGATAATATGAATCTCCTTCATGCTGCATTATCATCTTGAGTTCTGTACTGTCATACCGATATGACATAAGTGCTCTTTGTGATCCAGCAGGAAACCTGTTAAGTTTTAGGTCAACTAAAAGTCCATAAAAACCACAAACTGGGGTTCAGCCAACTGAACCATTCCTGTCATTCATATCTGATATGGCGAAACATTCATCGAGTTTGTGTGGAGGACATGATATGTATTGCAACTGCACAAATAGTGGGTTCTGCCAAGCCACTGAATAATCCAATCACGTGTGAATTATTTACGATTTCGGGAGCACGTTCTTTACTTTTACCCATGAATAATGCATTTTCACTGCATGGCTTTACTGATACGTTTCATCATTATTGTTCTTTCTGGCATGAATTCTGTCATGTGTGTATCCATGTTTAAATCCTTTGTATGACTCATGTATGCTCCAGAGATTGGCACCGTCTACCTGCAGATGAAGACAATTCTATAAATAGGGTTGTTTGTGGATGATAGAAATGAGATTCTTGAGCTTGCTGAAAGCTCATAAATTTACCTTATTATTCTGCTCACACTGTTTAGTCTGCAAATGTCAAGCAGTGCGTTCACATCGGGATCTATATCTTTAAATTCCGGCATGAATCCTTGAGTGAGTGTATCTTCTCCTATCTCATTCATCAGTAAAAATTACCACATCTCAGAACGTGTGCTAAAATATTCCAATTTATGCACAAAGGTGCCATTACACAATAAGAGCTTTCATCCAAACACCTTGGCAAAAGGAAAATGTTTTTGCTTTTTGCTTCCAGATAGCAATTTTTTGCACTTTTCTGTAAGAACACACTAGGTTATTTTTCATTGTTTTCAAATTTGTTTGAGAAATTACCTCTATCTGTGTTTCACACCAGAGGATAGTTCTTTAGTGAGTGTTTGAGTATTTGACATTCCAGAGGTGTTGTCTTCTAATGCGCCCTGGTGATGATGATGTTTTGCCTGGGGGATGCTGTCTTACCAGTGACTCATATTTAGCAGTACAGACTGCTGTGGGGTAACAAAAGTGGAGTTCCTTCCATCTATAAATCAGAAGCCAACCCTGAGGCAAGATGTTCCTGGACTGTAATTGTAGAATATGATACATCTCTGATTAACCCACGCCTTTAGGACAATGAAGAGTAATAAAGCTAATGTTCCTCTATAAAGCAACTACACACAGATAAATGCATATACTGGATTCATACTGACAGCATCTTGGATATCCTTTAAGATTAAAGCATTTTTTTTGCTTTCAATGTGTGTGTGGAACAATCCATCTGAATATTTTGCAGATAAACATGCATCTTGTTGGCCTCCCAGCTCTTCACACATGAATAAAGATGTTGAATGTACTCAACATGTCATCACAAGGTCATTACTCACCTTGCACAGATAATATGCTCTTCAGATAAACCATGGGGGTGATGTTCAAGGCTAAAGACTTGAATCACATAAATAGTAGATTCAATCAAACTGTCCAGATGGCATCACAGACTTCCCTGTGACAGTTTAAGATACAGGCTTAGATTGTCAAATGGTTTGATGCCATATGATGCCATGTGACTCATTCCATCTCTTTGCTTCCATGATCATATCTGCCTGTCACTGTCTCAGTGTTTCTGTGAAACATGATCTCTCATTTGATCCCTCTACATCCTCTGTGCACAGGCACACCTCTGCCAAACAACCAGACAGCCCAGCTGCAACCACAGATGGGGAAGACAGGACCTAGCCTGCGATAGCGTCATAGAACTTCGCCTCCACACTTAACTCAATCTGTGCCTATGTAACGCCAGCATGGCTAGGCCTGCAGCCAGATCCACCCCCATATCTGTGATTGTCACACCACAACACCAGCAGCACAGCAACACGCTCCTTCATTGTGACAGATTTAGACAGCACTCAGCGTTCTCACCACCTGTCAGTTCACCATGTTCCACCATGTCGCCATGGCGATAAGGGTCTTTGTACAAATATTGTTAGTTGTCCTGTAACCACCTTGCCTTTGAGGCGAAATGCACACATCTGACTTAACCGCCCGCCATTCACACAGAGGGGTAGGCATGGTAGCCTTTGACACAGCAAGGCTGGTTCACTCAAAGGTCTGCCTGGTCATAGATTGTGCGCAAACCAGGCATGTACAAAGGAACATTGTCCCTGACAGAATGGACAGTAGCATGTGTAAACAGTAGGGCTGTAGTCTGTTGGTCGACTAGTCGATTAATTGGTCGATACTCTCTCATCTGACTAAATTCTCATTGGTCGGCTAATCTCCTTGTATCTCTATCTCTACTTTCATAAGGAGAAAAGTGCTACATCAGCAGCTTTCTGGGATTAATCCATTATCCCCCCCCCCCACTAATCGATTAGTCGCAGATTATTTACAATTTTAGTCGACCAAGATTTTCTTTGGTTGACTACAGCCCTAGTAAACAGATGCACCTCCTCTTGTTTTGAAAGGGCACATTTCATATAGCAAACCTTTAAAACATCACAGTGATTAAATTAGTCAGAGAAATTAAGGTATGAGCAAATGTACAGTTCTGGAGTCTGTGAACCATAGCATAGCTGTCTACCATGATTAGATGCCCAGAAAGAGCAAGAGCTCGCACACCTCATATCTGAACTGCATTACAATATAGTGGATTATGCAAGGTGAGAAACTGAACTGTGTCCTGTGGTGCACTCCTGCAGATGAGGAAGATTCAGTGAGAAGCTAGGGCAGACCTCAGACCTCGGGCTTGTAATAGTACATCCATAAATTACCACAAGACAAGGGCACTCTCCAAGGAGCCCCAGATGCAGGGTTTCACTAAAATTACAGCTCGTTTATCAAATCCTTTTTTCCCAAACTGTCCTTTTCACTAGGAATCCCTTTGTAGGTGCTCTGAATCCACCTCTTACATCATTTCCCATGAGCTCTCTACCTGTATAATGTATCACCTTGCTGTATTGTACTGTATGTTTGGCCTTGTGTTTTGTCAGCAAAGAGACAATTACATTTGTTTTGGAAGTAACTGCAATGTTTGCAGAGTTCCAATATGATTAGGGATTAATTAAACCCAGTATATTTTAATACTAGCATTTACTCATTATGATAATAGTAGATCCTTTAAATAGCTCTTCCCTGTGATTCACTGCACAGCCTATCAGTGCCGACATGTCTACTGCTGGCCACTACAAATCATGACTGAAAGGAAGAGAGGATGCCACCATTAGGCCATTATACCAAAGTTTCCAAGCAGCCAACAGCAGCTTCCACTGCCAGTGGTTCCTACAGTATCTATGTCTTATCCGTGAGGCCAATTATTATTTTTGGATGGGCAGAAATACATTTCTCTCTTCAGACAAGCAGATATCTGGAACATGAGGCTGCATGTCTTGAATGAGGTGAATCGTACTCTTCAGCTGAGACAGCAGACATGGTCCTCTGCCTGACTAAGCTAGGTTGATGAGTTTAAGTTAATGCTCTATGGCATGTATATTTGTGGATATTTGCAAATCTCAGGGCCCACG
The DNA here is from genome assembly GCA_029490765.1 of Euthynnus affinis. Classification (NCBI taxonomy): domain Eukaryota; kingdom Metazoa; phylum Chordata; class Actinopteri; order Scombriformes; family Scombridae; genus Euthynnus; species Euthynnus affinis. The sequence goes on along the minus strand of CM055840.1, from coordinate 16,366,464 downwards.
TGACATACTATCTCTTTTCACAAAGACTTGAAATTACATTGATGTGGCAGCCATATTATAGCTGAAGATTTGGAGACCCAATTAGCAGAGCTTTCATTGCTTCAGCTTGACTGAGCCGAAAGGAGCACCGCTGCTGAGAGTAATCATGCCATCACTAGTCATCCTGTCAGCCCGTCCCAAGCACAACATCTGTAGCATGTCTGCCTCTGACAGGGCCGCTGCTGAAGTGTGAATTACCGGGGAGGAGAAAGAGATCTTCTAAATTAGATCAACCAAGCATAGGGGCGTACAGGTAAACAGATCCTCCTTGCGGAACCGATACTCATTAAGTCCCTGTGTTAACATCTCACAAGGGGTAATTGCACATGGTACTTAAGTCTTAATGGACAGTTATATGACCATCCATTACACTCTCACGCTTGTACTTCCTCCTCTCTGTCTCTCTCTGAAGCCCACAGTAACTGCTGATAGGTAAATACAGCCTTTGTAATTGCACTCTGTGCCAAATTTAATTTAGTTTTTGACCAATTCATTTCATGGCATAAAACGAAGGTGAACTTCCATACCAAACTGAAAATTAATTATTAAATTATTAATTATTTCTATTACAGGTACAGTGTGTAAACCCTCTCACCCAGTCAATGTGTTTTCGTGACTTCTTACCTGAATGGAGACATCACTGTAGGAGCCTCCTATCACTCCAGAGATGGCCAGAGGGACGTCGTCATGGATGGCGTAGGAGCCATCAGGGCATGTGTACTCACTGTCATCCACTTTGGTGAGGGAGGCCCGGACAAACTCCAGAGATTGCTCTAGAGCGTAGGTGTCCTTTGAGCATGTGTCCAATATATGAGCTCCCAGTCTGATCCCAGGCAAGATGCGCTCATCCTTGTTGATTTCATCTAGAGCCAGCAGCATGGCCTCCAGTCTCTGGATCCCTCTCTGAGCATTGATCTTCCCACAGTCCTCTGCCCCCTCACCTTTCTGGTGCACAGGGAACAGGCCACCAATCATCAAATCTCCGTCTAGTGTGATCTCCCTCTTGGAGTCAGTGTTATAACCTACCACAGGCAAACCCTGGGGAGCCTGGACAAAGAGAGAGACACACACACACAGCAGGCTGAGGTGGGACAGCCAGAGGGGTCGGGGCACAGGGTGCACCCCCAACACAGGGGATCTCCCCAATGACATATCCCTGGGCAAAACAAGGTCACCGTTCTGCCTGTGATTTCTGGTCAGCTCTTGGTCAGCTTTTGATGATGGCAACACTGAAGAGAAGAACAGTGAGGCGCAGTAGCACCAGATCTCAAAGCACCAGTGTTTTTATTCTGACAGAGGCCATTTACAGCATCAGTGCCATCCTCCTCGTCTGCCTCTTCTTCAGAGTTTTCGTAGATTAGAGCCTGCAGATCAAACAGAGAGAAATTCATTCACAGCCTTTGACCTGCAGTACAATGATCCCTTTATCTCACACACACCATGTCTACCAGGGACTGACACTGCATGATCATCTGAACAAGTGAGTAAATATTTGTATCCTTTGATGCTTATTGATGATGGATGTGGAAAGAAAGACAGAAAAAATAAAGAACTTTCATTTATTCAGCAGTAGTAAATTATTCAACATGAGTCTACATTGACAAGACATTTATTTTATTTGTTTTACAGAGATGATTAGAGGGCACATGATGCTGACCAATAAGCATTATTTTTGCTTTTAGAGGAAATATAATAATAGGTATACATATATTCATATATATTCTGGATATATTCAACCAATAAAGTGTTGGCAGAAGCTTGAAGACAGAGTAAAACATTAGAGCAGAATTCATTGAGAGCAACACAAACATCCTCTAAATGGTTTTCTCATGTTTTAAAGCAGCACATTGACAATCTCTCATTGTGAGAGGATTCATTTAGAGTGTATAGGTTTTATATGTTGAAACCCCTCTTTTCCTGTTTCATTGTCTGACCTCAAGTTATTTCCCTTCTTAGGCAGACCATTGTACATCCTCTTATATGGTCACATACACACATGCCTCTGTACACAGAAAGTCTACAGAGATAGCGAATCATGTCCCCAAGGAGCGTTTTGTAAAATCACATTAACCACTCACACAGTCTTATGAAAAAAAACAATTTATGCACAAAAAAGCAAAATCCACACGCAAGTTAAGGGGATAAAGTATTAAAATCTATTACAAGCATACAAATTCATTTTTTGCCAACAGATTGAATTCATTTGATTTTGCCAAGAGCTATAGAATATAAATGTATTAATTTGTTAGACTGTAATGTGGTACATATTTCCAACACAAAGTGACTCCAAAAAAATGTAAGATAAATGTGACTCATGCTGAGACAAACAGGGCATTTCAGGTTTAGGTTTTAAAAACACTGCAACTTCAGTTTTGGTGTTAAGCTCTGTTTGTGAAATATAAAAGCATTGCATGTTTTCATTTAAACTAAAAATTATACACAATTGACTTGCAAGGTCAAAGGGTAGGTTCAACTACAACATTGATTCCTAGAAGAGAGCTAGAAGAGAGAAAAAACGAGTGCAACATATGTGTTACAAAGTTTCTGCAAAATATAGCTGACAGCAGATTATACTTTGGGGATCAGTGGATCTATTTTGCAGTACTAGCATTTCATTAAAGGAATAGTTCAACATTTTGGGAAATGTGCTTATTTGCTTGCTTGTTGAGAGTGAAATGAGAAGATTGATATCATTCGAAGCTACAACAGTTAGCTTAGCCAACTCTTAGCAAGAAAGTGAATAAGTATTTTTTCTGAACTGAACTTGATGGAGATGTGTTTCCTTTTAATATAATACGAAGTCCTTAGCCTGAAATGGTAACATTGAAGATCAGTAGAAAAAAACAAAAGTAGGATACTCGGGTGACTAAAAGTTCATATATGAACTGGCAACAGAAGAGAGAGGGTTATTGTTCAGCGCTGGTGTCAGTCCCTTCAAATCCCAGAGGGTTAATTAAGCAGAGTATTGAGTGTGGGAGAAGTTTATTGGAGTAAATTATTGAGCCAGAATGATCTGTCTCATGTCCATTGTCTCAACAACTCAAGTAGGCTGACAAGCAGTAATTAACTGTATTGAAGCAAGATTATGAAAACCAAGCAGGATGATATTAATGCTCATATTTCATTCTTTTCTATTTCAAAATACTGATTTACCTATTAAAACAACATAAATCTCTCAACGGGAGTCAGACTGTAAGCCACATTCTTTGGGGCTTTTTCTCTTGTTTCTCTCTGTCTTCCTCTCTCTCTATCACCCCCCGCCCCCTTCTCTCTCTCTCTCTCTCTCTCTCTCTCTCTCTCTCTCTCTCTGTTGTTTCCATGGAAACTTGCCAGTAGGTGGATAGGGTGAAGAGGAAGTGGAAGACAGACCAGGACAAGTGGGCCAGTCTGACCATGCATGCTGCTTGGTCCTGTGGGAGAACTGGGAAGCCTGCACTGTGAACTGACCAAACTGCCCAGACTTCTGTCAAAGCTCTTCATGTTATGCCTTTTAAAAATTGATGCATCTCAAATAAAACAACAAGTGAATAAAATAAACCTCTCTTTCAAACCATTAATGTGTTTAGATATTGCTTTTATGTCTCATCTTTGATCCATCAGTATTCTTCGTTGTCCAGCAGTTGTTTGATAAGGAATTACTGCCTTGAAGATGCTTCTGGAGAAAACACTGCAGTGTTTTAATAAGAAATAAGATGTGACATGTTGCATTACATTTGATGAACCGTCAGTGAAACTTAAAAGGTCCTTATTCATCTACACAAACTAAGCATGTGGATGTCAGACTTTCCATTTGCTCCCTCTGCAGCTCGTCAACAAGTGAAAGTCAGTTGCAACAGCCTGCACATATGGGCCGAGTCTCTGCTACTTCCCTCGCACGCAAAGGCAACTGCAAATTCGATTGTGTACAACAAGAACATTTTAATGTTTGGGGAATGTATTTCACCTGTACTGTAGCTCTGCAGTGTGTGAAACATAAATGCCCAAATGGCGAACGAAACTACAAGTCAGCGCTGTAGACTGACTAAATGTGTTTATTTTGAATAGAATTGCAGTTTAAAAAAAATGTCGACAATAACACTGGTAAAGCACTTAAGCACACAGCCTCAAGGGAGAATGGTGACAAAAGGATTTCTGGCTGACACATTGTCAGTCTCCTCCCCGGTTGTGCATTCCCACAGGAGGCTTCCGTCTCACCAGTGGACTCTTTTTATCTCTCACTATCTTTGTTCACTTGACTCCAGTATCCAGCCTATTATGATAGTATACACATTCCTTCTAGTAAACCTACTTTTAGACAAGTTGTCATTGTAGAGTCACAAGCAGTAAATGTGGTAAACTCTGCATTTCCTTTCATGCTACAATTTTATGAAGAATGCTACTAAAGCCTTTTAGACATATGTGCAATGTTTATCCACACTTTTATACACTTCAGTTGAAAATCAAGCTTAAAGGAATACTTTGCTGCTGAGGGTTAGATGAGAAAATTGGTGCCACTGTAATGTTTATATGCTAACTACGAGGCTTCTGCCAGAAGCTGTTTAGCATAGCTTAGCATAAAGACTGGAAACAGGGGTGAGGAGCTAGTATAGCTCTGTTCAAAGGTTACAAAATCCTAAAAACAATCCTAAAACTATTCCTTTGTCCAGCAGGCACAAGAGTGGTTATAAGTACACAATTCAGAAGCATTAAAATGTACATATTTTATGTCTGTGGGCTATTGAAACCCAGGAAAATTCTTGACATAACAATAGGTTGCTGTTGAGTATCACTTTGTTTGTAACTCATACACTTGATCAGTGTAATATAATTCCAAGATATTGTGTGTATGTATAAATGACAGATGCTAAGAGCAATATTTACTCTTTAGATGTAATATCCCACCCAGGATTCTGTCTACACATTATCTTCAAAGAAAAACCATGCCTCTCATTTTTTCCTCTCTCCGCCTATGCAGCCATCTCTGTTTCCCTCTTCACCAGATTGCCTTTTTAATTCAAGAGCATAAAGCCTGCCAGCCTCTTACACACTTCAAACCAGACTGTGTGAAGGAATGGGAGGAGTGGATGGGTGGGAAGAGGGGTGGGGTGTGGGGGGGGGGGGGGGGATACAGAAAAAGATAGCAGATGCGAGAGAGCAGAAAAAGTGTGGATGTGAGTGAATGGCAGTGTTGGAAGCAGCAAAAGAGGGAAGAGGGGTGGGGTCTGAGAAAGATGCTATCCAAGCTGACTTTTTTTTATGACACTCATTTGCCCCAGGAGTGGAATGCAGCATTAATATGGTAATATCCCCCCAGGCAATAGCAAGTGTTGAGGAGTGGAGGTCATCTACTGTATATGCAGCCCTGAGCCTCGAGGAGCAGGTTGGAGATTCCCAGTGGAATGACTCGGAGGCTGTCTAAGAGGAAGCTAAGGTAATGGGAGTCAGGCTTTCCTAAAATCACATTTACAGCTGACAAAGAGGATGGTCCTGGGTGGGGGAAGACTGAAAATGTTCTGCTAATGTTAGAAGGCTCAAGAATACTCACACACATACACATACACATTACCGAGCAAAAAGATGGTATTAAGTTTAAATCCTGAAAGCACCTGTGACAAAGGAAATGATTGAATATTTGATATTTCATTCAATTTCTTGACTCTTATTAAAGAATAAGGCCAACATATTCTGTATTTTCCTGATTGTCAACAAATCTCATGAAAAGACAAATTCAATGATGAATTAACTATTAAGTATTGGTGTAACTATAGTATTACTCTGTGTCATAGAGCTCTACTGTTGTCATGAAACTATTAAAAACATCAATGAGCTGCACTGTTGCACTGGGAGACATACTCCTTCATTTCCATGAACATGAGCACTGTAGTTTATGTTGAGGCAATACCACATACACCGACAGTTCTGCTACTGAATATACTCACAAGTGCACTAAAATGTACTGTACATATATTAATCCGCCGCCGAAAATTGTCCCCAACATTTGCTAAAATCTACCAGGGTGCCAGGGTGATTAAAGTTTTTTTTATGAGTCAGTTCAGAATCAGTTTTTAAACATTCATATCTTCAGTAGCAACCAATGTGCTTTGAGTTAAGAGCCACAGACATGGTAGAGAAGAAAGTATTGAAAGACTGACTAATACATTGTTGGCATGGATTCTTCCATGAAATTTGTTGACAGGAATAAATGTATAGAATAGGTCCAGTCTCACCTTTTCAAGATATGCATCATATCACCTACATGCTTGTCAAACTAGGAAATGCGAACAGTGCTGTGACCTGCTGATTAGTCTTGTTATATGAAATATCTGAGAAGCTGGAAGCAGCGAATGTTGGGATTTTTTGTACTTATGGCTGAAACATGTTTCTCTGGCTGTACGGAGAGGTCAATGTGAACATCTCGGTTGGAGACATTTGGGTGCCCATTTCTCTCATATTTGTACAGTACAACTCATGTAAGCTTTAGGTTTTTTTCTTCTCTGTGTTGTGGATTTTTCTGAGCTGATGTTGGCAGTTTTCAGTTTTGAAGAAGAAAACCAAAAGAGGAGTTTGCTGAAAATTCTGGGAATGCTTTAATGAACCTCGAGGGAGACAACTTGAGAAAACTCGTCCTGGTTCAGACAGTGGTCCCAACCTGTCTGAGTTCTCAGAGTCCAAAACCAGCCTTTAAGCAAATCAGAGAAACTGGGTCATCGGTTCCAAATCATAAATCTGAGACCTCATTTTGTATCTCAGGTTTTTGTCTTGTTTCGTCTGGCGATGGCCTGCATTCTGGCCTTGGTTCGCCTGTGAGGCTCCTGGTTATCAAACAGCCATGCCGTTATCTCCTCTTTGAGTAGAGAAAAGCACAGCCTGACATTTTGTGGCTCAGGTCAGTTATGGAATATCCATAACACTCTGTCTCAAACCCAGCTCCCAACTGGAGGTGGATCAACCCATCAGTTACAGTTACTCATAATACTTTTCTCTGCATAGGTATGCATGTATATTTGCAGAAGCATGATTCAACCTTAAAACTTTTAATTTTCTGTTGATCAACTGACCAGGTCATCCACCCAAGGGTAAAATCTTCAGTCAGTCATTGAGGGGAAGCAAATAGGGATGGTGGTAGGCTAATCTTGGACATTTAGCGACTTAAAATAAAAATGTCCTGTTTCTGTGAAATCCCAAATACATACAGTCACACCTGAACATTATTGTAAGATTCAAACATTAATCTAACACATTGCCTGAGTCACATTAATAACGGCATTTTGACAGACATTTCAGCAGATTATGTTATAGATACAAAATACTAGTTATAGTACTAAAATAATAGAAGAAGAAAAATACATGAGAGTTGGTTTGTGATTTTTGGAGAGCTCTATGTGCGTGTACCTCTGCTTACTAAAGCCACACAAAATGAGGCTTTTGTGCTCTCTGCAGTTTTCATTACGGACCAGTCTCTGTTCTGAAGTGTGTAGGAAAGCCTGAAACACTGGAAACTGCTCCCCTCACTGTAAAAATAACTTGCCTTACTGCCTGTAATACATCCATGGCCTGTATGCGTCTGGTTATGTGCAGCACCATATTTCTCCCCCTCCCCCTGTCATTCCACGTTAAGATTCGCTCTGTTACATTAAAATTACCAGTTTTGAAGAGCAGAAATATGTGGGACTCAGCTCAAAACATTCTGGGTCGAGGCAGAGTCAGCCCACAGGACCTTCAGGATGGACCCAAAGCTCTGCCACCACGCTCACTGCTACTGTTCACTGCTGCTGGTTGACATGAACACAAACGAGACGCAGGAGGTTTTCTGTGAATACTACACATCCAGTGCATTTTGGAGTCAATTTTACACTGAACATGTTTCATATCTTGACCCTCCTGTCCCCCATGGTGATTTACGCACCTACATCAACTAGTTGTAGAGTTACATCTAAATATACGTTCTTGGATTCAACTTACACATGGTGTTTTATTGTATTTTGTGTCTTGGTGTTGAGTTGATTTCCACTTAGACTAATCTGGACAACTGATAGTAGTAGTAGTAGTACTGTAGGTGGTAGTTTCTCTAGTCTGACTATTGCAGCTTCTTTGAGGCTATTTGAGATTCTCCATATTTGTCAACTTGCATTCACAATCCCACAAGCTTCTGCCAACATTTTAGAGGTTACTTTTTTCTGAACATAGAATGCATTTCTATTATCAAACCATTTACAGTTTTTTCACACTGAATCTCTGTGGAGTTACTCATAATGACTCACTCCAACTGTAGTAAATAGGCTTGTGGCTACTTACAGCAGTGAGGTGCTGAAGGTTTTCATCTAATTTCATAGTAAGGCTATTTAATCACCAGACTGTTAGATTTAAAAAGACAGATGGCTGCTATCTCATCTGTAGAAGGCAGGTGATGGGTGATAAGATATTTACAGACTATCCTACATGGATTATCTTTGAGAATCACTTAGAGGCAGCTAAAGCCAGTTCAATTAATGTTGCAAGGAGGATTGGCTGAATCAATGATAACCATTGAAGTTACATCAACAAAATGAGGAAGTGCCTCCCAAAAATAAAACCACTGACCTTTTCTGATAAGGCTATTCATAAAATTAGCAATCAAGGATCAATTTAAGTGATATGGTGATTTTAGAGTGTTTGTAACAGCAGACTGTCATTAAAAAGACATGAATCAATTCAGAGGCTCAATGCATCACTGTAAAGGTTTACTGTCACACAACTGTGCTCACACTGAGTTGAGACAGTTAATAAATGGAAAACGAACCTTATATTCAGTTTCTAATCACAATACAAGTACATTCCAACTATATGTGTGCTCATAATATTCACTTTTACAAACAGCTTGCCAACTGTACTGCACCTCCCCCTCATCCATCTCCTCTTCTCTCTGCCTCTCCACCTGTAAAGGGGAAATCCCTTGCATGTGTTCACCGGTCCCTGCACCTCCCAGGAGCCCCATTCTGCCTCCCTCATCAAACATTCATCCTCTCTCTTTGTCTCTCAGAGATCATTACTGCCAGGCCTACGATTGGTCTGAACACAGTGATGGATGTATGGTGCTTTTGTTTCAGAGGACTGCATGAGGTTTTTATTGTATCTTTGCATTATTCATCATCACACCACCACACTGTTAAAAGAAACTGGTTTAAAGCGCCATCATTTTTTGGGGGGGGATCATTAGAAGTGCTGTTCTTGGGCTCTTGTGAGGAAATTTAAGTGACATTATCGTGAACGTGACGAGATGAGATCTAGCATTCAGTTTTTCTCTGTTTTTAAACTGCAAATTTTATATAATTAAAAAATAATATTGCAAAGCAGTCAGAAATTATTTTTAAGTAGCTACTTCTATTTTTCTTAATTTTGTCTTTAATTTTGCCTTGGCAATATCGAAGTTTTATTGCAATCACACTGAATTGTAATATTTATAAGGTGAGGAACACCACCATGCAAGATTACACAATGGTATTTCCATTTTTATTTCTGAGGGTCACTGTGTTTCCTTCTCTGTTTTTTTCCTCCGACATTTTATAATTTTTTACTCCATTATTCACTTATACTCAAATAAATTTAGGATTTTGTACTTCAACATTTCTGTTGACTTTGTTAAGAGACTCTCGTGAGCAAAAAAAACAACAACACTTATTTGTATTCTTTAAAGCCCCTGAAACTTAATTTCAAGTCCAAAAGATTTCTCTATAATATATAATTATGACTAATTTGATTGACAGTGGCCTGACAATATAAATAAATGCCCTCACAACTGCATTTTGATTCAAATATTGCCAAATCCTAACTGATGCATGGAAGTGACATCACTGTCATCCTAATGAGCCCCACCCACTTCACATCAGCAAGAACAGCAAAAACAAATACAGAAATCAATATGAATAGCCAAAACTGATTCAACTTTCCAATTATGTGTTCAGAGACCTCATTGTTCATGAAGCTGATTGAGAAAACAGATTTTTACTGGTCATCACAGCAGCAGTTTAAGCTGAGGTTGGAGCTGCAGATAAACAGGCTAAAGTTGATCCTTTACATTATTTATCTAAGATATGTCTTTTTTTCTTTCCATCAACAACTGATGCTAGTTATTCAAAGATTTACATTTTCTCTAACACATGATCCATTTTATATTTCCCACAAAAACATAATCATGGCCAAACAGTGACTTTAACTTCTTCTTATCTGGGAAATGCAGAGCAAACCCCTCAAAGCAATGAACACAGAATGTGGATAAAAATTAGATCTTAAGGTTTAATATTTTAATGCTCTGAACCTGGGGTTCGGGACTCCAAAAAAAGGGGTCAAGAAATGACACATGCGGGTTACAGGATGATTGCCAAGATTTGAATAAAACATTCTTATACCTTATTCATAAGTTATGTTATTTTATGTTTGTTTTTTTCATTGATTTGTATATTATTTGCTTCCCTCTTGTTAAATATGGGTCCCAAAAAATCTCAAAATGAAACAATACAAGTGGGGAAAATCAATGATTGAGCTAACAACATGTATGATTAATCCACAGCTGTGAAACATGTCCTATAATCTTTATTAACTCTTTCTGAGCTGTGTATATGAGTCATTTTACCATGACTGATTAATTATGTATTTATTTCAGTTACAAGTTGCAAGTAGAAGGAAGCTCATTATTACTCCCAATTGAACTTATTGATGTAGCTGACCGGATACTCACCTTGGAACTTCTCACACATACACAACGAGTAAGTATGAGTCACTTCCACTCAGTGCAGCAGTTAATTTAAATCTGAGAGTCATGCACACATCATTAATTAATTTGAAGCTTCTCTACGCCTTCACTTGAGTAAGCCCATGCTTAAATCTTTCTACATGAGTAGAAATATATTGAAGGTACAACAACTTTTCTTAATTTGACATATTATTTAACCATAATTTTATCAAGACTGTAGCATCAGTGAATGGGAGGCTTACTTTGAGCTGAAATTCAATTTGTAGTCATTCTAACAGAACCAGAAAACGTGTACATTTGAAAACATTTGCACTCATTCTGTCTGAAACTGCATCTCAAATTGGGGCCAGGACTGTTTTCTGTTATTTCAGGGTCACTTAACCTTCGCCTTGCACAGAAGATGCTCACAATTAAATCTGGTGCAGATGTATTATCGACTCACAGAATATAAATCAGTATTTAAATACCCACATTTACAACAGCACACAGGGATACTAAATATTTCATTTAACAAATGTTATGGGCATCAGGTGTACAGTATAGACCAGGCTTTATATACTGGCAGACATCCAAGCGATGTAAAGTACTTCACCTGCACATGTGAGTGTGTGCATGTGTGTGTGTGTGAGTGAGTCCATGACCATAGGGAGGAGTAAGCTGTCCTTTTTGATAGAACCAGAGTGATCCATCATCATCCTGGAGTTTAATCACTAATAGCTGGGAGCTGATACAACGCAAGTGTGTTGTAAGAGGTCTGAGTGACGATGAGGCAACAAGGCAGATGTCTCTTAACATAAAGCCATGATGCAGCAAGCAGGCTGGACAAAGTTTAGTCATGCTCTGTTAGATGTTCAAATGTGTTAAAACATCCACATACCAGTACTAATGTTTAAATATGAGTAATGCACAGCCTGTGTGTAGATTACTGTTATCAGCAGCAGCTATTTAAAGAAACAGCTGTAGTAATGGAAGCAGCTGTACTAGAGAGAGATCAGACACTTGGGTTTGCAACTGAATATATCTGAGAAAGGGGCTTTGCTGCATGGTTTCTCTTACAGGAGGAGTATTAGGAGGTGTTATTGCATTGTTTGTTTCAAAACTCTGGCTGTTCGGCACACCCAAAGTAATTAGAGCTCACCATCCTCCAGTCCCCTCAGCATCAAGTCAAAAGTAACAGGTGAAACAGACTGCATGCATAGGACCGTGCTGTGCAGGCACCACAGGGCAGACAGCCTCACCGCCCCCCCTCTGTTCCTTTTTTGTTTCGAGATTCAGATGATGGCAGTGGAGCATGGTCTTCTTCAGTCAGCCAGGAGCTGAATAATTTACAGTAATCAACATCTTCAGCTGTGAGTGCTGAGCTCGCCATCATTCCAGATTCTTTGAGGAGAATTCACGAATAGTCCATATTCTTTTATTTAAGAAATTCAGTGTCTGACACAACAATAATCAATTGAACAGTTTACTAGTGATAAAATGTAGCTTCTAGTTAAGTCTGTGTGTTTACTGAAGTGATTACTCTGCAGTCTGAGTGTTGTCCTTTATATGCTGAACATGCAGCATAGATGCCCCTGGGAATGAAGGAAGCATCCACAGTACATTTTGCTCCCCTTAATGACTTTGTCCACTATTAACCATGCTGCCTCTAAATATTTGTGCCTAGGGGCATTCATTCATATTCTTCATGTGTTTAAAAATGTATTTTAAACTCCTGATTATATGATAATGGAAGGATTACACAGTCCATCCCCATATACAGTGTCCCCATGTTCTCATGTTCATTTACAACAGTATGATGTTAATCTACACTGATGTCTTTGTAGCTATTCAGATTATTAAAATGTTCATTTTAACTCAAGAGGAGAATGACAATAATGATAGACAACAATGCATTTTCTGGGGATTCTGGGGTATGATAAGGTAGGAAACTCCTACCGAAAATAGACACCAAACGCAAAAAAAAGGTTCGTCTTTGTGAGATCATCCTCTTCCCTCCAACACCCTGTGGCACACTAACTAATTCTCAAGTTTTTGACTTTTTAATCGACCTCCTCGACAATGTTTCGCACTTTTTTTTATCAAACAAAGTGTTTCTTCCCAATGAGCTAGATGAGGAGATATGGCGGTTGTTGTGTGCTGCAGCGCCTGTTTAGTAGTTTCTGAGCAGCCGTACACATGTGGAAGGTTGTGCAGCAAGTAGACATGGCTGTAGCCAGTGGTAAATAAAAAGGAGGCAAAAAGGTGCCCATCATTGACAATATAAAACAAATATAACACTACAGCCAGAAAATTACGCACTTGTGAATTTCTCCACTACTTAAAAATAGGTATTTTCTATTTTAAACGTCACAAATATGGCAACAATCACCAGGATGTAAACAATAAATATGTTTTTAAAAGGAGCAACAAATTCACATCTGAGTGAACAGACTTTAGTTTAACGTCAGTGCAGAACAGACCGTAGAAGTTCGCAAAAAATGTACCTTCAGGCATTCAACGCACAACAGACAAAAAAAAAAAAAAAGAAAGAAAAAAAAATCATTCGTACACAGCATCTCTTACCTGTGCAGGGTTCCTCAGTTTCCAGCGCTGCCGTGAGATGAATGGACGGTGTTAACCCAACACATATCCTTTTGCACCAGTCTGAGTTTTTAAGCCTAAAAATCAGCGTCGCTGTGAACTACAGTGGAGCTGGATGAATGAGTGAATGAAGGAGACGAGCGTCGCTGCCTGAAGTTTGAGCCGCGTGCAGCTGAGCGGCGTGCCAGGAGCTGTCCGCGGTGCTGAAAAAAGCCCTAAACACACACCGAGCCGCTGGACTCCTGCTGTCAGCCCTGTAAAAGTCAATAGTCCTAAACACACAGAGGACACTACAAAACTGACGCCCACTTCATTGTCCTGATGAAAAAAAGACGTTTCACTCTTTTTGAGCATCAAATGTGGAAGATAAACATAACAAAATACCAATCTAGAAAAAAAAATATGAGGCTCCTATAGGACTAGATGATCTGCTTTAGCGTGCAAGAAATCTGACACAAACTTTAAATTCTACCTGTTACTCGAGTAGCTCTAAAAAATCTTAACTAAGTGGCAAAAATATTTTTGAGAAACATCAGCTGACAAACGCGCTTACTGCAGATGAGCGCACCAACCTGAAAGAGCCTGAACTCTCAGAAGGTTTGGACACTTGAACCGTAAACAAAGGCGCAGTTGCTCTACGCAAGAACAGTCCTGGAGATAGTCTGCCTCATATCAACTGTGAGTCAAATGAGCTTTATGTAATTTACAGCCTTTATAGAAACGACTAAATGATTTCTTTCAGCTGCTTTGAAATCTGTTGGGTTGCATGTGAATAGCAACGGGGAGAAGCTTTGAGAGTCGGCCCCTATTTGTTCAAGCGGTCAGGAGGGGGGTATATCAAAATAACGATTCTTTGGAGACTTCTTATCGTCAGTGGTATATATTTTATTTGAGATCTGCAAACAAGTTGTGACACGGTGCGCGCGAGAGTGTGAGGTCAGTCCCAGATGGCACTGATATGCGCAGGGGACATGCGCTTTGAGAGGAGATGTGCTGCGACCCCCTTCTCTTTCCTGCCAAAAGCAGCTTCAGACACGCAACGGTCGGCATCTAAATTTGTATGTTGAGACATCTCCCTCTCTTCCTCCACGTGCAATGTAATGAGATTAATAATTAACATCACGGGAAGGCAATAATCTCCGCGCCCTCAAAGCTGCATGACACCCCAGTGGGTTTCACAATTAATTAAATCAGTTGTTGACCAAGTGTGTCATCGCAGTCTCTTCCAGACTGATTTTCATTTTTGCCTTTGGACAAAGGTTGGAGTGCCAGGATTTAAAAGTGCAAGTGCAACAGACATGTGGTGAGGGCATCTGTCCCTGCAGACTGATCACACCTCTGTAGACAGAAGCTACCAATCTCATTGTCTAATCAGAAAACAAAACGTTGCCCACATACTGCTGCAAGAACAGGTTCAATGCTCATTCTCTGAAACTACTGGAGGGATGGAGCGGATCATTCCAAAAGATATTCCATCGTTTGATGTTTTGATAATGGTGGTGGAGAGCATGCTGTCTAACATGTTGATCCAAATTCTCCTATAGGTGTTCAACTGGGTTGATTGATATGGTCATAGTATATGATGGACACAATTTTCATACAAACCATTCAATGATGCTCTCTATGGAAGCATCAGCTATCATCATGTTTCTCCACTCATTTATTCAGGTTTTTCTTTTAATTTGTCATCTGTCAGGTTTTCATCCAAGCCAAACACTGAACCAGAAGAAGAACTCTGGTATCAGCAGCTTGTAGAATTTGGTGTCAGGAGTGTTACCATGCCTACTATGGTGTTAAATTGGGAAGAAAACATTTATATGTATAGGTCATGATGCTCATTAAGAACCACTGGTTAAAGAACACGCATGTCCATCAAATATCAATAGTCTGCTGGAACCCATTCTTCCTCCTCTCTGCACACAGAGCTGATTAAATATATTGCGACACAAATGCCATACCACTCAATCAAACGCTGACCAGATCAATGCATTTGCAATTTGAACAGAATAACATTTCGTGATAATATTCTTACAAGAGTTTCTGCTTCCCATTTGTATTATTCTGTGCACAATGATTAAACATTTTCAGCATGCCACAGGGAATTTTCTACCCCAAGGGCACCCATGCTTAACAAAGCTGTGCTTAATTTGCTCAACTCACACTGAAAAAAATATATTTTGCCATTTTGGGCTCTTCTTCATTCTTTCATTCAGTTTTTTGAATTCCATGTCTGTATGTTTCGAAAAGAAGCGGTGGCACTGACAATCACAGCACAGTCAATGTGAAATCATGAAAGCTAGTATTAAGAGAGAGCTTAATAAGTTATTAGGCGCTTACAGCCTCATCAGTAACATCTGGACAACAATGTGTCCCACTGCCACCCACGCTGTGTTGCATCTCTCAGTTTCTGATAGGAAACAGACAATAAAAAAAGGATAAAAACAGAGTAGAGCAGCAATAATGTGTCACTATGTGATAACACTTAAAATTGAGGTTGTTGTCAACAGACATCCTTATAGAATGATGAATATTTCATTTTCTTAGTGCATCAACTGATTCCCATTTTAAAAACTTTATTACAGACGGAAAGACACAACCATGGCAATGCGCTGTACATTATTTCCAAATCTCTCACAGCACTAACGATTTCAACCTACAAACATGTCACGACTAGTCTCTGGAAGTGAGTGAACTTTGGCTACAACATGATAAACACAACAATAGAAAGAGAACATTTTGTTAAAAACTAAAGCAATTATCTGAGCGAAGATTTACAATAAAATGTTCTGTACAGTGTCCAAGGGGGGAAAAAAGTTAACATCTTTGAATTGCATCATAAATCCTAGTCATGGTGACTTGGAGGCTTGGGTGATGTTATTTCACTAAGTCTTTGATGGTGTTGATGCAGGTTTTTTCACTGCTTGGATTTCAGAATTTCCCTTGTTCAATAGATATCCTTCATATTTGGAAAATTAATAAGACAACAACTTAGGTCCATCAAAATTTCTATAGCATTAGCTCCTGCACATTTTCATCCAATTATTACTCTATATCAAGACATCAAAGTCAGGAAATGTACACAAACACAATGAAAGTGAGGTACAATATCAACTGTCACACATGGGCCAAAATATTCTGCATCCAGGGTTGCTGGTGTCACTGTCTTTTCTTTGATGTTAATCTTAAACAGATGTGTAATCTGAACAGGAATGGTGGTGAGTCAAACAAGATTACAGTTTGAAATGAAAAAGGGCATTAAACAAATCTTGACTCTCATTTGCGGCACACCATGTGCAGAGAAAATTAGGTTTACTCAAAAAGACTTAACCCTATAGGGTCTTCGGTTGTTCTATCCTGATGTAGTTTAAATATAGGATCAGGATTTATTTTTAAAAAGTGAGATTACAGTATAACAAAAAGTACAGGCTTCAAAAAGAGAACTAGAAGGCGCAGGAATATGGCATGTTGGTCATGGCATGAAGAGCTTAACATCCACCAACAAGATTACATGACAGATAACCAGCAACAGCAATGAAGAGAAACTCTCTAGTATGCCAGTGTTACATGGCTACATCCCTTATCTCCTCAGCATCCTCCCTACTCCTCTCCATCCCCCGAGGGCTCCTTCTTCTCAGCCACCAGTTCAACTGCTTCTCTCGCTCCATCTTCACCCTCAGGGACCTCCTCCTCTTCTCCATCTTCCTTCTCCTCTCTCTCTCCTCCTTCTGCCTGCTCCTGCTCTTCCTGGTCCATGTCAAGCTCTTCAAAGGACGAACCGCTGCCCATAGACTCATTTGAGCCTCTGTCGCTGTGGTCCCTGTGCTTAATGTCTTCGTTTGCATCCATTATGTCCCTCAGAGGAAGAGAAGAGGCCAGGGAGGCGGCTGTGGAAGCAGCCAGGGATGTCTCTCTGCTGTCCCAGGGCACGCCACCACTCACTGAGCTCACATCACTGTGGGAGTCTGCACCTGTAGCAACATGGGAAGAAGACACAAATGAAAAAAAGGAGGTTTGAGTGAGTGAGGTTTACCAGTCTAACAAATTAAAATGATTACAAGCAATGAAAACTCAATAAGAGTGAACCAAAGGTGTCTGTATGCTGATTTATTAAGAGTTAATGTGTTGAATTTGTAGTTAGATCCCTAAAGAATATATTATCACTGGTATTGTTGTGAAGCTATCATGTGTGATGTGAAGGAGTCAAATTCTAGTTTATTACCATATTTGGCCTTCAATCCACAATGACAACAAGGATACAATGTACAATGACTGCTTTGATCTGGATATAAACTTTCTCAACTTAAGAAGGGCCCAAGGTCTATGCAATTATAACAGTGAAGATGGGTTTAATAAATTCTTTAGTAGTTTACCAGAAATATTTTTTTTTGACTCTCCACCTAAACATACTCCGTTTGCCAAAAATTTATGACCATCCAACCCAATATCTGTCTACTTTAAATCATACATTTTCAGTGCTTGCTTTATCAGAAAAATGGCTCATGATAATATATATCTTTCAATTCAGTACCTCAATATAATGCTGTCCATTCATGTAGAAAAAACAAAAAGTGTGGAAGAGTTTCAATCCTTGTCAACAGTAATGTTTAGTTTATTTAGAGGAAAGAGTTCAGCATTAGTTTAAATAAAACTGAGGTTGATTCACTTTTCATAGAATTACCATGTTCTAGTACTTTTAGTGGGAAAAGTGTTACAATTGGTTGCATTTATCGCCCACCCAATACTGATATTGGTATCTTTAATGATGTTCTGTCTTCTACTGTGGAATTGATGAGAAAGGAGCAAAAGGCATGCAGTCTTCTTGGAGACTTGAGTCTAATTTAAAAATTTAAAAACTACAAAAAAGAGGCCTCCATACTTATTCCATCTCAATTATCCGATAGTTGTGAAATTCCATTAATCCTATTCATTCATTTTTTTTTAATGTAAATATTGTTTCTTCCTTGACAAAAATATATAAAGTACAGATTAATCCTTCTTTGTGAATATCAAGTAGCAGTATCGTTGCATAAATATGTTTGACCCTCAACCTCTAAAGAAGTTCAGGACATTATACTGGAAATGAAAGACTCCTCTACAGGGCATTATGAAAGAAGATCTTGTCTCGTAAAGAAAGTAGTTTTGATTATTGTTGAGCCACTCACCTATATTTGAACTTTATCCCTCAAAACAGCTGTTGTACCACTAAGTCATACCACTGTTCAAATCAAGCAATTGCAGCATATTTACTATCATCCAATATAGGCTTCACCCCATTTTTCTGAAGTTCTTGAGAAACCAGTTTATTCAAGAATTAAAAAAAAAACACATGGATGAGAGCAACATACTGTCAACAAAAGTCAACATAAATGGCTCTTTTGCAGCTCATTCACAAAATCTCTACAGCCTTAGACAACAAAAAAATCTCTCCTGGTATATTTTTAGACTTGTCAAAGGCCTTTGATACTGTTGATCAAAACATGCTTATTGCAAAATTATAAAAATATGCCTTCATGATGTTGCTCTAAAATGGCTGCATGATTAAATAAAGGGCAGAGAACAGTATGTATCTCTTAATAGACATAATTCAAATAGAACTATGCTTCTTTGTAGAGCACCTCAGGGTTCCATCCTTGGATCTCTCTTGTTTTTGTTTTATATGAGCAACCTACCTAGGATCTGTAAAAATATACTGCCTTTTTTATTTGCTGATGACAAAAGTCTTGTTGTTATCTTCAACAGACTTGTGACAAATTAAAGGAAAAACCAACATTAAGTCTCTTAGTAAGGTGTTGGGCCACCACGTGCTGCCAGAGCAGCTTCATTGTGCCTTGGTATTGATACTGCAAGTATCTGGAATTCTACTGGAGGAATGAGCACAATTATTCCAAAAAATATTCCCTCATTTGGTGTTTTATGCTGTCCCAATCTGTTCAATTGGGTTAGCTGATAACAGTTACTACTGTACCCACCAAAAATGTTACCATGCACCCAAATTTTAACTTGAACGTAAATAAGCTCAGGGTAAGACTAGTATTTTGACCTTAAACAACAGCCTCAACAACAATATTTCAGTGTGGTTGGTAGCTGTTTGTATGGAAGATTAAAAAAAGCCTCAATAAAAACAGATCAAACAAAGTTTTATATGTATTTATGTTTCACAGTATGTGTGCATTTACTGTGTCATAATTAAATGAAAGCATATTCTAAAAGGATGTTGATTAGCTTCTTTTTTTCATAACTGAATAAATGGTTTTTCATTGTGACATGAATTTTCCATGCCACATTTAAATCAAATCACAAAACAAGTGAAGAGGTGTGTTCCATTTCAGTGTTGTTCAGCAGAGGGCAGCACAGACCAATACTAAATACAAAGCACTGTTATTTGTTTTTTTGAGAAGTTGCAAACTAGCTTTTTCTTTTTTGAGATGGCGACACACATTCCATATCAAAATGAAAAACAATGAACTATCTAATTGCAGCTTGGGGCCATGACCACGGGTAGAGATGATGGCAGCCATGGCAGACAACATTTCACATTAAAACAGTTCCCTGTGAGCTAGCTGTACATATCGTTATATTTGTGATTGACCGTCAGCAAATGTACTGTCAATAGTAGTTTCCCTCTGGCCAGCTGGCCCACAGGAAACTGTTTTAATGTCATGGCTACCATTAGCTCATGTCAGTACTGATAAGCTCCACCCATGGTTGTGCCTCAAAAGCTGTGATTGGACAGTTGATGTTTTTCAATTTGGTATGAACAGTATGTATTCATCTCAAAAAAAGAAAAAGCTCATCTGCACATGAAAATGAATAACTGTACCGTTTTGTGATTCAACTTCGACATGCGACATGGAAAATTATATCACAATGAAAAATATCCATTCAAAAAGCAAAGACAAAAAGCTAAATAAATGTTCTTTCACATATGTTTCTATTTAATTATGGTACAGTAAATGTATATATAATGTGTATTGTTTTTCACTTATTTCGTTGTTTAAGTTTTTTTATTTAGGCATTTTAACTCTTCCATACCTTTCCCATTTTTCCCTGTATTTAGCATACAGATACAGAGTGGTATTGACCTTTTCATCTAATTCTCATGTATGGATGTATGTGTATGCATTTACTTTCTCGGAAATCCTTTGATCACAGCTGAGGAAAATAATGATCATAGTCTCTGGTCACTTAAAATTCATCAGATCTGTCTCAGAAATTTCAACAAATCAAATGATACCAATCCCACTTCCTTCAGATGAAACCATCTTATTAAAGCTGATCAGCAGTCTTTGCGTCAGCTGAGCTCAGAGAAACCAGATTGTTATTGTTAAAGACAGAGAAGATCTTTTATATACCGCCACAGACCAGTTACTTTCATGTTGGAAACATTACTCACATTTAATTTTTCTGTACTGTGGTACTTCAGAGCAAATTGTAGCTTTTGGGGGGTGGGGGGGGGGGGGGTATGTTCATGCTGCTGCTGCTGTCTGCAGCACATATTACATATCTGAAATCATCATGAAGAATGTCCATTAGCTTAATTGATGGAGATTTCCTCATCCACGTGATCTGCCTCCTAATGTTTTCAGACTAAATCTGATTTTAATTGGCCTTTGATCTATGATTCTCTGTGACCGAATAGCCATTCATTATCCCTAACTAATGCTATTCTTACAGTAGGTGTTTGCATGTTAGCTGCAGTTTGCTTGAATCCAGCACCAATGTTTTAATGTTGTGTTTTAATGGACACACTTGTGCTCAAAAAACACAATAATTGAAGGAAAAGCAAACAATAATCTTGTCAAAATCTTAATCAAAACAAAAATCTTACTGGAAGGTTGAGTGAAATTCTGTCCAACAATTAAAGTGCTGCATGCCACATAAGTCAAAGGTATAAACTAACTTAACTAAAATAAGAGAGACAAATGAAAAGATATGAACATTTGGTATTTAGTGTATTTAAACTAACTAATGGAAACAGGCATCAGGACCTCCTCCCTACACATCAAATATTACTCAGTCACTGAGCTTTCAGAGGTGAAAGAAAAGAATGTGTGAGCTAAATTCAGAAAAAAAACCCTCATGTGAAATTAGGATTATATATTCATAACCTTTTGTTTTTTCAGCAACACCTGTTGAAGCTGTGATCAAGATGAATGACTCATCTTCTGCCAAAATTTGCTCTCAAAATAGCAAACACTTTTCTGCGACAGACTTTAATTATGTTTTAAGTCTTTCTAAATTAAAATTGTGTTGTGATATTTTGCAGTATTTGTCTCTGCACTCCTATATTTGTACAATACATTGATGCTTTATCATATTTCAGTATGAGCTTTATATATCTTTTTTGTTTCTGCAAATAAAAATGAATGGCTTCAATATAAAATGTGTTTCACAAATAAAATCTGACTTGACTATCCCACAGGACACTAAAACACTATTGTCCAAGCCATTTTCTTGCTACTTTCACACTCCAAATAAATCTCATCCACACATCAAAGTGTTTGTCCTAAATGTGTCATCAGGGACCAAAATACAATAAAAAGGGAGTCTCTGAGCTCCGAGCTGAGGTCAGTCTTCCCTTTGAATTCATTAGAATCTCAACATCACTCAGCAATGTAATTATCACATCTGAGCAGATCTGATCCTGTCTTCAGTGCAGAAAATCATATATGGGAAGTCAGTTTATGTTATTTATAATATCTATTTATGGGCTGAAAAATATCCTGTTGATTAGGTAGCAGGTCCAAACAAAACCACTGGGAACAGTCGTCAGCGGAACAGGCTCAGTGTGAATGTGATCTGACACAGCGGTATTGCTTTAGGATCAATATAGATTGGGTTTATGGCGGCGATTTATATTTCATTTGGATGTTGCAGGAAAAAGGACTTCTCCGGAGAGACTAGTTTTACAATATCAGGAATTTTATGGGAAATAATGGGTCTATTTAGGGTAATTGGGTGGACAGCCCCCAAGGAAGAGCCTCAACACGGTGGACAACTTTCACCTCCTCTACTACTGCAAGCAAACCCTGAAATTGGTACCCTGGTTGAAGCCAGCTGTGCCTCTGAAAGTCTTTTAGATAACATTTGCCTAAATTAGTTGCTAAATTGGGCCCATTGGGATTATTAGCAGTGAATCAAGGTCTTGTTCTTCAAACTGTTTGAAAGAGAGGAGAGGATTTTTAAGGAGGTAATTACACACAGACAGGGCTGAGGCATGCTGAGAGTTAGAAGAATCAGAGCCTGAGTGGATGGCAAGGAAAGTGTAACAGGAAACGTATAAACTCAAGTTAAAAAGTGATACAGTGGATGGATTGTCTTGTTTACAAATGAGGGCTGGGAGGAAGGAGCCGTTTAGGACACTTGTCATAAAAAATGCATACGTATAGTTGTGTTTAATGACTGATTCCTAATTGGGGAAGCTTGACTGGAACATATATTTGTTGCTCTAATGTGCAAGAAGTCAAAGTCAACACATATAAGGAATGAATATAATACAGTAAGTTTTAATTCTGCAATGGCCTCAATCGACTGTACAGCTGACATGATTGCTACGAGTTCATGTTCATCTAACAGTGTTCTTTTAGTTTGTGGATACTCTGGCTGAACAACATTTAAAACTCAACAACACCACCCACTTGGTGATGGTAATACCTCCCTCAATCATCAAACTTTTATTGTGTATTTTTCCCATTATGTCAATTTTACATTGATTATAATCAAACAAATGTGAAATAAAAGCACCTATACAATTATTAATTACAGTTTTTGCGAGGTATATACCATAACTGTGTCCCATTAGTCTTCTGTGAATATTTATCATTAATATAAGTGGTATAAAAATGAAGCCCACTGACCTGTTTTACACTGATGCTGGCTTGTGTCCTCAAAAGATTAACAAGCTTCTCACTGCACAAACAGTGGCTGTGATCACCAGATTATCATAAAAGTGTTTTCACTTTGTTGGAGTGTTTACTGCTCTCAGTTTGCTGTGATGATAGAAGCCGGACAAACGTTTGGGCGCAGTCAGAGTTTACGGTCAAGATGGTCTAAAATATGGACCGTGGAGTTGAAGCATGAAAAGTCGAAAGCAATCTACCAGGTGCAGCCAGAGTAGGATTTCCACAGCTGACTTGTCAGACAAAGCTCAGCTTTACTGATTGATCAGTCTCTCATTAAGAAAGCTTAGCTGTGTCTGAGACTGAGAACACAAACACACACACAGCCTTAATTTTTGACAATGGCAGTCAGAGCCCCTGACCACTGGCACTGGCAAAAAGTTTGAGTTAGTACTGCAGGTACTGCACTGTGGCTCCCAGTGCTCCTAGGGTATAGGATGGGTCAAATGCAGAGGAAAAATTTCTTTTTCAGTGTATGTGAGTGCATACCTGAGTGAATACATTCAATTCACACTCAAACTTGCCCTCTTCTTGTGCTGATGGTGCAAATGTAATTTTTTTACCTGTCTGATTTAAAGACATCTATTGAAACTTTTCCTAGCACCAACCAAGATTACTTTAATGTTCCAATTTTCACAAGTGGGAACTGCAAAAGCATAATATAAAGCTGAAGTACCACTCCACATAACAATAAAAATTCTGCTACTCTTTTTAAAGTGTATTTGTATAGGGACACATATATAGCATGAACCTATGCCACATATCACAGCATTTATAGCCTTAGCTAGTTTGCAGTGCCCCTAGATGGGCTTTTTTAGAATACATAAAACTCATCAGTAAAATATATATGTAACTGCACAAGACTCAACCATACACATACATATGTTTAAGCACAAATCACAAAACTCAACAATACATATACACACATTACAACACAAAACTCAACAACAAAGTACATACAACACAGCACAAAAACATAAACAATTCACAAACACACATACCATAAAAGTTTCATAAAAGAACAAACACTGGATCACTCATGATTACATGATTGATCACTCTTTAAAAGCTGTTTCAGTTTGAGTTCTATGAGTAAAGAGTTCCACATGTTGATCCCCCAAACAGAAAAAGCCATCTGTCCAAGAGAGGATTAGGGAAAGGGCACCTTATAATTCCCATTGGAAGAACCTATGTGTTACTAGGGCCTGAAGCCCTGAGAGGTGCCACCATGTCACTGAGCACCCGAGGAGCCTGGTTCTTTAAGCATTAATAGAAGAGTTTAAGGATAGCAAATATAAAGAAATGTTTAAATTTTTAAGAACACGGTAGTGATATGATCTTATAGGTTTCCTGTCCAATATTTGATTTGCTCAATGATAAATCATCAAACAGGCTTGCTTGTTGTAGATGCTGCTTGTGATCAAGAAGTAACAATAACTTAACTGTGAAAAGATCATGGAGTGCACAAAACTATTTGCAGCACGATATGGTAAACAGTCTCTAATGAGTCTAAATATATGTAAGTTTGCTTTTGCAACCTTGTTCACTATTTTAACATGCTTCTCAAAATTTAGGTGGGAATCTAAAATAAGGCCATGATACTTTACTTCTGAAACCTGTTCAATACATCGTCCATTAATCTTAATTAATTAATTAACTCATGAACTTCTGACGAGGACTGAGCCCTGGAAGAAAAGCAAACTGCCACAGTTTTCTTGATGGTGAAACTCTGTTTCTACACCAAACACAGAACAGCTTCTTCTCAGCTCTCATATGGACAATAAAGAGGCTCTGGGTATGTTGGGTAAGTATGTTTAACTAACTACCTTCATTTTGGTGAGCTAATACAGTGCAAAAAATAACTTTTAGTCAAGATGGTAAACATCAATGTGACTTTTACCATTAGCTTTTTAATACTGCAGTAAATGTCTTAAAGGAATAGTACAATATCTTGGTAGATACACTTATCTTATTGACACTGTGAAGTTGCCAGGCAACCAGTGGAGACTCCAGGAAGGCTGTATACTGCAATGTGTTGCTTCTATATTTCTATTTCTGAGCTTTAGAGGTGGTGGTAGATGTATTTTTAAACAGACAGGCTATTGGTTTACCTTGCTTCTTTATGCTAAACTAAGCTAAGTTTGTCTGTTGGCTCTAGCTCCATACTTAACGCACAGCTGTGAGCAACCATTAACCATTGCTCACACTAAAGTTTGCTGCTCAGGCAATTCACTTTCAGCATTTCAGCAGTTTAAATCTGTTGTATGTAAGAATAACCCCTCGTTATACCACTTTGTACCTCAAGAGGCAATTGTGAGTCACTGTAGCGTTTTATCCAAATAACAAAATATATTTATAAAATAAAACATAGTTTATCCAAATAACGCCTATTTGGAAATTTGCTCCAACATTTTCTGAGATGTGAGGAGCTTCTGACCTGGTGAGACTAGCTGGTCATCCCAGCCACTAGCAACCTGACTCCTGAGAAGATCAGCTGGTCAATGTCTGTCATTATGCCAGGGAGAACATGATCTGATGAACTGATCTGTGCAGCTCTTTGGTAATTTACCACTGGCTCTAATGTCTCTGTAGCATTTTGATATATTAACGATGCCATAGCACAGATTTACTGCAAACAGTGGGTTTCTTCATCCTCTCATGTTACACTGAGGGTAGACTGGACTGACTCACAATCGCCTCTTGAGGTACAAAGTGGTATTACAAAGGGCAATTCTTACATATAGCACCTTTAACATTCTGAATCTCTCTAAGCAGTTACTATTGACACTGTTTTCCTGCATAATCAAGCCTATAAACATTTAGTCTCTGTAATATAGTGCTGATCAACTAATCCGAACAATATCCATCATGTTTGCTTGTACAGCAGTTTCACTTTACTGATTCTTTGCAGCAATGCACAAAAGGTTTTGTGTTTATTTAATTGACCATATTTACATTTATAGTTTGTAACTATTTCAGATGGTAAGGAATGAATTTCAAAGCAGATTTGTGAAGGGAAAATAATAGGATGATTAATAAACAAAATTACTCATGTAATTATAAACCATACAAGATCAACTTAATTTCGTCTGAATTACCTCTAAATGTTTTCTAGAACTGTAGGTCTTCATTATTAACTTCCTCATTTCTTGGAAAGGCAGAGCAAATCAAAACTTTTTCTCCGTCTGGTGATGATGACAGTTGTGCTGTCAGAAGAATGGTCTTTATTCGTCTCCAGTAATGCCTCTCTACATCAATGGCAAATCTGATCTAAACATGCCAAAACCCGTAAGACCACATAGGACCCTCTTCTTGTCTTCTACCTTTAAGATGTGTTTACAAAGGTATCACATGATCTAAGCTTAAGGCAGACAGTACCTGATGTAAATCAGCCTACTACCACCCACTCTGTCCCATCAACCCAACATCATTTTCTTTTTCTAGTGATTTGTACAATGACAAAGTCGATACAGCCACGGACCTACAGGTTCAGCAAGTTTGAAAGAGTAATAGCAGCTGAGAGGACATTGCGCTTGAAGACACACACTTGGAGTGACAGAACAATTACAGAGTCTCATATATCACACGTCCTCCGTGATCAAGGGCAGGAGGAGTATCAGTGCAGTGTTGGACAAAATAAAAGTTGCCACATTTTTCCCCTCTTTCTCCTGACACAAGCTGTAGTCTTGATAGAGCAGGAACCTGTATGTTTCTATTATCACGCTTCATTAAAGTACAAAACAGAATACCACAGAAATCTTTTCCAAGCTTGTTAAGCTTACTGTGAATTACTCTGACCAGGAGAGCTTTTTGGCTGAGACTGTCAATGAATTCCTGATGGGGACTCAACAGTACCAGTGGTGTTTGGATGGGAATGAGTAAAAAATTACCTGTAATATCGGTGCCTCTGTCCTCATCAGAGTCCTCTTCTTTCACATCTGTTTTGACCTCATCCTTCATCTCTGGAACAAAGAAGTCCGTCTGGCGAGATAGAGGAACCATATAGTTGATGACATCTGAACTATAGATCTCAATAGTTGGGAATGCACACAGCTTCCTCTCCTGTTAACATGAGAGAGAAAGTGGAAAGTTAGATCTACAGCATAACATAAGGTATCACCAAAGAGTTGCTCTGTACAGTGGTGCACATGGAAAAAAACAAAACAGGGAACGCTCATGCACAACATAACTTCAAAAACTTTGAAAAATACCTTCTAATTGCATCATGCTGGGAGTGGAAGGAGAAAGAGACAAGTATACCTCTAAGCTATGAGAGAGAAAAAACCAGCCTCAACATTTGGTAGGCAGGTCCTGCTATTCTGCTTGATCCACTGCTGCATTTTCACACGTTCAGGATTACAGAATTCTGTGTATTCATCTTCATGATCAATCCCGAACAGGCCATTTTTACAGAAAACATTTTAACTTGTTATATTTGTGTAGCCCAGTCTTAAAATATTTCATTTAAGACAGACAAATATGCAAATAGTTAAATAAATAAGCTTTAATGTTTAAAACATTCCTCTGATAAAACAAGTTCATTAAAAGAGTTAAATATCCTTATATAATTAAAATCATTATAAGCCGATTGATTAATCTTTGTCATTTTGTTGGTCGTAATTCATGTTAATGGAGAAAGTTTGGTTGATGTGCACATAGAAAATATGTTTGTTTACAACCTAGCCTTACAGGGTATGGGATTGAATATATTGGGTTTTGTTCAGTCATGCTGGTTGTTTGTTTATTTGCTAGCCAGTAGGAGATGTGTAGAGGCGGGATATAGAGGAGACCCCGTACTGTGTAAAACAGGGTTCAGTCAGAGGAAAAACAGCTAAGCTAAAGAAGACAGTGGAAACGTGGTCGGAGTTGTGTGGTGTTTATACATGGATGGATGCAGAGTCTCATCAAGCGTATCAGACATCATATCACTCGCAGAAGGTAAAACTAACCTCTGTGTATATTCTGTAATGTTTCGTTTTGATCCATACTGCTATTAGAGGTAATGCTAAACGCGGTTAGCATATTAGCACGCTAGTACGATATTAGCACGTTATTCACTTGATAGCCAATGCTATTGTATTGTATAGTTAATGTGTTAGCATGTGACGTGTGTAAAGCTCGACATGATATGCTCAGCTAATAATTTTGTGTTAAGTCTAAGTGACTAAAATATGGTGTTGTACACATCTATCAGACTGTGAACCAGGAAGCCAAACTTGGACCCTTTTGGATGAGTAGATGTGCTTCGCGCCAGGGTTGCCTTAGTGAACTGTGTTGCCAGTACCTCCGGTGTCATCGATGCTCCCTCCTCTCATCATCTAGCCGGTTTACCCCTTTTTGCCCATTTCCCCCTCCAAGACTTGTGAGTAACGAACTACTAAATACTAACCAGTGCACTGTTATTTTTTTTTATTGCTTGTTTGTACAAGTGAATCGGCCATTTGTTTTAGGTCTCCACGCTCCCAAGCAACGACTCAGGCCTGCAACGGGTTTTTTGTTTTCTTATTGAAAAAAGGACATTTTATGTTGTTGCAGTGTGTGTGTGTGTGTGTGAGTGTGGGCCCTTTAGAAAAGCTATAAGTATCAAAGTAAAATTCATTAAGGTATGTTCAGTGTTTTGTATCCTCGTTAAATATTGTAATGGATATGACTATTTACATTTTGCTAACTAAATTCCTAATTTGAACTTTGAGTGTGTGTGTCATGATTATATTTGATAAAGGTGTGTTTTGAGTAAAAAGGTTATAAGTTAAACAAAATTCTTAGTGGGATTTAAAATCTTAATATCTTTAAAAAACTTACTAAATTTTCCTGCTAAGTGGAGGCACCGCCCAATTATTTGACATCTCATTCTTAAGTTAATTATCTTAAAAAACAGTTAAATTAGTTTAATTTCTTTGCGCCAAATTTGAAACCTAGATATATGTACCCAGGACCCCGCCCATAGTACTACAACACTTGAGATATCCAACTAGCTACATG
Organism: Euthynnus affinis; assembly: GCA_029490765.1. NCBI lineage: Eukaryota > Metazoa > Chordata > Actinopteri > Scombriformes > Scombridae > Euthynnus > Euthynnus affinis. The sequence continues at coordinate 16,337,256 of CM055840.1, read as the reverse complement.
GGACAGGTGTTACATTAGAAAAAGCACATGTTACTAATAACATTAAGAATGGCTCCGGACCCTGAAAATGAAGCAGCTACAAGGAATTCAGCCATCATTTGTTTTATTATTTACACTTGTGCTTTTCCTACTGTGACATGTCTTCCCCGTAAAAGGCCTGTAGTCTTTTTAATTTAAGAAATGGCAAGTGCCACCAACACCATCCATATCCTACTTGTTTCAGGGGAATCTGGCAAACATAAAAAGACTAAACAGATTCACTCACATAAGACCCCAGTGTCTCAGGCATGGGAAATCTATCGTATGTCAAACTGTATTGGCACATGCAGTGAACATTTTACATTTATTTGTAATTTAACTTACTTAATTGATTGGTACAGCTTCACAACCATTGAAAGGCATCACAACATTTCCTGTTAGACTCCAAAGCTCTCACATTCAACTAAAGATTAGGACCAAAGAGCCATGACACATCTATTGCTGCTAAAACATGGAATGAAAATATGGACCGCCTCAATAATTATGATGCACTTAGATGGGCAAAATATCTAAAGACAAGCAGAAAATATCAGATAGAGATCTGATCTGTAGCTCCAAAATGTCTCACTTTGCTGACATAACACTATGTCTTTGACACATTAATATAAATATACATGCCCTCCTATGTGAGTCCATTAAACTTGCATTACCATCCACATCAATGTGTCTACATTTGCACTCTCCAGTGGTGTGTAGAAAGTGGAAGGTTTATAAATATTATACCATATTTTCTCTAAAGAGGACATTAGCCTTGCATAATTTTGCTTTATGCTTTTATATAGTTCTCAAAGAACTGCAGAGAAATGCGTTCTCCGATGGGCCATCGGAGTACAGCTGGAGGAGGCCCGGGCTCCCCGCACACCTTCGTGTGCGGGGAGCTGCACACGAAGGTCTCAGCTATAATTGGTTGCAAAGTGTCAGATGAATGTTTTAGTATGAGACACTGTGGTGGAATACTTGGCCAAAATGGCTTGACAACAGATTAAACTTAAACACTGCCAAGCCCATAAAAATCAAAATGATTAACAGTTTGCAAAACTCCTCAATATCTTTACTACTTGAACATTTACAGACACCTTGCATTGTTTGTTTCCAATTTCTTGATTAACTTGTTTATTTGTTAATTAGTTCTGTGACTTCACAAAAACCGAAAAAGGAAAGAAAAAATTGTCATACAAAATATTCAAGACAATATGAAACCCACTTAAAAGAATAAAAACTACAGTATTTTATCAAACCTGGTAAGTGGTTGAGCAGATTGATATCCTTTTCTTTTAAATGTTGCTTCTATGGATTAAAAATGCTCAATCAACATAGATTTCCTGAAATTAATCCTCAGCTATTTCTATCCAAACTCTTCAACACATCATATGGATTGCTCATTACCCTATTTCTGTCACAATTTTAGCCATGATAGGAGCGTGCCTCTAGTGATCACATTGTGATCACTGTGATCACCTGAGGCTAAACTATTTAAAATATCCCAACAACTACTGGACAGATTTCCATAAAATGTGGTTGAGACATTCATGCCTGTCTTAGGATGAGTTGAACCGCTTTGGTGATCCTTTAATTTTTCATCCAGTGTTATCAACAATTTAAATTTTACCACTACTAAGTGAAAAGCCTGAAGGTTTAATTTGAAGTTCCAAATACATAAAACTCTTTTTTTATATTGAATGGTACTTTTGTGTTACACTTTGCTTTGTCTGGGCTCTCTTGTGTTTTTTTCGCACAGATCCTGTCACACTCCATGTGAACAAATAGATCACATCCTTTATACTGAACAATATAACTCCCTTTATTTGAATTTTTATGTTCACACTGGTCTGCCCCTTGCTGTGTGAACGTTCTCAGAAAGTCGTAAATCTCTACTCTCTAAATTTAAGCGAATGTACGGACTTGCAATGTTGCCATGGTTGTGCAACAAAAAAGCCTATTTTGGGCTATTCAGAGAGGGCAAGAAGCATGTTGGATGCTCTAACGGCAGTCACCTGACTCATTTTCCTCTGGGTCAGGGTGATCTGAGCTGATTGATTGGTTTTAATCTAATCGTCTGCAGAATAAGACTGTAGGAGCTGGTATGAATCACCTGGCTGCTACACACAGGGGCTTCAGCCCCAAGGCTGCGTATGCAAATGAGCGCCCATCTCCTTGAACCTGCTTCGATAATGAGCACGGAAATTGAGACAAAGACAGTTCACTATACTGTCAGCACGAATGCAAACACACACACACATCTCCAAGGGATACTGTCACAGATAAGAGAAAGAAAACTATGTGAGGAAGATGTGTACCAATATATAGTTGCATACTGACAATAACATTTACCTTGTTAAAGCAGTAACTTGTTCATTATTATCATATTCTCTCTGTGTAAGAGGTGTCAACCCTGGTGCCATGAGAGACTGCAGGTTTTTTTTTTTTATTTCAACCAGAGATGACATCAGGTGATTTTACTGATTAACACACCATCAACCAGAAAGGAGGAACTCTTCATGAAATTACCTCCTATTATCTTTGCTAGAAATGAAAACCTGCAGATTCTCAGCACTCCATGAAAATATGAAACCTCGCCAACGGTCTGTGTGGATTTTTTGCCTTCAGCACAGGAAATGAGAAAGAAAGGATATTTCTACAAACGCAAAATATGTTGTCAAAGATATTCATTGCTGACATCACTGTAGCTTTTGGAGCTAAGCAGTAAATCATTTTGGATCACTGGATTATGTATAATTCTCATACATAATGTATGAGTAAATTACTCTTAGAGTATTACGCTCACTTCATCTTCACAGTGTTTAAAAAAAGATAGCTATCAAGCATTAGACTTGATGATATCAGTCATCAGGTCTAATGTCTTAATCAGCAAGTAACTTGTAACTGTACATGTAGTGGAGTAAAAAGTGCTTTTCTACCTAAACAATATACTTACTGCAAACTGTTAAATTCCCCCACTGGGCATATCTCCCCTATTACCTAATTTCATCCTTTTCTCACTATTATTCCAGAGATATTTTAGCTGAATCCCATAAAACGTGCAACTGTGACTTGTGGCAAGAGCTGTTAAGGTATTTTAAAAAATCAAGTGGAGTTTTAAAAACTGTCATTCACACCTTCCAACCCAACTTTCTCTAAACTGAAGCTTTAATTAAATGTGTCCCGCCCTGCAGGTATTTTCCAATGTTTAATCTGTGATTAAAATATTCATTTCAGTTCCCTGCTTTCTGTTGATATCCAGAGTGTTGCCCTTTGATGTATTTCAAAGAACTCTGTGACTCCACGTGTGAATATTAGCTTCTTTCTTATCACTCCCTCGATGGTTGACATAAGGAATTGCTCAAAACTAGATGCTAATTTATACATCCTTGACCTACCTGCATTTCAGGTTTGTAAACAGTGTCACTGTTACAAAAATGAAAACAAACCTATGTATATGCATCCAAGCTGCTGTATGACCTGTTCAAATCATCATAAAACTTTAATTAAGAACTTTGTCTTCTTTCTGTGTCAGCCGATCATTTCAGCTGACATAATCCAAAACTGTCGGCAACAAATGAGAAGTCTGCTTTTGTTTACTTCTGTGCAAAATCGAAGGCCCATTAAAAAAAACAAAACTATTTTCTGGTGCTGTGAGAGACCATAAAGATTGACAGGCACAGCAACAGTAACTTATAAAAAAGTCAATTCATAAGAAATGATCTATAGAAACAAAGTTTTTTATTAATGGTCAAATGCTGCTCTAAACTTCCATAAAATAGGCCATAAACTTTGCTCTTTCCATATCTAACACATATCAGCCCGAACTCTATTATTTTCCTTAACCACTTAATAATTGTTGTTATCTCCCACTAACATCTATTATTAAGAAATGATAAGCAGTTCAAAGCAGGTCTCATCTCAGGACATACGTTTCCACTCTCACCAGGGAAATGAATAAAGAAATAGGAGACAGATTAACTGTCCTGTCATAATCAAAACTCGCTCCTGGCGTGAATGTTTTAATTATATGACAAGCAAGATGTTCTATTTTCTCCCAGTGCCCTTTTTTGGTCCCAGCCTCCATGTCTGCAGCCTGATTGGGTGCCATCTATTTCCCTATAGCCTATCATGGGAGTCAACATGCATCCACTTAACCTGCGTCTGTGTCTGGGAGCTGCTGGGATTGAAATGTGTTCTCCTGCCGGATACAGAGGCAGATGAGAATGAACCATCTGAAAACAGGTCAGTCGTTCCTCCCTGTCGCCTTAAAGCAGACTCAACATTTATGATCATCACAGTCGCACTTACACTCTCAAGACTGATCCATCATCCTGCGCAAAGAACCAGAAAGTGAGCAACCAGTTGATGACAGCACCACTAAAAACCAATGCATTCTACAGACCATTACCTTTTCCTAACCTCCGTAATGGTTTGACAAAATGGCTCACTTTCAGTTCTCCATGTTATGTAACCTCACTTTTAATAATGAATGACCTTGCAGCACTTATGTGCTTTGTCTATTAATCGTGTAACATTTAAATTTATTTTGTGATTGAGAATAAATGATTCATTACTATACAACTTATCCCCCACTTTGTTTCCTTGTGAAAATCACACTGCCTTCATCAACCTAATGTGTTTGTAGCAGTTTCAAGAAATCAGAATATACAAAAGGTGCAAACTATTTTTGAAATGATGTGCAATGTTTGTGTCATTTCAACCAAACACTACTCCAGCTGGCTTCATGACTGCATGTGGTTACAGCTTCTCAAAGTGGGAAAGCATCCTAGTTACAGAAATCAAATGGAGTAAAGTTTGGTTGGAATGACAATTTTAATGCTTTTGTGCCTTGATGGTAAAACCATGACTGTAAACATCACTTAAAATAACATATATGTCTTAAGAATTCTTTAGAGTTGGGCTACATCACAAAATGAGACAGCAGAAAGTTGTCAACAGTCAGAAATGTTGTTGTACCGTTTGTACTGAGATATGTTTTCTTTTAATTTTGCTGGTTGTGTAATTAGGTCATTGTGTGGGATGTTGCACATCAGTGAGCAGATCTGATTTACGGGAACATTGGATTTACAGGAATTGTGCGTCAATGTGAGGAAATGCCTTGGGTTTTTTTTTTCAGATATTTACTTCCATGGATTAGCAATAAATAGACACTTCTTGTTTATTTTATCTATAAAGGGTTTTTCATTTAATTTTCAAGAAAAGTCTTTTTTAGCTGATCAACAGAAAATTAATAGCCAACTGTTTCAGTAATTAATTAATCATTTTGAGTAATTTTTTAAGAAAAAAAAAGGCAGAATTCTCATGTTTCAGCTTCTTAAATATGAATATTTTCTGGTTTCTTTAGTCCTCTACGAGAGTAAACTAAATATCCTGGGCTTATGGTTGTTGGGACAACATTTTAGGTTGCATCTTTGGCTTTGGGAAACAGTGACTGACATTTTCTAGACAAAACAAATCGACTTAATAAAAAAATAAACAGAAAAAAGTTGTTATCCCTAAAGCACTATTTAGCATAGTTTCTCAAACTAATACAAAAGTAATAATGCAACTAATATACTGTACTAATCTCAGACAATGGAAGTGTGTGTGAGGAGTGGAGGCCCCAAAGACAGAGAAAGTCGTTTAATTTGCTCTCTACTTACATAAAAGTACAGTAGCCTACCCCTGAAAACCATTTCAGCAATATGTGGTTCAAGATGATTTGGACTATTAAACCATTAAGCACTTCCTTTGCAATAATATCCATTACTTTGCCTTTCTAATCTTGCTTTGTGACTGACTGGAAAATTCCTTGGCTTTGGGTTAATTATAATATCTATTTCCATGCCTGTACAAGAAACAAATAATAGCCTTCTCCTAGAAAGGTTGGGCTGGAATTGAAAAATACTGCATATAAAACACCATATAGTAGTTACAGAATGACAGGGAGAGTATGTAAGACAGAGGTGTGAGCATAATCAAGCAAAAAAATAGGCAGAAGAGTGCCATTTGAGACCATAAATGAACTGATTGAAAAGCTCAGGTTCATGCTTTAGCCCTGCCGAAGTGCCCTTGACTCTTGCAGACTCTATTCTGCAGTTGACCTTTTATCTTCTTTGTAAGACACGAGCAGTAATTTCCCACTAAATCAATCACCAAAAAATCATCACATTTTTATTATTACTGCTCTCAAAGCAGCCTCCCAGGAATAGTATATTTCCAATTAAAACAATCAAGTTGAGATATCATAATCTTTATGAGTCTTCTCAGGTGACAGCTAGAATCCAAACTGCATTTCACATATCCAACTAAGTGAAACCAGACTACTTTACTTTAGAGAAACAAAAGAACCACAAAAGGAAGCAATATGAAAGAAGAGAAGTTCCTTTAAATGGTGATGTAACTGCATGTTGGGGTAAATCAGGAATGATAAGGATAGTTGTCTGGAAAAAAAAGTGTAATGTTTGTCTGTGCGTGTGTCTGTGTGGAGGGCGGGTGGAGGGACACAGAAACAGACAGATATAGGGGAGGGTCTCATGGGGCTTTGTAGTGTTTTTGACCTCTCTGGCAGCTGCTCTCTGTGAGTACACAGCACCCCCCCTCCAATAGAAATACCAATAAGAGGAAAGTAAACATAGATAACAACACCCCTGGAGCTTGATTTACTGCATCACTTAACTCTGAAATATAAACATGGCCACAGCATAACTGGGCCATAAGTATAGCAGGAGAGCCTGATGCCTGACACAGCAACCTTCATGACATTTCAGCCTTTTACATATAAAATGGATTCTTCCACTCAGGTCTGATGAATAACACTGACACAAACAATCTCCCACTTCCAGATGTGTAATGAAAGACATGACATCAAGAAGCCAGTTTCAAAGATCTGTGTGTTAGGTTCATTGTTCTTTTCACATGTCATGTCTGATCTCAGTGTTTGTATTCAGCTCAATGGCTGTCCTGGCTGCTGGTCAGAAATTAGAGATAGATGATATTGGAGAATCTCACTCTCAAGAGGCCAGCAGAGAGTCAAGAAGCAAACCACAGCAAATATCAAGAGGTCTGACTGGAGGTAGACACAGACAGTGAGGACATTTTTACCTCACTCTTCTCTTTTGCTACTGGCAATAGCCTGAGTCCTTCTTCCCAAGTCCATAAGGTTACTCAGCGATGTATTTATAGTCATGCTAGCAGCATGGCTCCAAGGATGGCAATGTAGGTCTGTCAGTGGGTCCGCCACTTTGGTGATACTGAAATATTTTGACATGATATTTTGTACAGACATTAACGGTTGCAAGAGGGTGAATTCTAATGACTTTGATTATCACCTGAATTTTCCTCTAGCACCATCATGAAGTTGACATTTATAGTTTTGAGTTAAATGTCTCAACAACTATTGGATTTGGTACACATATTCGTGTCCCCCTCATGATGAATTGTAATACCTTTAGTGACCCTCTGACTTTTCATCTAGCTCCACCATCAGGTCAAAAGTTATATTTGTCCAATACTTTGGTTTATGACCAAACATCTGCAAATCTAACAACATTTTCATCAGCCTCAGCTGTGCTTTGTGTCTTAGCATTGTTACTGTGAGCACATTACAGTAACATGCTGATGTTGCACCCTCAAACAAACAGGACCCCGTCTTCCGTTTGGAAACTTGATTTTCCCAGGCACTGCAGCTGTTTTCGTGTGTTTCGTGTTTGCCCCCCCCCCCCCCCCCCCCCCCCGGGTCACCGCCAGAACTCATAAACATGCACCACACAGACTCAACTGAAGCACAGTGCCACAGCCGAGAAGCTACTGCCATTCAAAACAACACTACTTCTTCGGTATAAGCAAAAACAACAATATTGACAAAAATGTATTAAATAATGTACAATAATGAAATGAAAGTACATTTTCCTGCTATCATTTTGCATATTATGCTATGAATATCACAGAGACCAAACATGCTTAGGTCACAACACTGATGTAAGCACTTAGCTGAAAGCCCTGCTGTGCTCAACTACAACCTCACAGAGCCGCTAGCATGGCTGTAGACTCTTAGTCTTCGTCCAAACGTTGATGTAAAGTGGCATCACACTAAGATATTTCCAGGAACGACTGAGTCACACTTTATTTTACTACTCTGTAATTTCTTAATGATTTCCTATATTTCCTGGAAAAAACTATTGAATTTGATACTAATAATAGGTTAAATACTTTAAATACAACTATCCATCATTACTTTCAAACAATTAATTCAAATTAATTGCTAGTGTAACCCAAAGAGTTTTATGTTAGTAAACGGCAGGTCAGCAAAATATTCAAAACTGTGAAATTTTTCTACAAACAAGCATATAACTCAACATATGCAGTACAAAGAATAAAGTTTCCAATAATGAACGAGTAATAAATGAATATTGCCTTTGATTTAAATTATTTTTGTCTCATTTCCCTATTATTAGCACAAAAAAATTTCATTTATTCCAGGAAGTTTTGTAGTAAATTATTAAGAAATAAAATAAAGTGTTACCCAACTATAATGGAATTTAATTAGAGAAACATTTTCAATGATGGTCATCAGATATTGGAATCATTCCCACAGAATTGAAGACACTGTTTTTCACTATTGTACAACAACCACACTTGCAGGAATCCATCACAGAAGGAAAAGAAATACCAACACAAAAGTAAGCTAAAAATTCAATAAAATTTCAAATAAGTATCAGCCTTTAGAGAATGGCTTACTTGTTTCAACGAGAAACTCTCACTGTCCTGCCATTATTTCCTCTCCGATTAGGTTCATTACTCTCTCAGCTGGATCCAGCACATCCTCCGAGGTTCTCTAGGAGACGTTATAAAGTATTCTAGAAAATTCAGGAAATCATTAACTTAAGTAGAGTTGGACAAAGCAGGCTGAAGGACAGTATATGTCGACAAAAAGGCAAGTTGCACAGTTCATTACAACCCCTGGAGTGCGGTGAACATCATCAATGAAGGATTTAGTATATCAGAGAATGAGAGGATCTGAAGCTCTGTCTTAATTTTAAGTCAGGGAGGCAGGATGGGACTGTGATTAGAGACCCTGACTGATATCCAGAAGATCATTTGATCCTCACAATGTCCATCAATAGTTGTGAGCAAGGCACTGAATCACTGCTACCTATATTACTGTAAACCACTCGCAACAAGAGCAACAACTAGTGAAAATGCATGACCTCAACACATATTTCTCCTTACTTACCACTAAAGCTTGTCCTTCCATCAATCTCTCACTTGTCACTGTCTAAAGTAAAGTCAGCAGAGCCTGCATTTACTCTTCATCTATCTCTAGGTCAAGGGTCACAAATCAATCAGAGCAACTGCAAAAAGGTATTCCCATAACTGATATTCTTGAATCTCAGTAACTTCTTGTGATTACACACAGCTCAGGAAACAGGAGCTGAATGGCAACTATCTACTTCCAGTTTATTGTGAAAACAAAGAAAAAGCCATGGTCCATTGGTCTGGAGTACTGCTCCGTAGTTAACACTGGCTAACCTGATGCTACATGGCCAAAAGGTAACCAATGACTTAGTGTAGCTTCCATATGTGAGTGGCCCAAGGGAAGCCTATAAATGACTGTCCCACACATGACTGAACATAATTTGTGACTGGTAGCCCATGATGGTACATTTTGCATTTAGCAGTGGGAAAAATACATCCTGACTTTTTGCTCTTAGACAATTTTACAACTCCGTTTTATGCCTTGCATTTCTGAGATGATTTTTGTTTTAATTGAATAGTTGATGTATTTGTATATTCCAACAAATAAACTGCATCATGACACTGGACAGCCAGTGTTGGCACAGTTGCTGCACAAAGGGCTTGTCGGATCATTGCACAGCGTCTGAAACCCATTGCACCCACACCTTTCTTTCTGTCCTGCAGTGTTATTAACGTTCCTAAACAAACAATCCGATCAACACACCCACTTCATGTGGGGATTGGGAAGGTGTGTGAAGGTGAGAAAGTAAGCAGGATTTTAACGTCTCTCTCAAACTCTTCTTTCATTATCATTCATCAGCTACTTTCATCACTTTTTGTGTGTGCAACTGAGAGTAACACCATGAATGCCTTTGAGGAGAAACTGTCTGAAAGACTGTCGTTATCTCCACTTGTTTTATTCATCATGTCTCACTCCCTCTCTATGATGGCAGGCTTTTCGCCCTTCGGGTGTCACCAGTTGGAAAAGCTATAAACACTTTTGCCTTTAGATGTGTTTGGACAACACTTTATTTAGTTACTATATCAGACAGAAGCAGTAAACATCAGGTTTTAGTGAAAGTCATTTGAAATACAAAAAGATTTTTTCAGACCAGATCCATCATTTGTCAAACAGAGAGACATCTATCACACAGTAGAAGAGGCAGAGACACCAATCTCTAATCCAACAATAGCTTTAATTGACCGTAATTCAGAGCAGCCGTTGTCTTGAGTTAACAGTTTGGCCATGGTCACAGACATGAGGCTGCTTCTGTACTGTTCAGTGTCATTCTTAATGCAGGAAATCATTATGTGAAGTTCATAATGTAGTTTGAGGGAAAGAAGGCACACCCAAAAATGTAATTACAACACTTCACAATGAATTGAATAGAGCATCACAGGTTGATAATATCTAAAAAACTATTCCCATGTGGATTTCTCTATTAAACGTCCCTGACTATCATTTTAAGAAAACTACTGATCTTAAGACGGAAAAAGCTATTGTCTTCCCAGCAGTAAGAATCAGTGACAGCACACCTTCCTCTCAGGGGAGAGACATGAGATATGGCAGAGGAGCGGTGGTGAATAATGAAAGGAAGACAGAACCTTCATTCAGCCCTGCATTCACATTGACAGCTTACAACTAGCATAGACCCCACGGCAGGATGGAGAAAGACCCTGGCCCTTAGCTATGGATGTAAGCCATTTCATCACAGTGGGTTATGTACAGAACACACACTCACATACTCATCCGTACGCACAAGGACACACACAAACATATGGACACACACACGCATCTATTTATAGGTGGATGATTTCTCACCTCAGTCCCCAGGCACACAAAAAGGAAAATTAATACAAAAGCTGGGTGATTCATGGTGACAATTGGTGACAGTCCCCTGAGTTCTCTCTCTCTCCTGGTCTATTTACTCCCACTGAACCATTACAGCCACATAGTCCACCCTCCTCACACCCACCATAACCTCTTCTTCTCCTTCATATCTGTGGAAAGAGACAAAAATTCTACTTCACACCTCTGCAGAGGTGTCCAATTCAGACTGTCCCTTATGGTCACACTTCACCGGAACACAGTATTTTCATTCTGCCTGCAATGGGGTTATTTTCTGCATCCGTCTCAGCAAGCCCAGACCTCCTCCATCCCCTTCTTGCTTCCATGCCCTGGTGGGAGTGTGCAGAGATGGCTTTGGGTGGAAGCAGCAGGGATCTGAGGACTGAAAATGGCATTGCTCTATCGGCTGTGGTGCTGGAGGAGCGGAAGACAGGGCGATGGGTTTGTTGCAACCTCTTCATGCACCCGTGCAATCAATAAGCAGAAACACTTGATGAGCTACAAGTATAGTGACTCTGTCAGCAGCTGCTGTGGTCTCCAGAGGTCCTCCACAATTGATCTGGTGAGCTGGCAAGAGGTGAGAAGCAATAAGAGCCGCTAGTCTCCAAACTGTGGATTATAAACCTCCCCAAACACACACTTCCTTTTGCTTCATGGGAGCTTTTGGACATGCACGGGGGGAAAAAAACGTGCTTATTAACTGTGAAACTTTGAAATACTACTGTGGATGCCCTGTTTCACTACATTACATATGCTTCACAAATCATTGCTGAGGAAGTAATACTTTCATCATGCATGGACTCCAGTACTACTTCAACTGCATACGCACAAGAGAAACCAGGCTATTGGAAGAAATCAGGTTTGGGTATATTTTATATTGCAGGAAGAGAACATGTTCTGTACTGTGTTGTGTGCTGTGTACATGTATCTAACTAATTAATTAATTGTCTTAATTTCAATAGTCTAGTATTCAGCTGTGGAAACTGACTTATTTAGCCTTATTTACTTCTTTCAGTTTCAATTTTAGTTTAGTGCAGTTTTTGTTATGCATATGCACATTTTTAAAGTTACAGTCCTGGTTGGTTACCTTGCTGAGGAGATGGAGGTGTGCAGCCTGGTCGTCTCACTATGGCTGTTCCCTCTTGTTTCATTACTTCCTGCAATATTTAAAACTGATGCACTGTTTACAAAATGCCGAAAATGACCATGGATTGTTTTGTAGGCGCTGTGGAAATACTTTGACCACCTTGTGTTTCGCCAGTTGAATGCTTTTAATGTGAACCAGCAGCAGCAGTGAAGCTGGTTTGCATTAGCAGTATCTTAAAACAGCTCTGGTACGTGTGTGTGGAAAGTGAACAATGAGGCTGGTATCAATGACATAAAACTGCAAACAATAACACTGGATTACATACAAACACTGATTCCTGTGAATCCTTTGTGCATGTGAAGGCTATTAGACTCCAGGGCAGGAATGACAGACTCCAACACTGAAAATGAAAACTACAAAACAAAGAGGTAACTACAAAATGTAATGCTACTGCTGAAAACATGCAGACCATAAATAGTATCACAAACGGGGTGTGATGTCATGAAAAGGGTTATAAACTTCCAGATAACATCTGAGTTACAGCTAAGAATACACCTGGAGAAGAAAACATGCTTCTCTGGCTGTGTTAACCAGTTCTATCTGAATCCCTCAACCAATTTGAGGAGACCTAGGTTGTCCTTTACATGATGTTTAAGAAATGCAGAAAGACAACAACAATCAGTGTACTTGAGTGCATATATGCATACTGATCTAGATGCTGATTTCCTCCAGAGCTCTTAAGCAGCCTTTGAGGAGGAAATTTAATATGTCTTTAAGGCCTAAAGTAAATACTCACTAAAAAAAAAGCAAACAGAAGCTGTACAATAGCTGTGAGATTTACCACTGAAAACTGATTCAACAAAAAGCACGAGGCCATTAAGAAAACCATTGCAGAGGTTTGCAGTCAATTAGTCATGGCCATTAAAGCTTTAAAATTCAGTGAACCATTTCAGGGAGAGGAGGATATGGAAATACATGGATATGAATAGTGATTAATTTTAAACAGGCAGGCAGATTCCCTCCTCTAATTGAGATCTTAATCTGAGAGTCTAATGTTAGAGATACTCACATCTCTATTGTAATGAGATACAATTAGGAGGAAGAGATGTGGACAGAGGCTGTGAGATGGAGAGAGACCGGACGATCTATTCTTTTCTCCTGCAGGCCTCTCATGTGTCGAGCACCTTAAATATATGCCAAATAATAAGCCTCTACACACCGCTGTGGTCTCTTTGCATTAGCAAACCTGGAGGCATTTAGTGGGGCTGAGAAATTATTAGTGAATCATTTCTGACCTGTCATGAAGAGGGCTTAATTCTACAGAAGTGGCATTTTATTTCAGCGGTATAATGAAGCTCCACAAAAAAAAGAAAACACAGAATCTTGGACAGATCATTAGAGTTGTGTCTAGGTCCCTGTGGCATCCTTATATAGACATGAGCAGCCAATCAATTTTTATATGTGCATCTTGTCCAGACATAATTAAAAGTTAGGAAAGGCAAAAGCAGACAAAAAGTACTGTGTCCAAAGTGGAGAAAAGGGTGTGATTATAGTAGCAGTGATGTGATTAATGTAGCAGTAATGAGCTCTGTCTACTGTTTTGCAAAGATTTTGCCAAAGAATGTAATGAAAGAATGACAGAGTATGTTACAACAAAGAACTCTGAGTTAAAGAAAGGACCTGCACACAATAGAGAAGACGTAATGGGTGATGAAAATTGTTCAGTCCACACATCAAAATTAATAATCAACAGAAACATAGACAGAATTCTGTTGACCAGGTTTCGCTTCATCTATTGTCCTTCACAAAGTCGCAGCCACCATGTCCTCGTAGCCCTATGAGCCACCAGGCATTCTACCACCTCTCTATGAATAAACCATGGGCACACATTCTTGGCATTCACACAGAAAGAGGGCATACATCAGCTCAAAGCACACATGTGGCCATGGCGCACACACCAAAACAAAAAAGTAACTTATTAACCTCTTAACCCTCATTTTCAATTTTCTCATTCACTTATTGTATATTTAATTGGCGCCATTAGCAGCGCCATGGAAAATTCTAGACATTGTGTGCATCATTTTATGCCCACACACATTTATCCATGATATACCCTGGCATATTTGGCATCTTTGGTAACCTTGAGCATAGTTAAAAAAAAGTTCTTTGGATTTGAAGACCCACAGAGCACGCTTTTCCAAAAGCCATGCCACACAGACTGCTAACTGGTAGAACTAATTGTCACAAGTCTCAGCTCTTTTTCTGGAAGTAAAATCCCCGTCTCCCTGTTTTTTCGATTCCTCCTCTCCACTCCTGAGCCAGGCACACGGATGATTGAAAAGCCCCAGTGCAGAACACTAAGACCTCGAAATCCTCCTTGTGTCTTACAGCTCCACATGGCATCAGCCCATAGAGCTGATTTAAGAACTGGATATTGGAACTAAATCTTAAGCATTTCATAAGCCGTGCCAGGTCATGTTGATCATCAAATGGATCCATGCAGCCTTTGAATGTATGTAATGTGGGTTGAAATAAAAGAGCCTCACAGTAGTGATAATGAGATGTCATGTTAGAAGAAATATACAACCCCTTTTTGGCTAAAAATCATGTGTGGCTGTCTGTGAGGAACATGGTGGGAAGGAACACGAGGATGAAGTCTGAATGCCAAGCTACAAAATTTTTCTGATAATTTTCCTTTACTATACACGCCTGTCTCAAATCTGAATATGAGTCAATGTGACACCCATCACAATACATAGTCCTCAAAACAACAGAAATGCCAATATCTACTTAGGGCACAGCGCAGTGGCTAATATGAGTTTAATTCTGTTTGAGTCTTTCAATTAACCTCAATAATCTGCACATACAGCCAATGCAGATCAGTGATCAAGAAAGCAAACAAACTTCACTTCCATGGCTACAATCACTGTGAGTGGAACACAGAGAAGAGAACAGGAAACTGGAACTAATCTTCCAACTAATAGCATGTTTTACAGAGGTACCAGAGATAACAATTTGTTTTAGTTCCACGCCCACATCCCCAAAGACCAGGGAAAAACACCGGGAGGGATGATCTGGTGTCAGCTACAAGACAGAGGCTGTTGGGTCTGGGTTAATGTCACTATAGCCCTGCTGCTGTCCACAGGGCAAGAGCCACGTTTAAACCACAGGCCACCCTATATTAGAGCTCTGTCAGCATGGCACAATGGCAGCCTAATGGTTACAATTAACAACCCCTCCTGCTGACAGAGCCCCTATCTGAAAGCCCCCTCTGTGCTCCTCTCATCCTGATCCTGCCCTAATGACTGTGTTTCATGGGTGCAGTGTAAGAGAGATGATGGAGCAGGAATGTGACGAGTAGAGTATGATCAAATTTGTAGAGAAAAGATAAAATCAACTAAAAATGAGACAGAAGTTGAAGACAAATCTAACAGTGAATAGAGCTTTGAGAAAATAACAGAGAATGCAACTGATGGGTTTATACAAGCAGTAGTATGCAGTAATATGATTTACAGTAGGTATTACAAGACTGAATAATGCACTATTACATTACAAGAAAAATATGAAACAAAAACATTGCAAACCAATTCAGTTTATAGGTTTCTTGCAATGATAACCTCAAAATCTAGCTACATAAAAAAAACTATTTCAGCATAAGTTGTATTTGATCTATTGCCTATTTTTACTTCTACTGTGTCTGAACAATAATCAGACACAAATAGCACAAAAAGTTTACCTTTTTCCACAGATTTGAAAATTTATATTTGCTGTTGTTTAAGGGAACCCCAGAGGACAGCACCTGCCACAGTAGATGAGAAAAAAATGCAAGGAACTCCAGCTTTATGTTGTCTGATCCAATTCCCTTTGCCGTCTGCTTCATTGCAATCCTCTTGCTCAATCAAAACACAATCTATGGACAGTACACAGATGTTTCTTCAGGCAAGAAATTAAAAGGCCTAAATTTATTTAGGCCTTTTAATTTCTTAGAAAAATAAACCACACTCCTTTTGATAATTAGTTTTCCATACACAATCATTTAGTAGTTTTAATGTTTCCATCTAAATGATCAGTGCTTCCCATTTAATGCTACCGTTTGAGTTATTTATTAATTCAGAATAACGCCTGCATGGGTATTGGTAATCAGAAGCAGACAGGCCATCTGGAGAAGTGGGAGTTTTCCTAGTAGACTGGTTGACCAGTGGACTGGTAATGAGTCTAGCAACACTAATATAAAATCAGGGGGAAAAAAATGTCTCATGTTGTTTTATCCTTCATTAGGCTGACCGGCTGTCACTGTACAGATGTGAGTCTGGCAGCATTTAAATTCATATCTCATGAGCCCATCTTTCTTCAATCTGCAAACTTCAGCTTAATACATTCTGCTACTCAAACACCAAGCTGACAATGATTTTGCTGTGTTAATTGACTAATAAAATAATTAGTCGTTAATTTGCATTATTATTTACACTGACAAATAAATATTATTCTGCTTTCAGGTGCCAGTTGGAATTTCGAGGTGATGACATGTAAACAAGGAGTTAAAAATGATTATTAACATGCAATGGCACTGTCACAATAAACACAACTGAGTACAATAATCTATATTACAAAAATACCTAATAAAGCATTAATAGCAAGTTCCTGGATGCAAGTTTTGTTTATGTATAGAAAAAACAAAGGCAAGAACTGACTTCAATGGCAAACTTCCTATTGTAAAAAAATGGAATCTCTTTTAAACGTGTACAGCTGAAAAACATGCTTGTTGTGGTTTCTGGAACTTCAGTGTTAGTGTCCATTTAAGCAGGTCAACTTAAAAAGCTTTTCTGTGCCTGAGTTTCCTTCATTTAATTTTCTCTTTGATTCATGGACATGTAGGAGGAAAACTTTAACAGCAAAGTTTGTGATGACAATGAGTTTTTGTAATTTATGAGCTGAATTTAGCAAAGCAAACTCTCTTGTTCAGTTCAGTTACTAACTAAAGGACAACCTAAGAACAATAACAAACCTGACTGCATTGACCATGACAAAAAACCTTGACCTTATTAACAGCAGTTTTTGTTATGAGCTTTTGCTCATATCAAATGATCTTCCATCAACATAAGTGTTTGCTCCGTCGTCGTGGAAATGACCCTCTTCAATCGTCCATTTAGGCTTAAAAGTTGAGCTTCAGAGGTCAATCTTGACCTTAGAAAGAGCAATTTGACAAAACAGTATCACCTCAAGGTCCATTCAATAGCTCCTCATCATATTACATGATCATGATCATCATCAGACTCTTGATAAAGATTATGTGATGACTGAAAGCTCCTGTACAGCTAATAAATGGACCTTGGGGTGAGATTGTTTCTTAGCCTTTTAAAATATTTTACATTGATTGATTGATTGATTGATTGATTGATTGATTGATTGATGTTACTTTATTTATCCCCGAGGGGGAGGTCAGTATCAGTACCAGTTAACAACAGTTAATAATTTCATATGATCTGTACGATGTATTTTGTAACTTCTTATAATGACATTTCATGTCATTTGTTGTTTGTTTACAAACACAGATCAAAAGCAACAAAAAGATAAATGCACTGGAGTTAGCCTAAAAGGCTTCTTTTAATCTGTCTGTGGCCAGGGATGTAAAATATTTAATAATATGTTACAATTCATTTACAAGACAAAAGGAATATGCTGATTACAAGGAACCTCCCCCATTTTTGTCATTATTACTGTACTCAACTGATACTTCTCCCATTTTCCAAACTCTTTTCTATAAAGAGTATATCACCTTGCTCCAGGGGGCACTTAAATTTGACCAACCTGCCTTCCTAAAACCCATTCAATTTGGCCACACCTCACTGAGTCTAAATTACTATTTAAATAGCTAAGAAAATCCTCATCAGAAAAGCCCCTGTGTTAGAGCAAGCCACCTCTATTAGCATGCCCATTTCACTGCTTCCCATCACTATTACTGTCCATCAGTCCAAAGTGTCTCTCCAACTACAGTCACTCCATCTCTGATAGGTGCTCATTATAGGCTGTCCCTGGGGGTAAAACTTTAACTTCTTACACCGCTCCACTGTCTGTCACTCACAGAGTTTTCTCCTTTTAGTTACCTACTGACTTTTATGACAGTTAAGCATCACATCAAAGATATTGCTTTGTACTTTGCTAGGCTTTAATGGATTTCCTCACAGTTCCTTTACAGTTTTTTTTTTTAATTATATATGGACGTTTGTCCTTTGAGTGCAGTGCTGCTCCATTTGATATGGCAAATATTATCATTTTGGGATTTCTCATGTTTCACATTCTCCACTTCTCAACAAATCATTCATTGGATCGTACGGGTCCCTCAGGAAACAAGAAGTCTATGTCAGCAGCAAAGTTGCTTTCAGTCAAGACCAAACACCAGCTGACCTGAGGGAGCCATATAAACCTGCTCGGGTCAAAACTTATGGTACTGTCAGTCCTTCAAGATTGGGAATGATGCTCCAAACACAAGTGAATTAATAAATATTCTCCTGCTGACAGAATGTATTGAGCTGTGAAGTGTGTGAAGGTATCAGGCTTTGGCAGCCTATAGGAGACAAGGCCATTTCAAATTAAAAAAAAACATGCTGTTACATGATTTTACTGAAGCACATCAGAAAGGGAGACGGGGGTCTCAGACAAACCTGTGGTTTCACCAGAGAACCTGCAGCTTGTCAGGTACAGTTTTCACAATTTTCTACTGGGGCTGACAGGAACATAGATGATGGAAATGTCAGCAATGACTGCTTCTTTCAGTGAAGCACATGCCATTGACTTCAGCCTGACAGTCTTCCTCAAAAGACAGCGTTGCACAGGAGTGTGAAGAAAACTGAAGCGCTCAGCAGCTCTGCCTAACAAGCCACGACACAATCTGTTCTGAATGACAGCAGCTCGGAAGTGCACGTTCACAAAATGCAAAAGGGGATGTGTGCAAGACAAGACAACACACCGCTAAAGTCTGTTTGACTGAAGATGTCAAAAGTTTTGGTGTATATAACCAGCACAAGAAAATCTCAACACTTTTAATGAGGAGGTCGTCATTACAGCACTACAATATTCTGTCTCTGGTGGCAGTGCAGGTCAAAAAACACAAGGTAAAGGAGAGACACTTTCAGAAATGGGAATAATTGTTTTAGAAAACTCTTACAGTTCAAATATACTTCAGAAACTTACAGTTCATCAGAGCTGGGGAGGTACAAAGATCTATCCAGTGCCAGTCTATCTTCTAAGACAGATCTTAAGCTACAGTATTTTTTACACCATCCTCCCCCTGTGATTCTCATTGGGCCCAGACAGGTAGGTACTCCATCCTGTTAGCTGCCAACTTCCAGTTCTCTGGTTTAGTCAGTTGTATTTTACCTCTGCTCTGGGCATCTGACTTAACTGAGCTTGTTGCCAGGGCAACCGCCTCTGCCAAAGAGCCCCCTCTCCATTTTCCATGGAGACCGGATACTTTGATAATCTGAGGGATTGCAGAAGACGTGGGGGGAGTGTGGAGTGGCTGCCAAATGTCTTTTGAAGCACAGTTCTCTCAAAAGAATAAAATGAAAAAAGATGAAGGAATGCCACCAGTGATACTGCGTGTTATTGAGATGTCACCCGCTCACTCGTAAAAGGTGTCTTATATCTATTTTTCTTTCTATTAAAAAAAAGTAGGGAGCTACTTAGTGAAGCTAACAGAATTCAAGCAAACATTCAAGAATCATAAAAATGAAAACACTGTACAACAAAGGAGCCAGTTCGATTTTTTTTTAGATAAAATAGCTATCATACCTGCTATTTAATGCTTGTAATTGCAGGTATTGACAGCTTGTGTGTGGATTATGATAGTGCCCCCCCTGATTAACAGGTTTTCTTAAAATCATAAATATAAATCCGATTTTTAACAAAAAATGACAAAACTGTCCCCATGTAAACTGGACGTGTGCCTCCAAACAAATTGTCCTCATACATTTGTCCCATTAGCACCAAAGAATTATGTGAATAGGAGGAGCTGACTGTTCCCAATCTACTGACCTGCTGTTGATCAGCTGGGCGACCTTGTTTTTCTAAATAAATAAATAAAAATCCATTGTATCTATTTTAATGTTGTTTTTTGGCAGTTTCACCTTTGTCAAATAGACTGACAGTGAAGATACAGAAATGAAACATGACCAGAGTGAGGGGTAACCACTAGGCTACCAGAACACCACAATATTTTCTTTTTTAAGTTAACTATTTCCTACAGATGCAAGATATGCACTCTGCTAATGAGTGACTTTGAGGAGCTGTTTGTATACCAGGAGCAACTTTTATATCAATACATTAAGTTTTAAATGAATTATATTCAGTCAGGTTCAAAAGAACTGCTTTCTAAATATGTTGAGTATTTGAACTCAGACAAAGTCTAATTGCTCTTTTGGAAAAGAGCTGATCCCTATTTGGGATGCTGTTGTTTTGAAAAAACGGTAAGAAATATAATTTTCATCTGTTAAACCAACTTACAAGGATATGATTCTTCTGGCTAATGCCTTTCATTCTCAGTCTCTCAAGAAAACAGGTTTGCCCTCAAGTCAACTTCATCCCGTTAACAGGATTTGTGACAGAGATGCAAATTATGTTAAATATGTCAGTGAGATGATGAAACGTTTGAAAGATGATTCAGAAACCCTCTTGACTGCTGCCAAACAACACAGATTACATAAAATCAAATATATAGAAGCCCAACATAAAAATCTTTAGAATGGTTAGTTGAGGAAGAAGAGTTGAGGAAGGTATAAGAGGGCACATTATCTTAGAAATAGATTGCTGACTGCTAACAAAACTATGTTGTTTATTTCACCTGGTTGATTACCAGGTCGTCAGTGTATCGTGTCTGTATTAGATTAGTTTTCTCTTGGAATTTTACCATAAGATAAAAAAATATATATGTTGGTAATACACCATTCTGAAATTGATATTACCATTTTACCAAATAATTCTGGGAGGACAACTGAGAAATAAGAAATAAAAGTGGATGCTAAATCACCAGGTGGCATTAATTGAGAATATGAAACTTTACAGCATAAGCAAAAGTGCTCTTTTGATTCTCCACATCATTAGACTGCATCGACTAAAGTAAACAGAAAACATAAAGTCCACTTGCTCATGGGCAGAGAAACAGAGAAAATGAGCATATATGCAAATGGATGGGGAAAAGAAGAAAATGTAAATTTGTCCCCATGCTCTCCACATAAACCAGAGAAACTATTTATCTTCATTTTCAGCGGAATATGAAAAAGTTCCCCAGACATGAAAATATGGGGAACAATAAGCTACCAACGAGTCTCAGGGGACTGTGGATCCATATGAAAGTATTCCTCATAGCTGAGGCTGTGCTGGTGACAGGAGGGAGATGAATGAAGGCGCAGCAGATTGTTCTGTTCTCAACAGTGGCAGAGTGATGCCGTTATGCTGTTATTAATGTACAGCAAGCAGGAAGCATGCTGGATTGCCGATCATCGCCTGATTAAAACTGTCAGATGCAGCGGCGACGAGAGATGTAACACACATGTGAACACCTGCACACATACACGTTTAGTTACAAAGTGAGGAGCATATCTGAAAGAAATTTGTCTTCCCACTCAATGTGTAAAGGTTCCAAGAAAATTATATTTATAGTATATTCACTCCAATTAGCAGACATGTGCAAAAGCAAAGCAACCCACCCACGTGCACACACACACACACACACACACACACACACACATACATACAAGCCATTTCTACGTCTGATATGATCATTTCACCAGTTTCTGGATCATCGAGTACTGACACTGAATGTATAGTTATTCAGGTCTGTTTCACTTCATATACTACAGAATACTTTTATAAGAATTAGGCACAGTATAGCTTAAAGGATAGGTTCACATTTTTTCCAATTCAGTCTTCAATACTCGAAAGACACATATATAAATATATACAGTAAGTGTCGTATGCCAATTTCCAAGTGTGACTCCAGTGGTAGATATAGGGGACAAAATCCACAGACCTTGCAAAAATACATTTTTAAGTTTTAATATGAAGCTTCAGCAGTCTGAAGTTGCCAAATCAAGTGGGCATCTTCCAACATAACAGCTTTTTTTTTTTTTTTTAGAGTTGCTAAGATTAAATGATTAGTTGCCAACTATTAAATTAAATCACCAACTATTTTGATAATTGATTGATCATTTCAAGCCATTTTCTAAGAAACTAATGTCCAAATTCTCTGATTTCAGCTTCTCAAATGTGAACAAACTGAATATCTTTGGGACAAAACAAAATATCTGAAGACATTACCTTGGGCTCTGGGATACAGTGATGGACATTTTTCACCATTTTCTGACATTCTATAGATCAAACAACTCATCGATTAATCGAGAAAATAGACAAATTAATCGATAATGAAAATATTGGCTAGTTGCAGCGCTAGTCTTTTTAGCACAAATTTCCTCTTTGTATTACAGTCCTTCCATCACAGCTCCTCAAAGAAACTTTGTCCCGGGAAACACTAGGAGGGACTTTATTACTGAATGTGATTTCAAAGAGCTGAGCTTTAGAAAACATTTTGCATAGAACAAGGACTGTGGATCTCTTACATCAGGAAGGGATCTTTTGAACAAGAGGAATGATTACAGCTTTCAGTGTACATACGGAAATGTGAGTTTTGTTTTAAGAAAGACTTGAAAAAAAGTAAACCTGCTCTTTAATTGTGGCTGTATTATTTACCAAGTTAACCTGTGCCACATATTCTGAGGTTCATCTATGCCTTCATTTCAGATATGCCTTTGTTGTCATCCTCCTTCATCTGCAGCACAGCTCGCTGGTGTCCTGCTGCAAAGTGTGTCTGCTCCTTCATCCTTGAACTCAGTGGGTCAGCTACATACCATAAGCCACACATATAGGAGACCATAAATATGCACACAGGAGACCAGAGAAGAGTAGGATGTCTAGTGGCCGTGCTCTACATGAAAATATGCGCTCTTCACTCCTCTGCTCATGCGGTACTCTTCATTGCACTCGGGTGCATCCCATCACCTCCTGCCATCCTGCTCAGCAAGCCGCTCAGTGCCATGAAGATGTTTATGGTATTTCACACCCTGCCCTGCTCTGCCTCATTCCTCTGAGCGACAGCTTCCTGAATGGCATTAATAAAATGAGTCGCCCTGTTAGTCATCTTCACTTCAGTTCACAGAGGAACAAGCGCTCAGCTGGCATTTATGAGGGACCTCGGGTCAGGGTAGGTTTGTCTGGGGTATTTCATCAACTGAGAAATGTCCACTGTGTGGCGCAAGCTTGTACACTACATTAATTTCTCATTATACTGTTGCAGTAATAGTTCACAGAGTCATGTCAGAAAGATACTGGACTGGATTGCACCAGTTGTTCGTAAATCCATTACTAAGCTCTTCCTAAGTTCTTAGTAACTACTAGCTACTTTCAAGCTTGTTATTTACTAAATCAGGTACCGGTAAATAAATAATAAAACGCAAGAAATGTCTAAGCTAGTAACACTTGAATAATATGTAAATCGGTTGCTAGGACACATCTGTAGCGCTGTCCAATAAGAAGCAACCAATGTAACATGTAAATAGGAGGTCACAGTACAGTAGCATCACAAGCTATAACATCCAACTTCCACAAATAACAGTTGTAGGGGCCAAAGGACAAAATAAAACTTAACTGCCAATCCTTTGTGAAAGACTTTTAATTCAATCTGCATACAAATATGTGTGTTTTAGAGTTGGTAATATTCATGCAGTTTACAGTTAGAGGGAAGCATTTTGAAGTTTGGGTTACTAGAAGAGTTTATTAACTCTTTATTATACCCTAATTTATCTACATTTCATATAGTGTGATATCATTTTTGGGGATCTATTTATCCCACCCACCCTCACAAGCTTTATATTTTGCAAAGAAAATTTCGCAGAAGTGCCACATCTAGCAGAAGGGCTGACCACTCAACACCTCTGTTCTATCAGCTCAGGATCCTATCAATTTTTAACATAAACAAATATCAAACTTGCATTTTTATTTTGCATCAGCCTGCTTTGCTTCCCTTGTCTTGTAAAGCATTTTTACATAACTAACTACCCAACAGGCCAAATAGTTACACCTCCCAGTGTTACATACTGGACTCTCTCTATTAGATATAGGGGGCTCAGCTATGGAACATTTATATTCAAATTGCATTTCAGTCTACTTCGCTCAAGATTTTCGAATATAAGCTTCAAACTTGTGTCTGATGAACCAAACTTGAATATTCAAACTAATCATATCTGACTATAATTGGCCTTTCTCTCTCTCCATCTCTCTTTTGTAAGGGGTTGACTTAATACAAGTGGGCTTCAGTACACTCACACACTCTATAAAACACACACACATACATACACACACACACACACACACACACACACACACACACACACACACACACACCCTCATTACATTATTTTATTTATTTTTTGTGTTGGCTTGATTTATGCTGGCAATTTTATGTTTGCTTTGTGGATTACATGACTTTTGTATTTGCTTATAATGTGTTCTGAGTTGAGATTCCTTCTATAAATCTCTAGGAGTTCTCTAAATCCCACCTGCACAATTTGCTTCTTCTCTTTTGTTGCTGTGTTTCTGCTGCTTTGTTTTATCATGCAAATAAATAAATAAAAACATTTTTAAAAATTTTAAAAATATGTGATTATGCCAAGTTAACCGTTGTTATTTGGTCATTTAATCCATTGTTATTGGCATAAAGTTGTGAGTTCAGTTTCAGAGTGTTTTTTATGTGGAATTTTAAGTGTCAGGTCAGATATGTCGACCATAATTCCATATTACCTCTTTTACTCTTTCATATAAACAGGACAGATATTAGCAAACTAATGTTAGCTTTGTCAAGTGGTTCATTCAGGTAGCTTAGACAAGAGTTGGCAGTTAGTAACAACTAGTCTCTAGGTAAGAATTAGTTTGTGTGGTGCAACCAGTTCTAATTAAGTGAAGTGTAAATCTCCACTTAGTAATTGCTTAACTCAGCTGAGTTTAAATTTAACCAGCTCCTGGTCTGTATGTAGTAATTTGTTGGCATGATAGAACCTGGAGTTGTATTATGACTGTATGGGGAACAACAAGCGCATATACGTAAACATGATCCTCATTAGTTTTCCTATTATAGAAGATGCAATTTGACTCTATTTACATCCACCATGTCTTCAATTTTGCATCCGGCTCTGAGGTACATGAAGCTCATGGAAGTTCACCCACTCCTACTTCATCTCAAAGCATCCGTTCGATCATTGATGTTCCTAAAAGGCTACTGTTGGCAGACATCTTAAAACTGTTTCAACTGCTTCTGCTTTGTATTCATCACCATCCCACATATACTATATGTGGCTTGTGTGTGTGTGTGTGTGTCTGTGTCTGTGTGTGTGTATGTAAGATAGTCTTACTTTATAGGTAATGGACCAAATGTGAAAACATCAATTTTAATCATTTGTCTCTCAGGGGGCTCACAGGGCTGTTTGGCTCAGCCTTACACTTTGACATCCTTCCTGTGTAACATTAACCTTTCCTCCTGTTCCTAATGTTCCCAGCCCCTGCGGACAAACAAGAAAATTAGAGCGGGCATGGGAGGGGAAGACAGGCCAATAAGGACACATACAGTGGTTGCGGTGGTGAGGAAAGATCTACGAGGAAAGTGAAGGTTAGTGGGGGTGGAGAGAGATGTGCCTAAGACTGCTGATCCATAACCTGTGGCATGTTGAATGCTAAAATATCACATCTTCCCCTCAGATGAAAAGCCGTCCCCTCTCCCACTCTCCTCCCACAGCTAAATGATTCAAACATCGATGCCGGGGCCAAGTACTAAAGGAACATATAAGTGATTATCGTCTTTTTGGCTTGTATCTTTACATATTAATTGGATGTTATCCCTAAGCTAATTTCTGTGTCATGGCTTTTCTTGTTATATTTCAAGCCATCACTTGAGTCACATTCGCTGTTAAACCAAAGAAACCTCAGCTGCATGAACATTCAATAAGCAGGAAATGGACAAAACAAAAGAAACACCTTATAATACAATGCAAATCTTTCTATTTTTTTGTTTTGTGGTACCAGAAAAACAAACTAACACTAATTATGAGTGGCATTACCCTGAAGGAGAATGGATGGACAATAACCCCTTTAGTAAACACTTGTTTATCAGTGTTGATCCTGATCTATACTAAACAAACATTGTGTTAAATATATTTCAGTCAGTGTCGGTGAGGGTCAAGAACTGACTACAGTTTCTACTTGGCTGTTCAGATTTGATTTTCTACATTTGGCATACTGTGTATCATCCCAAATTTGAGACCTTCCACATGAAACACATTTTTAATTAGCTGCACAAGTCATATGGAGATGAGGCAGCAGTCTTTTTGCACTTCTGTAAGGAAACTTACAGAGGTGTTTTTGATGAAGTACAAAATAATGTAATCTGGCAAGGCGTAATTGCTAAAAAAAATTAGGACAACATACACCAAGCACAAAAATATTCTTTAGCAAAAAGGGACAGTGTAACAGGCCTTTAACAATAATGACTAGACACTTAAGACAATCATTTCCTTACATTGTGAGTGGAATGAACACTTCTGACAGTCTCAACAAAAAAAAACAGATAACATGAGCTTTAACAAATTGGTATTTACTGCGGAGCTACTGTGCTGTGTAATAGTGTTAATGTTTTATTCATCGTCTATTTATTCAATTTAGCATCACTTACCATCAATGTCAGCATTATGTTTCTCTGGTTGTAAAAAATAAATGGGATATCAGTGACTGGATTCTGTCTGCAGTGTGAGTAAATTAAAAGTTTAGAGCCATTTAATTCAACTTAAACACATCCTGCAAAGTGCATTATATACTCCGTTTACTGTCCCCTTTAATACTGAAGGTGGAGAGACTGGAGTATATGTTAACACATCAGACACTCCTTAAACTGATGAGTTGAGGATTTGAATTAACAGAAGTTTTTGGTGGTTTGGTTGGTGAAGTTTCCAACAGTAACTACCAGTTTTAGTTTTAATGTCCCATTGTAGATGAAAAATGACTTTTCAGACAATGTAGCTGTGCAGTATGTTATTCAGGCTTTTCCAATGTGTTGAGTCTGAGGGGGATCTGTCCTCTCAGTTGAACTAAACTGAAAAAATGCCAGCAACTTCTTATTATTGCGATCTATTCCATGTAAGTCCATTAGCAAAGATGAGGAAGACATATGTTTAAAAATGTGTGCCACAAGTTGAAGTATTCAGTATTTCAAACACAGTGGTTGTGAATATACAGTGCCAGTCAAAAGTTTGGACACACCTTCCAATTCCCTTGACCAATACTACCAATACTGGAAGTCTCTGTTCCTCTTTGTCTGAAAGATACCAAAATTACCACATTGTTTGATTCAGTCTCTATCTAATATTATTATGACCACGGCCCATTCTCCACCTGGATGATCCTGCTGCCCGCAACATGCCTGGGCTTTGATAGCGGAGCTGCAGTGGTGAAAGGTGAGGATGAACCACAGCTTTTATTGTCCTCTCAGGAACAAAGACCCTCTTTGCCAGTTGTGAAACATTACAATAGTGCTCAGCATCAAAACTCATGTACAGTACAACAAGAATGTCCCTCAGTTCTCATGTGTTTCAACATATTAATATATTTAAACATTAATAGTACAAAACTCTCATTTCCACTCCCACAATTAGCCATAAATGGATGATGACACGTCCTGATCCAGCCATTTTCATATCAATTCGCAACCTTCTCCACCAGTCTGTACATCTATCAGTGAAACAAACGGGAAAGAAAAAATTCCAGTTTCACCAATTGTGTTGCAATGGCGAGGTTCTCCAACAGTACCAGGGGAGCTGTCATTATATGCGACCATTACGCATGGCTGTGCAGCTCTTTATAGCGTCCATAACACTGATTCATCACATGGACGTGTGAAACATCATCAGCGGTGATATCTCAGAAATGTAATCTTTGCAGCGCTCATATCTAAACTGACTGTACAAGGTGTGACACAACCAAGGATAAAATAAAAAGAATATATAAAATACATTTTAAAAAAAACACAATTAGTGCAGCCAGTTATCAACCAAAACAAACAATGTTTGACTAAAAGATTCTGTCTCTCACCTTATATTTCATCTCCACTTCATCACATCACTTTAGAAAAACATGTGTATGCCTGGTTTAAAGAACGTGTGAGGTACACACAATGTCACCACACATTATGCTTTTATAAATATGAGTTTGTGTGTGGGAAATGGCAAATGCATGGTTTTTGTGTATACTCGTCGTTTATGCATCTGGCTCTTTGGATCTTTCTTTAAACAGGCACTGAACACATTTTCTACAGTATGCCATTTACAGTCTGAATACTGTTTAAGATCCATGAAGAGTGAAAAAATGTATAAACCATGATGGCAGCTGCTGCTCTGTCTGAATAGGAGATCTATAGGCAGCGCAGGTATGAGAGCTGTCAGTGTGATGCCACTGTGGGACTGGGTCTCAAGCATGCTAATGTGGCATTTGGGTTCAGAAGTGAATGTGACAGGAGATAATGGGAGTTGACAGGGGACAGACAGGACCCTTATTATCACTGTGATAACCAGCTCTTCCTTTCTATAACCTATTTCATATGAGGCCAATCTGAATTCAACCAAAGAACAAAGTTCAATCAATACATACATGCCCATCTACTCTATGATGTAATTAGCCTCTAGTGCAGAACTGATCAATGAAACGAAAGAATGGCTAGAAGCCAGCATACACACAAAAAGGAAGAAAAATCTGAAAAGTTGCAAGTGGATTTACAAATCTTAAAAAGCTATTTCTGCAGAGCAATGTTTTGACTTTGTTTTGAAATATCCATAGGAACAATATATCTCAATATTCTTTAGCTGTATATACTGTTTCCAAGAATTTGGTTATTTTGGGCCATTTCCAGAATACATGACCATGATCAACATTTACAGATCCACATTCTTTCCAAAACACAATATTTCCGTTCAAGTGTCTCTGTTTACTCTTTAGCTTAAGCATGACAAAGAATATTATTAATCACTAAGCTATAGTGATTATTGTCATGGTATTTAAGAGAAGATTCAGTGCAAAAGAATGAAATCTGTCTTATTGTCCTGACTGGAGTCAAGCTGTCTAGTGTTTTCTGAGAACATATGGACTAATCAGCCACAGGGGGTGGATGGGAATGGATAGTGTTTGGGCCTCTGTCATTCAGTAACTTCTATTGATCACAGTTCTGTGTGCGATCTCCAGCCTTCTAACTTTCCTCTACCTCTCCATTCCTGCTCAGCCTATTGGCACATTAATCCCAATCTACAATAGCTGCCGTAACGCAGATTGCATTAGCTGCTGAGTGATCAAATTAGGCGCCAGCACGCTTACACCGCCTCTGCAATCAGTGGCACTTTCTGATGGAGACAACTACACGCTTACAATCAATTTGCTACCCTAATCTAATCGAGCAGCTCACACACAGCTCTGTGCCCTGTTTTATTTCTTGTACACGTGGTGACATGGAAAACATGAGCTGCACTGCTACACTATGACACATAGAAGCGCACACACAGACACACACCCCCGCATAGTGACACATCTGCATGCACGCACATGTATAAGCCCTTTTTCCGGCATTCATATTCATACATGCCCTCATGGACATGCTTCACTACATCCTCAAATAAACAAATTTGCCTCTTGCCTCTCCAAGGAGCTCAGTGCCTTCTTATTAGGAGTTGGTTAAGATGTAGAGCAGCAAGCAGAGAGCAGGCAGGAGATGATGTTGACACTGTCTCTTAATCAACACCATACATCTCCCAAGCATGCCTTTAGCAGTTTCACAAGCAAGTGAGAGGCGACAAGAGCTCCACAGTGGGACAGGCAGTGAACACACCACTATCCTGCTCATCTTTGGATGACAAATAAGTTCAGAGAATAACAAAGACTTGTTTTTTTAACAAGCTGCACTTCATAATTTAAACCCCATTCCCCTTTCTTTCAGAAAAATCAACCATTGAATTATTTCAGAAATGTCTTAAAATTAATATGAATGAATAAAACCTAAAGTGGAACTAAAGATTTTGTTTGAACATCAGCGAATGAATGCTCAAGGCTTGTCATTGTCATTTTAACAACAGTTAATATTTCATCTGTTTTTTAAATTTCCTTTCCTTTTTCATTTTTGAAGAGCTGCATTTTGTCCATGAAAGTTTATTATGATTTTCCAAAAAATCCAAAGGTTTTTCTCTTTCCTACTGCAATTAAAACAACACCATAGTACAACCACACAGCTCAGCAAAAATAAAGAGAAAAATGGGAAGAAAACAGAAATGAGCTGCTGATTAGTGTCCCTTTTAATAAACATAAATGAATGTTTTTGATACATGTGACATTTCCCCTAAATATTATGGAACTATTTTTTTTAAATATTCAAAATGTCCACAGATATTTTTTTTTATCTTGTAAAAATTTTGAATAATGAGTCCTACAGTGAGAATACTGTACTGTAAAACCTTAACACCTTCAGTCTTTGATCATTAATCAGAGCAAACATTTAACCACATGGATCTGCAACATTCGTCCCACAGGGAGAGAATAAACAGAATCAATATTTGCACCCATGAAACATTTCTCCAGGCTCCAACAGTACAAACCACTGATGTCTCATCTCTTTTAATGAGAGATGGCTCAGCAGGCATCTTTAGCACACAGATTGTTCCCACTGCAGCTCCAGGCTGCTGCTAGTCAGAATGTGACATACAGTAAGTGTGCAGTCCACAGGGAGATGCAAGAAGAGAGCTGACAACATTACACTACATCCGTATA
Source organism: Euthynnus affinis (assembly GCA_029490765.1). Taxonomy (NCBI): domain Eukaryota; kingdom Metazoa; phylum Chordata; class Actinopteri; order Scombriformes; family Scombridae; genus Euthynnus; species Euthynnus affinis. The sequence goes on along the minus strand of CM055840.1, from coordinate 16,306,168 downwards.
CACATGGAGTTAGTAAAGGTGCAAGAAACAGCAGCAGATTTTAGCATGGCACTATCATGTATCACTTACCCCGATTTTTACTCTTCATATCAGGATCATATTTAATACTATTCAGCCATATATGCTTGCAGAGATTTCAATTTTAATCTTGATATTAATCCCATTGGATGGATTTTAGACTTTTTGACAGACCGGTCACACTGTGTAAGAATTAATGGTGTCCTTTCAAACAAGCTTCATTCATCCACTAGTGGATGAGTGAAGGATGTGTTCTTTCTCTCCTCCTTTATATTTTTTAAACAAACAGCTGTCAAAGTAATTACCACAACAGACACATTGCAAAGTTTGCCGATGATTCTGTTAACTATTTCAAGGCCCAGTAGTTGACAACTTTGTGTCATGGACTAGGGAGCTTTCTCTTGAGTTGAATTCTATAACCAACAACATGATCATGGACTTTAGGAAGTCGGCACCCAACTCAAAATTGACATTGATATTGAGGGAATTGAAATTGACCTGGTGAAAAATCACAGGTTTTTGGGTACCGTGTTTGACAAGTTGAGCTCCCAATCAAACACAGATGGAATTTATAAAAAGGTCCAACAATGTCTGTACTTGAGAAAAATTAACTTGTTTAATGTGTGTGTTGTGTAGAAGTTTCTTTGAGTCTGTTTTGTCTTTCTGTATTATGGCCTGGTATTGGGAACCTGAATCTGGCCAATAAGAATAGGCTTGGCCGGCTTGTCAAACTGGCCAGTAGAGTTATTGGGGTGAGTAAGCTGCAGCTCTCTGACCTCTGCTATAGGCAGGTCCTAAGGAAGGCCCAGGCCACATTGGACTGTCCTAAACATCCCCTGCAGAGGGGCTTTGAGCTCCTACCTTCTGGCTGTAGATATGGACTTCCTGCTCAGAGGACAAAAAGATATAAAGACTCTTTTGTTTGTAAAGCAATTAGTAGCCTGAATTCAAACATGTGATCTCTGCACTTGCACTTCATGTATTCAGCATTTAGATTTCTTGTTTTTGCTTTTTCTTTTTTTGCACTGTTTTCATTTTGAAGTGATCTCGCATTTGTACTGTCTGTCCATGTGATCTGTCAAGATTGCTGCATTATGTGATTATATTTATTATGATGAATGTGTGTTTTATACGCGTGGCTGCAACCCTGGTGGGATAATAAAGTTTGACTTGACTTGATTTGACTACAGGGAAGCGTATGAGGCAACAAACAACTTTATTGTCTCTGACACTTCATTTACGTCAAACATTAATGCTTCAAACAAGGCAATGTTACTTTTGCCTTCAGAAAAATATTGGATGGCCGCTGGGTAAACCGTGGAATTACATGAACTATCAACAACACTGCTATACAATTGTGCTGTTTGGATGATGTGCAAGCTGAGCTTTAGCTGCATAACCAATGGTGTTTAAATGAAAGAAGGCACATAAAGTATGGCAGTACTAGTGCATTTACTGGCTGTTGATAGGTAATTTTGCCTTGCAAGTTCATCTGCAAACAGGCTTCCCCATGCAGGCAAACATGGACACAGGGAAAATGTGATCAACATCAGCATGTCTTTCCACATTTGCAGAAAATGAAATGAGTTTCAGCAACTTGTTTCTCAAGTAGTTGGTGATGTGTATGCAAGTGAAAAATGACCCGACTGACTGTAGGTTAGGTGAATTTAAAATTCTAAATTGTCTGGAGGTGTGAGAGGGAGTGTGAATTTGTTTGTCTATATGTGTGAGTCAGTCATGATGCGATTGACTAGTGACCTGGACAGGATGCCTCCAGCCTCTCACCTAAACCGTGTAAGTGTTTCTACATTAATTCACTCACTGCAGCCAACCAGTAATACTTTTTAGTGCCACAGCAATCCCTTGTGCATAATATAAAGTGAAGTCTTATTTGTCACTATTTGCCTGCAGTCATTCTGTCACTCAAACATCACTGTCACTGTGGGAGCCCATATAATTTTCTGCTCTGCTCCATTCATTTGCTGCTATAAGCTCCTGTTGATTTTAACTCCAGACTTCTTGTGTGTGCGTCACAATATTTCATTCAAATGAAAAGGCAGCATTAAGTGGGGTTGTCCCAAGTTACCAAAACCTTGAACTTGAAATACTTAAGTATATCTAATAATAGGTACATCTTAATGATTTTTTCTTCACTTTTTGTCAAGAAGTAGGTATAAAAAATATTGCAAGAATGAAATTGGTTTTATTTCATCTCTTGACAAAGCACAATAAGGGGAAATTACATCTTATGAACAACAATGAACTTTTAGAAACTAAAAACCCTGCACAAGACCTTTAGTTCAATGGTTCAGTTTCAGTTTGTGAGTGCAAGAAAAAGAGTCACAAGAGAAGTAGAGAGAGGACTGGAGAAGCATTTTACAGTTTGAGAATCCCTAAAACTTCCAAAATGTTTCCTTTGCAGTGCATAGATATCCTGCGGACATACAGAGAGCAGCGTGTCTGCCTGATTGCAGCAGCTTAGCACTGTTTGTAAGATATATATACACATCAACAGTGATCCAACATGTCCATGTGACATGTATTAGATAAGGCTAACATGATGCCCTCAGGTCACTATATGTAAAACTGTAGTTAATATAAAGCTCTACAGCAGGTGTTTACAGGCGCTCTGGTTAAATGACGATGCCAGTGCCTTCTTCACAATAATTATTACATAAAATAGAAGTTAATTTTTCTATTTGTGAAGGAACTTTAGTGTGAGGGGAACAAAGACACACAAACAATCTTATGCACCAACAAACACTGTGATGAGATGAGAGTCATAAATAAATGCCTGCTTAATTAAAAGGTTAATAGATAAACTGCTCTCTGAAGCATACAGACTTCCTATCACCAGCCTCTAAAGAAGGCCACACACTGAGTTCATTAAAGGCTGAAATTACAACTGCACATTGGATTCCCATCCGCAGAATCATCACTGAGGAATCAATATGACTTAGATAGATTTATTTTGCAGGTCAGGCGTTGTTGCAGTAGGGAAACAGTTTTGGGAAACAATCTACCAGAGAACACCAATCCAAGACCATATATCAGGTTGCAAAGTTCAACAAACACTATTATAAGTCAAGGCAAAAAAAACTCTGAAGATCTGTCCCCTGGAGCCACAACAGTTGAAAAATTGCCACTTTTGTGATTAACTACACATCTGTATATATTGACTGTATATTTTTCAGACAGGGAGGGAGGTCTATAGATTTTATCGACTCTAAAAGATTAACAGTGGTGAATTCAAAAAGGCTGTGAGACTCATATCTTATACCCGTCAACACCATGTCCAGTGATAAAACTTTCAACATCTGACAACACATTTAAAAATTTAAAATAAAATTCATGGATAATGTTTATAGTGACATGTTCAATTTCCAGTTTGTTTGTTTTTTAATTTTCTTATCTATCTTTCTTTTTTTGCGTTTTTGATATTATTTCCCTGAGGACTTCTATTAGTCCCATTAAAAAACACAATGACATTTCCTTTTCTCATAGAGGCTGCAAGAATGGACCACAGCTTCAAAAGTAAAACAGATTGTGAGGCCGCCTGGGACAAGAAAGAGAAAGGACACAGTGGCAAAAAAGGAATTTGACAATTACTTTCACATGAGGCAACACAACATCTATTGCAAAACATTCCCTCTTTGAAGCTCTTTAATTCCCCTTAAGATGCCAGAGCAGCAAGTGGGCAGTGATGCTGGTACTGAAGAAGTGGCCATGACACAACAGTGATGAGAACAAAGGAGATGGGTGAGGATGGAAGTCATCAAAAGAGATTGATGGGCGAATTCACAAAAGGATTGCTCGGCTTTTGCGACATTTAAACCTGCACCAATAAGACTAACCCGCAAATGTGAAATGCATGCTCAACTGCACTGCCAAGCAAATAGCATCTTGGTGTTCCTTTGCTATTTGCATGTATTTAAATTAGGTAATATGTATTTGGAACAAAACTGGCCCCTTTCTATGCAAATGAATACAAAAATGAATAAAAAATAAGGTTATTATATAAACAAATAAACAAATTAAATCCCAAATACTGTTTCTCTCTCATGTTTAAATTCTTTGCCTGAAGTTTTGAGGAATACCTCAGCACCTCGTTAGTCAGGACTTGTGGCTTGCTGTCTGAAAATTTAATTTTTCTCTTTCTCTCTGCCATTGTTCTGCCTACTGTGTTTCACAAAGACCAAACATTTATACTTTGCAACATGGATAATTTTAATCAGATGCAAAACTTTATGGATGTTTTCTTCTAGGGACAATTTCTTTTGTGAATCAGACCTTGAGATGGGGCAGATAGCAATTGCAAGTGATGCGTAATTCATGGTGCTGTCAACAGCCGCCATCCATTCTTTGTGAATTTGCCCCTGAACATTTTACATCATTGGTCCTCATTTCATTTTAGACCTCTCTCAGCTAAAACAGTGTTGCCTTCAAGGGGTGTTTCATAGAAAACAAAAGCCAGGAAACAGTGACACAGCACGCATTGTCCTAGTGTACAATCCTCATGTCAGACATGAATCCCCTGCTCACTGGTGGTGGGAGAAGAAAATAGTTGCTAGAAGCACCATCAGTCAAAAAAGATCACATTGCGCTTGAGAAACACACAAATTCTGTTTAGTACCGATTAGTTTACCAGAATTTGTAGCTAATGATTGATGTAAACACTGTTTTTTAAAGAAGTTTCTATGTTACATATGATTGTATTATGCAAGAATATACTACATATTACAAAATACTAGATATTTGAGTAGTAAGTTATATTTTTAATATATTAATTTATAAACAGTATCTATTCATAAAAAAGAATCAATTGTTACAATATGTGAAAAGGGAAAATTAAGGATTTGAAAGGAATCAGCTTCACTACATAATATACTTTGATACTGGATTGTGCTGTGATTAAATGCTTTCAAATGTGGACAACATGAGGCATTTTCACACTTTCACAGCCACAGTGTGGGTTCTATCTGACATTAAACCTCTCTTATTATTCCTGCTCTGTATTACACGCTGCTTCAGCTTTATTTTGTATAAGCTCAATCAAAATAAAAAATGTAAGGTTATTTAATATAACCTTGGATCCCTCATATATCTAGGATGTATCTCCCAGTGCTGCCATCCTCTCTGTGAGCGAGACAGTTTGTGTCATCTGCAGTGATTTGGGGATAGGTGGGCTTCTTTGTCACCGCTGTTACATAACCTCTGCCGTCGGGGCATCAGTGGTTCGATTCAAAAACCTCTCAAAGGACCTACTGCAGGACCATTTTCTTACACTTAGGCTGTATGTTTTTTGTTTATTTTTGTGAGATGGACTTGTACAAGTTTGTCACAGTAGTTATACTGTAGCAAGTAAGTATCAAAGAGTAACATATGTAAAAAATATAAATGCTTCCTGTGTGCAATATTGATGACAGTAAACCAGCTGCAACTCACAATTATTTTCATTATGAATTTGTCAATTATTTTCTTGATTCACTGATTAATTGCTTAGTCTTATCTGTCTATCCACTAATAAATTACTTGACTAAATGATGGTACCAGAATATTACCACATTTGCAACATAAACACAGTATGCCCCATCTTACTCCATAATATTACTTTTTCCCCTGCTGTGGATGTGAAAGTGCCCAAAGGCCAGTGCGTGTTTGTGTGGCTACTTTATATAAGCTCAGCATCTTAGTGTGCATCCACTGGGAAACAAACAAACTCACAAACACAGAGACAGACAGACAGACAGACAGAGAGAGAGACAGAGAGACAAAGAGAGGTCTATTGCACAACAGCTATAAAAATCAAGGAAAAGAAAACCAAAACTTGTAATACACTTTAGAAAATGTCAGCAGCTGATCTCTATTGACACCTCTTGTCCTGCTCTTCTCCCGCTTGGGGATAGGTGGGCAGCTCGAGGGACTGTGGATTATCTGCCCTATGTTCCATCTGGAGGGGTCATTCTCAGTAATCTGGCATCTATTTAATTTTTGCTCACCCACAGTGGCAAGGCAGTGTGGCCTTTTCACTGTGGGACAGCCAGAGAGGCAGAATGACTGACTGATGGAGGGGACTGGATCCATTTGGTCCATAGGACAATATGTGTTCTGACCTGGAGGTCAGTGCTACGTGTGAGGTGGAGATCAAGGATTGACCAGCAATTGTGGGAAAAGATAGAGACCTTTGATTGAAGTGAGAATCGGGGTTGTGGAGTGGACTTGGGGAGAATTTAAAATACAACACAACAGTGAAACAGATTTCATTCCTCTCCACACCAAAAGGGCTGAGATGGCTTGGTTAGGATTCTGGGATAACATTGTATCTACAAGAGTCACTAATATTGAAGGGCTTTTTTGTAAAGCAGGTATGAATGCCAAACCAGGATCACACGCAGCAAACAACTACCATCTGATGATCATTCACAGCATTGCCTCTCTCATTTGTCTTGCACATTCAGTAAAACTCTCCCAAACAATTATCTGATGCCGCAGGCAATGTACACACAACAATGTGAAAATGGCTGCCCTTATTCCAGACAAAAGGTGCTAGTTACAACATATTTTGCATAATTACATTGGTGTTCTTATATAGGTATGGTGAATCTTCTTGTAAACAAAAATTAAAAGTATTTTCCATAAGTTCTTTAGGAGAGTGTTCTTTTCTCCATCCGATTAATTGACATTATGTTCCTACCTGAAATATAATGAACAAGACTTGCATTTATCATTTGCACAAAAGCCAACTATTGTTGACTTTCATAATTACTTTAAAGCTTTCATCTTCAAAGCTAAGTTGATGCTGAATGCAATTATTAATTTAGGACATGTCTGAGCCAAAAGGCAGGGTAAGCATGCATTCTCACAATGGACACTGGAAAAAATCAAAGTTTTTTCCAGTTAATGAAGATACAGTAGCAGTGGGCTGCGGAGGGAGGGCTCTTGAATCAAGTGTTGTACCATGATTATTTATATATATATATATATATATATATATATATATATATATATATATATATATATATATATATATATATATATATATATATATATATATATTGTACATGATGCCAGACCTCTTAGCAGCCAAAACCCCCAGAAAAAGACCTGGATACAAATTCAACTCCAGAATCAAGACCAGTATGTGATGTTACTCAAAGTGGTGATCAAATTTAGACAATAAGACTTTTGCAGTAAACTTTGAAACTATAGAGATTTTGTGCCAGAGTAAACATGATTTCTCACACAGTCAGTAGTGGTCAGTAAAGACGATATCAGTGTTGTTCTTTCCTCGTCTACCTCTCTTCACTCCGACATAGCTGCCTGTCCATACTTAATCTGAGTGTACTGCCTTATATACCTCCTGTATGGATGATGATGCCAAGATAGGCCTAATCTTCACAAACCCAATCCTTCACAGTCTGCTACTTCAAACCGACAGATTTAGTTAGTCTGAGTCCAAAGTTCCTGTGGAGAATTGCTTCTTAAAGGCCATGAACTTCTATTTAAAGGCCAAGATGTCCTTGCCGACTTAGCTGGATGTAATAAGCTGAAATCAAGTCAATAAACCTCACTGAGCTATCTGATGAACAAGCTACTTGACACACACAAACAGGATTTTGTGTGTGTGTGTGTGTGTATGTGTGTGTAGAGAGGATAATAGTGCTTCCAAGGAGGGATTGTCTGGTCCAGATGGGCGATGACCAGATACTCTGTGGATGTACAAACCTTCTGCCATCTAAAATCTTCAGTTTTCAACACTCCTGCTGCCTCAGTATCACACTGATAGTGCCATTTTACATGCAGATGGAAGAGAGCAGGCCTGTACATTGAAATAGACCATTATTAGTCCCCTGCAGGTCAGAACACAATTTCTCAGAGAGAAAAGGACAGTGCTGAATATCAAGGAAACATTATGTGTTCCACATTTATTCATCACAGCAGTAGTTAAAAAGCACATTTAAAAACTTAACAGAATTTTGAGGATGTGTTAAAACCTTCACATGCATTTATGTGCACAAAATACCTGTGTGTGTAAGTATAAAAAAAACACAAAAACACCATGCCTTAATGAATAAATGATATTGCCATAGCAATTATTATTCACATATCAATACAGGTGAGGCTGAATGGGTCCGAAAAAAATGTGAGGGGCCGATTTAACCTTCAGCTGAACAGGAATAGAGAGCACACAGCAGTGAAGATGGACAAATTTAAACACGTCACAAATACAGTGGAGAAAACACTACCTGTCAGAGCGTGCTCAGAAGAAAGAGTCTAATTGGCAGCATGGTGTTTGATGCCCAGCTGGAGTTACAGAGGGAAGAGTATCCCAGAGCCAGAGGGGAGCAGGAATCAATAAGAACACAACAAACAATTCTACTTGCTATCAACCTCCCATACTATATCAGCTGGATTGTCATTAACTATAGTAGCCTCAAACCCTGCGAGACAACCAGAATTATCTGAGCCTGGGATTGCTTAAACATTTACAACACGGTCAGGTGCAAGTAAATCAAATACTTAGAAAGGATAGTTTGACATTTCGGGAAATCTTCTTATTTGCTTTCTTGCCGAGTTAGATAAGAAGAAGAATACCACTATCATGTCTATATGCTAAATATGAATCTACACATACCAGCAGTTTATCTTAGCTTAGCATAGAAACTGGAAAAAAGTGTGAATCTGTTAGCCTGGCTCTGTCTAAGGTTAAAAATCTGCCAACCAGCACCTGTAAAATTTGACTAATTAATATATTATATATATATTAATTATATTATATTATAAACAATATATCTTGTTTTTTTAATTCATCTACAAACAGAAACTGGTTTTACAGGGAGTTTCATTCTGTAACTATCATGTCTGGGTGCTATAGACAGTGCCCAGCTAGCTGTTTCCCCTGCATCTAGTCTTTATGCTAAGCTAAGCTAAGCTAAACACCTGATGCCCTAGCTCCATAGTTACGTACCACACAGGCATGAAAGTGGTATCAATGATCTCATCTAAGTCTTGTCAAGAAAGCAAGAAAGTTTTCCAGAATGTAAAACTTTAATAGACATTTACATTTTGCTGGAAAATAAACATTCAGCCCACCGAGTCTCAATTATGGAAGACTAAAAAGGATGCAGCAATTTTTAGATGTAACTAGATATAAAACTGAAAGTAATAATAGTATGCTGCAGCAATTCTCAGAAAGCTTGGCATGGCAAACAGAAAACGCAGGCCTTATATGAAATTTTGGGAAGAGCCTTGCGTGTAGACAGGGTTTCAGCAAATCATAGCCCACTCTGAGGGAAAAAAGGGAAAAAGTGATGAAACTGTCATCAGCGTCATTGGAGTCTAAATATAGCCTTGTGCATCTACAGCCCAGTGTTTCCTCCACAGACTTAACGGCAGACTGAAGGAATAACAAGGAATATTAATTGTAAACATATAATATGAAACATTGCAGGTCAGAGGCGGCCACTGCCACAGGGTTGTTTCTGTTATGTTAAGTTTATTATTTTGAAGCACACCCAAGAAACAAGAACCTCATGTTAACCAATAAAATATAATGGAGGGAACAATGCAGTGGAATGACAGCATTAATAATGAAGGAGACTTATCTTGCTCTCACCACAGCCTGCATATTAAAGCACACAGACACACACACAGCACACAGTACATGTGCCTCTTCTAACTCAAATTTTCACCAAGCTTCCAAGCAATCAGTCGCAGAAACACACGGTCGTTCACAAACTCTCACATCACTTATTGACTCTCACTTTGCTTTCTGCTCTTTGATGGCATCACAGCAACAAGCCTTGCCATATACTGCACCATCCCACGCAGAAATCACTGAACAGAGAGCAGTTAAGGGAGTCTGCGCCCTGAGCCTATGAGGCATTAAAGATGTAGAGGGGCTGAAGAGGATCAAAGCAGGTGCAATCCTGCCACGCCTCCCTCCCTCCCCCCACACCCAACCCCATTTCCCTTTGGGCTGGTTTAAACTTCACACTGCCTGACAAAGGAGTAGGGAAGGTCAGCGTAGAACTGTGTAAAGCCATACAATGGCTGATGATACTGCACACACAAATTATGGACCAAAGCTACTGTATTCAGATCTGTGGTCTACTGGCAGAAGCATGATAAAATGTTATCAGAAAGTACTACTTTTTCCACAATTATGTGAAAATGTGCAAAAACAACAAGACATGCTGTTTTTTAGAAAGTACTGGGTAATTATTAGTTGATTTGGGAAAAGACTACCATTTCAAGCATTTTTTTTCTATTTTTCCCATGTGACACAAACTACAGATTCCTTTTTTTTTTTATTTCTCTGCTTGCAGTTTGAAGGCACCATATGCTAAAGAGATCATTTTCCCCACAGGTATCTATAACATGAGCTTCAAACTGCATGCAGAAATGTAACAAAGCATCTGTAGGTTTGTCTGACTCTGGGTAAGCGGGGAAAACAGTAAAAAATACCCAAAACCAACTAATCCTTCAAATATTTTACTGAAAGATCACTTTCTGAGATTTATCTGCAGACCATGCACTCAGAGGCACTGCCATCTTTCCTCGTGTCAAAATATTACCTGTTTTCTGTCTCTTATTATGTCCCTTTTCTCTGTTGCTGAAAACAACCAGCCCTCATCCAAAATAATTAGGAAATGAAAAGGAGAGCTCATTAGCACACTTCATTATCATGTAGTTTATACAATGTGGCAGACGGAGAAGACAGGACAAAAGCAAAAAAAAAAAATCTGAACAATGACTCAAAAATAATCCTGAATAGATAATCAGATACCTTTGTACCAAAACACCTTGAGAGCCTTTGAGAGGCTATAGTATCTATGGGCCCAGTGGGTTCTGTGTGTCTAATGTCAATTAGCTATAGAACAAAGCAAAAAATGACTTGTTATCTGCATAACAATTAAATCCCCAACCTGAACACAGCAATGTCAGCTAGATAACAGAAAAACAGTTGTGCATGATATTCTGAAATGTTGGGATATGCAGCAAATGAGTGGGAGGATTCCTTTACCTGTCTTTAGGAGGAAAATAATTGGCTTTATAACCATGTAATGTGATTTAGAATTATCATTAATAAATTGTCTGTGTGTATGTGTGTTTCTGTGTAGTTATGTGTTCGTGTGTGTGTTCAGCAGCAGCTGAAACACTGAGACAGAAATGCAGTATAATAGGTGGTGGAATCACATGTGTCTTAATTCCCCGTTCACTATCCTGGTGTTTGAATGACAGACAGCAGTATAGTTTATCAGCTGCACACACTTGGTACAAGACACAAAGACTGACATATAGACAAAGAAGATGCAATATACTTAAAAAAAAAAAAAAGAAACTAAGAATATCTGACAAATTTGATAAAAGTAAACCTCAATGACTGTACAGAAGAATAATAACAAAAAACACACCATAGTTCAGAATCCATTTTGTTAACAGTTGGTGCAGAAACAGTGACTGAATGTGACTGAAAAGAGACATTTATATTCACCCACAGAACCATCTAACCAGAGCGAAGGGCATCTCGGTTCTTGTTTACTCGGTGGATATACCTGAAATCAGTGCAGTTCCACTGGCTAACCCCTAATCGGGACATTGCATGAAATATAGATGCTGTGGACAAGCAAAGCAAATTTTCTATATTTAATTCAACAAATAATAACATCAAAGATGTTGGAGAAGAGTGGCTGGTGAATAAACCATGAGCAGAATGGATTGAGGAATCAACAGTGGGAGAACATGAAGGTGCCACTAACTAGAAACGTGTTGCGAGCTTTTAACACCAAAACTCAACCACACCCCATAAGAAGAGACAAGCCAGTAATAACAAAGATATTTTTTTGTACAATTGATGAAATGTATAGCTGATGTTTGGCTTATATGCTTGGCATTCTCTATGTTGTAGTATAGCAGCCAAAAAATCTGAAATACTTCTGTTCCATGAGTAGACGTGAAGCTTTTAGAGCACGTTCAAACAGGATGACTTCACAGACCTCATCTGTCTCTGCAGCACAACTGCATCCCACCATGTGCTTCTCACATTATAAAATTCCTCAGCAGGTGGGAGTTTAGGTTCTCATGGTGCCAGAACCAAATATTCCCAGATCACCTTTAATGAACATTTGCTTTTACTGTGTCTGTCCAGCTGCTTCCTCTGTCAGCTACTTACCACCCAACCCTGGCTCCAAGAATTACGTTTATATATGACTTCCTGAAAATGTGTTTTGCAGCAAACATAATGCTTGCTGTATTACATTTTTTCTAAACATGATGACAAAATGTTAATTAACTTAGGTGTCAAGTTACAAAAATGTTGATACTGAACATATGAGTGAAATGACTTGACTTCAGTGACTTGAGTTATAATGTGTGTGTTCACATTTAACTGAAAACACATTACTTTTGTCAAAGCAATATAATTGGGACCACAGTTTAGTAGTATATAAATGTAATTTCTAGGAGACAGGGTTGTACCACCAAGTGGAGGAGTAGTTGACATCTCTCACTTGAATGTCCAAGGCATACGGAAGAAGAATTGATGGTGGACCTATTTGATTGTAGTTGATCATCAGTCTTTGGCCTAAGTTATAAGGTCAACTAAGTAGTTTTAAAGTTTTTTTTAACTTTCAACCCCTACTTTTTCCCCTCATTATTGGTCAGTCCTGCATTGCCTGGAATCCCACAATGCCTTGTGAAGTGATTCATTTGTGTCTCATAGAGGCCCTCTCAGACTTTTCCTGTGGTTGCAACCCTTTCGTTTTGGCCCTTGCCTGCTGCACAACTGGCAACAAATCCATGCACTTAACACTACCAAGTCCAACTGCGCTCAAAACAATATTCTTGTTTTGTATTATTGTGACAATGGCAAATTGCCTTGACTTTGTTTCAAGAAACTAAACTTAGAAAAACAGATAATTGTGCCGAGAAGCTGATATAGATTTAAGTTTTCCCCATTCTGCTCACAGTATGTTCATAACCAGAAACTATGACTGTTTTGTCAGCACTGCTTATGATTCATTCTCTTCCTCCCTATATAACATATTTCTCCTATAAACACAATGTGAGCAATCAAACAGAACAACAATAGATATCCAAATTCTACCATACTGGAATACCCAGAGATGATACAAACCAAAGATATTCTGGGGTGTTTATAGATCTACATTTCAATCCCTACGGGACCTGCAAGGCAAACAAAATGGTAGCATGATACAGTATAGAAGGAAAAAATAATAATGCGAGAAAAAATAATAAAGCTTTTATGATGCTTGATTCAGATAAATGGATTACTAAATGGACCGGAGCTATCGGCTTCACATCTTGTTTCTGCTCACAGGGACTACTGGGAATTTTGTCTGAGGCAGTCACCAAAATAACACCCTGATGACTGTTTGCTTCTATTCTTCAGGTCCTGAAAAGGTGCTTTCACAAAGATCAAACAGGACTTGCCTAAGTCCTTTTAATATAGCGTGACAGCTACGTCTTCTTCCTTTCATTTTTCTTTTTCTTTCACCATCAGCCTTTTTAACTGGGAGATGATACAATCCCAAGCATCCTGTGCTCATGCCCCCTCACCCACTGCTTTCATTTGCCATCTGACATGAATACAAAGCTGCTGACCACAAATTACCATGTTATCAGACATTCTACTGATACCATAAATTACCCCTGATTATGAACAGCATTTGGAAAACATCAGGATTTAACATAGTGAACGCCTGGCACCTACTGCAGATCATTTAAGCTACAGTTACACCCCCTTGCGTGTGTGTGTGTGTGTGTGTGTGTGTGTGTGTGTGTGTGTGTGTGTGTGTGTGTGTGTGTGTGTGTGTGTGTGTGTGTGTGTGTGTGTGTGTGTGCGTGCGCGCGCGTGTGCGTGTGTGTGCGTGTATGTTGTGTGTTGTGCATGGAAGAGATAAGGAAAGGTAAGCTGGTGTGGAGCTGGTGCCATTGGATCATAGAGAAAGTGTTCAAGTGAAAAGGACAGTTATGCACTTAACCTGCTCTCTGATAAGTGAACCACTATGGGAGGCCAGAAGGTGGGCCAGAGTCTCTGAGAAAATACTTATTCGCTGAAGGCTGGACACAGGGTCAGACAGTAGGCCTACATGATGAGTCTGGCCTCTCCAGTCTCACTGGTGACACTGATCTGGATAATTTGATAGAGAATTTTAGGCCTTAAAGATTTTTTTATTGGTTGATTAAATGGCAAGGCATGTGTAGTCAGGTAATAGTCAGGTGATAATTCCAAGTGTCACAGAGAGTTTTATTGTCTTTGAGCTCACTGTTTAAGTTTTACAGGCTGTAAAACAGTAAAGTTTTACAAACTTTACTCTCACTGTTTGCACCAACAGTTTTTTCAGCTGCAGCAATGAATAGCACTGATTAAGCCACTGTACGCAACCTGCCCAACATTTAACAACTGACAAAGTTAGTGACAAGCTGGTGAACAAGTGGCACATTTAGCAGCTACGGAGCCATATATTTCCCTCCTGAGATGGTAAAGCCTGAAACAAACCGGATAGTGAATATTGGACTATATGTTTGTCAAAAACACAACTTTAAATGAATGCTAATGTTGCTTGGTGCCTGCTGGATGTGCTAGCAACACGTTAGCAATACCAGTTTTATAAGATGATAACTTTACAGCTTGTTGCCCGTCTGCCAGAGGCTAAAGATTATGGTGTTGAGAAAACTGATTCAACAATCTATAGAGTGAATCAGTTTATTTTTCATTTCAGGGTCATTTTTGAGTGAATTCAGCAACTATGGTGCCGTGTTAACATCAATGGCGAAATGTTTCGAACGTCTGACTGGCTTCTTCTCTGTAGTAACGACAGTTGATGCCTGGTGGTCACAATTTAATCATATAGGATCATTACATTATCCAGGAGAGTCCTGGGTTTCTATATTGAGTAATATTGAGGATATCATTTAAAGAAAAATATGATTTGGGTATACAGAATGGTGAAGAACAGCTCTATAAGTTTTATGATCCATTTGTATGTTACTGCGTAGATTAGCATAAACATGTCAGTAGATTAAGTAAAATCTACTGGATATACATTAGATAATGAGTACAGAGCTACGTCACACGAGTTTCCCCCCCTTTCCAATTCCCTTATACTACAAACCTACTCAATTAATCATATATACTGTATACATGCACACATTTCTAGCACATTCACATAGCACCCTCTAAACCAAGCCTGTCTAAACCATGCTCCATTATTCATTAGCCCCACTGTAAGCTGGTATGCATAGTGCACTCGCCACTCCACAACTCAAACTGGATGGTAGTGTGTTATTAGCCCATCTTCTGTACAAGAGCAGCTCCTTAACGACCTGTCACAGCACTCAGGTCAACTGATGGACTGCGACAAGCATTTTTTGCCTCATGGCAAACGAGTGTGAGCGAGTAAAAACGGATGCTTTCTCTATGGTGACATCAGCTAGCCTGACAGACAGAGCTGCACACTCTAAGAAACAAAAGATGCACACTGACACAGGCCATGATTATGTAACAGCACAAGAGCCTAAAAGGGAATACTAAATTTTAACACTGTGGTATGCTATTCCTATGCCTTCAGACCGTTTAGTCTGTGTCAGTGCACATGTTAGAGTTTGTCCTGCCCCCAATGTGGGATGCTACAGTATGCATAGTGCCGCAGAGACGAAACTGCAAAAAAGATGAGAACACTGGTAAACGATGATAAGCTGACCAGACAATCCTTCTTTGAGGATTAGAATTTGCAGATCAGGACAGATATCATCACTGCAAACTACATATGTTTTAAAAAAAGAAAAAGTATAAAAACCTGTAGAGTGCAAAAATGCATTAATTCAATGTCCCAGTTATCCTCCCTGGAGCAGTTCCTAACTGCATACTTGTAAACATCACACATTGGAGTCTTGCCTTTTTGACTTTTAGCTCAGAAAACTCTAAGTAACTTATAGTTCAATTCCCGGCTGCAGCGCGTTCAGCCCAGGCAGCGAGCAATGAAAACAACTGGTAGTGTTTACCGGGTGTGAAGCTAGCAAGGGATCATTTCCTTGATGGTGTACGAGCAACTCCTACTGGTTGGTTAGCCTGTCTCTGCACATAAGAGTGGGTGAGAGGATGTAACGGCCTGAGGGCAGGTGAAAAGAAGCAGCTGGTGACCATGTGTACCATGGCAGCCTACAGTGACAAGGACTGCAGTATGGGGAATTAGTTAATCCCAATTTGAAAGGCAAAATACACTGCTAATGTTCATTTTTGAGCTGAACCCACATTATGTATTGTCTAGCTACTCATGTTGAACAAATAAATGCAATAAAAAATCCAAACTCTGACAGTGCCCTGAATTGAACCTGCCTATTCCAGGAAACTCTAAGACAAGGCCAGGATGAAAGTCAACAATACAACCAACTGAGACCTTTCAGAAATGGTCTGCCTGCGACACACGGGCTATCTTTAGCAGGGCTTTGATATGCGGGCAGAGCCGACAACAGCCAATGAATGATGGCAGCGGTGGGGTCCTTGCCTCTTTGCTTTCCTGTGCTCCACACAAAACAACAACAGATAGAAAACTCAACACTTCGATTCACATCATTTCTACATATTCCAGCATGCTGATGATTCTTTGGGTTTGTGCAGGCAGTTCAAAACACGGCAGTTTGCTAATAAAACAGAAAAAGGTTGACAGAATTAGAGAGGAATAGCAATGAAATTCAGCACTCAAATGTGACCCCTCTTGCCACAGAAAAGTGTGTGTGAACTCCCCGTTTCCCACTGTCATGAATACGAGAAAGAAAAGTTTGTTCCACCCACAAAAGGTGAATTTGAGAAAAAAATTCAGCATAATTTCTAGAATGATACATTTTCTGACTGGGACGTGGGTCCTCTTGCCTCCTGTGAAGAGACAGAGGCTTAAACAAACAGATGGACGGACTTGTGTGCACACACTCACACATAAGCACATGGGGGGCATTATTCATGCAGTGGGATGCCCCTAAATGAATCCATGTGTGTAAATGTCATCAGTAAATGTCAATAGCTTTTTGAGGCCTGTCCTGAGGACATGGAACCCAGAATATGGGCCACGGGACTCAGACGTACCTTCATTTCCTACTACTTCATCTATTCTTAATCTGCTTTAAAAGACCTCATCTGCTCATGTGATGAATTAAACAACACATGAGTGAGGGTCTCTTGACGAGTAGGAAGCAGAAAAGAGGACAGTTATGATCACAAGATGATTGTCATCCACAGCAATAGAAGAATATAAGGAAGAAGAGGGAAGAAAATTCCTGTCTTACTTCTTCATATGATGATATACACATAACTATGAAGTCATTTTTATAGTTTTTAGTTTACATTTTTCATATAATGTTCACCTTTACAACTGAGTTCCTGTGGAATCCCTTTTTAATTAAAAAGCAGGTATAAAATCTGGTTCAGTAATCACATGGGTAAATAAAAAAGCTAGTATTTTACAAACATAAGACTCCATGTGACTAAAAGAGCAACGGAGTGACTCCAGAGATTACAGGTGTATCCACATTGTGCTAATATATTCTCATAGTGTCTGTACCTCAATGTAGGAAGCAAGCCTGGGGTAGACTCTGTAAGGTCCCAGTATGTGGGACAGAGGGGTGGTGCTGGGGAAGCTGGTGGTCACTGCGTGGCTCACTTCAGGCAGAGAAAAGACCTTGAAGCCGAATTTCTCATACAGCTTCTGCAGTTCTTCGTCGGGCTTCTCCTCACCCTCGCACAGGACACTGCCCACAACATAGCGACACTTCTCTGATGGTCTCTGAGGGGACAGAGAGGAGAAGACATAGAAAGACAGAACAAAAAGAATAAGATAAACCATAGAAATTAATACAAATTAAACATTCAAATTTAGTTTCCACTAGAAGAAACTATAAACAAGAAATAGTAGTATTATACTAAAAATATAATTTCTTATTGCATTGGAAAATGCAATTCTTTACTTAAGCCACATTAAAAAACACAATTAGGTAAATCCAGGTTTATCTAGGTTCACTGTTACCAGGTTTGTCTGAATCTCATTAAGGCCGATTTAAGATATTATGTTTAGCTGTGATAAAAGATTCACAAAGGCAGCAGCTTCTGTGGCTAGTAAACCGACTCTGTATCAGCACAAAACTGTACTTTTGGAAGTAAAAATAGAAGCCGTTGATTTAAACTTGTGGAGACGTTGCACCTTCACATAGTCTGAAGTGTCACTGGACCGGAAACCTGCCAACTCTGAGGAACATCCAGCTCCAGATATCCAACAGCTAGGTCACATATGTAGCAGTTCACATTGTATCTGTGCTGAAAAACATGTTGGGCGAGTGTGCCAGAAATGCTCACTTATTCTTACACTATGCTCCAAGTTCTTTATCATTTGGGTTTTGCATCTTACCAAAGTCACTTGTGCTCTAGATAAAAATTACTTGTGGGTATCAATTAACAAGTTTTCTCAGCCTCTCATATCTGATCTCTTACCTGCAAATAATTTAGAAATAAGTAAACCTTAATACATTACATTAAGTGGGACTGTCACCATACATTTTGTGGGTTCAGCTACAGAACAGCAGCCCTGAAACTGGCAGGGATGGTTTGTCTTGCCCAATAATACTTCAGGAGAGTAGATATGTGCTGACAGTTAGGTTATGGTTGCTGCACTACAAGGCCTCTGTGCTACAAAAAAATATCTCTAACGTCTGCATGCAGATGTGAAAGAGACAGAATCAAAATCACTGAGTAAGTTGTCAGTCAGAAGAGAATCTGACGGAGAATCTCCCATTCACATCTGCTTGGAGACAGTCTGTCTGTACGGCTTCAAATGTATAGTTAAGACCTGCTTTTAAGGTTCATACCTGTTTGAAAATAAGTTTTAGCTAATTTACTAAAGAAAATTACATGGTTACATTTTACGTCACTGCCTACCATTTTCTAGATCATGGCCACAATATGTTAGATATCTACAGTAAGCACATGTTTCTAAGCTTCCAGGCAGCCACTGATTTCAAAGAAAGGAATGAGAATGACATCTAACTGTGAGAAATTATATGTAGATTATATGGAAAATCATAACATAACAGTCCTCAGAAATCAAGTGACATTACAATCTACCAGTTTCCTTTATTTTCTATTAAGTATGAAAATTAACTTGCAAAAACACAAATAAAAGCAGACATGACGTTCATTGTAAGGGGTTACCTAACTCAAGTTAGCAAGTTTTAAGCCTCTGCAAACTTATTTCCCTATTGTACTGATATGAAGGACAACCAATGCAATATATATGTGATTTGTAGTTGGCTAAATGAGGTAAAACATGCAAATAACTCTGGTATAGTCCTTTAAGACCTGCTGCTAGTTTCTGCTCTGTGGCAGTGGCTGTCTGTGGAGGGCTGGCACCGAGGGGGCACAGATGGGAGCCAGAAACACTCTTCATGTCCCTGGCATCCTCGCATAATTATCACATCTAAACAACACAACCTTCTCTTCTTTTCCATCTCATTTCTCACATTCAGGGCTATTTTTTGACCGCATTGTGCTGCAGCTACTACACTGCGCTGTTTTCCCCTGTCTTACTTTGTTTGTGTGATAACATTTCTGCCATAGTTCAGCATTGTTGGCTGCCACTAAGACTCCCTGCCTGAGATGAATCTATTTGATGACCCCACCCCTAACCCTCAGTTCCTGTTAATGTCTGCAGCATGTGGGTAAAAATGACTGACAGTGCCTGTTCAGCCTGAGCAGATAATCTTTACTGTCACCTGACTGAGACCCTTGCCGCCACGTTAAACAGTGAGTCAGGGAACACAGATCACCTGTTTTTGACAGGGAATTATTCATTCGAGGCAGCACGAGATATGCTAGATCTATTTACAATGCAGCGATGAGTCACTGCAAACACAGACAGTCACAATGGCTGTGTTAGCATTGTCAGAGTAAATTATTACAGCAATGTGACAATGTAGACATTGTAAAGCCTAGTAACATATTTATTCTAAGTCAATATTTAGAACAGGATGACATCTATTTCATCTAAATAATTACAGATATGAAAGAAAAAAGAACCATCCCATCAGGGCTGTGAGGTGTGGTTGAAATCCATCTCATATAATCATCAACATTAAGAACTAATAGTCTGTTTGATTGTTTGTTCCCACAGGAACTTTTCTAGGAACCCAGGAACCTTTTTAGGAACTCAAGAACCTCACCAGCATTTCTACCAGAAGAGCAAGGGTGTAATTTCAGTTCTTCCACATTGTTATGGGCCCCAAATAGGTCCAGGAAATAACCTACAACATCTAGGCAGCACTGATTCACAGTAAACAAGCTTTTTTCTTTTGATATAATTAGAATGAGGGGTGGACATATCTTGTAATTTTTGCTTGAATCCATTCATTACATTTCTGTTATTGTTTCATCAGGTGTGAAAACTCCATCTGTTATGTGTCTAGTCTGCCGAATCTCACGGTTCTTCAAATGCAGTGAAAACGCAACCAGGACTGCAAAAAAGGGAGCCTTCGTTCTTTGAACTATTTCAGTCAAAAAAGAGCACATGCTTTCTTGACATGATATGTCAAGTGTATGCAAAACTAAATATAAAATAATGAAATTTGTGTTCATTTCCAATTAAATGTGTTCCACTGTTTACATTACATTGAACAAAAAAACTCTCTTCTTACTCTGGGGCTCTACTGGAATATCTTTGCATGATTTACAGTTCAAAAAGCTCCTGTCTCTTCAAAGCCCCTCTCCCAATGAGCCCACTCTGTTCTGTTTGCTTAGCTCCCGGACACCGCCCCTCAGCAGACTTCCGCCAGCTCCAGAGGCTTCGTAACCAAACTATCATTATCGAATTTCGCTTATTTTTCACATTCTATACTTGAAATATAAATTTCTCAAATACATCCATACCTGATCAACAAGGACAAAGCCATTTGTGGGCATGCACAAACAATCTGACGTCAGTTAAATGGGGAAGCAGGGGTGACACTGCAAATAAATCATTCAGAGCTTTTGACTTGAACAGGGCATTTTTACACACATATACCTCGAGTTTTGGAACTTTCACCAATGTTTAACATATTTATCCGACATTATACCAGTATATAAATGACAGAATCCTTTGTATCCTTCTTTATATTGCAGTTTGAACACAACTATGTAAAATGTTAACACGTTATATCATCACAATGCCAATTTCAAAAAATTTCACCTGGCCCAATATGTCATATTATTAAATAGATTTTTAAGACCTTTGTTCCTGAGCCTTATTTTTCCATCGCTGAATTGTATTTTAGATATTCTCATCTGAATAGATTTATGTCAAAGTGTTGGTCTGCATCGCCCTCTTTCCTTCATGAACATATTAAATGTATGGGCTGTCAACACACCTTCTGTATCCCCTGTCAACACTGGTGGTCTATGATAAGACACAACAATATCCATTCAAACACTGAGAGGACAACAACTGTCCTCCCATGGCCTTGCTTCAGTATCTTACCATCTTGCTATCTCTCATGCTCTCCGCTCTGATAGACTAGAGTGTGTTAGCCAAACCAGTAGTTCACTAATGATATCATTCAGGGCTCTAGCTATCATTCACATCCCACACAGTGGCAAGAACAAACAGCAGCCCTGACTGCATCTCATCTCTGCTTCTCTACAGATAACACACCCCTTGCTTCCCTCAAGATAACACATAACACACCGCATTGCTACAGGCAATTAGGAAAGAGAGGAACACCACTCCATGCACTTGACTTGTTTTAACCACCACGCTTGTTTTGTTTGTGTCTGACATCCTAACACCACAAAAGGTAGAAATTCTAAGCTGCTGTCCATGCTGGGCAGTGGCGTCCTAAAGGTCCGCCACTGTGTAAGCGGTGTTTTGAAAGACAGCATGTGATTCCATTTCTCACAGGTAGCAGGAGTAAGCCGACTGTGGCTTTTGATTGGCCTGGGTGAAAAGCAGAGTGTCAGATAATGGGAAGACTGTGGAGCTTTTATCTCAGTAACTGAACACTGACATATTATGCTTCTGTATCATGCTTCAGAAAACCAATTCAGCTAACAGTGAACTGTGAAATGCTGGTGCAGTCTACAAGTTCTGAATACATCTCTGTTGATTTCATGTTTGTTCTATGTCCATTTTTCCTTATGATAAGCAAGCTCATTAAACCAGAAAAAAAAGACATTCAGTTGACTTTCGTAGAGTGCATGACCCATGGGACTCTAAGACGACTCCCCCTCACAAATGGTGTCATTCCCATCTCTACCTGATTCCCTTAAGCCAGGTCTCCAAGGACCTGTTAGGAGAAAAAGTAATTTCAAAAGCAATTCTTTGCTTGAGGCTACAAGGGCCAGTTTTGATGGATGAGGGCTCTCCAACAATAAAAAGGTACGGCTGACAGAGGTAATTCTTTATTAGCAGACACGTAATGAGGATTTACTCTCATCATCTTTCCTGCTCTTGGCCCCTGCATCTCTTGCCTCCTGGCTACCACCACTTGGGATGCATTGTGTTGAGTGTGTTTACAATTGCTGGTCATTGCTGATGTGTTAGCAGGTTAGAGAGGACAGGGGCCGACGAGGCAAGCAGCCAACTCTCTGCCTGACGCAAAGGCTTAAAAGACAAGATCGTAATGAGCGGACTGTACTCTGCATGACCGAGGACCATCACCACACGCATTATAAGACAAATGTCAAGCGACCAATCAACAAAATGTGGAGCTAAATTGGCAGAGAGGGGCCGATTACCATTGAAAGCGCGTATAAACCATATGAAGGCAACATAACAGCACTGCTGAGGCTGAATAAAACATTTCTCTTCTAATTCCTCTCTTTATTTTTTTTTTTTATAGGTAACCTTGTAGTGTGCAACTCCCAAAGTAAAACGTGTATTTGAATTTTAAAAAATGTTCAGGTGGGGTGCCATTTTACCTTCATGCTGTTGTTGTAAAGCTGGGTTCACCATTATGCCAGATGTGAGGGAAATTATTGCATGAATACGTATAAATGCTTGCGTGAACTGAGAGGTTAAAAATGCTCAATGACAGTCACAGAAATCATGTTTGTGCCTCTTAGCAGTATGTTCCTGTGTGAAAAAGAAACAAAGAACATCTGTTGATTCTGAAACATATCCTGCAATGTCTGTTTGGGTATAATTATGCATAGAGTAGTCACAACAACTCCTACAGGTTGTTGTGAAAAAGTTTAAGAAGTATTCACCCCACTATTCAGGGTTCACTCCTCTACAGCAGCTCCTAATGTCTGTATTGAGTGTGAGTATGCCATGCTCTGAGCATTAAAGAAAGTGTGACAATACTATATTGAGAATTGTCTCTTTCCTCATTGAAGTCAAGTGCAAGGGGTAAATTGCCACGACACAGAATGGAGGGAGTTAAGAGGCTGTGATTGTACGAGTGTCCTTCACTGCACTGCAGTCAATATTTCCACAAATATGGAGCCTCTCTGGACCTCCATGCCATCTTCACCATCAACATCTGCGGTGAAGCATGACAAGCAGCAAATGCAGCATTCATAAAAGAACACACCGAGTTTGCAAAGAGAGGATAAAAGACAAAAATCTTTTTTCCATCTACCAGTCCGTTTGCATCGGACAAATGTATCACACAAACAATACACATCACTGCCTTTGCTGGCGAGGCTCTCTCTTTCTGTTCAGTGGTTCGGACTATCATTTTATTTCTATATCTGGAATACCGAGACAGATGGTGTTTAGGGCTCGTCCATGTTCAAGCAAAGAACCTGACACATGGGGAGCAAGAAGAAACAGAAGACTACAGGATAAGCAATCTCTCAACAAGAGGTCTTTCGCTTCAGTGTGTCAGAGCGGTAACCTGTCTCAGCTGATTGGAAGCTATTTGCCCCCCCCCCCCGCGGGCAGACGAAGCAGCAGAGACAAAGTCACCAGGAGGTAAATTGAAACTAATAGGGCGGTGCTGCACTGGGACCACAGGTATGCTGTGATGAGCTGTTGGCTGCTGAATTAATGGACTAAGAATAGCAGTGAAGCAAGTATGCTTACTTACACTAATGCAGTTAAAGCAAAGTGATTACCAAGCAAACAATGAGGGTCATTTTACAATTTGGGCACAAAGCAAAATCAGCCATCATGCTGACTGATTTAATAAAACTCAACTGGTTTGTGGAAATAAAATAAAGACTTCTTCAAACTGCAAAGTTCAAAACATCAAATGTCCTCCTTTGGAAGGAGGTGGGGGGGGGGGCATCCAAATCAGATTATACATCCAATGCAGTGATGAGGCGTGGGCCCCAATGGCCCCTTGAGTGTGGAGCCCGTGGAATTTTTTTTTCTGTTTCTCTCTTTCACCAAGTGCAGCTCTGTCCCTTTAGGCTGCGCTCAGCCTTAGCTGGTAATTACACATGGCATCCTGGGAGTTCTGGCATGTATAATTACTGGCGAGGATAAGCAGCCTGCTGGAGGCAGGACACAGTTTTTCCTTCACCACACTTGTGGAACTGGTTCACCACCCATTGGCCAGCTGGACACAGTGTGGCACTCCTCCAGCCAGATGTCACAGAGCGGGGAGATAATCTTCTCTAATAGGAGATATGAATGGATTCGTCTCCTCCTCGGCGTAGGCTTACTTCCTTCTATACAAATGTTCGACTCTTTCTCTCCACCTCCTTGCTCTCTGTAAGCTGCTCTGATTAATATTAGGCTGTGTAATCCAATATCCTGTGCATCATAACACAGGGTGAAAAGCCAATACGTGTCACAGGATTGATGGCGCAAAAAAGATTTAAAGACATTCTTCATCTTGTTTTAATAACTAATAGTAACATGTCAGCTTGTAGAGTAATGTCTTTTTTCCTACACGTGAAAATGGATTAAAATGGCATCTTAAAAATACACTCAACAGTTGTGTTCCAGGATAAAAAAGCAATGAACATTTCCCAATTTAATAGATCCTGTCTGGATAGCTTCTGTTCTCATTTTGCAGTATCTTACTCACTGTAGAGATGTTCATAAATATTAACAGGGTGCTTTACTATAGGGAAAGCTTGCATGTCCACAATCTTGCATAATATTGACTTGAAGACCTGTGGGACCAGACTTCAGAGTATCAGCGTATTTATTTCTCATTTTATATCCACCTTTAAAAGTGGCAACTCCTTGCCAGAAGCCCCCCTTTCATGTTGTTGCTGTCGACAGACAGACAAGCGGCAGTAAAATGCTAATAAATTTGACTGGGAGTGCAGCGCTGCTCGACGCTCTGATCAGAAATTCCGATTGATGAATTGGAGCACTGTGAGGCTCTCAAGGTGAGTCAGACTCCTACCAATTTATACCCCTCTTCTGAGGCAGTTCCGCACCTCGCCTCATCTCTCACTGCCACTCCCATATACGTCTACACATGACATTTCATTTTCTCCTGCTTGTCATGGGGAGCTGTGAGTGGGTTTGCTTCACAGGCTAAAACAAAGTGGGAATTCAGTAGATCAGAGATGAACCAAACAGGAGCTCTGGTTTAGCCTTGATACAACATATTCACAGCGTCAGAGGCAGCTGCGTTTCCTGTTTTGCCAAAAAAAGTATAGACAAGAAGAATAGATGAAGGATGAATGCTTAAAGAAATTGTTAAGCCATACATTTCTACAACCTACTAATTCCTACTAGACAATAAAATGACATTTATCTTTAAGCTCCTCATCCTCTGGTAGTTTATTGTCTTAGCCCTCATGACACACCCGCTGGCCTCTGAGCACTGCCCTAAATTAATTTTTCCTCTGGAGATTTCTTGCCAAGAGGCAGCCTGCTTACGGATTCTTTACTCTTTTCCATTCAATAAGAGCACAACAGATAAATTCAATGATTTAGTCTGTACATTATCCAGTCAGGGATTTGTTCAATACTCTTGTCAAAGCACCACTAAAGTCGAGCCTCAGGCAACTCTGCCTTGAATGACTAGGTGAGTTTAAAGAATAACCTCAAATGCTGCGGCTTACCGTCCAGTTGGCTGACTCTGCACTACAGTGGCCAACCCCTGTGAGTCAAACTGCTAAAATGTTCGATCCCTGAGGGCATGTGTGCTAATAAGTTATGGCAATTACAAGCACACGTGCAAACACGAAAACATGAATGCACACACTCAAGCAAAAAGGCTTTAAGAAGAGCAGCTAGCTTTAGTGCTAAATGGCTATTTAAATGTTGTCTCAAATACCTCAACAAAGTGAGGTGAGGGTGTAAGCCAGCCTCTTTACCACTGCAGACCACCATAATCACACACAGTCCAAAACTGCCCAAAGAGCTGTCGGACTTGCTAAATATAGAGTACATTTAGTCACTGTGATACAAACATGTTCTTTCCACATTCTGTGATTAATTTAATAATTAGTTAGTTTTGAATCATGGTCCTTGGCTTTCATTGTAGTCAATAAAAGGGGCTGTGTTACAATTTGAGTCCAAAGTGAATGCAAAAAACAACAACTGTGAAAACCAGTGGAGTAGTGCCACTGTGACCAATTAATGTACAGCCACTTGAGCAGGTTTGAAATTCTATTTTATTTTAATATGATGAAACTCATTTTTGACTGAATTAATTTTAAGAGTCTCTACTCATGTCAGGATAATAAATTATAAGTGTGAAGATCAATGAATGTGTGGTTTTTGGGATGTTCCTGCCTCTCACAAAAAGCCAAATCCAATGTTAATACTGTCATCTAGTGGCCATTGGTGTTAGTGAGCCACCTGAAGTAATGAGGTCAGGTCTAAACACAGCAAGTTGCAACGTGAACTGTAAGTCATGCAAAAATAGTAAAAAAAAAAAAAAAAAAAAAAAGACTCTTAAACCTACCTCTTAAAAGTAACACTTTTACGAGGTAGGTTACACTGTAACACGGTGCCCATAATTTTTATTCTTTAATTACTGCATTAGCATTTGGCAGTGAGTCACATAAAGACAAGTTTTACTCTGAACTAAAAAAATTCCATCTTAGCCTACAGTAAATTTAGCCATAAGGCATTTCCCATTTTTGAGTTTACTTATGTGGTTGGTGGTGAGTAATCAGACTCCTGGCTTTTGTAAACTAGGGGGGTCAACAAATTCTCATGACACAAGGCAAACATGAAAAACAGCAAAATGTGTCAGCCTTTCCAGCCTCAGTGATAAAGGCCAGTCAAGAAGTTACAGCTTACTGCACGCAATTACCACACCCTATTTCCTTTAAATTGGTATAAATGAAGAAATGTTAAACTATTAGAGTGAATGGGTTCTTAAGACTTTTTTTTTTATGACAGTCACCAGTTCTGGGCTGAAGTCAAACTTTGAACCAGTTTGAAAGCTTTGATGAATATTGATATCATTAGCTTGAATATCTCTTCTTCTTTAATATCTTTATGCTTAATGTATTTCTGTGATTCATAATTTATAACCACAGGGAGGTCAGAGGTCTGTATGTCTTAAGTCAAAATAGAGAAAGAAACCAGGACAACGTATCAGTAGAATATCTTTGCCCCAGTGCTTACGGAGACATCGGAACATCCTTTAATGGCTCCTTATGATCCAAAATCTCCACAAACTCTTACAGCAGCAGAAAAGTTTTTAAAAGCTCCTCCATGTGCCTCTTGCCACAACTTTCCACTAGTATGACTCATACTCCACTAAAAGCCTTGACTTAAAAAAAGGACAAAGTGGTACAGAGAAACTAGCAGGGGTAAGCAGAAATACAAACACAGAGTACAGCCAGTGTGCCACATTCTTTATTCCACAAAGGACAACTACATTTTTAAATGACTGACTGCTGCAACTGGAAGACAGACACCCAGTGTGATTTTATCTTAGTGTCGTAGACCATAAAACACAAAAGACATAATAATCTACAAAACTAAATAGGCTGTCAACACCATAATCTGTGCTCCTTTTACATCCACACAGACTATGTCACATTACACTTTGGGCTGATGTACCAAGCGCCTGTATTTTGCCACATTGTTTGTCAGATAGCTCAACTCACCCAACCACAACAAACTCTGCACTCAAATGTCAGTACAGCTGACACAATACAGTTCAATAATACAGCATGAGCCAGCACCTCAAATCAAAAGAGTGGCAGAGTTAGTGTTGTTAAGTCATGGAATAAGCAATTAACAGTTTATATTCTATTTAGGTGAGATTTTATTAAACTGCACATTGTGTGTGTGTGTGTGTGTACTTTTCCCGTTATCAGCTGGGAATTCAAAAGGATTTCCATTTAACATGAAGCTGTTGCGCAGACTTATCTTGTTGACTGAAAACATAACTCGTGACGAACAGCGGAATGTGGAATTAATGGAGAGAGACGACCACAGATCTCAGCTGAGGAATGACCCATTTATTCAAAGTGTAGTTTTGGATGAGGATCAAGGTGACAAAAAGCACATTCACTGCCTCTCACATATGGACCGTGACTAATGCAAAGACCGGCTGAATGTAATTACATAACCATCCAGACTACTGTAGGTCGAAAAAGTGCACATTACTGTCAGCTGTCTGTCAGCTCTCTTCAGACCCATGTGAAGAGGCTGTATTTGCCCTTCTAAGTTCAGAGTCTGGTTGCCAGCTTTGATGCTGAAGCGCCCTGGAGCCACAGATGAGAGGGGAAAAAAATATCAACAGTGCAACGTGGCATTGAACAGCTGACTGATTTCATCATTCAGGCTCAGTTCCTCCAAAAGGCTGCCTGTGCATTTAACCCCTTGAGCCATGCATGCTGAATTACACTGAATTACATTTCTTTTAGGGAGTTTTCCCCCTCATTCGAATTGAGTGTCTAAGGACAGAGAATGTTAAATTGCTGTACAGACTGTAAAGCCCCAAGGCAAATTTGTGGTTTGTGATATTGGGCTATGAAAATAAAATTTGACTTGACTTATTCTGTACAGTACACTTCCATGTCATACAGTATCTCTAAGACCTTCAAAAAAGGACTGTTGCTAAGTAGATAGACAATCACAAATTATTAAATACTCACTGAGCTGATGAAGTCTTTACTAAACTTTTAGAGTTGAAATGATTAGTCGATTAGGAGATGGACAGAAAATTAGAGATTAGATAGATTAGATTAGACAATCCTATCGCAGATTTGAACTGATTTTGACTATAGATTCATAGTTTTAATTATTTTTAAAGCAAAAATGTCTGGTTCCAGCTCACCCTATACGGACATCTGTGGGGTTTTATAGTCTTCTATGACAGAAACTGATTGAAACTGATGACATTTGAAGACATCACCTTGGACTGTCACCACATTTTAGAGACTAAACAATGAATCAGTTAGTCAATAAAAAGATCAGATGAATAATTACTTTAAAAATCATAATTAGTTGCAACCCTACAACTTTACTTTTAAGTTCTGAATATATCAACGTTTGAGTGACCTTTAAGACCCTGTCCAGGTCAAACAAAACCTATCTTTACTTACTGTAATATCTTATCAGGAAACAAAGTACAGTAGGTTTTGTGGTTTTGTCATGAGGTCAAGTGTAAATAAAGATTGTGTGTACTCAGTCCTGGGGTCTCACCTGCTTGGGGTCATCATAGAAGACACCGATGGAGCTCAGTTTTGGCCCAATGCTGCAGCTCTCTGTGTAGGCTGCACCGCAGTCCTTGTATGATCCCTCTTTGAACTTATAAGCAATGGTGACATTTTTGATAGGAGGTGGCCCAGTCTTTATAATCACGTCAGACAAGAGCCCCGAGAACAGCAGGAAGCCCCCCACTGTCACAAGCAAACACACCAGGAGCACGACTATCAGGAGCACCAGGATTAAATCAGACATGGTTTCTCAAAGCGGTGCAGCTGCAGTCAGTGCAATTAGCCAAATCTGTCAAACCCTAAACGTCCTCCTTCTGGCTTAGAAACACCGACACCGTGGTCCAGCAAGGTTCAAACGACGACACAAAAAGCGTGGTTACAAAAGAGAAGAGTTTAATTAGGTTTTCAACGTCGTAATAACCTGTAACGACAGAGGAAACACTCGTTCAAGTTGGCAGAAAATACAGTTTGTTGGTATTTCCCCAAACACTGGAACATGCTTCCTGGATAAACCATTCTCGTTCACACAGCGGGGAAGACGTTAATGTATTTATTAAATTACTAGCTTCTATTTATAATCACACCCGTTATATACATTAAACGTATATACAAAAACTTATTATTGATTAGTTTTATTAGTCTTTATTTATGTAAGCTTTAGGTAGTGACTACAGTGTCCACATTTATGACGGAGTAACCCCTCGTTTCATTATTTTATGGTTCAACCCAGGAGACAGTACAGAAAGATGAGCCAGTGCGCCAACGAACAGCGGCGACTTTTGTCTTTGTTTTCATCATGATTTCATGTTTCTTAATTGACTCCCACCTTCTGTAAATCATATGAAGGGTAAATCAGATAAAAAAAAGTTATCAGTGTTGTCACACAGTTTTCAGTGCGGCTATTACGGGCTAAAGAGTCCAACTATAGTGGTTTTGTTCAACCAGCGTTACAGTCCTGCTGACGTTAAGTCCATCAGTGTATGGAAATTCATTAAGGACAAAATATTAAGCGAAATATTGATAATTAATTTGTGTGTGTGTGTGAGGATAAAGAGTAAACATTTTGAGATCATAGTAGGGGCAGAATAAGGTTTGTGCAAGCAATACTTTTATTTAATATTCAAAGCTGTTTACTGTCAATTTTGGTTAGTTTGTACATGACATGCAAAATTTAAAGCTGCTTTGAACGATGTTTAGCCACTAGAGGGCAGAAGACCATCAAAATAAGCTGCCCACATATCATTTAATTGTAGGCTACAGTAGAGGTCTTAATGACTGATAGGTCAGGTAAGATTCATTCTGGATCCGTTTTAGTTCGTTTACATACCATAATTGTACAGTTTTTTTTGTCTAACACTTAGTAAACAATTGCCTACTTAATAAATAACAAGAAATTCCAGTATAGAAATGCCAAATCTAATACTTTAAAAGTATGTGTCGCTATTACATATTTTGTGTTGGTAGAAATTCTTTTAAAAAGAAGATCCAAATACAGCCTCGATAATCCAGTACTTGTTGACCAGACATCACATCTGGCCAGCTGACAATTGTTTGTCCATTCAGTAAAAAAAAATAGAAAGAAAGAAAAAATAATTTATTACTCACTGTCCTCTTAGATCTGATTTTCTGTTCAGTAACTCCTGAGGTTTGATGTAAGTCCAAAACAAAGAGCTAAATTAGGCTAAAAAGCTCAGTAGAGCACAGAGTTGGGTGTTTATTCTCTGTTGCCACCCATAGCATCTGCATCTGCCAAAACAGCTGGATAAAACAACAAGATCATATTTTGAGTGAATTCTTCGCATTCACAAATCTGTTCATGCACATCTCTCAACTGTTGAGTTGACCAATTACTGCTTTGACTGTTTTGTGTTCCCACAATAATTTTAATACATCTATAGGGAGGAGTATCTTCCACTATTTGACCCAAAACTTACACAAGATTGCAGCAAAATGTAGAGTGCGCTTTTAATATAATATTGTAGGCTACAGTTCTGTTTCAAATTGTGTATTTGATCAACACAGAGTTGTTTAAGTGATTTAATGTCACCTAGAGACAGATACAAGAGCTGCTTCACAGATGGTAAATAATGTAACTCCCATAGGATAGCAGTGGTGATTTTACGTTGATATGGGGATGTTCTCTAATTGTACACCTGGAAATCCTACAACAAATACTCTACAACCCCACATAGTCAATCACTAATGCAATGTCAACATACCATTGTCGTAAAGTGGCACCTAATGGCATCATAAATCTCTGTTTATCCTTGATTTTCAGTTAAGAGAGATGGTCAGGAAATGTTGACAATGTTCAATAACCTGGAATAGTACATATAGATGCTGTTTTATGGTTGAGTTTCCTTTCAACAGCCAAATGGTTTATATCTTGATGATTTTCACCATCTCCTTATCTCTACCAGGAGTACTCAAGGTGACAGACGCTGTTGAGTGGTCTGATGTGCATTTAATTCATTAGATGAAAACAAAATAAACCAATTTTATTCTAAGAGTGTTAGCAGTCTAACCACAACTTTGATTATTTTGTGACACAGTACATGTTGTGTTACTTGGTTAGAGTTTGTCCTGTTTTTACATGTTCAGGACCTCAGTATATCAAAGAGATTGCTTGCCTTCTCTTAAAGTTTACGCTAATCAGTGGCGTCCCTCTTTATGGGATTTAACAGGAACAAAGATCACAGTGTTTAGTCTTTGTACTGTGGTGTTCTCTTCCCAGACATCGCCAGTATTTGAGTGTTGAGAAAGTGCTTGGAAAATCATTTTGTTTCAGTATGAAAACTCATGGTTATTATTTGCACTTTTCTAAATCTCGAAATGTTTACTTATAAGGGCTTTTTATGCAGTGGTAGGCTAAAACGAATTAACCATAAAATATATTTAATACCAAATGACAAATCAGATGGAAATAATCTCAACAAACACAAATACTTTATTTTGTTGGCAAACAAATAGAATAAAACTTTTTTTTTGCCAGAACCCAACAGACTGTGAAAACACCTAATTATTGGGCATGCTTCATCCTCTACAGAAAAGGAAACCTGTGGAAGTACATAAATGCTTCTCATGAATCCCTTAATGTACTTACATCAGTGTTATTGCCACATGCATAAGAATACAAGAAATGTGATTTTATATTTTTTATATTATTGAATCCATCCAGGACATTTCCTATTGAGTAGCTGTATTTGATACATTTGTAAAGTGTTCATGTAAAAAGCAGCTAAAACCCCTCAGACATTTGTAACTTCAAAAAGTGATCCACAATTGGGCTTCTGACCCAAATATAAAAGTTTAAAATATGTTTTTATCATACTGTTAGTTAGAAAGCATTAATCAGAGTCATCTGTACTATCTTGAACACCATCTTCCATTCCTTTGACCTTCTTACTTCCCTCAGAGTCACTGTCTTGGGCCTGAAGGAAAACACATGACACAAATTGAAGTTATGAATATGCATGCATAAAGCAGAGTTAAAGAGAAAGTCTTAAAAATGCCAAAAACCACAGATAACAGGATCTTGGAACTGATACCACATTAAACAGTTTCCCTGTTCGCTATGTCAGCCACTAATCATTAGCTTGCTACAGAACTCTACCGGTTATCTTATCAGCCCACTGCCCTCTACAGATTTCACCTGCCTGTTAACTGACCTGTATATCAAGACCTTACTAAGTATTGACTGACTCAGCAGCAGTGACAGGAGGCTGTTTGTCTGGCTTATATAACTGACATATTACTACTGTGTGCTGCTTATGTCTTGATGAAACTCACTCCTGCCAATCTTTTAGGCCACTTTCTGTTATTTACTTATAGACTTTGCTCAGTTTTGAAAAGAGATGATTTAAGTTTTTTCCTTGTTCCATAATTTTCTTATAAGCCCCTAAATCTCCAACTCTTCCCAGGTTGTTGTTTTGAAACCCATCACCATTCCCACTAATTACCTAATAATTTGTGTACACAGTGTCTTCGTCATTTTGAGTTCATTTTACGTTGCGTCAAATAATTCTTGTTCAATTCACCACTGACTGTGTAAAAGTCACATTGTCTCAAAATGTTACAGAATCAAACCTATTTGTTTTTCACATTAAAGTTAAACTAAACTACTATGAATTAAATATTCTCATTTGTGATTGATGCAAACAATAAAAGATTGAACACATTTAGAAATTCTGAAGACATAGGCGGTACCTCTTCCTCTGACTGTTCCTGAGGGAGTAATGAACGTTCCTCTTCCTCCTCCTCCTCACTTTCTTGTGACGTCTGAGAGAGAATCTCTTCACCCTGCAGCAGACAATATATCACTCTTATAAATTCGTGTCTCAAAAATAAACAGACACACATTAATACAACTTCAACAAAATTATACCTTCAGGTTGCGATTCTTCAGATTGCCCATCCAAAACGCCTCCTGACAGTTGTTGAGTGCCAGCATGGCCTTCACTCTGTAAATAAACAGCTCAAGACTCTTCTTCAGTGCTGGAACATGGTTGGTCAAGCTTGTATCCTGGTGAATCTGAGTGCCAACACAGTATGACAAGGGTATTTAGTTAATGAGCACCTGCGTATTACCATATGTCTAGACTCCTTTACCTGGTAGGAAGCTGACATTTTAGCTTTCAAAAATAATAATTGCAAAGAAGAGATTACATTGCTGCCTCTTGACTTCCAGCACAATGACATTTACACAAGTATAAATAATAGCAACATTATACCATGTGAGGTCCATTAGGAAACTACTCATTTGTCAGAAACCCAGCTTTCTCCTACTCATATCTATTTTCCTGAGGTAATGGCATTACTTTAAACTTCTTAATTAGTAGCTTCTGCACTAGCGCATGTCTACAACTAAAAATATAGACATAATGTATAATGTATAACCATAGTTACCTTCGAATGTCCACACATGTGATGGAGCTGCCTGGTGCTGAGCTGGAAAGTCTTTAACAGGCTTTGGACATCCTCCTTAAAGACATCATACCACACATAGTCAATGGACTGGAAGCATTTCATTTTCCCCCAAAACATAAACTGTGTTTCTGTACAAACAATTTAAAAAGAATTATTTTTAAAGATATACATGAGAGAGTCTTGTTTAATCACTGTGGAATTTCTGAGTAATGCTGCGCCAAAGTACAATCTGTCTTGATAAAATAATGGCTAGATATTTGTCTAACTGACACCGCATATAAACACCATTTGTAAATTCTAAGTGTTATTGATTAGATTAGTGCTACACAATGTCAGGAAGGGCCGGTTGGATAACTTTTGCTTATATTAAAGCAGGAATAGGGCAAATGACTGAGTAAAGTTTACTGTAATTGCGTGTTGTTTACAGAGCTAACAACACTTCAAGAAACTAAACTTTTCTACAAACACAATTTCACAATGACACCCAGCTTAGTATTCATTTTACTGGCAGTAGCTGAGAAGAGATTTTATTTGTACCTTGTGCCTTTTAAAACTGTAGTCCAGTAGCGGCATTCCCAACTTCAAGAAAGACTCCAGGAAAAGGCGGCCGTACTACAGATAACAACATTATAATCCCTTAATACAAAGTCACAGCAGCTACACTCGAATGTTAAATTTTCCCTGGCAGGCAGAGCCAACTCACCTTCAGGCACACATTGAGCACTGGCCTAGAATCAAACACCTATGTGAAGAGATTACAGGACAAATGGGTGAGCAGATGAGCTTCACTTAAACACTTGGACTTGTTAATCTAATAAAAAAAAAAGATTAGGTAAGATAAAAGTGATGAGACTGAATGATGACGATTATATAACAGCCCTTCAAACAGTATGTGTAGCTGAATGCTGGAAATAGGCTATATGATCATGCTAACAGATGATGTACCTTAACTAGGTTGACCAGGATGTGAAAGTCTCTGACAGCCAGGTTCCATGTCAGCAGCTTCTCACTCTGGGCCTAGAGGAAGGGCATGTTAGGTGATCTAACTCATGTCAATACTTGGTGAGACAGACAGTTGAGGAAACTGACTATTCATGACAAATTCATACTGCACACTGCACTGCAACGCTCTGCAGGCTGAAAAGTTGCAGTTACAAACAAAGAGAATATATTGTGTGGTGCAACACCTAGTGGCTGACCTCTGTGTTGTCACTGACTTTGCCAGCTGGAATCTTCCGGATAGCTTTTTCCAGCTCTGCCATCAACACTTTATAGAAAACCAAGAATGTCTGCCTGAAGGAGAAAAAAGTGATGAAAGAATGAATGACACAATAATAACAATATGGATGAATCTACCTCTGTTATGGCTGATTTATTGTAATGACAGTTACACCGTGATGCAACCAAGTGTTGGTGTTAGTACCAAAGCAGGATGGTGGGAGCACATGGATCAATCTATCTGCTTGACTGAAGCTTCTGTCGTATAATCACTAACTTACAAACAACGTTCCATTTTGCCCTAAGATAACTAGAGTAAACACTGATGGTGATGAGGATGGGGGACCTACCTATTGAGAGTGGGCCAGGATGCAGAACTCTCATCTTTTGATGCATTAAGGAGTTCAGGGATTCCCTCTCCGGCTATTTCCTCCACTGCCTTCAGAACATCGTCGACATGCACCAGGTAGATGCTGCAGAGAGCAAAGAACAGATACAGACACGTGTTGTTTGTTTGCTGTTTGCACTGCCCACTGTAGAAACATGCAGTACATAGTGATAGGTAATTTCCCTAAGCAGGTTGCATTGAAATAACACCACACACACACACACACAAGCATATTACAGACTCATAAACACAGGCCAGCTTTTATACAGGTGATGCTCCTGAGCACCTTGTTATTCTTTATAAACATTTAAATCTGTCAATTTGATGAATAACTTAATTTAAACGTGTTATGTATACACACAAGCATGTTGTTTGCTTTATATTGACTTTGCATCTTTTCTTTGTTTTGTGCATTTATGACATGCAGACACACCGTAGGAGAGTCTGAAGTGCTTCATTGAATTTGTTCCCTCGCTCCTTCTCACCGCTGGCTGTCACCCACTCTTGGCTCAGGAAACGTCGTGCAAGGGAAGCTAAGAAGAAAAAAACCAGCCAATTGTCACCACAGTTCACTGGATAGTCGACAAGTGGATTTAAAAAGGGGCAACATGTCAGACTGACCAGTCTGCTCTCTGTAGGCAGTAGGGTTCCCTCCTCTCTCTGACACAGTGGACAGAAGCTGGGAGAGACACAACGCTGTGCTGAGACTTGGAATTGTGCTGCGGAAGTTCAGCAGGTACTTAAAGCTGTGTCTGAACAAACCAAAAAGGAGACATGAAAATATTTTATTCCATCATGACAAAAAAAAAAAAAAAAAAAATCACAAATGTGCTTCCCTGTTAGAATGTCAATGTGTCTGGTTCTTTGCTGGGCCCATGGATATTAAATAACAGATTTATTTCTATGACTACTGCAGAATTGGTTATAGTTGCACTTAAAGAATGGCTGTTCTTTTGATATTTAGTCATTAAGAAAATTGTGCAATATATCCTGCAATTGTTATTTTTTGGGCATTATAAGCAATATTTGTCTTGTTGCAGCAAAAAAAGTCACAAAGGCTGAATGAATAAATAACTTCTTTTTTTAAGTACGTTATATAAAAGTTTCTCCTTTCCAACCCTAACCTTTATTACTCACTTTACAAGCTGCTCCATGTTCATCTCAGCACCTCCCTCTTTGAGTCGTCCAGCCAAAACTCCCAGAGCCTTCTTCAGTAAGCTCCGCTGACCTGGCTGGCTGAATCCAGACCTGACCGATGGATAAAGGACAAAACTCAACGGGAGCCAGAGACACACTGATACAAAGGAATTCTGCTCTAACGCTCCATAGCTAAAATAGTTAAAATCTAACATTGAAATCTGTGGTGTTACTCCTCCTCACCAGCTGAAGGTGGTATTCAGGACCTGTAGGAGCAGCTGGTAGCCTGATGACATTAGCTGGTGCTCCTGAATATCTGTGGCTGGTCCATCTACAACACCATTGTTCTCAGACAGCAATGTCTGTGAAGAAAAAGAAAAAAAAAATCAATATAGCATATAAGAGAGTTGAAAGAAAAAGATGTTGCTTTCACTTATAACTCCAGAGGGTGGGCAATTTTGTACCTGAAAATGGTTGTGGCAGTTCTCCAAGTGTGAGCAGAGAGCCGGCAGCAGCTGTACACAGCAGGAAGCAATATCCTTGGAACTCCTCTGTTGTAGGTGTGAGAAGCCCACACTCTTATCTGTCCTTCCCTACACAACAAAATGTTTCATGAAGTTTTGGCTCATTTAAGCTTAGAATTTTAGAGTTTTATACAGTTATGACTAAATGCCATTTATACTTCTTGATGTCTTATCATGGGACAGATTCAGACAGTTTACATTCTTCAGGCCTTAATTTACTTGCTGCATCAAAAATCTAGGAAAACAATAATGCATATTACAACAAGTTTAAATCAATGACAACCTAAAATGTGTAATGTGATGGAGCAACAGTTTTTCTCAATGTCACACCTTTGACTTGCACATTCTCACTCAAAATTGGAATTCTGGTCTGTGTTTATCACCTGTATGCATTTGCTTTTTTCTGTACCTTGAGGAAAGGAGCTCTTTTGGCAGGTGCAGCTGTGAGACAGAACTCCAGTTTGCGAAGCATATCCTCTAGTAGGAAAACCAGCTCAGCAGGACCCAGCAGGACCTCCTCTCGCACCTAATTTCAAAATGTGTTAGTTATTACTCTTAACTGGCATACAGTTACCTTCTCGGTTGTAATCCCCAGAGACAATTAGATTTAAAATTCAAATCAAATTAGCAAACAAGTGGGTCGTAGGCTCTTTAATCAGGAAAAAACTAATCCTGTCTTACATTGGTGTTGAGTTCAGTGTCCAGTAGTGAGCGAGACAGCAAGCCACACTGCAGCACACTAAGCACCTCCATGTCTAGTTCTCTGAAAAATTGCCGGTAGGACACCAAACTGACCCCCTGCCGGACCTCCTTCTCTTTCTCCTTCTCCGACTGCTCCTTCAGAACAAGCATAATCAGCTTTTTCAGCACAGTTAAGTGAATATTAAACACAAATTAAAGTGTGAGGTTGGAATTTTACCTGCTGAGTTTCATCTGCCTCCATTCCCTCCTCAAGCTGAGAGCTGCTACCTGAGGAATTCTTACCAGGAGCCTTCCTCTTCTTTCCTGAGCCATCTTAACAACACATGCGAGTTAGACAGTTATGTTAGTACTTTTTTCCTTATCCAGAGTATTTGGTTTTATGAAGAAAATAGGATAAACTATCCTCTATGGGTTATGGTTACCTTTCTTTGCCTTATTGACAGGAGCAGTTGAACTAAGTATAATCCCGTCTGTGCTTTCTCCATCAAAGTTAGCAACAGGTGGAACATAGCCAGGAGTTCCTGAAACACAAATTTATACAAAGTATTTAATTTTAAAACCCTTAGCAGGGGCACAGAGCGTAATGGGAAGATTTTGAGACCTCAAGGTATTAGTAAGGCGGATTAAATACACACCTGCCAGAGCCCTCTCCAACAGTGACTGAAGATAAGTGATGTTCTGCAGACGAGTCATCACTTTCATCTTCATCTCAGTTTCTTTTTGTCGACAGAAGGCATTTATGACCTATCACAACACACCAGTAAAACACAGCTTTAAAACACAAATTAGTTTTATGCAAATTTCTGTACAATTCAAACATACGCACGCACTTCTCTAAACCAGTTGATGGTGTGAAAGAGCAAAGTACAAAGGAACTCCCTCTCAGCTTTTGACAGGCTTTCTATTTTTTCTACTGCATCCATGTCTGTCAGGACCAGAGGGCAGCCTGTGATCCAGCAAATGTAAACACAAAGGCAAAGATTATTTTACAGCCACAGAAATGAGAACAAACTGGTTTCAAATTAGAAATGTGCAACTTCCTCTTCCTCACCCAGCAGGGCATCAATTTCCTCTAGGTCTCCCTGGTGCCGTTTCTCCTCACACAGCCTCAGGAGACGAAAAAACGGAGACAGACAGAGAGGTGACACACGCCTGCAGAGACAAAATACAGTGAGAAACAAATCTAATCTCACTGATTATATAAATTTGTTAAGGGAGGTGGGAGTGGGGCAACTGACTTGTGTGCCTTCTTGTTTTGACTCTGCTGCTCTCCTTTGTTCTGGAGGTCTTTGGCCAATAGAGGCAT
Source organism: Euthynnus affinis (assembly GCA_029490765.1). Taxonomy (NCBI): domain Eukaryota; kingdom Metazoa; phylum Chordata; class Actinopteri; order Scombriformes; family Scombridae; genus Euthynnus; species Euthynnus affinis. Next base: position 16,266,368 of record CM055840.1, on the reverse strand, counting down.
CAGGTTGATGGCAATGCCTCCCTGACTCTCATCCTCATCCAGGTTGTACATCAAACGGACTGGGAATAAGAAGGAACTGAAACAAGCAGACAGACAAAATAATGACACTATTTTAAGTACATAAGCATACTTAAATAAGTAACTTATATTACTGCAAGCTGCCCATCACTAACTCTGTTGAGTCTGGTCCTAGATCCACCACAAAGTCTTCTTGAAAGTCATCCAAGACACTCTTTCCAATCGTTTCCTGTTGGCATGAGGAAGATAACAGGACCAAAATGCTTAATCATGCAGTGGTTGCATATTGTAAAGCTGACTGATAACGGCGTCTATATTAAAATAAAAAAAGTTAGTAGGCACACAGTTATAGAAACAAAAGAACAAAAGAGCCTTCAGATAAGAAACATGACGGATATTTGTTTGAGACACACCTGCACCTGCGGGTCCAGGGTGGAGCTCAGCATCAGGTTGGCCAATTCATCATAGTACAAAGCTGTAGCTTCAGGTGAGCTTTCACTGCTCGACTGCACCAGTTCCAACAGGGCCGTCACCTACAACAACCAACATACATACGTGGTTTATCTACCAGGAACTTGCAGTTGCAATCATACTGTGGTCAGTAACTAGAGTGGAGAAAATATTCCTCAAACCTCAGCTCAGTTAATAATAACAATGTGACATTTTAAAATTTGCAACATGGAAATTCCTTTTTTTTGCAAGGAAGTCAAATTGCAGGCTCAACAATGGTTGAGTAATAACGGGTGTTCTAGTATCTGATGACTCTTGACTTAATCAGGATGGATATGTGTTGATACAGAGGCTTGAACACATGAGTTATTTTTTTACTCACTACATACACTGAGGTACTATCCCAACCCCCTTCGGTAACAAATGTTAATCATATAAACATTATTATCAAAGTTATAAAGATATGATTGGCAGTATATTAGTACAGTAAATTAAGACAAAAGAAATGAAAACAAAATCAGCCTTTACAGCAGTGAATGTAGCAAATGTTATTAATATCTGCTGTAACTAAAATACCAACTCAAAACTATGAGGAATCTTAAACTGAAATAAAAGTATAAATCAAAGTACAAATATAGAATAACAAACTAAAATGATCCTACTACATATACATTGTTTACTCTGATCATTTTAAAATCTAATACGTACCTGTCTGAGTGTCTCCTGGGGTAACGATCCGTTCTGTGACTCCACTTTAGACCTGGGAGGAAACAGAGAGGTAAATTGAAACATGAGAAATACTTGTTTCTCTAATGCCTGTGAGAAACAGTTCTTACCTGAAGGCCCCCATGCTGCCTACTATCATGACGGCACCAATGATGCCAATGCGCTTGTACTTGGGCACAGTGCTGGAGAGCTGTTTGCGGATGACTATGTGCATGTCATCCTAAAGGAGAGGAAATGAATGACAGAGGTGGGTTCAGAGTGGGAAGGGTGACATGAAAAGGCCAGAACATTGTTTGAATTTAAAAATAGACAGTGTGACTATGCACCTGGATGTGAGCTCCTTGCTGCTGTTGCCCAAATGCCAATCTGCTCAGAAGGTGGAAGAGTCTGCGGATCTGCTGTGGCGTGAGGTTGTCCATGTAGTCCAAGATTCCCTTTATCAAATACAAAAGGTCAGCTAAAAACTAATCCAAACACAATGGTATGATACTGCACCTTATTATGACAATCATGTGAGATCAAGGTGAGTGATCACCTCCTTACTTTGACGAAAACAGCATACAGGGCCATTTCTGAGGGTTTTTCTGTAACCAGGCCAGAGAGCAGCTCCAGAGCCATGTCAACCTCCCCATCCACACCGCTGCACACATGGGTTACCAAAGAGCCCACCACCTCCTAAAAGATTGCACAGCATGTTATGAAAATGACCCAGATACATTTATAAATTTAAAAAAAAAAAACAGATAGACACACTTACACATGTTCAAAAATGTATCCCAAACCCACCTGTTGGCAGTAAGAGTCAAATGCAGTGAATGCGTGTCGGTACATGTGTCCACCAAAAGGTACCACGCAGGGGTCCGGGGAGCGCAACAAACTCTGAGCCAGGGCCAGGATGGAGGAGAAATACCCTCGCATGACCTACAGTACCATCAGTAATGATAAAGAATAACCACATCAGTAATGATAAAGAATAACCACATCAACAAAACAATACAGCGAACTGCACTACACTGTTCACAAAAACTCATAACCTTGTATGTCAGCAGAGTAACCCACCTGAATGTAGTCCCTGAAGGTCTTCTGTAGCAGTGCCTCCTGGATCTGACCAGTCTTCACTTTGACCTTCAGCACCCTCTCTGCCCCTCGCCTGCTCTGGTTGGCATTGGTGGAGTGGAGGATGAACAGCACCAGGAGATCTATTACCTGACATGGTAGAGCAAATTTTAGGGAGAGACAGAGTTATAGATACACACACACAAATGTGATACATTAAAAAGGGTCCCTACATCTCCTTGATCTCACAAATGTCAGATTTTCTCTAAGTCTAAACTTTGCGAGTAAATCTGAAAACAGTGGTCAGTGTACAGTATGATGTATGTCTATAAAGGCTGATTATTTCATCATAAAATCCAAATGTCTATGTGGATGAGTAGTGAAAGACAGCATTTTCTGACAAGTATCCACATTTCCTGCATAACGGCCAAAATGTTTTCAAATTTTATAGACCAATGTGGAAATGTCGACCCACAACGGAACCTAACATTAACCCATTTCCTAGGGGATACACTGAACAGAGGAGACGCCACTCACCTTATGGTCCTCCGCCTCATCCACAGACTCTATTGCCTATTAAGAACACAGTAAAAGTATAGTCACCAACACTAAAATGGAAAACAAAAATTCAAAAGTGTCAGCATTTATTGAAAAATGAAAGAAAGAGGGATAAAAAAAAAACCCAATCAATTTCCCACCTTGAGCCAAGCTTCAGATATGGTTTTCTGGAATCGCACTGCTGACTTGACGCCATCCAATATCAATGTAATACTGTCCTGGCTGCTGCCAGCTGCTGGTGTAGAAGCCAACCTGTTACAAAAGCAGACATATTAGATCACAGAACCTGCTGGCCTACTTCAAAACCCTGTAGATTCCCCCACAACATGTATTGATGTATAGCTGTGAGACAACTAGAATCTCTGTCATCTTACACTGCTGCTCCTTTGTTCTTCAGACGGCTCTGGGATGCTTGCAGCACTGGCGGGAGAACACACTGCTCCAGCTCCAGCTTTTTACGAAGGCTACACACCACCTGCCAACAAGAAAACACCACACTTTTTGACTTCAAAATATAAACAGGTAGTAGAAAAACACCAACTGATAGGTTATAAGTTCTGACCTCATATGCATCAGAGGCTGAGACTGAGTGGAGGATGAACTTGACCACCACAGGTAGGTCTTCCAGTTGCACAGCAGCCAAAGTGGCCATAACTGCTTCACGAACCTGAGATATCAGTCACAAGTTAATTATTTGTGCTTAAGCAGGGGGAAATAAAATACAAGAAAGTTTGATTAAACATGCCTTAATTTGCACACTTAGCAGTGTTCTAAGTCAGCACAGTAACATCCACGACACCTTCAATATTTCATCAAACATGAGTGTAATAGCATGTGAGCTACCTCTGTCAGTAATGAGGAGCTGAGGTTCAGACTAGAGAGGGCATCCAGGATGGGCACAGTCAGCTGAGTGTTCTCCTGGAGTAAAGAGCTACAGAGAATATGATGTAATGAGAGATAATGACGGTATACTCAGCAACTTTGAAACCACAAATAACAGGTAGCTGCAGATCTGTAGTAAAGGTTTACTGTACATACTTGAGCTCCCTGGCTATATCATTGTGCTGGGAGTCCTCCAGTATCTCTGGCAGACTGGTGATGATGTCACGTTGAACCTCCACCGGTGCAACAGACACCAGCTCCATGAGCTTAGCTGCCAACTCCTGCAATTAACAGGACACAGACAGAGGGGCGAAAACAAACAAGCACACCACCGTCAGGAATTTAGCAGTGACTGATATGAAGAAGAAATGTGTAATTACAGAGCTAATGTGACAGATCAGCAAAAAAAAAAAAGACACCTTGAAACTGACATGATTGCGACTACTGTACATGTAACAAAAGCTATCATCACAGAATATGACTACCTTGCTGTCCACAACTCTGTCTAGCCATTTCAGCTGGTTGATTATTATGCGAGGAACACTGAGACCGCCATCGCCAGCACTAGAAGAGACAGAACAAGATAACCTTTAGTAAAATAAGACAGTGGAAAAACTTCTGTAAAAATATGGTTAAACAAACTCATATGAAATACTGACCCGTCCAACATAAATTCAGGGAGTTTCTCAAGCAAGGTGTTAATGATCAAAGTCTGCATGAAAGTGAAAAGCAGATGATTAAAGGATTTGAGATAAAAAAATTTTCATTTTGCACGAAATACATGTATGTTGTATAGAAGAAAGCATCCTTTATGAAAAGGCAATGTAAATAGTGTTTAGCAGAATCTATGAAGACAATCGTACCTGTAGCATTTCAATCCCCAACAGCATGCGGAGCAGACTTTCCTGGAATGAACTGACACAACTACAACACAGAGGAAAACATGTCACTTTGTTAAACAATACCAATTGCTGTCATGAGCTTAGTATGACAAGAGGTCGCCTTTCTTTATAATAGTTACCTGGAATCTCCATCAGGCAATCGTGGAACACATGGGAGGAGGCAATTTCTAAACCTCTCAGGATCCTCAATGTGAGACTCCAATCCGCTGATGAATTCTTGTACAATCTGAGCAATGAAATGGCAATGAAACTCAAGTAACTGAATGACAAATTCATGGGATGGTGCATATACTCACACCAGGATATCGTGGACTCTTCTGTAGTTGTTGCTGTACCCTTTTTTGGAAAACTACTTGGTCGACAGCTAGAGGGGCAAAAGATACAGATGCAAGTGAATAGCTGATTTTATTTACTGGCCCAGTGTGTTTTAAAACTTTGATTGATGACATTTACCAATCTCGTTGGATGTGACACCATGTTTCAAGGTGACACCTGCCCCTCGCAGAAATACGCTAAATACACTTTCATTAGTCTCTTCTGCCACAGATTCCTTCTGCTTCCCACCAGCACCGCGACTCTTCTTTACTTCTATGTAGACAAGAGCATAAAGCCTTCACAAAAACATAGTATCAAGAGGAAATCAACTACACGGCTTCCCATGAAATTAGTTGGAGTGTTGATGTTTCATGAAGGGAATGTGATGGGGGGTGCAAAAATTAGACCATGGACCCCCATCTGATAACATTTTTGCTTTTAGATGTTTTATTACAGAAAGTGTATGAAACCCATGACCAAGATAGTCATACATTCTGTCATTGTGTCACTTATGGATGGAATTATAGTGAAAATAAATTATTCCCTTTTTGCTGAGGACTCCCTGGAACCTATTCAAAGACCCCTGGGGGTCCCTGTACCCCACTTTGAGAACCACTAAATTATGAAACATGCAGTGCTCCTGTCACACTATATGTCATGCTCCTGAAATATCTATTTTGGATTTATACATCCTGCATGGTTAGATTATGGACAACACTTAGACACTGCACTGGCAAAAAATCAAAACAAAAGACTGTTGTGATGTTGTGACATAAAACTTACTAGGGGTCGTAATAGCTGCTCCATCTCCCTTATCCACAGATGAGCGTCGCTTTTTGCGCATCATCTAATAAATTATAAAGGTCTGTTTTAGTTTAATGGAAAGACAAAGCTAGCATCCACAATAACAAACAAGCTAATGTGTTGTTGTCGAGTCACTTCATAATGTTACGTACACAGCAAACATGCAGCAGCTGCTATTAGCTTGTTCAGTAACTCAATAACTACAACATGCCATACTTTATATTTAACAGTCAATGCTATATCGAGGCTCTATTATTTGGCTGTCCAGTTCATTCAGAAGGATAAGAGTGAGACATACTTTTTTATAGTAGAGGAGCCCACAGACGACTTGACTTTCCTCTCAGTCAGCAGTTACAAAACTTAATTTCGCGCCAATGTGTTGCGCACGTCATCAATCGCAGCAAGGGATCCTCTTCATTTAGTTTAGCGAGCTAACAAGGACGGAAGCCAGAAATAAATGCCCTACACGTCTGAGAATAATCGAAGAAATCAAATATGGGGTTTTGTAAGTATCTCTTTTATAAGTGACTGATAAATGGCTTCTCTGTTGTGCTGTTAAAAGAATTGCTTCGTTCAACGTTACAACATGTTTTAGACGGTCTCTAAATTTCTAGCATCACGGTGGCGTGTTTTTTTTTTCACAAACAACTTGCCCGTTGTTGAGCGGGGTTAGGTCTTCTTGGACTTGCCAATAATATAAGTCTTTCCGGGATACGCCGTGTTAGTAAACATGCACAACCCCAGAGTATTGTACCTGCGCAGTCACATCGGAGAGTACATTTGATCAAGATGCGTCACTGCTTTCTGCCTCCGTCTTCGCCTTACTAATGTAGTTTACTGACTAATAACTATTGGCTTACTTACCAACGTCTTGATTTACGACGGTAACGAGCAATTTTATTTTCCAATGAAAACGGGATGTTCTTCCAAACTAACGTGTCGTAGCATAATTTGCAGCAAAATGAATGAAGTGCGCCTGCCATGAAATAAGCAGTTAGCAGTAGGTAACGTTACTGCCGAGATAAACCTGTGTCCCCTCAGTCACTTTCCACATTTAATCTACAGCAGCAATATTTTACAATATCAACTCATGGTATTAGTACATTTGTTGATTTTTAATGTGTTTATTTTACAAGTAAGTTACTTTTTCTATTATTCGTTACTTATTTTTCTCTATATTACTCTGCATGTCTCACTGCATTTTAAATGTACAGAGGCCTATGCCAGCATGAAAAAAATGAAATGGATGAAATAGGTTGCATTTATTGAATTGAAATTCTGAGATGTTAAATTAAGATTTTGCCTTCCTGACTTAAAATTATTAGATTCATACATCCCAATTAGATATTAGGTCAACATTGAATCATATAGCAATTTTCCTAGGGCCTATGAGCCAATATATCAATATATATTGATATTAGCTAATATATATATATATATATATATATATATATATATATATATATATATATATATATATATATATACACCTCAAAAATTCAAAAATCCAGTATCATTCAGGCTATTAGGAATTACTTTCTAATAATCCAGTGGCCTTGAAGGATCCTGGTGGACTGCCACATAAACTGGGCTGATGGCGCCATGAAAAAAAGAGATATCAACACAAGAGAGTGAGCAGTGAGCTGTCCAGCCTCTTGTGGTTCTGTGGCTGTCAACTTACTCATGTCTATCTCCCGGTCTCCCTCCCTCCCTCACCCAATCATATTCAACAACAAAAGTTTGAGTTTGGGGTGGTCTTGAAAATAAAATATAATATAATAAAATACAATATAAAATGATCAACCATGATTTCATCTCAAATGCTGCCATGAATAATAGCCTTTAAGAAATAATCTGTACTGGTTAGTGCAGCTGATATAGGTTTTTTCAACAACACATATAACATGGTTGGCCTGGACATGTGCAGGGTGTCACATGTATTATAACTGTGGGCTGCTTTTGTGTGCTTTTGTTTTCAGATCCTATGCATACATTTTGGATTTAATGTCATTTAATGACAGATTTGCAAGGTGTGAACTGGAACCAGTCTGTGCAGTGTTGGCTACTGGTCTGCAAATATGTTATTACACAAGAATGGACATCTACTTTTCCCCCTCAGCCAGTACAAGCAATAAGTGAAAATAAAATAGTACCTCCACACACCCACTTTTACCACATGACACACCTTCTTGGTAAGGTTTAGACATGAGCAGACATGAGCAGGGTTGGGATTAGGGTTCAGGGTCGGGGGTCTGTAATATATGTCACCAAGCCTGCAGATAGATAGATAAATTACTACTCTGACTTTCAGACCAAACAGTCAAAGCCCCATGCAAATAATTATTTCCACTCCAACTCAGTTGATAATTTTATTTTTACTTAAGTCAAACATTTGAATTAGTATGTCATGGATTTACTGTGAGTATTTTATTTTCATCGTATTTCAGTCATCTTTTTTTCTGGCTTACATTAACTTCCATACTTTGACTAATATGACGGTAGAGTGAAGAGTCCAATCGGGGCGTTCCACAGGTAACGGGGCGTGAATTATCTTATCCAGTTAAATGCAAGCTCTTTGTCCATACCTCAAGTATCGGCTGTAGTAACGGAAGGAGGTACTAATCGTCAATTACTTGCGGCGCTTCCATTGAAAACAAAAGGACTCCTACGACTCTTGAGAAACGGAAATAGGTGGCACAGTAATGGCTGGAACAATTTACGAATTCGAGTCCAAACTCATAACGGGAGAAACGTTTGATTTCTCCTGCCTGAAGGGTAAAGTTGTCCTCATTGAGAATGTCGCGTCTCTCTGAGGTACGACCAGCAGGGATTACACCCAGATGAACGAGCTCCACGAGCGGTACGCCAGCAAGGGGCTCGTGATCCTGGGAGTGCCCTGCAACCAGTTCGGCCATCAGGTAAAAAAAAAAAAAAAAAAAAAAAAAAAAGTTATAGCCACCTGTGTTCTATTATTGATTTTATTTTTTGTATTATGTATTTTCGTGTTTTTATTGCTTTTACTCAACTCCATAGTTTTTAATTGTCCCGATTCATATTGAAACAATTCATGTATTTTGAACTATTGCTTGTTGACAATTTAAAGTCCAGTTTTACATTTTTTAAGTAATGTTGTTACTTTAGGCCTGCTTTTTTACATTTATCTCGTTTCCAAGTTTACTAACACCCACCTTTTTAAATTCAGCCAAGGACAGTAATACAATTAATTTATAATAATTGCTAGGTTAATGGTTATATAAGTAACTACACATTGAAATTTAGGTTCCTTTTTCATGTTGCAATCGTTTCAACATTGTCGTTTATGTAGAGAAGAGGAAATTGCGGCAGGGTTTGAGTGTTACTCTTAACAAATAATGTAAGCTCTCAGGTTGCCGGTGATTTCTTTTATTGCTTAAACGGCCATTATGCGAACAATACACAATAAGTCAGTTAGTAATTTGTTGTTGGTTGTAACAATATAAGTTAGTCATTGATAGGTCACTGAGCTGGATCAGATAATCAGTAAGCTTCTATAAGGAAGTAGGAAGTCAAAGTCGAAAAACGGAGGGGTTCTTCTCGTTTACTAAAGAGTCACATACATACCACGTATCCTTTGACAAAAGATATACATAATCAATGTCAGCACAATGTCGTCGCACAGCCTATAACCCAAATGTTTTTGCATAATGGCTTACTGATCAGATTATTGGTTTGTAAAGCATTAAATTATTTATTAACCATTTACTCCAAGTTTTCTTGACAGCATAAACCTTTTGTCAATATTGGGTTAATGCAAAGTGGAGCTGAAATTGTAATTCTGGCCTGGAGAAAGGCAGACTGTCAACATTTCAACCTTTTTAAGTGGTGCTAGTCACAGGTTGTGACTTTTCTTCTCTGTAACAGTGTCTGATGGTCAATTCCCTCTGAAAACACTGTAATACTGCAGTAATAAATGTCTATAGGATCATAAAGCTGTGGTAGACTCAGTGCATCTTTGTTATATAGTGAGCTGAACTTGACTGTGGTTAATAATTTCACTTTCGATGTTAAGTTTTTATGAAGGTCCTTTTTTAAGATGACTCAAATGCATGTGTCACAAAACTTAATGAAATATCAACTCATGCAGGAGAACTGCAAGAATGAAGAAATCCTCTTGTCTCTGAAGTATGTCCGTCCTGGAAATGGCTTTGAGCCAAAGTTTCAGCTCCTGGAGAAAGTGGATGTGAACGGGAAAAATGCCCATCCCCTGTTTGTGTTCCTGAAGGAATGTCTCCCATTCCCCAGTGATGAGCCAAACACCTTTTTGAACGACCCAAAGTCTCTCATCTGGAGCCCGTTCTGCAGGAACGACGTGGCCTGGAACTTTGAGAAGTTCCTCATTGGATCAGACGGAGTGCCGTTCAAGCGTTACAGCAGGAGGTTCCTCACCAGCGACATCGAGGAAGACATCCAGAAGCTCCTTAACCAGGCAAACTAATCCAAAATGCCATCCAACCATCACACAGTTTCAGTAGATGGTGTGTGACACTTTTCAGGACCACCTGTGCTCTCTTGTACACGATGACTGTGTTCTGTTCTTTTACTAAATGAAGGTATCCTCTGAAACCAAGCTAGTTGTGAGGGGGAAACCTGATGAAATGTAAAAGGCTCAACGTTTCAGCTGCATTGTGTGCATGTAAAGCACAGCTGTGGTTTGATGTTTTAAGTGGACCAATAAATGTATTTTTTTTCCAAAACTTCCCTTGACTCTCTCTGACTGAATATTTAATTTACTTAACCACTAGAACCTACACTTAACTACACATCTTAATCCATTTTGCAACCAGCCAGTGCATGAATGGCATGCCAATAAAGTTGCATCACCTGCAAACGGAAGGGATTTGATTTTGCAAAGCTGTAAAGAATATTTCACAACAACCCTCTGGCATTGGAGTGTTACAGTTTTGCTGTTGGATTTCAGTATAGAAATAAGACAAGCATACTACACATAAAGCATTTTTTTTCTGCATGCAATTAGTCCAAACAAACCACCTTGTTGAGGCTTCCAGTCTTTATTGTACTTTGAATTCAAATATTTTTCAGTTAAAAACAAATACTGTAGATATCGGCAAGATAAATATGAGGACAAGAATTTATACACCTATTTAAAATAGTGTGATTATTTACATCTCTTCGGTTATTTTTGAATTGCTGTCATGATTTAGGGTGGGGGTGGGGGTAGGGAGAGAAAACAAGACTCATTGCATTTGGCAGCTGAATTTTGTTTTCAACTAAGTATCTAAGATTACAGATATGACATAAAGCTTTTCTAGTCATAGGCATAAATGATTAGGTAGTATAATAGTACTCTGAACGACATGATGATGGCAGGACCAACATATCAACATGCTGTTATGCAACAAAGTGCTGAATTTATGCCACAGAACAAGATCTCTTATCTTCTGGTAAATGGAGCCATTCAGTGCTAACTGCCATCTGATCAGAGTATAAGTAAATGTTTTATACTCAGTCATACTCATACAAGACACCTGTTATAACTGTGCTTACTGGGATCATTTTTTGTTGGTAAAGACTATAATGAGATAAATTTAATGGATTTTTTAAAATGCTTTCAACAGAAACTATTTTGCCTTTTTTTTTTTTTACCTAACAGATGAGAAGTGTAGGTACTGTTGTCCTGCCCCCATCGGATGACACATGTAGATTGTTCCTCATGACTAGGAGCAAGTTCAAGTTTCATGAATAAAGCACCACTTTTATACTAGTTTATTTTTCTTCACCCAGTGTGCTTTTGAAGATATCAAATAACATAGCCATTTCAATACAGAGCTGCAATAATGTACAAGACTAATAAGGACAAGCCATTGCAGGTGAGCTAGGGGTCCAATCAGGCAGCAAAATATGCTTAAAAGACACATTAAAATGATCTGGAAGTGTATGACAGACCATAACCCTTAACGCTAAGGCCGAAGCATACATTTCTGTAATGCCTAAATACACCAGAAGCAGGTAGATAATGTATTCATGGAGAATTCAAAGTGCCTCCTTTTTAGTCAGGTTGCAGGAATCAAAAGGCCGCTTTTGCATTGTGATTACAAAAAAAAGGGGGGAGGGAGGGAGTGGGGGACAATGTTAGCAGGGTAAGACTCCTCTCATGAGTTTAGGGTCTGAGAGACAGCAGAGCCCATGCTGTGTGTCGAAGAACAAAAAGTAATGGCTGAACAAGAGTGAGGCCAAAAGATAAAAAAAAAAATAACAGCTTCTGCCACAACTCATGTCAAGACCCGGATGTTAAAACCTTGAATTCAAATCTCTCCCCTCTGTGGTTTAGATTGCAACACAGACCCAGCAGCCCAGGAGCACAACTGCCACGGCTAGCCTGCAGCTGCAAGATCCCCGTCAGTAATGGATCCACGCTACACAAGTGGCATAATGTCACAGGATTCTTTCAATAAGCATGGCATGCATTGTTCTGTGTGCATAATGCACAGTACGAATTCGCATTCACCTCAGCACAGTAAGATTATCAGAGATAAATTGAGGCACGATGCCTATATCCTGCTAATGTCTTAACAGTTGGTACATTTTATTTTAAATACCTTGAAACGCTTTGGTTGAAACAAGATGTGCATTTGGCTTCTTTTTTTTCTTTTTTTTAATATTTCTGACTGTTCTTTGTGGGCAGAAACATTTGTTTATCTACGCATTTGAGGGCACTTCTAACATTCTGTTCATCCAGTGAGAGGATCTATATCCATTTATATTCCTCTTAGTTCCCGACTAGTAAACTATGTTCAGAAATCAGTAGGCCACCTGCTGCAGGGAGAAAGTCTCTCAGGTCGCTCTTCTGACAAGGCTGTTGGCTCTAGTTGACAACATACGAGACAAAAATCAAATAAAATACGGGGGAGGGTGGGGTTAATAATGTTAAAGTCTGTGGAGTCCTCTGTCACTAAAGTAGCTTTGTGTGTGCATCCGAGTGTCTCTATTTGCCGTATGCGTTTCAATGCGTGTCCCTTGCGTCGGGGCTCCTCAGTTTGTGTCCATGTGGTCATCGGCTGCCTCGGGGGCTCCTCCCAGCGAGGCCGAAGGCTGAGGTTTGGAGGGGGCTTCCTCATCTCTGCGTTGATAGAACAGCACGTAGGCTGCTTTAGTCTGCAAGGAGAGGGTAAGGATAGGGTTACTCAACAAAAACAGGGAAACTCAACACCAAGGACAGAGAGCCAAAAAGGCAAGAGGATCTTATCAGACATCATTCATCAGATTAAAAAAAAATGAACACGGGGACCAAACAAATACCGTGTCTCCGAGGGTTTTCAACTACAAGATACGTAGATTTATGAACACTGAAGAATGAAAGCTCACCACAATCTGGTCCTCCGAGGCAGACGAAACACTGCTGTCATCAAAGTAATACCACTTTCCGTCCACTTTATTCTTGCCATAAGCCGTGTCTGTCAGACAGAAGGAAGCCGAGTGTGAACAAACAGATATTCAGGCCATTTGTTTACCCATGAAGAGATAAAAATCTTGTCAGACTAGTTCACTATGAATGAACAAAGCAACTACAAAAAAAAAAAAAACTGACTCAAATCCACAAAGAACAGTTGGCACATTAAAATTTAACCCACTACAGTGTCCATGGAGACAGTAGCCATTCAGCATTCACCATCTGTTGACTCATTGTGTTTAAAGACTAAACAAACTTTAATGTTAACAGAACCTTTTATCAGCTGTTTATGTGGCATTAAAGCTTGTGCTTTCCATTCGAGAAGAAAATAAAGTGTTAGAGGGAAAAAATGAACAGTGACTTACAGTGACCTCCTCCCATTCCTCCATAGTGGTTTGACACGGCAATGAGGTCATATATGTAGGGACCGGCCTTCGGGTCGCACACAAACTCGGACATGTTCAGATCCCTGACAAATAAAAAATACCATCAGTTGCAGCAAACAAACTGGCCAGCACAATGGAAACTTACAATCGCCAAGAAAAAAAATCCCTAAGTGTCACACTTAAAATGATGAGTTTATGTTAAAGCCAATCTGAGTAAGCATGAGTCAGTCTTTTTTTTTAAAGCAGGATTTAATTAACACTTCTTGGTTTCCAGATGATCAAGTTCCTCAACAGAGGTCACACACAGTTTGAAGGAGGAGACTGGTAGCTGTTGGGCCACAATCTTTAAGCTGCTTCTCCATTTCAAAACGAATAGTAAAATTTGCATAATGCCAGCTGCAAAAAAGTGTTACTGGCTCATACAGAGTTCAAAAGCTGCTTTATTTAGCTGCTTGAATTACACAACCAAAACAGACAGGGACACAGGTCTTACTGTTCTTTGGAATATGATACCAGTTATCTCAGGCACAAATCTTTTTTTTTTTTTTCGAAAGTGCAACGATATTTCCTCATTCAGACCTCTAGTCAATTAGTTCTGTGAGTTTCAAACTGCAGCTCCCTCTAGTGTAAAAGTCCTACTGATACCACAGCTTCTCACAGTTCTTTTGCAACCATATCCACCTAACAAATATCATTCTAAGGACGGTCTCGACAGAATATAGTTTTTCATTGTTTTAATACAGAATAAAATGTGTGATCACAATTTCCATGTAAAACATGAAAAATATTCTAGCAAACTGCCATACATGTTTCAGATATTTTAGTAAGTAATAAAAACAGTAACAAAGTGCTGTCATAATTCCAAGAACAGATAATATATGAATTTTAGGATTAATTAAACTACCCTCATCATACCCACTGTTCACCCTCACAGATGTTTTTAATTATTTTGCCTCATGAGACCTCTTCTCAGGACTGTGTGGGACTGTACAAACAAAAGTTGACTGACTGATCTCACACATTCTCTTGATGTTGAACTTGTTTTTCCCTCACAACTGTCCTTAAACTCCTTGACTATACATTTTCAATGAGAAATCCTGCCTGCATACCTGATGGGAAAGTCCACCACTGTGTCCAGTTTGTCCCTCCAGCATCGGTTGTAGGAGAAACGCTTTAGGTGAACTACCAGAATGCGAGGCAGCGACCACAAGTCAAACTTTTTTGTAGCCTGTTGGTGTTTCTTACATGTGGGACAATACCTGCATGAAAAAAATGTGGGTTTATATGACAATAGTGGGGAGAAAAAAAAAGAATTTGACACTTAAGTTTGGCTGAAGTTGTGAAGCGTTACCATGGATCGTGTTCTCCAAGTGTCTCCATGGTTGTGAAGAGCTCGATGCATTCCCTCAGAGCAACAGTGGCTTTCTTTTTTTGGGGCTGGAGCATGCTCTCATGCTTCTCATAGGCCTAAATAAAAAATATTTACACAAAGATAAACAGACTGTTTGCACATCCTGTCACAGGACTGTCTGATGAATAAAAATCTACTGACCTCTGCTTCTTGTTCATCATAACACAGTTTCTTTGACTCTGTGTCCCAGTCGATCGCCACTGTGGAATGTGCTGCAGAGAGAAGAAATGGAAGAGGTTGCGTTAACACAAAGTTGCTTTGAAAAATAAAAACTATAAATTCAATTTTAAGTTTAAAAAGAACACTGACGATTGAGTTTCAGGACATTTCCATCACAAGGCAGCGGGCTGATATTGGCTGTTCCATAAGAGTTGACTATGCTGAAAGTGAAGAGCTTGA
This sequence comes from Euthynnus affinis, assembly GCA_029490765.1. NCBI lineage: Eukaryota > Metazoa > Chordata > Actinopteri > Scombriformes > Scombridae > Euthynnus > Euthynnus affinis. The sequence continues at coordinate 16,251,014 of CM055840.1, read as the reverse complement.
CTGGTGTAGAGCATAGCTTGGCCGCGTCTCCTTTAGACCCATTTTCCAAGTCAGATGTCTCCTCTTCCTCCTCTTCAGAGTGACCATTCTCTGGCTCTGGACTAACTTGATGGTCCATCGCCTCTTCTTCACCTGAACATACAGACAATCATGAAATCTCTTCACAAATATGTTTTTGTGTGGCTACATTTTAAAAAAAGGTGTTCGTGGTTAACATCAGAATAAAAAAAAAAATGTTTTGTAGGGACCTCCCTGTGATAACATTAGCCGCTTACCATCATATAGCCCATTAGTTTCATTGCAGGTCCCTGAGTGGTTGCTGCCGTTACTGGAGCTGGCGCTGCAGGAAGCCCCGTCCGACAAGGGGCTGCCGCAGCCACCCAGGCTGGATGATGTGGAACATTCAGGAGCTTGGCTGCAGCTGGCAAAAGTGGCTGAGGCTGACGCTCTGCTTTCACTATTGGGATTCTGTGAGTGTTTTACATACCGTCTGAAACAGGGAACAGAGGAGACAAATTTAAAAAGCAAATAACCTCAGAACTCACTCGTCCATTATGAGTGGCTTCAGTTACACTACACTAGCAATTTCAATGTGATTTCTTTACAATGTGATTTTCTTTTTTTTTTGCCATCATACCACTGCATGTTGTGTACATGCAGTGGTGAAAAACTGCAATAACACATCTCCTACTACTACATTCATTTAAATCTCCCCCCTCAGTGTCTTCACACTGGTTGTAAACATGTAGTTACTACACTGTCATGCAGTTTTGGTTCTTGCTATTCATACGATATGTTCTCACCCAATCCTCTCTATGATCTTGTCATAAAGAACGTCTGCTACGAGGTTTTGTCTGGGCACATTGATGAGTAAAGGCTGGCCAAACAGCATGGTGCTTGTGGAGCTTCCGGCATGTTTGGAGTGTCGCTCCCTGAAATATACAGGCAGGTTCATCCTCTCACTGTCCTCTTCCTGTACCTCATACCTGCAGAGAGCATCAACACAAACACATGTACTGTATAAAAGCAGCAGCCACAGTGACTAACATGAGACAACTCATTTTTTTTGGTCAACAACAAAGCTTACACAAAGATGTCGTCTTTTTCCATGATTTGGTTGAGGCCGTCGTCCCGTCTATAAATTTTATGGAACCTGTGATTGTAAACGTCAGCAACCACCATCTAAAAAGACAGAAACAAGAAATAAAGTGAGCAGATATTACTTCCATTTCAACCTAAAACACAAACAATAAAGTTGAATGTATGCAGTACACTTGACTTTGTTCTACTAGTATAAAAACATGGCTAACATTTTCTGGAGGGATTCCACAGAGTCTGGACAAGGCGCTGCACAGGTCTGTCACTGTACCCAGTTTGGGGACCACCACTCGATACTGTCAAACAACAAGAAAAATGCAACATTAAGATCTTGGTCAGTTTGTTAAATGCAACACAAAGACAGCCGTTTGGTTTGGAGGGCTGGCAAGAGTTAGTATAAGTTCAGTGTAGGTTTAAGTCTAGAAGAATAATCCTGGAGCTGATTTCTGTCTCACCTGTGTGGGTCTGGACTGAGGGTCTGATCGCACCAGGAAAACTTCCATGGTACGATCCTTCTTCATGGGCAGAGGCAGTGTGAGGTAGCAGAACGGGTCAAAGGTTACAGACACCTTGGAGCACTCTGGGCACACTAAAGTTGACTTGAAGAGGCCATGGAAAATATCAACTATAATGGAGTCATTGCGCAAGCGATGGTTCGTCCAGGCTTCCTTGGCAACAATCTACAATTCGACAACCAATGAGAAAAAAAAAACATGCCATTTAAACAACCTTCATCATAAATGTGTCTGTTATATATGGTTTATATACACACTTTATATTTCTTAAACAATTCTTCTATACTTTTTGCTATGCTATGTCTAATAGAACATAAAATAGGTTTCAGTTTCACTTTGAATGCCGCTTTTATTTATCTTTTTGAGATATACAATGCCTCTGAAAAACTATACCATTAAAGACCACTATTTGAAATCCATAATCATTTCTATTTTTGTACTATACCTCATCCGGACGGCCCTCTGCATCCCTCAGGGCCAGATAAGGCTTCTTCTTGACACGGTTCAGATCTTCATGGAGCCCATCCAGCAGGAAGGCCAACAGCTCTTGGGAGTCTTGCTGCTGGTAGCCTGAAAACTGGGGAGCAAAGCGTCCAACCTGGGTCTGGAGATAAAAACATAGGCGTTATAAACGTCATCTGCAGTTTGAAGATTATGACTGGAACCCAACATGAGGTTGTTGGACACAACTCACTTTAAAGGTGCGTGGGGCCACATAGCTGCTGCGGCTCAGCCACATTTGCTTTACTAGATCAGCGTAAGCCTCGGCAATTTCGCCCCTCATTCCTAGTGGATTCTCTCGGTTAATCTCTACCTCATACTGGTCATTGAGGAAGTATTCTGTGAGCGGAGATGCATTGCTCAGGCACTGGAAGAAGAAGGGACAAAAGTGGATTGTGTGAACATAATACCCAAAAACATGCTAGGACTTTGAACACATTTCTCCTTTTCTCTTCATCTCAACTGTTAGGCACAAGTTATGGCTAAAATATTCATTTTTACCTGGAGGGCAGAGTTCATGAAGCACGTGTTGCCCAAATTACTAAGACCACACAGGCCAGGCTGCGACTGTGACTCTCTGTAGTTGTAGGAGGAGCTGTATGAATTGTAGCCCCCAAATCTGTTGGAAAAGCAGATCTATTACTATTACTTCAATATCAAGAGTGACAAATAAGAATACAACTTCAAGAGAACAAGTTCGTCAGTTATCATGCATACCTCTGTGAACTGTCAACAACTGATATCAGCTAGGCTACTGGCACAAAACCAAACTGGCACACTAAGCTGTATAAATCCTGAAGAAATATATTACCCCAGATGCCCTGGGCAGTTAATGCAACATGTTAAGTAACGTGTTTGCTTTTGTGTATTTAAATGAGTTGTCAAATTCAGTCAATTTTGCCTTATTTTATTTCATGTCTTGTCTAATATTCAATTGTGTCTCCAGCAGGCACGCACAGCGGTATTCAGCAGTAAACTAATCATGGTACTCTTCTACTTAGACTCCAGTTAAAAGTGACTGAAAATATTACTGCTACTTGAAGTTTTTAAGATTTAAGGCAACAAAAGAACATCAAAGCCTTCTGGATACAGTGCAGTCATTTCACCAAGTCTGTATTGAATTCAGATGTCTGCAATTAAATCTTATTTCCTTTTAGAATTTAATGTCCTGTGTCTGGATACACTAATAGTCTGACCTTATGTAGAGGATGCATGTGAGCACTATTTCTCCCCCCTATTTATTTCTATTATGTCCTAGAACACTGTACAAACTCTTGGAGTCTTGGGAGACCTAACAACTGGAAACTACAAGAGCTAAGTACACAAGTAGATTAAGTTAGGGTAACTGCTGGTTGTTGTTATGGGTTTGGAACAAACCCATGTGGTCACGGCTGAAAAGGACTACCAAAGAATTTCAGTCCTGCCACATAAACCATACAGTAAATGCCCAAGAGAGATAAAGGACAGTTCTTCAAAAAGGGGATATATCAGAAACAAACTCTTGCCTGTTGCTAGAGGACGTGCTGTTGTTAAGTGCGTAGCCAGGGCTACAGCTGCTGTCTCCATTGGTTACTGTTGAGGAGATACTGGCTGATGAGTTGGAGGACAGTTTTGGGGAGGTAGTGAAATTCCTGGATGGGGTTGTACTAGATCTGGTGAGGAAGAGCAAAAATATGTTTCAGAGAAGCACATTTCTACAGATTACCTCTAATATTCAATGCTGTGTAAACTTGGATCCATGTCTCTCCAAATAGTCTAAAAACTTCAACAAGGATACAACTGATCTCCTTTTCCTGAAAAACAACAACAACAAGGTATTTCCTTACTTGGGATGAGAGGCTTGTCTGGGCCACGTGCCATCCTCATTCTTGCGCTCAATCACAAGCACCTGTGGGAAAACAAGCTGAATGAAAGCCAAGCAGGCACAACTGACCTTCATGTCAGAGCTATCATGTCCCAGGCTTGAATTTAATGCTGTACGTGCGCCAGATGCTGCCAAGCTTTAGCAGCTGCAAGTAGGTCTATCACCAGCACATAACTCTATGTGTAATTAGAATTGAAAGAAATAGTCAAAAACAGATTAAGAACATGTGTGAAGTCTAAATCAATGCTCAGTGTATACGAGACACAAAATATTAGTAATCCCTTACAATATCATCCAATACAACACCTTTGCAAAAATCCAAAATTACCATACAGCTGGCAATATTATTATAAGCTTAACAATATATATTTCACTGCTATTATATTGTACTGTATTGAGTGAGTTCCAGTACATCACAGAGGTGTGGTGTTCTTCTTTAATAGAAATGAGGAAGAGAGTCTGTGATCTGAAGGTTATTTGAATAATACAGCTCAACGTTACCTGCCCCTGGAAGAGACCTGCATCCTGTACAGTGCTGTCTGGCTTGTTCAGCTGCTCATAGGTGTTGCTCATGTATTTGTTCCAGAGCCTTGTCTCCTTCTCTGATGGGATATTGAACAGTGTCCTCATCTCTTTCTCTATAGTATCTGGGGAAAAAAAAGGGGGGGGTGCACTTCATAAATAAAAATGGATAGCAGTGTAATTTTTCTGTGTGTCTATTAAGCCGGTCATCAGGTTATTAACATGCTGAATCCATGTAGATTCTAGTAAATCCTCACCTATAGTATCAGCTTTACTGAAATGACGTGTGATTACATTTTCCATGTTGTCATTCTCACACAAGTTCAGCTCCAGCAGATAGACCTCCACCTTACAGTGCTTGACAAACATGCCATGTTCGACAACCTAGACAAAAATAAATATATCAATAAATGATCTAGGAGTCCAGTACATAAGTGAATGGTTAAACAACAACAAAACATTCAACAGCTTTACCTTTCTGACAATGGGTCTCTGGCCGTCAAGGCAGCCGTACCAACTGACAAGCTTATTCCAGGCTTCAGTGGGAACAAGGACATAGTCCAGCTCATCAATAAGGTGCTCTTTCAAGGCTTGAGTCTCCTGGTCTTTAAAAGGGAAAAAAAATGATTACAGGCTGAGAATAAAAAGCTTCTTCCAACTTTGTGTTAGATTTATATTTTTCTCGAGAGTAATAGAAACTAACATACAATAAATGTTTCTTTCAAAATGTCAGTTTTACCTGAGAACAGCCCAGAGTTATCAATTGGTCCTGGATAGAGGCTACGTTCTCCAACATTGTACATATCCCAGCTGTCGAACCCCACATACTTCTTCCACTGTTTGAACCAGCGGCTGTCAATCAGATACCTGTATATATATATATTTTTTAAAAAATGGTTGTAATAGTGTATGGAAAACATAACCCTCTTTGATAGTGACATTTTATAGTTTCTCTTGAGCTCTGAACGCTAACTTTTCATAAAGCATTTTTGGTAATCTGATGTGGATATCAAGCAAGGACAGAAAAGGGTCAAGAGATGATAAAATACACAGGGTTTGGTTAGACACTGCATTTAGCCTTATGACAACTTAGCACATTATGTAACACCAAACTGCCTTGGTGTCTGCAGATATAGTAACAGCAAGCTAGTTTAAACTTAATCTCATCCCAAACGAGAATCTCCTTTACTTAATAGGCTTGTTAACAAGAATCCACATAGTAAGATGGCAGTTCATGATCATGAAAGTGAAAATGAAGGTGTCTCAGACAAAGTAAGGTGTATGATGTTTGCCCTTTAAACCTGAAGCTAATTCCCTGAATTTATATGACCGTGTTCTGTACTTATAGAAAACAATACATTTCAGCTTGAAAACAATTTCATGAAGAGACAATGGTTCGTTTGTTATCTACAGTATCATGAAACATTATCTACAGCAAGGATTTGTCTCATCTCAACATCTAAATGTTTGCTGGGAAGCTGACATAATACATGTAGCCTGCTCTTCCCTTGTTGCTCATTTCCTCTTAAGACACAAGCCAACAAAATTGTCCCTGCTCATCTGACATTTCGTAACTGACTTAATATTTGGCTGAGGTGGGGCTTCTTTAATAATTCGGTTGCATTTATGTCCAGGCCTGGGTGGTCTTTTAACATCTGAAACAATGTTAGCTAACACAAGTAGCTGGCCAGGTTAAGAAGCTTGTCAGGAAACTTCAACTGGCATGTCTCTGCAAGCTGGTAACGACATCACATAATGTTCTTGTCAACAGGCCCATTTCCTGATCACAGCTGATCCAGAAAGGAACCGGTTTGACTGAACCATCTGAAGCCGGGGCCTATTTTAACAACCGACTAACGTTAGCAACCGCCAGCTAGCGTTAGCTTGTTAACGTTTAAATACCGTATAAATGAGCCGCCTAGCTCGTTTGATTGATTGTTTACGACTACCGCCAATAGCGGTTACTACAAGCACTACTTTTAAAAGAAATTATAAACCCAGGCTGTTTAGCAGCTAGCGTGCTAACTTTTTAAGCATTAACTGGCTAAAAAGATCAGTGCTAGCTCAGCAGCTTTGGATTTCAGAATTGCTTTAGCATGTTAGCATTTCCTGTTTCTTTCTAGCTAGCGTTAGCTAGCTGAAATGTTGCCGATTCTTACCATTCGTCGCCCTTTCTTAGAGTTGTTTTCAAAAGTGACCCAATAGTCTGTTTTTGACTTTCGGTTGAAGGGGTTGGCATTTGTGCGGCTACCGGCTCCGAGTCAGAGTCCGCCGCGCCACCCGACTCGGGTCCGCCTCCCTCGGCCATCATGCAGCGAGTGTGCCGCCGGTATCGTGAACGCGCGGATGGAAGAGGAGCGGTTGGGCGAGGGAGACGCTCTTCCTCTACGGTCAGTGCAGTTGAGAAGAGATGTGCTGTTGCTCTCCAGTGTCTGTTCTGTCATCACGTCTACCAAACCGGCTAGTCACAGGACAGCCAGATGGTAAATATCAAATCCGCAAAGTGCTATCCGTAACCAACAATGTACCAAAAGGGTTTTTAAATAGACCCATGTTCTGCTGTGAGTTTCTCCTAGGGTATCATTAAAATCAGCACTAAATGACACTGTATGATAGCTAAGGGCTGACTAAAATATTGGTAATTACTGGTTTGCAAAAACGAACCATGTGTTTGGGTGAACTGCAACAAATCAATACAGGTATTTAGTCAAAACAGGCTTTATTCTGTACAAAACACAGGAGAATTACAATACAAAATGAACCGTCTAAATACTTCAAAAACACAACATTTCAATCACAAAAACATATTCTCTGCCAACACCTTATCAGTTCTGGATCTACCTCCAACTTCAGGCAGCTGACATTAAGATGATCTATCTATGATCTAACAAAGGAGTGTTAAAGATTGTTAAATTATAATTAGATTAACATCATTCAGTCCTGTAAAATGGTATTTAATCCTATTATTTAAACATGATGGTACATGTGAAAATGAGTACAGCAATGCTAGCTGTGCATGACCTAAGAAAAAATACACACTAGGTAGTTCATATTCTATTACCTAATGGCATTATGATGGCATACAGTTGCAAGCTAATAATAATGCATTTCAGTAAGCAAAAAGCCACTTAATTTCTCCCAGACAGGAATGGAAAGGTAATACATGTGACAAGAACCTCAAATAAGGGAATGTAAACTTTGCATAACATGAAGGGATTTGTCCCATCTCTGTGTTTTTAACCAAAAACAAATCCCTGCAATGACCAAAAATTCAAAGTGAAGGCTCCCAGTAGAAATGACCAGGCTGTCAGAAGATACCACTTGGTAGTTCCTTGCTAAACATGCCATCAAAGTCCAGCTCCCTGCTCATCAGCTCTTCCTCTACGCTCTCCAGCGCCCACTGATGGTCAGTCAGTTCCAATGCCTCCCACTCAGCCTGAAATAAAAGGACAAACATCACATTAATAAACAAGCAAAACCCAACCTCGTTACTAACCTTGCTGACGCTATATGTACCTTGAAAGCTTTATTTGTATCTGCGGGCATGGCCATGGCCGCACCACTCATCTGCTCCTGCATGATCCTCGACTGATCTGCACCTGTGGGGGAATGCGTCACATAACAAACACAATCAGCATCTTGGAATGTAAAGATAATTATCTGAATGCAAGCTATAGCATGAGGTTCACCAAAGTTGCATGCTTTTCATTTATCTGCTGTTAAAATGTAAAACCAAAACACCCAGATTGTGTGAATTAGAGATTACAGTATACTTGTTCATAGTTAGCAATATTATTAACAACTTAAACAAAAGGGATTCTAGTACTGCTGATCCCACTTAGAATCAACAAATCTCTATGCAGTTCTATGCAGCTTTTGGTTCATATAGTTGAGCCTTAAACGCTCTTACAGACCAGGCTTAAAGTTATGCGCTTGTTACCGAACAACCGGTGGTTCGGACCAGTCAGCGTCCTGTGAGGATTCTCGCATGATTTCGCAAATCCGGCTGCCTCCCAAGGTAAGGCAGTGATAGACAGATGATTCATCCAATCACCTGCCAAGTATTTTTTGAAAGTGCCTGCCCTTTCCCAAATAGTTTCCAAAGACGACTTCTCAGATGGTTCTATGTGACAAACCATCTGGCGCTTCAGGTTACCAACACACAAGAGTATGCCAAGAGTTCCTTGGCAAGTGGACGCTTAAATTTTATGGTTCTGTTGCTATGAATATGTTTGCAGTCTTTTTATCCCCTTAGTGATTAAATTCTGTTTATGTAACTTTCAGTTTGTTTGCTCGTGTAACAGGTGCAGACATTTTTTCGTTTTATTATCAAACTGTACATTCCAATAAGCAAAAAAAAAAATTGAAATAAACAAAAATTACCATTATCTTGGCCTAGGATTAATGAGTACATGCTCCGTAGTCCAAACACATTCAGAAAATACCATGACGCTGAGCTCACCCTTGAGGTTGAATACAAACAGAAACAAACAGGAGGACAAATAACAAAAAGGTTACACGTTATCTTCAGCATTTTGACATCAGTAATGAATTAACATAGTATATTTGCAATGGTTCTTGTTTTATTAGATTACCAGGAAGCATCCAATGAAAGCAGCTCTATTCCTTGCTGCAGCATGGGCTTGAAGCGCAGAGTGAGAGGGAAGGGAACCTTAGCTGTGTGAAATAGAGTACAGAAAGAACTCAGCGGAGAATTTCCACGTAAACAATTTAAACAAACAAACTAAAGGCCATTTTTGTGCATGTCACATAATTCAAGATCCTTAATGAGTGAGATTGTTACTTGTTACAAATCCTGAAAAGGTCCAGTTTATCCAGCCTCCAATGAGGATCATGGGAAGCACATTGGTGACATTTCCTTTCATCATGTCTGTCAGCATGCTGGGATCTGTGAAAAGATATAGTAAGCAAATATAATGAATTTGTCTTTTGTATTTGTTTTATTACAGTTAATAACTGTGCAGTGAGTTTGCTGCACAAAAAATGTTCAATTACATTAGCAATTCTTTTTGTAATACACTTTTAACTGTTCAGTGTATGCATTTTTTATAGCCAGTGTTTGCCTATTTATATTGAATTGTTTTTCTTTTTAAATTTAGACAAGCTTATATATACATGATCACTGTGGATTATAACACAAGAGGTTGCATAATCACATTCTGTATATTGGTAAATACTTCAAAAAGGTTACCGGTCATTGGGGAGGGTGGAACAACCTTTCTTTTGGTCTTCTTGAAAAATCCATCTTCTTGATTATTGAAGTAGAACTTCCGCATCAAAAATGACTAAAACACAAGAGAGAATTTCAGTTGTATTTGCCACAAATAAATGCCAAGACTAGAGGTTTAACATGTGCACATGAAACAACATAGACTAAATTGCCTACCTGTTTGGGAATGTATTTTCCATTTTCTCTGAGAATTCTGCTTCGAATAAGAACCTGGCTGGAATGGGAGACTTATTCATTCATCAGAACAAAGGGCAGTGGGCTGATGATATAGCTCATTTGGGATTTTTGTTTTGTATTGTTTCATTTGTTTGCTGTGTTTCTTTTCTTTTTCTATATAATTCTGTATATACTTTATATATGTATTACTGGGGAAATGCATGTTTTGTAAAATAGTGATGTCTTGTACTCCCATGTGGGATGGGCCAAATGTTTGACAGGACACAGAAACATAAAACTCAACATTCATCACATCACAATTAGAGACTACTTACCTGTCAGAAACCTGTTCTAACGTCAACTTCTTGTCACTTTGAAGAAGGATGGAGACATAATGCCGAATCACCCCGACAAAAAAGGTGATGAAGACAATGGGCAACACCACCCATAGTCGAATATTAGAGTCCAGCAGAAGCTCCGGCTCAGCCATAAGCCTGGTAGCTTGGCTGCAGAATCAAAGACACACCGTCAGAAAAAGACTATCAGCAGGCAAGTTTAACACAACTTCAGTTTGTCCCCAATACTGAGATAACATGCTGATTAACCTGAGACTTGCTTATTTATAATTGCTTGGTAAATGACCAAAACGCTGTAAGAGCTAATTAACGTTACAGAGGGATGAGCTGTCAGTGCATTTAGCTAGCAAGCATCGATAGTAGCATAGGTATCAAGCTAGCTAACCAGCGTGAAACAACCCATTTAAGTTCAACGATACGAAGTTGAAACGATCTATTTTTTCATAGGCAAGAATAAACGACGTGCGAAAACTGCTACAGATAAACACAGGTGACGCTAGTGTTGCGCTAATGTTAACGTTAGCCAGCTGGCTACCTTCCTTCCTGATCCCTGGGTCGCAGTTGTGTTGAAGCAGGCGTCTCACCGCAGCGACCACAACTTGCAAATGTTTTCTTTTTCTCAGCTGCGAGAGACTCCAATCATGCGCTATGTGAGGTAGTTAAATAAATTAAACAATATTTAACAATTCACATCCAGTGCCGCGGCCATTGCGTTGTGGTGGCTGAATCCAGGGATGATGAGAGCAGATTTCTGCTTCTGCAGCTCATCCACATCTCACTCATCGGGACTGCAGCGCCACCCCGCGGTGATGGAGGAAGTGTCTGCCCGGGCCAGCAAGTGTCTGTGGGAAGATTCGATGAGCAAATGTACTCACAAGGTCTTGTACATTTATTTTATTACAGATAATAACAATTGTGCAGTGAGTTTTCTGCACAAAAAAATCTAATACAGACTTTTAGATGTTGCGTATATGCATTTTTATGGTCAGTGTTTGAAGAAAAGAACCCCTGCAGTGACATGATGATATCTACACAAAGAAAAGACTCCTGGTCCTGCCAGTTATGTCCCAAGTGTGGCAGGATGTTTGCTTTATGGCAGTGCCAGGGGCGAACAGCATAGACTTAATATTATAGGCAGGCAATTACTCCTCCGGGGCAACTAAAGACATGAAAAATCTGTTTTCAGTTGTTTCTGAATTTTAGATGAAGTGAAAGCTTGTTTGAAATTAATACCATTGTGTAGGATTCAGAGCACTTGTATTATAGTTTCATTTATATCCATGTATGAATAATTGAAGGCAATAAAGAGCAGGGATGGTGGATATTAACAATGCAGAGGCTGAAGGGTTATGCCATACTGAAACAACATAGAAACATGTCTATTTTAGAAATGGAAGAACAATGGCCTATCACTAATATGACCAGATTTAAGAAAAGTGATACATTTCTTTCTAAAAGAATGAGAATTTATTTATATAGCTTTATATGCCAAGGATGCGATGGATTTGACTCTGGTTTCCAGTGTCTGTCAATGTACTTACAGTAACACACAGTGCCAAGAACAATGTACAGGAACATAGACATAAACATAAAACTACAACAAGGATCACAAAGCTAAAAAGAGTTAAGAAAATATAAATATAGACTTATTATGTACAGGCAAGTAGGTGAAAAATAGATTAATATATAGTAATTAAGCAACAAATGGACAACAATGCACAATGTTGATATACAGGTCAAACTACTGTAAACTGAGAAAGTGCTGGAATAAATACTGTAATATATGTACACACAGTAGATGTACAGTACATGTATGCCCATATACTCATCAATGTTCATTACGCTGTTTAGTTTCACATTTGACAGTAATAGATAATGTGTGCATGATATCGCACACTTGTATATTAAATGGTAATGTAAATCATTTTTAAGCACAGTATATGTTCTGAGTATTAAACGCGTTATTTCACAGGGATACAGATTTATTGCATATGGATACCACAGCCACAATAGAGGATAAGACATTAAGTTGTCAATTAAAGTAAATAATTTTATCCTTCATTATTATATTCCTGCTAGAGTACTCATTTATTTGTTTTGTTTGTTTGTTTGTTTGTTTGTTTGTTTGGTTTATTTGTCCACTGTGTTGGATTTTGTTTTTAGCCAGACTACTAAAACCTCCTCTCATTGTCAGTCACTCTGATCAGTAAGTGGCAGTAGCTATCCGTAGATAATACTGTGTAACAATTTTTCTTCCTGGGTACTGTTATTTCCTAATTTCTTATGCTTAATATAGAAAATGGCTATTATTCCCTTTAGGCTTTGCTTTTGTGACCTGGACCATGATAGTTTGAAATGTATCTGTAGGCCTATCCAATGGGAGAGTGGACGAATTTGCATGTTTTCATTCACATAATGTTAGAAAAACAACATATGAATCAAAATTCACATACATTTATACTAAAGTTAAGACAAAAGATTTAGAAGTGAATAGTTTTTCAAGATTTACGATTTAGATTTTATTTTAATCAGCCCTCAAATATAGTCTCCCATCATCATATCCAGTGACTCATATGTTGTTTCTTTTTTTACTTTATGAAAATGTGCAAATTCAGCAATTTTCCCATTGTACATTTCGAAATATCACTGACCTGGTCACAAAAGCAAAGTTAGAAGCCATTTTACTAGGAACTAGTAACAACTAGGAAACAACACTTACTACCCAGCAACAAAATGCAAGTAAAGATTTGTTACACAGTGCTATCATAGATGAAGTTTCTTCTTCTGCTGATGACATATCCCGACATAGACACAGACCGTTTTGCCATTCAAAAAAAAGCGAGGGGTCACACTTTTCAATATAATACACTCCACTAAACCACCACCACCCACTACGACCTCAGTAATAGACATGAAATCAGTAGTAATGTAGATTTATCACCTTTTTGACACCAGTCCAGTAGGTGGCATTAATGTTCCCGTAAGAAACCGCCAATAAATCTACAGAAGAAGAAGCAGCTCCATCCAGGACGAGCTGGAAAAAATTGCCCAGAATATCAGATTCAACGAGCTGTTTTAACACGTTTCGTTAACACCGAACGACACGGGACCGTATTTCTTCGTTCGGCTAACGTAAGCTAAATATTTACCGTTACACTAACTGATCCATACGACATCCATCAAACGTTAAAGCTAAAGCCAGCCGCACATATCTCCAGTGGCCTTGTATACCCCCGTGTTAACAAAGGCCCAGGGCTTGTTTTAGCCAGGATGTCGCTGAACAATCTGCAATTAGAACTTAACGTTAACTTATCGATCGGTGCATCAGTTATGTTAACGTAAAGTTTATAGCTAAAGTTAACCATCTGAAGCAGTATTAGGTTTCTGCCAGCTGTTTCAAAGCAGGCCTGAGCTGAATATAACGTCACTAAAGAAATAATGTCAGCCTTTTTGAGAAAAATACAGTCAATGCATCATTGTAGTGATGGAGAAACGAAGCTTTCTGAAGCAGTGAGTCAAATATGAAACAATTGCATGAAAATGTTTCACAGTTTCGAAGCATTTGATACAGTCAAAATTGTGACATCTACTGGACAACTATTGGTATTACACTTGTATGGTTGAGTAATTTGACAGCGAGATGAAACAGTCGGATTATAAGTGGCTTTATTACTTTCATTGTTATTATTTTGTTCATTACAGTCTATATAATTAAAATGGATCACTTTTAAATGGAGTCTACAACTGAAAACACTTAGGGATCATAATGAAATAAAGGTAACATATCAGCTTTGTCTTTTGTTACCGTGTTGACATGGTAACAGGACATAGGTTAAAAGTAATAATAATAGTAACAACTTAACAGAAAAGGTGGCCAATAAAATCAGATTTCTTAAAAAAAAATACATTTTGAATAAAATAAAAAATGAATTTTGGAGCATAGTAAGTGTATACACACATTTCCTGTTTACAAGTTGGAGAGACTCGAAATACTTTTTAAATTCAATCATGAAAAGTTCAAACAAAGGGCAGGATCCTTGGCTTCCAGCTTAGTTGAATGGTTGCTTTGTGTGTCAAAGTAATCTTCAATGTTTTGTTTTGTTTTTTTCAGAATCCTGATGTGTACTGACATTCATACAACAGATGTTTAGCTGTCTTTTTTTTTTTTTTTTTTTTTTTTTTTTTTTTACAAAATTCACATTTGTTATCGCAAAATTTTAAGACAAATGTGTTGTCAGCATATACAGTATATTATGCACAACCTTTTAATGTACTTCTTTCAGTTTGTTGGAGATAACAAATTTATGTGGGAGAAGCTATATTGTTTGTTTCCACACAAATTTCCTACATGGAATAATTTTCCTCTTTGCTGTAGAAATAATTTCTTACATGTTTATTAGTACAAATGTGACTTTTAATATTTACTCCGTTAACAAAGAATGTAGGTTCCAATTCCAGCACAACCCCGTATCCAAAACCAGCGCAACACCTCTCTGATACGAGTGTGATGTAATGAAGCTTCGTTTGGGGTGGTCACGTGATTTTTGGCGTGGTGAAGCGAGGCATCAATACATCTTGCCTTCAGGTTTTATCATTTTATGTCTTTGAGTAGATTAACATTAGGAAATGTTCATGACAAATCTGCTTTGTGAATCATCTAGATATCGTTACACACAGTGTGCGTGTGTGTGTGTGTTCCTGTGTTGTGCTCTCTTATGTTTTTCCTGGCTGACCTCAAACAGTAATAATGAGTCAATGGCTGAGAGATTCTTTTGCTTTTCTTATAGAGTCCTTTAATCAAACGTGCATCTTCTACATTAAGCCATGGGAGCTGATAAAAGGTAAGATTAATAATCCAGTGCAGTAGTGGCACAGTTTCAGTGCATTTATCTAATTTACATCAGTGTCACTCTATGTTCCTATGCTACCAGACTGTTGAACTGTAGGACTTTGTAAACATGTTGACCTTGTTCACCTTTGGGGACATTACATAGACTTACCCTAACCCTAAACCTAACCAATGACCCAAACATCAGTGTTTTACCAAATGGGGACACTGCTTTTGTCCCCCAATTGGACAAGCCGTCCCCAATTAACTGGTCTTTAGTCTGAAATTTGTCCCCAAAAGTATCCTCTGACAGACACACACACACACACACACACACAGTCTCTCTCTGTTCCTCTCCTACACACTAATGCCCCCCTCTCCCCCCACAAAACACACACACACACACACACACACACACACACACACACACACACTTCCCTACTAGGCGATATTTATATTTTTACCAGAATTATTCATCACATATCATTTATGTGCAATAAGTTATTAATCTATTTATCACCCATGTGCAATACTGAAATGTAATGCATATTTGAGTGCATTTCATCTCTTATCTTTCTCGTCTCTTTATCTTCTCTCTCACTCCTTTTTTTTTTTTTTTTTTTTTTTTTTTGCACTTGTAAATATCTGTTTCATAATCTAATTGGAACTAGAGCTTGCCACCCGCTGTGTTGCTGCGCCTGTGACAATAAAAGCTCTTGAATCTTTTATTTCAGGCTCAGTCGGGGTGAGCGCAGTGGGAGATACGGTTCGGACGGGAGGAGAGATGATCCAGACTGGCATGAAAGACGAAGTAGAAATGTAGAGCGAGATTATGATCGACGCTGGGGTGATGATAGACACAGAGAACGCTTTGATGAGCACAGAGAAAGTCCAGAGGTAAGTGAATAGGAATTTATTTATCAAGCATGTGTCAGTAGAATAATACAAAACATTCTGCTTCCAAATTTGATAATTGCAGCATTATTTCTTCTTTGTTTGCAACAGGGGGGTCGAAAACGTCCCAACAGTGACAGATCGGATGATGAATACGATGGAGATTATCCAGAGCAAGACTACAAAATGGAGCAGGAAGAGGAGAGCAAGACTATTATGCTCAGGGGTCTCTCTCTCCATGTCACAGAGGATGATGTATGCTCACAGATCTTACTCGTGCTTTTTAAGGGTAAAGCTTCACCAAAAGCTGCAAGCTTTGCAGAGTTAAATGCTTTCTCATTTGTTTGAGTGTTGAACCTTGTTGGCGCAGAGAGCTGAGTTAAAATTGGTGAACTTGGAAATGGTGGAAAATTGTAAAGTAATAACCAGTCAAACCTGGACTCCTTGGCTAATTGAAACAAATAAAAATGCAGGATTAACCTGTTATTTTATAGCCCTGGAGAAAAGAAGCAGGAGAAACGGCTTCTTCACTGATCTGTTTCATCTGTACACCTAAAATATAACAACCATGGACGCAAAGTAGGAAACTGCATTTGATTTAACGTGACAATTCAATTCATCCACCATCAAGCATCTGATTATGGAAGGTGCATGCAGTACCTGGAAGCTTTGGCGCATTTGGTCTGGCTTTACTCTGATGTCCTGAGGTCAGATTATTGTTCCTATTCAGCACACAGCTTTTTTTCACAAGCCTGGCTGCTTCTTTAGAAAGCTGTCCCAGTCTACTACTTTAGGCAGAGTAGAGCACTTTGTAAAATTGAACTTGTCAAAGTAATGCATCTGATTGCTTTTTTTTTGTGTGATCTGGCTGACTTAGTAAGGAAGAGGCAATTTATGATAATGAAGAAATAGCATTGCATTACATAGTGTATTTGTTTTTTTTTAAGGTGTCTGTGTGTAAAATCAACACCTTTTTTGTTTTTTTAAAAATGATTCACAAAATGGTGAGAAAGAAGGACAATCGTATTCATTTGACTCCTGCGCTCCGTATTCCAGATCCGCTCAGCCCTTGAGCAGCTGCAGGGGCCGCAGCCTGTGGACATCCGCTTGATGAAGAAAAGGACAGGTGAGTGTCGCTGTTCAGTGGAGACTCTCACATTCACCTTCACGTCTCTGTCTTACAAACCCTCCTTTGCCTCCCTTACTGCTGTCCCTGAGAGAAAAAAAAAACAAAAAAACGTGTCATATTACAACTTTCAGAGGATTTGTGTCACATACAATAGTCTGGTGTAGTGACATGGCCAGGTAAGGAGGTAACTGTATGTAATATACCAATTATTATACAGACATTCCATGTTATGGTATACAAAATCCACCACCATCCCTTTAACCTTGTAAGCACTCTCCTCCCTCCGTTTGACTTTGAATTGGACTGTACAAGCCCATTGTGAGTTTGAATGTTGCACCAAAGCATTCTAACTAACACGCCTCCCGTCTATATTTGAATGCTGTCTCTAGGTATAAGCCGAGGTTTCGCCTTCGTGGAGTTTTATCACTTGCAAGATTCTACCCGATGGATGGAGACCAATCAGGTTGCCTCAACAATCACCAAGTCTAGAATATATTCTTGGAGATTAGAGCCCCAATTAAACGATACCTTGTTGATGATAACAGTTGAAACTGAAATATGTTTATGTTTAGGACTGTGTCATGAGCTCGATTATGTATAACTGTGATATCAGAGGTAAAATATCTTTTGATATCACACACTTGGCTGATTCATTTGCTAAGGATACAGCAACTTTTTCAGCCAAAACAAAAGTCTCTCAGCTGCTTTAGTTTACAGATGTTGTGAATCACTTTTGCTTTTGGAAATGCAATGAAATCTTAAGATTATGAACAAGGACACAATTCAGAAAATGTCTAGCTAAATACACCTTTTGCCTCTTCTAATGAGCAGTTGGGTCATTCCGTTAACAGAATGGCCCAAGTGGTCTTGTTTAGTCCCGACTGCCATGTGGTTTCATAGCACATTCTGCTCCAGCTCAGTCACTTGGATATTTTCTCATCTCCATTTAACCCCCGAAGACTGGAGTGAGACAGGGATGAGCTGGCAGCACTCCGGTCCCAAACACTTAGAATCATTATGAATGAGAACTCATTCCCTTTTACACAAAAAACTACAGCTCGCTCTCTCTCTGAACTTCTCTTTCTGTCTCTGTTGCCTTTTTACTCCCTGAGCCACTCTACCTAAGCAGCGAGTGTAAGCGTAGCCACTCTTTCCCGTTCCAGCTGTGCTCACTCATGGAGTGGGTTAGTGGCAGGACGTCACCTGCCTTCTTTGGCCAATACATGTCGAAATTTGAAATAACTTGTGGCTTTTGACTTCGCAGAACAAGCTGGTGATCCAGGGGAAAAGCATTGCAGTGCACTACAGCAACAGGAGACAGAAGTTTGAAAACTGGCTTTGCAATGCTGTGAGTGTCCTTCCCAAATACACTGTCATTCCAGCGTATTTCACATTTAGCTTAAATTGCTGTTGCTTTGGCTTTTTTTTTCCAATAACAAAATGTTCTGGTTTATCACAGTGTGGTTTATACAATTTCCGGAAGAGGCTGAAGTGTTTCAGGTGTGGAGCAGCTAAAGTTGGTGAGTTTTACTTCCACCTTTTCCTGCTTCTGTCTTAGTGGTTTGACTAATGACAACCTGTGTGTTAATGTACTTTGTCTTTGCTGAGTGTAGATGGTGAATCATCAGGAGTAATTGGCTTAAATGCAGAGTGTCAACAGCCTGGAGATTACAATGGAGACAGTGAGTGTGATTTTCCTCACATATTTAAATGTTACAATCCTCCACTGCACATATTCTGCATACGTTTTTGACTGCTTGTTTTGTTTACAGCAATAATTTTGAGGAATATCGCCCCTCTTTCAACTGTCGATGGTATTTTGAACATATTGGCCCCCTACGCCAACTTATCCACAAGCAACATCCGCCTCATCAAAGACAAGCAAACGGGACAGAACAGAGGCTTTGCCTTTGTTCAGCTCTCATCTCCCTTGGTGTGTTATTTATGTAGTATAATGTAACTCTATTGTTTCATTTGGGGATGTACACACATGTGACACTCTTATATCTTTGCTTCTTGTATAGGAGGCTTCTCAGCTACTCACCATTCTCCAGAGCCTTCAGCCACCTCTAAAACTGGATGGGAAAACGATCGGCGTGGATTATGCCAAGAGCGCGCGGAAGTGAGTCATCATACAAACACACATGCATGATTTGAGTCCATCTTCAGCCTTCTATGAATAGAATATAGTACATAAAAGATCTTTTGGATCTACACAGTGTGGATGGCACCATGTGGGAAGTGTAATCAACATATCCTATACACATCATTTTCTTCAAAATGAGTTTCTGTTCTGTTCTGCCACTAGAATTAAATAAAAAGTGGTTCAGTTATACTAAAATTTAAATTTGGGATCAGATTCTGCTGCTGGAGAGTATTTAAATGCAAGCGTTGTTAGAGGAAATAAGGGAGCCATTTTTATCCTGCATGTGCTGCAAAATTAAGGTGTAACTAATGGTCCCATTGCCTTTTTACAGAGACTCAGCACAGCCTGATGGGATCAGAGCCAGTGCTCTCTCTGTTGCCAGCACAGCCATCGCTGCTGCTCAGTGGTCATCCAGCCAGGTAACATGGATTTACTACTACTACTACTAGTGCTGCTGCTGCCACTACTACTTCTACTACTGCTGCTGCTGATATATTTGTGCTTTTAAAATTTCTGATGTGTTCAGTGGTATAGCAAAATCAGAATTAGCAATTCTTGGAACAAATAGCCAGATCACTTCTTGGTCGATGTTTGTCATCCATTTATTTAAGCTATCCTCCATTTCACACTGGAAAGGAAGCGTACAACTGGCATGTATAAGATTGTGTTCTTGGTTTTATATGGGGGTTGAAGGGACTTGTGAGTCAAAATAACAAGATGAAAGGACCAGAAATCTAGCAGAAGCTTGCAGTGGGGTGTTGATTCTCAGTGGGATTGTTAATATCAGAAACTGTTGACATAACATTGAATCATTTGATTCATTGTTTGTCAAAAAATAGTGTTAAGTTGAGCTGGTACACTTTTCCCTTAGCTATAGTAAAAGACATACATTTACAAAATATTGGTTCATATGCTACTGCTATTGGCCTGACTTTGCTCTCATACCTGTTTTTATCCTTTTAGTTACAGCAAGGTTCAGCTACCACCTCTGACTACATAACTCTTTCAGAGAGCTACGGACAGCAAACACAGGTCAGTCCAGTGTACTTTAATGTGACTTAAACCAAAAAGAGCAAAGTGTTCACTTTGAGTTTTTCCTGTCTGCAGGGACAGAATTATCAAGTATGGCAGCAACAGCCTGAAGGATTGGCTCCTGTCATTGGCGATGGATTACTTGGAGGTAATAAGAGGTGTTAATCATTAAGATATTTTTTATGCTAAGGCTGAGATTGCTAATTTTATCATTGCCAACTGTCTCCAGCTGCTCCAGGAATGAAGACTGCAATCCCTGCACCCACAGGTGTGGTCATATGTCAGACAGCTCAAGTTTACCAACCCGTCATCATCGGCCAGCCCGCCATACAGGTACACGGAGTATCAATATGGTTTTTATGTACTGCAAACATAAGTACTCATTCATAATTTAACACTCTGGTATTGCATGGCGAAACCAAAACTTATTATGACTTTTTCTCCTCCACTCTCAGTCACATCAATTAGTGAGGCCGGTCGATGCTTCACAACAGGCCGCTAGTGTTTGTACTACATCACTGGTAACACCAGCAGCGTCCACTGTTACAACTGCTGTCTGTGCTGCCCCTACTACTAACACATCAGGTGAGATGAGTCTGCAACAGAATATTCCTATCTGTATGTGTATGGATAGACCAGCTTGGTTTATGTCATGTAGAAAGTGCCTTTTGTTTCACATTTGCTTCTTTTTGTATCTGTAGCTGTCCCTGACACTTCCACGTACCAGTATGATGAGTCCTCAGGTTACTATTACGATCCACAGACTGGCCTGTACTATGATCCCAGCAGCCAAGTATGTACCCAATGATACACATGATGTATTTTTATGTCTTTCATTTCATCCAAAACCAATTCAGTTTTTCTTATTCTTGTTATTATTAGTACTACTATAACTCCGAGACTCAGCAGTACCTCTACTGGGACAGTGAGAAGCAGACATATGTTCCTGCGCCGGCAGCATCAGACACAAGCACAGAACAGACGTCCACAGCTAGTTCCTCGGCCTCAGTTACTACAAGCGGTAAAGAGCCTAAAGAGAAGAAAGACAAGCCCAAAAGCAAGTCTGCACAGCAGGTGAACTCTACTTCTAAAAAAAAAAAAATGTGTGTGTTGTCTTTGAAATTATATATTTATTGACTGTTAATCAAATTGCAGATTGCGAAGGACATGGAGCGTTGGGCAAAAAGCTTAAATAAGCAAAAAGAAAGTTTTAAGAGCAGTTTCCAAGCCTTTGGACCATCCAGGGAAGAGGACAGGAGAGAGTCTGCAGCTGCAGATGCAGGTTTCTTCCTCTTCGAAAAGAAGGTAGTTTAATAGTCACTAGTAGGCACAAGTATGTTTTGTATGCGGTTAGTGTCATGGCATACTTGAAACACTACAAATATAGACTGACAGTTTTTTTTATCATAATGTACATAAAAAGAGATGGTCTCCTTCATATTGTGAACAGTCTTATGATTGTATAGCTTATTATTATTGTTGATTAATTTCCTTCTTTCCTTTCAGCAAACTGGAGGCTTTGAGATGCCGTCCCTCATGACCGAACAGTTCAAGATCACAGAGCCAGAACCTTCAGTTAAGGTTTGTTTGTGCCTTTGTTGTTCCCCAGTCCACACTTAACAATAAAAACAAATCCCATAACACTCCACCTTTATCTGTTACAGAGTGATCCAGTCCCTGCTTACAACGGGGACAGCGACCATGAGGAATACGTCTCGGATAGATCAGCAGATGATGAAGGTAAAATAACAGACTGGAAGAAGATGGTTTGCCTTCTGTGTCGACGGCAGTTCCCCACCAAAGAGGCTCTTGTGCGTCACCAGCAGCTCTCTGACCTACACAAGGTGAGGACAGTAAAACTGCAGGTTTTTCATGATGAATATTCTGAGTGCTGCCATCTGTTCAATGTATAAAGCTTCAATACGAAATGGAAAAATGGAGCATGCATTATAGATCTTCGACTGCCTTAAATATACATGTAAATAAAGTATTTTATTAGGCATGGTTTGGTGATTTAAGTTGCTTTCCATTTTTTTTAGCAAAACTTGGAAATTCAGAGACGATCAAAACTCTCAGAAGCTGAACTGGAGGAGCTGGAGAGGAAAGAGACTGAGGTATTTTGTTAAAAAAATAATACCAGTTTTTCCCCCTTCAGTATTTTTTTTTTTTTTTTAATAAGTGAACAGTGAATAAGGTTTCATGTTCATCTCAACAGCTGAAATACAGAGACAGAGCTGCAGAGAGAAGAGAAAAGTATGGTGTTCCTGAACCTCCTGCACCTAAGAGGAAGTTCTATCAACCTCCAACCCCAACAGTGTAAGCGTAATAGTTTAATCACGCACTGCAAACCACCCCTGATTTTAAAATCAAAAAATCTTTTTACGTTATGAAAATGTCCTCTCATCCACCTCCATCAGAAACTATGAGCAGCCCACCAAAGACGGTCTAACAAGTGATAACATTGGGAACAAAATGCTACAAGCAATGGGCTGGCAGGAAGGCAAAGGTCTGGGACGCCACCAGCAGGGCATCACTGCTCCCATCTCGGTGAGGAACTCAACAACAGTTCACAGCGCTTTTGACAGTTTTTTTCAAAGTAACACTCTCATTTCCCCAGCACCTCCTAACAGATGGAATATGCATGTGAACGTGCTGTTTTTCACTCAAAGAGCAATTAGCACTGTTACCCGAGGGCTACCTGTATCCAATCTGTCTCCTCTAATAACTGTCTTCACATCTCCCCACAGGCTTCATTAAGGACCAAGGGCACAGGCCTGGGTATTAAAGGAAGCTCATATGAACTCTCTGCATCTGACACCTACAAGGATGCCGTTCGTAAGGCCATGTTTGCACGCTTCACTGAGATAGAGTGAACTAGAGAGGGAAAAGTAACCCCACTGAACTCTAAAAAATTTATTTCGTGGCCAAATGATCACACCGTGACAAGAACCATGTACAATTTCAAACCGTAACATGTATATAAAATGTAGTTTTTTTATATATATATATATATATGGCTAGATACAATGTTTCATCATTCAAAATGTTTTTTTTTTGTTTCAGTCATGTACATTTTGTATATTGTTTGTACATAAGATTATGTGTACTTTCTGAGGTTGTGTTTCTGTGAGAATCAATATGAAAATTAAAGACTTGGGCTCAAAAATGCCTGTCTGCAAAATGTTTTCTCCTTTTTCTAAAAAGTATGAATGTCCTGTCATGTGAAAAATAACAATAGAAAATGTACATTTTACCACATATGGTAAAATGCAAATGATAGAGTTGCAACTTTTTATGATTACAAATGGTTATGTGGTGAAATTTTATCCAAGTCCCTTACTATGGTTGATGTACATGAGGAATACACAAAGGCTTTGTCATAATTACTGAGCTACTACTGTGACTGGTGTTAATGATCTCTAAGATCAATATCATATAGTTGTCATTCTTCCAAGAGACCCGACAGTGTCTGGTGATTGTTATCAAGTTTCTATTTGTCCAATATCTTTTTATGATTCACACCTTTTATTAAACGACTCTGTGGCACAAGAGTTGTAGTTGGAATTCGCAGGTTGAGTCTGTTTCTGTCATGACTTGGATACAGGCTTAAAGTGGAGAGTTAATTCGAGAAGTCATCCTCTTAAACTCCCTGCAAATATCTCTGAGCTGTACAGCTTCAGTCTCTGCTAGTACTTTGTAGTACAGTATGTTCCATAAATCCATGCTTTTACAGAATCATTCACAGGAACCAGGTTTACTGAGATGTAAAAAAAATACAAATATAGCGACTTGATCTTCCAGCCTGAACTTCTTGTTCTCTTTTCTTGTTTCCTCCAATCTTCAATGTCTGATTGCTGTACACAGGCTAGTCGAGTACAGCTATTCCCATATGATACGTTTTTTTTATCAGTTCAGAATATTGATGCAACATGTAAATATAACAATTTAGTTCTCAGTGCAAAGTAATAACAGATTTAAGCTATGGTTTAGCTGTTACACACTGGTGTGGTGTTCATATTCAGTCGATTTCACAGTCCTTGTACCGCCTGGTGGCTCTCTACTCAGAACTATTGTATGTCACAGTCCTGATTCAGCTTGACACACAAGACTGATCATAACAATAGCATGTTAGATAGCACTGAGACTTCTACACCATCAAATGTGTAGAAAAATCTTCCCTTGTTGTGCTGAGTCTCCATCTCTCAACCACCACGAGACATGCTGTCCATTATTTCTGCCAGACCATCTTTGGCTTCCTTCATATCCTCTTTCCTGGGGTTTAATGGCTGTCATGTTGCACCTGCCAGTGTTTTTGACGATGCCCTGCAGAATCTTTGCTATGTTGGTTTCCATCTCTCTGTTATTTCCTGGAAGAACTGAGAAATACTTTAGGACAGACTGTCAAGATGCTATGTGAAAGAAGCATTCCTATTAAGTAATTTTTGGTGACATTCCAACATTCAGTCAGGTTTTGGTAGAGGTTGTGAGGCTTAAAGGACCAGTGTGCAGGATTTAGTGGCATCCAGCAGTGAGGTTGCACATAGTAGTTGCGGGGGAATACGCCTCCCCCTCCATTTCCAAGCATGTAGGAGAACTTACAGTGGCCAGTGTTTGGTTTGTCAGTTCTGGGCTACTGTAGAAACATGGCAGTGCAACATGGCGGGCTCCAGGGAAGAGGACCCGCTCCCTATGTAGATATAAAGGGCTCATTCTAAAGTAACAAAAACACAATGACTCTTATTTTCAGGTGATTATACACTAATTAAAGCATACTTATGCATTTATTTTTTAACATCACTCTCTTGAGATCACAAGTTAACTATTTAGTTATCTCAAGAAAACAAATTTTGTCATACTTATGCTATGTTAAAATAAAAAGGTTGTTTCCTCTTATTACTTATAATGTTGTCAGAGATCAGGAGTGCCTTGCCAGCATTAGTGATGGGAGAAATAAAGCTTTCTGAAGCAGTGAATCATATGAAGTAATTGTGTTGAAAACCATTCACTGTCTCAAAACATTTGATGCAGTCAAAATGGCGACATCTGCTGGGCAACTTTGACCTTGCTTTTATATGTAAAGATTCAGGGCAAGATGTCATGAAACAGGTGAAATATATCTCACAGTTGTCATCTGTTTGATGTTTTCTGTCATTTTATTCAATAAAGGTTATTGACCAAAAACTGTCTGCTTGGATGTATATATGGAGATAATAAGTCATTTGTTAATAAGGCTTATAGTGACCTCTCACTACTTTTATAAACTCTTTGATGAATTAGTGATGAATCCTCCTTAACAGTCCTGACAGTGATCTTGAAGGCTGAAATCTGGTGTGATCAGATGACCCTCATTTGGAAGTTCTCCATAATATCCTGTGATCTCAAGAAAACAAAAGTCGTTATCTTGAGAAATTGGCCTTTTGTTTTTTTTATTAAATTAACCTGCCATCACAGGAAAACAAGCTTTGTTATCTTGAGATCACAAGTTAATTATCTCATAATCTCAGCATTAAAAAAATAAGTGCAAGCAAAGCTGTTCTCGGCTTCCGTAGTTTAAGTGCAAAAATTCATCTTGTTCTGATCACTAGGGGGCAGTGTCAGTTTTCGTAGGAACACTTTCAACCAATCATGATAAAATGAAAAAAATAAAATAATATATGATAAAATATAAATATATATATAATAATAATGTAAAATATCTGCCCTGTTTCCAAAACTCTGGTCTTCAAGTACATTAATTTTATGCTGATGTTCATACACAGATTGTTATCTTTTCTATTATAATTGTGAGCCATTTTCATATTCATATTTTCATAATTGCCTGTCAAATCTCATCTTACATTTCATTTAGCAGACGCTTTTATCCAAAGCGATGTACATATGAGACTGATACAGCACAAGCAGGGATCTTCTTTTCTCCATCTTGCTGAGATTGTGATTTTATATCTTTATTTATGTGCTGCTGTTTACATCGCAGCCTCATTCACTCACACTGACTGTCCACAGTGACATGGATGATGTCCTCACTGCTGTTGGGCACAGGGTGGGGTAGAGGGGGAGGGTGGGGATTTACATCAACTGGTCTTGGGCCATAATGCAGCAATCACAATTGTGCAGCTACAGGTTAATTTGATGTATTTCCACTTGTTTTACATGAAGAGATCCTTCCTTATTGCTACAATCAGGATTTTATGTGCCATTCCAGGTGGCACGGAAAAAAAAGGATGCCAGATCTCAAGATTTCCTCTTGAGTGACAACCAAACAGCACAGATTAACTAACCCTGTAGTGACAGAATGACAGCTCTGATCTCCCTGTTGATTAATACTGCTGCACAAAATGAACTGTGCTTGCTGTCTCATTGGGACACTTGTGAATGCCTACTCAGTTTTCAGCATGGCACTGGCTCAGCTTATCAGAATCTGTGTCAGTTGACTAAGCCGTTTTGCATAACCACACTTGTGCTGAATAAAATTGTTGGGGATGGGGTTGGCGTACGTACATCATGTCACAAGTGTATAGAGAATGTGATGTTAATAGGATTTCTGCTATTTATGTCCTAGAAAACACATTATCTTCAAAGAGGCCCATGTACATCTTTCTGAAGGGAGAATATTATTAGTTATAGCTTGAACAAACTTTATATCCACAGTGTTGTCATCTTTTACTATGCCACTTTGGACAAGGTGTCTTATAAAGTAACATTACATCTTACTTTTTAAACATTTCATAAACTACAGCAGACTGCAGAGCAACTAAACACAAAACTCAAGTGGCTTAAACCACAGTTTTTAATTTCTGTCTTAAAACAAGAATCAGGAGCCAAAATGAACACTGAAACAGATTGTATTCGCTGTAATCATTCCTCCTGTTCATTCTTACCGTTAGAAGAGTTGTTCCAAATGCACCAAATGTTCCAAGTGTTGGGGGACAAATGTATTTAAAGGTTTATCTGAATATAATCTTCAGCAGTCTGAGTTAATCAGATGAAGTCGATATCTTCGACAATTAGTCTTTTTAGTAAAAAATCCTTCTTTGTGTCTCAATGGACATTGTTTTCCTGTTCAGCTGCAATGGAAGGATTGTAACAAATATGGCCAGTATGAACAGGAGGAATGGTTACAGCCAGAAAAAAAAACATGTGTCAATGTTCATTTGTGCACCTGACTAATGTTCAAGGACAGATTTGAAATATTGTGAACGTATCCTTTTAATTACATCTAGGCTTTGTTATAGTTTTCTGTGCAACCAGAGGAAATAATGTGTTTGACACCAGGGAGTGAGAATCTGAATAAAATACAAATAATTCAAGCAAAGTTCTTGCACACTGTTAGAATGACCTATTGCGGCTGGAGTACGCAGTGGCAAAGAGGATCAGGAGAAGTTGGTCCGGTGCACCATATTTTTAGTTTATTTGCAAAAACGGTTAAATGACAAAACAAAATGAAGCAGGAGAGCTATGGCGACATGACAGAGACCGATCCAGTTCCAGCAACCAGCAACAACCAGGACAGGTGGAAAATGGCGCCTTTTATCCTTTGTGTCTGGCATTGCTTATTGGAAAGCTCCATCCACAGGTGTACCTAAAATAGATTATCTCTGTATTTAACATTAAAGACAATTTATTTTTCACCCATAATCTCCATGCTTCACTCAGAAAAGAAAATATTTACAAACATGAACAAACCCCAAAACTAAACCAAAAATACACATATTCTAACCTACTACCAAAAAGAAAATCCCCCCTCTTCCTGTCCCCACTTGGTCTCTCCCGGGAACCTTTAAAATGGTGTTCGTACGCCTGGGGACCCTTTTGGCTGAACACCTGGAGCAGACACAAGACAGGTAAGAGAAAAACCACTTATGCACATTCACACCTTACTTTAACTTAGCACTTGTTTAAAACACATTCATATTGCCTACACATTTCAAACAAACAATTTAACAGATCTACACATTTATTCTTTCCCTCCTGTCACCCCTCCAGGAACTCTGCTGTACTCCTGTGACAGAAGACATCCTCTCAATCAAATAAGGTTTTCACTATACATGTGCAAAATATAAATGTGCAAATATGCAATGTGCAAATGGCAATAAAGTGCTTTCATTAAAAGTGTCGTGTGCAATTATTTAAAGTGCATAATCCCAAATATTTAAAATTAAAGTGACTTTTCCATACACCCAGTTACAAGTACACAAACCAAAACCCCCCAGTCATCAGTAACGGAGGCTCTTCGTTACATTTCCTCCCCCCTCTCCTAAAGGAGAACAGTACCTCACTCCTCTGACATCCTAGACAGACAATCTGCAACCACATTGGACCGTCCTGACCTGTAGTGCACAGTGAAATTGTATGGTTGCAGGGCCAGGTACCATCCAGCAATGCGCATGTTGGCATCCCTCATACGATGTAGCCACTGTAGAGCTCGGTGGTCAGTTCCAAGATGAAGTGCCGGCCCAACAGGTAATACCTGAGGGAGTCGATGGCCCACTTCATTGCCAAACACTCTTTTTCCACCGTAGAGTACCTTGTTTCTCGATCCAGCAGCTTGCGACTCAGGAAAGCAACTGGTCTCCTCTCTCCTTCCACCTCCTGCAGCAGCACTGCTCCTAGGCCCACTCCCGAAGCGTCTGTCTGCAGAGTGAAAGGCTTGTCAAAATCCGGACTGTGGAGAACTGACCGAGAACAGATGGCATCCTTGAGGTCCTTGAAGGCTCGGTCACACTCCTCAGTCCATCGCACCTTGTTGGGAGCTGCAGCTTTGGTCAGGTCATTCAACACCACTGCTCTCTCTGCAAAATGAGGCACAAACTTCCGGTACCAGCCCACCAGACCCAAGAACCCTCTCACTTTCCTCTTGGTGGTGGGAACAGGAAAAGCATGGATAGCCTCCACCTTCCCCAGTTGTGGCTTGATCCTCCCAAAGCCAATGATGTAGCCCAGGTACTCCACTTCCCTTCGGGCCACAGCACACTTGTGTGGGTTGATGGTAAGGCCTGCCTCTCTGATTCGTTGCAGGACCTGCTGCAGGTGGACCTTGTGCTCCTCCCAGCTTTGACTGAAAACAACTACATCATCCAAATATGCAGCAGAGAAGTCCCCAACATCCCTCAGAACATGGTCCATTAGTCTCTGAAATGTGGCTGGCGCCCCCTGGAGACCAAATGGCATGACTTTGAACTGATACATACCAAAAGGCATCCTGAAGGCAGTTAGCTCCCTAGCCTCTGGTGCCAAGGCTAGCTGCCAATAGCCTTTGCTTAGATCCAGTGTAGTGATGTACTGCGCTCTTCCAACTCTCTCCACAAGGTCATCAATCCGAGGCATTGGATATGGGTCAAAGTTGGACACTGCATTCAGGTACCTGAAATCAATGCAAAATCGGAGAGACCCATCTTTCTTTGGCACAAGCACAACTGGACTACACCACTCACTGCAGGAAACTTCAATTATCCCCAGCTCCAACATCAGCTTGATTTCCTTCTGCAGCACAGGAACCAACCGCTCAGGAATCCTGTAGCTTTTCTGCCGGATTGGAGCGTTCCCTTTGAGGCGGATCTTGTGCCGAACCAGAGAGGTGAAACCTGGCATCTCCCTGAAGAGCTGAGGGTCCAGTAGTGGTCTTACCTCTGCCTGCTGGGTGGGAGACAGATGAGACACGTCCACTTCCCCAGTCTCAGTCCCTGTGGTGGTGGTGGGCAAGAACTTCTCACTTGAGTCCTCCTCCTGGACAGCACGCACCAACAGTTGTGGACACACAGGCTCTGCCCGAACCTGGAATTCTTTGAGGAGATTAACATGGAAAGTCTGGTACTTTTTAAGCTTGTCTGGCATAAACAGTTCATATGTTACCTTACCAACTCGTTTGCTGATTTCATAGGGCCCATGCCATTTTGTCAGCAATTTACTGTCACTAGTTGGCAGCAGTAACAATACCCGTTGGCCTGGATTAAAGACCCTCTCCCTGGCCTTCTGATCATACCAGGTTTTCTGTTTTTGCTGAGCAGATTCCATGTTCTCATGCACCAGTGCTGTCATGTCCTCCAGTTTCTCCCTCATTTTGACCACATATGCCACAACATTCTCACCTCCTGGATTTGGAGTTTCCCAGTAGTCCTTTAGAAGATCCAGTGGTCCTCTAACCTGGCGGCCATACAATAGTTCGAAAGGTGAGAATCCTGTCGACACCTGTGGCACTTCCCGGTAGGCAAACAACAGGTAGGGTAGCCACTGGTCCCAATCCGCACCTGTATGAGAAACAAACTTGCGCAGCATGTTCTTCAGTGTCTGGTTATAGCGTTCCACCAGCCCGTCCGTCTGAGGGTGGTAAGGGGTGGTCTTAATGCCCTTTACGCCTAACAGCTGATAAACCTGCTGCAGTAGTTTGGACAGAAAGTTTGTCCCACAGTCTGTCAAGATCTCTTTAGGTATACCGACCCTGGAGAAAAGCTGCAAAAGGCAATTAGCTACCTGTCTAGCTTTGATTGACCTGAGAGGAAAAGCCTCTGGATAGCGGGTTGCATAGTCACAAATAACCAGAATGTACTTGTGGCCTGAGGAACTTCTTTCTAATGGTCCTACAATGTCCATTCCTATCCTCTCAAAAGGTGTGTCTATGATTGGTAAAGACTGCAGTTGTGCACGTGCTACTCCCTTTGCTGAGGTAAGTTGACATATTTTACATGAGCTGCAGAACTGAGAGACTTGTGTGTAGATTCCTGGCCAAACAAACCGCATGGCAATCCTATTCAGGGTTTTTTGAAAAGCCATGTGACCCGCCCATGGAATTGAATGACCTAACCCCATGACTTTGTGTCTGAACTGTTGGGGTAGAGCTAAAGCCTCTGCTTTCCCTTTCCGCTGATATAGAAGACCATCTTTCACTATGAATGTGGCATCAGCTAGACAGCTGGATGTATTCTGCCTAACCCCCTCAACCTCTGTCACCTTGTCAAACCACTCCTTCAGTGTAGGGTCCTGCCTCTGTAATGTCACTAAATCTGGGGGAAACTCAAACTCTACCATCTCAGATAGCTTGGATGAGTCTGTCCCTTCCCTAGGAGTACCCATCAGCTTTTCCCTTCTTTTCTGAGCCCTTGACTTGGTAGGTTTGGCTGGTCTTTCCTCCCCCTCTACACCCCAAAAAGGTAACTCCCTGAGGATTCCCTCTCTGCTCTGCGCTCTAGTAGTGACATTACAGGGTTTGACTGAAAGTGTGGCTGGCTGTGGCTCAACGTCACTTGGGGGGTCCCTGAAATCTTCCTCTGAGCTGTGACCCTCACTGTGCCTGTCAGAGTTAGAAACTGGTACACCCAAAAGGTCATAAAGTATGGGGACATCATTACCCAGAATGACTGGATATGGCAACCTTGAAGCTAACGCTACCGACAAAAGAAAAGTCTGCCCTCCCACTGTCAGATAGACTTCTGCTGTAGGATAAACATGCTCATCCCCGTGAATACAGCTTATCCTCGACCTGTCTTCACTCCACTTCTCTTTTGAGACTAGACTGGATAGCACAACTGTCTGGAAACATGCTGAGTCCAGTAAAGCTACCTCACGCTGACCATCGATCAGAACTGGTGCTGTACGGCCTGTCTGCTGTACAATGTCTACTGGTCTGCTTGTTGGTCTTGGCACTGAACAGAGGAGAGATGGTTTGGAACGGCCTAACATTGGGCAGAAAGGCTTGGTGTGGCCTAGACCATTACAGTGGTAGCACCTAACCTCCTGCTTAGTGGGCCTAGGCTGAGGTTTCTTAGCATGGCTAGCAGCTTGAGAATTATACTGCCTGTAATTGGAAAAGGTTTTGTCCTGTGGCTGACCAGACCCCCGCTCACCCCCAGTGGACTTACTTGCTTGGGCTTGGTAGGTCTCTCGGCCAAAGTTAGACTTCCAGCTTCCTTTCCTGGCTGACGTGAAGACCCCTGCCAAACGAGCGGCCTCCTCTGCTGTTTTTGGGTCATGCTCCCTGATCCAGACCTCCAACTCTGGATGCACCATTCTCAGAAACTGCTCCAGGATAATAGTCTCTGATATTTTCTCCACAGTTGACTGTTCTGGCTTGACCCATTTTGAAAACAGGTCCTTCAGACGAACATACAGCTCTCGAGGCGTCTCTCCAGGCTCCAACATCAGGGAACGGAACCGTCTTCGGTAGGTATCAGGTGTAATTTCATATTTAGCCAAAATTGCTGCTTTAACTTTGTCATAGTTTCCAGAGTCTTTCATGTCCATTAAAACATAGGCACTGCGAGCCTTACCAGTGAGCAGTGGAACAAGACGCACTGCCCATCCATGTTTGGGCCAGCGACATACATGAGCCATTCTCTCAAATGTGGTCAAAAAGTGTTCTATGTCATCTTCTGCGGACAATGGCAGCAATTTGGGTTCCCTATGAACAAAAGGTTCCCTCTGTGGTCTGAAATCTCGACTCATCTGGCTGATTGCTTCCCCTGGATCATCGTCATCATCTTCATCATCATCATCAACGCCCTCATCACCCCCAGTCTCTCTCAGAGGTGGGCCTTGGTCTTGGAAGTCATAGTCTTGTGTTTGGTCTTGTCTCAATAGGTTCACTTGATGTTGTATTTGTACAAATTGATGTTGCATGTTCTTCCACCTCTGTTCTTGACGTGATGACTCCTTTTCCATTGCCTGGTCTCTCCTTGCCTGAGAATGAACAAGAGACTTAACCAGGTCTGACAGCTCTTCCAATGTCCCTTTGGGTGCCACTTCCACCTCTGCTCCTGGGTCAGCTGATGAGCAAGCTTCCTGGTCTGAGTCCTTCTTTGCTTTTGGCATTTTTTCACTGCAACGTGGGCCCCAGCTTCTTGACACCACTTGTTAGAATGACCTATTGCGGCTGGAGTACGCAGTGGCAAAGAGGATCAGGAGAAGTTGGTCCGGTGCACCATATTTTTAGTTTATTTGCAAAAACGGTTAAATGACAAAACAAAATGAAGCAGGAGAGCTATGGCGACATGACAGAGACCGATCCAGTTCCAGCAACCAGCAACAACCAGGACAGGTGGAAAATGGCGCCTTTTATCCTTTGTGTCTGGCATTGCTTATTGGAAAGCTCCATCCACAGGTGTACCTAAAATAGATTATCTCTGTATTTAACATTAAAGACAATTTATTTTTCACCCATAATCTCCATGCTTCACTCAGAAAAGAAAATATTTACAAACATGAACAAACCCCAAAACTAAACCAAAAATACACATATTCTAACCTACTACCAAAAAGAAAATCCCCCCTCTTCCTGTCCCCACTTGGTCTCTCCCGGGAACCTTTAAAATGGTGTTCGTACGCCTGGGGACCCTTTTGGCTGAACACCTGGAGCAGACACAAGACAGGTAAGAGAAAAACCACTTATGCACATTCACACCTTACTTTAACTTAGCACTTGTTTAAAACACATTCATATTGCCTACACATTTCAAACAAACAATTTAACAGATCTACACATTTATTCTTTCCCTCCTGTCACCCCTCCAGGAACTCTGCTGTACTCCTGTGACAGAAGACATCCTCTCAATCAAATAAGGTTTTCACTATACATGTGCAAAATATAAATGTGCAAATATGCAATGTGCAAATGGCAATAAAGTGCTTTCATTAAAAGTGTCGTGTGCAATTATTTAAAGTGCATAATCCCAAATATTTAAAATTAAAGTGACTTTTCCATACACCCAGTTACAAGTACACAAACCAAAACCCCCCAGTCATCAGTAACGGAGGCTCTTCGTTACACACACCATAGTCTTAGTGACAGGTGCTTCTTGGTGTCTTCTTGTTCCCTTAAAGGTGCATAATCCAGACTGTAATTCAAACCTTGTTGCTGTGATGAAGGGCTGAATCTTTAATGTTACCTGCTGACTCTGCTCAGCCTATAACAAGGAGACATGATCAGAGTCTATACTTTTGTTGGCATCGCTGTGCAGTTTTCTTTTAAGAGAAAGTGACATATATTCAGTGGAAAATCTCTATTCCTTGTTTACTTGCACAAACAGTTGCAAATTCAGTAAAACATATCAGTTTAAAAAGGGAGACTTTTTGCGCCGTGCTGTCAGGCAAATTGTGGTAAAGTCGCACTGATCCAAAGGACACACTGTGCAGTGTCGTGTTTGTCTCCATCTGAAATGTTTGTGTTCCTTTCCTTGGGGATCTAAAAGGAAATACATCTAAGACTATACTCTGAACAAATGCATGACAAAGACAAGAAACCACACTGGTGATACACTTGACTCATGCAGACAAGCTGTTTAAAACTGTGGCCAGCTGTCCAAACAGAAGACAACTGAATTCAATAACTGAGGAACTCATGATCCACATGTTCATTTAGAGACAGTTTAGATGTACTGTATTATTAAATCTTAGCATTCATAAAATGAGGTATTTCTACTTTATTTTATTATTATTCCAAAAATATTCAGGATACTTCTCCCATAGGAGAGACACATTTCTGTGAGTTTAGTCTAAGTTTAGTCTTCTTAACCAACATAATACTGTATACTGTGTGTAATTAGATTTTTTTTTTTTTTTTTTTTACAATTCCAACTTACAAGTCTAAGGCTCCAGTATTTGGTGACATTTTGCACAAAGAAGTCTCACTGCAGTTAGCTCTTACAAGCTGAACTGCACTCTACATTATAATTATTATGTACTCTCTAATTAAAAGTGTTGCAATTGGTCTCATATTGCAACTATCTTTCTTTCTTATGTTTCATTTCTGTACATAAAAGAATTAATTTGGTAGGAGATTCTTGTTTGTGAGGGTTTCATGGTCACTCCAGGACTGTGGAACAAACCATGTTTCCCCAGAAAGGCTAAACCAAGCAACTACTGGCAGAGAGATTAAATTTGATGAGTGGGTCAGTAGAAATTTGATTAACTAAAGGATGACAAACTGGGAGAATCCCCTCAATATTGACTTCAGCAGAGCTTTTTATTGAGTGCAATCCAATTTGCGACATGATCAGTCATAAGTGAAAAGCAGATGTGGGAGCAATAACAAGATGATAATCTGATTGTACAAAATGTTAACTATAATTGGTATCATTTATCAAAGAAACTCAAAAGTTAGAGATATAGTAAAGTTGCACATTGTGATGTGCAACAAAAAATTAAACAATGTGTGAAAACTACAGATAATCGGAAGTTTACACACATTATTAAAATTAATTTTCCAACCATGGTAAATACAACAATACACATTTTACTGACACCTGAAATAATTTCTGCATTTCTGTTTTTCTTCATCTTTGCTGCCTGTAGCTACTTTTTTACACACTGACCTTCTTCCCTCTTTGGGCCTCAGTATATCGGCTCTCTCCTGGAACGGCAAGACTGCTCCTTCAGGGAATTCCTCCCGCAGAGAGGAATAATGCTCACTTCTCTCACTCTCTCTGTCTCTCTTTGTGTGTGTTTGTGTGTGTGTGTGTGTGTACTACAGTGCAGGGTCTTTGATGGCAAAAGGGGAGGATGGGCAGGTGGCCCAAGTATGTGTTTATGTGTGTAGGAGAGGGGACACTTTGTGAACTTCTTCTGTAAAAACTCTCTCGGATGATTGAAGTCCAGAGAGAATAACAAACAGCATTCCCCTGGTATGACAGATGTCTCCTCTTGATAAATGCTTCAGAAACTCCCTGATTACTCTTGCTGGCTGCAGCATTATGTAACGTTTACAGTTGCTGACAATTTGTTGTTTTACTTTCAACTGATGTGTCTCCTTGCCTGTTGTTGTTACTGAAATTCAAATTCAGTGATTCTGTAATATGAAAGGGGACAATGTTTTCTCATATCATGGTTTCCTTGGAAATAAGAATTTGACACACTTACCATTTACTAGCTTTCAACTCATGTCACATGGGCTGCATCAGTGGATGGATTTTGCTAGTAGCTGTTATAATTCCAACCACAGTACTTTTAGGAGTTCTCATGGCTTAAAGGGGTACTCCAGCAATTTAATATTCCACATCCATTATGTTTTTTTAATTGTTAAAATTGAAACAGCAGGGGCAGAAAATATCCTGACTTTTAGTCTTCTTTGTCAATTTCCAGGGTCAGTACTTTCACATGTTAAGGATGAAATCCTAACATCTCCATGACAATTTAACTGCATCTGACAATGGAGACTGTGTTTTATAGTTGAAAGCTCTTGAAAAAACTAGTAGGTGGCCCTTAAGTCACACAAAACATTTTGAGGGTTCAATTATAAGACCATAAACAAAATCAAACCAAATCACAAACCAAAGAAATATTTTTTTATAATTATATAAACCATTGCGGATATTGCAGATTTAAAAATATCCAGTTAAATCAATTTAGACATGTTTGATATGGATCATATTCTGCTTCACATTTATTCATGTAAATAAATCTGATCAACTGAGTAGGCAAGCCATTTTTAACACCTACA
Source organism: Euthynnus affinis (assembly GCA_029490765.1). Classification (NCBI taxonomy): domain Eukaryota; kingdom Metazoa; phylum Chordata; class Actinopteri; order Scombriformes; family Scombridae; genus Euthynnus; species Euthynnus affinis. The sequence continues at coordinate 16,214,299 of CM055840.1, read as the reverse complement.
AACTGACTCATGCCTGTAGCCCCCAAGGCACCATGTCAAGTGTCGCCAGAGTTACCTGATGTTCACACAGTGTGAGTATGAATCACCACCACACTTGATTCACAAAGACTTAAAAAAAACTTTACTAAACTCCCAGGTGATTACATAACCACATAATTTCCACAGCATGGCTATTTCTTGCTCATCCATGAGTGGGCCATGTTGCTTTGGATAATCACACATGACTGGCATCTCTTCTCCAAATGATGAATGCACTGGGAGATTGACCTTAATTTAGTTTGATTGCTACATCTTCCAGCAGGGCTCAGCAAAATAAACTGAATGGGTTTAGTGGTCTGTGATGAGATCTTTTCTTTCTGTTTCTCCTAATTATCTATGTGGTGGGGGCTGTGGGGCTGTGTGGAATGGACAGGATGCCACAAATCAAGCTCCATACTTGTGAGGGAAAGTCCTTGGCAAAGATCTTTACTCAAAAAAAAAACAAAAACAAAAACAACAACAGGATAGGTTTAAATTTGATCTCATTGAGGCAATCAAGTGAAGATGAGACAGGTGTTTTCTGTTAAGGTGCTGGATAATAACGTAGTCATAGGAAACAAGAGAAGATATATGTAGTTTAAGAATGATAAGCTATTGTAATTTTGTTTTTTTTCCAAAACCTGCCTTTGAAAGGTCTAAATCCACTTAGGTATTTACCACAGTTATAAGCTCTTTTACTGTTCTGCATGTTTGACTGGCCTCCCAGAAGTCACAGGCTCCTATTGTTTTCAGAAATCAACATAAAGCTGTTCAGAAAGTCCATACTGCTTTGTTGATGTAAGACTTTATGTTCATTATTGTGTATATTGTGTTTTTTACAAAGACGATGATTACATTCCCCTGGTGCCAGCAAGTCAAAACTAAAATGCTTTTCACCAATAAATCAATTTACTGCTTTTTGGCCACTTGTATCCACAATCTCATTTTGTCAGTCACTACCAAAAGCTTGTGATCATAGGTAAGGGTTGGAATGTAGACCAACTTGTAAATTGTACCGAACCACAACAATGACTGTATTACTGTTGATACTGCATCGATCAGCCTGTCTTCTCCTTCACATGGGGCAGCAACTCATTCTCAACCCAGAGAAAGCAGCTCACCTTTTTCCAGCAGAGCGCCATGGCCTCAGAGATGGAGATGCTGGCGCCTTGTCACTGAGGGGCTTTTTGACTACCTCAGAGACCTCTGTCAGGGATATGAGTGAGCTTCCCCTGAGTTGTCCAAGTCTGCCTCCTCCACAGACGACATGTTGGTTGGGTTTAGGAGATCCTCAAAGTGTTACTTCCACTGCCCAAGAATGTCCCCAGTCAAGGTCTGCAGTTCTCCTCCCTCGATAAAAACAGCCTGGGCTAAGCCCCGCATCCCCTGAGTCACCTGATGGTTAATCAGAACTTCTTTGAGAATAACGAAAAGTGCTTCTCATGGACTCCCCAAACTTCTCCCACTCACAGATTTTTGCTTCAGCAACCACCAAACCTGCCACCCTTTTGGGCCTTCAGTACTCATCTGCTGCTTCAGGACACCCCTTGGCCAGCCAAACCTAAAAGGCCTCCTTCTTCAGCTTGACAGCCTCATTTACTGCAGTATCTATCAGTGGGTTCTCAGGTTGTCACCCCATTGCTCTTCTGGCCATAACTCTGAGCAGCTGCCTCAACAACTGAGGTCCTGAACATGGCCCACTCGGATTTCATGTCCCCAACCTCTCCAGAGGCGGGAGTTGAAGACCTCATGGACAAGGACCTGCACCAGATGTTCCCAGTCCACCCTCTCTGCTCATCTGGGTCTATCAGGTGTGTCCTGCAGCCTCCCCACCACCCAATCCAATTCACCACCAGGTGGTGATCAGTTGACAGTTCTGCTCCTCTCTTCACCCGAGTGTCCAAGACATATGGCTGCAGATCTGATGACAGAACAACAAAGTTCATCATTGATCTTTAGCCTAAGGTATTCTGGTACCAGGTACATATGAAATACACGTATACAACCTTATGTTCAAACATGCCATTCATTGTGGCCAATCCATGACTAGTACAGAAGTTCAATAACAATGTACCACTTGAGTTAAGGTCGGGCAGGCCTTTCATCCCAGTCACCCTTCAGGTTTCTCTACTGCCCATGTGGGTGTTAAAGTCCCCTCAGCTTGTAAGTATCCCCACATGCACCCAGTGCCTCTCACCCTGGACAACTCTGTAAAAGAAGAGAGTCCAGCCTCTCTCTGGGAGTTTTGTCCCAGAGCTGGTGCTATGCATAGAGGTGAGCCTAACTATCTCTAGTCAGTACCACTCCACCTGGGGATGCCTGTGGTCAGCATAAGACCCAGCCCTGCCTATGGCCCATTTGGCAACACATCTGACCCAAATTTTTATCTTTGCAGGTGGTGCGCTCACAGAGTGGAGATTCCATGTCATTTCTTCAGGCTGTGCCCAACCAGGCCCCAAGGGTCAAGGCCTGGCCACCAGACACTTGCCAGGGAGCTACCCTCCCATGGCTGGCTCCAGGAGGGTTCCCCTGTCTCCCTCTTTTGGTTTGAGACCCCTGTGCACTGAAAATGCTGCTTTATTGTAGTGTAAGGTGTCTGGGCTCAGCCTTAGAGATAGGATTAGCAGCTTAGAGATTCAGAGAGAGCTTGGAGTAGAGACAATGCTCCTTCATGAAGCAATTCGAAAGGAGCCAGCTAAGATGGACATCTGGTTAGGATGCCTCCTGAACACCTCCCTCTGGAGGTGTTCCGGGTATGTCTAAGTGGTAGGAGACCAAGGGGCAGACCCAGAACACACTGAGGGGATAGCATATATCCTCTGGCCTGGGAACACCTTGGGATCCCTCAGGAGGAGCTGTAGGACATTGCCGGGATGAAAGTATGTCTGGGTTTCCTTACTCAGTCTGATGCCACTGCAGGCAGTCTCAAATATAACCAGTTAAAACTAGAGCTGACCAGTATGCTTAATGTGGATAAAACTTTGAATTTAATTCTAATTTCAGTCAGTCTGTGGGTTATCTAACTTTTACTTAACTTTTTTTAATGAGTTACCAAATGGTAAACACAGAACAGCAGAATATCCCATTTAATTGACAGTGAATAAACTTAAAACAAATGTCAATCATTTCAATCATTTTTGTGACAAAGAGACTGTGATCTCATGAGAGAGTGTGAGCATTTCAAGGGAGTGCTACTGTAATCTACTGATAGACATGTTGATGCAAACTTTGCCTTAGCACATATTATATAAAGCATAAATCAAAAATAATAATAATAAGCTTTGTGTTAGCTTCTTGGTTTAGATCTATCTGTATTCATCTATATTAAAGAGTTATGCCAATGTTAGTTTAATAGAGTGTAAGAAATATCAGTCAGATCCTTATGTACATTGATGATATATAGTCTTGCCAACTAACTAGAAGATATACTGCAAGTGTTTTTTGCTTATTATTGTGATAATAATGCTGTCTTAGGCTATATGTCCTTTCCAGCATTTACATTGGCCAACAATACAATACAAGACTTCTGCAAAAAGACAGAATGAATGCAAAAAAAAACTTTTGTGTGTCTTTTGATCAAAGTTAATTTAATTTTGAATTAACAGCCGTAGGAAAATAATAAAATTACAGTCAGTACAGAATGAGTACAGCCTATGGATATAATGAGAGACATCTGACAACAAGCTTAGCTTACAAATTAAAGTGAAACACAGCATCTCTGCTCAGAAACACTGACTACCTAAATATTTTCTCTTTTGTCCAATGTAAGGAATGGATGTTTTTGGTGTAGATTTTTCTCTCTGTTTTGTTAAGTTACATTTTATGTAGTTAAATCCTCTGCTCAAAACTGCAAAATTATTTTGTGCAATGTGTCATCATTTCCAGAATATTGTTACTTGAATTAATTAGCTCATAATTGACCTTGTAAAGTTTTACAGTGCTCTGACATACAGTCTAGACAGTAAGTATCTGGAAAGTTAGACATTTTTGTTCTTCAGGCTCTTCAATTTGAAATAAAATAATGAATGCTACGATAAACTGCCAAGTCTCAACTTTAATTTGAGTAGGTTTACATCAATATGGAAGGAAGTGTGTGGGAGATATGACCTTTGTAACACATTGTTAAGCAATTCAAATGAAATTGGACATCCTTTGCAGTTAATGACTGCCTGAAGTCTTCGAACCATAGACATCAAAAGACACTTTGTATCTTACTCAGTGATGCTCTCCCAGGCCTTCACTGCAGCCACCTCTCTGCCTTTAGTCTTTTATTCTTTTATTTCAAATTGAAAGTGTATGACTGACTGTATGCCATTTTTGTTCAGTGCTACCATACTTCATTAGTCATTTAATATCTCTGTGTGGTAATTAGTTAAGTTGTGATGCAGACATTTGCTACACCCAGTTTCTATGGTTACACCTTGCAGTGCACTGCACCTGACAGTCAGTAGGTCCTCTGCAACACTACATATGCATCACATTTTTAAGATGACAGACAGGTGAGGCAAGGTGAGACTGGTGAGCACACACCATTAAAAGAAGGAAGAACAGGGGGAGTTCAGCTGAATGAAAATGCTGTGCCTCCAGAACCAGCTGCCAGATGTCCTCTGTGTTCACCCTCTCCTCCTCATTAGTGGACAGTGCTTAAATTAGCATACCAACGTGTTATTTGAGAAGAGAAGCAAAAACCAGAGGACTGTGCAATGAAATTGAACCAGAGATGAAATCACATGCACTCATGTACATGAGATTCTCTCTATAGCTGAACTATAGCATACATCTGCTGAGCTCCTCTGGTGACCTCTGGGCTGCACAAGGCACTTTCTCAGCATCTCTGGCCCTTTCCTCTATGGGTAGCCATTCCCCACTGGGTCAACCTCAGAGCGGATGCTGAGCTTGTATGTCCCAGAGGTTAAATGTCCCCTCTTTTCCACAAGGTCAGGTTTGCTGCCACAGCATCAAAGGAAACTGTGGTTTGCTGGTTAAGAGGACAGCATGCTGTTTATTTTAAAATCAGCTGATAACATCAATTACATAACAATAATTACATAACAATAGGATTATAAGTACACCTATATTTGCATAATTTTAATGCAGGTTGGGTAATTAATGCCTAATTAATGAGCTTGGTTAAGTCAGTTTTATATGGTTTGGCTCTGACCACTTCGCATTAATATAATAGGTGTCCACAGGATGAGTGAACCTGGTCTAATTATACTTCAGGTGAGTGTCTTCCTCGATGAACATGAGCAAGAAGAGAGAGAAAAGAGACGATCCCCGGAGCGGTGTGACATCACGACGCGCTTCCGCCAGTGACCCAGAAATGGTGCTTGCGTATCCTATGTGCGTAAGCAACGGTGGGCTTTTGGTGGCACATGGCCCAGGCAGCTGTTTACATTGTTGATTGCGTGTCAGAAAAAGACATTGCAATTGCATTGATTCTCCTTACAGGTCCGTGTTATATATAAACAGACTATATGTGTATACACACACATATAGCCTATAGGATCTAATTAAAAGGAAAACCATTGCGTGGTTAAAATACATGCATGATGTGTGTGTGTTCTCATTGTCTCACGCGCGGTCAGGCACGACGATAGATCCATCATAAACACATACACCACCGTGTGAAACGTCAGACATTTCTATCACGCAGGCATGACCCTCTAACCGACTGATGATGGCAATCTTTTGTTGGTCATCATTTCGAAAAATGATTAAAAAGTCGCGCGTGCCAAAATAGGGGTCTCTCTCTCTCTCTCTCTCTCTCTCTCTCTCTCTCTCTCTCTCTCTCTCTCTCTCTTTCCCTCTCTCTCTTTTGCCCCCGCGCGCTCTATCTTCGCAACATACACAATAATAATTTGATTGGAGTCGCTGTGCGTGCTGTAGGCGGAACCCGGACAGTCTTCGCATCCCACTTTTGAGGAGATTACGAGGACAATTTACTGCGAAACACATGACATTAACGCGGTTTGGAGGGAGGGCGGACGGACTTAGTGGGACAGAGAGGCAGGACGACACGCCACGGGTCGAGGCAGAGCCGAGCAGCGAGCGGAGGCAAGATCTGTGTGGAGATATTTGGAGTTGGAGGAGGACACTGGTACTTCTCTGGTAAGGCATTGAACGGCTGCATGTTAACGTTGATGTTTAGACATTATAATGTATTCAAACTTATTAACGGACACGTTTTCACCGGTAGATGTAAGAGATGTTCATTTATTAAGATGCAAAAACAAAACGACGCTCCTTGTGCATCATTTATGTGCAGCATCAACCTGCTCGCTGTATCCGCGTGCGACGTTTACACAAAGGGAGTAAATTGCAAAGTTAAAGTCAAGCCGAGCACAGTGGTCCTCGTCACCACATCACCTTCTGAAAAGAAAAATGATTGCTTATTCAAAACGTACAGCTATTTCCTTTCAGTGTCCTCCAATACAGGCAGCCATTCGGACCACACAGACACCCATTGCAGAACAGCTGAGAGTATTGTCATCTGCAGGGATGATTTGGTACAAAGCAGGGAAAATGTTTATACAACAGCTGTGGAGAAACCTGATTAGAGCAGTTATATCCTTTCACTGCCATGCTCCAATGGAGTAGCTTGGCGAGATCAACTTGGGGACTTTGGCATGGGGATGGGGGATGGAGGGGACCTCCTGGAATGTCCTCCATGACCCTGTGAACTCCTTCACTTGTCTTGGGGAACTATTGCTTCTGACTATGATTTTTCTATTTCAACCTTTTAAACGCTGTCCACAGTGGATACTTAAAATGTTTTACTAGGATTGTCCCTGTGTCAGTAGTGCATGTTTGAGGCATTCAGTGACTGGACTTGCTGCCAAGCTTGCTTTCCAGAGTCTGGCACTTACACAGAATAAAGCTTTCACTTTTAGATTGGCTGTCATATTTTAAGCCACCATTCACAACTGGCTTACACCACGCCACAGCTTGGCTGCAGGTGCCAGCTGGTCTTCATGTTTGGCCATCTCGGGGACATACCCAGGCTTTCGGTCAGATGGCAAATCTGGTAAGGATGGGTGGATGAGTGCTGAGCAGGTTTCAAGTCATACACGCAGCATAATCAGATATATAAATATACATCCATATCTGATCTTATTGGGAAGAGAAAATGCATTTTATCACTACTTTTGCATTACTTGTCTATGTAAATACTATATTTTCTGACTTGCACATACTTAACTAGATTTCTCCTAAGGGCACACTCTGTAGCTCACAATGCACGCACAGAATGACATTTAGCTTATTTATTTATCAAACTAGGCTATGTCCAAAAAAATCACATAGATTGAATAAAACTCTGACAGCAGCTTTGTGTCTGGGGCCACCTTCAGCAGGAAAAGTTGCCAGTCATTCACTCCTCCACGATGACTCACCTCAAGGGCTTGTGGGCAGCAGGTGAAACTGTGACTGCTGGACTTGACAGACCGGAGCAGGAGAGAGCTCATGTCTGGCCCGCTTGGACTCTGCTGTTGTAATTGACTGACTCGTCTCTCTGGCTCTGGCCCATGCGCTGCCTTTCTCTGACCCCAGAATGAAATCCCAGTGTGAACAGACCGATGCAGACGCAGCTGACGTTGTGCAGGCTGAGCTTTTGATCTGGTGTGTGATTAAAGCCTGTATTTATGTGCATGTGTATGAGAGAAAAAGTATGTGTGTGTAGCATGTGTGCATACAGCTGAATATCGGAATAGACATTGAGAAGATATTGCAATAGAAATGCTATTTCCTCTTGGATTGATTATAAAATGTATTGATGGACAAGAAAAGTGGGAGAGTGGGGAGAGCCAGGCAACAAAGGTCATGGCTCTGATTCACAGCTATAAATAGTTTGCCACTGCAATAGGTAAAAATGATTAAATCATGGCTCATTTCAGTATATAGCCATCACATCTAGCCAAGACCAAAGTAGCTATCAATAAGTTTTTTTCTGCTTTTTCTATCTCAGGTTAGTGGATGAGATATGTAGATGGATTATTCCTTCGCCTCTTTCTTTCTTTCTTTCTTTCTTTCTTTCTTTCTTTCTTATTAGATGAGACGTAGACGCAGCAATTCACTAAGTTCCTATTTAATTTGATCAAAGCTCTATGTGAAATATCTTATCTTGCAGCAGGTTTGGTTTACCTTCACAGGGATGAAAAGAAAACATGAAGTGATTGTTCCATCTCAGGGTGCATTGTAGCTCTCTGTGAGAAGAAAGGAACACCCTACTGTGTCTTTATTGACCGTATTGAACTATGAAAAAACATGAGCTTTTGTCTGGCCTTGAAGTTTTACACGTATTTGATTTTGGTCTTTAAAAAGGTAAACTGGAGAATTTGCTTAACCCTTTCCTCACTCGGGTTACAAAAAAAGCTAACATTGTATTGGCAAAGCCAAAAAATGTATAAATGCTGTACTTTGTGCTGTGTTAAGATTAAAAAAGATGGGAAACACAAAATCTAGGTTCTATTTTGTGTTCACATATATTGTAGCTTTAGCTTTTCATAAATATATATTCTTTACCAACATTTTGCCTGATCTGGTAGCTAAGGAATCTGCATTAAGTTAATTGCTGTGGATAACTGAACTTTGAAAAGCACACATTATAGACCATCAGCTGAATTCTAGTTTAAACCAGATAGTTTGCAGGTGCAATGTATATCTTTCCCTTTGAGGGCATTTTCCTAGTTCAGACTGGTCTGAGGACATGCAGAAGAATATTACTCATGAATTGCAGCTTACATAAGGTTATAACACTTAGGATAAATGTCAGTCTATTGGTTAGATGAGCTCTTAAGTAGGAATTAATTATTATTATCCTCACCACTATGCTGTCCAGCAATCAGCAATGAGTAACAAATCCAGGTCTTGTGGGAACAGCTGCCTGTGTAATTGAAACATTGCCTCTTTTTTTCCCTCTAGTATTCATGGTAGTTTTGTCATCCGTCAGATACTGTCAATATTGACTGAAATACATGTCCTGTATGATCTGAATGTGACTGCATGAAAAATGCCTTTCATGTGTTAAATACTACTGGACATTTCTTTTTCTTGAGTTTAGAGTCAGAGCCTCCCACCACAAGGCCACCTCATCACCCCAAAGTCATTACTCTACAGCCGTATTTTTTATCAGTGCAATTCTTAGTTCTATAAGGGATTTGATACTTAAGCCTTACATTGATCTGCTTACAGTGGGTGCCTTCTGTAAGAGGTCTCTGTCAGTAGATTGGGATTTGGACTTCTATAGTGCTGTGGCATGTGACAGAGTCAGTAGTGCAACCATCCACCATGGTGGTCACACACTGTGTGAGTTGTACTTCAAGCTGGATGAATGCATTCTCACCAATGATACACTCTTTCTTTTTCCCTTTCGCCATGTGATGGGGAGGAAACAGGAGAAAGATTTGCGGCAGATGCCAGAAAAGGGTGGCACTTTGTTTTGGGGCCACATGATTGGGAGAAAACAGAGCTGGCATTGAACAATGTGGTGGTGAGGGAGGACTGTCTGGATGGAGGTCCAGTTAACAGATTGCATTCTCTTTTATTGTTCTAACTAACCTGCATATGGTTTCCTCGTGAGGCATTGTCCTTGGCTGTGTCACTGATGTCCTTTGTGTTCAAGCTGCTTTTGGAGCCTCAAAAAAGTCATATACCCTCTCTTTTCAACCAAGTTAAGTGACTTCCTTAAAGCTAGATCTCATACACATCTGTCAGTTTTAAGTTCAGTGTCATTGAGCAAAATGGTCTTTCAAATCAGTAAGATACATTGGTAATAAATGCATTTTATCTTTCACCATAATCAAACAGCCTGGCCTTAGTGTATATTGGAGTAGAGTTGTGCGACCTGTTAATCAGCTTGATATTAATGGACTTTCAGTATTAGACAGTGAGAGACAAAGATGGGAAGATGTGTCCAAACTTTTGACTGGTACTGTATGTTAGTGCATCCATCGTTAGTTTTAAAAATGCAGCTATCCATTTTTGGCCACTAGGAGGCAGAAAAATGCCTAAAAGCACACAGCCACTATTTAGTGTGTTTATTCTTTTAATCTTATCTTTCTAATGTTGCCAAAAATCCTTGCAAAAGGAGCTTGCATGAGTGACTTCACTGAGTTTCTCAGTTCCAATGGTATGCTTTAAGGAATAACCCAACATTTTGGGAAATATACTTATTAGATTTCTTGCTGAGAGATAGATGAAAGGATCAATATCACTCTCATGTCTGCACAGTAGACATGACACTACCATCAGCAGCTGGTTAGCAGCTTGCTGTTTTTACACTTCGCTTTTTGTAAGAGTCAGTGCTCCTTGTGTGTGCATCAGTGATACAAACTCTTTAAATTGCATTTCCACTTGAAGGTTTGTTTCATTATCTTCAGCTTCCTAACCTACCTTACCTAATCAGGCATATTGACTGGCTAAAAGCATTCTCGTTCTTTTGCAGCCACAGCCTAGGGTGATTGGAGATGGATGGGTGTTTGAAGGCAGCACACCCCGTGGTTCCACAGCGGTTTGGTTTGTCCCTTAAAGACACCTGAAGAATGAAAGTGTATATTTGTTAATGTGTGTGTGTGTGTGTGTGTGTGTGTGTGTGTGTGTGTGTGTGTGTGTGTGTGTGTGTGTGCCTGTGCCTGCAGGCTAAATGGCTGGTCTGCAAGCAAAATGAAGTGGCACATGGCTTTGATTGTCTTAGGGACATTCTGGCCAGCTGAACTTGTTGCAATGTTTGCACAAAACATTCAACCTCAAAAGACATTTTTGGTTTATGTCCATTTAGTTATACCAAAAACAGTAGTATGCAGATCGTGTTTGCTCTCACCATGACTTGAAAGCATCTTCATCTGGCAGGATATTTTCTTCCAGTGCTGTATTTGAAAGCAGTGTGAGAACAGGCCAAATTTGATTTAGTTTAGAGAATAGCATTACCACACCAGTATTAGGTACTTCTCTAAAAATTCATCCTATTTGCCATAATTATGTTAATGGTGTACATAGATGAATATCTATCTTTAAATATACACCTTCCTTGCTTTGAGTTTTCACTGTACTCCTGTGATTCCCTCCTGTAAATGATGTCTACACAATATGACATTGTGCAACAATATTCTTTAGGAATCTTCAGATTCATGTGCATGGACAGTACAATTATCTACAGTCATTTATAACCCAGTTTTTTTAAACATAAGACAGCACAACTGACATATACAACATTATACAAGTGTGCTGTTTGACATATGGTATGCTGTAAACTGCTTGTTATCAGTTCAGCTTCGGCTTTGCCTATTAAGCAGCGTAATACAATGAGTGTCACCATGTTCTGCATAGAGGTGATGAAAGCAGCTCATGAGCCAGGGAGCCAGAGGGCTGACATTACATTCAAATCAAGTGAGTAATTTGTTCTGCATGCACAGCATGTTGCTGAAACAAATGTGCTTTGGGATTGTACAGAAATATATTAAACTATCATATATTTCAAGCAGCTTTTCTCCTCATGAGCAAGAGGGGTTCTGTTTGGACAAACTTTTCCTGCTTTTGGGTCTTCTTTTAGCTCCTCCTACTGAGTTAGATCAACAAGTGACTTAAATTTACTATGCTGTTAGTGCCTTATTATAGGTAAATTCGGCACCTGGAAAAGTGAGCGTGTTATATTGTGTATCCAACATTCCTACCAGTTATCTGACGCAAGTGCAGATGCATTTAATGGTTGATTGTGCAAATAACCGGCTGTGATAACACATTCCTCTGGATTTAAGAACCTTCTCAATTTGCAAGGACCAGTTTTCAATGGAAATGTCTCCAATTTTAGAGAAAATGTGAAAAAACAGATGTATTAAAAAAGAAGATTGCACTAGGAGCTGCCCAGTGTTAAATAATAAATTAAAGATAAATACATAAATAAAGAGAAAAATAAGTCAGTAAACTAACTCTATTTCATAGCATGAAACAATTTGGAAGATGGGAGTTGTGGTTTTATGAGACTTGAACTTGGCATGCACCAAGTTTTTAATGCTCTATGGTGATTTTACTCTTTTTTTATAAGACATTTGCAGTGAGCATACTGCTCTAGTTACTTTTGGATTGCACAGAGACATCAGCCATTTCAACGGCTTCTACGTCTTCTGCCTGCCGTGACTGTGGTTGTGTTCCACCAGTTGCGGTGGATTGCAGTTTTTTTCTTGGGTATGTTTTACCATGTCATTCCATCAACCCCTGTTAAATAAATGTTAAGAAACCTTTTAAATTGAAGTTAGGCTTGACTTCTTGCAATTTCATGTATGTGAATAAAGCCCTATATTGTATTGACTACTTTAGTCATATATCTTACCATTTACCCTTTGTTTTGTCTTCACCTGTCCTCCCTGCATTGTTTTAATACTCACTGAATGGCGTTTTATGCATGGTCATACTGCTGCACTACTGTCCCCTCTTGTCTTTGGGGCGTCCAATGTTGGAGTTGAGCCAGAGTGACAGAAAGAGTTGTGTGATTCTATAAATAAATTGCATTTTCAGTGAGTCATCAGACTAGTGCTCCCATTCAGGCGTGTCACAAGATGCTAAAGACAGTCCTCACTACGTTATGCCTCACTCCTTCCTGGGTCCAGCCCCATTTTTTTAGTACACACATCCTTGTCATCCTTGAGCTACAGGATGCCAGGAGACAAAAACAGTAGACTTGTTCAGTCTCATGGAGGAAAACACAATTTGAGTCAAATTCTAATAGTCAAGTGACTATACAACTTAAATAGCAGTGGTCTTTCAGGGGCAGTATAATTGAAAACAAAAATAGTGCTAGGGTGGATTTTGTCATTAGAGTAAAGCTCTGCTAGCTAACCTGAACTCGACAGGTCACAACAGAGTATATGTTTTTTGGTTGGAGTTGTGCTGTTTTGTTGTGTAAAGTTTCTTGACTTTCAAATAAAATTGATCAAGAAATCTCTCCTCTGACTCTGCCACTTGTCTGCATGTCGTGTATTGCGTGTATATTCTTGATGCCTAGTGAGAAGAGGGAAAGTGACGGAGTGTAGCTGATACGATTCATTAGCGGGGCGAGCTGATGAAATAAAGTAAGATATAGCTACGGTTCTCAGATCAGGTTCAGGTCTCAAATTTGACAGAATGAGTCTGGCTCAGTGGAGTTGGGTGTTAAACTGAGAGCTTAAAAGAGTCTGTACTAGCATCTTTGAGGCCCATGCAGAACCCTACATTAGTCATGTTATTCACAGTATTAAAGCTTTTTTAAAGCATGAAGCGGGTTATTTTCCGCTGTTTCACTGACTTTTTAAATAATAATTTAATTTATTTTTATTTCACCACTTTCTGATGTGAGGAAATTTTACTAGTTGTGCAGGTCATTCTGAACTGACCCTCAGTGTGATGTCACAAAAAAGTAAAGGGTGCAGGAATAGTAATACTGCCTCTCAGTACAGTTGTAGTTTTTAAGAAATACTACAAACAGCATGTTTCGTCAGAGCCGGGTGTATAGTGCTGGAAAAAAAATTGATTTGGTGATTAAACTGAGCAACCTTTAATGGAACAAATGCCACCACTGTTCTACAAAGGCATGTAGTTTTTATGCCAGTTTGTTAAAATAAAACACCCCCATTAGAGATCATTGGAGAGAGTCTTTTTTATGCATTCTCTAATGATATCAAGTAGTTTGGAATAAGTGAATAATACAATACTGTATCTGTACAGTAATATTGTGTATTACACTTTATATTATAAAATGTAATACATATTAAATACATAATAAATACATATTAAAAATATTGTGTAATTTGGATGTTATTCAAAATGAGGTATGGATTTCTGTATGATTGCATATAGACAGGTGCATTTTATGTGTAAATTTTACATAATATGTATGTTCCACTGACAATACAATTTACACTGATTAAGATTTACACTGTATAAGAGTGAAGCTGTTGAATATTTTGTACTGTTCTTTTTTCAGTGTTGCACTTTCAGATGGTATGTGATGTGTGTATGTAGCAGTGGTGCTCCTTTGTAGAGAAATGTAGGTTACCAAATTATCAAAGGAGATTGAGGGGTAAATTATTGCAATCTTTTTTCTTGCCCTGAGCATATAGTATAATCCAGATTAGAGACTCTGTTTTAAACACTTGACTTGCTGTGGGATATAATACCCTCCACCTAATAGTGGGTATTTAAATGCAACACAACCTCCTGCATCATTTTATAGTCTCTGACGTGTGTATCTCTCAGCAGCTTAGGAACTGTGAAGATGAGGAGCATCTCAGAAGCTGACATACAAATCTCTTAGTCAGAAGTTAATCTCCTATTCTGCCTGCTGGCTAATCACAGTGGTACTCAAGGCCTGAAGCAGAGGGTGGATGAGAGAGAGAGAGATGGCGGGACAACACTGTAAGGAAAGAGAAACAGAGGATAGAGGCCTGGGAGGCAAGTGATGTATAATGAAAGACTTTAACATAGTTAAAGCAAAATTCTCCTCCTTCTGCAAATGCTGCATTTTCCACCAAACACATAGCAGAAATAAAAATCTCAAAGCTACTTCATAGAAACAACACAATCTTACCCTACTTACAATAGAGTACAATAGAGTTATAGTTTCTGTTTTGTTTCCCCAAATTTGCATCTATTTTAAAGGCCCCATCCTTAGTAAACACGCACAGGTGATTTTAATTAATTTATTTGATTAGACCTCTTCTCAGGACTGTGTGGGGGTCGCGCACAGACTGTCCTCATATACTTTCCTACCTAGCTCCGCTCAGTACAGTGTAACACTCCACCAGTGTCAGTTGCACATTTTGGTCATCATGATGCCTTTATTTACTCCTTGTAACTGTTTGTGATGTATCTTCATTCAACAACTGAATGATGTTTTGTTTGTAATTACACTGCATATGTCTTTGTGTGTGTGTCATCATGTGTATTTATGTGCATGTTCACCCTGGCGTGAAGAACCACAATACAGACAGATGGTTGTTTGACGCGTTTGCAGAGTGTTTACTGCTTATTTCAGGCCGCCGCTGTGTTCAGTGGCACACACAGCAGCACTTAAACACAGCTTTGTGTGTGACATGACGTGGGGTTACAGCGGGGCTATTCACTCCTCTGCAGCTATTTTTATACATGCAAGGGTATATGGAGTGACCTGAGCGGTTTGATCCTGATTTCCCGCTCCAACGAGATGGGCCCTAATCTGATCTACTCTATCATCCAGACTGTCAGAGGTCCCAAGTCACAACCCACTGTTTTACAATGAAATGTTCTCTGAAAGATCTATTAGCTGCTCATCAGCGAAATTGTGGCCATGTGTAATCTCTTAATCTGCGGGAAATGTTTGTGTCCTGTTTGTGGACAGAAAGGGGTGGATGAGGAATTTGCTGTAGATACTGTCATTTTTCCAGTAAAGAGAATACTAAAAACAAAGACAGTTTGACAGCTGTAGTACCATTTAAAAAAATCCTGGTGAGAGTTTTAAGATAGCTGTGTTGTCTTTCAAATCACCTAAATAGACACGATGATGCTGTAGATGATTTGAAGGAAAATTCACTTTCAGATATTATTCAGACTTCTTGATGACATTTCAGACATTTTAGCTTTGCTTTTACTGCGTTTATAGACCTTGATGTAAGAAAGAGTGAAAAACAGTCAATGATTATCCGCATGCACTCCAGAAGATTAAGAGTCTCTGAAAATTACACTGGAGACTCAATTAAGCAAGCTTATATGGCCACAGGCCTGTGAGAATGTCATCAAGTAGTAGCAAAGGAGGCAGTATTACAGTTTGAGATTACTCACTGAATAAACCGCACACACACACAAACTGGCACACATTTTATTATTCACCAAATGAACTACAAACACAAATGCACACATGCATAGCAATAAGTGAGGATGAATCAGCATGCACAGGCGTATTTGGTTCAGGTATCAGTTTAGGAATAATAATCAGTGAAACCGCCTGGTTCTGTTTGCCTCCTTGTTGGATGACGTTTCTCAGCAGAGTTGCTTACGTCAGACCAGGAGAACTGTGGTGCATGCACTCGCTGTGTATTGGCAAACTAGGGTGATGTTCTGGATGAGGGCTTAAATAAACATAGGCTCTGCTGTTGCCGTGCAAAGACTAATTTACTCCCATAAAGAGCATCACAATGTAACATTAACTCTTTGCTTTGGATTTGGAAGTTTGGACATCGGTGAAGAAACACTGATTATTTTTCTTTTTTCCATCTGGTTCATATTCCCCCTTTTCCAACTCTTTTTATTTTTTATATGAAGCTTTGTAAGTCTGTGCTTAAATTCCTGGTAGCAGAAGTTGTAGTAGTAGTTGTTGTTTTGAGAAAGATGTTCTTTAATGTGATTATTTTATCTGTCTGTTATAGAGGCCCTTAGCGAGAGCAAGATTCATTCTCATCCTGTCAGCCTATCTATGTTCTGCAATGTTGCACGGTGCATTTAGAAAATTAAACACACCAGAGAGAGAAACCCTAGCAATTTTTAACAATGCTTTGGGAATTACTTGTCTTGGAAACAAGTCGTTTTAAAATCAGGGTAAATTGTAATTGCCCGTGCAGACATTTGCGCATGTTGGGAGGATGACATAGTGTCTACAGAGCACAGAGCATGTCAGTTTTGCTGCCTGAGCTTTCCTTATGAACTCACAACCCTTCCTCTGTTTCATGCCACAATGGTGCCACGGTAACTGGGTTTAAAGCCAGAAGCTCAATTGTTCTTGTGCTGATTCTCATTTTCCTTCCTTTTCTTGGTTCTAATTATTGGTAGTGACTTGTCACTCAGCTAATTTGATCCTAATCCACCAGATAGTCCTGATAGTTCAACACCAGGTATATCTTAAAGTTTAGTTTGTGAAGACAAATGTCATGAAATTGACTTGCTGATATATGCATATAGTAATTTTGACAATCCAGAGCCAGAATTTGGCCCCTAAGGTCCTTACAACTTGTCCATGGCATTTATGGATTCAGTTAAATCTTAAATTACCTATATTTTTATTTAGCAAATATTACCTGATATCAGCATTGGTTTACACTCAACTATTTTCAAAGATTCCATGTATTTCCTTTGGTATTGAACACAATGATTGTAGGAGCTACGATTCTGACCAATCAGGTCCACTGTTTCAAGCTCCTCTGCTTGAGGCCATTGAAGAGGCACCCTTGTAGCTGGACAGCCCATTGAGTATTGTCCTTGAATAGCTCCCCCCAACCTCCTAGTGATTTGTAGACTATCTGAGTGGCAGTGTGGTTCTGTGCAGTGATTTGTCCCGTGAGAAGGGCGCTGCCTCTGCCACTGCTTCCGTCAGCAACTCTGCTACAACTGTGCATGAATACAGGATACTGGCATTTACTGAATTCAAGGTGGCGTCTTTTCAATTAGAGCTCAGTGAAATACCTTTTCAGCCTCTCGAGTGGCCTGGCAAACTACAGCCAAGGGGGCCCCGGCAGTATAATGATGCCTGACATAATAGTACCACTGTTCTCCAACCCGTTCCCAGGAAACCGCATAACATGTGCCATTGTGCACTGTGCTTTGCTGCCCAACCACGTTGCCTGGCTTTAGCCAGAGACACCGAGAGGCCTGGCTGTGCAGTGAAGCTCACAGCAACGTGGTTGGTAAGACAGGTCCAGAAGACTGCTAGATGAAAGCTATAGTTTATTCACCTCACACTGCGTTTGATGTGTTAAAATAATATTACAAAAAGCTACATTTAAAAGGGCAGGCTGTGAAGCGGAAGAAGCCTGAGGGAACGAGGACAGCTGAGTGGTTGCCAGGAATGGTAGTACAGAAAACCCTGAGCATTGTTACTACACTGAACCCTCCTCAATAAAAGAGGAAACCAAGAGAAAAGTGACAAGCAAGAAAAATGGAGGCACAAAGATGGCTTGAACTGGTTTCTAGCTGGTCCTAGCTGGTTCTTCTCTTTTTATCTCAATGCTGGGGGTTCAACCATTTGTGTGAGTTCGTCCTCTATGGCCCCCAACGTGCTCTCCATTATAGCCTCTGCTGCTGTTTATGCAGCAGAGCAGAAGAGATCATTCAGGGCCAGCCAGATAAGGGGCTTTGGTCAACAGCATCCAGGGGATACATGTCACAGGGCCCCCCATAAGCCAGCTGGTCAGCTTAGCCAACACAACAGGATACCCAGGAAATAGAGGCCTGATGCAAAGCCCAGTGTGTCACAGTTAACTGAAAGCTCTCTTTCCTCTGTGCGTAGAACTGTCAGCTGATGTGTCAATTATGCACAGGATTTGCCAAAACATCTATTCATTGTCAACCCTATATTTGGACTAGTAAAGTGGGAGTTAGTGTTTTAAGCGTTTGCTAGCTTGTAAAGATGTCTTGCAGTTACTCTGAGTTCATCAAGCATTGATGTCATTCATTTACATTTCCAGATTCAGAGTTTAACAAAAACATGAGAAAAATGGTACAGAATTTTAATCTGAACTCCCGAAGCTTTGTTAAATCATCTCAATGGAAACAACTGAGTCACAGTTTGCATTTGTCAATAGCTATAATTAAATCAGAACAGTGTTTTAATTCAATAGGTGTACAAGGAAATTTGTGTTGTCACTGTCTTGATCTATTAATCTCTGTTGTCATCCTCTCTGTTGGCATTCTTCGAGAGTGAGTTGTAGTTCAGTCACATCTCTGTTGGGCCATAAGGAAGATACAGATTCACTTGAATGCCCTCAGGATGGCCTCCTTTATCTTCCCACGTGTCCCGTATTGTTGGAAATGAGAAATCAAAGGATTGCAATTTCCGTAGTTATACTGGGAAATTACATCACTAAACTTAATGTACCAATTACAATGATCGAAGTGTAATTCATCCCGTCCTAGCAGGTGCAACAAAGCTAATTCATATGCTTTATAATATGACTTATTTCGATGAAATTTTTTTAAAAGAGAAGAATAATATAACCAGTGTGTGTAGTCATTGTAATATGAGTGTTTGTTGCTTCTGTATTTTATCATTTTAGATAGATTGAAAACAAAAATTCTAAATAAAACAAAAGGACTAAAGACCAAAATGTTCTCTTAGTACTCTCCTGAATGTGGAGCGAGAATTGGGAGGAGGAGGGAATGAAAAAATTTGTAAAGCAAAACTTTGTACAAGAATCATTTGGATTTTGCATCCCTTATGGATTTCAAACTTCTATTTTTAAATATTATTATCATATTATTAGTATATCATATCATATTATTAGTAATTATTTGAGTCATCATCACATGAGTCATAAAATAAGATAGTCAGGTGATTGACAAGAGTGTGATAGTTCTCTACATTTATGTCTTTTACTTGCACTTTCAGGAAAACACATGCCCTGTCACTTGACAATACGTATTCCATTTAGAGCTGCAATTATTAGTCAATTTTCCTTCAAGAAATTATAATAGGCATTTTTCACTACTTTCTGATATTTTATAGACAAAATGATCAAGAAAATAATCAGGAGATTAATCAATAATGAAAATAATAATATGTTGCAGCCCTAATTTCATTGTATCTCATGCTGATTGCATATATATTTTCTCCCACAGATCCCAGGAGGAAAATTAAAAGTTCACTCTCAGAGGACTTTCTGAACATTCCCATTGCCTCAAACATTTACACATTTCAGCAAACACATCCTTACATACGCACCAAGGCACCAGAGCAGATATGAGTGAGGACATACCAGCCGAGACGGTGGAAACTGCCACTGAGGCGAACTCTGTTCCTAATGGGAAAGGCCATGAAGCTGGAGAGGAGATCACAGCATCGGCCAAAACGCCACCTGCAGAGGACTGTGAAAAGTGAGTATACTCCTACTTACTATACTGTATGTTGATCTTTTAGGAATGCTTTTAAACATGACAGAACTGTGCACTGCTTTTTCTTACAGAATGGAAATAGTTAATATTGGTATACAGTGTACTGTATTATAGCCTTAAAATCTTTCAGAACTGTCATTTTGTTGTTGCTGCAACATATCAGAGTTGTGGGCAGTATTTCAGTGGTCTGGAAGTCCTGTATTTGGTTACACAATTAAATAATAATCTTATTACTATAATAGTATTATCTTTCCTATACTTAGTCGTTTTCTGTTGTTTCTGAGGTTTAGGTGTGCTCTAATATCCACAGTTAGATGCTGCTTGGTCAGATGCTTCTTATGCTCCAAAAAAACCCCATTACAGCTCTTTTTCAAGGTGGTCACAGTCATCTCCATTGTATTGTGTCTTGACTGAAGTCAAAAATGCTCCAAATATAAATAGAAACATATTTGCCAGGTAAGATATACAGAAAATGCTCTGTGTGTTTTTTGCGAAATACATAATGTGCCTTTTAATTCATTGACAGAAAAACAGTGTGAACTGATTGTTGTTGCAGCAAATATTGCCTCATGTTATTTAGCACTAATGACAACAGCAAAAAGCTAAATCATTAAGAAACATAGGATTATATTAGTAAAGACTCTCAAACTTACAGGTTTGTTGCTGCTACTTAAGCAAGGTGAATCAGAATCTATCAGCACAAGAGAGACCTGACCCTCACTTACAGAAACAAGATATGATGTAATAGACATATATAAGTCAGCAACATCAACTCGTGAAATATCATTCTAATGAAAGGCATCAATACCCAAGATAATGTACATTAGGAAGAGATATAGTGTAACAGATAAGTGTATCATGTTGAGACTGATTGTGAGACTGATTATATCATCCTGCTGCCTGGGGCACAAGTGCTGCCTAGTAACTATAGTGACTGTCCCATAACTGCCGGATTGAAGGCATAATTCTTGTAACAGCAAACATTTTCTGCCTATTAACTGCCTGGTCAAGTGCCTTTGAGCAAGGCATTCACTTCCTACTTGCTCACTCATTGTACTAGAACATGTGCTGAATAATGGAGTGAGCTTAATGTCTAATTATCATGTCACCAGTTGTCTTGCTGTCATTTTCTAGCCTGTAATAGATGGTTCAATTAAAATGTCTCTCCCTCGGATACAGCTGGTTATAAACGATTCCTTCACTGCATTATTTGTCTTATTATGTTATGACTGAGGGTATTGTTTTTCCACTTTGTGCTCTCGTTGGGTGATGGATGGCCTCTATCTACACTGATTGTAGGGAAAATGTACCCAATAGTGCCCAGAATGCGAGGTATGTACAGTATATTAGAGAACGTTTTTCAATGTGTTTCAAATACAGTGTGTTATGTGTTTCAGTTGTGTGTTGTGTTGAAATTACAGTGAATATAAAGACAGAACTGTTTGCAATGAATCTTGAGTAGATTTGTTTTCCGTGTTGTTACCTCTTGTTCTTATGGCAGTGTTTCTTCTCATTAGTCCCCACAGAACTGAGAATGCAGAGGCCAACCTCCCAGAGAGCCAGGAGTTCTTATCAGGCGTGGAGGACAAGAAGACCACACGATTTACAGATGTAAGTTCAAACACAGCCAAGAGACTTCTCTCAGTGGCAGCTTATGCACAATATACACAGTGCTTGCATGTAGTATGGGAGTATCTAACATGTATTTCACTCATCTGTCTTACTTTGGTTATAGTTTGAGGGAAAAACCTCATTCGGGATGTCAGTCTTCAACTTGGGGAATGCAATCATGGGAAGTGGAATCCTAGGACTTGCATACGCAATGGCCAACACGGGGGTCGTCCTGTTTTTGTAAGTCATTCATATACATCTGATATCATTGATAAATGTGTAAATGAACTTCATGATTGCAAATTCTAAGTATTAGAGCTGAATTACAGCTCGCAGATGTTGTCTGACTCATTTGCTTCTTGCTAAGGTCATTCCAGTGGAGTTCTGCATCACATATAAATAGCAGCACCTAATTGTCCTGTATTAAGCAAGAAGCAGACCCCGTTTACGAAACAGAAACCGATGACAATTTGATAAATATGGGCTCAGATTAAGAGCATACTGAAAATCATTTACTTGTGCTATAAATTGTAATCACAGATGCAAAAAATAACCACATTGATTCTTCGTAGTTGATTCTCTGCCTTCCACAGTGGGTGTACATACTGTGTATATGAGGGGCTTAACATTTAAAAGCCTCATCCATCAGAATAATAACGTCAGCAGCTTCCGGGTTGATCATTTATATTTTCATGCATGCTTTTTCTGTCTCATTTAAATGTGCTGTAATGTAGGTTGCTGTGCTCTCACACTGTCATTCTATGACAGTAGAGAGTAACAAGTATGAGTAATGAGTACTTATGAAAACACTCGGTATTCTGTTTTTGGCACTACCCTTCTCTAATGTGATTTACCAAGGTCTTTTCTTTCCCCTGAGGACTGACCAGTGTCAAACCAATTATATTAAAATAGAGATCAAACAGGCACAAAGACATCTGCACATTCAATTAAAGGATAAGGGTAGTATTACTCTTTTTTCTTATTGTCGACAAATACCATTATAAGATCAAAACCATCAATGTATCAGTCTGTCTCTCCACACTCACTGTGGCTCTCAGCCCCAAGCCCACTGGTTATGGGAGGGTTTTTTTTGCTTTCTTTTAAACCTTTATTAAATAGTGGCTAGTATAGAGACAGACAGGAAATGAGGGGTGAGAGAGAGTAATTTTCAGTAATTTTCTTATGTAGCAGAACTGGGCCTTTTATTTTTTTTTTTTTAGCAAACATTACTCAAACAGGAGTAAATTGTGAGTTTGTTTTGGACAATTTTTAGCAGTGGATTGATACACACTTAATTCCCTAGTGACACTAGACGGCACCAGAACAGTGTAAGTGAGACTGATTCAAAATAAACCACAGCCACCATATTCATGGCATTGAGGGAACATGTCACCCAGTGCCCCATGCTGTGGCATTAATAAATCTCATTACATTCTTAGTATGTTCTCTTTAATACAACCATGGGTGATGTGTTTTTTTTTTTTGTTTTTTTTTTCTGTGGCTCAGATCAGACTTTGGCTACACAGACAATACATGGTAATAGGTTGTAGGTAGTTTAGCCAGATACTTCACGTACATTATGTTCACATACATCAACAGGGGACAAGGTAATGATTCCTAGTGGATGGATCCTACAAAGACATAATTACTCTCAAGAGTGGAAAATAACTATAAAATAAATATTGGACTGCAGGGTTGTTAAAGTTAAATGCACAGGTTCCCACATTTAAAATGATCCCCTCTTTCAGGACGTTTCTAGCATTAAGGTTGATCTATTTCACATGTTTCTCAAAATAATCAGGCCTGGGTTTCCAGTAATCTCACCCAAGAGCACTGGCAACATCAGCACTTTCACCTCCTCCTCTTCCTCGTGCTGTTTGGACACCTCATTCTGATGGCGCTAGATTGTAAGGTGGCTGGCGCTGAAGCTGGCTGACTTAAGTATTTTTCTATGAAAGAAAAATGCTTTATCAAAATTTCCCCCACCCCCTCAGCAAAGCAATTATTAAAGCAAATATTATTTGAGGACATTATTTCAGCTCTTTTCCAAGCCAGTCATGTCTGGAGGATTTTCCCTAATGTTAGAGAAAGCTTCTTATTTTGAGCTGAGTTGTGTGACTGTGGTTTTTTCAAGCTGTCTGGACTAACTGAACCCTGTGTCACACCAATGTCTTTGACATTTTGCCAGACAGGAGCTAAACTCTATAATGGAAATAAACTCTGTAGCTTATTAGTCTACACTTTGATGAATACACATAATCACGTGCAAATTTAATAGTACGTGACCGAATGCAACGGATAGCGTGTTTTTTTTTTCATCCTGTTGTAGATGAAAGCCTAAGTCTTTGCATGCATATCTTGCATGATCTTCTATCAAACAATAGACTGGCCACTGGGAAATACAGGCAGGGTCAGTGACATATTTGGCAAATGAATACTGGCAATTTTTCTGTGTTCTAGTTGTGACTATAGACTGGTGATTACCTCAATACCTCCTTTTTTTCTACTAGGGCACTGTGTCATGAACTGTAGGTCCTGCTCCTAAAGGGGACCTATATAAGGAAAATGTGTGCTCAAAAGCAACAGAGAGGACAACAAAGGCAAAAATAAATACTTCCAACAAAATTTAGGCCTATTGCTCAGTATTTTCTGTTACAAAGGTTGTCTCATTCTCCATATAACCTGCAAATAGCCTGTTTGAGACACTGTACTGTACACTGTTTTTAAAATTTGAAGGATTTCCAAGTCTTCCACTCACTGACTTCAACTTCTACACACTCATGTGAGCCATGATGCATCAGTTTATTCCACATGTGACTTATGTCATTGACTGTTGTGCCTAATACTATAACTGTACATCAGAATTTATTGTAGACTGCAGTATTTTATCTTCAAAAGAAAAAAGTCAAGACTGTTGTAGTTGGCTTATTGTTAGGGATTTACTGAATTATAGCCACATTTATGGTTTATATAGCTCTCAGTAGACCCTGTAATTAATCCTATTTAAAGTTAAATGCTTTGGAGGGTTCAAATTGTAGTGAAGACATGGGCGAGGCCTTTATTATGAGCCACAATGAGAGCCTCAATGTCACTCATGCTCTTTATTCAAAGATCATTTATTATGTCTAGTACATGTTCGGGAATGTCCGTTGTTTCTGTCTGCCTTATGTTCATATCACAGAGGTTTTTGTTGGCGGGTGCAGAAGCTTCAATCGGTCAGTGGCCCTGGCCTGGGTAGGAATGCAACAGGGTGGATAGCTGTGAGCAGAACCACAGTGACCCAAGTGTGTCAGTCTGTCTGACTGTCAGCAGATCTGTCCTCCCACTGCCACTTGACTTACTAAATCCTCCACCGGCCCAGCATTCTTCCACACTGGCCTACAACAAACCAAAAACAAACAAAAAACCTGTTAACTGGCCAAGAGTTGAAGTCGAGGTGAAAGACGTGATGTCTTGCTACTCCAAAAGGAGAGAGGAAAGAAGAGAGAGGGGAGAGAGAGAGAGAGGGAGCGAGAGGGAGGGAGAGAAAGAGAGAAAGTTAATGTCGCCAACAGTAACAACAGGAAGAAGAAAATAGAAATAGTTGGAATGAGGTGGACTAGCCAAGAGAAAGTTAGTAGAGCAGGGGTCCATTCACAAAACTTCCCTTTATGTTGAGGATTTGTCCCAGAGGTAAAAACTATGAAAATGAACCTTGCAAGAAAATAGAAAAGCATGAATGGATATAGCAGCTTTTACTGGTGTTATTGTTTGATCATTGATATGAAACATTTCAACATCATCATCAGTGCTTGTGTTTAACAAATGTATTCACTGTATACAGGTTTGCTGATGCTGAAATTATATTAATTAGTCAATATCTTATGTATCAAAACAATACATCTTTCGAGCTCATCAAATCATCTGTACACAAATATTAAAACATGAGACTGTGATTCCAGCATTTTGTCAGAATCGGTAAGTTATATCTTTAACAGTAATAGGCAAGTACTTAGAAATAGTGAAAGTGTGTTTTCTGAATGTTTTTGAGAATGGCCTCAGATTTTGTAGCTCAGGCCACAAACTCTCATCTCAATAAAATCAATAGTAGAATATGAATTTGGAGTGGATGACAATTGTTACAGCAGCCAAGAGGACTCCAGTTATCAGATAGAAAAAAGTAGCAGAAAAGCACTGGAGCAGAATGCATGAAGAGGAATATCTTTTAACAAAAAAGGCTAATATGAGTCAGTGGAGAGAGGGTGAATGCAGGTACAGTAATTCTTGAGGAGAGTAGGTGGAGGGGGTGACTGTTATTGTGGCTAGAGTGGGTTATTCTACCACTGAGGAACAAAGAGGATGATGATTAATATTAACAAGGGATTTTCCTCATTCTGTCAATCTCAGAATTGCAATGGAAACATTTCTTTTGATATAGTCCATCTGGTGTGTGTGTGTGTGTGTGTGTGTGTGTGTGTGTGTGTGTATGTGTGTGTGTGTGTGTGTGTGTGTGTGTGTGGTTATTTACTGTGGTGGGGAGCAGAGGGGCTGACAGGGCACCTTCCTTGACTCAGCTGGGGTAACAATCCAGGGTATAGATGAGCCACAGGGACTCTGCTCTATGTCACAGCATCCATGAAATGCATTTCTATACTGCAGCTGTATAAATAGCCTACAAGGTGAAGTACAGTGTAAAAATACAGTGTATAAAACTGACATTTCTATTGTCATTGAGAAAACACTTGCATGATGATGATGGTCATAATGGTGTTTTTGCTGATGAGTGAAGTGGTAGTAATAAATATTTAGATAATGATTCACATGTCTGTTGTTATTTTATGTCTTCTTCAGGGTTCTTCTAACAGTGGTGGCAGCCCTTTCATCATATTCCATCCATTTACTGCTTAAGTCATCTGGTATTGTAGGTATGAATTTAGTCTGCACCTTCTGATTAAGAAACTTTGGAATGACCCTCCAGTGTCATACAGGATGATAAAATCACAATGTGCACAATGTACAACCCTCCCTACCCCAGTATTCTATGACCAGCCATACAAGGTTGTCATGTCTAAGAATAATTTATAGATCTAGATCTTGTTAGTATGGATTTCACGAAAGATAATATTTTTTTATCTGATATTTCGTGGTTCAGGTATTCGTGCGTATGAGCAGCTCGGCTACAGGGCTTTTGGGACCCCGGGGAAGATGGCGGCAGGTATTGCCATCACACTGCAGAATATTGGAGGTGAGGTCACACACTGCCGTCTGTCGTCACATATTTACACATACACACATTTTTTTTTTAATTCCTGTGACGTTTCTGGGATGATATTCATAGTACTCTGTGATTTGTTGCTTGAGATTAATGTGTTCTTTCTCTCTCTCTGTAAGCATGTACTCTGAGTCGTTTTTTTATGTGTGATGATGCTCTCATGGTTATACTCTACATTAATCTCTGCATATTTTAGTAGTAACTGTGTGTGTGTGTGTATCTCCAATTCACAGCCATGTCCAGTTACCTGTACATAGTCAAGTATGAATTTCCTCTGGTCATCCAGGCCTTTCTGAAGGTGGATCATCCTGCAGGGTGAGTGGTCAATGCATGACACAAAATTACTCATTCACACTGTGCAGTAATGTGTGACATCACTTATAGGGAACACATATTAATATGTCATATGGGAAGGAAGACATGTCTGATTTGTAGATAAATATCAATCTTAAAAACCCATTTATTTCTTTCAAGAAATTGCTGGCATTGTTTTTTTTATTTTTTTTTTATACTTCACTTAACTTACTCAAAAGACCAAGTTTAAACTTTAGATTTCATTCCTGGTGGATTTGGAGCTTACTTACTGGTGATAACAGCAAGTGTAGTTTAACTCTACAGGTCCCAGAATTTGGGGGACACCAAACACACCTCGAGCAGCTACTTTGTCAGAAATACAACCGAAGAACTACTGGTGTATGTGTTTACAGAGCAGCCAAACAAACTTACATTATTTTAATAAAGATCTTGGTCAATAATCAACATTTCTCCTTCATGCCACAAGTAACCACAATCAGACTGCATGCTGCAAACAGCAGGAGTAGACTTTCACACAGCAGCAAAAGGAGTTGGTTACATTGCTTAGGGATTGGAGATTTACAGTCTGCTGCCAGCAGCCTTTCATCTAACACTGTGGCTCGTACTC
Source organism: Euthynnus affinis (assembly GCA_029490765.1). Classification (NCBI taxonomy): domain Eukaryota; kingdom Metazoa; phylum Chordata; class Actinopteri; order Scombriformes; family Scombridae; genus Euthynnus; species Euthynnus affinis. Next base: position 16,186,673 of record CM055840.1, on the reverse strand, counting down.
CTAGCAATATTTAAAACTGATCCACTGTTACAAATGCCAAAAATATGTGAAAAAACAACTTGGCAGTACTAAGCTTACTAATTGGAAGAATCTTCTTTATTTTACCAATGTGTTTTGGCACAGGGCCTTCCTCACATTGATTTAAATCACTGTTTTACCATTGGTTTAAAATGTAACACCAGGGTGTTCAAAGTGTCATACCAATCTGAGGTAAGCCCAATTATCTTACATTTTCAATTAGTAGCATATCAGGCCTCATGCAAAAGAACCACTCATACGAAAAGATTTGTTCTTAAGAGGCATGTATGAGTGATCACCAACTTTCATAACTAAAATTTTCTCTTGGGTACAAAAAATGTAAGAGTTGTCCAGACCTGTTGTAAGAGTCATTAACAGAAACTTGTTTGACTTACTATTATAATTTCTGAATCTGGAGTTTAAATATAATACCGAAATCAACGAAAATAAAATATATAACGAAAAAAACACACCATATTATCATCATCATGCTTACTAATATACAGAGACGTATTTTAGATTTAGATACTATTTTTATTTGCATACTTTCACACAGCAACTTATAGATTTCAGTATAGTTGCTAGGAAACTTCTCTCATTCTGACAGTCGCTTCAGGTGTTTTCTGCAGGTCTTTGTTCAGTGTCATGCTCTGTTGCACCTGACAGTGTAACATAACCTACTGGAGGCTATAATAACCTGTTCTCTCAACTAATATCTAAGTGACTGTCATATCCCTTGACTGCCTCCCATCATGGACTGCTTTTTTAGAAGGACGTTTTTTTAGCATTTAACTCCATATCAAACCATTTCCTCTTTGGTTCTGTCACACCACAGCGCTGCTCTGATGACACGTCATTGTTAGCTGTATTAATATTTTCTAGTTGTTTCAGTTCCCCTGCTACTGACAGCCCTAAAATTGTTATTTTTTTGTCTGCTGATTTCTGCAAGCAGGAGTTGAAGCTCTGCAGTGTGAAAATCGAAACACAGAGAACAGTAAGAGAGTTTTAGGATATGAATATGAAAATGTTCTTACATAAGGCCCCTTTTTCTACATGAAATTCTGAAAGATTATTTAAAAGTTTAATATTTTGAACTAAAAATAACCTTATGCACAAGACCAGAATTGCAGCGAGGACTAAATTAATACATTTGGTTCAGTGTGACATTTGTAGACACTGCCATGCCTCTTAAAGATTAAAAACTAATCTTCTCATGCAACAAAAAGCTGTGCGTTATTCCATCATTTCTCTATGAGACCTAATGCAGTCGTCCTGCATACACAAAGATTTTCAGCCTTCACAGAGTTCTGTCAGGCTTTGCCAGTTGGATGTGCAGAGCAGCTGGCGTGAGAACAGCTGTGATAGTGACCCCGGAGGAGGAGAGCAGCATGGCCACCGAGAAACGCTCACATCAAAAACACAGCTAGACTCCATGGCTGAAAACGTAAACCATGGGATATCACCGGCTAGTGCAGGTGGCTTCGGAGACAAACAACACTCACTTCCTTGGATAGGATTTTGAGTGTGTTGTTTCCCCCTTAACCCTTACTCCACTTAGATCCTCTCCTCACCTACTACAGTTTTAAAAGAAGTGGATGAGGAGCAGGTGGGAGAAAAAGAAATATTTGAATGATACAATTGTATGTCTGGTTACACAACCAAAACGGGCAGAAAGTGTCATGGATTTTTTTTGTTTAACAAATGTTATATTAGAGGAAACTGAAGAAACATGTGCATGTTCTCAATGCTCATCTCAACCTATATTTGCCCATAAGTGTTTAGATTGACGTGTCCCACTACTTGCAGTCGCTATAGAAGTGATATACTGTGACAACATGTTCACGTTGTTTCCTGCTGTCAGCTCTGTTTTCTGTGTGTAGCAGTGCTTGATGCTGTGGGCCATGGTCAACAATCACTGTTTATTTGAAATGACAGACTAGATTGTCCCAGTGGCATTTCATCCCGTCAGTGGGCGTGTGTGTTTATATTGCTAAACTGTACAGGGGGTGGGCAAAATAACAGGGACACCTTACAATCTGATGCAATCGAATATAATAGCTCTGCAACAGTGACTACCTAATAATAGAATATAATTATACCACAATAATACAATTAGCTTGTAATTATAGAACATGTTAAAATGAATTATAATGTTCAGCTTTTGTTGCCTGCATCTATGGCTCATTATTTTCAGTTTGTATTGAGAGAAATACAGTTTGAGGAATTTATCAGTGTTTATTTGGAATTTGAAAAATCTAAAATCAAATGAAAAAGTTAAAAACGATAAAAATGGCATTTACAGAGCATGCTGTTTATTTTTATTACTTTGAGGGACTGATTTGCATATTTTCCCCATTTTTTCCCTCACTTTCTGTAATCAAAGTATATGTGGTACAGTGTCACTGCAGGAAACTCAGACACGAATTCCAGGTAATAATCAAATCCATTGAAATGGCAAATTAAAAAAAATCACCATGTTTTTTCAAGGGGAAAATTTGTAAAAACTGAAAAGATTCCCTTATTAACAATGTCAGATTTTTTTTTAATTCAGCTCTATAGTAAATCAGGAGACTGTAGTTTATGGTGCTGTTAAACTCACACATGGACACAGTGTCAATATAAACAGTTGTTCCATGGCTGTTGTATTGTATTACATGTATAGTGGCTCCAGTTTGTCTCTCTGCCTGTGTTTTAACAAACTTGACACCAGGCAGCTCACATACACAATCAATAAACACCCGAGGCTCTGTCTGTGTGTTTGTGCACATTTGTTCAACCAGTCTTATCAGTAAGCTACTGGTGTGTCAATGTGGAGAGTGCTCTACGTCTGTTTGATTATCAGGTGATTTCTGTCACTGTTTGTGCTTCTTTGTGATTGTACATCTGTGTATTTGTATGTGTTTGGGAAAAATACTGTATGTTTGTGTGTATGTGTGTATCAGTGAAAGATTGTGTCCCAGATGGACAGAGGGCAGGATGACAACAGGATAGATTAGCCTCTTCATTTTTGAGATGTGTGTGTGTGTGTGTGTGTGTGTGTGTGTGTGTGTGTGTGTGTGTGTGCGGCCAACAGATGTTGCATCTCTGCAGTGTCTCCCACCTAATAGAAGACAATAAATTAATCACCCCTACTGTGTCAATCTAAAAATAGCTCCTAGACATGGCTGTGCATGAAACAGTAACATGTGATACATGGTGTCAGTGGTGTTTATGCCAGTCACGTTTTGCCAAACTTCTCTTATTCATTTCCTCTATTCAAATAGTGTTTTTTTAGTTTTGCAATGTAAAGGAACCCCCACTGCCTTTGCACATTTACACTTTGAGTATTAGTTTCCATGCTTTGTCACTATGCCCCTTAACAAAAGATCCTTTGTGCCAGACGTTAACATAATACTACATAAATTCTACACTATTATTTATGATGATTGCATGTGTATCCTAAATGAAGAAAACTAAAGTTGTTCACTAGTGGCTATTGTGAATAATCGTGTAATGTATTACTAGATGATGACTACAAATGATAGATAATTGTAATTTAAATACAGTTACTTATTGGTTGAGCAATGCCAAAGTAATGAACTGTTAAGGTGTATAAGCTAAAGTACCCTTCAGTAGCACCATTTGGCTCGACAAACCAGTCAACCAGCCAGTGAGTCAGTCAGATCCCTGCAGAGTTTTGTGATACTATGTTTCCTGTGGTTCTTAAAAGGGAGCACAGAGGCTTATTTTTTCCACTAACACATATTTGATTCAAGTATTTGAATACAAGGAAAACACTGAGTTTAATTTGTGTTGATTTATGTTTAGCTGTGAGTGAAAACGCTTTGCACTGGTGTAGACATATAAAATAATCCCTAAGGTGCTCTTCTGCTTTTATCAGGACATAAGACCCAGCCTTACTTGTGTGCACCTCATTTTCTTGCGGATCGCACACTTTTCTCCCGCGTCTTCTCAATCAATATCTGACTCTGCAAATGCAGAAGAGAGTGTTTAAGCCGTGTAATTTCAAATCAATACATTTAATTCTCTTGGTGTCCTTCTGCCTCTCTGCAGTGAATGGTACCTGAATGGAAACTACCTTGTGATCATTGTGTCTTTAGCAGTAATATTACCACTGGCTCTCATGAAACAACTAGGTGAGTATGTAATATCACATGCTTCTTACAGTATACCTTCGCCCAATTAATATTTTTCAGAGCCTGTCTTTCTCCTCCCCTAATTTGTTTTTTTCCATGACCATTTCCACTGTTGTCCTCCTGAGATGTCCTGTGGTACATGACTTCTTTCAGTCACACCTGATCAGTGTGTAGCCATGTCCAATAATTGTAAACACTGATAAATTGACAAGAGTCGCTCTTGTGACACACACTCACATGCAGTGTGTTTCACAAGGTTGGTCTAGTGTTATGCAGTCTGTCTGCCTCTCAGAGCTTCAGATGAGGAAATACATGAAACAAAACAGAGAGAAGAGAAACGCAGATAGAGACAGACAATTTGGACGTGAGAAGGGGAGGCGGATTGGCTGACCTCTTTTGCGACAAGTCTGTCTCCTGCCAAGACATCAAGGACAACAGAGCCAATCGGTGCAGTCAGAGTCAGTAATGAGCTCCAACTCCCAGCACATTAAATCAATCTTGTCCACCACAAGGCTTGGAGATCATAGTGCAGAAGATACGGTTAAACAAGAAAGACTTGCTTTACCTCACTAGTGATTAGTTATTAGAGTTAGAGCAAGGAGGGAAGATGTTACATCTGCATTAAATTTGCATTCCCCACCATATTAGCCTTAGTTTAATATTCATATTGAGCATGACCATGTAATCCAAGATGAGAGAAATGCTAATGAAGCGTTTGTTTTTAGGGTACCTGGGATACACCAGTGGCTTCTCACTGAGCTGCATGGTTTTCTTCCTCATTTCGGTAAGTACTCTAACTCTTGGTATACATATGTACATGTAAACTGAGCATCATGTCTTCCTCCTTCCGTTGGCACATAAATGCAGCATACTCATATGCACTGGGGTCAGCCTGCAAAAAGACAAGGTTTTTTTTATTTTTTTTACCTTCCCACCACCTTTTTAGTATTCCCTACTCTCTTTACTCATTGCCATGGACTAGTGTTTGCACACTGCAGTTCCAGGCTGTGTTGGTTCCCTGTCTTTCTCTGACCTAGTTTTGGCTGTGTGAGCTGTAATCCACGCATTGCTCTCTCTCTCTTTCTCTGGCTCTCTGTGCCATATTTTCCACCAGTCGGTATGCTAACTCTGTCCCACAGCCTTTGTCTCTGGTTAAGGCTTTTCTCCTCTGCACTGTGCAGGTCATCTACAAGAAGTTCAATACCCCTTGTCCATTTGTGAGTTTTTCCTTCAACGGCACTGCCAGTGTGCTGAATGTCAGTGCCACAGATCCCGGTGGGGAGGGCGACCCCGCCTGTATTCCCAAAATGGCCAACCTCAACTCACAAGTAGGTTTACGCATGTCACTCAGTCTGAAACTTGCAAATCCACTTCCACTGCCATGACTAATGACAGCCACCCACTTATGTCATAGTCATTTTCAGCATGTTGTCAATGACAGTTCACAATCCAAGCATGGAGATCACACTTGGTTTGAAACACTGAAGATGGGACCAGGGTTTTTATCAAGCAGTTTATGATAGACAAGCTGTGACTCATATGAGGCTCAAAAAAGGGCAGTGACCCCTAAGCTGTCTACTCCTCTCAGTCGAAGAAAAACATTGCTTTGGCATTCTGTTGCTCACACTGAGTTCATCAGGTTTGCCCTTTTGTCGGCCAAAGAGATTGGTAATGAGTAAAATGGGAAAGACGTGGCATTTCTCTAAGTACCCTCATTTTTACTTGCAGTACATACCTTCACAACAGGACAGGACTCTTGAAAGACTAATCACAGCTGGTTGCTTATATTTCTTTGACTGTGATATTACTTCACTTTATTTTAGTTAAACTATTTTACTCTCCAGAGCATTAGTAAATACTGATTTTGTGTTCCTGCTTTTTATGAAATCCTATCAAGTCTTTATTAGCATCCCTTAAAGATGTATGGGACTTCGTAACTCAGGCTAGTAAGACCAGTTCCTGCTGCTTAGCAGCTTACAAGCAAGGCATTTTTAAATAGGCTAAAGCTGGTCTGCAGCCAGGCCCAAGTTAATCACAGGGAAACAATTAGCTCTCTGTGATGCGTCTGAGGGAGTAATGGGCAGTAAAGCGCGAGGTTGGTGGTAAGACGTCTGGGATGGCGCTGCTGTATCTATGGTGACTTGTTGGGGTTCATTTTCAGACGGCCTACACCATCCCCATCCTGGCGTTCGCCTTTGTGTGCCACCCCGAGGTCCTGCCCATCTACACAGAGTTGCGCAAGTATGTTCTTATGATAAAAAACCCCTGCTTACTCTTGGACAAGAGATCAGTTGCATAACAAAGAGGAAAGCTACTATGTCTGCTTTGTGTTTGGCTGATCATAACCTAGTCACATGCACTGCTTCCACTTTATTTTGAAATGTGTTGGCACTGCTTGAATGATGTAGCATGTTGTTAGTTTAAAGTTATCATCCTGCTTTGAAACCACTGTTTGTTTTCTCAAGATTAACTTGGATGTTACTGAATCTTTGAGGCTACAAAAATATCCCAACAGCTGAAGATGGTATTTTTTAGTAACTGGGCTACAGGCTTTTTGTACGGGCATATAATAGGATGCCCTGATGTTGTGTATGTTTGTGTGTTTGTGTTTGTTTGTGTTTGTTTGTGCGTTTGTGACATCACATTGCAATATTTTCTGATTTCAGTGCCAGCAAGAAAAAGATGCAGCATGTGGCCAACATCTCCATTGCAGTCATGTACGGCATGTACTTCCTGGCTGCTCTTTTTGGATACCTAACTTTCTATGGTGAGGCAGAATATTCTGTCCGCAAACACCCACCCCACACCCCCCAACCCCCTATCTATCTATCTATCTATCTATCTATCTATCTATCTATCTATCTATCTATCTATCTTATAATTTTTGCTACACATTTTGTTTTTTTCTTTATTCATGCTTCCAATTAGTTATTTGTAGCAAATCTCATCATTTTGTTTTCATATCAGCACGTTTACTCTGAGTCACTATGCAATAGCAGGAGAGCAGTAATCCTTAAGGCTGAAAAGTCTCATGAAGCATGTACCCCCTCTAGTGGCCATACCACAAATGTCACAATAACCAAAAGGCATCATAATTTATCAAGGATCTTTATTATATATACCGTAGTTCCTCAAATAGTGGCCAAGGCATTTATTTACCTCAACTGCAGAGGGTACCGGGCCTTTATTGGAAGCAGACTTACATTAGAGAAAGGACTTAATTAGAGAATTATTTCTAATTCTCTGTCTGATAAGTATACTTGCTCATATTTTAGTATGAAGCCTCTTTGTTTTCTGATTTGCTTCCATTTGCTCTCTACTGTGTTGTGGAAAAATCAGTCATTTGCACAGGTTCTAAATGTTACTTCAAATGTAGCTACTGCCATCTTGTGGCAAACTACAGTTGGTGACAGTTGGCGTTAACATACACAGTATATATCCACAGTGATTGAAAGAAGGCAATACTACCTTAGATTAATAACCCAAAACAAAACTGTTGAAAATAACATGACAATATTTTTTGAATTTATTAAATTAAAGTCGTGGAAATGTACATTATACTTAACTGGCATGCACATTATATAACAGGCACCAAGGGTTTATCCACCCTTGTTTTTTCCTGGCTTGTTTCTGGGGCCAGCCTTTATTCATTTGTGTCCACCATTATTGCTTTTAATTGTCTACTGTCTTTTATTTTAGGAAATATGGTAGTAGCATGACAAACAAGTCATTTTTATTTATTTACTTATTACTTATTTAAAATCTTAATATCTTAATAAGCTAATAAAATGTTATCTTACCTCAAATACTCCCCTTTTAATGATATAAAATTTATACTGAATTATTTTATTTTCAGTTAATATTATGAGCACAAATAATAAAGTGTCATTTGGTTTAGAGGTTTGTCTCTATTTTTCTGTTTTTGTCTTTTCCAGGTGAAGTAGAAGCAGAGCTGCTTCACACCTACAGCCGTATTGACCCGTATGACACTCTGATTTTGTGTGTGCGCGTGGCTGTGCTCACAGCTGTCACACTCACTGTACCCATCGTGCTCTTTCCTGTAAGTACAATCTTAGCACCTACTGTGAACACATTGGCTCACAGTTTTTTTTCCCCATGCAGTGACTCAGCAGCTGATTCAAATAGTGAAATGACTTTGTTATTTTTTATGGTCAGGTACGGAGGGCGATCCAGCAGATGATGTTTCCCAACAAGACTTTTTACTGGCCCCGCCACATTGCCATTGCCTTCATTCTGCTCACTTTCATCAACCTGCTGGTTATCTTTGCCCCCAACATCCTCGGCATCTTTGGGGTCATAGGTATGTAGTGTAACTCACAAAGCATGAACATTTAGATAGACTCAATTACTAATAGAGGGACACTGACAAATCCTGAGTAGCTTTCATGATACATAAGATATCAGTCCATTATGCTTACATACATACTTCATATATCCCTGCTCTATTTTGTAGAGTACATAATCCAAACAATGCAGCACAATTTTTCTTGATCTTCTGAATGGAAAAGAGAAGAAAAGAGACATATCAAAGATATATAAGAGAGAGACAGACATCCTATCAAATACACTTTAGTAAGGGCACAATTGAATTTTGGAATTTGAGCTGGTTAGGAGGCAGGAGAAGAACAATTATGTCTTATTGTACTATGAACCTTGGGAACAGTGAGGTGACAAAAAAAAGAAACTAAAATGAATCCACAGCTGCATCAATGAACTGTGGACTTAATAAAAATGTATGGCATATTAGAGCCAGTCAACCATAACACATGTAGTTTTTTCCACTGACTGGTATTATATCATCAATATTCATTTCAACAAATGGGACAAAATTAATATAATTAAGTTTTTCCATTTTCAACTAATACCCATATAGTGTTGTCAGACTAGCAGCAACACTTAATGAATACTGAAGGCAGTGAGAATTTATGGAAAATTGGTTTCATGTTAATTATGTGCTTATTGTGTGCTTTCCAGGTGCCACATCTGCCCCTTGTCTTATTTTCATTTTCCCTGCTGTCTTCTACATTCGTATTGTACCCAAAGAAGAGGAACCACTGCGCTCATTCCCCAAAATCCTGGTGAGCATCGCATGAGAATGACAGAAATGGTGTTATGTTTTGTTTATTTAAAGTTGGCCTTAGATAGATCACCTGTCTAAAAGTGTAAACAATCATTAAATAGATGTGCTGCTGCTTGAAAACAACTAAAAAACACAAAGGGAAGAGAGACATTTTCAAATTGTCCATGTGAAAACAAATAGGACAAAACAAATATTGACATTCTGAATGTAGTAGAATGTGTTATTCTGAGTGGACAGGTGTTGAATACTATTCCAGGGTGGTTTTTAAAGGTCTCTAAACATCTATAATCTAAAACTACAAACTAGAGCTATCATTATCTGCCTGTAAAATCAAAGTCAGTCAGGCTTTTTACCCTCATAAATAAAGTAACAGTAACACTGATTCATTTGTCTGGTTACTCACATATTTCATGATTTACTATGGGAGTGATGTAATTTAAATGTCATCACATGATATGTAACAGAGAACATATCTGTAAATTCCCAGTCTGAATGTGACATAATCCAATTAATGTTCCTACACTGATCTCTATTTCTCCTGCTCTCTCTCTCTCTTTCAGGCTGCCTGCTTCGCTGGAATAGGCTTCCTGTTTATGATAATGAGTCTCAGCTTTATCATCATTGATTGGACATCGGGCACCAGCAAAGCCAGCAGTGGTCACTAGGGACCACCTTCCAATTTTTTTTTCAGGTTTTATATTGTTGATTTCAATCTGTGTTGTAATGTTACTGTTTTTACTTTGGATCATGTTTGATGTTGAAAATGCCCTATCTTGTCCATTAGAGAATATTGGCCACAGTGGAGAAGCCTAGAGTTTAGGAAGGCTCTCACTCTCGTTACGTTGTACTGTACATCCTGCCAAGCAGTGACAAATCCAGGCCAGTAGGCTTTTCTTGGAAAGTTGATAGTGCATTCAAAAAGGAGGCCAGGTGCATAAAGATTAATGTTTTGGAGGCTGTGCCTTGTGAAGTGGACATAAAAAAACAAAACAAACAAACAAACAAACAAAAAAAAAGAAAAGCAACAATGTAGGAGGCTGCTGTCTTTATACACCTGTACCTGTGCTGGTTGTGAGCATCTGACATCTCTTGCCATCCCTGCCATGTCCTAAGATGATCTATCATCTACAAAGTGCTACTCAGACTATAACACACAATCTGAGGCACCTCCCTTTCAGCTGTTTGAAAAAGCTACTATTATTATTATTAAGTTATTTGAATAACTATGTCTTTGCGATTCTGTGCAAATGCAGAGGAAAGTACAAGCTATTGCACAAAAAGAAAGATGAGTCAAAGTGGGCCGCCTTTAACTCTCAATCTACTTATAACAGCTGCTGCTGCTTATTTTAAGGTTTGGAGGTGTTAAAAATCTCACCTCTGACAGAGAAGGGTGCAAAACCACAGAATGTTTGTGGTACAGTGTTGTGAACACATTTATCGTAACATTCCTAGACACAATATGATCTAGATGTATATTTTTTATTAATAATCTCTACTTGATGAAAACCTCAGAAGATGCAGTATGGACTGTTTGATCTTAGTAAGGAGATCAATATTAGAGAGGCGGGTTTCATGTCAGGAGTGTTTTTAAATGTCTCTCGGCTGTCCAGATCACACACACACACACACACACACACACATATATATATATATATATATATATATATATATATATATATATATATATATATATATATATATATATATATATATACACACACACACACACACACACACACACACACACATATATATAAAACGCCTATATTGTGCAAAGACTTTTTCTTTTTCAGTATTGCTGTGTGATAAATGGTACTGAAGACCTCATCAGTTGGATTGCACAGATCAAAGTAATAACTGAGATTGAAGAGAAGAAAGTTACCACTCAGTGTTCCTTGTCATCAAGCAGGAAATTCTTACCTGGGAGATTTAATATGTTGTTTCTGAACATTTACTGGAAGTAATCAGAGATAACCAAAATATGTATAAAACAACAGGGTCACTTCATGAAGTGGTTAGTAACAGCTGCGTGTCTGTATTTCTGTGTCCAGCACAAGCTTGATCCCTAATGGAAATGGCAGACATGGGAATACTGTTTCTTTAACAATTTTTTGAAGTTGATGGTTAGCAATAGCACTTTCCTTTGATAAGCACAACTTCGTGTAGCCATTAATATGCTCAAACGCAAGCAAATGATTTGTGAGAAATTCACGTATATGATAGATGTGATTTAAGGGTGTGTACCCTTTGTATAACTAAATCTGTGGTAAATTAATCAATCTAATATAGATTACAAAAAAAATTAGCAATGTATCAATGGATGTCTTCTCAAAGATTACTTGAAATAACAAAGTTTGCTTTCCTGTAAGCCCCTGTGATCATTAGCTTCCTCCTCTGGTCTGTTTTGTAGATAAAACAACTAATAAGTTGGATGTACTGTTGGAGGTTTTTAAGTGTCCGTGATGTTTAAAAAAGAAAACATGGCTCTTCTGTATTTGAAATATAGTACCTATATGCATTTGTGTTGTTAAACCTGGACCTGATTTCAGATCAGAAGTGTTTGTCTCCTGCCATTGATGGATTGTTGTTTTAAACTCCATGTTTCAATGTTTATTCGGGCGTATCAGTTGAATCTGATCCAGTGATTAAATGCAAGATGCAAAAGTCTACTGATGACTTTTGCTGTTTTTTTCCTCTTAAATGTATCTTTTACAGTCAGTGGTATATCATCAGTGGTATAGTTGGATCATGTCTGACTTCCTTGCTGCTTGTTTGCAGACAGTAACCTGCCAACTCAGAGTTGCTAGTGAGCTGGTCTACCTACATTTCATTTTTTATATGATAAATTCTGTCACACCAGATTACAGTCAGTGCTGTATGGGTAGTATTGTCCTGTCAATGTTTTACACAAAATGTTTTGTGTAAAACACATGTTTTAATTCCTTTCTATTTAATTATATCTGGGCATTTGGTTGTCTTTATGTATCCATATACAGAGGGAATCATCTGAATCAGCCACTGGGGCACAACTTAGTGTGTTTAACAAATGCAAAGGTTGTATTTATCCCCAACTCCCTGTTCCTATTTTGACCTTAGTCATTTTGGCTGTATGTATGAAAACAGAGGAGTGAGAAATAAAATGAGTGTCAAACAGTTTTTCAATGGTGCACATATACACAGAATACTTCAGAACCTCACAACATGCAAAAAATAAAACTAAACAAGTGATACACTGTGTTAGTGGCTGATATAAGATGGTATCTGAGGACCTTTCTCAGTGTTGTTACTGTCCCTCCATGTGTGAGTTATTGAAACGTGTATGATTGAATAGTAACATATTAAACATTGACATTGACCAGCATTTATAAATAATGTATATAAATGTATACCCTTTATATTCTATATGCATATCTAGTTTGTATAATGTAAATAGCAATTAAAGTTTTAGCCCGATTAAAATATAAATGTAATCATTTTCAAAGTGCTTTTAAACCTTTTTGTCCATCAATTCATGTCTATTTTCTTGTATCTCTATATATTTTAATATGTTGCTGGCAGTTATTGTACTGTAAACAATGTTGCAATAAAGATAATGAGGTAACATCACTTTTATCTTTCATCATCTGTCTCATATGAACATCAGGACACCAATAATGTTCTTAGAAACAGTCGATCATCATATATGGATTGACTTTAAAAACAGTTACATGTATTTCATACAAATTCATTTTTCAGAAACAGTTGCTTATTATCACCCTGAAATGGAACACTTTGTTAAAATCTCAGCATTTCAATGTGTAGTGAATGCTGTGGGTGAACAAGGAGAAAAGCAACAGCTATAAATGGACCATTATGGCAACATATAACATAAAGTTTTAAAAACATAGTCCGTGATAGAAAGCCAATTTTGACTGTAATTCCATTCCGATTTATTGAAATAGCTTATATTGTATACATATAAGCTGCAAATAATTTTAACTGGACACTTTGCTCTCAAAAAATATGAAGTAAAGTCTATTAATTCAAGTAACAGTTCTAAATTTTGTTTCTTGAGGATCAGGCTGTCCACAAGGTGGCACTCTAGAGCTATGGTAGGAGTTCGCTATCATATTATGGACCATCACATCTAACATAACGTCAGGTTTTACAGAGCATCTACTATTAGTGTTATATTGTTTCTATTGGGCCTATTTTCAGCTTTAATTTTGACTGTCTACTGTCATAGTGTTTAAATCCTTATGGCCAAAGGTTGCTGTTATTCTAACAAATACAATTAACTATCCTACCTTCAGCTATTTACAGAACATTGTTTGCGTTACCAATATTTAAAAATGACAAATACCATAGTTTTAGTTTTTCTGGTGCATTCACTGCTCACTGAAAGCTCCTGAGATTGAAAGTCATGCAATCAAATTAATACTTACAATGTTCTTAGTCTAAAATATAAACAAAATAGAGACCCAAGTCAGGCTACTCTTTATATCAATGTCATTTTAGTGTAGAAATCAAATGATACACACTGCAGAGACAATCATGTATTTCAGCTGTGGACAGCATGAGTACGAAGTACAATTTTGAGGATGTTGCACTTTAGTTTTTCTATTTGATGCTACTTTTTATTTCTACTTTGCCACATTTCAGAGGGAAACAGTGGCGTAAGAAGAACATATAATATAATATAATATAATATAATATAATATAATATAATATAATATAATATAATATATTATATTATATTATATTATATTATATTATATTATATTATATTATATTATATTATATGTTCTTCTTACACCACTGTTTTGTCGTCTTAGAAGGAAAAGGGTGAAATCCACATAACTATAAGCCAGATATTGACTAGGCTGTTATAAAAATAGAAATTCTACACCAGCACTGTCTCTTCTCGTAAACTCAGATAAACTAAACCAAACTTCTCGCAATTGACTTCAATTCCCATAATGCACTCGTTATAGTGGGCGGGGCTTTGTTTTTCCTCTCTCCTGTGAAGGTTGGCCGTGCTTGCTGTAGAGTTGGGAGGAGGTGACGGCGCTGCTGTTTCTCGGGCTGAGGGGAACTTCACGGCGGTTACGGGTGTGGCTTCAAACGTGAGAAATCTCAACGCGGGTTAAAGAATGAGTAAAGGCAGTATAGATTAAGAAACAACAACAAAGACGACAAAAAAGGTTTAAAGCAGGAAGGATAGGTATCACCTGAAGAGCGAGTACGCGACTGTGTGGCAGCGGGGATCCGTATGCTCGGTTTTCAACAGCTGGAGTACTTTTTCTTCTTCTGCTGAACTTCGTGGCCCGTTTTTCGTGGGTTTTAACCTGATGTTCGACTGTAGGAGAATTTAGTAAAAGTCTACCATCCCTAAAAAAGTTGCTTTTTTTTCTTCGGACGCAGGACAACTTCTCCACGCTCAGAAAAAAAAGAAACACCAATGCTGGCTCAGTGACTGAACAACCAACCAGTCTTTAGGAATTTCTTAGAGTAGAAACCCAAGTTCAGACCGCGAAAGGAAATCGTTTTTTTTCCATGATATTCGCTCCCTCTCGCGGATGAACGGACTCCGTCACGTTTGTCGCCAATCATCAAAAAAGGGGAAGTCGCCTCACTCAACTTCAACCCTTGTTTTTTAATAAGGGCTCCGGGACACAGCCGTGAATAATCTTTTTTTTCCAGGTGATATTTTCCCCACTAAACAGCAGTCCTGAAGCGCGCACTGGGAAACATGGGTTGTACAGTCAGTCAGGAAGACAAAGCCGCGGCCGAGAGGTCTAAAATGATTGATAAAAACCTGAGAGAAGATGGAGAGAAGGCGGCCAGAGAAGTGAAACTGCTGCTCCTGGGTGAGTAGCCTGCTGTCACAATACAACACAGACACTGCTTGCAAAACCTTTAATGGTGGCAGACTAATTGCGCAACAGCATGAAACAACATTTAGCCATATGTGAACACACACACACACACGCACACACACACAAAAAAGTCATTGAGTAAGTTGTATTTTTAGCCACTGCTATGACAAATGTTGGCCTTCGTTTCTACCCTTCACACTCCTGCAACGTCTCGCCAACAAAGCTCTCTGAATGGTTTGAAATAAGAAATAATACATTTTTATTTAACGGTGACTTTCATAGCACTCAAGGTCACCTTTACATCCTATAAGACGAGTAATAAAAACATACAATAAACAACAAAGCACCAGTAATAAAACAGCAGCACAATCAACAGTAAAACATGTAATGGGCAGCAGAACTCAAGTGTTCTCTTCACCCACCTCCCGAAGAGACAAACGTGGCAGCACTGATGCCATCAGAAATTTGAGCACAGTGGCAATCCTGTGAACTTGACCTTCCTCTGCCCCAGTGTTAAAACAGCACCGCGCCCCTGTGCCTTCATTCTCAGAGTTGCTTTGACACAAACATATAGGGCCTAGGCCCTAGTGATAATTTTGGGGAAAGTTTGGAGTCCAAATAAGAGTTGGGAGCACATGATGATATGTGGAAATATGTGTTAAAATGCTATCCAATGTCACAACATGTTGAATGTAACATCAAAGAAAGAGTTTAAGAGGGTTTTTTTGTGACAGGACAAGTCAAAACTTTAAGTTTGTGATAGTTTCCTCTATGCAGGAATGGACTGTTGGGTCAGACATGGTTGATAATGAGTGGACCACTGTTTGGATAGAGGGTGAACAGCCCTGACTGTTCCCAGAACTGGCTACACACACACACACACACACACATACACACACACACATACACACACAAAACAACAGTTTGAAAGCACTGCTTGGAAGCAAAGAGAGTATGACACTTTTCCCAGGCTTTGAAATTTCCCCTGCTTCTTTTAGCTTTAGGGGTTGGGTATGCTACAGGATACACTACAGTTGAGTTAAGCTCATCTATTACTCTCATTTTTTTTTGGGGGGGGGGGGGGGGGTTAATGAGAGTAATAGATGAATAATTATGGATTGTTCTTGTTAAACCTTCCAAACATTACTTGATGTACAGCTCAGAGATGCAAGAAGTGGGAATTGTGCACTCATTGTCTGCTAATCCATTCATTTTTGCATATTAAAAAAGTTGAACTCTGTACATTTCTGCAACAGTTATGTTTGACCTCCTGCTCATTGATTTACTCTCCAGACGTTAATCCAGTTATTGCCTAAAGGGAATCAATGCCATTTTCTAAAGCAGCAAGCAACACCTTGCCAAACCTATGCCCAGGTTCAAGCTGATATTGATTGTGTGAGTAGAGGAATTTGTGGCAACTTAAAAGCATTTTCCAGATGACGTTCTTTGCATTAAAAGAAACTTTTGGTGTATTTTAAGGAACATAACCTCGAAGGATGTAAATTCAATTATCTCTATTTGAGGCTCTTTCTGCTGCTTTTACTGTAAGCAATTCATACAGAACATAGGTTTTTATCATCTTGGTGATCACAGAATCCCTAATTTGATTTGTCATCCTCTTACCTGACAGAAAACAGAGGATTGTGCTTAAATTGAAAGGGAACACACTGGGTTTTTCTCTCCTGGGTCTTTGAAGGGACGGCTGGTTGTTAAGTTGTGCCCCTGGTTGGAAGGCTAATTACATACTCTGCTCTGTACAGCAGGTTTCATATCGGTAATTACCATCCGCTGCAGCGCGTGAGGGTTGAGAAGAATTATAGGAGAATCTCAACTGAGGGTTCATGAATTTGTGCGTACAGACTCTCACGTCATGCAAGTTAAGAGTTTTCCCTTCCCTTGTGCAGTTTGAGTAAACAAGTTGCAGCATGCGAGGAAAAAAAAAAACTGCACCTGGATATAAATTTGGAATGTCTTGGAGGGTTTCTGGTCTCTAAAAAGTGATATTTACATGTCACTTAACTGGATGGTAAATGTAGTTGTGAAGATTAAACAGAATTTATTTGGACACTGATTTTGCACTCTCATAGTGTCAGCAGGTTTTGCTTTCCTTGCTATCCTGCCAGTAGACTCAAGTTAATGACAGTGTTTCAGTTTAATTGCATTGTTCCTTCTCGGAAGATGTAAACTACTGAGTAAAGGATGGAATATTGGAGTAGCAGTAAGTGCGATTGAGGTGTGACATCCTTCCAGAAGTGCTACATCACACCTTGAGGTATGTTTTTCAGCACCATGGAACTGTTGGAACAGCTGAAAAAAGACTTCATACTCTCTACATGGTTACACTAGAGAATCTAGCTCGGCCGGTACTGATAAAACATCTGGACGTTAAAAATCAGAAAATATATTGACCAACAGACCAACGTCCGACATATATATACCTACGCGATATATCAAAATTTGTGAATAGCAGTCCCAGGTTCCTCCTAAAGCTAACTCAAGAGACTCTGAGGTGAGGTTTGAGGTTTAGGTTAAAGGATGAGGCTTGTGTCCACATAAAGGCAGATAGTGTAATGGTGGTCTCTTTTTGTATCAAATTTGAATCTCTTCCTTCAACGAGCTGAGGCTTTTCGACCACGGAAAACTTAATCACTTCATATTTTACCTGGTGTAAACCAACAAATGCAATTAGTTATTTCCATAGTAACCGCTTTTCTCTAATTATGCTGAAAAAGAAGGCCGTATTCGATTTGTGTTGTCTTGTTGGCTGTCCCTGGAGAAAGCCATTAGTTAATGTAGCAGAGAGGACTTCATACCGTTGAGGCTTAAGCCTTCATTAGCAGGGAGCACTCTTTCATAGGCTTCCCTGCTGATTCCGGTTTTTGATTGACATTTAATCTCCTCCCCTTCCACAAAAAAAAAGTTCCTGCTCACTTAAGTTGATTTTTCTCAGTTCTTTGGCTCACTAACCTTTTTTCAGCTCAGCATAAATGAAAAGTTCCTTTTGGCACTATGCTCTCCTCTAACTGCAGCAGCCTGCTAGTAGAGAGTATTTCTGTATGATATGCTGTAAGCACATACACACACACACACACACACACACACACACACACACACACACATATATATATATATATATATATATATACATACATACACACAGGCACACACACACACACACTTGAGCGTTAATTGTACATAAACACATTTGCTCAGAGGCTTGACAGGCAATGCTGTTATGTAAATACATTGGCATACTGACTGCATGCAATGCTGCCTGTAGGCACACAAGACACATCTACTTCTAACACAAATATGTAGACATTGTACTAAAAATATCTTCGATGTGTGCACATTAAAGAAGTGTGTAGCACATGTGTGCAGTGGAGTACACCCTTTCCCCCCCCTTACAGCTGTCAGCTCGACTGTGTAGAGCTGATAAATGAAGTAAAAATAAAGCCAGTTTTATCAGGCTTTGGCTAAAACATGCTGATCAGGGCAGATACAACTTTGGTCTATTTTGAGTCTTCACAGCAACTGATGCGGCAGCAGTGTTGCTCATTTCCACTGAGGATAGTAGATGTTTAGCTCTTTTATGGCATGATATACACGGCGTGCACTGCATTACGCACTACAGACTCGATTTATGACTCGCTCGATGCTACAGTGTTGAATTGGCTTAGATTCCGTTACAGAGCTCCTCGTGGTCTCTGCAGTAAGGCTGCCACATGTAACAATGTAAGGCGGACGTACTGTTTAGCCCTGCAGCTGGTTTTATTCATGATCAAAGCATCAAATGGTTAACCTAAAATGAAGCCGGCAGCCACATCACATTGCTCATACCATGCAGATGAGAAATGTTTAGAGGAGCATATATTGTCCGTGTGTGGGGACAGGATGTGAAGAGAAGCTCATGTAACTAGCACTATCACCTTGAAGTTTTTTTTTCTTCCTTCAAGCACTTGTCATTATTATTAACCAATATTGACTTTATTTTGTAACCACAGACAAAAAAAAAAAAAAAAAGAATGAGCCAGTCATTTTCTCTTCCTCTTTTACACATAGTCTCTGCTTTGTGCGTGAGGATGCTGACTCATTAATCTGCACCAGAAATTGGGGAAATAGACAAGCATTGGTGCGGTTATTGGAGGATCTGGCCTCCAAATCAGCGTAGACATACAATTAAATAATGAGTACTATAATTTTCAGTGTTTTCTTGGCTGAATACTATCTATTACCTACTGTGAAAATCATGTAGTAAGTGCCATACAGATCTTAAATAGATCAAAAAGTGGGTAGTGGCAGGCCAGGAGCTATGAAGGCAGTTTTCAGAATTCTGGAATTTACCACTGTTGACTTTTATATGTTTGCTAAGTGACTGACATTCAACTGACATAATGCTGCTTATAAACAGCTTGTCATGGACGGATATCACTTCCCACTGGTAGATAACATTGTGGTTAGTGATATATCAACAGCTGTTAGTGTTAATTCTCAAACCAGTGACATGTTGTGCATTGAACAACATTTGCACATTACATAATTATTGTAATGCGCAAATGTTTGTGAGATTATCCAATGCATATAACATATTTTTTTGTGTGTGATTTCATTTAGACTATGCTTCCTATGCTAGTCAGGGCTAACATTTAGCCACAGCTATCCCAGCTACCACATAAGGGAATTATTTTAACTGTGACAGCTACCTACAAGGAGTTTGTTTGCGGTTGTTGCATGACTACCAGTTCTAAACACCTGCAGATGTTATCTGGGAGCTGGTATCTCTTTGTTAGACACTTGTGAGATGCATGAGTGGTGTGCAATAGTAAGAACTGGTACAAACCACAGAATACAACAGTGGCAAACAAATAGCTGCTTTTTGATGGCAAAGTCATTGTGAGAGGTCTACTGCCTTTTCCTGCCATATCTGGTTTCTTGCTGCAGTATTCATACCTAATGCACAGTACTGTCATATAAGCCTTATCAAAAGTGTGCACATATTTCACTTTGCACTCACAGGAGAGATATTATCAGCATCAACACTAAGTACATTTAAAAAAAATATATATATATATATTGTTACTTTGTGCTTACTTTTGCCACTTTGCATCCATTTTTCTTCATTCATTTTCCTCAATTTTGAATATAATACAACTGTAACAACACTTGGAAATAAGAGCTTGTCCCTTCATGTCGCAGTTGTATTTTTCTGGATGTGTTTATGTGTTTATCTGGTCTTATAGTTGGTGTCACATCACCAGGGTTGTGGTTTTGACTGCTGCACTCATTAGATAAACTTCTGGTATGAAAATAATCAGAGGTTATCTTAGACAGTATTATAATTCATAACACCCCCTTTTGAACCTCTTTTTGACAAAGGTGCATTAAAGTAAATGGAAATCTGTATATTATACTATAAATTATACCCTGAAAAACATTAACCTTGGAAAAATATCAAACACCTTCATCTTGAAGCAATTCGTTTCAATGCCGAATATTAGATGGATAATAAAAAAAATCTCTTTGAGAATTCATTTTTTGAATTTATGTATTAATTAATATCTGTGTTGTTGTGTTTAATTTCCCTGTTGGAACAAAAGAGCACTGCCAAACACTTCAGGGCCAGATTTAAGCCTATCTAATTTTATTAGATTGTAACCGCTGTCACACATCTTCAAAGACACTTTCTGCTGGTGGCTTCCTTTAGGGGAACAAGAGAATCTTCATTTCTCCTTAAATGCTTTGATTAGGTAACTTCTTCAAAGCTTGGCACCGCAGACACAGTATAGATCAGAGAGAAGAAGCCTCTATTGAATTGCCCGGCCACTGCTACCATTTGTGAAAACCATCAATCTAAGCAGAGTTGAGCTGGGAAACCTGAGCTATAGCTGTGATAGTACGGCTAGAGAAGCAGAGAGCCTGAGCCTTCCTCGTTCTCTCTGACTTTATCCCATTATTATCTCTTTGCCAGCTGGTGATTAAAGTTCTTTGACTGCTCTGCAAAATAGTGGAAAGCTGTTCCCTGTTCCTATAGGTCCAATTCTTTTTCCATTACTTTTAGAAATGTGTGGAACTCTTAAAAAAAAAGAAAAAAAAGAAAACCCGACTAAAATCCAGAAGCAATAATTACGTCCTTGAATACTAGAGGACATTTTTCATATCACATAGTGTAATCTGCTGCTGAATGAAAGAGTTAAGTTTCAGCATCACATTGTAGCCCAAACTTCAGTCTGCAGTACAGTCACTTATTTATTGTAGATACTTATGTTTGATGACTACACCAGGTGACATGTTCCACTGCTGTTCAGTCCATGTGGTCAGAGTGCCGCACAGACACTGAGTTCCTCCCTCTTATTAAAGTGAGTGGCTGAGTTTTAGTGGGTGTCAGGTGCAATTAGAGTAGTCTGATTATAGAGACCTGCATTTCTTCGGTAAAACCTAGTCAGACCGACCTGTTCCACAGGTATAAATGGCTCTACGTCAGAGCGCCCGCTCTGGCAGGCAGCAGCGGACACTTCCACAGCTCCCACCGAGAAGTCTCGTCTGAGCTACTTAGCAGCTGCTTTGTAACCAATACTTATAACAAGCCATACTGACAAAAAAATGTGCCAGTTTTAAGAGATATATGAAGTGAGCTGATGCCCTATGTTTTTGGGTGACTTGACCTTGTTTACCCAACAGTCTGTGCTGCCCAATTAGCTGTATGACGCACTGGACAGTAGGATCTGCGAGTGTGTGTGTGTGTGTGTGTATGTGCGCGTGAAGGGGCTGTATATCCTGCAATTACAGGGAGAGCTCCAAAGATAAAGCCTGCTCCTGCAGACTGCGTGTCTCAGTGCGAATCCACAGGGAGCAGGCTGCACTATCCTCTCGGCTCTGATAGCACAGAAAATCCTCCACCTCTGTCTCAATCTCCACCTCTACACACACAGCTCATATCTCACAGCTTTATTCTTGCTTTCTCCCTGCTGTTTAATAAAAAATAATAATAAAAAAAAAACAAAACTGTAGCACAGAGTTGAACATTTTAGTTGAAGGAAAGGCAGTATGTGGCTGTTTTTTTTTTTTTTTTTTTTAGTGTGTGTCTCCTGTGGTGCGTGAGTGGAGTGCAGCCCCCAGGATTCACTTTGGTTGTCAGCACGGGGTGTGAAGATGTTTGACACAGGACCAGATCACAAGCTTTACTTAACATGCATGGCCTTTACCTCCAGTAATGTGCGTGGGAGGGGGGATAGTTACTGCAGTGTGTCAGCCTACAGACAGCCCTGCACACACACAGGAACTGTTGAGAGATGCAAAACTGTCTGAGTGAAAGACAGACGATGTACGTTAAGATAAAGAATGTACCAATTACTGTAGTTTCCTTAATGTCATTTTTCAAAAGGGTCATTTCACCCAAAATACCACAAAAATTACCACTATTTTTTTTCCCCAGTTACCCATACTTATATATAATTTTGTCTTTAGATGATGAGGTTTTGAGATCTTGTCTACTGAGGCTTCTATAGCCAGCCCAGTATAAATATGGTAAATTTAAATTTAAATTCTGACACACGAAATCCAGTTCACCTGCATTGTGTGTGGGTGGAGGCAGAAGACTCATTGTTAACCTTTTTTTTTTGGTTGTCATTTGAATGACTGGACCCTTTAAGCTCATGCACATCATTGAGTAGTTTATTCCATTTTTCTTGGCCCCAGGGCCAGGAAAACCTTTTGATTTTCCAGTTTCAGCTCCAACATGATTGACATTATTCTCTAAAGTCTACACAGCACTCCCTGTAACGCTGCTTGTTTTGTTAGGGTCCTGCGAAAACACAATTCACTCACCCGAGTTCATGACCCCACGTAGCATCGCCACAAATGTCAAAGTTCCCTTCTTTACACTGCTTATATTTTCAAGCGCCTCTAGGAAGTCGGAGGGGGGTTGGGAGAGGGGGGTGGGGGGTGTTTGGGCTTCGGGCTTCCTTTGTCTGACCATGCCATTAAACGCACATACTGTAAACCATTATCCTCCTTCATTGTCCCCTCCCACAATCCATTTCCTACTTCTTCCCATTATAGGAAATGAGCTCACTTCACTTCCCCCTCCATCCTCATTGGGTTATCCTGTCATTTTTCTGCAATGGAAAGTCTGGTGCTCCTGGCCTCCCTCGGGGGGGGGGGGGGGGGGGACCTGCCTGCCTGCACTCTCAGCTTTGTGCCTGTGTGTGTGTGTGTGTGTGTGTGTGTGTGTGTGTGTGTGTGTGTGTGTGTGTGTATCTATGTGGAAAGCACACTTAAACAATCAAATGTCAAAATGTTAACCCACAGAAAGAAAATAGCTCCAGTTTTCAATGGAGGCTGCGACTCTTTGATACATCCTACTCTAACAATCTTGGAAGAGAAGTAGGCAGGACTTGGGGAGGTGGTGAGGTGGGGATGAAAAGAGAAGAAAGAGAGGATGAATTTACTGTGGGACAAAAGCTCGGAAGCTAAGTGAGAGCAGAAGGTGGGCTGCAGTGCATATTTAACCAAGTGGAAGATTGAGCATGTCTGTGTGATCAGCAGTGCAGCTTCATTCAACCACAGCTACCACTGCTGCCGTTATTCACTGTGCAGCTATGGCTTCATCTCTCCTTTATTATTGTGTCTGTTCAAATATGTACTTGTTGGTAGAGAAAATTTTGGAGAAGGATAAGCATAGGACAGACAAAAACAAAACATTAACAAAAAGAAAATTGCATTATGCTACAAATCTTTAGTTTTACTTTGTGGGTGCTATGCTTCCACAACACTGCTGGGCTGCCACTGTGGTTAGAGACGGCGTTATTAGCAGCAACCACTGTATAAGTGGTGCTGCTTGCCTTTGCACTCCTTAAGTGTCGAAATTTGATAAAAGGCATTTTTCAATACCCATTAGTATCGAAGCAATTTGGTCGGGGCCATAAAAGTAGTGAAGTTTGATACCCAGTCCCTGAGCAGCAAGGAGAAAGCAGCAGGCAGTGTCTAGGTGATAAGAAGGAAAGCTACATCAGAGATTTAATCTTACGAAATGTCGTCAACAGGTAGTATCTCTGATTTTTGTTTTGTACTGAGTGACAGTGTGCTGCTGCAGTGTGAGATGGTGATGTAGTGAAACCGTCAGAGGACAGACAGCAGTGGAAAAAGGAGGTGTCACTCTCCCAGAGGTGTAAAGGGTGGGACTGCTTGTAATTTCTTTCCTCGGTGTGCAGCATTGTCCTTCCCCACTTCTGTTGAGTTTTCCAGTATCGGATTTAATTCTGCTCAGGACCTGACCTGATCTGTCACGCTACTTTTGAGCAGCTGCCAGTTTCTGTTGGTTCATATCAGCTGTGTGCTGCAGAGAAAGCGAGGTGCCTAGCATAACTTAAGCAGCAGGGGCCCATGTGAAGGTGATAGATGGTGAGAATAGTTTAGATGTCACAGAGTGAGGTATGTTTTTTTTTTTTTTTTTCCCAGAGGGGTGCTAAAGGTGATTATGTTGTGGCAGCTGCACTGTCAAGATTGTAATTGAAAGGTCAATTTGTTTCAGTTGTATTGCCTGTCTTCTGTTCTCTACTATCTGACAACAGGACATAACATGATTCATACACTTCGTTGGAATCTCTGTTCTATACTTTTACTTTGAAAACAGTCTCTTGTCTGTAATTGGATGTCTGTTCTCCAATCATATTCTTTCTAAAGATGCGAGACTAAGCTTTAAGCTTTGCTCTGACACAATTCTCATCATATGATCACAACTCCTCCACTGAAATATACACTCAATACTCAGTATATCCAAAAAACAATAACTTTATTTATTTATGTATGTATTTATTTTTAGAGCTGCAGTGATTAATTGATTAATGGATTGCAGTTATTTTTGCAAGAAAAAATGCTAAACATTTGCTGGTTGCATCTTGAATGTGAGAATTTGAAGCTTTTATGAATCAGATATGATAATAAACTGAATATCTTGTCCCCGTGTTTGTGTTGGTTTCCGCTGGGTGCTCTGGTTTCCTCTCACCATCAAAGACATGTATGTTAGGTTAATACTCCTGTCAGTGCCCATGACCACTGGCACTGGCAAAAAGAACTGCAGTTGGTCCCCAAATGCCCACTGCAGCTGCCCACTGCCCCTGGTGTGTAGGATGGGTCAAATGCAGAGGATACATTTCATTTCAATGTATGTGAGTGCTGAGAAATGACAATAAAGAATCATTAGGTGCAGCCCTAAAAATGTTTGAACTCAACCTAAATGTGGTCATCAAATGTTTGGTGAACTCAACTTAAATGAGGTCATCAGTAGACATTTATTAAGTCACTGAGATGAAACCATGTGGTTTGGATTTGTGAGCAAACACTCAGTTCAGCTGTGCTTCATAATATTAGTCATAAGTTTACTGGATCGCTACAGTCACATTATAACCTTTTTATAATGAAAGTACTGATGAGAACCAGTGTATTGTTTCACACCTACCAGCAGCTGTAACTTGTATTACATTTCTGCCTGCATGTTTTTTGTTTTTTTTTTCCGCTCCAGCTACACATACAGCTGAATGTTAATGCCACTGAAAGACTCAAGTTGGTGCTGTGAAATCGATTCATGGCAAGAAATTAGATTTAGGTTTTGTGGGATATATACGATTTTCTTCTTAACAAATTACTTGGTACATCAGAAACACTGCTCACCTCCCAAAGCCAATCAGAGCTGTCTTCTGTTCTACAAAGTATGACTCTCCATGGCTACAAGTGATTTCATGGTTATCAAACAAGAACAGCCCACATTGAGAAGAAATTGAGATCATAACCATTTCTTTTAGCTCATTTTCATTATTGACTTTTCTCATATTCTTGTAGATTTTTCAAATATATTTTTGATTAAGTTTATTATAATTAATACACACTGAAGTATTTCAAGTTGATCGTAGCAGAGATAAAACACTAAACCGCTTTTTCCTGCCGTGTTAAGATCACACTCTCTCTTTCTCTAATTTACAGTGTCTGATTAAGGCTGTTAACTATTCTGCAGATGGAATTGATGTCATTTCCTGTTTCAGGCTTTCAACACCCCACCTCCCCTCCCCTCCACCACCGGACTGTCACTTCCTCTTTCAACTGACTGCATGTAAAAGAGAAGTAGATGCAAGTCTTTTGTTCAGCTGGTTTAGGAAACCAGCACACCCATCCTGTCAGTTGCCTGGTGCTGGTCCTCAGACTGAAGGCAAAAAGGCAACAGTAAAGTCTTTAAACAAGTTTAATTTAAAGTCTTTTTTTGCATTTAACATCCTGTACAGTACTTAAAGTAAAACAGCAAACTCCTCCTTTTTTATCTCACTCTTATTTCTCTGAAAAATGACATCAGTATTAACAATACTTGTGTGTCAATGTGTAAATTTCGCAATGTGAGCGTCAGACTTCAAAGGCTTTAAAAAAACTTTAAATGCATGCTCTACACAACACTTAATTGGCCAATATCATGGTGTGTCAGCTAACAATGACTCAATGGAGTTTAAAAAAACAAAACAAAACAAAAACAAAACTGTTAGCTGTGATGCTTAAGAACTGTTATAACTCATCTTTTGCACATAATGCTCAGTCACCATTGTTATTTGTCTGAACACACCCCTTAAGCTAAGAAAGATTTTGGAAAGAATGTAGTAGAGCCATAAAATATGTTTGTACTTTGGTGCGTTGTTTTGTTTTCCACCCAATAAACTCTTAAAGCAGCAGGGCACAACGAAGAAATGTGTGCAAGACCCCATACCAAGCCCTCGAAGTAAAAAAAAAAGAAAAGAAAAAAAAAGCAGTCTGGCTGAGTTATGCCACTTGTAATTTGTGTGTGTGTGTGTATGTTTGGGAAGCCTTGTGTGTGTGCTGTATAATTTGGCATGTGGGAAGCAGGCTGACATTCCCCTAAACATGCCACACGAGCTATTATTCAACTTCAAATCAGTTCAAAAAAACTTTCCCATGAGTGGAATATGATTAGTAGGCAGTTTAAAATAAAAGCACATATGAAAACACAGAGTAAGACAAGACAGCAATAAACCATTTGTTACCTAATAGCATGGCCTTTTAGATTATGTTCTCCGTAGTCGAGTGTCTGATGGAAAGGTGATTTTATTAGTTTTACATGTCAGCTGTTGCTGTATCTATTAAAAGCAGGTGGCCTAAATGGCTGTTTAGAGACACATTCATTACTAAACCAAAAGTAAAGCAAGCAGTGCACATTCTGATGTGTTGATTTAATAAGGTAACAAATAACATAGAGTGTATAAAATCAGTGGAAAGCTTCTACTGAACACATGCCCAGATTCAGGATTCAGGGTGTAATCCTGACCTTTTCTGTGTTACACATCTGAACACACATCAACACGTGCATACATGCAACACTGTTAATGGCTAATTTTGGCTGAAGTGAGTAAGATGCGGAGATGCTTTAAGAAGAAAGGAACGAGAGGAAACGCTTTTATCACCTGAGTTTTCCTGTTCAAGGGAATGGGAAGAAAAAGCTGACTCAGCACCTTCCGGATTAAGTCCTCCAGGAAGGTTTTAAGCAAACCTGCCGGCAATTTGGGAGCTGCTTTCACTTTAACGCTGCTGTGTGTGTGCACATGTGTATATTTGCATTGGTGCCAGAATGACAGTTCATCTTATAACTGTGGTGTGGTAACAGAAGTAAGTGTGTGTGTGTGTACAGGCCTATGATGTCTACATGTACTATTTGTTTGTGTGTTTACGAGGAAAGGAAAATCACCTTATAGCACTCATGGTGAAAATAACTTATAACCATCCTAAGGCAAAGCATCACCCTGGTTTGCTGTGATGTTTTTGTTCCGTTTAGTGTTCAGCTAACTAATGTTCTAACATTAGCGATGACTCTGAGGTAAAAAGCTCATAACTGTGGGAAATTCCCAGGGGAATTAGTTTATTGGCTCCTTTCAAACAGGCTTAGTTTCCATGAAATGATCTCTCCAGTAATGTTAAACACTGCAAGCATGCCAACTGAAACAAGATGTTTTACTCCCTTCAGTTCTGATGTATCAGCAAACGTACAGCAGGTCACTTGGACTGTTATAACAGGAGTTTAAGAATTTGAATATAAAATTGAGATGATTTGCTTTGGGCTATAAATCCCTTTTAAACAAACAAAGAACAAACTACTTCAACCCTCACTTTTACAATTTTATTTTAATATGAACTCTGGACATTACACTAGTTTTATACTTACCACTTAATAAATAACTGAAATTGCAACAATTGTGCCAATAGCTGGAGGAGCCGTGTGCCTTCCATTGGTAGAGCAGTTGTCGACTGTTGGTGAGCCGGAGGTTAGGAAAACTAATAAGTAGAGCATATAATGGTCTCATCCACGTTATTAAGAATTCCTTCCCGCAGACAGGGGAGTTCATTGTGGTTCAAATGCTGCTTATAGTAATTACACACTGACAAAAAGGAAAATAACAACAGCCAAGGAGATATCAGTGAGAGTGGTGCCCACCATTTGATGAGTGCCTGTCGTTGCAGAGAAAGGAGAAAGATAGAGAGAGAGAGAGAGAGAAAGAGAGAGACAAAATGAGCAATAGTAATAGCATCATTTCTCCTTGTTCTCAGGAAGCTAGGTATGGCCTAATGTTCATAAAAATCACAATACCACATATCCCAGCTATGCACAACCCACTTTTTTATGACACTTCATTCCCATTTTCAACCTTTGCACTGTAACTCATGCTGTAACCAAGTGCAGAACGGATAACAATACGAAACAGTGAGACTGTAGGAAGATGTCAGTCAAAGAAACTGACTTTATCTAACCATGTGAGTTCTTGCTGTAGCATTGCCTCAAGTCAAGTCAATGAAATCTGTGCAAGTTATAGTACATTCATGCATATGTTCAGCCGAGTTGACAAGTTAGTCAGTTCCACTTACCACTATCATCTAAAACAATGATTATTCTACACTTGCTGTTGTCTCACATAACAAGCATAACCATTTTAAGTGACTCCTTTTAAAGTTACCCTAATATCAGACCACTACTGATGCCCTGTAGGAATAATTGAAACATAATTACCTTTTAACTTACTGGAGAGATTTACCCCTTTCCCTTGAATACAGCTTAATGATTGGCTTAGGTTAGTTTGCTCAAAGCTGGAGCTTTAGCTCCATATTAGACTGTATTAGGTCTTTATTGCTCTGGCACAAATCCTTGGCTAATAAAAGCACATTTTTGTGTTTCTGTTCAGCGCTCGTATTCAGAAAGTAAACTTCTGTCTTGTCAACTCCCTGGCCTGTACAGTGTGGCTGGTATAGTGTTACCACAGCTTATTTACTTTATTATTTACTGTAGTGTGTGTGTGTGTGTGTGTGTGTGTGTGCGCGCGGAGTAACAGCAATCAGAAAATAACTGCAGATCTTTTCTCTCCAGTAAGGAGCAGAGTTCCACTTCATTTACAGTACCTGTCAAAAGTTTGGACACACCTTCCCATTCCTGTGAAAGAGAAAGTGTGTGCCTGGGACTGTATAATTAAACCGTGCATTTTTAGCAAATTATCTGAACAGTACTGGTTGGCACTGATATTCTGGGAGTTTCAGAGGTCAGTTTGAACAGTTTTGTGACTGAGTAATTAGCTTTATTGATTCCCATACTGAATTCCATCAAAGGTCAGGCAAAGGGTCAGCTGAAGAACAACAGTTAAATGTCTTGCTCAGGGCCACTCCAGCAGGGTGAAAAGTGTCAGTCAAACATGCTCAGCTGGGTGCTGCAGCAGAGAATCAGTTTGGGCATTTGAAAAGTATTTTGGTTCTCTTGATGTCTTTGCTGGAGAGAAATGAGGCCCAGAGTGTGGAAGGCGAGTTGTAACAGACTTGAACAACAGAAAAGAGATGGGAGAAAACAGGACAGGGACGAAAGACTAAGATTTACAGCATGGACAAGAGAAAAGCGAGGGAGGGAAGGAGGGCATGGGTTAGCAGACTGAAAGAAAGTGGTGAAGGAAGGGGGGGGGATAGCTGTAAGCGAAGGGCTGGAGTTGGAGCAGAGCAGGGTGCAGCTGAGCCTCTGGCAGGGACGCAGCACTGAGGGCTTTATTGTGATTTGTAATTATGTGGTTTTCTGTGGGGCCTCAGTTTGGTGCGCTCCCACACTGAGGCTCTTTTTAGTCAGGGAATACTGAGTAGGAGAACAGAGAGAGAGAGAGAGAGAGAGAGAGGGTGGGGCCGGGGTCACTGTTAACTATTTCTGTTAAACCAAGAATGAGCAGACATGGCCGGAGCTCCACACAATCCCAGTTTTGATCTGAAGCCACGCAAGAAGCCGTGACTCAGTCAGATTTATATTTGAATGTAACCTTAACTCGCTGGAAAAGGACAACTTTCCTTTTCTCACAGTTTTCTTTTGCGAGATCAATATGTGTGTGGTTAGTAAGATGTTTGAACTGGACGACTGAACATTTGGACAATCGCAGAAAAACAAGCCAGTGGTCAAAAATAAAACCATGCATGGCTAGATGGGTTGAATATAAGTGATTGGCAAGCACAGTGTATGTCTCAGCAACCGAAAAGCACAGTTGATGTGTTTTTGTAAGGAGGTAAACAGGTGTGGATTGAGAATGGCAACAGCAAAGAGGCTCACCACAGGAAGCGATACACCTACATGAACAGATGTCTGACACCAGTGACATTCATTTAACAACCCACAGAAAAATTAGAGAAGCTGGGATGGTAAACTTGATCTGTATCGGTTGGTTCAACCAGACTGAGATATATATATATATATATATATATATATATATATATATATATATATATATATATATATATATATATATATATATATATATATATATATATATATATATATATAATGTGTGTGTGTCAAGAACAATGAGAGGGTTGTACTAACATTCATGGTCCCCAGAGGATGAATGTTATTGATCCTGGTAATCCCCTGTTACCCTGGATTTGATTGCATCACACTGTGTCATATAAAATCAAACCACTATAAATTGTGATTTGCAGAATTGTATCCAAATATCTATTTATGTGTCTGTGCTTAAATTACAGCAAACTGGTGGAGTTTGAGGAGGTGTGTGGGTTTTTTTTTTTTTTGCATGAGTGATGTTAGTCTGCAGTGAAGTGGCTCAGCTTCCTTCAGTTGTGTGCTGACTGAGACTTGACTCTTTATCCTCGACATCCGGAGACTGACTGAGGATCCCTTTATTTAAATGTGAAGGAAAGGACGAATGGGTTTCAGGGACTACAACAAACAGGACGAGATAAAAAAGAAAAAATGAGGTATATCTCCCAAATGAACATGAATAGATATTGAGGGAATGATGAACAAGAGGGTGGAGGAAAGAGCTTAAGGAGAGAACATAGGTGATAACAAAGTGTTAGAGTGTTAGAGTGACTGTCAGTGACTGAGCTGTGCCCGTTAAGTTGAAGAGAGCAGGCAGCTGTTAGAAACGGGGCAGGAGGAGTATAGCTCCAGCGGAAGCCTCTCTCTGTGGTGTTCTGCATGCATGCCACTTTAATTGCAGTGCCTGCATGGCTAGACGTTTATTCCTAGAGGCTGCATATCTGAAATAGCCCATGAAGTTTGTTGCGATTTATTTCATTGATCTGAGTTTGTTTAGGCTGAATGTTTTAAATAGTCCTTTTAAGGTATTTTCATAGTTAGACTCTGTTAGTTTTAAGTCCAACATGCTGTGTATAGACGCTGATCCAGAGCTGATCTGTGTATCTGCTTATCGATCTGCCTTCTTAGAGTCTGCCCTTAAAAGCAAGCCGAGCCAAAGGCAGAGGGCCATGCACTGACTCAGACATGCCCATGAAAGCTGCCAGTTGCAGCAGGTTGATTTCCTGTTTTTCTGCTTTCTTTTTTTTTTTTTTCTTTCTGTTAAACACTGCACGCATTTAGCAACTCTCAGTGCATTCACATGCAAAGAAATAGTAGATCAGATATAGTAGCTCCTCCCCTGTATTCATTCTGCAGCAGCGATGCTTAGATTCCCACATTGTCACATAATCTGTTAAAGCGGGACCCCATTCTTAAGCAATCTCGGTGGTAGTCGAAAGCCTGTTGTGAAAAATGGGCTGCCCTTTCCACTCCAGTTTGATTAAAGACTGTGGGGAAATGAGGCATCGAGACAATAGAGGATTCTGGACTGCAGCGTTGTGGGAGGAGGGCCTCACTGTTTTTTTTTCTCTAGGGGTCTCTAAATACAGCTTTTCCCATCTTTTACAGGAGAACTGTTTTGTTAACATTGTCACTTCTCAATTACAGCCCAGCACAGCCCAGGCACATGTGTAATCCTAATGTTTTCCAAGCTCTAAGTCTCAGCGTTTTCATTGGCTCAGTCTCATGTTGTGGTTCAGGAGCAAAGAAAAAGGTAGTTTGGGTTTGCAGTCTGGGAAGTGCAAAGCAGACCAGTGCTGGTTATGAGCTGTAAAGTCTCCAGGTTTTAATGTTTTTATAAAGTTTTAAAGTCATTTTGCATATCCTACACACACTTAAAAATACACATGATGTACATGATAGTTACCTGGGTGAGGTTAGGGTGATTGAAATACCTTAAGCCGGGCTCAGACTACAGGAGCTTTAAAATCCTAACATGTTACATAGGCAGTCGTGTTCTTGCCACATATTGACCATAAGCATTTCCTCCATCTCAGCTATCCAACGCACCCTCAGCAACAACAGCTCGTTGTTTCTTCGAGGTTGTCGATCAGCCTGCGAGCAGTTCTGAAGGTTTAAGGTTGGATCTGTAAACCCCTCACATTACCAGATAATTTGGGCCGAACATCGGTACCGACCAAGGTCCCGCACCAGATTTCTCCTCCGATTGTCGGCGAGGTTGAACCAGAGATAAATAGGCTATAAACTCCTGTAGTCTGAGCCCAGCTTTAAAGAGAGGAAGTAACGGACATCAACTAGGGCAGATTGTGTGTGTGTGTATGTGTATGAATATAGGGAACAGGAAGGGCAGGGCCTTGGCTGTGCAGCATGTTTCCTGTGAGGCAGGAAGTGAGCAGGGTCAGACCACAGAAGCACTATGAGTTCTTGCTCCGAGCTGCTGCTGCTGCTGCTGCCAAAATCCAAAATAAACAATCCATTGGTGCCTCACTCTTTATTCTGATTAGACTACTACATTCAGTTATGTTTTACTGGCCAGTTAGCACTGATGTTAGAGAGAGAAACTGAAGAGACATTATATGACAGGCGATGCCAGATGCCACAACCGAACAACTGTTGTCTACATGAAGCCCTGTTTCATTCTCTCCTTCTTCTTAGGCGTTTTACAAAAGACAAAGAAAACACACAGGTCTCTAAGCATGGAACCACCAGTGTCAAGGTTGCTCTTTCCACTGAAGGTTCCTGAAGGTCACTATGCAAAGGAAAAGAGCTGATGGTGTCAATCAGGCATGAGGGAGAGTAGGAATCCGACATTCGTCTGAGGATCAAACCTTGACCTTTTTAGATGAAAAGAAAAGCGAATTAAAGGTGCAGAGAGATGGATGACTCAGCTGTTTGGGTCTTGTCTGTTTACATTGACATTAAGTAGTGGATTGGATACGTGCTTTGTTGCTCCTTTTTTTGTTGTGTATTCACATGGAATGTGCTGGATGAAGAAACTTCATGCAATTGTGCAACACATTTTTTGACTACTACTAATATGCCTCCCTGCATGAACCTCTCTTTATCAGCAAATGACTGTAATATTCTATTACAAGAAGTAGGCATCAAACATTAAGCTGTCACTCACTAGTCATAGACAAACCTGGAAACGCCCATTGCCGTTAGAGACATGGGTGATGTTCTTTTTGAAGTAGGATTTGTCTCATTTCCTGTCCTGAAAATGTGACACACAGGATAGAAAATAAATGTGATGCATATTTCTCTGTTGTCTATGTTCTCCAGGTAACCGTCAAAAAATACATTTTATCACTAAGCTACAATGCTAAGAGTAAAAATGCAGTAGCTCAGTTGTGACCCTGTAAACCTTGAAGTATTATTTATTTAGCAGGAAAATGAAATCAAGAATTTGGACAAGTGT
This sequence comes from Euthynnus affinis, assembly GCA_029490765.1. Lineage (NCBI taxonomy): Eukaryota > Metazoa > Chordata > Actinopteri > Scombriformes > Scombridae > Euthynnus > Euthynnus affinis. Next base: position 16,152,526 of record CM055840.1, on the reverse strand, counting down.
CCTGCCTTTTAAATTTTCTTTTAAAGGCTGCCAACACACAGGAATTACAGTGTTGTCAAACTGACTGAGAGCCTTGAGTACTTTCATTGGTCATAAATGACTGACCTTGTGGACCATAACACAAACCTTTTTCACACCAAAGTTGATTTTATTATATTGCACTGTTTTTCATCCAGTGATTCAGCCCTTATGTAAGGGGTGCTCTGACAGTCCAGCTTTATTCTTTCTATTCTAAATCATTCTCTGCAGATTTGTGATTACTGTGCTATACAGAAAGTTGAGTTACAGCAGCCATACCCTGACTTATGAATCTCTTGCACTGCTTTTGTGAAATCAGGACTTTTGCAAATATAGCCTGCTCAGAGGAATAGCTCCTTAGTTTACACGGGGCTCTTTCAAACATTAATTACTATAAACTTGCTTTAACTTGTAGGAAATTAAACTAATTCATCAGTGCCGGCTCAGAGATTTCATGCAATGCCATTGAAAGGAAAAAAATATAGGTGCAATATGTTTATATATTTCTCCCTGGATACATAAAAGTCAGTGTTTGTCAGTGCAATCAGGGAGAGAAACGTGCATCATTTCATTTTCTACAGAAAACAACTGAGTAAACAGCTTGAAGTAGTAGAAAATGTGGCACTAGAGAGCAACTAGTTTAAGAAACTGTCATTCCTAAACAAACCACAGCGACGTCAACAAGAATAAAATGGCCCTATATGGTTAAAGAAAAGCAGGATGCATTGAGGTGGAAGATGGATTGGTTTGGGAAACATCATTTTCCTCTTCTGTAAAGTCTTTGTGGCACAAATTGTTTATTTGTGAATAAGCAGCGCATACATGTTCTGTCGTAGCTCAATACAACCACTGCTGAAATGGTCCTCAAAGTTAGAACAATAGACAAAAGAATACCCTCTGTTTATATTAAAAAAAGCAAAAAAAACCAAAACAATTTGTTATCCCTCTGCGGCTCTAGAATCAGTAGAACCCTGTTTGGAAACTCAAATATTCATACTTTCAGGACTTCAAACTGAATGACAGCTGGGTTCAGTTTCTGCCTTAAAGCACTCCTCATAAACTGTGACTCTTTAAGATTGGAAGTCCGCAACCAAAACTCATATTAAATGTCAGCTCTTTTTTTTTTTGCTTTCAGAATCAAATGGCATGTTTCATTTTTCTGCTTCAGTGTCAGAATGAAGAGAAAATTCATGAAAGACATGTGAGTTGGCGCCTGAAGTCATTAAATACATCTATTGAACGAAAAAAACACTCGACAAAAGATCATTTGAAGACAGGGTTGCTTCGAGTAGAGCTTTTTTAAAAAGACATACATCAAAATGATTTTATGCATTATCCAATCAAATACTGCTTTTATTTCTGTAAGTCTCTGTATGTAGCAAATATTCAGCACATGGCAGATGATGTCGCCTCTCCTCTACTGTATGCATTTTTGAATACAAAAAACTAAAGTCTGCATGAAAAGGGGCACACAACGCTTGTTCTCCAAAAATTTAGTTTATTAAGTTTTTAGTAACAAAGCCATCTACCAGTAAGTAGAAAGAATAAGGAAACTTTTCTGCCCAGAAGTGCATTTTTCACCATGATTTATGACTAGCTGTTCAGAAAGAGGAAACAACTCAAACCCTTCAAAAACCTTAGATCTCCTACAATACCATATATAGCCATGCTGTGACGTAACACAGCATCATGTTCTTTCTTACTTCCGTGCCGAAGTTGTTGTCTTTTTCTAGGGTAAGCGTCATGTACTATTTGTGACGGGACCTGCGATTCACTCTAAATCTGCTTTGCCTACCCTCCCAGTCAAGCCTGTGCACTTCACAACACTGTTAAATACGGCTACAGAATTAAGTTTTAGCATTGATTTATACAGTACCATTTTGTAATTCATTCTCACGTGGCAACAGTTCTGCTGTATTTGCATTAGCTGGGTTATCTGTTGCATCACCAAATGACGAGACTGAATTACAACACTTGACAAAATGTGCGTAGACGGAGGGATAGCCATGGTGAAAAAGGAGAAGAAGAGACCGGAGGAAATAAATTAATCCATCCCCAGTGCTGAGGGAAACGTTGTGGTTGTACTGGGTGAAAGGGTCGCATTTTTAGGGGGTGGGGACGTTTGTTCCTCCTCCCACAGGACGTTTGCGCACAGACGTTCCAGTTTAGTTTTTATTTTATTTATAAATATTGAGTTTTTTGTGCATGGTAAAGGCTTTGGAGAAATACAGCATCTGAAACGGTGTGTGTGGCACACACTTGACCTTCACAAAGTGCAACTTCGTCAATTTGCCCCGACTCTCTGGGGACTGTGTCAGAAAGGGGAAGGAGATGAGCATGTTGGGTTATTACAAAGATGTCTTTTTCTGTTTCTTGTTTTTCCTTTGACACCAGCTTCCCCTTCAGCAATGAGCCACTGGCATTTTTTTGTCCTCTTCAGGGCAAAGGACAGTGATCTTATGTACATTCTACAGAAAGCACTTGCTGGAAAAGTTAAACAAATTCTTATTTACAGATGAAACCTCACAATGCTTTGAAAGGCAGCAGTGGTCTGAAGAGATCTGAGCAGGGAAGTAAAAGAGCAGCACTTGCATTTAACTCATCACCACCTCTGAGGTGCCCTTGAGCTAGACACTTAACCCCATATTACTCAGTGACCTATAGATTAGACTGTGGTTGAACTGGAAAGCTTCCAGTGTGAGTGAGGAGCAGGATGCTCCTGTAAAAAGAGCATTTGCGCTGAGTGAAACTACCCTGGATAAATAAGGATCAAAATAGGGAGGAAAAAATCAACAGACACATGCACTCAGCAAAGAGACCTTATCTGCACCTTTTCTTTATGCCGTCTCCTGGATGAAGCTAGAGGGCTCTGTCACCAGGCTGCGTCGTCAAGGAAATGTTTTCATCGTTGAGAAGTCAACTGCAAGCTATTGCTCTCGGTTTAACAGTGTTAATGAATTAATCTGCTTTGTCTGTTCATCTTTGACCCAGTGTTTGATGGCAGTCTTCCACACGCTGGCTTCAGTGAACTGTGTTTGTTAATGTGTGGAAAGGACCAGATAGCTTAGGGTTTCAGCTCTCTGGTTACTATGGCGATTATCACTGGAGCAGAGTGTGTTTTGAAAGCAAACAGGTCTGTTTTGGCACTATAACCAGCTGGGAGGATGTCACTGACAGCAATGAAGGTGACTGTGTTGCCTGCATGTCCTTTTTTTAAAAAAGAAATATTCTGACTTGGATCTTATTGTTATAGTTGTATCTTATTGAACAATAAGTATGTATCTTATGATATTATGACTTATGATAACTTTTACACATTTACAGGATTCCATGAAGATTTCCATCAGTTTAATTCCATTTGTTCAATTAGGGTGGCACAAATAAGAGGCACAAATGGACATTCATGCACTGGCTGGGCTAATCAGCTGCAGTCAAATGGTCATAACAGACTCTGCAACTAATATGAGTAGGTCCTGTCAGCCATTGATACTCTGATGTTAAGGTCAAGGAATCAACATGCCGCTGCCACCCCGCTGATAGCTAGCAAGCACTGTGCCAAAATGTTGGCAAAAATAAACTGTTCAGCAGCGAGTGGACATAAAAAAAACTTGTCTGTGCTGTTTGTGAAATTGTAGATCATGTATAAGACTTCCTTAGTAGGACATGCTTGGACTTGAGAAATAATCTTTCCTAACGTTGTTTTATCTTTTAAGGAGAAAGGTCTACATCAGTTGTTTTGTAAAATATTGGAAATGACAGAAAGAAGCACTGTTTCGAGAGTTTTTGATTTCAAATGTGTACAAATAACATTTAGAATACATCTGCTCTCTCAGCTGGTCAGTTCCCTTCTCATCCTAAACTAGTTTCACAATAGGAAGTGTTTGTCTTTCTGTCCGTCCCTCACTGAGTCTCTGTCACTCACTCTTTCCGAGTCCATGGCCATCACTGTGGTCAGCTGCAGAGAGAGGAACCTGAAAGGAAGTCGAATAAACAAAAGCAAAGTAAGCCAAACAAAGCTGCAACGAGGCTTTGGTAGACATGCTGGTTCAGGGGCAATGTGCACACACAAAGAGCTCTCTGTGAGAGTAGTAGTGTTCCGTATTCCTGTGGAGTACTCACTTAGTCACACACTAGTAGCGTAGCTAAAAACTTTATGAATGTGGACCCACCTCCAAGACTGTAAAGAACAATATTTTTAAAAAAAAATAAGCCTCTATTAAAATACTTGTTTCATCATCAGTGTTTAATTAAGTAAATTACAGACACCAATGTTAACATACTCCAAAAAAAAAAAAAAGTCATTACTCCTCATGGAGGGTTTGGCAACACTGCCTGGCAGTCACAAATAAGCGGACACACACACACAGACAGCAGACAGCAGTTGAAGTAAAATGGTTAACATAATGGCTTTAGAAAATGTAAATATCTTTCCTGTGATGACTTCCTGTCAGCACTGCAATGATGACACTGTATGGTGATTTACTCAGCTCTGTTTAAGGGAAAGTGTGGAGAGATTGTCATCTTAACGATGCCCTGATGCAAAATTTATTTGACTGACAGAACGATATGACTGTACAGTTTGAGAAACAGAATTATCATCAAGTGGTAAACAAAATCCAAACACAATAAATGTTTTATTTTCAGTGGTCACATAATCTAGAGAACATTAAATTATTATTTATGGGTGAACCCAGGCCCACCTTGGAGGGTCACCACGGATACGGTGTTCATGTCACACAGACTTTACAATCACACACAGACATAAATGTGACTTTCATATACCATTTTTACCTTGTGGTTCTTACAGATTATGCCTTAAGTTTTGTTGGAAAATTGTGAACAGATATCTGTAGTCATTACCAGGCTGAGTCTCAAACTCCCAAAAGGACTTCTTTAAGGACTCATTGATTTTAAAATAGAAAAACTACATTTAGCTTTCCAGAAACAAGCAGTGCTAGTTCCACATGCACACTGGTCGTGATTTAAATTTAAATGTCGTGCTTGTCGATGTCAAAACAGTTCTGCCTTTTTACTGCCAAACAAAACTACATGGAACTGTTTGCTCTGTCTGGCTCATCGGTTACATAACTGTTCTTTAAATGGCAAAAATTTTACAAGAAATTCCCAGACCCCATGGATACCTGGGAAAGTCCGTATTGGAGGTTAATTTGCCATCATGTCAGCAAGTCTTAGAGCACTGTTTCCATCAACAGTCCTGTAAAAATGGTGTTACAATTAAATGTTTATACCCTCACGTGACTGTGGCTGTATTGATCCTATTTCAGTTAATTTATGTTTCTAATCTGATTCTGATCTACTCGCTGTAGCTGTATGTCCCTGCCTCTATCAGTACTTGCACCATAAGGCTACCATAAACATTATTAACACAGATAACCTGTCTCAGATCTCATAAGCACTGAACCCCAGTAGTCTGTAGTGTTGAGACTACCAAAGTAGATTGTGCTGGATACACAGCATGTAGCGCCCTATACTTTCTAAAACTTGGGCCAAAGCTGCACCAAAGCGGTAATCTTCTGCTTACGTTTTTATCTTTCTCCCTCACATTTCACGTCTTTCTTGTAGTGCAAAACTACAGGTACACATGATGTCTCATGGAAGTAATGGAATACCAGGAATACCTGCATGAATTTAACAAATTGGAAGCAAAGATGCACCCAAAGTAAAAGTTTGTATTTGGGATAAATCTGTGCCGAATCACTGACGCCATAAATCTCTCGCACATGCTGCAAAACAAATAACAGATGACAGACTATGTATATCACTCATGTAGAATATACACACATGCATAGTCTTTATGGCACAGTAGTGCATAACATATGTGAACCATGAGATAACTGAATGGCAGGTATAGCTCAAAAAGGTCACTTACAGCAGTCATACAACAGAGGATTCATGAGGCTGTAAAGTGGCAAAGTGTATATGATGTTGAGTGGACATTGTAAAGCAGTATCCATAGTACATAAGCAGTAATAAATGGCATGATCATAGATGTGTATACATACTAGATAACATGTTTATAGTCACTGCGCAGTGAGTGTTAAGAGGACACAGGTTATTATGGGTCAGTCTTTAGAAATGTCAATGAAATTTCTATTTTAATGGAAGGTCAAAGCACAGGGTCAGTAGTAGTACAACTGGAACTGATACAAAGTCAGTGTTTTGCTTATTCATTTCATCTTTGGAGATGCTTGTGGTTTTTAGCGAGACAACTTTTAGTGAAGTGAGTCATATTTTGGGAAGAAGCTTTCCTCAGGCAAGTTCAGACTAGGTTCTTTTACAGCTTTTTCCCCTGCATACAGTATCTCTATCAAAGACGGCTCTCCTAAGTGTTTTTTTTTTTTCAACTTTCTACAAAAACTGCCAAGAAAAGCATAGGAAACAAAATGAGAGTTAGAGCAACCTTTTCACAGTAAAAACATCCCAGGGCAAAGAATTGACAACATCAAACAAATAGTTTTGACTTCTATGTTGAAGAGGCCCAGCTGAAATTTTGGTGCATTCACTTAAACATGCATATGATGTACTTTTATTTGAAAGTTCAGCAACACATTTCTTACAAACTCAGTTTCCAAACAAAGTTTTAGAAGCAATTGCCTGTTTGACATTTCAAACTAAGATAATCACAGCCACATTTGTCAAAAATAACTGGTAGAAGAAAAGTGCAACTGTCTATCACCTACTAGGTTTGAATGATTTGAAAGAGCAGAGCATGTTTAATGAACCTGCAGCGGGGAGAAATGCGCTGTGGGCCTGGATATACAGTGTCACTAGCAATCTTCCCTGCTGTTTTGTCTGGTCTCTCATGGTGTCATAGTGGGCAGCTGACAGTTATTGGCCGGCTGACTGGTGAAGACAATTCAAGGTTGTTCTTGGACCGCTGATTGGTCTTGTGAGAAATCAAGATTCTTTTGGGCACAGATGGTCATGGCTTCAGGTAGAACAGCTTCCATGGCTGATGAGCTGGAAACTCCCTTTATGACAGTGGCATGTCAGTGATGTCCTTTGCATGTGTGTTCTTATCCACTTCACCGTTTACCATGGTAACAGAAAAGGAAATCATTTTACCAGCTTACTGTGCAAGCACACATTATTAGTAAAGAGAGTCAAACCAGGAAGGCATCATCTGCAAACTTGCGCAGTCCTCTGATACATCTGTTTTAAGACTTGTGTAATGTGAACAGGAGACTCAGTGTTTCCCCTAGGTTGACTGCTTTGTGGGGTGGGTGACTTTTCTGCTGCTCATTCAACCACACACTCATTACGCACACACATCATGCACTGTCTTACTCCTTAATGAAGCTATACTACCATTATAACACTACCTTTCTTGTAGATGTCCTTTGAAGAATGAAGAGAGTGAGGAATAATAATGTAGGGTGCATTGTGCAAGTGAAAATCATTAATAGTCCATTGATATTAATGATTGTGTGAAATTTTTGCAGAGGCTCTCATCATTTTACAGCAGCGGTACGCTGCTGCAGAATGATAGGGAAAACACCGAGACAACCACTAATTCTGTTTCTGTTTCACTCTGGCCTCTGATTAGCATACTGGGCATACACAGTTTCTTCTCTGCCTGCACAATAACCTTCATCTCTAGCAGAAACTATTGCAGGGGGAGCCAAGACATGGCCTATTAAAAAAATCTGGTGATGGATATCATTTCTGTTTTCTTTGGTTACCCTGTTTTGATTTCATGAGGTTGATGGGAAATATTTTGCTTGATTCAAATATATTAATAAGCTACTGTATCAGTATCTCAAGGTGCTTGCAGACATTGCCTCAACGGTGCTCAGGTCATATATCAGCAGCTTCACTGCCTTCACTGGCAGGGACAGTAGGCAGCTGTTTGGCAGTAAGAGAGTTTCAGTTTGTCAAGCTTGCCATCTCTGCAATCACAGAGCATTTCCATGTGGCATACACACTAGGGAATAAACATGGCAAAATTGTTATTTTAGTTTTAGAATACCATGAAAGATATGAATTGATACTGTATTGTACAAAAAGTTTGTAAAAAACAATCTATGTATGTATGTTGTCATCACTATTTGAGCACAAGAATGTAAAAGAGTTTTAAATAATTGTCTACTCATAATTTTTTAGTCTAACATATTCATATTCAAAATCAGATTTGTCTGATAGTTGGAACCAGTATCTCAGTAACTGCATTTACCTTCATGATGTGACAAGTCAACTTGAATTCTTTCATTCAATGAAAAGTGTCAGCAACACACGTTTCAGCTTGTGCACTCAGGAAAGTGTATGATCTGTTGAGAAACCTCCCATTCCACCCCTCCTCTTTTCATTTCCTGTGCCTTTTTTTCAAATTGCAAGTTGGGGTTGCTATAGTGACACAGAGAAGGAATAAACTTCCTGTCTGTTTCCTGTGGTTAATTGCGGCCTCTTTTGGCTTATTTATCTTGCACACTTTAGACTTGTTGATTTTACACTCCATCCATCATATTATGTAGATAATTATAACATATATTGTACATTATCAGTTTGCCTGATGAGCAAAACACATTTTCAGAACCTTGTTTTAAATGAGGATCTATCAAGAATGTTTTGTTCTGCGTTTCTAGTTTGATAAATGAACCTTTCAGGACTTAAAGGACTGACATCATCTAGCTTTTAACATCATGCAGAACAGCAGTTAAGGAGTACTGGCCTTTTTGTAAAACAGGTGCTGTATAATTTTTTTTTACTGTTAATCTTTAAGTCCTCTTACCCAACTGTTAAAATCGTTTCTGACATTATTCTAGAGTTAAATCCTAAAAACCTGTCCTTCCCCATCCATAACAGTTAACTTCATGGGCACTGGCTTGACCTATTTCTGCTGCTTCAACACTAATGCAAATGTCAAGCCCGGGTTTAAATGTCTGATCTGTGTGGGTAAAAATATATAATTAATCTTGAAACAGGTTTATCTAAAAGTTCAAACTGGTTTCAAAGTCACAGTGTCTCGTAAACTTGAGTTGAAATGCTGAGTGATGATGTTTTCTCTGGCCGTGTGTGTCAGATGCATTGGTCTGGTCGGCTCTTTCATGTCTGCAGGCTTCAAGGCCAGGACAGCCTCTGATTTTCAGGACTGTGAGAAGGCCAGTCGTCACAGGCAGCCTTGGTCACCTCGTCTGCTCTTTGATCGATGGCCTTTCAGTTTGGAATAATTATCCCAGGCCAGACTGGGAGGATGGTGACTTTGTGGACTGTCATGTCCACACTGAGGTGCTAAAGTAAGGTGCATAAATCTGTTTACATGTGCAAATGACTTGTATCCACAAGGTTTCAGATTCCAAAGTGTTCTCTGTGCGTACTGAAATGCCAAATTAATGTTTCTTTGTACTGGCAAACAACAAAGTACATTATTACAACTGTTATCTGGTAACGAGTTAAATGGTTAATCTGTTTGGTCTCAGCAGGTTTAACTTCTGTTGTTTCACTGATATAACCAGACTTACATTTATGTCATTTTAATTGACATATTTTTCTATTTCTGTTGTTATGCATTGCACTGTGCAAGTGCACCGATGCTGTCTCAGTCTCTTTTATTCCAGTTGAAGTAAAGCAATAATAACTATATTGTGTTTATGCCCTTTCAGGACAATTTATCGATAAGGGTCTCATTTTCTGTCCCAAGGTTCTGCCTTTTTTGTGGACTTGGTTTTATCAAGAATATACTGGATTTATGACCTATTCTGTATTCTTTGCTGTTAAGCTGGTCAGTATGCTCAAATAAGTAGAAACAAGCAGTCACACTGAAATTCAGCATTTGCCTCCACCTTCAGGAAAAAAGTGATTCCAATTGCACAAGTACAGTGATATTTTCATTTCAACTTGATTTCAGATTTTTGTGAATTACTTTATCCTGAGCCGGTCCTAACGATTGGTATAGCAGCTGATCTTGGCGTATTTGAATGGAATGGTATCACTAAGTCCCAATGCTAACACATCTCTTAGCCCTCCCTTCTTTCTTATTAGCAAGGAGCGGTGAACAAAACATTGAGGTAGCAGTGTCTCATTTTTACCTGGTGCTGATCATCTCTTTCACCAGCTAAAATAACAGACTTTGCTGTCGCTGTTTCATGAGTAACTCGATGACGTAAAAATTCATCTCGTCTGTTGTGTGGTTAAACTGCTCTCTGCAACCTTTTTGTCTGTACTCGCCCAAAGACTGCTTGAAAGGGAAGAAACTCCTCTCTCTGACACAGCTGTACAGTGGAGTGTTTCTGTAGTTCCAGCAACACCTCCAGCAGAGTGACAGTCTCACATATTCAGTATGTCATAACTATAATGCTAAATGCTCATATACTAAATTTGTCTCATGAAGCTTGTGAAAAATAAAGTGTGCCAAATTTAGTAGGCTACACCTGTTACTGTAATAGGTCAGATATTTAATCAACATAAATAAAAGTATGAAATCAAACTCAAATCAGCGGATATCCGATATTGAAGGTCTTGGATTGGGATCGGGGCCCAAAAAACTGGACATCGGTAATTAGAACAATATCAAGGAAGGAAGGTTTCCGTTATTACTGTTGCCTCGCTGTCTGGCTTTTGTTACTGAGCATTGTTTTTATCCAATGTTTCTTCCACATTGCTTATATTTTGACGCACCAATCCATAATTCAGTGAACATTTTTCTCCCCATCCTTCTGTCTGTGTGCCTGTACATGTGAACGTGTACGTGCGTCTCTGAGTACAAAGGTTAGTGCAAGATGGGTGGGCTGGTAATGGATGCATATATAATGCATCAGCAGTACATTTCCAGTCGTCCATAGCCCGTGATGCAGCAGATGCCCCCAGTGAGCTCAGGCCCACCACTCTCTGGGTCTCTGTCCGCCTTCATCTTTGCTATCTGAGGGTGAATAAAGGGTTTTCCTGCTGTAAGGTCCCAACGTGCAAGATCAGTACAACAAATCCATGCTGTGAAGTTTATTTTGTTTTTGTTTGTTTTGTTTGTTTTTTTTATCAGCTGTATCACAGGCTAGCACTCCTTCCCAGTGTTCAGCCTCATCATTGTGAGGCTGCAGCTGTTGTGACTGTGGATCGCTAATGCCAGTGAGACATGCTAAGCTCAACCGGCTTTGTTTTGCTGCTTGAAGTGAGAGTGACGCTCACATAATGATTATGTGGAGTGGCTCTTCAGAGTAGTCTGAGCATGGTGTGGCTTTCTGGCACAAAACGGTACAGTGTGAGGCAGGGCATATCTTTGTAGTCTAGTGATCTTCCTTATAATATGTTTCATAATATTTGGCATCAGTATCAATCTAATGTATGGAAAATTGGACTACTGCAAACTAATTTTTTATACTCACTGTTAATTCAGGTTTTGTTTATTCAGGGCTGCACCTAACGGAGGGGGGAACTGAATTATTTTGGGGACCCAGAGCCTGGGCGTGGGGCCTGAAATATGCCAGTTGCTGTTGTTCAGCTGCTCTCAGGGGGCCCAACATTAGCAGTGGTTGCAATTTGTTCATCTGTGCACAGTCCACATTCTATGCAAAAGTATATTTATATTTTATGTTATATGATATTTTAGTTTTTTAGTTCAGTTTATCAGAAGTTTAGATGTGGCTTCTGAAGGCTGAGTGACACAAATAAAGTGGAGATCTTCCAAAGTTACAGCAAAGTTTTAGTACAAAATTATCTCTTCCAGTTGCTGTCCTTTTACCTTAACTAGGAAAGGAAACACTGTCTGGGGAAACAAAAACAGGGAATTTCAATTTAACCACAATAACTCTGGAAGATTCCCACTATTTGTCTGACTCAGTCAGTTGAGGCCTCATAGAAACTTCAGATGAACTTTAGAATGTATTTTTGCACAGAATGAGGACTGCAGATTTCCCCCCACATCATTAGGAAGGGATCTTGTCTAATGGCCAGTATGAACAGGAGGAATTACTACAGAGAGCAAAACCTGTGTTACAAACATATACTAGAAGTTTAAACAGAAGGAAAACATTACCTAACCAAAGCCAGTTGCATAGATTTTTAAAGAATCAAATTTAAATGTATGTTAACACCAATCCAGTGTAAAATATTGATATGTATAGCACAGAACACTAAAAGGAAAGGAGCAGAATATGATGTAAAATAAGGGAAATGACCAGAACCTGCAGCTCAAATGTCATAAAGATCACAGGAAATCATGTCACATTGTTCAGTTGCAGGCAAAGATGTCTTTGTGTGTAGTGAACAAAGCTATATGAGCAACACAGCTTATTTTATCCTTCTAAAGAAGTGTTCAAATGTTGTTTATTTTCTTAGCAGATTTGAACATCTGTATGAGGTATTAAATCAGTGTGTGACCCCAGTCTCACTGTAGGATAATAGGTCTGTTGTGTGTGTCCGTGTAATCTTGTGTGTGTGTGTGTGTGTGTGTGTACGCATAAGGATTGTCTTTCAATACCCTTCATGCTAGCCCAGGTCTTTGTCTGTAGCTAGGGCTGCAGGATAGTGTCAGAGGTCATGTAATACAATCCTAACCCTGACCTCACCAGATGCCTGCAAGATGCAAACTCTGATTAGATTATGTGGAAGTGGGCATGAAACAAGAATACTGGGACAAAGAGGCACACACACACGTACACATACACATATGCATGCTTCATGGTTTCGAACAAATAAATAATTCCAGTAATTCTTGATTTTTAAACAAATATGTCTTTGCACAGACCTGCATTTTCTGACTCATTGTAGTGTATTAGATTTATTTACATAACTGATTTGACAGAACTGTTTACTGATAAGTGAAATCTATATCCAGTCATCGCTATGTTAGGAAAGAGACACCTCACCAGTATCTTAACTAATTCCAACTCGGATAAGTGATGGCTAATGCTTATATACCAGCAGTAGTATGAGTGAAGTCATCAAGTCATTCTGCATTGGAAAATAGATCGGCTCTTATATTTGCTTTGTAGTAGCGCCATGGCCGTGGAAGCCTGCTCCAGATGTTGCAGCGCATTACAAAAAGCTTGGAGGGCTACAGACTCCCCCCCCCCCCCCCACACACACCTACTTGACGCTCCTTCACTCCTGCAAACAGTTCGAAAATGAACATCAATTATGAATTCATTCCATCTGGTGGGCCTGATAGCCAATCCTGCTCACAGCTCTGTCAAATGATTTCACCACCAGAACTCAGAACTGATGAAATAAGGCAGGAGAAACACTTGGACTAAAGCCAAGGGGAAGAAATGAGTGCAGGAGAGACCTCGCCTATTTAAATATTTTCCCATCAGCAAATTTAAGGACCATGATCGAGTCATTTGTCATAAATATCGGCTGACTCATATTGGTGCCTGATCGAAGCGAGCATCCCTGTCATGTAGTGTTTCTGAATTTGATTTTTATACACTCGTTTACATCTCAGTATTGTGGATGTCAGTGTTGTTTCAGTCAATGGCAGTTAAGGCTAGGGACTGGGCAGCTTCACAGCGGGACCTCTCTCTAGTGTCCCATCATGGTCTCTGTAAAGACCGTCTCATCCCCTCTCATCTCCCGCCTTCTCTCACTCTCCCCAGCTGATCCTCTCTGTCACCCACAATTAATGGTTTGCTGTCCCACTCATCTTGATCTCCCATCAGCATGTTCTCCCTGTGCTCTCAAACCCTCCCACCTCTGCTTTTACTTCACCCTTGGTGATATTGTCCTACCTCTGTTTTCCCACCTCCAAAGAGCACTTCACCTTCATACAGCACTTCTGTCTCAGTCTCCCCTCCCTGTAGACCGGAAAGCAGGTGGTTTAGAGATTTTACCTGCTCTCAATCTCTTTTTTTCTATTCAGTTAATGTGTAGAAAAGGCCTTTTAAGGGAGAAACCATTGTTTATTTTAGACAGAGAGCGAATAGCTCAAGACATTGAGGTACCTCAGAGGGTAAACACTAACCCTGGATGTTTATGAAATAATGAAGAAATGTCACATTCCTACTTGACTTCTTTGCCATTTCATCTAAGTCCCATCAAAACTGCTGACACCTGACGCTACATTCTCACATCACAATCTTATCTTGCCAAGGAACGCAGTGTAGGATTTTTGCTATTACAGCTGAGCAACTGTAATGAGAAAATTGGATTTTCCTTATCTTTGACTTTTGAGGTAAAATAAGATGGACAGTTAGAAGTTTGTCATACAATGTGGCCCGCCAATCAGCCGTTTGATCAACTGTCAAAGTCTGGAAAAGTAAGACAGCACCTGCAAAGGGCTAGAAGTGTAGAGATTACTTGCAGGTAGCTGTAAGTCTATCATACAGACAGCGACAGAATCATTTCCAGACATCTTCACTTCTTGTACTCTTTCAGGGCCGATCCTAAGTTCCCTATGAGCCGAGTTCCTATGAGCATCAGCTGCACGTTTCTCAGACACATTTTAACATGATACCAGAGTGTTATTGCTCTCTCTTTTATTTGTGTCTCCTCCCTCAGTAGCCCTTCATGTCTCCGTCATCTATTGACGGAAAGAGCATGTCTGTGCAGCATCCTTGCCCTCAAGGAAGACACACTGTATTGCTGGTAGGCGTTTCAGTCTAACCCTGTGACTGTTGATTACTTTCATGGCCTGAGATCTGATACAGAAACTGTACAGAGAGATATACACTGTGATTCAGCCGAAATTCTGTTTCTGTTTGAGGCACAGCAGCACAGAAACAAGTTTAATTTGCCCATAATGTGTCTGTTTCTCTTGTTTCTAATAACCTCTGCAGGAGTCACACAAGTATCACATAGCGCTTCAAGTTCCACTGATTCATTTTCTGCATGTTTATGGTCCCGTAATCAAATGAATTAGTTTTCCTCTCATTTTCATGCCTCCAGAACTGGTGACGTTAATGATTAATTGATTATCACCGTAATCAGAGTTTTGCTGCAGGCATGCCGAGAGGGGGTTTTCCATACTGCAGAAACGGCACAGCAAAACGTGTTGCAACTTAACATGTCAGAGTTCTCAGTTGTCCCAAACTGGTCCTTGCAGCTATTCATCCAACTGCTTAATTATGGCTACTTTCCCATTGCAGTAAAACATGTATTCTGTGTTTTTAGAGGTTTTCGATGATTCATGGATTATTTGTTACAGTAGCCAGTCATTGGTTAAGGAAATTTGCATCTAGACACAGAGTTGTCATCAAATGTCTTGTGTGACATTTATCAGTCATGCTTCACATTCACTCAGAATTCATAGATGAAGTAGATTTGGTCTTCTACTCTCTCATCCCTCGCTGCTTTGGCAGCAGTTGTCAGTGTGCTGTCCAGACTCGCTCTTTGCCTGAGGCATGGTAGCCATCTGTTGAAGGAGACTGAATCTCTCCGTCCCTGTCTTTCAAACCGCCAGATATGTCTCTGTGTGTGTGCGCGCGTGTTTTTTGCATTCACAAGTGTGCACGTGTTCATGCAAGCTGCTTCCCTTTCCTCCTTGATTGGATCTGAGAATAGGAAATGGCACATGTGTCTCAGAGGGCCTCTGGTCTCATGTCTGGATTGGCACATTTTGCAACACGTAGATGAGAGAACATGCGGCATCGGGACGCTCACGGTTGGTGTGTAGGCGGCCAAGGACAGTGGGAGGAAGTTTGAGAAATTATGAAAATTGAAATCAATTAGATTATAGACTCTGTGTATTTAGAAAGCTCATTATAGTGAGGCTGTCTCACTGGATCTTGCTGCAAGCTAGAGCTGCCAACTCAGCCAACTTTTATTGTTGTTGTTTTTCCCACTCTAAAGTAACCCTGCCCACTTTCTTCTCTACCTCCTTCCTTAAATTCCCATCGCTTCCTATATCACTTTAGTTACTCATCTTGGCTTTAACACAAGCTGCCTCATCACTTTTCTCTAGTATATTTAGTGCATTGTATATTAGTGGGGAGCGTCTCAGTGTGTTATTTGTACGAATATCAGTGTGTCTCATGCTGCTGACACTGAGAAAAGGACGCTGTGAGAAGTCTCACGTCGGTGAGAAGCGAGCCCTGCCTGCACTGGAGTATTCGTCAGCACTCTAAGGATGCAGGAAAAATCGCATTAAAATGAATTAAACAGTGTTAAGTCTTTGTTTCTCTGAATGGACATTGATTCCGGGACTCATGACATCCATTGTTTGCCTCTATTGTCTTCATACTTGAACTTTCAAGTCAGTGCATACTTTATATTCATGGGTCAGCCTGTCACTAAGGGTTGTGTATTGATTTATTCAACAGATCTGCTCTGAAGTGGGGACAGGAAGCACCATAGGGCCAGCCCATTATAGATTTAGTGGACGGACTGGCCTTTCTTAAAAGACAATATTCTTGGGTTCTTTTCCAATGTTTTATTCAACCTTGTCTTTGTTAGTTAACTCTTTTCTCAGTGGCAATATAAGAATTTAACAATTATCTCATTCAAGCCCGTGACATTCATTTTTCACACAATAAAGCTGATGCTTTATTCATTTTTAAGTAAATTGTCTGGATGTCTTGGGGTTTAGTACAAATGACTACCGAGTTACAACACAGCACCACACCCCTGTCCAGATTCCCGCATTAAAACACCAATTGTTACAAATTTCTCACCTCTTGCCTATGACTTAAAATCCCAGTCAGGGATGAGACACTCCCTGATATTGTTGCACTGCCCAAAAGCAAGTTTCCTTAGACATCACTGTTGACAAGTTTCTTCCCATAGCTTTTGTCCTAAAATTTCAATGAGCTGTGAGGAAATCTGGGGGCACGAGAATAAAATCATGGAATGTATATTAAAGAACTAGTAGGGATTTCACTTGTTTACTAATCAACATAATGCCCTAAAAGTTTGACAAACTTAATAATCAGGGCCGAGAGCCCAGATAGTTCGAAACATTATTTGCTTTTAAGTGTTTATTGTCTTAAATCATTTCACGGTTCAGCATATGTGCCTTTCATCAGCAGTAAGATTTAACTTTTTCAGTCATGTTCCCTTAGGCGTTTTCTCTTGCTAGTGGCCATAAAGTGATTTGCTACGGCTGGCCAAGGCAGTTGTCATGCTGACTAAAAGGGGGCGGAGGAGTGTGAGTTGCTAGTGTGAGCTATAGTGCTGATTGGAATGGTCCAGGCCCTAAACATCAACAGCGGCCCTGTGTTCTCAGCTAGCAGGGGCCCACACTGCTGCCTTTGTGTCCAGCTCCCAGTTCCACCAGGATGGGTCACACTTGCTCAAAACACATGCACATTTATTCTCACACACACACACACACACACACACACACACACACACACACACACACACACACACACACACACACAGCCTTAATGCTGTGTAACTTCATGGGGCTGCTTGCAGGATGCTGATGCAATAGGTGGGCACTGCAAGAAGACAAAGAAATAAGCTGATATTTTAAATTGTTGATCTTCTGTTTTGACACAGAAGAAGAGTGGGAAGTAACCTTCGTTCTTTCCTCCTTTTATGTCTGGACTTGTCAATTGCATCATGCCTCAATGAATAATGAAACTCTAGAGACGATGTGAGCATGCCAGGAATTCTCACAAAAGAGAAGAGCCGGCTGGCACACTTCTTCACACGTCAGGTTTTGTCGCTGGTCAACTGTGGGAGCTGATGAAGCTTTGTCAGTTGTTCTCTCAGATCCTGTTTCTGCAAAAAAGACAACCATTTCCTTATTAGAACATAGGTCTTATTCTTCAGACTTAAAATAAGTTTTTAAATGGAACTGATAGCCCTAGTTTCAGGCTTTTTGAGGAACTGCTGAGCTTTCTGTCACGTCATGTACGGGTAGATAACTGGACCTCAGAAGTTCTGCAGTATGGACATTTTATTATCACTTTTATCCCACTGAGACAAATGCAGCATAAGGTGGCACAAAGGCTGCTGAATCTGTGTACAAAACTCATGAAAATGATTTGTTAACAGATGAAGTTCAGATCTGGCACTGAAACACTAACTGCTAAGTTTGACTTTAATATTCACACACCTGCGGTCTGTTTGGTCTTTTAGGTTTCTGAACTGGTTGCACAGTGGGAGCAGATGGATTTCCCCTGGTATAATAATAATTGTTTCACTCCCCTAAGCAGCTGCCTGCTCATCTCCGAACAAATGTAGATACCCAATTACACGCATACTCATTTGAGTCCTAATGACATACAGATCATAAGATCAATGGGTCCCATGTTTTCTATAAATACATATGAGACTATTTCCTTCATCAGCCCTCCAACAATTAAATGAATAAATACACCAGTTAACACTTTGTTTTTGATATCTTCAATCAATGGGATCAATACATTTTTCCTTTTTTTCAATCAGAATAGGTTCACTTTAGTGTGTGGCCACCTGGGACTTTATTAACTGTTCATGTTCTTGTTTGTATATGCTGAAAAACTCACTTTTTCGGTGCTTGTGTGTATATATTTGGGTCTCTGACGTGCCTTCTAACACACAATCCGTGGAATAAGACCACCTAGTCAGTTTGGTGTGGGCTTGCTTGCTCTGAACGTATGTGATTCAACAAGCCATTCAGATTTGATTTCCTGTCTCACTTGGGGCTTCATTGATAGTGTAACCGCCCCCACATCTTTGGTTCTACCCATGATTTCAGGACAAGGGTAGCCATGTTATTTTTGCAAGTGACTGGACCAGTAGCAAACATAATATGTCTAAACTAAGAGCTAAACACATGAAATGCTCTGTTGTTGACTGTAAAGACCAGCATAAATTGCTACATCAGCCCCCAGCTGGCATGCCGTGAGTGTTTTTCCATTACACAGCATGGCAAAGTAAAAAGTTGTTTACCTGTTGGAGGTGTGCTGGTCATCTGCAGCTCTTTATCAAACATCATCATCTCTGTGGCTGTTTCTGCTTGCACTATTCCTCCCTGTACTATTTGTAACTGATCCACTGAACAAAGAACTCCAAATATTTCTATATCTTGTTGTCTCAACCTGTTTTTTTTTTTTTTGTTTTTTTTTTTAGAATAGCAGTTGCTAACGAAGCTCTGCTAATTCAGTGATGAATTTTCTATAAATTCCTCACAATGAAAGTCCTGTTATTTAATCATTTAAAAGTTTTTAATATGAAACTGCAAAAGCAGGAAATGTTGGGTTTTCATCAACAGTAACTTAACATGACTGCCCTCACTAGGATTCCTGGACCTTGTGCCTTTGGCACTGGCCTCACTGTACCTCTTGGCGTTATAGTTTTCAAGTCCTAACCGTCCTTGACAGACCATCCCAATCTCCTGATGTTTCAAGTAAACTTCTGCTTCCTTCACTGCTTCCTTCACTTCCTGACACACTTGATGATCTTGTCTTGTCTGACTTTCTCATCTTCAGACAGTAGCAGGATGCTGACTGCTCTTGCCTTCATGGCTTTGAATTCCACCACCTACAGAAGTTAACTGATCTCATTCAGATGAATTGTGAGACTTCAGTGGACACTTTGTCTTTTTTTTTCTTATTTTCTACCATGATTCATAGTCAGCCACAACTGTTGTACACAGTGCCCAGTTGCTAGGCAGTGGACAATATTTTTAATTTCCTACAAACTCAACTTTTCTTAGTTTCCTGCTGCACAAACAGCCCAATCCTCTGTGTCTTAAATCAACAGTTTAGTTAAATACAGTACATTACTGTGTCTTTCATTGTAACTTTTTACTGACATTTCTATATCAGTTCAGTTTATTTTTAGCAGTAAAGAGCTAAAGGCCAATTAAGTGATATTTTAGTTTTTAAGGGTTGATTTTATTATGCACTGTTTGTAATGAATAAACAAAAACATGTCTAAGGTTACAAGTTGGTTTGTTCTACTTAGGTGCATTGTGAAATCTGATGATGACTATGGTGTATTCTGTCACCAAGGTCACCAGTTTACTGTAGAGGGAAGCTCTGCCTGTTCAGCGCTGAATCATACAATTTTTTTCCAAACAGTCTTTTGGAAAGTACTTGTATCAAAAGGGCATGTGGAAATGGTCTGTGTGTGTGTATATGTGTGTCCATGCAGCTGCAGCTCTGAGCTTCCATGGTCCAAAGGGAGATATGGTGATAATGCAGCATTAGGCACAGATCAGACAAAGCGTGTTGTGTAATAGTGGCAGGATCAGTCCGACTGTCATCAGGCCCCAAGGTCCAGCTACCAACAAAACCACTAGCAACATACACTTATTGCCCCAATCTAGAGAGTATTGCCACTCGTATCACATCAGCAACCAACACTAAAGGATCCTCTGTGATCCTGCAGCATATCCCCACTCCCAGCTGTCTTACTAAATGTGTGTTACATTCAGTTAAGATTTTATTAGTAAAAACAAAGTGGGCCCAGTCCTTGAGGAATTCTGCAAACAGTCTTATTGAAGTACATGTGCTCGTACAGTTGTTGGCAGCCTTTTACTGCCAGCTGGCAAGTATGAAATATTAAAGTCAAACAGTGGCGCACAGGACTGTACTTTGCCTCTGCATATGTGTACGTACATTGTAGCTGCTGAAGTGCTAATAATAAAGATTACTGCAGCAGCAGTACACTTTTAATCTTTTTTTGGGGTGTACATAAAATCCCAGTTTTATACACCAATCTACTGTGCTTTCAGTTGTATCTTTTTTAGGATCTTGTCTTCTCACATTCATTTTATTGTCATGTGTAAAGAGGAACATCAGTGTATTTGCAGGCAAATCATTTGAACTGACAGATTCCCCATGCACATGCTTAAAAACTGAGACTGCCAGGAGGTTAAGCATGTTTGTATTGTACAGTTAAGAGATCTACTGTTACCTATTTGCTAATCAAAGCAGTAGTGGCATCAAGATATGTGCCAAACTTTACCACCACCATGTTAGCAGCTTCAAGTTGTTTGGACAAACTCCAAAGGGCATGTTTACTACTTTCAGGAGGTGTGTCTGTGTGTGTGTCTGTGTGTGTCTGTGTGTGTGTGTGTGTGTGTGTGTGTGTGTGTGTGTTTGTGTGTGTGTGTGTGTGTGTGTGTGTGACAGGCCTGCTAGCTTGGCCCTGGTCAGTCACAGTCATGAACTCACAGGTCTAGAAAGTATGTTCTGGCAGTTTCTGTGACTTGCATATCTGTGGCTGAGCCACAGAGGCTCCAGGGACTAACTCGGTCACGTCTGTCTCACTGTGTTGCTATTTGTGCTAAATGATAGATTATAGGTTTCCTTGATAAGTTCTAAAACTTGAGAGGTAGTTTGATAGATACAGCTATATAGAGTTAGTGTATGGAGGCAGTAGCCTTTTGGCTTTAAACCAATAGTGTAATTTTAACCAGCTTAAGTAGAACCACTGCTTGTCTGTAATGGCACATGATTTATTCACGACTTAAGTATTCCATCTGCATTCTGACAAAATAATAAGGTTTATATGGGGTGCACACTGCCCATTTCCATTGAATTGCCCTGCGTTTTCTTCTGCATGGAATCTGTTTACAGTTTCAATTCACACTCTAAGGTATGCAGTAAGCCAGAGATAGCGTTTCTTTCTTCTCTTTTCCTCCTGCTTAACAATATGGCCCACAGACTGTATAGCAGATGGATGAGTGCTTCATCACAGTAAATTGCAATTGCAAATTGCTTTGTGGGGAGAGTGGGGACTTCAAAACTATGAGGTGGATGTAAAATGGAGAATGCTATAATTTACCTGTGCCTTTCAGACATGCACACTTTTACATTAATCTGATGGCAATTTGAAAATGTTGGTCTCATGTCTGAATAATTGCCAGAGTCACTTTGCTGTAAAAGTCACAACAGAAATCTTACCAGGTTGCCCCTAGTAACATTTCGCACATCTTTCAACACGGCATAGGTCCAAATTGAATTCTGTCAGATTAATGTAAAAGCTGCAGCAGCATGAAGTAAAACATGCCCATAGAGAGATTTGTGTTTTTTCTGCCTTCTAAGATCACTGTAATACATTTATTGCCTTAATCATTGTTATCTCTGTTCTGAAAAATACATCAGTTTAAAAAAACGTTGTTGAGAAGATCCTCCTGATATCAGTTTATAAAAACCCTTGGTACATCTGCAATTATAATCAGACTCTCCACCTATATTTAAAATTTAATTTATGCTAGCTGCATGGATAAATAAATGGATATCATAGAGGATGTAAGCAAATAGGAATTAATCAAGAGTTTTAACATCCTGTCATTCAATGCTTGTGCACCATCAGATATAAAATATGAAGCAGAATTTGCTCTCTAATAAAGTTAAATGGTGAAATTGATATGAAAATGTATCAGGAGCGGGGGCAAGTATCCCTCCCACTCATGACAGCCATTAATTAAGGCTTCAGTGACAAAGTTTTAAAATGATGCAGCCTGTGATGGAAGAGAAAACAGTCTTCTCCCTCCTTATCATAACATTTTTAACCCACTGCTTTTCTCTTACCTCCCTTTCCTCCTTTTTGGCTTTGTTGAAGTATTGGTTTGTATTCAATAGTATTCAGTTTGCAATGAGATACCTGATGACACCTTAGAGACCAAAATCTGTTAGTTAAAACTGGCTTCATTTCAAGGCAAACTGCATGTTCTGCTTCCTTTAGCCCAGTCTCAGCTCGGAGAAGTAAGGGCTGACAGCTGTCTGTGAAAACTGTCTTGGCCCATTCCTACCCAGAGGCTTCACTGTGCATGTGCATGCTGCGTAGTAGTGTATTTTGAGGGTCATCCCAGAAAGACTTCACCCCGGGCGAGTACGAGTGGAGAGTGCACTGACAGGCACCCCTGGGTATGTGTGTGTGTTATGTGTGTGTAGTGTTAGATTCCTTGTGGCAGATGAGCTCTCTCTGGTCGCCTCAGGCTGTTGGAATAAACATAGCAGTGGATAAGAAAAGCTTATATCCTGTCAGTGCAAGACATTTCCATTAAAATGTTAACTATGATAAAGTGACTTATCGCAAATAAGAAAGAGAAGAATAGGATGGCAGGTGGTTTATGTTTCTTCAAAGGTTGAAAGACTGGCTGGGATGTCTCCACTGAGAAATTAAGACAACACTGTATTACCATTTCAATTCAGAAAGAACAGATTCAGCCCTAACTCCTGTATAGATGTACAGTGAGAAAGAACAGGAGACTGGTCCAGGATGAAAATGAGAACTGAGATCTGTTTCTGGGCTAAAACAAAGGCTGGGAGGTAAAGGGAGGGGTCAAGTAAGACAACAGTCCAGATGTGAGGTGGCCTCGCTGGTTGCCTGTTTACTTACTCAGCTAATGGGAGCGTATTTTTAACCTCTGCCTGTTTTTGTTCTCTCTGCAGGTGCTGGAGAGTCAGGGAAGAGCACCATTGTGAAGCAGATGAAGTGAGTGACTGCTCATTGTTTTGCTCTTCCTCCCGTCATGTCTGATAAATGAATATATGATTTAACACCACAAGTTAATGTAGAAAGTTTCCAAATATTTATTTGAGGATCACTCAGTGTTTCCCACAGAATTGATTGTCTTTGTAATGGTAGCTGACCAAGACAGTGGGGTTGAGTGGGTACAAACGGAAGGAGGTACACCCACAATTTCTTAAATTAATTATTAAATAATACTGTATAAAAGATGCTCAACTGCAAATAGCATGCAGCTGTGTACAGCATCTACCCAGCTGTATTCCAATGTTAACTTATAGCTATCCTTACTAGCTAGGCTCCTTACATGCTTGTTAATGACTTATTTGAAGAGTTGGGTCTCTGAGATTGACATCATTGTGATAAGAAAATAGATAGACTAACTTATCAGAGATAACTTCATTACATCAGTTTTGGACAAATTTGTGCAGAGGTGTTCATGATACTAACCATTTGTGAACTCCTGATTGATTCTATTCAGGAAGTTGGCCAGCCGTCTTCTCTGCAGGGAAAAGCCAACATAAATCCTTCCTCCCATGCATTTTCATGTTTTGATTCAGAGTGTCGTAGAGAGGAGGGGCTACACAGACGGGCCCATTGTCAATGTGTATGTGAGAGAGAGAGAGAGCGAGAGAGTGGGGCAAGGAGGGGCTGAGCAAATCAATATGCTGCACGCATCTCTACTATAATGAGATAAATTTAAAAAAAAAAAACTTTACTAAGATTTTACCCATTTTAAATAGTAAATCAATATATTATTATTATTCTTTCTTTCTCCTTACGCGACTTTCAACCTGAATTTGGCCCCCTAAAAATGCTCTAAAACTCACCAAATTTGGCAGGGACGTCCAGTCCGGCGAAAAATTCGATAATATGTAAAAATTATACCCCCCCACCCCAAATTAGCTCTGTAGCGCCACCTAGTTGGTTTTTGGGAGTTTTTTGGCCGCTGCGGCCCACAGAAATGTCATAGAGACACGGGACCAACGCCTAATTGTTCGTCTGCTCAAGATCTACAAATCATACGCTGACACCCCGGACCTAAATCCAACAGGAATTCCAGAAAATCCAAAAATGTCACATTTTTTGAACAAAATGGCAGACGACCTTTAGACGACATCTCCTCCGAGACCGCTCATGGTCATGGCTTCAGATTTTAATATATCGTTCTATACACTTTGATGAACCAAAGTTATCAAAATCTCTATAATAGCTGGTCCGGTTTTCAAAATATCGGCCTCCAAAGTTGGTACGTTTTATAATGGTTGTCAATGGGAGAGAGTTTATTTCGGACGCTACGGCCCGTAGGAATGTCGCAGACAGATGCAACCAAGATGAGATTGTTCGTCTTCGCAAGACCTAAAAATCATACGCTGACACCCCATACCTAAATCCAACAGGAAGTCCAAAAAATGCAAAAACAATTTCAAATTTCTCCACATTTTTCCAACATTTTCCAAAATTTCAGTGGGAATCAACTGCTATCTTCTCTGAGACCACTCATGCTTGACACCATTGGATTCGCAACACATATATCTACAAAATGTGGGTATTTTCAGTCCAAATGGCCAAAATTCAAGGCTACTGTGTCATTTTTAAAACAGGAGTAGAACATTTCTCTCCCTGCTCTGGGCAGCTTGCTGCAGGAGGGGGTGGAGTCGACACCTGACACCTGACACACACACACACACACACACACACAGAGTCTTCCTGCTTAGTAATAAAGTAGTGTACATAAATAAACATAAGTACATTTTGAGGCTTTGTACTGTGGTTTCCATAATTATAAATGACATATATGACTACTTTATCAGGTCATGTGGCTTACACACCTTTACTTTTTTTTAAATGCACGTGATGAAAAGTAGAAATTGATTTTGTCAAGAACATTTATATTCTGTACACATTGTATATGTTTCTCTATTATTTAATATGCCAGCTCTTTCTTCGATGCAGTTATTAACTATAAAACAATTATTAATGTGATTATTAAAATCAGAATTTACCTGACCTTGGGGCACATGGCCTCAGTATACCAGGGGTTTGGCTTAATGACGATGCTGATGCACAGTACTGTACTTATGAGTGATGTTTGGATGTGTTATATGTTACAGTGTTTATAAGTGGAGATTATATTCATAATTCCATGACTACTCTGTACTATTCACAGGAGCAAAAAAGTCATGTTGTACACATTTAAATCTAAATTTCATCAGGTCATGAGGCTTACAAGTTTTTACTTTTAGAAAAATAGAAAATTGCTTTACTTTTCACACAAACTTATCAGAAGCTTTCCACACACACTTCTCCTTCAGCAGAAATCTGTCATTCTCACAGCATTGACATGTCATGTTTAGCCATGACAGGGAGCTTGCCACGACTTTACTACACGCTCCTGTCTGCAGTGAACTCCACATGGCTGCAGAGTCACGCCCCTCGCACCGGGCTCGCGGGCGGCGAGTGCGAGGGACGGCGTGGCGCCGGGTCCCGGCGTGCGCGGGGGGGGCTCAGGCCCGTCCAACGCTGCTTGCAGCTTTAATTTAACCTTGAAATTCATATTACACGTATACCTTCCATACAAAACCAAGTAAAGCAGGTGCCAAATGTAGTCGTCCAGTGTAGTCTCTATTAGGAAACAACCTTTTCTGCTGTGTCAGGCACACACACACACACACACACACACACACACACACACGTAAGCTGTATCTTCCTCTGCACTGCATCTGATATTGTATACAGGGATGTCCCTCCTCTAATAAATGCAATCTTCTTGCCTGCTGATACAGTGAGTAATATACAGAGTTTGGCCCAGTTCGCCTGGCACTCCTTGGCTCAGAGCCAAGAGGCTGGAGATAGGTCATTAGTAGACAATGCGGAATCCACATTTATCATCAGCTTTATGGAGGGGAGAAACAATTGTTAAGGGATTGATGAAATCAATTGGGAGTGTACACTTAATGCATACAATAGGATCTATCTATCAACTACTGCTGTGCTGATTGTAATCTGATAAAGCTAAATACGTATTTACTAAGGACAGTCATCATCCTCACTTTAAAATCACCATGAATTTTTTTATACCTAATTGGATGAATCCTCCCCTCACTGGACTGTCATTGTTTTTGTTGTTTTTTTGTTTTCTTTTGTTTTTCTAGATTATAATTCTTGAAAAAAATGTGTTACCTGTTCATGAAATACTGTCAAATTCTATACTCAACTATACATCAACATCTGACTCAGAATCAATTTGAAACAAGAAATATGATAAGCAGTTAGTTATATGAGTTATGGTTGATCCACAATGCTGAAATAGTTGGAAAAAAAAAAAAAAAAAAAAAAAAGTTTTGAGAGGCAGTGACTCATGTCATCAACTGCCTCTCTTGGTGTGCTGATTGTTCCGGCCACCAGCTGCAGGGCTGAACTGATTCTCAAAGCTTTTTTTTTTTTAATACAAAAATCATGTATTGTTATCTATAATTTAAATTTATTGTTATATACATGTATAATCATTTAAATGATATGTACAAGCTGACATGGCCAGTGACAATTGTACTTTTGAAAGCCTTTCTGTTTCAAATTACAATGAAAAATATGTGGGGGAGAAGGTGCAGAAACATTAGTTTTAGTTGAGTTCTGCATAGCCTACACCCTGTGTATTTAAACATAAATGTAACCACACATTTCCTGGCTGTGTAATTTCACTCCTGCAAGTCTTTCTGAAACCCTCCCTACTTGTCCTTAAAACTAGGGTTGAGAAGATCTGGCTAAGTGTGCATCTCCACGGCTGATGCATATGAATGTCATTAAGTTCCTAGTAGCCTTGCTAAGTGTTCCTACACTCACTGAAGCAATTTCACAAATCACTCTGACACATGGTTGTCTAAAATCCTCTTGTGTCAATAAACAACTACACAATGGATGTGTTTGCTTTTAAAGGTTCAGTGTGTAGAATTTTTTGGCATCAGTTCAACCTCACCGCTAGGTGCCTCTAAATCCTACACACTGGTCCTAGCAAAAGTATATATATCCAATCCCCCATATACATGGCACAGCCACACATACAACTCAGAGTTTTTAATCACTCATATAGGTCAAGACATTTTGACTTGGCACAGCAAGTGAAGCACAGTTGTTGTTAATTACATTTATGATGCAGTGCCCTGGAACTGGTGAATCTTATTGTAATGTAGTTGTTATTGATGTTGCTAATTACACCTGTGGTTTTACTGCTAAGGGGTCAAAATGTGTCATGAATACTGACACAGCAATGAAAAAAGCAACACTGCTGCCTTCTCTTTGCTCATAAAGGAGTGGGAGTGAATTCTTTTGGATGCCTAAAAATAGAGAACAAACATAACTTACTGTGTGTGGCCTCATTTGAGTGTATCCTCAATCCCAAACTAGACTTAAAGGCAGAGTTATATGAACAATATTTTTCTTTGGGTGTTGTTTTTTTATAAGATGTACCAATAATAGATTTCAGAGATTCAGAGAGAGAGCTATGTGTGAAATTTTCTTTCACAATGCTGACAAAAATATAATGATGCTTGCAAAAGTGTGAGAGTCACAGGAAACGGCAGCATTAATAATGGGGTTTCATTGAATCTAGTTTTAAAGTTCATGAGAAAAGAGAAGTTCAGAAAAATGTCATCTGGTTGACACTAGATATACAAGTTATGATTTAAAAAAAAAAAAAATCATGCTTGTAGGAAAAAAATGTGACAGTCACAGGAAATGACAGCATTAATGACAGGATATCAATTTTAATCCAGTTTTATAAGTCTGTTGAAACACACTCAACTTGCAAGTTATTTTTAACACGGCAGTAATGAAATATTTAAATGAGAAAGAAGCAGCTCACTAAGTCCATACAATATAATATTCATCCTTGAGCTTTCAGTTCTGTTTGTCTGATAGTTAAAGGATATCTCAAAGTACTTAACGGATTTCAGTAAAATATGATGAGGATAGTGCCTTCATCTGGTCATTCATAAAGCTCTTTTCATTTTGGCTCAGAACTGAGATGTAGAAGCTAAATTCTTCCTTCCTGAATTCTTTGGTCAAGCATGTACCATATGCAGCCATCTTCAGCAAGATCTTTTTTATGCAAAAACACAACATTTGTAGGGGTACTACTACATTTAAGTATTACCCCTACAAATTTCATCGAAGTTTGTGTTATATAAAATATCTGTTCATACTGTCTTTCTGTAATAAGTTGGCAACATTTTAAATGTTACACAAATCATCCTTATTCAAATCTCTAAAAATCCCAGTATTTAAGTATTCTCCAAAAAACGGCATGATTTGTCTATCACTATGTATTCATGCAGATTTGTGTCTTAGGGAGATAATGTGGTTCATGAGTGCCTCCTAGTTGTAGATATGTTCACAATTGATTTCACAGTCATGGTATTTTGTTGAAGACTCAAAATAGACTCTAAATAGGGCTGAAAAGATTAATCTATTAGTTGATCAACAGAAAATTAATTGCAATGATTTTGATGATCAATTCATCGTTAAAATCATTTTTCAAACTAAAATTACCTATATTATGTAGTTCCAGCTTCTGGTTTGCTGCTTTTCTGTCTTGTATGATAGTTAACTGAATATTTTTGAGTTAGAGACTGGGTTTAGACTATTGATCAGTCAAAAGAATGAATTACATCACCTATAGTAAATTGTAATTAACATTTTCACAATTTTCAGACATTTTGTTGAACAAACTATTAATGGATTAAAGAAGAAAATAATCCGCAGATGAATCAAAAATAAGAAATAATAGTTAGTCGCAGCCCTTTGTTGAAATCAGGAAAATCTGCATCTAGGCAAGGTGTTAAAGTGCAGAATGTACAACTTTCTGATATTCTGTAATGCAAAGAGCTAAGTGACATTTTTTGTCCAGCTATACCATGTCTACATGTGCCAGTCTAGTGTTAGATTTTGATAAAGTAACTATTTGAACAGGAAAAACAAAGTTTGCAGAATGCTTCATGATCAAGTAAATCAATGATATTGTATTAAATTATTAAAGGTAATGTTGGATGAGGGGAAAACAGTGGGGGCTTTCAGTCCTTTTGGCTGTATCTGTGTTTCACAGTGGGCTCACTTGCATTTTAATGAGGTCCCATTTAGCACATCACACAACCAATGAGCATCCTAGCTGTGTGGCTCTGGTCTCTGGGTTGTGACGGGCCAGGGGAGATGATTCTGTTTGGTTCTCAGCCCAGCAGTTCCTTTCTCAGCCTCGTGCTTTCTCCACCACATGCCTCTTTCTTTCGGTGTTCCTCCCCCGCTCTGAAAGCAAGTAAATATTTGTTTTAGTGTCCTCTAGCTGAGAGATACAAAAACGCTTGAATTCCCCCATTACCTCTGTCCAACAGCGTTGTGATTCTAGATGATTCTTTATCAATCCGATGAAATATCAATTAATTACACCAGGTTTATCGTAACCAATAATGGACAACACAGTTTTCACAATGATAAAAGTAATCATTACGTTGCATTAGCAATCAAGCAACACATTGTTGTAGTTTCTCAACTCCAGGTGATTAACACAATATTCACCAGCATTTCATGCAGCAATAATGTTTTCTTGTCATGTTGTGATTTCAGCATAAATTACACTCTCTTCCCCCCCACTCCCCTGTGGTCTCTGTTTTCAGGATTATCCATGAGGATGGATACTCAGAGGATGAGTGCAAGCAGTACAGAGCAGTTGTCTACAGCAACACAATCCAGTCCATCATGGCCATCATCAAAGCCATGGCCAACCTCAAGATCGACTATGAGGAAGCTGCTAGAGCGGTAGGTCTCCAACAAAAAAATCATGTCCACACTGAAATTAATAACCACTTTACCGCTGCCCTCTGCAGAATCAGGAAATGCATGAAATGATGTTGGGAATATAAAACTGTTGCAGACACTGAAAAATGAATGACATGCCATCTATCTATCTAATATCTTCAACTATGCTAAATAATTCCCGTTTTATGTCTTGTGTATAAATAAACATGTATTACAGAAACTTTTAAATACAGACATGGCTTTAAGTGCCATAATATTTAAAACTAACCTGTTGTTTAATACCAAAAAGCTGTTAAAGGCCAGGGAACCTGCTTAAGTATAGTGTAATATAGCTGCTGCACTCTCTTCAGTGATATAATGATCTACTAATCACCACCCTAACCTCCACTCTACTCCTATCTTAACCACCCATATCTAGCCTTGAGGATTTGAGGCAGCAGAAATTATGCAGCTCAAGAATTTCTCTCGAGTGAAATGTGACAGTTTCTACTAGGAAACCAACTCTGGGTAGCAGATGCTTAAGATGGACTCCTGCAGAGCAATGTATGTTTTGTCCTTGTGTGTGTGCTGTTAAAAGAAACACGAAAGAACTGCCTTTTCAACAGGGCACGACCCCAGGAGATGTTAAAATCACAGAAATAAAATTCAGGCATTACTCATGAGAAGAGAAAATAACATGCATTTTCTCTACTGAGCCATCCTATTACAAATGTTATTCATATATTCATTTCTCACAGATCATTTTATATTTTTAAGTATGTATCTTAAGTTATTGAGAATGAAGCAGTCTGTCCTTGATCCAAATACAATTAAATAGATTATGTTTGACTTGATAAAAAGTGAAGAAAAGAGGACAGCTGTGCTGTGATGCCTTTTACACGCTCCACCAATTCAACCTGGCACCACAGAGTTCAACTCATCCTGTAAACATCTTTTGTTATTAATCCTTGTGTCTAAGAGTGTATAAATGTTACAGAGAATAATCTGTACTACCTGATCACCACACTCACAAAAAAAAAAAAAAAGCAAAATTGGAATACGTAAGAGAGCAGCAGTGTGTCGCGTGTAATTGATGAATTTATATGGTTGATAATATGCAACTAAAACATTTACTCTACATTGAAGATTATGACGTTTATTTTTTTTTAGGGCTGTTCGCTATGACGATATATATCATGTGATGATAGAAAAATGTCTATTGTTTCATTTTATGTTCTATTGTTTATTTCATTGTGTTGCAAATCACAGCAATATTTTTCTTCATTTGGAGTCTGTCCATCTTTTGTGTGGATTACATTAATAAATAACCTTTCTTGGCTTTTTACTTGCAAAGCTTTTATTGCACATAAAGTAATGTAATGAGTGTAGCTGTCGTCAACTGGAGCACTTCACATGGTTCACTGTCCTCCTCTGCTGTGCTGTGTGCACAAAACACATGAAGGGCTGAGCCCTGCCCGTGGTGAAAAATGGAGAGCAGAGCAGAGAGTAACGTGATCATAAATGACAGCAAAACGCAGTAGAGACTCTCACTAGCTGAAATGAAAAGATTGCACATAAATTAGGTAAATAAACATAAATGAAACAGAAAATAAACATAATCTCTTTTTGAGGTGAAACAGACTGAGTATCGAGTTATTTTCTTCACCTCAGAGTTGGTTTAAGCTGTTTAATGCTGCAGTGTGTGTTGGTCTGCAGGTCTTGTTCACTACCAAGATAGATCACTCTAGTGTGTGCATTGTATACTGTCCAGGGGGTTGCGCTGCCCTTGCAATTGAGTTCCGCTTTTTTTGTTCCCTCAACATCACATGCCAGAATTTTCAACAAAGGCAGTGGCTAGTAATACAAAGGTGGCCTGCCTTTGAGTTAGATATGCAGGGAAAACCCTTACATTGCAGAGAGACTTGAGTATCCTGGAACAATTCACAGATTTCAATTAAAAATCCGAAGTTCTTCACACAGCAAAATGCAATACAGTCAACATTCATGACAGTTCCAATGTCAGCGTGCAACTGAGTTTGTTTGTCTTATCTCTTGATTTATACATGAGGAACAAGCTGCCATCATTGTTGGCCAAGCATGACAAGGAGTGCAAACTAATGGTAACCAAATAGTATCCAATACTGTGTATACCTCTGCCAATGCTGTACACTTGACAAAATATGTCATGTTGGCTTTCCACCAGAAATATATCATTTTGTTTTGTGATCCATTTCAACACCTCAGAAGATTTTATGACTATATGAAGTTTTAGATGTTGATGTGCTTGAATTCTGAATATATTGAGCTGGACTGAAGGCCTATTCTGTGTGTTTAGGGAGAGTGAAGGCATCAGACACATATTTTACATTCTCTTACAGGATTTAATTGCTAGCATGTGGTAAACAGTAAAAGGCCACTAACTTACTGTGACCTACAGCCGAGATGGAGTGGAGGACTTGACAATGATTAACTAATACCTAGAAGTCTGCACTCAATAGCTAACATCAAATGTTTCTGTGACCCCTTGTTCAGTGTCAAACACAATGAGTGAGGATATTGCGGAAATGTAAGCTGTAGAAGATGCCTTTCTCAACTACAAACCCTTCCTTTGATTGTTTACACATAATCCTCCCCATTGTTAGCAATATTATTCTCTTAAATAGTCCATCACCTTGGTGGCTCCCAGTCAGCTGGCTAAACCATAGCTTAGATAGTTAAAACAGTGAATGGAAAAGTTTGGTGTACATGCAGGGGACATGAAAAGTAAATGCTTCAAATATTAATATAAGTCGATTTCCGTCCCTGGTGTCTTTGTTGTATAATGTTCTCTGTTTAATTGACTTGTCTGCCTTTTGATGCATCTGTTTTTCTAGGTTGCTACATCTTAATAGATGAAGTCATTACAGTGCAGTTTGATGGTAGATAACTGTGACAGCCCAGGGCCAGTGAGACATCGGCTTGGGCCAACTGATTGAAGAATAGTATCACTGGCCTAATTAGAGTAATGATGGATCACTCTTTAGTTGAAAAGGGATAAGGGAAAGATAAAGAAACAGACAAGTAAATCAATCAGATTTTACATCTCCTGACTGTAAAGCATGTCAAATCAGACCTTGATAGAGTCAATAGGGATGCAGGAACTTCAAATTACATGACATGGAAAGAAAAAATGCTGTTTTTCACAGTGGTTGTACCTTTTATCTGTAATTTCTGTCTCAACAGATTGAGACAGCTGTTTTGTTTTTAAAGCACCAATTATCAGAAGCGCACACTGGATACATGCATCAACAGCTATCTACAGTTTGTATGTTGGCAAGCTAGCTCTCTGATTCATGTTGGCCAAACAGGTTAACGCAGAATATTACCAGCCCAGTGAATCTCTGCTCTGTTTTTTGCTTTGTTTTCTTTGTTAGATGATCAAAAAAAAGCCTCAGTCACAGTTTGCTTATGAGGGCTCATTCATGCAATACATGCACAATATACAAGAACAAAGAACAAACAAAACAATGTTATAATCTGGAATTTTGCAAATAATTAAAAGAGTCCTATCTGATGGTGTGTGTTTTTACTTGTCAGGATGATGCCCGCCAGCTTTTTGCCCTGTCAGCAGCAGCAGAGGAGCAGGGTATCCTGCCAGAAGACCTGTCCAATGTCATCCAACGGCTGTGGGCCGACGGTGGTGTCCAGAGCTGTTTCACACGGGCCCGAGAGTACCAGCTCAATGACTCCGCAGCCTAGTGAGTGGCTTAATAACATAAACTAAGATCAAGGTTATTTTGTGGATCATTTTGTTACAAAATAATATTCGGTGACCAGACACACAGAAACTACATTACTTAATAATTCTACAAAATTTCAATTTACAATGCCACATCACCTTTAACAGCATGTTTGTGGTGCAGAGAGGATATCTGATGTAATGTGTTGAAAGATGTTAAAATTAAAAATAAAAGTAAAAAAACACACTGATAATCACATAACAGAGATAAATAGTGACAAAATAATAACATGGAATACAATGTTCTTGATACTCAACTTCAGTGGCAGCTCTTTGGATTGGAAGTGTCAATTGAAGTGAAATACATACATAAATACTTACAACAGTCCAACACAAACAGTTGTACGCCATAATATTGTGAAGATTTTGACAGAGATTTTCCTGCTCACTAGAGGTGTATAGTTGAGTGAGAAGTATGAAGTATGAAGGATGCATTTATTGCACTCTTACTTCATGTTAAAACTAAATGGTCATGCATTTTACACACAAATCCTACAAAGCTTAAAATTTTCAAGTATGCATTTAGCAAAATTTGTAGTATTGCATTGATTTACCACAAAATCATCAGAATAGTAAATTGCGGTAAATATTAATATAGTGTATTATAGTTTTAGAGGTCTCATGTCCCTTATCATGCGTTTAGCTTAATATAATATTATATAATATTCCTACAGCTAGCTCTAAGATGAAAAGTTTAATGCTGCCCAGCTTTGTCAGTTACTTTACATTTTTTCCTCTATTTCTATCTCACCAACATCACATTCCTCGCTCTGCCTAAATAGTTTTTCGGTATTGTTTTTCGGTTCCCAGTTTTGTTTTTCTCATATTATATATTAATAATGTCATCATATTACATGTCATAACAGTAGCCATAGAGAAGGCCCCCACAGACAGTAGCTACAGTTATTAATAGAGAAGATATTACTGTTTTGTTTAGCCAGCGGCTTTCACTTTTATGACCGGTTGTGTTGCTAATCTGCAACAACACAGTCAACCTCAGCCTCTCTCCTCAGGTCTTAATTACCTCAGTGACCCTCATGTCTGAGTGCTCTATGTTTTGGCCACATTGTTATAATGTAACAGTGTAATGACAGGGAGAGCATAAGGTAATTGTTAGAGGCTGCTGGTAAGAGGTGAGAGGTGGTTATCACTCTGATCCTCAGGGACGCACTGCTGCTCTAAAATGGAAATCCAGAGAAAACAGAGCCTCAGTCTCGCTGCCCACCAGCTGCCTGTAAGCTGCAGCAGGGATTACTGCACCTATTTCTGTTTAATACACATAAGGCCTTTGACAATACAATGACACCTCCAGAATGTGCTGCAAACTGTCAGGGGAGTGTTAAGTGTTTCACAAATGATTACTTTGTAGTCAAGGCAATATTTAGCTTCCAGTGGGAGAGATATTGTTCTCTGTTTGTGTTGGCCAGTATAATCATAACTTCCCCATCTCTGCTCCACAGCTCTTGTGAAAGGATCCATGAAATGAAAAATACATTTTCCCAGTTTTAATCCGATGTCACTGTGTTAATTGTTCATTTATCTCCTGTTACATGCCAAATATATGGCCAAAAAATCAGTATCAGTTTATTTATACATCAACATCCCTATCTTTTCCCTTCCTGTAAAATGGTTTCAAACGTTTGATGACTCATCCTGCACTTGGGCGTTTACAAAAGTTCATCCAATAAAATGTTACTTTTGGCGAGGAGCTAGCCACACCAGTCATATAAAATCACACTTCACTGTTTGTGGGTCGTAGTATCTGGCAGAGCAATATGGAGAGAGATAGGAAGAGATATGTGTTTGGATGTCAGTGGGCAAAAACTTTTTCATTTCCAAAACATTGTGACTGAGGTCATTCATTTTCATTCATCTCTCCCTCGTCGTCCTCCTGATCTAACAACAAGTTTGGGTGTGTGTGGAGCCAACAGTCCTCTGTAGCGCCATTTCTCTCTGCAGTGCCATATCGCAATTAACTCTGTAAGCCCTGCCCACTTTGTAGCAGTCCAATTGTAGCTGTAGCTCTTGTAGCTGTACATCGCTCAAATATTCCATTTCACTGGGAAATACGTCACAGTACGGAAGTTAAAGACTCATGGGGCCTTTAAAGCCCAGGGGACCTGGAACAGGGTTGCCAGGTCCGTGGCTTTCCTGTGTTTTTTTTGACACGGGTTGAATATTTTGTCTGCTGGTTGGGTAGACCTATTTTGCATGCAAATTACATGAATAATATCTATAAATAAAAATCTGTATTTTATATGAAATAGTTTATTTATACCCAAATCCTTCCAAATGGACTCCAGATCAGCACATACACACACACGCACACGCACACACACACACACACACACACACACACACACACACACACACAAACACACTGTAATGCTAGATAGGCAGTTATGCAATAACTAAATCTTATCAGGCAGGATCCCTGAGACTACAAAGAAGTTTTATTTATGATAATATACTGTATCTAATTACACAAGACCATTTTAGGATCTTGGTGAATGAATTGTTTAGAGAAAAATGCTAGATATTATAATACATTTGGCAATGATAGCAATGCAGTTGGACTTGAGCATTGTATATGGTTTGGCAGAAGCATATTTTGAGTTCTTGTATTAGGTTTTTGTGCTGGTTTTGATTGGCCATTGTGCTAGTTTTGTCACACAGACAATGTTTCATGGAGGCTTTGTAGAGTGCTGGGAGAGTCAGTTACTGTAAGAGAGGACTAAATGAGTCTGGCACTGTAATCTGTGATTGAGCACATATCATTGCTTAGAGCAAGAGAAAGGAAAGAGAAGACAGAGCGAGATGGCACAGCTCACATTAACAGAGACCTCTCTTCTCTCACACCAGTTTGATAGACGGGGCAACATGAACGGCACACTTGAAAATAATAGATCCGTCTGCCATTATTTGAGGAAACAAGGCTAACGTTTTTAAACATCTGTGTTTATAAAAATGAAACGGTCTCTCTCCGTGCATGTAATTGCTCTGTGTGAAGCAATTTGCCAGCTCTGAACAATAGAAATCGACCATTTTTCCTCACTATAACTTTGTCCACCAGTGGAAAATAAAATAAATGTGATGGGTTGGTTTTAACTCATCTTTTAAAACTTTGACATGTCCATTATTAAGCCATTGATGAGTCTCTGTCACAATATATAATATAGGCTGATACTGATAATGATATTTGAGAATTTTAAAAAATCTGATGATGTTACATCAACCAATAACAGTAACTTTCTTTACACAACCCGTAACATAAATAAACACTTTTGACAAGTTACCTTTAAAAAAAAAATTTCTTTTTTTTTTTTTTTGAGTCACAAGAGTTGTGACCAAGATGTATACTGAGCAGAACATTTTACAGTTGAAAAATAAACTTGTCATTACTCTCTGGTGGACAAACCATGGAATGGTGACACTGTTGCGTGAAGTATCTTTGGCAACTCTGTACTTCAGTTTCCTGTCATATATACAGGATACCTGCAATGAGCTGATATACCAGTCTGACCTATTTATCAGTCGAGCTCTACTATGTAGTAACTTTTCTGATTACAGTGTAAGCCAACCATATTCAATTAATCTTCAAGGCTTATGAACCCAGTGTCCAAATCAAACAGCATTACAATATCTGATGTGTGGACTACAAAAGCAGCTGAATCTCTGCAGGGAGCAGGATTATGATTAAACTGACAGACAAGTGGCATGAAGTAGTGGTGCGAAGTCTCTAATATCTGTACCTGGGCTGCAGCTCGTATGGGATTACATCATCACAAACACTTTGTCATACAATAGTCTTTTCATGTAGTTGAATACTGCTGAAAAATGGACAGAAAATACATTTGGCCTCTAGCCTTGTGTGTGTCTCATGGTAACATTATACTTGTAAAAGTTGATTGTGGTCTGTTTAATGCTTTTATCAGGCTTTAGGCATGCTGGCCTTAAAAGCAGTCTGAAAGGCCAGCATGCTTTATTTGACCATGTACACGCATGCCTGCAAGCACACACAAAAACACATTTCTGAATAGATTGAAAACAATCCAAAATGTGGAGTCAGTACTGACAAATAAAAGCAAAATTTCACAGAACAAATTAAATCAAGTGCATCAAAACTATCCTCCAAATCATTCCCCCAAATTAGGAAGAATCTGACGATAATATTACAACTGAATATCAGCTAAATGTCTCTTTATACTCATCAGTGGTTAAATGAAGGTTGTTTTCTACAAGTCTGAAAAGACTCAAGGCTACATATGATAAAGATTTATTCAGAAAATATTACAGATAATATTACAATACTACTAGACCTATTCTTTATCATGGTTTACCTGTGTCTGCTGACCTCACGTCACAAACTGTGTTTCAGCTTTGACTATAATTTGTAAGATTCCCTGAAGATATTATACCTTTTTTTCCAGTCAAAACTGACCCCACATTCCACATCTTTTACTTGCACTGAAAATCCAGGTTTTTATTTTTTTATAACTGAGGTTGCTGAAACATAACTTGAAGTTCAGGCCCTCTCATGGCTGAGGTTAGGCTGCAGTATGTAATGTTCATTTTTAAAATCTTCTGTATTAAGTAGCGCGATTAGTTCTGTCTCAGTGAATCTAGAGATGGAGCCTTTTGCATATCTTTTAAAGCATTCAGAATGTCAGAAGATATCAAGTTTCAGAAAATGCTTGTATGAAAGGGAGACGATTTATATTTTAACTTAAGAGGAAACTGGGTGACTGCAGATTTTTCACACTCCAATGTCATCTCTTATGGAATCAGCAAAGGAAAAGAAGCAGCCTTGTTTTGTTCTGTGCCCACACATCAACTCCTCATGTAATGTGACTGTAAATTTGAACTCGACTGTGTTGAGACGACACTGTGCTGTCAGCGCTGTTAGAGGGCCAGCATGAGGCACTTCTGTTTTTCTCGTGTCTGTGTGAGGGAACAGATGAGACGTTTAACCTCAAAGAACCTTTCCTCAGGCCCACACCTTTAACATAACACCTTAAGATTCTCTTCTCTCTGTGAGGTTAGAAAACAACACTCTTAATTTGATATATATTTAATCTGTTTTTGTGCTCCCTTCAGCTACCTAAATGACTTGGAGAGGATAGCCAAGCCAGACTACATCCCCACACAGCAAGACGTGCTGCGGACTCGAGTCAAGACCACCGGCATTGTGGAAACACATTTCACCTTCAAAGACCTGCATTTCAAGTAAGACTCTCCTTTTTGGAGTTTTGATCAAGTCCTCAAGCTCATCTTGGGAATCAGTGCTCAAAATTAAAACCATCGGCCATATATTTAATGACTGAGACTGTTGTTTAGACCTTCATCTAGTAGTTAAATAGATGAGAGGATCAGATGCCATCAGGATCTGCCAGGCTCAGCTCAGCAAGTGACAGCAATTATTTGATTAGTCTTACTCACACCACCTGAAATCTCTGAAATCTATCATCACAGTGGTTGCCTGGAATATTTTGCACCCAAAGATTTACACAATAAATGCATGTGAGAGTAATACAAGTCATTTGTAAAGCAGTCAAGCCCATTTTGATCTCCCAGGCTTATTCAAAGCATCACTGTGTTATTTGAAGATAATAGCACTCAGAAAGTTAAACTCTACGTGAAAAAAATCAAAAATGCATATCTTGTGAGAAAATGAACCTTTGATGCAGAGTATTTCGCTATGTTTTGACAATAACGATCGTCTTTTGAGGATTGTGCCTAAGCAACCAAAGAAAATTAATCTATCCAGGCTTATGACTCATGCATTTATGTGTACTA
Organism: Euthynnus affinis; assembly: GCA_029490765.1. Classification (NCBI taxonomy): domain Eukaryota; kingdom Metazoa; phylum Chordata; class Actinopteri; order Scombriformes; family Scombridae; genus Euthynnus; species Euthynnus affinis. Next base: position 16,112,847 of record CM055840.1, on the reverse strand, counting down.
AAACTCTTTACCAGTGTGGTATTTGGGTGTTTCCCCTTTTTTAGAAAGTCAAAAAGTCAAAGTTCGCAGAAAGGAAAACATTTGTTAAGTGGAGCCGTTGTTTCAGTAGCTCAGTTGTTTCAGTAGTTGAGCTTAAGATGTCTGTGTCCCAAACAGCTAGTCCCACTCAATACATTTTTTAAAGAGAACACTGTACTCATCGATACATACATGTGGGATTTTTATTAGCTGGATTGTTATCTGAACAGAATTTCCCATATGAGTAATGCGAATTATTAGAAAAATGATACATAATATGCACATATGACAGTTTCATTTTTTTTTTGTCATGTGTACTGGTAATGGCATATTCCTCAGATAATGAAATGTGACGATTGAGGTCACCACACACACACCTAACACATATCTGATGGAGACATTAGTCACCACTAAGGCTTTGGAAACAACAGAGGAAATTGTAAAATATCAAAGATCAAAGAACGCTTTTAGTCAGAGCTTCACTTTAGCTACTTTATTGAGGCAGTGGAAATGTGTCTGTGTGGGATATTCAAGTCTCATATTTATGCCTTGATGTATTTTATTTCTTTTTGAAAGGCATAACCCAAATCCAACCAGCGTATGTTTACCTAGTGCAGTCTCCTCAGTGCTGAATTGCTGTGATATATTTAGCTTGTGTAAGCAGTGCTGGAGATGAGCGCACTGGTGAGGTAAACAGTCTAAAGTATGTCACTGTTATAATGAGCTGTGCTTACTCAGCCCAAAGCTGACTCTCCGTGAGAGTCAAAGTTCTGCTGTAACGAAAAAAGCATGTCACTGTGAGACACTACAAACGGTTACACTTGGCGTTTTCCACATTCTACCTCTAAGCTGCCGGCTGAAAAACTTCCTCTTAATATTAGATGGCACCGTCCATACAAGCATCCTCTCTCATCCATCTAGGTACCCTCCACCTTCATGAATAAGTCATATAGGATCTTAGTGAAAAACCTGCTGCTGCCACCCCACAACCTGTCTTATGGCTGCCTGTTACCACAGCAACTGCACTGTATGTAAAATGCCAACAAATGCCTGTGCAGCGAACACCCTGCCTTGAAGAGTGGAAAATGCAGAGATGTATTCACAGGATAGAGAGGAACAGAGAGGGAGAGGAAGAGCACATACATACACACACACACACACACACACACACACACACTCCAGAGGGAGACCATGAAGCTGCTTTTCTGTTCTGTCAGTTTGAAAAACTGTTGTTTTTGCCTCCTCTCAAGCCCATCCGCGCTCTCACAAACAGCATGTTTACACTGTGTGTGTGTGTGTGTGTTTCCCTGCAGGATGTTTGATGTTGGCGGCCAGCGGTCAGAAAGAAAGAAGTGGATCCACTGCTTTGAGGGAGTCACAGCCATCATCTTCTGTGTAGCCATGAGCGCTTACGACCTGGTCCTGGCTGAGGATGAGGAGATGGTGAGTTTGCTGCATGACGGCTCCACTTAGACTCTTTTGGTTTAAAAATGACTTCGGAGTAAAGTCCTTTCCCAGGATGATTTCCAATGGGGAGGGAGGTCGGGTTTGTGTGAACTCATTTCCTTTATGTTCCCTAGTTGTGCTGTCAAATAATCTCTTTATCTTCACATTTGTGTCTGTCCCACCCAGAATCGGATGCACGAGAGCATGAAGCTGTTTGACTCCATCTGCAACAACAAGTGGTTCACAGAGACGTCCATCATCCTGTTCCTCAACAAGAAGGACCTGTTTGAGGAGAAGATCGCCCACAGCCCTCTGACCATCTGCTTCCCTGAGTACACTGGTACAGACTGATTAAAAATTTCAATTTATTAAGAACTATTTATTCATATCATTAAAAAAATAATAATCTAATCCACTTGTTCCCAGTGAAGTTGTACTGCTTTGTTCCTGTAACAGAATCATAAAACAAGACAAAATCATGCATATAAATCAGACATTATGAAGATAATGGCACTTGATTCAAGGAATTGCTGAAATGATTTGATTTGGAGCAGAAACAAGTGAAACTGTCTTACCCAATCAGCAGATTTCTTAATTTGAGTCTCTCCCTGTCTCTCAGGCCCTAACAAGTACGAGGAGGCCCAGGCTTACATCCAGACCAAATTTGAGGACCTGAACAAGAAGAAGGACACCAAGGAGATCTACACCCACTTCACCTGCGCCACCGACACCAAGAACGTGCAGTTTGTGTTCGACGCCGTCACTGACGTCATCATCAAGAACAACCTGAAGGATTGTGGCCTCTTCTAAAAGACAAGCGAGAAAGAGTCAAGGTGAGAAAAATGACTCAGCTCTCAAACAAGTTACAAAATGAGGTCTGTCTGAAATGACTGATTTGTGTGTTGTTGTTTTTTTTTGTGTTTTTTAATAGATTACTTGAACAGCTCAGATGACCGATGGGGGAATATACACACATCATGAATGACTGCACTGGCCAACCACGATTTCTGCTTTGATCTGCTTTTTATAAAGACACCTAAGAGACTGAGAATGCGACAAGACTCGCAGAATTTCAATGATTGCTGATCCAGTTGCTCGTATTGTTAACTCTTTGGGCTATGACCACAAAAATCAACATTTATTATTGTATTTTTGTTCTTTATTTTTTTTTCTTTTTCATTTTCAATTACTAGAGGAAGCAAAGGAACTTTTTTATATAAATGCATTCATTTTACTTTTAGAAAGTCTGATGTGCAAATTATTAAACTTTTAATCACATGAAGCTTATTTTTTAAAGATGAAGCACAGGCATGGACATAAAATATGATTGATAAAGGAAAGTGCTTTTTTTTTTTTTTTTTAATAATGTTTACATATTTTCATCATTCATAGCCAAACGGTTTATTGTTCTGCATGACTCAACATGGCAAATATTAGCTCTGCACAAATTACCTAACATTCCTATAAAATGAAAATAAAAAATATTAAAAAGTTTTAGAAAAGGGAAAAAAAATGGCTTCACATGCAGGCAGAAATTATGGCAAAATTCTAACTGATATTTAAAGTTTGTGTGTACCTAACATTCTATCACTTTTTTATAGTACCATTTCCATGTCTGTTGCTGTATGTTTGTGCCTTGACTTCTGTTTACAATCAATTCCTAGATATGCTTTCAGTACTGTTGACCTACTGTGCGCCAATATTTTTTCTTCCATTTTTCTGCCTAGCACCTATGAATATATAGTGATTATTAATGAGAGACGAAAATCTAATTCAGACAAAAAGGTTAGTGTTTTTGGTAAATATTAAAATGCTTTAAAGTCCTATATGATATGATTTAATTTAAATAAAAGTAGACATCACCTGACTCTTGCACTTTGTTTTTCCTCTCCGTTTTGTTATGTGTATATTTTATTTTATTGTAACATTGTTTCTACTGACAGCTTCACTCACACACAGTTTATCTGTTCTGTTGTTACACAGGAGGATTTGATCGCAAACTTAAATAAACTGGAAGCACTTGGGGTTTAGAATAATCATCACTTTCCACAAATTTTCACTGCTTTTCTTAAACCGAGTCAGTTTTATAACATTCAAGTTAGTGAGAGGAAGAGATTAATACAGTGGATCTTTCCGCCATGAAGACCAGGGTGTGTTCGGGTTTTTATTGGAGCAGACGATTTCAGTCAACACATCCTGACTCAGAGAGGAAGGACGTAGCTTATGGCGTTACCTACTGTAGTGTTAGGCTGAAATAAAAAAAAGACTGAATACTATTAGAGTGACTGTTTTAGTTAGCACAGTTATGCTACGTATGTTATGCTACTTCTCAAATTCTGTGCAGGTGAGGCAGCTTTTCTATCAAAGTGATCAACACTTAGAAGTAGGTGAGGTCAAAAGGTAACATCCCCCTGACACTACTCAGGAACTGTGCATTTTTCTATATTCCTTGGCATTTTCTAAGAATTTGTAACATCTGTTACCTATGAAATACTTTTCTAATGTAAAGATATAGTTTAAAATTGCTAAAAATGTTTTACAATTACTCAGTTTACAGGACATATCGATCAACATAACCATCACTTCCTCCTCGAGGCTGAGTTAAATGAGCTGACAGTGCCATCTAGTGAACATTTGAAGTGTATGACATCCGTAGTCAATGTCACAACATTTTAGGCAACACAGTGACTACTACCTGTAATCAACTTTCTCTACCAGAGAAATATATCCACCAACTGATTTTGCTGTTGCAGAGCTGATTATGCTGTTGCTGTGTCTGCTGTTGTCCATTTCCACCTTAGTGGTCTCGACACCTCTCCACACTGTAATACAAAGAGAGGCCGAGACCATCTGAAGAGAAGATGTGACAAGGAATTGTATTATATACACCAGCTATTGAATGACCTGACATTATCAGTAACAACATCTGAGAACAAAAGGGGACATTAAGATTCACTCCCAGATTGAAAGTATTAAGAAAATGTGCAAATTTCCTCATTCTGCAGAGTTATGCTTCATCCTGTCTCGGGTCTGGATTCACGAACGTATAAAATAGGTGAGAAGCTGTCAGTGGTGTAATCCATATCACACAGATAACACGGCTAATTAATGATGCTTGTATTAGCTTAATGATTGTCTCCTTGTGCACTGTCCCTCCTCTACACTCAGCCTGCCAGTCATCTCCAGATGCCCTCCAGAATAGTAATGCTCATACTGAGACAGATTAAGAAGTGAAAGACAACTACATAGAGCTGCAAAGGCATATGTCAGGGAAAATGACAGTATTACAGATGACCTGTAAGTAAAATTAATGGATACAAATGATATGAAATATTAGAGTCTGAGATCAGTTTGATATGAATGATTACAGGAGCTTGAAGGTGCAAAATCAGTCAGGGTGGTTTACACTGTAGTAGTTAATTCACATCCTCATTCACATGCATGATCATAGCCCACGATGAATAAGCTGACCCTATAGAAGTCTATAATCACCTATTATTATCTATATAGGCAACACACGTCTCTTATTTATTGATTATCTGCTCCAAAACTTTATCAGTTATAATGTTGCATTTCATGTTGAAAACTCCTTTATGCATTAATTATATACAGAATTGTCTGTGAATGTTTTCATTCTTACCAGAGTTGTAACTGTGATTTTAAAAACAACAGGTGATCTATACAGAATCCATATAATTGACAGGAGCTTTAAATGTAATCTCTTTCAATTTTTATGCACACTTTAATATGATACTGCTGTTGTACACCTTTTTATACATAAAAAAGCTTAAACATTATCTTGCATGTTCACTGATTTGCCTTATATACTGACGAAAAGATGTCAGTGACAGAAGTGTAACTGCTACAACAAAAGCAAGAAAGTTTTGTGTGTGAAAAATAAAATCACAAGGATCTTTGGGTGTGCCATTTTACATGTTACAGTGCAAACTTACCAGCTGACAAGCAGCAGTGATCAATAGCAATAACAGCTATTATCTTCTTTTAACACAAAGGTAAGGTTTATGTTTGGTTGCTCAGAAAATGTGCACATTCTTAAGGTCATCAATATCTTTTCAGCCAACTCAATATAACTTGCCATTGGCATACTTCAACTGAATTCTGTGAGTCAGTGTGAAATGTGTTACTGACATGCCCAATGTCACCAAAACAAAACTCTACATGTCTATTGCAATTTGATTTGATTGAAGCCAGTTTTTAAAAAAAAAAAAAAAAAAAAACCCTTCTGCAGTACTTTCTCTAGAGTGTGCTGCAGTTCTATGCCTGGAAGTCTCCAGCTGTCCCACTTTGATCCAGCCTCTCAGGCAGTAAGTATAACATTACAGTTTTCGTGTACCCAACAGTGAAAGAAGATTATTTTACTGGTAAAGCTTTCAGATGGTTTGCTCCACATTAACATGTTTGAAATATGCACTGAAGCCATAAAACATGACTAGAAAAAACATCTGTGAAAATGAATTATTCTCCCTCAAAACCAGAAATCAGAAATTAGAGACTGAGTGAATGACATGGAGCAGTAAGACTGAAAACAGTAGAACAGCATAGTAGAGTGTTAAGATGTAGAAGTGGATTTTGTGCCTCATCCTTGGTTACCTGAGAGCCCAGACCCATAATGACGCTCAGCCTTTCGATATTTATCACTGTGATGTCAAGATAAAAGTGATACTAAAACATCAGCATAGTTATAAAATTATGTATTATAAAAAACGGGGGAATAAACAATTTATCAAAGACTTTAATGGATATGGATTATGATCAAGTACCAGCTTGTGCAATAATTAAATCCATTAAGCAATCAGAAAGCAGAGATGCTCAGAACAAAAGGTTAGTCTGCAATGAAAATTGAAATAATCATAATTCCATTAGCAGCCTTGTGTAATTACTTAATGCATAGTCAAGTATGTATGGGCTGGTGGATTTTAGAAGTGGATGGCTTTAGAGGGGACTATCCTTAATGCTGTCTTTTGTATCTTTTAGAAACATTATGTTGACATTAGGACCCTGCAGATTGCACTTTATTATTTCTATTTTCATACAGTAATGTTGGTCAGCACAGTAGCTTATATGAGGTTTTGTGTTGAAGAATACCTGCAAGTATGTGAACATTAGACAGAAATGATCAATTTAATCATACTGATGTCAAAGGTTTTATCACACATTTTCTTCACCTTATAGACATGTTACTGGGTCATCTTGGTTAAGCAGGTTGGGACATGCCTACCTGTATGCTAACGTTAGACATGCTGTGGAGACAAAATCTGCATGTGAACAGCAGCCCATCAAATCTGGATTTTTCTGCAACAAGTAATGAGCAGATGCATTCCTCTCAGCCCATCAGATTAGCATAAACATTTGTTCACTGAATAGTGTGAATGGAGGGTTGAGTGCCAAACAACTGTCAAGGCTACAGGCTCAATGCCCAATTAGGGTGCAAATTATTACATTTACATTTAGGCATGTTGTTTACACTCTTATTCAGTGATTTACAATGAGCCACAAGTAGAAGAAAGTTTAACTTCTAAAACTACAAGCAGCCAAAACAAGGATTTTTTTAAACAATACGATTCAAGTTAGAAAGAGAAGATGAACATGAAGTGTCAGGGGATTTAAAAACATGTCTTGCCTGTTTTTTCCACAGGATTTTGTTGCAATCACAGGATCATCATCATCAGAGTTGAAACAATGAGTTGATTGGCGGAAAATTGATTAAAATGCCAAAAAAAAAAAAAAAATCTATTATTCCAGCTTGTCAAATGTGAATGTTTGCTGATCACCATCTATAAACTAAATATATTTGGGTTCGGGGCTGTTTTTTTTGACAAAATAAGCCATTTGAGGGTGCTTGGCTTGTTGTTACTTTTGTTTTAGACTAAATAATATGAGACATTTTTGTAAACCAAACCCAATGCATCTGAGGCTGATTCTAAGAAACTGCATCAAGTATGTCTACAGCACTGTTCCTGATGCTCTCCTGCAATCATACTGAGCTAATTACCATTATCATTTGAGGCTAAAGATAAATTGTGTGATTAAAGTTTTCAAACTCTCAGTCAATATTTCATCATCTTTAAAGAGCTTAAATCACAATAAAAGAGACTTTTTTCAAATCCTGGTGGTCTAAGGTCCAAATTATAAGAGAATCCTCTCTTGCGCTTGAGCGGAGCCGCACACAGCCCTGTGAGCTTCCTGCGCTGTGATTGGCTCATTCAGACGCGAGCGGCTGTGACTGGCTGAGCTGTAAAAAGAGGCGAACAGGGCTGAAGATTTCACTCAGCACATCTGCCTCCGTACAAGCAGCTGGAGCCGGGATCTGGTGACGCTATAGTATAGTATAGTATAGTATAGTAACACCTCTGATCGAACCGGGACATTGATCTCTTTATGGGACCGCTTACTTCCTTCTGACGGAGTCTGTGGCTTTAGAAGTGAGTGTTGTCTGATTGTGTTGCCAATTTTGATATGCTGCTGTGATTTCTTACGGAGGGAATATGTCTGCGTGGTCTTGTTTAAAAAGTGGTTCATATTTTTTTTTCTTGCAGGAATTGAGCATCGCAGATGAGAGGAACAGACATGGTAAGTGCGTTTTCTCTTTAAAACTTTTTTTTTTCTTTTAACATTTTGGTCAAAACTTGGCCGCATTTTAGTTGACACAGTGGTTTTATTATTCGCTTATCTTGAGCGCTATTTAAAAATGAAAAGTAAATGTTGAACTGGCTTTAGTTTAGTCTGAACAGAAAATCAGATCTGGTAGTCTTCCAACATATGGAGACAACATCTGCCAATGCAGCAGACGGCTGAACGGCCAGTGATGCTGAGATGCATCTATAGTGTTTGTTGGAGTAAATAATGACAGTTATGAAGCATATGGAGACGTTTTCACTGATAGACTCTGAACATATATCTATTTAATTGCAACTTATGTTCATTCTGTTATGGAATATTTTGCAGTTTTTTTCATTTCCGTATTTGTTGGCCCATGACTCTATGCTTTCTCAAGTTCTTGCAACATCTAGCAGAGTTATGATGAGAACAAAATGGGGGCAGAAGGTCTTGTACCAGGGTCAAATACTTCAACGAACAGTACAGACTCAGAGGATAGAAGTCTCACAGGTTCAGAGGTTAGTTCACTGACACCAGTGGAGGAAAGAAGCGTGCTGTTATGTTGGCTTGTGTTGGATGTGACCTCTGTAGCCAGATATGAACCTACATCCTGTGTTGGGCTTTTTTTCTTCTGTTGGTCGTGCTTGCATATCTCACCTCTCTGTCAGCTCAGTTTCTCATTTTTTATGGCAGAGTCACACTAAGCTGGAGGTCTTTTGCACAGTCTGGGATCTGAGAGAGTTGTTCTCAACTGTGTTTAAAAAGATGTCAATTAAATGCAGCAAACAAATCCATGTAGGAAAGTTGAGGTCAGAATAGGCGGTAATTATTTAAAGGATTTGGGATCTTGTCTTTCTTTCTCTGCTTCATTTCCACTTCCAAACTTTCACACACACTGTCACATGATCTCTCATACTGTGTTTGAGTTTGAGAGTGGGCCGCCGTCTCTCACTGGCTGATTCTGACCAATCAGCACTGTGAGTCAGAGAGGAAACAGGAGTATTATATGCCTTCATGTGTCACTGGTGAATTTCATAGGCAGGCAGGCTGCGCCCTTAAAGAGGCAGGAACCCTGCAGCTAAATCAAGATCCACGAGACCCCAGTTTCTCCTTGATATGGTGCAGCTGTTTTTACTTTACCCCTGGAGTCACTCTGTAGATAAATTGTTGAAGTTAGAAATGAGCGCAGATCTCTCTGTAGTCACATTTGTCTGGGTTTTCAGTTGATTCACTACTGAGTCAGTGAAAATAAGGGCGTTCACTCATGGTACTGGTGTGGTTGAATTAATTAACAGACAGATACATTTGCTTTGTGTTGAAATGTGTCTATTGAAGAGTTAAGTTGTTTGAACAGTGGCTCACCCAGCCTTCATAAATACAATAAGAGAAAAGGCGCTCTTTCATATGTCTAAATTTGACATGACATGGAGTGAGCAAGCCTAAGCATGCCCATGAAGTTGTTCCTGTGATACTCTGTATTTACTGAACTTTTGTTATTTTTAGATTCATTTCCACTCCACTGCAGCAATTCATTAGAAAGGCTTTGAAGCCTTCTAGTCATCTGCCTTTGCTGACTGTATGCACTGATATGCCATTTACTGCCAACATTTGTTTAAAACTGTCTCTTTTGTTTCCTCAGCTTTGTCTACGTGACTCAGGCGACTGCTTACGGGAGCAGATGCAGTATATGATGAGGTCACTGCAAGACCTGAAACAGCTACGGAAAACCTGCCCTGCAGCCAGATGCCCCCTTGTTCCCATCAGCAACCAAGTTCCAGCCTTAGTGCGCCACTCTGCAGTTGCGCGTGCTTGTCAGCAGCGAGCGTTGCAGCGAGAACAGCGCACACGTCTGCGAATATCTGATGCTAGCACGGCCAGCACCTACGACTCCGCCTGCTGCCTGGCGAGTCCATTGGAGGAGGAGGAAGACGACTCTAGCAGTCGTTTGGGCCTGAGTCTCAGACTGAGCCTGGGCTCTCCCAGCAGTCAGAAGAGTTTGGAGTTTGATTCAGGCTACTCTGAGGCATCATGGCAAGATGATGGGGTGGTGCTCAGGAGGACAAGGAATGTGCGGGTGTCATCTTCAGCCTGCCTCCGCACAAACAGGGCACCAAGCGGACGTATTCGACCCAAATCCACCTCTGACGCCTGTCTCGAGAGATGGACATCGTTTGAGGTCAGCGACCCAGAGGACTGGACAAATTCTTTATTGACCAGAGGACGCAACCGCCAACCTCTGGTTCTGGGTGACAACAGCTTTGCTGACCTCATACAGAACTGGATGGACTTGCCAGATTGCCCTGAGCCTGTTGACCTGAAGCCAAACTCAAGACAAAGACTAGGAAGAGGCTTCTTTGTCAACATGAGAAGGAGACTAGCTGGGTTTTCTAAGAGTGTAGGGGACAGAGTGAGGTTGAGATCCACAGACTCTGCTCATATTAACAGAGCTGCCAATGCTCCAAAACGTCTGTCCTGTCCCGTTGTGGCATCACAACCTAAAGTCCCCTTTTTCCATCAGTCCCACTCAGGCATTAATGAGCTGGACACAGACTTTTACCACTTTGCAGCCCTCATGAAATCAGGAAGCCGACAGCCGATTATCTGCAATGATATCATTGGCTACATCTGACACACTAGCACCCATGTAAAGCCATGTACAAACTGGACAATCCTCAGAGTCACTTTATTTTTATATGACTGTTAGTTCACTTTTTATATGCTCTGACTTGCCATTGAAATAAAGACGTTCTCATAATTTAAAATTGATCTTATTTATATTATTCATGCATTGCGTGTGATACAGGATGTGTGGTTGATATCATTCCAAGAAAACATCTGAGGCCATTTTTTATTTGAATGAAGCTTCCGCCATGGTCATCTGAGTTTCATTAGAGCTTATTACAGCCAGACAGTAACTCCTTACAGGAGGCTTTGTTAAAGGAGGCTTTTACTTGTCTCTGCAGTATAGCAGATGAGTCTGGGTTCCTTTGTTTTTATTATTATACATTATAAATGTAATATTCTGGGCATGAATGATGGAGTTTGTAGATGCATAGTTCAGTATAAAAGTTGTATAATAAAAATATAAATTGACTAATAATAATAATAATAATAATAATAATAATAATAATAATAATAATAGAGCACTTTTCAAGCAATAAGCATAAAGGATTAGCGAACAAAGTGCTTGCCAAAGTGAGGAAATTCAAAACATTGCCACATTAGGGACAATTGCAAGAGGTAAATAATGAAACATATGCATATACATACCCATACATAAATACATATATACATACATAAATATACACATACATACATAAATATACACGTACATACACACATACATACATATATGCAAATCTGTCAGCTGTTAGGAAAAGCCATTTTGTAAAAATAAGTTTTAAGACAAGATTTAAAAGCAGCAACAGAGGCAGCTGACCTGATGCTCAGTAGAAGGCTGTTCCAGAGCCGAGAAGCTTGTTCACCTTTTATTTTCAACCTGGACTCTGGAATAATTAGAGGACCCAGACTGGCAGACCTGAAGGACCTGTTCGGATAGTACGGTGTGAGTTATATACTCAGTTATATACTCCAGCACTAAATCATTCAGAGTCTTTGGATGTGATTCAAAGCACTTTAAAATGGATTCTTAAAGAGACTGAAAGCCACACTGATAATAAACACTGATAATATCTCAGATGTGCAGATGTGCAGTTATTCCATGACTAATAAGGGCATTTGAGTCCATTCTGGAGCACATTCATAACATACTGAGGGACTCAGTTCTTACTAAACAAGAAGTTGAGTCCTTTGGAGAGGCATTAAACAGGATGACCAAGCTATTTACAGGCAAGAAACAGAGGCTGTATCAACACACAGAGCTCTGTGCGCCTGATGAGGTAATTCCCCATGTGTCTGTGCAGTGAGAGGTGAGGAGAGGCGAAGCAGCTGGTTGCAGATGGAGCAGAAGTTTACTCTCCCCTTTGCTTTATGAAGCATAACGGCTCACTAACAGCCCCCTGCATCATTTAACCTGGTCTGTGCTCTTGTTTTGGTCTAACCTCACAGACGGTACCAAGTCATGCACACACATTGGTTAATGGTACCATTAGTTCTGAGGAAAGTTTAAAAAAAAAACACTGATACAAAGGAGTGACATATGCACCAAGATAAGCTAATGATCACTTCACCTCTGCCTTACCATAATCGCTCTGTTCATCAATTCATAGGAAAAATAGCACCAGACGTTATAAAGATAAAGCAGTTTCCCAAAAGGGATTTCCCATGCTCCCTGCTGCAGCCAGCCCCACCAATCATGGCTGATATTGAGGGCATGGGGGGTTACAGAAGAGAGATAGTTCTTTCTGGGTGCCGTTTGTCTTAGCCTGTTTATCTTGGTCTCCTGGTGGAATGTCACTGCGGCAAACTGCCGAGCAGCATAATGATCTCTTATCAACATTCACGCTACACTGAACATTTCTAAAAGTGTGTGACAACTAATGATGGAAAAATAGAAAGGCTTTCTAAAGAAAACTTAAGTGTTCATCTTTTCTGAGCATTCTCTGGCACTGCTGCTGATTTTTTTAGTGTATGCTGGTTCCCAGTGGTCTGCAGCTGGATAAGGGCATCAATATATCAACTTCCCCAGCTGACTGAGAATCATTCAGGAGAAGGTGATGAGAGGAGAAGAGAGGAGAAAGGAAGCAATGGATCAAACCCAAAGCTCATCTCAGCAGCGCATACTCCCCACAACACTAAAATGTGTGTAACAGGAGATTCTTTTCTATTCAGTTTCATTTGTAATTTAAATAAAAATGAACAATGAATAAATAACAATCAAGACCAAACAATATACAGAAGTAACAGACAAAAATATGCATTTGCAAAATGCAGTGTTTCTGTTATTGCAAACATCATCTTGTTGTTGCACCAAATCATAAGTTCAGAAAGCTTCTCGTCAAATTCTAAAGAAAAAGGCATACGAAAACTGTCAGTGATAATGCTATGTGTATATTTGACCATTTCTTCTATACTGTATCATTTCCGATACATCTGACAATATAGTATTTCATTACAGTGTTGTCTATGAACCCCTAATTTTATTGCATGACTTTAATACAGTAAGAGCTTAACGGGCTTCCCTGCACTCACTGAGAATGAGAAGCCGGAAACTCTCAGGTGATTTCATCTTACCTGCAGAGATTTCAGTTTGATTTTTCCTTTATTTTTTTAACTTTTCTATCTCACTGTCTGCATTCCTGCTCCACTTACAGATGCAGCAATAGGCTGAACGTGGTTTGTGGTCTGCGGTCTGTGTCAGTGTTAACCTCTGCAACTTGTCTTCAGTTCTCTGACCAACATTTGATTGTCTATGTTCTCATCAGGTATCTAACAAATGTCCTCAGTTATCATTTATGTGGACACAAGCTGTGTATGTGATGACATACTTGTGGTCCTCCTCCATCTAAATTAAAAATGCAAATGCACCTCTTAAAAACTACTATTGCGTAAATAATGCCAATTAGGCAACAAGCGCAAATCACTATAGCTATGTTAATGGTTCTCAAACAGCCTTTGGAGGGAGACTATTTACTAGGCAAAAACGGGGCTGATCCAGGTAGATTACTCACTAACAAGCTGTATGCACCAGTACAGGAGACTTATACCTTTCAGACTATTGGACATGGGGATGTCTGCCACCCTGATTATGGCCAGACTCTCTGGCAAATATCAGTGCCAGTGGCTGTTAACAGTATGTGCAGGGTTTCATTTTAGCATACAAAATGATCTAGAGCAGACCTGCTGAGGCATCGCAGACTGGCAGGGTGGTCCGGTCTAATGTAGTGTACACACACAAATCTTTTGTTAATTAAAAAGTGTGAGGGATTTTTCCTCTGGTCCTCACTGATAGCCCTCGGTAGCACTGAACTCATGCTGACTAATCCCTCACTCCCATCACCCTGTTATAATTATCCCTTCAGTACACAGAAGGAGATGGGCATGTATTAAAATCTGGCAAACTCCTCATCTCTGTGATTCTTCTGTGTGAAACAGACTTTAATTAGAACTCCTACTTGTGTCATATTGCACTCAAAAGAAACTTCAAATCCATCTCACTTGACAGTTTGGATTCAGATCAAACCGATACTCACACTGCAGGGAGTGTCAGGCATCACATGGTGGTGGTTCAGTGGTGGCTGATGTTTGTTCTCCTCAGAGCAGTTATTCTAATCAATTTTCCAATGTAGGGCTGTTGGGATGTAACAGAATAATTTATCTGCTTATTAGGATTTTCTTGATGTTTTTCTTCTCAGCTGCATTAAACCACCATCATACTCCTTTACTGCACTCTTGTGAATAAATATAGGCAAAGGACATTTGAAATGTGTGAACAGCTTTAATGAGCTCCATCTCCCTACAGGAAAAAGTTGCAAAAAAGGGTCAGAAGTGGATAAATGACAATGAGTAAAACCGCTCAGTTTACCTCCTGCACACTGCTGCAAGCAGTGGCATATCTAGAAGCTCGTTTTAAATCTGTGATTAAAAATCATTGCAAGATCTTGTGATTTTCTTTTGAATTCTTGAAGAAGAATGGAGACACTGTTTCCATGACTTTTCAGTGCACACAGGGAGCTGCTGACTCTGATTACGCAGATCCTCAGTTGATCCCACACTGTCACTAGGATGTTTATAGGTAAATGACATCATGAAGCCATTTTGCTGGAAGCAACTTGGCATCATGTGATACTTCAGGTGAAAGCAGGTATGCAGGAATGGGTGGGAGAAAACTGTTGTTTTAAAAAAGTTCAAGTGCAGTATATGCTGGAAATAAATCATGAGACCTAGTTACCAAGGAGTCAGCTGGCAGATAACAAAATGTTTAGGAGAGGTTTGACTCAAACAAAATGTCTATGAAGCTGTGTGCAGTAAATAGTTAAGTTATGTGTTGGACAGATGCCCAGCAGTGTTTGGCTTTCATATCTGTCACAGATTAAAAGCTTGTCTGCTGCACAACCAGAAAAACACTCCGTCACAGTATCAACTTATCAGTTTATGTTGCCTTTACTGAAAAGGGACTCTTCTCAAGACATACTGTATACATACACACACACACACACACACACACACACGCCTGCTATTCCTATCAACCTATCAACTAGCAGAGAGCAGGACAGGAGAGGAAGTGAAGTGTGGGGGGTGTTTAGCCTGCAGTCTGACAGAGAATGAATGTGATTAATGTTCTTTTTTATTTTCTTTCTCTTTTTTTTGGCTATGAAATGTCTGTGTAAACAAAACCAGAGGGAACATTTAATATTGGACCTTCACTTATCCCAGATTCTGCTCTCAGTCACCAGGAAAAACTCCCCCATTAAAACCTGGCCAAGATTAAGAGATAATTTCCAGACTCATTAATTCACTTCTGTTCTTATTCTGATTCTTATATCTAACTGACAAATACAACGTCAAACTCTACAGTAGGATTTCTGGCATTATGTTTAATTATTACGGAAATGATCATTCATCATTACTTGTAATGAATAGGGCCTTTAAAAATGTTACAATTCTATCGATATTAAAGCCCCTTATACTGTAGATTACTTTTTATTTTCTGTACAGGATCTATATAAGAGTAGGATATAAGATTTGAACAGGGAATCAGGGAATCATCACACAAGCTTTATTTAGAAACTACACAGCTGCTTTTTTCTTCTGTTTACTATAAATTGGACCATGAGGTTCATGGGAATCATAACAGTCAAGATGACATGAGAGAAATATCCCAGGGGACCTTGCTTTGGCTCTCATGGCCAAACAGGGCCTCTTAGGTCAAATCTCACTTCCTCTGTTCAGTAAAACACACAGTTTTACAAGCACACCCACAATTCCATCATGTAAATAAAACTGCCTCATTACAGGCTACAATACAGAATGTTTTATCTACATTAAACCTTTATTTATACAGCGATTGCTTACAAATACAAGAAAAGGACAGAAAACCAATACAAGAAACAATTGGCTTTCTGCAAAATCAGCATAGTTTCTGCAGAAAGTCAATGATAATAAAATGTATAATAATACTTTTACTGCTTGTGTCATCCATGATACAGTAAGTGTGATCTATATATATCTAATTCACCATATGCATGAATCTGTTAGCTTATCCATAAGATTTTTGCAAATTAGGTATTATCAGAGAGCTGCACTGAAGATTTTAAAGCTTGAATAAACAACCACCATCTCTGGAATGTAGTACTATTATTTGCCATCTATTCTTATTGTGAATGTACTGTACCTGCATGTGAGTCTGGACCTGCCTGAGCCTGGTGGCTTCATGTCCCATTTCACCAACATTTGGCTCCATGACACGAGCTATGGGCCTCTGCAGAGCCTGCAGCCAGCATGTTCATGCTCTGTCTTGGAAAAACATAGAAAAGCACCGCAGTAAAGAGAAAGGAAAAAACATTAGCTTCTCTGGAGACAATTAATGGTTTTGCTATTTTCTGCAGCGCCTCATGTTTCAGCACTCCCATAAAACAGCAATTTCCCCTTCTTTGTCTAAAAAAAGATGGAGCCCACAAGGTCGTCTTGGAAAAGGCAATTGCTTGAGACAATGGGGCAGAGACTCATATGTTTTT
Source organism: Euthynnus affinis (assembly GCA_029490765.1). Classification (NCBI taxonomy): domain Eukaryota; kingdom Metazoa; phylum Chordata; class Actinopteri; order Scombriformes; family Scombridae; genus Euthynnus; species Euthynnus affinis. The sequence continues at coordinate 16,096,129 of CM055840.1, read as the reverse complement.
GTTTACACAGACATGTAAAGATTAAACTTCATCGTCATGTCAGTCTCTGTCACTTTGCAGAGCTATGACTGGAAATGGTGAAGAATGGTTACAATAAACACCACAAAAACAGGCTTCCAGAAACAGAGCTTGTGCAAGGCAGCAAACCCACATATGGTGACAAACTTTACATTCCTGCATGCCTTTGCTGTTGGAGGATGCAAGTGTGAGAGTTTCTCTGGGTATTCATCCACACAGAGTCCATTCACAACCACATGGGCCAATGTGTGTTTATTGTCACATAGGCAAAGCATCAACTCCAACAAACCGGTTAAGTCAAACACACTTTCACTGCCAAACACAAATATTCACACTCTCATACATACAAACATTGTCACATAGTTTACCTTGATATAATAGACACAGAAGGTTACAAACAATAAACTAGAGTCTCCTCTGAGAAGTTTGCTTGAACTCAGAAAGAAAGAAAAGAAGTAAAAATGCACGTTTTCATACACATACACCCCCAATGTCATCTGATTTTAGGGCATAATGGAGCCTTTTTACCCAGAGTGGCCAGCATGTGATGTTCTCTAAAACTGCCTTTGGGCTTCAAATGGCTGATAAGAAGTCGCCCAGTTTAGCCATCATCTATGCACCATCATTCTTGAGTGAAAGCAGCTCATGTGACTGACATTCAAAGCACGGGGGAGCAATGTAACCTCTTTCTTGTCCAAATATTGCAGACACAGGAAGCAGACTTGAGCAGCGTGGGAGAGTGGGCTTGCCTGGCTTGTGGTCGGATGAATTCAAGGTGTGTAGTGATAAGAAGATGTAGACTGAAGACACATAAATCCTGCACTATGAGTAGGAGAGGGAAGGGAAGTAGCAAATTGCTGGTGGAGGACAGATGAGGAGTAAAATACCAGAGGAGATCAAAAATTTGTAGAACACCATTTGGGATGTGAGCAAAAGCGACGCGTCCGGGTGGGAAATCAATAATCAAAATGCAAGCCTGCGAGCTGCTCGGTCACACAATCAGGCATTCTGGTGGGCAGGAAACTGAGGTCAGAGGAGTGACCTTGATAAGTCGTCTTCCTGTGGTGTGCCACAGCATGGTCATGCCACTAACTGTCCCTTCACAGCTCAAGTCAGAAAACCCTCACTAGACGTTTGCACAATAGAGTCCTTCTCTGCTCTAAGATGGGCTACACTGAGGACACAGACAGAAAGCAGACATTGTGTGGTTTCAAAGATCTCTCAGTCTCCTGCTTCCCCTCACCCATTTTTTCTCTGACATTTTTACTTCCTGCTGACACCCCCCCATCTCATCTTCTCTATCTAGCTCTGTCTTCTCAATTCACTCAAACAAAAACGATTTGCATTTCAACTTTGTCCACCCAGAATAGACCCCTGTAGATATTTGTCAGTTAAGATGTATACTATTTGTTTGTGAAGGCTTTGCTTTACTGCACTGACGAACCAGTTGGTCATGCCTGACTTGCTCTCACACTGTGTCTGGCTATGGATAATTTGTTATGACGGCTGAACATGTTTAGTGACCTCTTGTCTTGATGTACACCAGAGCAGACTGAGCGTAAATAGAAATGTTGAGAAAAATGAGAGAAAACGTCCATGGAGGCCATGCTGTCACACACAAATTATAAGCACAATGATACCCCATGGGTTGTTTGTTTACCTTTTCACAGATTTATTTCTGATATGCCGCAGTAAACAGAAGCAGCAGTGTGATTCTAAACATTAACCCCACTATTAACCCCAGTTCAAAAGATTCAAGCCATCTTGGACTAGTTGGGTTCAATCCAGAAATCGACATCAAAAACAGATGTGCATGAGTCAGTGATTAAGGTTCATAAAAGCTCCACCATTATGTGGCAGTTGTTTAATACATTCTTCAAGGAGATGGCATCTGACATAGAGAAAAAGCAGTGTTTTTTGATCCAAGTTCAAATCATGTGTCGTCATGTGGTCCACGCGGGTAAAATTATATAATCATGTGAGAGACCAAATACCTCCTTCCTCCACCAAATTTACTCATAATTATTTGGATGTGGGAAATACACAGAAAAGTTGACAATTTTGAGATTCCTTGGCCCAAAGTAGAAAGTCCTCTTTTATGACATCAGCCTCTTCTTGCTCTAATCTGCCCCAAATAAAATGCTCTCAACTTCACTCCTTTGATATGTTTCTTTCTCTCATACTGGGATGTTTTTATTGCTTAACTATTATATGTTTGCAGCCTTTGTATTAGACAACAAACTTATTGTTTTCCTACACACCTGATCATTTATATCAGATTTTTTTGTATGTTATGTAAAATTCCAACATCAACTACCAAATGCCCCAGTGCAGCAGTATTTTGGTAGATGTAAAGTAAAAGTTCTTGGCTGGCAGAGAGGAATGTCCTCGTCATGGCCCCTGTGTCAACACGGCCCAGTGGAGGTGGGCTACTGCAGGCACCAGATGGCTGTCTGCCGCACCTGGACTACTGTTGATTTTAAACAAAGCTGTCAGTCCTAATGCAGACCGCATGACTGAGTGACTGCCTCAGTACCACTGATGGAGTCAAATATTAAACTTAAGAGTTGTCACCCCGCCCCCCAAACCCTTTCACCCACTCAGCTGACACACAACGTACACACTGCATGCATTGTCCTGCTCCAATATTTTGAGGTCCATTTTTTGATTCAATACTGCTTGCTGTGAAGATAACTGTAAGCTATAGTTTATTGAATTTATGGTAACATTTGTAACATTTGTGTTAGGTTATCCAGCAAAAAACAAAAAACAAACAAAAAAAAGTAAAATATAACTATGATGAAACTCTGAATGTAATTTCACAAAACAATCCCAACTGAAGGATTATTTGCAAGCCTTTACTGTAGATTTCAGCTGTATCCCACAGTCTTCACCAGTTTGCTCAGTGGACATGGAGAAGGATCTGTCAACAAGCAAGCTAGGTATTATAATTTCATCCACAGTATTTTTAGGACTTCTTGTCCATATTGGCTTTAGCATGAAAGTTCATTCTTGACCTTGAAAATAGTAGCTGACATGCATACAAAGCTCATTGTAATGCATTTTAACATGGTTCAACTTAAAAATGTTCCCCTTAAAAATTTTAGTTAACTGAACTTAAATTAAATAATTAGTTCAAAGTCAGCTCATGAGTTGTGAAAAACTAATTGAGACAAGTTAACTCAACAAGTTCAATAAACTTACTGAAATTGAAAAATAAGGTATTAAGTTGAACCTACAATGGTTCAATCACACTGACCAAAGGTCACTGTCAGGTTTGCTTTCCATTTTCATTTCCTCAGTCTGAGGAATCTGGCTGCAGTTATAGCCACTTTGTACCAGAGTCAGGACAAAATGAACATGTGAGGCTGCTCTCTGTAACTTTGACAAATTATAAGCGTTCTTGGGTAGGGACTTTCAATACTAACCCCATCATCGTTTGCCTTGTTTTCATTACTATGAAGATAGATGTATTGAATATACATGCAGACATGCAGCAAGTTTCCATCACTTAGATTTTCTTCAAACTACAAAAAAGAAAGGTCTATGGAGAGTTTGAACTCTCAAACAATGCATGCTGGGAAGTCTGCTAACATGATTGATCCTGTTTCTGTGTAAACTTAATTTGACAAGTTGAGTGAACTCTCAGCAGTACATTAATTCAATCATTTGAAGTCAGAAGGACTCATGTTCATAAGTTCAGAAATAGTCTGAAAATGAAACTAGACATTTTAAGTTCAATTAACTTGAAATTACTAAAACTTACATATGTAAGTTAAAATAACAACAAAAGATAAGTTGATTCTGTTAAATTCCTATATGACGTTTTAATTTGATGTTACAGTGTAGTTGTTGAGAGAACTATACTTAAACTATAGTTGTCAAGCTCAAGAATGAACTTTCATGCCGAACAAATATAAAATTCAGATTATATTTTATGAAATAATAGTTGTGACTGTGATTACGTCTCAGTTAGGTAGCTTGACTTGCTGTGGTATGACTGATTAGTTTTAATACTTGATAAGACACTTTTACTGTTAAGGCAGCAAATAATTATTGTTTTAATTATTCTTTTAATATGTATTCAATTAGATGATCAGTTGATTCATTTAGAAATGTAAAAAAATGAAAAATACCTATCACAAGTTTCAGTTTGTAGGATAATTGAATTCTGCGCAGATCTTCTATTGTTAGAGGCACATAAGGTATTATTACATGTGAGTAGAGGCAAAATGAAACCACACAAACAACCTTAAAAACTTTTGTTAACTATAAACTGTACAACCAGTTTCACTATTTCATAACCAGAATTTCAAGCCTTAACGCCTTTTGAAGCCTTTTGACTGTGGTAGAAGTCAGTTAGCTGAGTCAACGGTCTACAAGAAAGTGAGACAGGTTGGGTGAGATTACATAAGAACAACATTTGAATTTGTAGATTAGTCATTATGTGCCCTAACAATTAACAACCAAACACTTTCATTTTATACAGTTTCCTTGCTGGACTCAATTGCTTTAATTAGAGTCACACTTTTGTGTAGGAGGGCAGACAGACAGAAGCACACAGTGACTTTTGTTGTTCCACCCTCTTGATTGGTCTCATCTGACAACAGTATTTGAGAACTGATCAGCAACAGTACCTGCTGAAAGCTAATTTAATGGAGATGTAAACTCACATGACCACTTGTGTTCACATACATTCACAAATAGACAAACAAACACATGATTGCTGCACTGTTTCGGAAGAGACTGAGGTTTTGTCTTTTTAATTAGATGAGCTGAGGAGGACAGAGAAGATGGGAAACTAAAATTAAATGTCCCACTGTTCAACATAATGAGGATGCAACATGTGCTTGAAATGTCAGGGAACAAAATTGTACACAGTGCAGTGTCACTGGAGCAGTTTAATGTTCAGCAGTAGACAGTTTAGTTTGTCACATCCAATCACCAGCAAGAATAAAATTTACTACAGGTGTTGGCTGTAAAATGAGCAATATTTTGGATATTCGTTGGCCTCCAGGCCTCAAATCCAAACTGTCACCGCAGATCAGCCTTAAGATAACATGCTGTCCCTCCTCTACGTGTCCCTTAATGAGGATGTGAATGGAAGGAAAACAGAAGATTCAATTTGGACGATGAGTCAGGAAACGGGATGGATCACTATTACACCCAAGGCAGAGCAATGCGGGAACTCCAATCAGACTTTAGACCGGCTGAACCAGCTCAGTTACGAGGGGAAACTGCATGTGGGATGCAGCGTGGGAAAAATCTTGCAAATGTCATATCCCTCATGCATGTACACTGGAAAACCTGTTCAGTAAAAAAAATCCATCTGAACTTTGATTGATTGGTATTTTCAATGTTGAAACAGATTTGTATATTTCTAAATGTTAATGCAGTGGTGGCTGCAACATTTTCATTGTTACAACCTCAAAGGTGGAATTTTAAACACAGCAACATTTTATTTGTCTATTTCAGCAGTATATTGTAAAAAAAAAAACATAATAAATATATCTTAAAATAATTGTTTTACTATATTGATACAACATATATATATATATATATATATATATATATATATATATATATATATATATATATATATATATATTAAGCTGGAGCACCAAAATGCTAACCAAAAATAGTCCACTGAAAACTTTAAGCACTATTAGGTTAGTAGAGCTAGAATGTTTTTTTCATTATATTATAATAGGAAAATCCTTTAGAGCTGAAATGATTAATTCATTAATTGAATCGACAATTAATAGGTAATTAATCTGCAATTATTTTGACAATTAATTAATCACTTTAGTTATATTTCAAGCAAGACTGACAAAGATTTATTGGTTCCAACTTCTTAAATGTGAGGATTTGATGCTTTTCTTGGTTTTGTATGTTAGTATTGATAGATTTTTGGCCATTTGGTCATTGTTTTCTACCATTTCTTTAGTACACACACACACACACACACACACACACGCACACACACAAGCATCAATTGGCCAAATTCTGAATGACTTGACACTGACTTGAGCATGTGATCTATGATGCAGAAGAACAAAAGTGTACACACACAACACACACACACACACACACACACACACACACACACACACACACACACACACACACACACACACAGAAAATAAGCTTGTGATGTTGACCACTTTATGACCTTGTTGGCCATGGTGACTCATGGCACCACAGTGTCTGTGTAGCTGCAGGGCCGAACAGTACAGCAGTTTTTACATCTGACAGCCCAGATTGACCACTGTGTTGCAAATTACTCTGCTATTGAGCTTTGTCACCTCCGTGGCCCCTTGTGACTTGTCAACACCCACCACACAGCCATCAACCCTCCCCCAAAACACTGTGTCTGAGCCATGACAAGAGTGAAAGTTACTTGACAGGAGTGCTAAACCCCTGACTCAGACCTCAAATATGATGAAAACCACAAGAAAAAGCTCTTGCTTTTCATCTTCCAAGACATGTCAAATACAATGCCTGGCTTGCACAATATATGAGACAAATCAATCCGCTCCAAGTTTCCCATTTGGTTCTATTCAGCACTATATCAGCTCAAATAACAGCCCTAATTCACCCCCCATCATCTTATCAGCGCTATTAATCACATAAACGCAGTGCGATCTAATCAAAAGTCAATTTCTGTTCCATTTTCGTTATCTGTGCTGCCTTTTCACCTTCTGTATTTGAACACAAACACATAAATCAACCAAACTAGAGCAAACAAACCCCAGATAATACTGGTGTTTACAAAGTGAAGTCAGGCCGTGCACTTGGCTGCTTTTCAATGATGTGCTGTTCTGCAAGGCTGAGTAATGCATGTTGTTTAGTGCAGATCAAATACTATGCACGGGCTGTGTTGCAATTAACATCTACATTCCTACTGAGTGGTAAACCCACAAATAGGCTGATATTTTAACTGCAAGTTTAGCTGAATTGAGCCAGGAATGGGTTTGGGTTTATGGTTTGAGATGAGATTTTACTTTGCAGTCCTCCACTCAAACTTCCCAAGACTACGCCACTGATTTAATATTGCACTCCTATGGCAGATGGTTAATGGAAAGTTGTTTTTTTTAAGATAAGACATATCATCTTTTTTTTCTTGGTCAGAAATGAGGAGTGGGTTACAGAGGTCTGATAATGTAATTCTTTCTAACTCCACACCCTTAGATTTTTCTCATTTTCAAACTTGTAGTCATCAGTCCCAACCGAATTTCACACAGCAAATAATACTCCCCAGACCTGTAAACAGAGATAAATATGGAAAAATTGGTGGAGTTCCTCTTTAAAGGCATTGTAGCTGACTATATGAAGTAAATTCTCCTCAATGCTGGGCCTGCTGTAGAAGTTTGCACTGTGATGTGTTTATTTCTCTTACTTTGCGCCATACTTTCTGTCAGGATTTGTTGTTTTCTCTCAAGCACATATCTGCTTAGTCAGTTACACTCTGCCTCACATCACAGCTGTGAAACTGAGCGGTTTTAATTGAGATAATTCATTAGGGCAGCAACTTGGGAATCATTAAACAGTTTTCTCATCTGACACATCTCTCTCAAAATAGAGTCAGAGAAGATGCTGCATCCACTCGTTTACTTCTCTGCCACACTCCCTGCATTAGGGAAATGAGAAACCACACTATCATCATCACAAGTATTAATGCACATCATCTGCAATGGGAGCAGTCTGAACTGCTGCCTTTGATTAGTTACTAATGTCATTATCACAGTGGCATGTGGAACTCTCTTATATCAGACCAACAGAGGTGAATACTGTGCTCTTTTTTTGTACGGCAGCATTCCCCCTCATGCACTCTCCTAACAAGGTTGATGTGATCACATTATCCCTCTGACTCTGCAACCACGTTCTGCCTCTGTGGCCCAGCAGGCAGCAGTGAGGTGGTGATCCTGCGGTCCTGACTCCAGCATTAATGACAGAGCTTTCATGTCACAGCGTCAGACCACACCAGACTCTGCTCTCTCGTTCTTGCTTTCTCACAGTCTTTCTCCCTCTGTTTCCACTGACCTCAGGGGACTTTCTCACCCACAACAAACACAAAGCTGCCCGAAAGAAAAGCACATAACCACCAAAATAACTCCAAAATAAGCTGTGCCTACTGCATTCTGACAGCCAAATTATATGTGAAATGTATGTTTTGCTCTAACCTTGTCTTTAGACTGTTGGCAGTGGGGTGGGAATATCACTGTAATCTTTTTGACAGAGATGTTGGCTCTGTTGAGGTCATGTTTGTTTGTCTTTTTCTGGCATGAGTTCAGTGTTGCCAAGTGTGCCATGTCAGGGTGTAATAAAAGTTTTGTCAACTTTTCTCTTAAACAAACCCCCAGGTTAGTCAAACTTGTTTGGAAGGAAAGCAACGCCAAGCCAAGTCAAGTCAAGTCAAGTTAAGCCAATTTTATTTATATAGTACCGAATCACAACAGAAGTTATCTGAGGGCATTTTTCACATAGATCAAACACTTGGCAACAGCATTAAGAAAAAAAAATCCACTTTAACGGGAAGAAACCTCAAGCAGAACGGAGCTCTAGGTGAGCAGCCATCTGCTTTGACTAGTTGCTTTACTAAAATGCCAAAAGCATTCTAGTATACAATTCTTAAGCAAATTGTCAAGAGACTAACCTCCTGGTTCAACTTCTACATATCATCATGCACAGATCTGACATGGAATGTGAAAAATGTACATTTATATTTTTGTATCAAAATCTCTTTTACAAAGTGTTAAAACAACGTTATGGCTATTAGGTAATGGCATATCAGCTGTACAAAACCAAAAACGCCTGAACACATTTCTTTAACATCCTCCCTATTTATTTTTCAAAGTGACACCAATGGCAACATGGTGGTATGGCATTATTCATTATATCAATTAAGGTAATATGACTAGAACATATTTATCTTTAAGAATGCTGAATTATTTAACAGATCAAGCTTTTGCACAAAGCATCTGCATCTAACTTTGCATCATACCCTCCCCCAACATTTTGTTCCTACTGGAAAAATTAGCAAAGCGCAACAATGTCAAAGTAGCACTTAAAAAATATGCTACTTTTATAAAGGCAAACAGCAGTAACTATTTTCAGTCATGTTCCTCTTAAGGCCAAACATCATGGCTCAATTTTGTCTTTACAAAAATGAGATCCAGGGTTTCAACCACACAATACACATTGTTCTGTCTCAAGAATATTTATACCTGAACAGATTTTGAAGTTGTTGTGTTTTTTTCAATTTTACACAATCTTGCCCTTAAGCAATAACAATTTGGTTGTTTACACTAGTATGGTGCCAGCACTGTTATTTGTAATGTTGTGTTAGTGAATTTATTTTATTGTCAGTCATTCAAATGTCTAACCTGTAATGTTAAATTTAATTGCTTAAAAAGTTTATTTGGATAAAAGGAGTCTCACATGGGATTTACAACACACATCATTTATCAGTTCGTAATATACAATATAACAAATTCTTCTAATGGGGGATGTGGTTGTTCAAATTAAAACCATAGCAGGAATGTCTTACCTGCACAGATCCTTTCATTTGCAGGACTGCTTTATGATGGCCAGTGACTTCTAAACCTTATTCATGAGCCCATCAGTCTTTCATGCACTTTGTATGTTTCAGTGACAGACCGCACTGATGACTCTGTTGGGTGAAACATCTGGTTCGGGGTGATGCTCTTTGGTCTTTAATGGCCTCTGCGAGAGGCCACATCAATGGCAGGGGATGATAAATCTGAACAATGAGAGAGCCAGTTAAGCAGTCAGCAGGGGTTCCATGGTCTGGGCTACAGGAAGTGTGGCTCCTCTTGACCCCTGAACCCTGAGGTGATATGTGCCCTTCAGTCTGCTCTTTGTGGTGGGATCTCTGACGCCCACATGCTATACAGTACAGACGACTGGCTGTACAGCATTTTCCTTATCATTGTGAATATTAAAGGATGATTCCAGTTTATTACAACTTGGATCATACTTTTGTATGTTTGGTGTTTAATTCTGTAAACTAACTATAATTGTATTCACCAACTTAATTGCTGAGATGTGGAAAACATGGTGACATCACTAAAAAGAAGTCCAAAGGGTTAAGAAACGCGAGTGATCACTCAGGTTTTCAACAGACCCCAAGGTTAGCTTATCTGGAAGAAAAACCAAAGGCAAACTTGTATAGGAAGTCTGATCATCTGATCACAGTTCAAAGACTAGACTCCTCGTTCAACTTTGACCTATTGTACTTGCTTTAGTTGTGTATATACAAAGTTTTACTGTGCAATGAGGAAATATTACCATCATCTGTGTGCTCCTTGAGTTTCACCTCCAAATAAAAGTCATAAGGTTGACAAATGATTTAGTGATAAGGTTGAATATGTCCAATATCTTTTTCTCCTGTTCCTGAATATTGCAAAATCTCATGAGATCATTGTTTAATACCTTTATTTTGACGGACTACATAGAAACTAAACTAAAAAAAGCACTCATCTTTACTTCTCCCTCATTGCTCGACTGGTGCCTGTCAGTAAACAACACAGACTTGTTAACACCATTGAAAGAATTAGTTTTACAGCAGTCTGGCACTATACTAGCTGACAGTTGTATACATAGAATTTCTCTCAATTAGTGCCGAGCAGATGTCACAGTAGTTGGGAGAAGATCAATAGGGTCAGTTGTGACAGACTGGTCGTCAGTGTGGCTTGGCATTTTACAACACAGGCTTCTTGCAGACCATTGGGACTTAATATGAGAAGGAAGTGTGGCGATATTAAGAGTACAAGAACAGAGGGACTTTCACAAAGACAAAGGGATCCACAAAAACTAAGAGGCGTCTGCAGCCAGTGACCCCCTGGACCCTGAGCTGCCATCTCAGAGAGGTTCACTGTCCACTGCTGTGGAGGAAATTAGATGCTGCAGCCAAACAAACTGGTGATCTAGGTCTATATAAGGAAAGAACCGAAGAAGTGCTGAAAGCTGCTGATTTTAAACAGGGCAGTGCAACGTCTGCTACTCCTCCCTATGGGCAGACGTTTACAGCAACTTGTCCAAACAATAGCAAGTGAGGCGGATATGGAGAGGCAAGGTTTTACTTTATGTATCCAGTACCATATTTGGCTTGAAGTGACAGCTGTGGCTTATCATGATGTTTATGATAGAGTGTACCTGAGCACCGCCCGCGATGTCTTGGGAGTACATCTGAAAAGAGTGAGAAGGACACCTTCTCTAAAATGGTTGTGTATGGCAGCTTTAAATGAATCAGCATTTTACTAACTACTTTCAGCAGGAGGACTATAATAGAATACTTCTTGTTCCCAGATATCATTGAGTGGTTAATTCTGTCGCCTCTACTTGTTCCAAAATTAAATCTGGCCTCAACTTAATCTTCTGTGTCCACTACTATTATTCAAAATAAATGGGCAGCTCTCCCAAGGAACTAACACATATAACATACTTGTTTTTACTGCTAGCCACCTTGTAAAACCTAGTTTGGTACAATGATCAGGGAAATGAGAGTACGGTGCTTTACTACTTTTGAAAATGGTGCACCATTTTGTAAAGGAGTCAGATTTCAGTTATTCTGGCTGTGAAGAACCCTAGACACTAATTTTGTTGAGTGAATCACAGCTGGACTACACCACTGCCCAACTCCCTGAACCCTCCTTGCTCTCTTATTTCAGGTTTTTTATGTTGTCCCACACCTGATGGTATGTGGCTTTGGTGGTGGGATGTAATCACCTTTGCACAGCAGGCCCTGTCCAATCAGGATAATTGGCACCAGACTGCAAAGTACAAAGGAAGGGTTGAGCTTTTTTACTCTTGTGTTTATTAGTAGATAGTTGAGAGCATACTACTGGAGTCCATTAAATTATTATACTGGGTGTATGCTCAAGCAGATTTACTCTCAATTTAAGTATATCACTGTGTTATCTGTGTAGCTGTTTCCATCTTTCTACATGTTTGCAAAGTGTGGTAGGCATCTGCTGTTAGCTGTTAGAAGTTGACCATGGCCAAACACTACAAGGAAATGACCTTAGATTGACCTGAAAGAAATCTACTGATTCAACATTAGTATTGCTTCACAGATTATAGATATAATTTATATTTCTAAACATCAAAAGCATACAAATATAGATTGAAATGTTACCACAGATACATTAGATCTGAAAAAGAAGCTATAGTATTCCATCAAATTCTCTTTTTTCATCAACATAGCATGCACTTGGCTGGTTGAGGAAAACAACTCAGGAATAGACTTGGAAATTACATTTATTTTCTTTCCCACTGAGAGTTAGATTAGAAAATCAATACCACTCTACCAGCTAGCAAGAAATAAGTGTTGGTGTGTATGGTGGTAGCAGTGCTAGTCCTAGCACTGTAAAACCACATTTTTTTTGTTTAAACACTTCATTTTTTGTATAAATTAAACAAATGAGATATAAGATTATTAATTAGTGAGCTATAGGTGCTGGTGGGCAGCTGTGTTTAAACCTTTGGACAGAGCCAGGCTAGTTGTTTCCCCCTGCTTCCACTCTTTAAGCTAAACTAAGCTAAGCTAATTGCCTGCTGGCTCTAGCTTTATATTCAGTACACAGACATGAGAGTGGTATGAGTCTCCTCATCTTACTCTCAACAAGAAAGTAATTATTCATTTAATAATGTTAGCCACTGAGTAAATATGTAAATTATAATATATGTAATTGCTACATCCTTACAGGTCTAGAGCTGGTCTTGATCCAGCTGGTGAACAGTTCATTATAGCTGTTGATAGGAGTAGCATTCAGCAACCTCCCCTCCCCTGACAGCCAGGTGTGAAAAGCTTTTAAATGCAGTGGGGAAACTGGGCTACTCTCCCTGGAACCAGACCCACAAAATCACAACCATATGCACTTTCAGGTTCACACAGGGATGACAAGCCTCAACAAGATAAGGTTGATTGCAAGATGACACAAGATAGAAAGTAGGTGGAATGAAAATAGAAAGTGAAGTATACACACAGAGGGAAACATCTGCATCATAGCTCAGTTTCTTTTGCCTAAAATCACTTTTCTGAGCTGAAATGTTTTGCTTACATTAGCATTGCTATTTTAAACAGATGTATGTTATTTACAGAGGCCTCCTTATCTCATCAGTGTTTGCCATGTTGTATTAGATAAGGAACAATGAAATAGTAGCTTTTCATTGTTTATCATGACAAAACAAATTCAGCATGAAAAGTATTTTAGAAAATACTTTGCATACAACAGTCAAGCGCTCATCTTGCTGTGACCAAAAAGCAGTTTGTGCAGTTGTAAGTCAGTTAGGGGATCCTGGCTTGTGGAAAAAAGATCCAATCTGCTCAGCTGCTCTCTTCTCTCCCAGTATTTAATCACTAGGCCACGCCAAGAAAAACCTCCCAATCTGAACCCAGAGTAAAGAATCTGGTTTACCACAGCGGAGATTCTCATGTTCAAATATAGACAAGAGCAGAAGCACAAAATGACACAGAGAGCACATTCTTTCCCAGCAGAAGGTTACAGTACACACCCTGAATCCTTGTCTGAAGATCAACATGCTGTTGGCAGCATGGCACTCCTGTGAATAAAATATGATAGAAGGGAAACCTCTCTCCCACTAACCTCTGTTTAGAGCTCCCTGACTGCATGTTTGAGGCTTTGTGAGCACCGTCTCCCACAAGGGGAGCTTGAGAAGTCTTTCCTTTCCTTTTCATAGCTTACAGCAGATTCATTCTCTCTCTTGCGGTGTATTCCTCAGTGGGTTATTGTGCATGTGTGTGTGCATTGCTGCATGGGGCTGAAGTCAGGATCACACTATAATTAAAGCATGGCATGGTGGGAAAAACACAGGATCCAGGGGAGAGTTGTTTTGGATTGTTTAAATGCTGGTGATGGTGGATACATTGTGCACCCGCATCTGCCTGCACTCCTCAAGAAGCAGGTCAGTGCCAGGTTGCTAGGGTACCTACAGCTTATCTTGAACACCTGGAAGGTAAGATGAGGCCTGGCCCACCACCACGGCAGGACAAAAGGCTATGGAGTCGGCCAAGCCAGCTCACAGCAGGAGAGACGTGGACTGAACTGAAAGAAAATGGGGGTGAGGATTAGTGATAAAGAAATACAACACCAGGAGGAAAAGGTGGGAAGTCCTCAAGGATCGACCACAATGGCATCATTAAAAACCACAATCAGTATATTGTGGAGACAATGTAAATCAAATTTCACTGACTGTTATAAAGCATAAAAAAGGGTTCACACAACCACACTCAAATCAGTTAAATTGTTCCTATTATTTCATTTTCTCCATTAAATTTGAGCACAGGGGATAAAAATCCACCTTTGCAGGGAAAAATCAAACTGTTCTGGATGTGCAAACCCTTTTTGTGCTTTGAACTTTGATTTTGGTCATATGCACCTCAGTCCCTCTTTTTGCTTTTTGTTGAGCGCAATGGTTTTTTATTTCTACATAGTGAGTTAAAATTCTTTTGTTTTACTACTTTAACAATGTGTGAGGCAACAAAATAAATATGATTCTACACCATGTATATTATTATACAATCAGTTACTGCAATCAGACAAATTATATTTTATTTATCCTTTTCTCATTACGTTCTTCCTCAAAAAACTTGTGACAGGAAAAAATATTGCAGACAGTGCTTATGTGAGTGTGTATGCCACTTGGCCCATTTTAAGATATGAGGTACACAATATTCTCCTGCGAAGTAACAGTGCAGCCCTTGGGAACCCCTGCCTGCAGTGTGGGGGGTCCTGCCCCTGGCACACTTCCCTTGACCTCAGGGTTATCACCATGGTAATAGTGGCTACAGCACCCATGAGGAATGATGGTAGCTACTGGGTGATACCTGCACAGACTTAAGCAGCTGCTCTGGTGCGGTGGTCACTGAAGAGTCATTTTCTGCATCAATATAGGCATGACTGCATCTGTCATTCTCACATTATGGTGTTGGTAATCATGTATCCATTAATAATGAAACTACTCACCAACTGCAGTATGTGTTATAAATTGAAAAACATTTTGCCAGAATGTGCTGGCTGTAACCTTCTATTGACTTTTTAATGCATTAAACAGCTTAAATTTGAATGCAAAGTTATTGTAGTATGTAAATCTTTCAGTTCATATAAATGCAAACAAGAAACAGAAAAATGATTGAGAATCTCCTTTCTTTTTTTCTGATTTATTTCTTTCATTATCATTGAAGAGTGTATATGTATGTTCTTGCATGTGCATAAACCCGACATGCATGTCTCTTCACATGCAGCGTAAAGCAGGAAGACTGTTTGGGTTGAATTCAGGGTCAGTTGGGTTTCTCCTGACAGTTTTATATACCCAGTAGATGACTGTCTGCTTGCAGTGTGATACTCAAACGTTAACTTCCTCTGTTTGAGGGTTTAAAAGCGTGCTGTGATGGTGTGTCGCATGCTGTATTTATGTTTGGGCCCTGGCTGTTCCATCTGACCAGGGCTCTGCATGGACCCTCACTGTACTGCTGAGGCTGATGGTAACTCCTCCACCCAGGCAGGCTCCTGTGTGTTGACATTTGAAAAACTAAACAGCACTCAGCAGTGAAACATGAGCCTTACACGAGTAGGAAAGGGAGCAGTTTGGTGAAGAGGGTGAGAGAGAAAGAAAATATGTGGATGTAAAAAAGAAAAAAAATAATGAAGGAAATACCCCACACCCTGTAGGATGAGGGAGATGAGTTTCAAAGCTGCCCCCCTCCCTTAATACCTTCCTCCTTTCCATGTGCAGGATGGAGCAGATGAGATTGGTTTCAGTCGGGCTGTGGCTCGAATCAACTGTCAGAGAAAATGTGTTTCCAATATGAGTGTTTCCTGTGAATGCAGGAAATGGCCCTCCACACAAAGCAAGCTTGTGATGAGTCTGCGTGGAGCTACTCCACCTCTCCCTCTCCCTTTCTGCTGTGGAGCCTGCTGCACCACTTTAACCTCAACAGGACAGCACTGAACATATTGAAATGACTCTGGTCTCCAAATAAAAGAACATTACTGTTTGTTTTGAACTCTGCCTTATTGAAAAATAGTAATTTCCAGATTTACATGGACATGTAACAATGAATTAAATAGAGAAATAAAAACATCTTTCCCCAGTGGACACCAGCGTAATAGAGCAGAGGGACCAAACATTGCATCATTATAAACAAAACAAACCAGACAGATTTTGAGTTGTTAAGTTTTGAAGTTCATCCAGTTGTGAATACTTTTCAGACTCAGATCTTGCAGAAGTTTAATATTAACTACAAATCCAGGCACACTTTAAGGAAGGAAATGTACAGTAGGGGAGGAGTGTAGTATTAGTCTTCATTTCAGCACATGATGACAAGGATTATTAACCAAATGTGACATCAATACTCCTCTTTAAACCCCTGTCTGATCCACTGATCCAAAAAACCCTTACACTAGAGTATTCTGAATCCTATTTCTGATCTAAAAACCAGCAGTGTAACATAATATTTCCCAGGGGGACACGCCGTCATCACACCCACCACATACCACAACATGCTTCAAGGCTGCGGGCTCAGCCTAGAGGATGTGACAGGAATCAAAGAGGCTTTTCCTGCTATTTAAATCAGCAGCTTCAATACTTGGTCTCTTGTGCAGACTCTAAAACCTGCTTTGCTAGCCAGGATTTGCCTTCAGAAGTCAAGATGAGATGACTTGAGTATTTTTATAGATAAAATAGCACTCCCTCATAAGCTGCTAAAGGCTGCTGTTCAAAGTCCTATTCAAACAGGTGATTAACAGTATTTTGACATTCTTAGTGATGTGTTTTACGCTTTTGTGGAAAATTGTGTGTGTTTTAAATCATACTTATTTACTGTGGGAAACATACTGTATCACTGAACAGCTGATAGTTGCTTGTTTTGACCTGATTAAACTCAATCCCCTGAAGCACTTAACAAGATATATCACATCAGGCCACAGCTGGACATTGGTTGCAGTCATGCTGCATGACAGCCGGATCTATCGAGGCCTCATCCTGTTCCAGATATGAGACAATGCAACAGGGAAGGAAGGGTCTTTCTGGTCTGCAACAATATAATCACTGCAGCAGTACTTTCTTAACAGTGAGTGCTCCTCATTAATGATCCTTTTCTCTCACGTTTAGCTTTACGACTTACAGCACTTTGCTGAGTAGTTAACTCTGAGGTCAGGACCCAGAGGGCCCGATGCGACCTGGCTCCATCCGGCCACATATTCATTTAAGTTTGATGTGTTGTGTCACTGTTTCATTGCTTGTGTTTGTCACTCACCCTCTATCACTGAAGCAGAATCTTAGAGATGTTTTAACTTAAAGTTAAAAGAGGAACGTTTATAACATCTGTGAAGCAGAGTAAAGCTAAAGAAGCTTTGCACAGATATTATTTAATAGATAGAGATATTTTGTTTTACCTCAGCAGCTGACAAATTCTTTTTGACACAGCATGTAAGCACTAAGTGACCCAGTGAGTCTGGGCAGAGGATCAGATACAGACAGTGAACACATGTTGTGTTTTAAAGTTTTTAATGGCACACGTCTGCCTACAGTTGTTTGCACATGCACAGCACATTCTTTTATTTTTACTACAATGTCAAAAATGTATATATAGCAGCCATGCAATGAGACTTGTAACCTACCACCCCACCCACTCACTCAGCATTCATGTCTGGTCTCTTGTCCTCAGTCTTATGCTGGAACCCTGTGTACATCAGCGCATCTATACTGCACTGTGAGGACACATTTAGATGGAACAGGGGGATGAGGGTTATGTTGACTGTACTTTGGATGAGTGATTTTAAGACAGGTCACATTGCCTGGGTGTAAATGGAGAGCTCTGTGTAATGGTCCTGTTAAGACTGTGAGGCTTTTCTCCTTGGACCATTAAGCTCATGGACATCAGCCAACACTGTGCTGAGATGCTGTGTGGAATAACTTTACATAGAGTAGAAGGTGAGATTGTGCTTCTGGACATGCTCGATCAGTCAATTTAGGGCCTCATTTACATTTTGGCTGCTATCACATGCACCCTTATTCCCATGAAACATGCTGCATATGGAGGGATTTCAGTAACACTTTCCTATATGGAAAAATTAGGGCCACTGAGACCTCTTACCACTTTTTCCAATGAAGCTGAGATGCTTAGTGCAGATATGTGTGGATACAAATACACATGTGCATCTGCATGTGGTGTTTGTGTGTAATAGGAACCCTCATGACCATTCCTATTCATATGTGTCATGCCTCCATCTGGATCCTGCTCTCTGAACACATGTCAGGTAAGTCAGTGCCGAGTAACAAAATACAGGAACAGATGATGGGCTTTTACGTATTAAAAGTAACTAACCTGTCACTTATCTGATTCTCCATGCCAGTTCAACTGAACTGAAACTCATATATACACACAGGCTTCCTGATGGTGCTCGAAGAGGAAAACACAGAATGTCACATGTATCAAGTTACATATAACATGTAGAGCTTCTTGACATTTCCAGTGTCATTTGAAAAATAAAAACTAACCAAACATTAGACCTTTCAGTGCAACTTTGCATAAGATATAATGATGGCTGTTGATGTGAGAAGTGTTTTGATTGACAAGTAATGAAAACCAGGTGAGCATCAGTCAGGCACTCTAGTCCTGTCACAAGGTCACCAGAGGTTGGGGAAAGAGGTCACTCTACCTCAGGGGGCTGATGGGGGCATAGTAGGCTGAAACTCCAGGAGTCGGTTTTCAATTAAGTCACAGCTCAAAGTGTCACAAGGATATATGAAGAGCACACTTGTTTTCCCTTAAGATGAAACTCCTAATCCATCTTTCCATTTAAAGCTCAAAGGAATCAAAGAAAGCTCATGTCTTGATCAAACATGACCATGACTCTCCTACCCTCGCTTTTACCCATCTATCAAACTCGTGTCTGTCTCTTTATCTCTGATCCATCACATGACGCAATCTTAGCTTTACTTTGCCTCGCCTCCAAATTCTCTCATATGGCTCATAAAAGCTGAATGCACACATCTTTCCACACATCATCCAAACTGAATAAAAGAAAGCACATGGTGTGTGAGGAATGTATTGTCACCCTGGTTTGCATTAAATCTCTTTGTTAAACCCAGGAAATAAACTTTTCCCCTCAGTCTCTGTTCTACATAAGAATGTGCTTGTGCAGTACATGTTGATCTATTTTTATATGCCTGTATACTGTATGAATGACAGAGAAAGAGCAGTGGAAGGAATCCACAGAGACAGGGTCGAAGAGTGAGACACTAACAGAAATCCCAAAATACATGAAAGAGAGGAAAAATTCAGGAGACATCTATCTAACTGATGGATGGCTCCATCTTGGAGACTCAGACACGTGAGCCAGATGGTGGACAGACTAAGAAACAGAACTGCTGACAGTGAGGTTTGCGTTTACATTAGAGCTGCTCCCTCTTAGTTGAGGTGTGAATTATAAATTTTGGTTGAATGAGAATTTTTCAGTTTGTCATTTGGCAGTGAGTCTTTTTTTTATGAAGAACACAGTTCATTCATTCATTGGGAATTACAGAAAACATGATCAGATCTGGTCTGGCACATATCACTATATCTCTAGAGCAGTGTTTTTCAAACCCGTACCCTACATAGTTTAGATGTTTCTCTGCTCCAACACACCTGATTCAAATGAATCATTCGTTATCAGGCTTCTGCAGAGCTTGATGACGAGTTGATCATTTGAATCAGGTGTGCTGGAAGAGGGAAACAACTAAAACATGTAGGTCAGGGTTGCCCCGGAATCAGGATTGAAAGACACTTTTACAGTAACATTCACCAACATGCTTTAGTATTTGAATTTGAAGATGTCCCTCTGCAGGACTGCATTCCCCAGCAAAGGGGTGGTGGTGGGGGTGAGGGGGTTGGGCAGTCTGGCAGATTCTTCAATTAAATTAATTAAGCAATTAGTTCACGGAATCCTGTGACCGGCATTCAGCTAAGAATCTTTAGTACAGGACAGCTCTAATGAGCGTGCTGTGACTTTGTTCAATCAGAGGTCACTCAGTGGTCACAGGACTAACCAGTGTCACTTTATAGTTAACCTCAGTCACATCTTCTTACCAACTTCGTTTTGCATCATTATCAGTTGTTATAGTGTAGATAATCACAAGGTAAACACACCAATCTCTCATTGTCTATAGTTACAGCTTTTATTAAACCCTCCATGTTTGAAACAGAGTTTGGATGCAGTGCAATCAAATTCTCATAAACTGTAGTGTTGTTTTCTCAGGTATAATACTGTAAACCCTGAAAAATCAATGTGAATATGCTACATCTCTAATAGAAAACACCAATACAATTATCCTGGTTTGATGAAGAGTCATTTTAAGTGAAACAGATATTGCTTAACTCCAAGCCAGCAGAGCTAAACATGACATTGATTAATCAACAGTAAACCAATGGAGTCTTCATTATTTAGTCTGTAAGGACTTAATTATGACTTTAACTTAGCAGTGGGAGGACAGACGGGGAAAGAAAAACTAATTCTCAGGGTATCTGTACTGTATTACTGACTTTTTTTGTTCTTCCTATTAACCCTGACAAATCTTTGTGCATTAAGAACCACATAATAATGTGACTTTTGCAGAGGGGGCCCATAGACCACTGTGGTAACTCACAGAGGATTAGAGGATGAAGTTATCATCATATTTGCTATATTTGCAGGTTTAATCAGTTAGTATTTGGCACAGTTATTTTTTCTTATCAAGGAACCTTATGAATCATCCCCTTGCGTCCCGTTCTACACAATTTAAATCAAATAATCTGGCATGTATCCCACAATGGAAATAGGAGTGTGATGTTCCCAGAAGTTGTGGTGAACCCAAGAGGAAAAAAGGCCATGAGAGAACTGGGGGCACAAGGAGAAGTAACAGAAGGAAGAACGATTTCAAGCTGTAGAGTCATTGGCAACACATATGGTTTGTGGAATTGTGAAAAAAATCTGCAGAAAGGTATCTATAACATCAGACTTTGGGCACTTGGTTTCAAGTAGTCCTCATTCACTTAACTGCTAATCATTGAAGTACTAACCACAGGAGGGTATTTTCTTATAACTACAGTATCGTGCCATGTTACAGATAAATGCAATGATAGTGCATCCATAAAGCATTTTACAGTAAAAGAGGTGAACTCTACCCTGATTCCTGCCTTCTAAACACCAGATTTGGCTCCAGGACTGAGTCTAGGTTGGGGTGATGTGGAGGACGTGGGGTGAAGGGGGTTGGAGGGTGCACAAGAGACTATAGCCTACACACTGCGGAGAAATTAGACAGGTTGTCAGCTGAGTGTGCAGCAGAGCTTTTGGCGGCCAGCCCTCCTCTGGGGTATGGAGGAGGGAGCGAGACGCACACAAGAGGTTGAGACACGGTTTCCTGTGTGTATTTCCTGTGTGTTTAATGTGCGGATGAGGGCCAGGGCCTGTTTCCTGTGTGTGATGGGTGCCAGGCCCGGGAGCCCGACACAAAGACAACACACATACCCCGAGAGCTCACCAATGTCAGTGACAGGCCAGGCAGACGGTACACACATCAGGACAGTTTCACAGGCTTCTATATACAGACTCACAGAGCTTCAAAGTTTACAAAATGTTACTCTCAGGAGGAGAAACTCTTTCTGTCTCTCCCTGTCTTTCTTATTATTTCTAATGGGCAGAGATGGCAAGACCTTTGTCTGGAGGGGTCATTACAGTTAGGTGTGCCACTTCACATGGAATAAGAATATATATTTATATATAACACATGCAATTAAAGAACAGTGTTAGTGATATTCTATAATTTTCTTATTGTCAACAAAACAAATCCCATGAAAAGATAAAAAACAGTAAGGTGTTAGTCCATCTCTTGATGCTTTTCGACTTCTTAGGCCCCAACCCATTTGTTCTAATGAAGATGTAAAACATTATAAATATAATAAATATTCACTCTTCTTTTAGTTCTGTTTTTGGTCTCCACTGACTCCTGAGAGAAATATTTGGCTTTTATAGCTGCTACGTGCCTCACTATGTTCACCAGGTTTTGCTAGATTTGTTCATCTGCCATTTTTGTGATGGACAGTTAGTATACAGAATGTTTTTAGAGCTTTTTTGCTGGAAAAATCTGCATTCATATAGCTGAAAATGATGCTGACAAGAGTGGTGACGATGAACCAAAACAGCGAAGTTGAAACTGTAGAGTCAGGTGAGCAAGCAATTTCTTTCACATACAAGTAGTCATATGTGATGCATTGTTAATATGACAATACTGATTAAAGCTGATTGGAAGTTGCATGGACAAATCTTGTGTTTGAGCTTGTTTGAGGCGTGTGTTTGGACATGTGCTTGAGTGTGTGTGAGGGTCAGGCCAGGAGCTCTGACAAAGTGACAAAACCTCACTCAAGAAAACACAAGCATGTTTGCCCAGTAAGCAGAGTAGCTTAACACACACAACCAATGCAAATAAAGACCCTGAGCAGATGGGAGGACAGGCAGAAGGTAAAAGAGAGGAAAAGAAAACAGAGAGAGAAAGAGAGGGAAAGAAAGGTTGGGATAGACTTGGAAACATGACTGGTAATTCACCTCAGACAAGCACAGACACACACACTGAAACTGTGACGCACTGAATGACTCTGCATGGAATTCTCAATTATGTGTGTGTAACTGTACGGTGAGGATGATCTGCGCATGCACGTCCAGGATTGTGACATTTTTATTGCTGTGACAGTGTAATTACTGACCTTGATAACAGATTTGTTGATTTCTCAACAACAAAGCTTCAGGGCAAATTCATCAAGCTAACCACAGACAGGTGTGAACACTACTAATAGGATGCAAACACACACTGAGGTGCACACTGATTTATGAGTGTTTATGGCCTCCAGTGTCTGTTTGAACAAAATAAGAGGCAGTACTTGAAATATTAAAGCAGGGTCAATGAGGATAAAATAATGAGTAAATGAAAGCAGGTGCAAAAACAGGGCTGGGCATGAGATCTAGAAATATGCATCGTCCAGTGTTTAATTCTTCTTCTCCTGATTTCTATAGCATCACTGAATTTTATTTTATTTTTTAAAATATTATTATTTATACAGTAAATGATAATATTGTGAGATGAACAAAACACAATCACAGATGATGTGACATTTTCAGATGCTTGAAATCAGTAATTTCCCAATTACTTGTGAAAAAAAGAAAAAAAAAAAGTAAAACTACAACTTACAACAAATAGACGCAGGACATGCCTCCAACTAACTTGAGCTTGTTGTACTACTTTGATACCAGGTGGTGTGACTGAGAGTAAGAGTGTAAGAATGAGAGTGTAAAAAACTAGATGGCAAGTAATCAATAAATGGTTTAAATATCCAGTTTTTGACACTCAAAGTGGTAGTAGCACAAATGAAAACTTGACCAAACTTTCTGAAAAAAGAACAGCCCTAAAAAACAATCCTAAACAAAAAAGGTAAATTAATAGCATTCAATTAAATCAGCAACTGCCAAAAACGATGTGAAAACTTTGTTTAGTATGGCAGTTAGCGACATGCAAAGTTATAACATAACTTTGCTTATTGGGGAAACTCCTATGTATTTTAAGATTAAACTAAAGAGAAACAAACTTTTAAACAATATAAAGCAAGGGGCCCCAAGAAAGATGTAAATATATATTTAATTCACGATATAAGAAGAACGGAAGAGATGCAAAAGTGGCTAAAGGCTAGAAAAAAGCTCACTGTGCATCACTGGTAACAGGATACTGCTATAAACTCCCCATCACATCCATAAATCATTGACCTGAGCATCTATCAGAGCCTAAGACATAAACCTCATCTCAGACTCCCCCAAGCTGTTTAAGTCCCCTCTCTCCACACTCTTTAATGTACATTTGTATATTCTCCAGCTCTCTGGAGGGAGGAAAGCTGCCATTCACTGAAATGTCTATTGCACCACTGTGTGTGTGTGTGTGTGTGCATGTGTGTGTCCAACAGGACTGAAAGGATTGCAGGGGGTCTATGTGATTATGTACAAAAAGGACCAGGCTGGAGTCTATTCAGAGGACCCTTGAAGATAGAAAAGACCTCTCGCCCATTACGAGGAATCCTCAAAGCCTTTTTTTATTTTTTCCCTCATGCATCATTGTGTGCTTTTTACTGCAGAACTCATTTATCAGGGGAATGAAAGAAACACAGCTTGATGGGTGTGTGTATTAATCTGTGCAAGAAAAATGAATATCTATTCATGTGCTCTCACAACACTTTCTGACTAATAAAAGCGCAGCAGTGGCTTAGTTACCAGCTGTGTGAACTCAGTGTGTCTGAGTACTGTAAACATGTAGCATAATTATGCATCAGTAACTCATTAAAACCCAGACTGAATTTCCCAAAAACATTAGGGGATGGGCAGGAACAGAGATTCACTAATCCACGCCTTGCATTATTGCTCCACTTTTTGCAGTGTCACGAACTGACAGGTCTGAACATGAAGGTGACAACAACCAGAAGGGTGGCAAAGGAATTACATTGGAAAGCTATGGGTGGATGTTTCAGTAGAAAACGTCAGCCATAGACAAGATGTGACTGCTCTGCCACACACATTTGCTGTGCCTGAAATAATTATTATAAGCTTAATTATATGCTTAATTTTTTTATCACTGTGAATTCTGTGACAAGAATCATGTTTTGGTGGCCTGATGCTGACAACACAACGCATTCATTTTCACCTGATCAGACAGATTACAGTTTCTGTTGGTTTTAGACAAAAGGTCATGGGACTCGCTGTAGAACAAAAACATGTCATACTCCTTTAAGTATCTAAATCCTCACTGAGTAAACCGAACTTTGACATTTACAGCATGCCCTTTCAACTGGATGCTCTGCATTAACCCCCATTGTTGTTTTCTTTGTGTTATGTACTGTATGTGACCATTCTTAATTAGCAGCTCCAAATTGCTTGAAAATTGATTAGCACAAGGCGATGTGAACAAAATTATAAGTCGATCTCACTGGATGAAATGATGATCTCTGCTGCACCCTAGGGACAAAAAAAGATCATGACATGTTCTTTAAAAAAAGAGTCTACTGCATTTCCAACCCCTTCAAGCAGAAGTCAACATTTTCTTCTCAGTTTGATTTTAAGACCTCCACGTAGTTCACTCACGATTTCACTGGATTTCCTGTGGTCCATTTCACAGTTATGATACCATTTTCATGTGTCACCATTTCTGTGCAATAGAAAAAAAGAAAAGAAAAAAAAGAAAATTGAGAAATACTCCAGTCCCCTAAACTAGAGTTTGCTGCATGACAAGAAAATGAATAAACTGTCATTGTCCTGTGGTTCCCTCTGCTGGTGATGTAGTATATTTCACAACAGGTAACTACACAAATAGTCTCAAGTGTGTCAGAGTTTATTTCAAGCCATGGACCTTACAGCAAACTCCTTCTATAGGAATTTAATTAGATATTTTCAATCAAATTGATACATTTAACTAAACTGAAAGTCTATATCCATAATTATTGATTTTTCCACTCATGGTGAAAAAAAATCTATTTTTTGTGTTGTGTATCTTGTTGTAACACTGTGTCATTCTCAGTGTTGAATACAGCCTGCCTGTATGAACCGGTGATGATAACCATGATGATATAAAGAATTTCTTGAGATTTGTACCTGTGTGTTTATTTATTGCATTATAAGATCAACAGAGCAAAACCAAGCACAAACAAGAGGCTGATAGATAATGTAATGTGCTGCGACCACACACTAGTATCCATGCACACACAATCTGACACACACAACCACACAGTATTACATTTGTCTTTGCAGTGGAATGTAATACACTGGTATGTAACCTACCATTTTAAAGGCCATGCTGCTTCTCTTGCTACTCAAACTCAGTGCCTCATTCATCAAACACTTATTGAATTACATCAATAAATGATCTTCCAGGTACCATTCATTTAATTTTAGCATTAACAAAGACAAACCATTGCAATCCACCACCAAACTAAATGACTCCTTCAAAAGCGGTCAAAGAAGAGGGGAATTTGTGTGTTAATCAGCACTACAGGCATTCTTGAAATAATAAAAATATGTACTTTTGCCCTGAAACACTAGAGGACCTCAGAGAGTTGTTTTGTTTACCAACTGGCTCAAACCCAGGCACTTTAAAATGAGACAGATGTGTTTGTAAAGAAAAGCCACAAAATGTCAGACTGAGACAGTGCGAGGACTTTCTTAGTCATCTCTCTGAAAATTAAAGAAAGGATTAAACAGTCACTCAACATTTCCTACCCGTGATTTCAACATATTTTCCTTTCATGTTTCATGACATGGTGTAAAAACCCTGGTACAAGCTATTCTGTTTCCAGTTCTCTAAATCTACCATGTTGATTCCCAGAATTCACTCCAATATATCTAAATCATCTACAGTCGCATTGATAGTTTTCTCAACACCACAGTTTAAGAAGGATATTTGCTATCATCATTAATTTGGAGTTTTTATGCCTGAAACTCCTGATATAGCATAGTATTTTAAGACATTAAGAAATTTTGTTTCTATTAGTTTGTGTGACAGTACAGTGGGACAACAAATAAGCAGAGAGGGAAAGGAGATGATACACTAAAGTAATGCTGTAACTTAACAAAGTTGATGATATTGTAGGACCAAAAGGTAAACTCGAAAACTCACTCATTAAAATACAAGAAGGTTGAATGGTGAATGTAAATGATCAGTTCATCTTTCAACTCAAATACATGAAACTCTACAAGAAACACTGATGTATACAAAATACAGCAGTGCCTCTCTCCTGGGTGGAGTGAAAAGGAGTGAACTATGCGTTTTGCACGTTGCTTCATCACATATCTCACATACATAAACTTTGTAAAAAAAAAAAATCAATGCTCTGACTCTGCTCTGTCAGTCATCATGGTATTTGTGAGTTAGCTCTCACCTTAAAGCCTCTAAACCCTGTTGTTATAGAGTGTTATGGGATGGCTGGAAAAGTAAAAAAAAAAAAAAAAAAAAAAAACCTGAAACACCAGTAAAGTGAAACATGTGAACATATGTAATTCCTAAAGAATAAAATCAAGTTTTTCTTTTTTTTCCCTCTCTATCTGTGGTATATAACATTTGCAAGTAATATGGGAAATGTTTTTATTGAAATGTACACTTGGGGGCTCTGAGATTACAGAGTAAAGTGGGGCCAGACATGCTCTGTTCTTCTTCTTCTTTTTCTTTTATTAAGGATGCAAAAGAGACTCTCACATTTGTTTCATCCTGAGGTTTTGCCTTTAATCTTTTGAAACAGATGTCAGTTCTTCCACCCACAAGCAACAATGCCCACCAGTGCTGTTACTGGAGGAAGTGGAGATCCATGCCAAACTGGTGAATCATCAAAGACAGTGCCATTGTCTACATCAGCTTGTTCAGACATGTTACCACTCTATTATTAGAAAGTCAGTATTAACATCAGCTGCAGCATCCTGTCTGCCTCTCACAGTCTCTCCACTGCAGGTCAACAGGAACACATCAGGAGACAGAGTTTTGAAAGTCAAATTATTACAATGAATAATGAGCCAAAAAGCAATCCGTGATCTGTTAGACTGTTCTTCCATATGTGTCTCAGTGAGCTGAAAGTGAATTACAAGAACTGAATTTGAATTGTGAGAATGAGAATTGCATGAATGTGGAAGTATATAGAGAGTTGAGTTTTCAGTGAGGCTCAAATACAGTTTCAGAGCAGTTTCAAGTTCATTGGAGTTCAGTTCCAAAAACTAATGAAATCAACTTCAAATTATGCTATCAGATTCAGTTTTTGAATGCAGTTATTTAAGTTAAACAATACAAATTTAAAATTATGTGATTCAAATTCAGTTCAGTTTTTAATGCAATTATTCAAGTTAGGCAATTCAAATTCAAATATAAATAAATTGAGTTTCTAGTGACACATATTTCTGCCCATATGATAGTCTGTAGAGACAAAATGTTTCCTAGCACTTTCTGATGTTTATTTTTAAGAATGGCATGTAAAATAGCAGGAAATCCTGGAAACACAATGAGCTGCTTTGGAACAAATTATGTTGATTATCAATGCACAATCCTGGTTTTGAATAAACATTCTTCTGCCATGTCTGCACATTTTATTTTCAACTAGTACACATATGGTCTTCATTTTACACACCAGTTCTGTTTGAGGTTATTATCTTTCAGACAGTATTGTAATTGCATTGTACCATGATAAAATACAATTGCATTATATAGTTAAAAAATGTATGTATCTATTTTTGTTCTCAAACTGGATTATTAAGACTGCAATCTGGTGTGCATGGGACCATGACGTGGAAGAACAGGTTGATAACATAAGATATTTTGATCTGAACCAGTGTATACATGGGCCCTATGCCAGTAACGTAACCTTTAAGTCAGATACAGGTATGAAGTCCTTTCTTTTCCCTTTCCAAAATATTTCCAGATATATGAGTTATCATAACAATATACTGTATCTAATCTAATAATCCACTTTTGGTCTAGAATTAGAAACATGGATACACATGGGAGTCTATTGTTAACTTTTCTTTATTCCTCTTTCCCTAAATGTTGAAAATATTTCTTCTTCTAGGGTTTTCCAATCAGTTGCATCACAACAATGAAAGTCCCTTTGACAAGAGTTTGAAAAACTTCCCACTTTGGCTGCTAGTAAGTATTAAAAAACAAAACACTGTAATATGCCATTACTAGTCCAAGGCCAACATTTTCCTACAGCATGATATGTCTTTATTTTTTTGTATGTGTATTTTATACAAACTTGAATCTTAAAAAACAAAGATGTTCATTTATTTGACATCTTGCTGCAGTCATGTGAGTGTGCAAAAACCCATTGTTGTTTTGTTTTGTTGTTACACACAATATGTTTGATTTTCTATCATTCCCCTTTTTAAAATGTTGTTTCTGTACAACATGTGTAACGTCTTTTAAGTCCATGTGGACTGGCTGTGTGTAATATGTAGCCATTGCTAATATCATATGGTGACCACAACTGAATAGCAAAGAACACCCTCTCAGCTGTTTCTGGTTTTATTGCTGAGATATGCTGCCACTGTGCGGCTTCTTCTATGTCATATCAATTTTCAGATATCATACATATCTTATCTTTCAAAAGCAACCAACATTTTCTGGAGTGAAGAAAAAATCATTCTACATTTTACAAAAATACTATATAACTGATGCACTGCTACAGACTATGTAACCATAAACTTCACCTACTATTTGTACGATTTATAGACCACTTTTCACATATTTTGGTCCAATTATCCATATGGCTTTCTTACCACTGCTATGCTGATGATACCCAGCTCTATCTGTCCTTCCCATTAGGCTAGGCGTCCTCTCTCAGGGTGGATCTCAGCCTGCCTCAATGACATCTCAAAGTGTATGATGTAAAGCCACCTTCAACTCAGTCTCTCTAAGACTGAACTCTGGGTGATCACAGCCAGTCCTTCTGTTCATAACAACATTAGAACCCAGCTCAGCTCTAACAAAGTCTTCTCTTGCCTTGACTACTTGTAACGCCTTTCTGGCAGGGCTGTTGGCATGCACAGTAAAACCTCTGCAAATGGTCCATATTGCAACAGCACAACACTTCAACCAGCCAAAAACAGCTCATGTCACTCCACTTTTCATTACTCTCCACTGGCTCCCTGTTGCTGCTTGCATTATGTTCAAGTCACTAATGGTTGCCTCTTCAAAAATTGCTAGAAGACCGACCTGTTTTAAGAATGCTTCCTTACCTAATATGCCCTTTCTCTCGCTATAGCTCAATCCTTCTTTAGCTCTTTCTCAAGCCTCCACCCGAAAAAAAACCTAGTAACCTACTAGGAGCTTACCATACATATTACTTCAGGCACCCGCATGCCTTGTGCCACTTCCACAGTGTGTTGAGTGTTGTGGCTCTTTCTCTTGAAGGCTTCCTCTTGATCTACTGTGGCTTGGACTGAACCTCTTGATACATTGTTTTGGACAAAAGCATCTGGTTTTGTACACTGTACTGTATATTCATCTTGGACAATCTAAATAAAGTGTGGCTAGATTGGCATGAAAGAGTGTAAAAAATCAATCAACTTTGGTCACCTCATAATCTTTTCTTCATCTCCCCCATCGGGCCAAAATTTGTTATGTACATTCTACACTCTTGAGAAGAGGAAACCCTATGATTTTGTATACCTCATAAGCTTCCCTAATGCACTGACCTTTAAATTTTAATTTATTATCATCATAAATTTGAATGGCGTACCATTTCCACAACAACAGAGCTGTAATCATTATATTTTTCTTGTCAAGCATGTTTTATGCTTTATTTCAGGTTTCTTTTGTCCCTCCTTTCTCCTACCTTAATCACCAGCCTCTGTAATGGAGGTATGAAAGCAGGTCACTGTGCTATTTGTCACTTGGACAGGTGGTATTTGCAAAGAAAGCTGCAGGCGTTTGAGGATCACAACAACAGAGCTGGCTGCTTATCCACCTCTCTCCTCTCCAACTCTGAGAGCACGCGCTGAAAGCTCCTGAATTCCAGCCTCATGTTGAGGTAAACCTTCATGTCTCTGTGGCAGAATTAAGACCAAATTGTCTGTAAGGATATCTCTAAGCAAACACACAGTCTGAGCTGTGGCTCTTTCTCTGACAACATAAACTTAAGCGGATTTGTCTCTTGTCACTGGTCAGCACTCAAATATATATGTATATATATATACACAGTCATGGAAAACAGACAAAATCCACTCAGACAATAGTTTGTTTATAAAGGTGAAAGGGAAAATGACTCCCTACAGGAAAAACTCTAGACTCTCCTGCAATCTCTTCTAATTCCAGTCAATTGTAAGTAGCAAACATGTGTAGCAAGTAGTGGTGAAGAAGAGAGAATAGGGGGATTAGTGTCAATCACAAAAGAAAGCATAGAAGACATCATTCAATCCCTTTGCATTCCTCTCCATTTGGAGAACAGAACTCAGAGCAGAAGAGCATATATATACACACACTTACTGAGTACTTTATTAGTAACACCTGTGCAGTCTGATGCAATCCAACACAACAGCACTGCCATAAATTCTACTTTTATGAAGCGTATACATTTTCAGTTTTTGTTGACATTGTCAGGAAGGTGATAATTCTACTTTTTGTTTATTATTGTACTTGAGTGCATTAAATTGATGAGTGTATATATATATTAATTCTATATATAAATATAGAGAAGGAAAGGCAAGGAAGGCAGTTCATTTAATTCATGTGGAGACTGAAGAAAAGATAAAAAGATAACATTTTCCAACAGCAGAGACATTGTACAGATAAGATTTGTATCAGAGGATATCAATGAGGCTAATTAAGGATCACGACTGAGTAAGAAATCATGATTGACCTTGTTAGAAGTATGTTCACTGTTGAATGACAACAGCTTTCTGGTTGAGGTTCATTTTAAAATATTACAACAAGCTATAGTTCATGCCTGCTTCACTCATGGTTTGCTG
This sequence comes from Euthynnus affinis, assembly GCA_029490765.1. Taxonomy (NCBI): domain Eukaryota; kingdom Metazoa; phylum Chordata; class Actinopteri; order Scombriformes; family Scombridae; genus Euthynnus; species Euthynnus affinis. The sequence goes on along the minus strand of CM055840.1, from coordinate 16,064,573 downwards.
GGTCTAACTGCCTGCCTTTCCAGACTGATGTCTTTCATGTTTTATGCTAAACATAACCTACTGCTCACTGTTGGCCACAGAACAAGGTGGAGAGATTGTAATATATTATCACTGACTTCTCTGATCTTCTCCTGGCTGCATAACTATGAAATATTGTTATGAAACTGGAATATGATTTTTTATTATTTTTCTTCCGCTTTATGTCAGGTGGGCTTTTCTGAGCAGATGATACAGTAATATTCTGCTTCATATTCAACTAAATCATTGTAGTAGTAATAAAATCTGTAAACACAGTCCACAGTTACTGACTATGTGACTGGCCAGAGGATTCCAGCAGGTCTGTGAACTCAAGCAAAGCACCCTCTAGTCACAAAACTTGCCTTCTTAATCTTTAGACTGTTTACTGTTGCAGCCATGGTTATGATTAAAAATAGGTTGTCACTATGGACTGACTGAGATGATTTTAAGGTAAATTGTGTTCAAAGTGGAGACTGAAGCGGTTTAAACCACAGGTCATCTTGTCTCTATTTTCCCTAAACAACACAGGCTTTAAAAAGCAGTGTCAGGAGAACATACATTCTGGTGCTGGAATGTGTTTTTATTAGTGCAGCATGGTTATGCTTTCAGATGCAGAGCATCTGTGTTGCACAGATTTCTTCAGGCCTCTGTCTGCCTGCCTGCCTGTTTACACCAGCATCTGTCTCGCTCTCTCTAAAAGTACAAATGAAAATGATCTTTAATTCAGTGTCTAAGAGGCAATGAACACATAGGAATACACAGTCCTTCTGTACAGCAAGTGTGTTGACATGGCAGTGATTTAAAATTGGATGACACTTCCATGACTGAAAGTTTGGCACTATTGACATATGGAACAATTTCAGCTCTACAGTACACAGTAATATTTAGAGTACACTCATATGGAGACCATGAAGAAATACCAGAGAATGTGAAAATTTACATAGTATTCCCACAATTTCACTTAGAAGAGTTATGTACTGACATGAACACATTTCATGGTTAAGTTAAATGCCACAGTAATTTGATTTCTAATGCCCAAGGGATCAAAACAACCTAGTAAACAGTCTGTATCATAATATGAGTCAGAATGATAATGAGAAGGATACAACAAAGGTCATAATTGCTGAAATACTTGTGCCAAGTATTTCAGTAAGAGGCTGCTCTGTAGAGAGTGTTGAGGAATCTAATTTGTGTTGATGTAGATTATAGTGGTGGAGCCCCAGAGATGCTGGTGAGGTGGCAGTTTTTGGCAGGATTATATAATCTAGGTGTGTTTCTTGACTGACTAGACTATTCATTTTTAACAAGCCTTATATTTTTAGAAGAATACATTTCCATTAGTCAGAAAACCAATTTTTGATTTAACTTATAGACTTCTCAAGAAAATGGTGTGCTACTGATTTAACACAAAAAAACTAAAAAAAAAAAACTGTAAAAAAAAAAAAAAACAAAAAAAAGTGCTAACTAGGGGCTGAAATAACAACAAATTTTCCATTAAAAGCCCAAATATTTAAATGGTGGTATTTATAGACCCAGTGACTCCGATCAGGTCATACAATACTCTGAGCCATGGGCTTCTTTTTCAAACACTTGTTAATGCTGCAGTTGATAAAGGCTAAAAACGTAACCCTAAGTGGTTTTATCTTGCTTAACATGATGGGATGTTCAAGGCACAGTAGATAACCAACCATTCAGCTTAGAATATGGACAAAAAACAACAAAGGAACATTTTCAACTTTTCAAAAAGACTGATAAAAGAAACCCTATGGTATGGTAAATTCTGTTGAATCATGAATTCTAGTGTAACAGAGGATAGCTGGCAGAGGGTGTGGCTCTCTATTACAGGCCAGAGCTTTAAAGACACAGGTCCATTAAGAAATTTCAAGTTCTAAATACAGAAAATTAAATAAGTTTATTGTATTTTTGTGTGCAATACATGTCAACATTTAATTGCTTAATTGCTTGGTCATTTGCACATAATATGTTATTTATGTGCTTTACTGTGATGTGTTGATTAAATGTTCCGCACAGTGTGCAGCCAGGAGTGTGCAATCCAGGGTGAGGAGCAGCTTGGTCCAAGAGATGGGGATGTTACAATAGCTGCAGTATATTGTGACATTATTCTATGATGGTACAGATTTTTATATTTTCCATCAGTATATAAGCAGAGATTATATGAAAACATGTATCCATTAAAAAAAAAAAAAAAACTCCTTTAAAACCCCCTCCACTCCACTCAAAAATGTGCTTTTCTTACTGTTACTTCACTTGGCTGTTTTAGTTTCACTGTGCAGAATGACACATGTGCAATTTGACACTAGAAGGCTGTCTTCACATTCATCTGTTAAAGGGGGACAGTTTATGATGTTCACCTTAAATCTGAGTTTAAGGCGTGTACCTACAAGCATGATTTGTGACATCACAACTAGCGTGGAAGCCAATCGTGGTCCAGTATGCAACTTAGACAAGTGAGTGGAAACTTGAAGTCTCCACTGCACAAATGCTGAGAATAGACTTCTCAGTGAAACAGGAGATATCTTGCATCCTGCAGTTAAACTTTTGATATGAAAAATAAGTGTGTCTTTACAGATTCTGAATTTTTAACGATGGAGAAGGAGGATATGTCATTTTAAGGAAAAGCAGATTTTTTTTTTTATTTCTTGAAATATTTCTGGAGGGGATCTTTCTTTCTTTGCATTAGCAAGGCTGTTCATGTGGTAAGTATTGTTCAGGCTTAAACTCAATGATGGATTGAAAATTTGTTTGAAAATATGAAAGATATCCTCTTTAGCACCTGTTTCAAAGAGGGTCCCGGTGTCAAGATTCAGAGGACATTTATTACCAAAGTTTTGTGCTATGAGTTGGGTATTCTTTTAATTTGTGTTACATTACCATATAGCAGGTAGTATTCCAACAGGCAAGTGAACTGTGCAAACTGCATAGAAAGTGGACTAAACAGATCCCAGTGACTCATTATTGCCTTGGGCCATTTGTCCTGATAAATGAACAAATAGGTGTTAAGGAAGGTCAGATGATTCTATTGTTATAGCTGACCCCCGTTCATTGATTCCACAAGTGAGGTGACTTTTAACATTGCACAGTTTTAAAAAAAAGTCATCAAATAAATAATACAAGTGCAGCTGTAAAAAAAAAAAAAAAAAAAAAAAAGTTAACAAAAGTAAAATATAAAAATAGTATGGCAGTATTTTTATTGTCATCCTCTAATTTCCTGTTTCAAATCCATGCAAACTGAGTGTTTAGCCATGTGGGCATCGTTAAAGACAATCTTCGTGAATTTATTTTAACCCTGAGTGTGCTGCCTTACCTGATAAAGTAACGGAATTATATTGGCAGCATGTCTCTGCTCCACATGGTTACATGGAGCGCTTGCAGGCAGTGGCAGGGAGGGACAAGAGGCAAAGAGAATGAGGCTGGAAAAAAAGAGCAGAAAGAGAGAGTTTAATACTCCCCTTCAGGCATCCGAACAAGTCTGGACTGTTCTGCTGCTGCTTGTGTTGTGTTCAGACTACGCTACGCAAGGCGCCCTCGGCAATCAGAAATAGAGTTTTGACAGTCTCCTCCAGGGATGCAGCCACAGGACCTCAGTTATTGAGTTACAGTGGATGACCGTGGAGTTGCCTCGTGCTTTTTTTTTCTGAGGCTGTGATACTGGACATCAGTGACTTGTGAATACTGCTGTGTGGGCAGGCACTGAGCAGGGAGCGAGGGCTGGATATGCCACAGGTGGAAAGGTGGGGAGCAGCAGGCAGTGGCCCGGTGCACGGAACAGAAATCCTCAGGTAAGGTGAGGCAGAGGCGGGCAGGTGAGGGTCTGCACCGGACTCTGTGGGGCATTGTTGTCTGATGTGCATTGCTCTAATGAAGACACATGTATAGGGATGGGAGAATTGGAGTTCTACACATTTTTCTAGTTGTATATTTACATTAAAGGCAGCTGGATCGGGACATAACGGAGTATTTAATGTGATATGACAGGTTTGCTCTGCATGCACATGCTGGTAAGCGATAAGTCGGAAACTGTATATATAGAGCACTTGTCCGCAGTTAGCGACACACCACTCCTTCTGCTATCGCTTTCCCTGCAGCTGAAGACTTGACTTTGAACAAGACTGAACAGAGCATTCATCGCCTCATTTTCACTCTTCCTGAAATTAAATTGTAATAAAATAACCAGTTTTGCAGCTCAGATTATCTCAGTCTAACAGACAATCCCTCTTGGCTACAATATGTGGCATTTTTTAAAGAAAGAGCTATGATCTGGACAGAGTCTGTAATTACGCTCCTTTACTTTTGCAAACCCTCTTGCCTGCATTAGTCTTCATTGCAGTTGCACAGGGGAGTGCATAACCGTCTTGACCTCAGCTGAACTCATTTAGTGAGAAGGCATTATTACTCCTGCTATACACCCGTGATGCATGGTGCACAGAAGAAAGGAATCTCACTCCTCCACTTCCTCCTCTGATTTTTTTTTCCTGCGTTGATTAGTTTCAGTTGTCTGTTCCACTTCTGAGGGCATCCATGTCTTTGCTGTGGTTTGGCTCATGCAACTGCAAGAAATTCCCCCTGGTCATACTGTATCTGGATTTTTTTAACAATGTCTCAAAAAACCTTTACTAGGACTGATTATTACATGCTTCCTCCCTCCCTCCCCCCCCCCCCTCTCTCTCTCTCTCTCTCTCTCTCTGTCTCTCATCTTTTCATTCACTGTATTGTCCCAAGCATGCTTGGTTAAGTTTTTGGCGTGCCACCCTGGAAGGGGATGGATCTGGACTGATCCCAACTGTGTCATCTATGGAGGACTGTTCCTGGTTACTGTGTGTTTGATGTGCTGTTGTCTGTATGTTAGGGAACATATTCTATTCCCCTCACTTCAGCTTTATTTACATTATTACTTTTTAAAGGTGATACTGTAAATCATTGTATTAACACTGGGCATTTCTTTGTGGAAAAATGAAGAGGAGAAGTTTTTTGTTGGATGTGAGTGCATTTACATTGTTACTGGTGCTGAATTGACGCTTAATCTGCATTTGTATTGGATTACAGTATGAGCCAATAGATTTTGACTTTTTGTCTCTGTTCATTCATGTTTTTTGAATGAAGGGGATAACCCATTGATACGTGTAGTTATTTCACTGATTTAGTCCATCTGGCTTTTGTTAACAATAATACTAAGCTTGTGCAATACTTTAATAGGGAGGATAAGATCAGAGCCTCTTTTGAAACTTGTTCCAGAAAGGGGTCACGGAAGATTTTTAAAAGCCGATGTTTTTAGTTTGGTGTTTTTTTTTAGTTTGGATTAGGAAATGAACTGATAATCTATTATTGGCGGATGTATGAGATGCCATACTTGACTGGAAGCTAGAGGTCAAAGGTTACAGGATACAGGATCAGTCTTCCTGGTTTTTGACTCCTAGACTAGGCTCTTAGTGCTACCACCAGCTTTTCTGGTACCAAAATCCTGGTGTATGTGAGCATTTTTGTGGGAATCTTGGATAATCTATTTTGACACCTCACCCTCCTTTGTCCCCTCTCGTCCCCTTCATCCCCTCATCCGCATGTGTCACTCTCTGTCTCTGGACTGATGTTAATGCTCAGGGAGCCTGGCTCTTACACAATCCTGCACTCTGTCACATTGCAGTGGCCTGTGGCCTGCTGCCCCCCTGGGAGAATGGCATTTCTACTAAACCACAACTCTGTGATCCTGCCTTGTAAGCTTTCAGAAATCATAGCCCAGCCTTTGTACAGATCTCTCCAGAAGCTCTGGGATGAATCCTAATCTCTTTTTCTTCCAGTTCCTGAAAAGTCCTTTTCTTCCTCTGTCAGCACTCTTGTATACAGGTCGTTGTTTTACTGCATGTTTTTTTAGGATGATTCTAAACAGTGCAGTGCTACTGTGTCATTGACCTTTAAACCTACTTGTTTAGTTTAATTCCCAGGTGGTCTGTGATGGGTGTGGCCATACCCATAAGCCAGTTACTTCATCCTTTTAAAATTCCAGGTGTGGAGGCCCCAGGAATGTACTGAATTAAGACTTGCTGAACATCTTTAAATATGCTGTAATAAAAATTTAATACCAGTCAGAAGAAGTGGGTTACTTCCACAACTGATGTGTGAGTTAGTCAGGGATTTATGCATGATTTAATTTTATAGGTGTCTAAAATAAATACTTGAAAAGAGAAAAGCAAATTAGATTAGGACCATGTGCATTACGTGTGTGCTGCATGTTTGGGACCAAAACTCTGAAAATGTTGGGTTTTTGGGCTCTTCATTTTAGCAAAAGAGCAAACATTTATGGGTAATTATGAGCCTCTGGCTTCAGGCAGTGTCTGAAATTTTCATACTTTAACAAATTCAAATAGGGCAAGGCCAAGTAACTTTTATTATACAAGTTATTAGAGTTTGGCTTCACTGTATGTACTGTATGAAAATAGTCAAGCATTGTTATAGAAACACCTGAGTCCCCCTGAATCTTTATGTATTTGTTAAAGGAATAGTTTGATATTTCGGGAAATACACTTATTTGCTGTGTTACAGAGAGGTAGATGACAAGATTGATACCACCCTCATGTCTGTAGGTAAATATATAGATACAGCCAGGGGACAACAGGCTCAGCTTACCATAAAGGCTGGAGACAACCTGGCTCCATCCAAAATTCAACTACCAATTCCTCACTAATTAACATGATTTAACAGTCTTCTCATCCAATTCTCAGTAAGAAAGCTTACAAGAATGTTCCCCATAATGGTTGCCTATCCCTTGACAGGACAACAGATCCTGTTTATCTTCAGGATGGCTAATGATGGGGAGGTTGTAATAGCCATAGTGACTTTAATAACTTTGATATACAACACTAATGGGATGGTCTACGTACTAAAACAATGGTAAAGACCTTTAATGTAGATTTCTGTCTGATGTGGATATTATCAAGTCTGTCAGTATGTATGAACTCCCGCTGTCTTTCATGTGGGCTGGTTCTGAGGCCCTCCTAGAGTAAGTCTGGTTTGGGTCAATGTTCCTACAAAATGCCAAGCAATGAAAGCAGCCAAATTCCAGATGGTGTTGATGTTCCTTGCATTCCCACAGGCTTAGAAAATCACTTCTATCTGCTCTCCTGCTGCTCTCTTTTATACATTTGGTTTCATCAACCTAAGTGGTTTCTCATGGTTTTGCTCGTCACAGTGTTTACTGTAGTTACCATAGCTCTACAGAGTAGATCAGAGGTTGTGTTCTTTGGCTCAACATCTGTCAGCTATTTGCAGTAGCCTTCCCTTTCGTGCATCACCTCTGTAAAAAGGTAAATGTGAATGGAGGTTGTCATGACAACAAATGCTCTCTGGTAATATATATCCCTCACCAGATTAATACTGTCAGTGAAATTAGATGGCAGTCATAGATTTGTTTGTAACTTGTGAGCTGAGGTGGATGACACTGTGTGAGACTTGCATCCGTTGTGTTTCAGATAACATCAAAGATCTTCTTCAAAATGGTACATATTGTCCATAGAGTTATGCCATGTGCATTCCAGACACAAGCAAAGACAGACAAAGGGGAAACACTGAAAACATTTTATTTCCAAAATCTGTGGGTTGGAGTTCAAATTCTATTCAAGACCTGTGACAATTTCAGAGAGTAAAAAGAATAAATTCTGGCTTTTTGATGTAGACTCTGACATTTTATTATTACGGGCAGTTGAAACTTAAGGAATTGTATTTGCAAAAATGTGTATGTAATGGGTAATTGCATCAAGTTTTTTTTTTTAAATGAAGGGCTCAGGAACAGCACTGTAAGTAATTTATCTTCATCCAACGTTTATACATCTGCTAGATGCTGTCACCCCCGAACCCTCTCCCCTGGCCCACGCCCACGCCCACGCCCACCTAATCTTTAGCTAAATTTATTGCTTTCTCTAGTTTACAGTAACACATTTGATACACATGCAAGTCACAGAGAACCGCTCTAGCTGACGTGCACTAATGCCACAGAGAATAACTTCCATCTGTGCGTTCATTCCAGGAACACAATGATCAGGAACACTTAGTTGCATGGTAAACTGAACACCTTTTTAATTTTCCCCATTTCAAAGACACAACAGTTTTTTGATGAAAAACAGATGTTCCTTTTGTATTGTCATCTTAATTCTAGTCAAAAGGATGTTCTATTGGGACAGAAAAAACCCAGAAATACTTCTTGAGTTGTTACAAATCCAGGATTTTGCTTTAAATTAAATTCAGATGACATATGGCGTATAACATAATAGAGGAAAATAAAATTGAGCACTAATTCAATTCAGATGAAACATGTCATATAAAATAATAGAGGAAACTACAATTGAGAACATCACAAAAACCATACAAAAAAAAAAGTTAATGGGGTAAATAACAACTACAAGCTGTGTGCAGTAAAATATAAACAAATGATACCGATTAAATTTGTACTGTATGAATTTAATAAGTTTACTGTATAATATACATTACCTAATGTTACTAAGGTGTATAGTGAGGGGTCATGGAAAAAAAAACCAGCTCTCAAACTTCAAAAAGGGGGACCTGGGGCCAGATGCATAAAAGATGTGTATGCACAAAAACCATGTATGCGCCATTTCTCACACATAAACTGGTATTTATAAACACAGAATGCATGATGAGAATGTGCACGCCTCACGCATTCTTCAGACCAGGCGTACACATGTTTTTCTAAAGCACTCTGAGGGTGATGTGATGAGCTGGAGATTAAATATAAGCTGAGATGGAATCTTTTAATAAAGCAGTTTGTTTTGGTTGATAATTAGCTGCACTGATTGTGTGATTTTTTAATTTTTTTTGTGTGTTTACATGGAGATTTGTAAAATGCCAATCAAAGATACATTTATAAACATAACATTGATTAATTACTTTTGTGTGATTATTTTATCATCTTTTTAATTTACCTAGGAGTCAACATTTTATTTTACTGGTAATATTCTTTTTATTGGATCTTTATTAGTGTCACACCTTTTAAAGTTAAATACAAGTGCTACAAAGATTACATTTCTGAGATATCACTGCTGACGATGGTTTACAGGTCCAAGTGATGAATTAATGATATGGATGATATAAACAGCCTCACAGCTTTGCATAATGGTTGTGCATAATTACAGCTGTTGGAGAACCTCAGTGGTGCAACACAATCAGTGAAAGAGCACTTCTTCTTTCCTGTTTGTTTCAATGACAGGTGTAATGACTGGTGGAGCTGGTTCAGGGTGTGTCTTCATCCATTTATGGCTATGACTTTGTGGAAGTGGAAATGAGGCTCATGCATGTGCACCTAGTTCATCAATGACTGAGATTCATAAAACGGAACCATGTGTACACATAGCTTCATAAATCTGATGAAAAAATGCATATGCATATTTCTGTCTTTGTGCATACACACAGTTTTAGTCATGAATCTACACAGTTTTATGCATCTGGTCCCAGGTATCTTAAATCTTTGATGTTGTGCTTTAGAACTTCTGTGAATTTATCAGTGTTTACAGTAGTTCACATCAGAAAACATTTCCTGGTAGATGCTATCATGCACTTTTGTCTCTCCAATTAACTAATATAATCTAGTCTGTGGTGATGAGAGGTCACCAAAAAGTCAGTATGTGGCCAGCTGAGGATGTCAGACATCTTACTTATTACTTACAAGCAGAAGTGTTAAACCGGTGTGTTGCTGACCAAAGATATTTCATTTACTATCACAGAAGGGAAAGAAAACCAGTAAATATTCACATTTTAGAAGTCAGAACAACTACATTGCTAATACTCAATTACCCTGAAACTCTAAAATGTGCAAATCGAACTTGGATTTTAAAGTGGACTTGTGAAGCTGGACCATTGTAGTAAAGGAGACTTCAGTCTGTAGTTAGACATTTAGAACAGGCAAACATTTTCAAAGGGATTAGGCTGACAGGCAGAAAATCAAAGATGTAAGGTAGAAAAAAACAGGTACAGGCAGGAATAATTTCTGCAACTTTCTGCAACTTGACAAACAGCAGTGTTGAATTACCCTCAACATTTGCTGGGGAACAAATGACTAATGTGATGCAGCTGAACAGGAATTTGATACGATCAGGTGACCAACAGAAACGGATTATTCAATGGGGACGGATAGTGACAGAGTAGCTGTAGGATGGCAGTTTTTCATATAACAGAAGATGGTTACAAAACACAAACTAACATAACCTGGAGATACAAGGAGAGGAAGAGGAAGGGTAGTTATAACAACAACAATGCCTCTCAAGGCCTGCAAGCATGTGTATTGTACATGTTAATGTTTAACATGTTCGTTACATTTCAAGATCTCAATCTTTCATTTTTTTCAGACTTTGTTCAAAATAAAAAGCTTAATTTATCCTGTATGTTCTCAGGTTGTGAAGATGTGGAGCTGGGTATTCCCTGTGACAGTCCTGCTGTCCTCAATGAAACAGACTGAAGCTCAGGGTAAAGTGTCAGTTGTTTTAATCAACTCTGTCCTCATATTCATATTTTTGTGTGCCTCTTCCTATATATGTATCTTTTATGTGTTCACATATATTCTCCGTCACTTTGCAGGCAGTTGTAATAATGTACAAGCAGCAGATATTGTTTTCCTGATTGATGGGTCTTCCAGTATTGGCAGAGCTAACTTCTTGCAGGTGAAGGGCTTTATGGCTGGAATCGTCAAGCCATTTGCCAACTCTGTCAGCGAGTCAGGGATACGGTTTGGGGCCGTACAATACAGTGACACCTCCAGGTGACTGACAGGATTAACATTTCACTCACTACTTTCCTGTGCATGCAATGACAGAGCAGAATGATGTGTATTAATGCACATTTTGCTCCCTCCAGGGTTGAATTCACCTTTAGCACGTATCTGAATGGCACTGAGCTGGTCAATGCTGTACAGAATCTGAACTATAAGGGTGGAAATACACGCACTGGTGCTGGACTCAAGTTTGTTGCTGATAACTTCTTAAACCCTTCATCCAGTCGAAATGTCCCAAAGGTCTGAGGAACAGCAATTTATTGAGATGTGATAATTAAGTTAGCACTTATGATTTCTCTAAATTCTTCTGCTCCTCCCTCTTAACTATCAGATCACAATCCTGATCACGGATGGGAAATCACAGGACAGTGTGCTAGAACCAGCACAGAAGCTGCGCAGTCAGGGAGTGCATGTTTTTGCAGTTGGTGGGTATCCCTCTCTTACTCTTATCATTTTGGCACTCTTTTAAGCCTGTTTATGGACCAATTTTGATTTTTTTACTCTGACAACTTTTTGTGCTTGTTAGGTATAAAGAGTGCCGACAGGGATGAATTGACTCAGATCTCCTCCCAGCCAAGCAGTGATTTCACTTCCTTTGTCGGGGATTTCAAATTGCTGAACACACTTCTTCCTCTTGTGAGCCCTCGAGTGTGTTCCAAAGCAGGAGGAGTCTATGCAAGCGATGGTATGTGTGCTAACATAAATACCACGATGTAAGATTGGTATGCTAACAAAGGCACACCTTCCCATTCAATTGAAAGTGTTTCCAAACGTTTGACTGGTACTGTAAATGTAGCGTATTATCTCAGAATGTCAACCTGCATATCATTTTATCCATGTCTCATCCTGCTTCCAACCTCTCCTCTCCTATCAGAGGCATACTCTGGTCCGCCCAACATTCAGTTCACAGGCCAGACATCTGACTCGCTCAGGTTTCGCTGGAATGCTGCAGGGGGGCCTGTAAGTGGCTATGTGGTCCAGTATGTGCCACTCTCAGGCCTGGGTCAACCTATCACAGCAGAACTGCGTCAGGTGAGTCAAGGTGTTGAAGGATACTGTTTTGACTCTTAGAGAAGCACAGCAGCACATTGATATGACCTATATCGATGTAGCTAATTGCAGTTTTAGGAGCCAAAGTCAATCCTGCTTGGTGAGAGAACAGGTGCCTTCAGGCTAAGTACAAATTTGTCTAATGGCTTGAGCTTTTTCATGTAGCTGTTGTAGGGATTAAAGTTTGGCAGAGAAGTGAGATTCCTTTCTGTGTACCATGGTAGACACAATGAAGACAGAGGAATGTCATGGATCATCCATCTATTTCAGTCCTTCACTTTGCAAAAACTTGTTTTACAAAGTTGACCTCCTTTTCTCCCTGCAGGACACGGTCGCTGCCAATCAGAGGACCTTTACTGCAAGAGAGCTGAGATCAGGAACCGACTACCTGGTGACTGTCATTGCTCAATACCCCAACAGTGTGGGAGAGTCTGTCTCTGCCAAGCAGCGAACTAGTAAGTATAAAGCGAAGGACTCAAACATCAGCAGATTGACATTTACCAAATTGCCAGCAAGACCTCTCACACATAAAACAGATCCATAAATGTCTTTTTTCCTAGGATCCTTGCCAGGGGTCTCCAGTCTACGTCTGGTGCAGGCAGGCTTCTTCTCTCTCTCTGTTGGCTGGGATCAGCCTTCATCTCCTGTCCAGGGATACCGACTTACATATGGACCACGAGGTCAGACACACACCTGTTTCTTTCACTGCCTTTCTTACATCTTAATGCATTCCCGAATCTCTCAGTTTTATCTGTCTTTCTCTGTTTTTATTACATGGATACAACATTAGCAATATCTCTCCTGCAAAACCTTTGTTCCATGTTAAGCCCATCTAGCCAGAATGAAGGATTATAGTGAAAATGGAGGAAAAGAAGCTACAGTACTCAATAATAGTTTACCTGCTGGTGGCAAGTTGGAAACATGTTGAGAATGTTAAGCAGTCATGGCTGAGTAAGGGGCACACAAGCTTCTCTAACACCTCACCTCCCTCAGGCATCAGCTGTCAGCAAGGTTTTTTTATTGCCCAATCATCATCCAAAATATCAAACATGTTTTATTATCACCACTCTTTAAAATGAAACAGACAGAGAAAACATTTACTTGGTTTTCACTACGGATTGTGAGTACTTTTGTCCTTACATTTTTGAAGACAGGGTGTGGCATGGATCATAACAGTGTCAAAATGTCTGGATATTTATGCCATGATTCAGGAGAGAAAAGTGGCCCCTGAGGGCTGATGTAAAAGGTTTCTCCCACCAAACATTTGGCAGGAGTGCCAGTCTCACATGGAGCTCCTCTTTTGACTATCTAGGCTGGCAGTATGTGTGGGAGAGTATTTAAATGAAGTCAGTCTGTATTCTGTAATGAGAGGTGTGCTGTTTGTACCTGTCCCTGTGTCTGCTGGTTCTAGCAAGCATCTACCTTTGACACTGATAACTAGACAGATACTGACAGTGATGGATACTAAAGCACATAGAAGACATACACATTCATGCAGCTGGGGCTACAACTAACCATTATTTTCATTATTGATTAATCTGTTGATTATTTTCTCGATTAATCAATTAGTTGTTTGGTCTATAAAATGCCAGAAAATGGTGAAAAATGTCGATCACTGTTTCATAAACTTTGAGTAGCAACCGCAAATATCCTGTTTTGTCCTGACCAACAGTCCACAAACCAAAGATATTCAGTTTACTGCCATAGAAGACTAAAGTAACCAGAAAGTATTCACATTTAAGGGTCTGGAACCAGAGAATTTTATCTTTTTTTTTTTTAAAAAAAAAAAGAATGAGTCAAAATCATTTATCAGTTATTGAAATAGTTGCTGATTAATTTTCTGTCAATAAAGTAATCAATTAATTGACCAATTCTTGCAGCTTAACATACAACACACACACACACACATACAAATGGTGCACGTTTTTCCAACCACTCCAAAGGGTCTAATACACCTGCTGGTTTTTCATAAAGCTCAGGACATATTGAGCTCATTGCAGTTGTGCATTGTAAATCTCTGAACAGTGTTATGAACAGGAGATTGGAGATTGCTCTGAGGTTAGGGTGAATAATTAGCAACTTAATGTACTGAGGACATATGCCATATTTTAGAAGCTTGTCAGCTAATTTGACAACATACAGAGAGCATACAGTATAATTTGTGATTGCTATTAGTGCACTAATTGGTCCTCTGCATGTCTGTTTGCCTTGTCTGTTTTTTTACTGGAAGAGTAGGTCAGCCAGCAGCTCAGCTGTTGGAGCAGTCTTTGTCTGCAGACTCCACATCCGTCACCCTGGAGTCACTTCAACCTGACACAGAGTATGTCATCAGCCTCTACCCCCTGTTCCCCCGGAACTCTGCATCCCCATCCATCCTCAACGCCCGTACATGTGAGTCCAACCTGTGGTCCTCTATTAATATCTTTGTGGTGCTTTTGGGTGGCTGTGGCTCAGGGGGTAGGGCGGGTTGTCCACTAATCGAAAGATCGGCAGTTTGATCCCTGGCTTCTCAGAAATGGCCTTGAGCAAGATGTTGAACCCCAGATTTCTCCTGATGGCTGTGCCAGTGGTGTGTATGTGTGTGTGTGTGTGTGTGAATGTGCATTAGATTAGATCCTGATGAGCAGGTTGGCACCTTGCATGGCAGCCTCTGCAATCAGTGTATGAATGTGTGTGTGAATGGGTAAAAGAGCTTTGAGTGGTCGGAAGACTAGAGAGATGCTCTATAAATGCAGTCCATTTACTATTTATGATGATGATGAAAGCTTGTAATCTGATTAGTCATAATCAGTAAATACAGTTGTAAACTTTGTAGTAAATATACAAGTGATGGATAGAGTATTTGTACTTGATAGAGCACATAGTATATAGTTATACTGTCTGCTTGTGGAGGCAACAGGTTTCAATTAGTAAACATTATTTACAATGTCTGTGTGTGGCATGTTTTTGCATGCGTCAGTGCGCCTTGAGGCTGTGCAGCAGTTATCAGTGGAGACAGCCTCAGAGGGCAGCGTTCATGTGCGGTGGAGAGCAGTCGCTGGCACGCGAGCCTACCGCCTCGTCTGGGGACCATTTACAGGTCGGACATCAAACACATCGACATCTTTTACTCTACTTTTTTTTCTCCAAATTTGTTTAAATTTGACATTTTTTGTGTTTTGTTTTTCTGTCTACAAAGGCCGGAATGTTGAGAGTGTTGAAGTTGCTGGTGACACTCAGTTTCACACTTTGTCCAGACTTCAGCCAGACACTGAGTACATCCTCACTGTCATCCCACTATATGAAGGCAACACTGAGGGCCCTGTAGCAACGGCCAGATTCAAGATAGGTAGGTGTAAATCTAGTAATTTACCACAACATCAAAGCTCAATCTCTGCTATTTGCTATTCCATTTGTTTTGTGTACTTTTATGTTTCTAAATTAGTAATTGTAGTGAACTGTATACTTCACAGCATTTATAAGCCTGTTGATTGAAAAGATGCTTGTCGTTTCCAGTGAAGTGACAGGAAACAGAAAGCAAGGATAGAAAAGATGGCCAAC
Source organism: Euthynnus affinis (assembly GCA_029490765.1). NCBI lineage: Eukaryota > Metazoa > Chordata > Actinopteri > Scombriformes > Scombridae > Euthynnus > Euthynnus affinis. Next base: position 16,049,176 of record CM055840.1, on the reverse strand, counting down.
AATCTTCCCTGCTGTTTGTCCCTCTTCTGAAAACCTACACATGTTACTCTTTAGCTCTGTTTAAAGAACTATTCCAGCACACCTACACACTCATTATACACGCACACCATCTGTCTCTCGTGAGTAATACACATGTGGCGTCACTTCAGTCAGACCAGTGTTATTTGGAGTCTTAATCACTGCAGAGCCACTGTACTGAACTGAGACCTGGCAGACATGGAAGGCGGAAAGACCTTGTTTGCCCTAGTTCTGCTATCAAAGATGTGAGGTGTATACAATTGTCTACATGCAGTACACCACACGAACTTAAATTTAGCTGAGCTTGTTTCTCCAATGTTTGTTCCTGTGTAAACTAGTAGGTTTACAAGTCTTAGTTGTGTCTGTGGTTTGTGATGAGATGTCTGTTCCTGCTCATTAGGAAAATATGTTGACTTTTTTTTCTTTCAGTAAAGACTGCATTGAATGACTCATATTTATTTACAAATATGTCATTAATATATTCATCAGCACCATCAATGTGAACAAAATTCATGATCTTGGAATATGGTTTAATGTCTCGTTAAGCTTTGTCACATGAAGTCCTGAACAATATATCAGAGACTGCATTAAAGTTAGAAAGAAGAAGTGAAGAGGAAGAGAAAAGAAGTTCAAAATTTGTCTTTTTTTTACTGTCTGACTCTCATTGGCCTTAAAGGGACATCAGTGGGTGCTTATTACTCAGACATGGGCTTTGTTCTTTGACCTGTTAGCTCCCCTACTGACATCTGCCACTTTTTCATTGATATATGCTCATCACATGTGCAAGAAAAAAGAGAAAATGTGTTTGTCTGTCTCGGGGGGATGACCTGTGTAATGACTTGTTGCTCTTTGTCACAGAGTGCATTTGAACTTCACCCATGTATTTCCTTGAAACATGTCCATGTATTGTGTCTGAAATGAAAGATACATTCTCCAATTTATTCAGTTGTCACTGCAATAATATTGGCATCTCCTACACAGTAGTCTTTGTATCATTACATCAGATTTATGAACCCTAAAGATCAGAAAACCATTTCTGACATAAATATGTGCAGGATGTGAGATTATGTTAACATACTGTATTTAAGTAATGTACAAATGAATTGGGTTTCAAAATGGCATGCATATCTATGATCACTTACTTGATTTACTTCTCTTTTGCCTTGTACTGGGATCACTGATATCCCCGGTTATTTCAAATAAAAAGGCTAAGCTGTCATTTGTAGTGGCGAACCCAACAGTCTCTACAATGTTTCAGTGTTTTTTTAACAAATCCTTTTGGTTTTACAGCCCACAACCTTACTATTTGGTTCACTCTTACTACAATCATCAGTGAATGTTGTCAGCAAAAAAGCTCAGATAAACCACTGCACACTGTATATGATGTTCCCCACACATACCTATATCCTCTGCTACAGATAACATGTGTGATATTATATGAGACACTGCCTGTTTCACTGAGAGTATTCATCTTCCCCTGAGTCCTGTAATTGTGTGCCTTCAGCATAAGACATGATGCTGTACTAAGTGTGTCAGGATGTGACATGTTTGCAAGCAGACCAGAACTTGTGGTTACAACCCTGCAGCTATGATGTGTTTTTGAAAGTGTGATTTAGTTGAAATGTCAGTCACACACTTTATAGTAGAATTCTCTAGGAGTCTAATGAAATCTACTGCTATGTGTGTAGGATGGCAAAAATACAGAATTACTTTAATTAGCATTGTTTGAGTTTACAGCAAATCAGAATGTATTTCTACAAGCAAATCAATTCTATAAATGTACTTTTTTCAGTTAAGGATAATGCAATGATATTAACAATGCAGTTCTGCATGTAATATTTTTCACTGATGAATTGATGGGAAAAGAGCTTTATCTATTACATGTTACATAATTACATACATATTATATAACACACTGTCCTCAGAGCGTCAAGAGCAGCAGATCCTCAGAGCAACTACCACTGGCCCCTCCTCTATCCGCCTCACCTGGAGAATCATTCAGTCCTCTCAGGGGTACCGCCTGGAGTGGAAGGAGGGGGAAGGTCAGATATACGTAGATGTCACACACACACACACACATGCACACACACACACACACACACACACACACACACACACACACACACACATACGCAAATAAATAAATGGCTGTACTTTTAAGTAGGGCTGGGCAACACGGATCTTATTATTATAATCATAGTGATTTTGGTACGAAATCTGCAACAATTGCAAACCTAAAAAGTAAGTGAACTCCATAGTAATTAAACTGTTTCAGATCTCATTTTTGAGTGACTTCAGGTTGCATAATGTGTGCCCTGATGACTTAATCTTCATCTCTTCACTTTGTTGTTTGATTGAAATAACAGTACGTTATACCCCGGCTCCACTCCAAGTTACAGAGGGAAGTATATACATCCACCACACTATCACCTACCACTGATTGCTGCTCTTTCTTCAGGAGGTCGTGTCCAGGCGCTGCCCTTACCTAGAAGCACCAATAGCTATGAGCTAACAGGCCTTCAGCCCAACACAGAATATGTCATCACCCTGTACACCCTGTTTGAAGGTCGTGAAGAGGCCACACCTGTCTCCACCACATCTAGAGGTCAGCGACTCAGTCAGGGGGCGCCTCTAAACTCTTAATTCATTTTGGATTGATTTGTGGGTCATGAATGTGCTGGATTGCAGTTCTAAATGATTCTTTTGTACTTTTTTCATGACTGTCCTAATCCTCTGGTGTTACAGAGGAACAGCCGGTCGGGAGGGTGTCCAACCTGAGAGTGGTGGAGTCTCTGGGCACCATCGTCAGACTTGGTTGGACTGGTGTTGCTGGGGCCACGCAATACCGCATCATTATCCTAAACACTGATGGTAGACTGATTTATTTTATTGATTATTTTATTTTTTATTTAGATTTTTTAGTGAAAAATAGTTATGGATGAAAACATGAGTGTGAGTATGGTGTCGCTGTGTACTTTATATCATGACAGCAGGAACAGATAAAAAGCAGTTTATCCCTGGAAACCAGACGACCCTTGACCTCAGGGACCTGACAGTGGGTGTGTCTTATGGTGTGACTGTCACAGCACTGGTAGGAAAAAATGAAGGAGACCCAGTGACTGTCTACATCAAACCAGGTGAGGCGAACAGAAACATTATGTACTGCTGTGCTTTTAACTTGACATTGGACAATAGCTTTTCTAGGGCCTGTTCCTTTTTCATTTATCTACCAATATAAACACCTGGTGTCTTAAATACTGTTCAACATATGCTGTGTATTGCTTACTGTTACATGTGGATCATTACCCAACATATCTTGTATGTTTAAATATTTAAAAAAATATCTTTGAGAGCCCATTACATTGGATGGAATTCCTGATGTGCAACCATTTCTTTATCTGTGTAGTTGCTCCAGAAGGGAAATACTCAAGACTTCATTATTAAAAAGAACTAAAGATTGTCACAAGAGGCCTTGTATGTCCTTAATTTCAGAACAAGGTGCTGGCAGAGTGACTAACCTCAGAGTGACACATGCAAACAGTCGGAGAATTCGAATTGCCTGGACAGGTGTTACTGGGGCTACAGGGTACAGGATTACTTGGAGACAAGGCAACGGTAAGTTATGTGCTGAAAGGAATTTGTGAGGTCATCATTTACAAGTAACAGATTCTGAAGCTGACTTTGAAGCTTCATATCTTCATTGGCTTATTTTATATTACTTCTTGCTCTACATTGCAGGTGCAGAGCAGTCCCGTCTTGTGGGTGCAGACATCTTTGCGTTCACCATAGATGGCCTGCAACCAGATCAGGCGCTGATGATTGGTGTTGCAGCTGTGGTTGATCAGCGTGTTGGAGAGGTGGTCACACTTACTTCCCGGACTAATCCCCACAGTGGATCAGTGTCTGGCCTTCGGCTCATTGACACCACATCTCGGACGATACGCATTGCATGGACACTCTCCCCCAGAGCGACTGGCTATAAGATCACTTGGCGGCGTGATGATGGTAAGCAATGATTAGCATTGGCAAGGCAAGGCAAGTTTATTTGTATAGCACATGTCAACAACAAGGCAATTCAGAGTGTTTTACATACAGCATAAAAGGCATTAAGACTGAAAAGCCACATAAGGCAATGTAAAAAAAGACATAATAGAAGCTAAAATAGAATAAGACAGATAAAAGAAGAGAATAAAAGTTACAGTGCAGTGTAAGATATTAACCCTCGACCGTCAAAAGTCTTCAGCTATGATTTAAAAGAACTGAGAGTTGCAGCAGACCTGTACTTGTCTGGGTGTTTGTTCTAGATGTGGAGCATAAAAACTGAATACTACTTTTCCATGTTTAGTTCTGACACTGGGGACAGAAATCAGACCAGTCTAGATGGTTCATAATGTAGCAGCGGATCAGAAATGCATTTTGGCCGTAAACCATTAAATGCCGTATAAACCAACAGCAGTATTTTAAAATCAATAATGTGACAGAGAGGAAGCGAGTGTAAAGACCTGAGAACTGGAGTGATATGATCCACTTTCTTGGTCTTGGCTCGAGCAGCAGCGTTCTGAATCAGCTGCAGCTATTTGATCAATTTTTTAGGGAGACATCTGAAGAAAGCGTTACAGTAGTCAAGTCTACTGAAGATAAATGCATGGACAAGTTTTTTCAAATCCTGCTGAGACATAAGTCTTTTAATTCTTGATATATTCTTCAAATGATAGTAGACTGACTTCAATTGTCTAAATGTGGCTGTTGAAATTCAGGTCTGAGTCCATGACTACACCAAGATTTCTGGCTTGGTTTGTAGTTTTTAACTTCCTTGGCTTCAAAAACAATTACTTCAGTTTTATTTTTGTTTAATTGAGGAAAATTCTGGCACATCTAATCATTGATTTGTTCAATGCACTTAGTCCTGTGGGGATATGGTTAAATTAGTGTCCCATCTATATAACTGTGGTAACATATTTTATTTTTTTTCCATAATCTGAGCCAGTGGGAGCATGTAGATGTTGAACAGAAGAGTTCCCAGAATGAAGCCTTGGGGAACTCTGCACGTCATTTTTGTCCGCTCAGATGTATAATTACCTATAAACACAAAGTAGTCTCTGTCCTTTAAGTAGGATTCAAACCGATTCAGTACTCTGCCAGAAAGTCCCACCCAGTTTTTCAGTCAATCTAGTAATGTGTTGCGGTCGACTGTGCCAGGATTAAATCCTTAAACAAGATACATCAGTTCATGATAACAGGCCAACATAATGAACACTACAGTAAATGTTTGGATGTGGGTGGTGATTTGGCTGTCATCCTCTTGTTGGAGAATTTCCATCTTTCTGCAATGTTGTTGGTTGTTGCAGGAGCTGAAACAACTCATAATGTGGCTGCTGATGTCTCCTCCTTCGTCATTGATGGACTACAGTCAGATTCTACCTACAGTGTGTTAGTTTCTGCACTGACTGGCTCTCGAGAAGGAAGTCCTGCTACTCTGACTATCAGAACAGGTACCACACTGAATTTGTCAAATGCACATTTTTGCTGTTGTCTTGAGTATATTGAGAAAAAACTTACATATGAGCAGGGAAATACAAAATACAGTAATTGGGACTAAGTAAATAAAGAATGCTTAAAACACGTTCCCTGTCCGTACTGGCAGAATCAGATCAGTCTGTGGTCGGGACAGTGACGTCACTGCAAGTCCAGGAAACACGGGGAGAAGTTGTCCGAGTCACTTGGGTCGGTGTGCAGGGAGCAACAGCTTATCGTGTGTCTTGGAGGAGAACAGATGGTAGGTCTATTGCTGGTCTGTCTTTGTTTTGTGATAAAATCTCATATGGTTTTATAGATCTCACAGCTCATTTGTTCCCAAAGTTTCCTTTAAAACATGCATACCAGGTCAGAGTCTGATCTAAATGAGAAATGAATGATTTCTGTTGTGGATATTCTATGGCTGCTGGACTGTGTTCAGCTGCTCATTGCTTTGGATATATGCTGCTGTAGGTGGCGAGGAGAAGAGTCAACTGGTGGGGGGAGGTGTGACAGCAGTGGATTTAGACCGGCTAGACCCTGGAGCTCAATATGAGGTGCAAGTCAAGGCTTTAGTTCAGAACCGAGAGGGAACCCCTGTGTCTGTCAGAGTCACCACACGTGAGTCCTGTCTTCCTATATCCATATAGTAATCCAGGGTTCCCACAAGCCTTAAAAATGATCAAAAGTTTGTGAATTGGAAAAGTTTTTCAAAGTGGATGATCAGATCGGTGGTTTAACAGTTTTTTGAAATATAGGAACCAGATGTTGCATATATTATATAGTAAAATATTACATGTCTTGACTGATATAATTTCTTAAACTTAAAACATGCCAATATAAAATCATTGAGAAAGACAAAAAATACATACATGATACATGAAATGAAAGGTTATGTTGAATATGTTTATCTGCACATTATTATTAGTGACACGGGGTATTGCACGAGTCACTACGCTCCATAGCTATGCAATAGCAATGGAGCGTAGTGACTTCTTCCACTTCTTATTATTCCTCTTCCGTACAAAATTTCGGCGCGTAACTTGTCCCGCAGCTTTGAGAAAACCCATGCGAATTATACATCAAAACATGCGGCTCGTTCGGGAATGGTGTGCTATGACTTTTGGTGAAGATATTGAAATTTTTCGCGACGTAAGTCTCGAAAAACTGCGAGAAATTTCCCATAGGAAATGAATGGGGAGGGGTCAAAAAATGTCCACATTTTAGGGCCAATTTCAAGCTTCAACTACTTCGCCATACTTTGAGCTACAGACTTCATTCAAACTTTAAAATGTTCACAAAGTTGTCAGCTATTGAACTTGTATTCAACTTTTTAAGTATCTTTTATACTTCTTGATCTGTGACTTGATCTGTTTCATGTGCATTTTTAGATAAATTTTGAGTTTAACATTAGTGTGTATTGCTGGAATGTTCAGTGCTAGAGTGCGTGATGTCATCGCTTAGAGTGGAAGAAGCTATTTAAATTTTTCTGAAAAATTTCTGGATAAATCGTCCTTTCAGCCACATATTTTGGTCTACACAAATAATTTTTTCCACAGTAGTAGGCACACTTGTGCTCTGTCATTTAAATCACCAACCGTAGCTCAGACACAAACAGAATTTGAACCGTCAGCCCTTTTGTGAAGGGTTTACCAGCCAACTGTCCCATAGACTCCCATATTAATTAAGGAGGAGATTTCAGGAGGAGAGTTGAACCGACACCCTTTTTTCTCTCACTCTCCTGTCAACATTTTTGAGTCTAGGGACTTGAAGATCACCAATATTGTGCAGAAAGATCTTGTGGTGGTCGTGGTCTGCTCAGATTTCTGATAGGATTTACGGTTCCCTCACAAAAATGCCTTTTTTGACAGGCTCACGAAGCTAACATTTTTAGCTACTTTGACAAATTTACACACGACACACACACGCACGCGTACGAGGACGCACACATGCACGGGTTGCCATGGGGAGCAGAGTAAATCTCCATGTATGTGTGTGGGGTTGCGTGTGGGCGTGCCTGCGGGCGTGCGTGTGAGTGTCCCGGTGTGTGCGAAGCTATGTGCATGGAGCTATGTGCACTAGCTAATCTGCCTGAATCAGAGGGCGCTGCACCAACCACAAAGTCAACAGTCATCTGATTGAGGTAAGTGAATATTTTTCTCTTCAACTTTGTTATCTTAGTAGCATTAGCCTACATTATTCTTGAATCTAGACATTATTCTCTCATATTTTTGGGAATAAATTATTAATATGTACAAAAAATATACAGTTGGTGCTGAGCAAGAACACTATACATACAGCTAAACTGTGACTCAGTGTGCTGTCAACGTCCATTAAAGTGCTGAGTTTGCTTCTGTCACTTTCAGAGTGGTGTGAAAAGTGTTTGAGGACATCATTAATATGATTTGTATCGAGATAGACCGTCTCTGTTTAAAAGTAAGGTCCGTTTTGTTTACGTTAACCGAAAATAGCCGCGCTATATAGCAGCGCCAGACTCCTTTGAAAAAAACACACATTTAAGATGGTAAGGTAAAGGGAGGTGCTGCTGTAGCGCAGCTAGCTGCTTAGTCTGTGTGAGTGACTGGGTGAGTTTCAGCGGTTGAAGAAGTTATCAGATCCCTTCCTGAAGCAAAGTACCTCACATTAACGCCAAAAAAGAGACTGTGTGGTAGATCTGTGCTCTGCTAAGTAAATTTAGTCTTTCTGTCAAAGGAGTCTGGTGTATTTGAACGGCAGTGAGGCTCACTGGCCAAACAGGTAGATGATATCACAGATTAAAACTGACCTTCGTGCTGTAAATACTGTTAGTGTAGTAACGTAATGCTGTTGGTTGAAGAAGTATTCAGATTATTTTATTACAAATAAAAGTCCGCTATGAGAAAAAAACCTTCTTTTACTGTTCATATAAACACCCGACTTAAAATTACACACCCGGAGAACTACGTATATATTGCTTCATATCTATATTATACTATCTATTGGACTATATACATACAGTCAAGCCTGAAATGATTCATACCCCTTGCGCGAATATTGTCTTAAAGTTACTTTTATTCAAGCATATTATTTTGACTGGAAAATAAAAGCTGAGAAATATTTATTTCCACACGATGCCTTTTTTTTTTTTTACATCCTCTTATTATCTTCTGATAGATGCCTGTGTCATATCAAGAAAAAACTTGCTGGTTGAATATATATATATGTATATATATATATATATATATATATATATATATATATATATATATATATATATGTATATGTAGAGAGAGAGAGAGAGAGAGAGAGAGAGACAAGTAAGGAGCATTTATAAATGTATCCATGTGGATGAGTTTAATTTGAGTTAATTCATGCTACCATAATGTTGTCTGTCTTACTGATTTCTTTGTTTTTGTGTATTTTCAGAGAACATGCAAGACGATCACCTTGCAGCCAAATTTCCCTCCTCTGTCTGTCCCATAAAAGACATCCCACTTCTGCTGCTCCTCCTAAAGTTTCTTTCATTTTGCCCATGTAAAAGGTTTTTATGGGGCAGTTTCTCTAATCACATTTGAGGGTGAAAGGGCAGATTGTCATATAAATAAACACATGAAAAACAACTGTTGGTCTAAGGTGTGTTCTGTTTCAATATTTGAAATGTATTAAGAAATGCATTCATAATGTACAGATGTGCTCCTGATGATGTAGAAAACCCATAAATTATATTTATTATGTACATGTTGTGACTCCACATCATGACTTAAAAGTCAATGTAATATATAGTATTATTAGAATTATATATATGTTTATATATATTTTCATATTTAAAACACACTAAGTGTAATTATTGATCAGCACTAATAATTAACGGCCATACCACTGAAATCATAACAGAGCATCAATGACACAAATACCATCAGCTCCTCCCTGATAAGTGTTCCCCATCAGCTGCTGGGGCTCCCTCACACATTATCCACCGGCATCGGCCCGTGTCACTCTCAAAATTTCTGCTGCAGGAATTTTCTAGTTATTATTATTATTATTTGATCCATACAGCTGGTCCCTCACCAACGACCACAACTTTACAAGTGGCAGAGGTTACCCAGAGTTCCGTGCGGCTGGGCTGGACTCCACTACAACGTGCCACGGGATATGTTTTACGCTGGAGAGACGAGACAGGTGAAACATATTATTACACATCATTATATGTTTTATTGTAGACATTAATATGCAGCTTTGCAGTCTCGTGATTATAACTTTACATCTCTCAGACACTGGCCGAGGCCTGTCTGTTACGCTCCCTGCTTCAGCCAGCTCTTACCAGGTGACTGGGCTTCGTTTGGGCCGTCGATACCGCTTTACCGTACAGCCCACCTTTGAAAGTGGACTGGGAACAGAAAGCTCTGTCGATGAACGCACTGGTAACACACTAACATGGGCCTATTCCTATACTCAACATAGTTATAAACATCTTTGGATATGTCACTTACTCATATACTTCTACTTCAACAGTGTGTGTAGGCGGGCGTCTGGATGTGGTGTTCCTGGTGCCGGCATCTACGGATCGGATTAACCTTGCAAGTTCTCTGCGTGCACTTCTTACTAGTGCAGCTGGGTCGCTCCACACTATTGGACCCCGTGACTCACAGGTACAAATAAGTCTCAAAAATGGCCATGGAGAGATACAAGGCATGGCCTACTGTGAACTGCTTACATTTGATTTTGACTTCTTGTTTTAGGTGGGAGTTGTTGTGTATGGTTACAGACCCAAAATATGGTTCCTGCTTAATCGTCACAGCAGGTTTGACACACTGCTTCAAGAGATCCAGTCCACACCCTTTGATGAAAGTCCAGGGAATAACATTGGTCTGTTTCTCACTCTTAAATATATATATAAAAATATCCTTACTGATGCTGTCCCTCACTGAACTTAGTTGTCATATTGTCTGTCTCCCTCTGCAGGCCAGGCGGTGACTTTCACCCAACAGTACGTTCTGACCCCCTCATCGGGACGGAGACCAACAGTCCCCGGTGTTGTTGTCATCATTGCTGACAAAAAATCTGCTGACAACCTCACTTTGGCAGCCAGCAATCTCAGAACTACAGGTGTGCTGGAGCAGAGCAGCAGTCATACTTGAATTGTCTTTAGAATTAAACTTAGGGTTTAGCCTCACTGGAAGTAACTACCTGCCGCTATACGTATGGTTGGCTGTATGATAGAACGTTTTGTTTAGCATCAAGTTTATCATCCACTAACCTGGATCCAGATCTCTAGGAAATAACATAACATAAAGAAATGATTGAGATTTCAGATTAATCAGCTACAGACCTGCATGTAAAATTCTCTTTGAAAATACTTCACATAGATTGTCTTAAAGCTGCAATTTGGGACCTTTGTCTCACCCCTGTGGCAGTAAGAGTAATTACAAAAACACTGTTGAAAGATGCTTATGTCATAGGCTCCGCTGTAGCCTATTCCGTTGCTACTGTTGTGGCTGTAATAAATAATGGAAATGGATGGCTGTAATAAATGGTGGATAAATAGTTTTGAGTGTCACACAACCCCTGTGAAATGACTCGTTTTACTATCAAAATTTGATCCATTTGGTCCAATAACATTTGGAAATTCTAGAAGAGCTACATGATTAAATCATTGTATCCCCATTTAAGATAGCAGAGAGCTACCTGGAAGTTAGCCAGCTCAGCTGGCAGAAGTCTCTGGTGTGCATGCTCAGCCCATAGAGCATGCGCAGTATGCATTCATCCTGCCAGCGCGGGAATGTTAATGGCACACCATGAAATACAGATAGGCTTAATCAGCACTGTGTGAACTTGTTTGGCAAAGGCTTGAATGTAACGGACATTAATTGATATGTAAAATATATATTTATATTTATATTTATATTTATATTTATATTTATTGTGTGTGTATATAGGTACACACAAATCCCCAAATCTGTGTCTGTTCAGTGAGAAAGATCTGTCGGTGTTCTTGCTAGGTGTGACAGTGTTAGCAGTGGGTGTAGACCAGGCGAATACTGACGAGCTGCGTCGGGCATTGACGGATGGAAACACCCGGAACATCCTGTATGCGCGTGATGCAGCACAAGTGGACACACTACATACTAGTTTGGCAGACCTGCTCTGTGGTATTGCCAGAATACCAGAGGTGAGAAGAAATCTGGAAAAAGCATTTATTTTGGTCATAATACTGTTTTTCACATTAGAGACATCTCCCACTGTTGTGATATTGCTATATCTATTAAACTTTTCAGCATTATTTCTTTACCACATGAAATGTTAAAGTTGGACACAGATTCTGATTTGTGGTATTTTGTATCTTTTTTATTTAAGGAACCGGCATGAGTTTAAATGATTGTAATAAAGGAGCACTCAAGGACAAAAGGCTCACTCATCTCAGCCTAACGTTTCTGTCTTTGTTTTTGTTTAGGTACCTATAGGTCCAGACCGGTGTACCACTCAGTGCCCTCGGGTGAGTCATTCTGCACTTCCATACTGTATTATGGCCTTTGTCATTCAGTTCAGTTTATTATGCTCCAGGTATGATGATTATTCTAGACACTTTATGACTACCAGAAACATCCTTCAGCTTTTTTCTCTCTCTCTCTTGCATGTTCCTTCTTATGTTTTCTAAATAAGTTTAATCTTTCTCATTTTTTCAGGGTGAGAAGGGAGATCGTGGAGAGAAGGTATAGTACAGCAAGTAACTCTTTTTTAACCACTCTTCTTGTAATGAATATTTTCACCTGCTTATGTGACATTTTTTGTTGGACTCCTTTAGGGTGACAGTGGTAGAGATGGTGCAGCTGGACGCAAAGGGGAGCCTGTGAGTCATTCTTAGCATTGACCCTGATGTTCCTAAGTGGTGTTACAGCAATGTACTGATTTTTCAAAAACACTATTTATCATATAATGCTAATAATGTATCTGTGTGTGTTTGTGATACAGGGTCGTGATGGTTCACCTGGGAGGGATGGCCCCAGAGGCCCTGAAGGACGCCCAGGTCCACCAGGCCAAGCTGTCACTTCTGACCCCTCAGCGAGGGTGAAAGGTGAAAAGGGGGAGAGAGTGAGTACAGCTAATGGCATACCAATAGTACACATACTTGCCCAATCAGGACTGAAGCAACAACCAGTTTGTTCTCTTTCTAGGGTTTTCCTGGTGTGGATGGGAATCCAGGCTTGCCAGGACGACCAGGTTCCCCTGGAAATGTAGGAGTCCCGGTGAGTAGAACCAAAACCAAAAACCAGGGACCTATTGGATGAATTCATGTTGTTTTATTAAAATGATCATTTGTGTTTTTTGTGTCCTGCAGGGTTCACAGGGCATACCTGGTATCAGAGGAGACGCAGTGAGTAACCCTCCGTTATTCTGACCCACAGACTAGTTAAGTGGACATCTAAATATCAAGCACAATGCTTCCTACGACTTTTTCTATTGTTCTAGGGTGAACGCGGTGTTCCAGGGTCACCAGGGCCAAAAGGCGATAAGGGTGAAAGGGTGAGTTGAGTGATAATTTCTAATTTCTTTCCCTAACCCACCCAAGTGCATGCATAGTTTGTTTGTGCAAGTTTGAAAAAGACAGAGAGCAAAATGATATGTAATATAATATTTGTGTGTTTGTTCACGGTACTTGCTGCTGATGTTTCAGGGTGAGCCAGGTTCAGCTATAACTGGAACTGGTTTTCCAGGGTTGAAAGGAGAACCAGGCATCCCAGGCATACCGGTAAGATATATAATAAATGACCTTCACTGCAATCCTAAATTTGTTTTTAATGGTCACATTAATCCCATGGTGGGCTTTTCTCACACAAACCTTCCACACACTCTCATCTGTGAAGAAATGTCCAACTGCAGCCAAGAGGTCATGATGTGTTGGAAAATTTTAAATAAAGAATCTTCAGCCATTTCTTTATAGTAACCAATGTTTGTATTTTGTGTTAAGGGTACCCCTGGTCGGCCAGGCAGTGATGGGGCTAAAGGTGCCACTGGTGTATCAGGAACGCCAGGTCAGAATGGTCGCCCAGGGATACCAGGAACACCAGGACCCTCCATCAAGGTTAACCTCCTCCCCTGCTTTTATCCATTTCACTTAATTTAAAAAGTAATGCTTCAGATTTTTGTATATTGATGTCAGCTCTTAAAGAGTAAAGGTTAAAATAGCTTTCTGAAAAAAATCAACAGTTTGTAAAAATCTCAAATGTTAGAAAATCAGAAAGGTGAACATGTAAAGCACAAGCTGTTCAGTTAGATGAAGCTGGACTCACCCATGTTAGATGCTTCTCCCAGCTTAAAGTATAAAGACATATGGACCTAGTAGTTTGGTTAACATTAGGATATTTTGTTAACTCATTTAATATTACATAATGGATATAAAATTTTAAATCGTTGAAATAGTTCCCCCACTGCTACTTGGTGCTGGAAACATCAGCTTTAACTATTTATGCTGCTTTGTTGAGCTGCTTGCAGACATTATACAGTATGTGCGAGAAATCTTTCACTTCTTTTACTTCTTTAGTCTTAAATATATATGTACATCTGTCTGTTCTTTTAGACTAAGCCCAGAAATAAGAAACTTTAATGTTGTTATGCTTTTAAGTTGAGTAGGCATCGGCTGCAGTATATTCAGATTATTATAAAAACAGATTTTCTCTTTATGCTTCACAACGTATGCTCTATTAATGCATTAATTCATTTAGATTTCAACAATTCTGCAGAATAAATGTGTCTGAAATGTATTTCTCTTGAGGCATTTTAAAGACCATATTGACTTCTTAATGGAGTCTTGTGACTCCAACTATTGGTCTACAATATAACTGTTATTTTAGGACTTGAACACATGGCGGTAGCATTGAGCCACTAACTTCCTCAGTGGAGGCTTAAGCATTTACTGCGTGTGCTCATATATCTGATGTTTGGGATATTATTTTTTGTCATACAATATCATAGCTAATGTATGTTTTCTAATTTTAAAACATTTTTAATGGATTAATGACTTTAATTTTTAAACGATTTTTTTTCCAAAAAGCAATTTTGTGCATATCTGTAAAGACATTTATCTGGAAACTCACATGAATCACACTTTTTATAACCTTTCAAAATATTGATTGTCATCTCCTGCAACCTAGCAATACAGTGCAATTTTTCAATAATGTACAAAATGATTTTTTTCTGTGGATTTAAAATAATTTTGAATCAGAACAAATTATTTGACTTCTGATGAACCATGATTACGTATTTCTATAATTCAGTGTTCTACCTTGTCCTGTATTTTCATGTTTGTTGAGGTTTTATATGGAACCTCAGAGAGATGGGTTGTTTGAGTATGAACCGTGCATACATAGGCACACATCTATCTCTCGACTAGGTTATCAAACTTTATTCTAACACCAATGTTCTGCATCTTCTCTCTCTTTCTGCAGGGAGACAAGGGCAGTACAGGAGAGAGGGTGAGTCACACCATCACCAGCTTGTCCTCTCACTGCAGAGATATCCCGAGGAATATGCCAGCATAATGATTCTGAGCTGTTATCTCTCTTTGCTGACAGGGACCTCCAGGAGTAGGCAGCGGGGTGGCTGTGAAGGGTGAGAGGGGCTCCCCAGTAAGTGCCGTCAATCACTAACATGTACTGATAAATCTAGTTTGACGATGAACTCTGTATGCATGCGGGGGGGTGTTTTGCATTTGCTAATTGCATTTTTATTATCAGGGTATTCCAGGACTTCCAGGGGAACAGGGTTCTAGAGGGCTAGCAGGACCACAGGGCGCCAAAGGAGACAAGGTAGCTGCAGATTGATTCGGTGTATGAGTGGATGAACACGTGGATTGTTTATCTCAGAGACATGGCCTGTGGTTGTTTTTCAGGGTGATGGTAGTGTTGGGCTGCCCGGACCAGCAGGCAGGCAAGGAGAGCCTGGGGACAGGGTAGGTCAGACACAGCAGTTATATGTTGACAGCTGAAATTGTGATGATGATTCCGGTTTTTGCTAAATATTAACACAGCAAATACTAGAAAGCACTGAGAGCACTTTTGATAAGGCTGTACACTCCTCTAAATACACTATTCATTGATTTCGTTGCTGTTGTGCCATCTTTTGAAAAGGAAGATTGGTGAAAGTGGTTTGCAAAAAAATCACAGTAGCAGAAAATCTAAATGGACAGATGTGTGTTAGTTCAAGGAAAAAACACAATGCTGCTATACCTTACAGCACCTCTCTACCTCTACTTGGTAGAGGTATTAAGTGCACATGTTAAAAGTCATGCTGATGTCTTTCAGGGTCCTCGTGGGCCTCCAGGAGAAATTGGCAGCAAGGTAAGATAAAGATGAGAAAAATTACTTCTGTTGTAAGGTTTAAATGGATGAATGACCTCTCTCACTCTCTCGATCCTGATAGGGTGACCGAGGACAGCCAGGTGAGCCTGGATCACAGGGAGACAGGGTGAGTCACAAGAAGTGAAACAGTCGACATTCACAGATACAGCAGCAAGTTTAGTAGTAAAGCTTACCAGAGAGAAGAAGAAAATACAATTTCACCAGCATTATCTGGAAATCCCATGATCAGAGACTAATAGTCATTTGTATTTGAACCCAGACAGTTCATTAACACTTCCTACTCCAAATCACTGTAGCATGTTTACAGTAAGATCATTTTAAAAAAGTTGATTAATGTGTAGACGCAAAGAGCAAATGCAGAATGGCTGCTACTTTTTTCTGTAAGATACTGGTATTGTTTCTAGTTACACAGGGTGCTTGACAGTACAAAATTAACATCTTTCATTGAACATGCAATTGTAAATGTACATCTTGTGAAAGATTAAACTACTCAATACATTTCTACAACATGTGTCTTTTTGTAGGGGGAGAGAGGATTGGTTGGTGAAACTGGAGAGAGGGTGAGTACAGCAGTGTCACTTAAGTTTATGATTTACATGAGTTCAACTGTTAATATATTTAGTTTCAGACACATTTTGTACTTTTATCTTAATAATGTTGTCTTCTCAGGGGGACCCAGGGAAACCAGGCATCCCAGGAACACAAGGGTTGAGAGTGAGTGACAGACTGTCATGTAGTTTTAGCTAATGATATCAGTGAATGCTTTTTGTTTCATATTTACTGCCTGAGCTGACTACTATAAATGCACAGGGAGTCTCATGAATGAGTCTTTCCATTTGTCATCAGGGTTTACCAGGGCCCAGCGGACAGGAAGGAGAAAAGGTGAGACTGATTCAATTAAGTGTAATTGTACGGGAAGCAGCGAGTCAATAGGAACGTGATTCCATCGCAGAACGTTTCATAATCTGATGTAATGAATTTCCAAGCAAAGATGAAAGAACAAGTGAACGTGTCTGTTCCCAGGGAAACAAAGGCGAACGAGGGGAGCCTGGCAGAAGTGTGAGTTATCAGATGAGAAAAAAAAATCATGAGAAATAATAATTCTTCTCCTCTTTCATTTTGCATATGCACTTAATGTCAAAGACAGTCTTTGTCTGTGGTGACAAGTCTTGACTGTATTATTCACAACATTCAGGTTCCGGGTTTGGCAGGACAGAAAGGGGAACGGGTAAGCTATCACATTCTAAAACCACTCGGTTTAACAGAGCTCACTGTGCACTCAAACGTCTATCCCTCACTTTGATGGGTTTCCTCTCTTTTGCTCTTCTCCCACAGGGTGAGCGAGGCCTTTCTGGTGCTGAGGGGCTGAGGGGAGAAAAGGGAGAACAAGGACAAAGAGGAGAGAAAGTGAGTAACCGCGGGATGATAATGCTGCACAAAATATGGATTTGTTTGCATGTGTGTGTGTGATCGTGAGAATGTACACTGAACTGAACAATTTTTTCTTAAAGGGGGCTCCAGGGTCTGGAGGATCAGGTGTGCTTGGATCTAAAGGAGAGCCAGGAGATCGAGTAAGTTCAGACTGAAGTTATCATAGTTGTCATAACACCACTCTTTATCAGAAGAGCAGTTGCAATCATAATGTTTCCAACTGCTGTGATATATTCCTGACAATAGCATCTATTACTTATGGAATATTCTCTTGTGCTACCTGTCGGTGTTAAGCGTTTTCCAAAACAACTTAAAACAACTTAAAACCAAAAAATAAAAAATGTGCTCTTCCCTCAGGGACCTGCTGGTATCAGTGGAAGGCCGGGAACCAAGGTGAGAAGCCTGCTGTGTTTTCTTAAGCCTCTATATTTATTCATTTTTGTTTGATTGCTGAAGTGGTCTTGAAACTGTTCTTTAGGGAGACCCAGGTGACCCAGGGGAGAGGGGGGAGAATGGGCGGCCAGGAATCCCAGGAAAGCCCGGTCTTCCTGGGAAAGCGGTGAGAGTTCTTGTGTGTCTGATCTGGCTTAAACCTTCAACTCTTGACCTTGAAAAGTAACACGGTTCACTCTTCAACAGTATCTTCTATCGCCACCTTTTCCAGTACTTTTATCAAAAGCTTGGTTTATCAAATGCTTGTCAGCATTCACTGTATACAGTAGTAAGTGGGCCTGGGTGATGATTAAATTTATCCAAATAAGTGCCAATTAATCTTCTGTCGATAGACTTATCAATTAATCACCTAATCAAGCAAATATTCTTTGGTTGCAGCTTCTCCAATGTGAGAATTTGCTGGTTTTCTGTGTTTTACATTACTGTAAATTGAATTTCTTTGGGTTTTGGACTGTCTGTCAGGAAAAACAAGACATTTTACAATATCACCTTAAATTATGGGAAATTGTGATTGACAATTTAGTGACATTTTATAGACTCAACGATGAATGAAGAAAGTTATCTGCTTATTTATTGTAATGAAAGTAGTTGTTGTTTGCTAATCTAATCGTGTTATTATTCTACAAATTTCTGCTGTCCAAATTAATGATTTGGCAGTTAGTGATATACAGTATATTGTCAACATCCTCATTAATATTCTTACAATGATATTAACCATATTGCCCAGCCCTTACAGTAAGCTACATTATAGCATTCACTGCCATACCTTTCTTTACTCAGTGAAGTTGAAGTAGAAATAGAAGAACTAATTATACTATTGTAAAAACAAAGTTTCTGCTACTGCACGTTGCTCTCAGTGCTGTAATCAAAGATCAGAAAGCCTGTTTTCTGTTCCTTCCAACATGCATCTCTTTCCAAAGATGCCATTTAAGAGGTAAAAACAAATACACTCAAATGTGTGGCATGTCAATTTTCTCATATTTTCTTGTCTATATGTTCTCTGTTGTGACCCTCTACTTAGATGTTGATGTAGATTTGAGATAAAATCCATGAATTATTCATTTTTATGTTTTACAGGGAGAGAGAGGAGAGAAGGGTGATGAAGGCACTCCTGTAAGTTTGATCTGTTTCTTTTATTCTCTCTGTATCTCATTTGTAGAATACTCATTTTCATTTCCTTTTTGCTAGAATATTTATTGATGTGATTCTCATTATCTGAATCTATCTCTTACCAAAAACATTTTTTATTCATGAAGATTAGTGTGTAGATGTCACTGCCTTTCTCCCATTACCATATTTAGATATCAGCATGGCTACAGGCATGGCTCTATGCTTGTCGCACTGGTCCAGACTGAAATAACTGAACAACTCAGATTGAGATAAACCTTTTTTGTAGACATCCATGGTACCCAGAGGAAGAATTCTAGTAACCACAGCAATTACTTATCCCGTGGAATATCTCAACATCTATAAATCAGTGAGGCCAGCACAAAAGTTTGCTACAGACATTCATGGTCTCCAGAGGATGAATTCAAATGACTTTGGCGATCCCTTGAATTTTTATGTTTCCTAGCTCCAACATGAGGTTGACATTTGTTGTTTTGTGTGAAATTGATGAGATAGCCTATTTTGATTTATGACCAAATAATTGCAAACTAATTATGTCCCCATTATCCTCAGCTGCAGTTTGTTAAATTCTAATTACTCAATGTTAGAATGCTATAGGACTAAACTTTTGTTACCATTTAGCTCAAAGCCACACTGTGCCTAAGTACAGCCTCAGAGCTGCTAGCATGGCAGTAGACCCTTAATCTTTGTTGTAATAAATTTGTTTTTCATTAGGGTGAATCTGGACTTCCAGGGAAGTCAGGAGAAAGAGGACTGAGGGTAGGACAAATGTCTGACACATGTTTGTAGTCAAGCATACTAAAACTTTAAAACTACTAAGTTGGAAAGATCAGTAATGGGACATTTTTATTGACTCATCCCAGGGACTTCCCGGTCAATCAGGACGACCAGGAGAGAAAGGAGACATGGGAGACCCAGGAGAGCATGGACGAAATGTAAGACACGTTTACGTTCATCATACAGACAGCTTTTCAATATTCTCTTGTGCTATTCCACCAATACCTTGAGAGAAGAAACAGTGAGGAAGGTGAGCTGTTCAGCATCATTATCGATCTGTGTTTTATCATAGGGCAGCCCTGGACCTTTAGGACCGAGAGGAGAGAAAGGAGAACAGGTTTGTTGTCTACTTTATTTTAAGTGTTTATCAAACTTTATGTATACTGTTTGAGGATTCACACACTTCACTCTCTTCTTCTTCAAGGGACCTCAAGGGCCTCCAGGACTACCAGGAAAAGTTGTGAGTGTTCCACATGCTGTAGTTCTTTTTTCCACAATAAACTAGCTCCAGCATATTATTACCATTTATTGAACCTTATACAACTCGATTCTGATAACACAAAGGGAGCAGAACTACATGTGATCTTCTGTGTTTGCTCTCAACAGTCTGACATCATAGGCCAGAGTAAAGGAGAGAGAGGAGAGAAGGTATGTACTGTACCTTAAAAGAAAATGTGTGCCAATGCACGGTTGCATACATATCCTCTTATTACAGCTATTTATAACACAATGAAAAAATTGATAGATAAAAATAAAATGTAAGACAGTGTCACAACTAAAACAACTTACATCAGTGTTGCTGACATCTCTGTGATTCCCAGGGCGACGCTGGTGACCCAGGAGAGCATGGCGGCAAAGGTCAGAAAGGCGAAGCAGGGACTCCAGGAGCCTCAGGCCTACGGGTGAGTTTTCCTCATTCTTGCAATTTTAAAATGCTTCCATGAGCACCTGATATGTCACTGTGTACTGTATGCATCAGTATGTCCACTGACCCCTTTCCCTGTTGATTTGATGTGCGTGACTGATGATCCTTTGTGACTTGTTCTTTCCCTGCTGCTCATAAAGGGTCCAGAGGGACAACGGGGGCCTGCAGGCTCAAGAGTGAGTTTCTTTTCTTTCACTGCTTCTCTTCATCAGTTCTCATAACTAGATATCTGTAAATATCTGAATCATCTTCTTGTTGCCTCTCACATGTATTTACATGACTCTCACTTCTCATATTTCCAGGGTGATTCAGGAGAAAGAGGAGCCCCTGGAGAGAAGGTTTGAAATCAATCAGTGTGATTGTTTCCTACAATACCACCTACTGATCCGTATAATTTTATCAGTATTGAAAAAGTAAAGAACAAAGGATTTTCAGCTTTCTGGTGAGTGGCAGGTCTCACTGTCCTTCATTCCGCCGGATTCTGTTTCCCATGCAGTAGATTCCCAGTGGGATGAAGCGCAGGGGGACTGGCAGAAAGCTTCATGGCCAAAAGTTGAATTGTGCCACTAAAACTAAAACTAAAACTTATCTTACTGTTTCAGGCTTTAATGGAAATGTAATCTTTTAAAACTAAACCTCTGTGTGGTCAGGGAGAAAGGGGAGCATCTGGGTTAGATGGACGTCCTGGTCTCGATGGTAAACCAGGTGCTGCTGGACCACCTGGTCAAAGGGTACTTCAATTATTGCTGTTTTTCACCAATCCACACAAACATACTGCATATAGAACAACGCTGATTAACTAATACACGCTGTATTTCTTTTTTTTTCTTTGTGTTATAGGGTGATCCTGGAAAACAGGGAGATCCTGGGAGAGATGTGAGTTGTTCTGGTCACTTTTGCTGTCAGATTTGTATTTATTTAGTAATCTGGTCCAATAGGTTCTTTAATTTTCTGATTTTAATCATATTATCCAAATTTCATTCTACAAAAATATTTATCAAACATCGGGCTGCCACCATATTGCACTCATTTTTGTGCATTTATGTGTACGTGCTGCAGAGGGCACTGTGGCGATGTTATATTCCAAATCTTGTGGCTGAATGCATAATATGACCATAGGGAAAGATGTCTCCAGACCAGTTGGGTTACACAGGAGACTATTGCATTATAACAGTCATAATACTGATTCTAAGAACTTACATTTTAAATTCCCTATTTTCAAATGAGCCTTCCCACAATGCACAGCAAATCTGAAAAAAAAAATCAGTCTAGACATTTTGTTTATCTAAAACAAAGATGAGATTATTCACTCTAGTGTGTATTGGTTTGTTTTAGGGTCTACCAGGGCTTAGAGGGGAGCAGGGTCTCCGAGGGCCTGTTGGGCCTCCAGGCACTCCAGGGACACCTGTGAGTACATGCAAGCACACCACACACACAACCACAAGCTTTTTTGTAATTATCTCTCCATCAGTCTCCACAGTTTATTCATTTATTTATATCTCAGTTTGTTTTCTACCACATTCACTCATTCATATCTTCTGTTATATTTGTGTTCTGTTATATTTCAGGGTAAAGCAGGTGAAGATGGCAAAATTGGGCCTCCGGGTAAAATGGTAACTCCTTGATTTTTCTTCACTAGTATACTATAACATTCATTCTCCCTGACATACTGTAATATGACCCTTTGCACATTCAATTAGTGACTTGACTGGCATATTTTGATATCGATTCTTCTCAGTTCAATAGTCAAGAGTACGGAATTGGTTAGAAGTGCTCGTTTTTTTCTATCTGTCATTCACTAATTGGTAATGGCCTTGACATACTCTTTCCTGAGAATGGTGCATGCTGATCAAAATCAGTGCAGACATTTAATTCAGGGTCTGCTGCGTAATGGCTGTCTCAAGTGAGTCTCTAAAGCAGTGGCACTGAATTATCTGAATGCTCCTAAATACTGGCTGTCCATTCAGTTTGTTGCTGCAGAGTCAGTAATGTATTTTGTTTTGACTTACAGGGTGAGGATGGTGTGCCAGGTGAAGATGGGAGAAAGGTTTGTGACTGTTTATATGGTTTATGAAGTTATCTGGCACTTGAAGGATGAATTTTAGTCAAGGAGTGTTCCCAACAAATATCATTTTAGTTGACCAGTAATATGATTTTTTGTGTTGTCTGACAAATATATTTGACAAATCTTTGAAATAAAAATCTTGTCATGCAGAATGAACTATTAAAATGTAGCATCTCTACCTCAAGCAAAAACATCTGAAAAAAATTGACTAAAGCCATTTTAGGTTGATACGATTACAGAAAATGTAGCTTGGTCAGACTAATCTTTCTTTATTGTAGTAAATTAATAGCAAATTATTTTCAGATTGTGCTTATTGTGTCTGTATTTCCTGACAGTGCTGTCTTTAATCTACAGGGTGACAAAGGAGAAGGAGGAGCAGCTGGAAGAGATGTCAGTTTTGCCAAGTCTCCTTTACATCATTATTCTTCCAATGTGTTTTTGTTCTCACTTTGTTTCAACACACTATCCTCTGTGTCTCAACCTGCCCTTTCTCACCTCCTCCTTCCTTTATTGATCCTGCCTTTCTCGACTTTATTGTATTACACATCTGCTTTCCTTTCTCCTCTTCACTTTGCCCCTCAAGTGAGTATTTATCAACTATAGTTTGCTCTGACATTGACATTACCATCATATGCTCACTCACTGCTGAATCAATAGGCTTCTCAGAGGCAGCTCTATATTTCTCTAGCCTCTAATGATCAAGCTCAGCCTTTAAGGGTGAGCCACTTCTGAGAGGAATCCAGAGGGGTGCCAAATGTCAGAGTGCTGGTGTCATGTGCAAATTTATATTAATTATCTCTAGAACATCAGTGGAGGGGTGGCAGCGGCCACCTGCTTTGATTTTATAGTTCAACCTCTACTATAGTGCAGGAGGAAGTAACCCTGTATAGAGAGAGTCTCAGTTGCGTAATTGCATGTTTTTTCAGGGACGTGACGGGCAGAAAGGAGATCGGGGCCTTGTTGGGCCTGTAGGCCCCCCTGGTGCTACAGGGCCTCCTGGAGTACCTGGCAGCATTGGTCCTCCTGGACAGGTGCGACTAACGAAGAAACATGTTTGTAAAAAATATTATGGACGGGAAAGATTGTTTGGCATTACTAATCTATGTCTCTCTCTCTCTCTCTCTCTCTCTCTCTCTCTCTCAGGTTGTGTATGTAAAAGGAGCTCAAACGGCACCAATCCCAGGTCCACTAGGGCCTCCAGGAACCCCTGTGAGTTTGCATGACTTTGCAGTATTCTGACATTGTCGTTAATTACATTCTTAAAATGCATATTACAGTTCAGCACACACATCACTGCTTCTCCTGCAGTGTGGTGTGCAAGGAATAATATGGACCTCTGAGGGCTACTGTGCATTGATGGAAGACAAAATCATTATACAAATAAAACCATTCTTCTGTGTGTAATTATATGTTCACAGTACTGGGTTTCTTTTTGCACACTATTATTTAAAAGATTAGTTTACAGAAACATCAAAAGAAGGTGCAGAGAAAATATTTCTGCAATCATTTTTCTACAATGTATCTAGCTCTTGTGTGGTCATGTTATACCCAGCAGAATCGCCCTCCCACATGTAGTAGCAATGCTGTGTGTTTTATTTACATCAGTCTCTGTATGTGACTGCATCCCTCCACAGTCTTATCTCTTGATGTTTTTATCATTGTCCTTGCTCTGTCCTTCAGGGTGTACCTGGGATCCCAGGAGCTGTGGGGGCCAGAGTAAGTCGTAGTTGTCCTTATTAATCTCAGATTGCTTTTAAATCAGTAACCTCTTAGTCTGTTTTTTGACCTTGT
This sequence comes from Euthynnus affinis, assembly GCA_029490765.1. NCBI lineage: Eukaryota > Metazoa > Chordata > Actinopteri > Scombriformes > Scombridae > Euthynnus > Euthynnus affinis. The sequence goes on along the minus strand of CM055840.1, from coordinate 16,024,740 downwards.
AACTTTGTTTGTTCCAGGGGGAGAGAGGACTACCAGGTCTTAAAGGTGACGCTGTAAGTAAGCTTCTATCCCTGTTATAGTAAAAGTGTGACATGATTGAGGTTTTGTGTGTTTTCTGTTGACACTTGACAAAAAGATATCAATCTTTTTATTGGCAGGGGGACCCAGGAGAAGACGGGGCACCAGGCAAACCTGGAACAGCAGTGGTAAGACAGTCAGCATGACAGCATGTCACCTGTCACGACTCAGCTGTGACTTGTGGAATCCTTAATTGTCAATATTCTTCATGTCTGATGAATGATGTCTGTGTATTTCTCTCACCAGGATGTCCAGAGGGCTCTGGCTGGCCTGGGTATTCAGGTGTGTGGACAATTATGATATGCATTTGAATAACATTTTTGCTTGTTGGTCTGTTATAAGATGATGATGGTTAGTGTAGCACATTTCCTGAAAGATGTAAATAGTCCACTTATTAGTCATATTATGAATGGCGAGAAATGTTTTTTTTGGAGGGGACTTTTGTTGAATCCAATGTCAATCACAAATTTTACTCTTGTATAAATAAATATTGTTTGGCATAATGGTCTTGCTAATGGACATTTTCCTGTGACTTTTGCAAAATGTCATATTGGTCCATTTTGTTGTTGCAAATGTCATCAAACCATTTACAGCTTTCAGTTATATGCATAACTCGTGTTCAGCTGTTGTTTATTGTATCAAACAGCTCAGTAAGTGTGAGAATAAGAATGCCTTCAGTCCTGTAAAAATGGATTAACAGAGTTGTCAAGGTTAGTGTGGGATTGGATCTTGGTTTATTGGCATTATGAAATTTAGAATGCGAGAAGTTTAAAACCACAGGTGGCAAGACTAATGACTGATGTAGTTCTGTAACTGAAAGGTTGCTTCTGTGATCAAACATAGCACTGACAGTGTGCTCATTTTATATAGTTTTACGGATTTAAAAAAAATCTCAATCTCTCACTGTAAAACTATATATTTCAGAATTTATGTGTGAATACATTTCAAAATGTGCATCAGACATTACATTTTTTGGATTCACCATGGTGAAAGTGACACAAATGACACTGATTACAAGCAATTTTCCAGCTGCTGAGATGGAATCTGAAAGCATTTCACAAACCAGCACTAGTGGCTGAAAGTTAAGCTTGTGCCAACCATTTTCCTTTTCTGCCCTCCACACAGGTGTCTGATCTGAAGATAATTGTAGACAAGAAACATGTATCAGCGACTCCTCCAGTGCAGAAGGCAGAGAGAGGTGAAAAGGGAGACAGGGGTGAATCTGGACCAAGAGGACCATCTGGTCTAGATGTAAGTATCACTAAAGTCAGCTTAATGTGAGAAAAGAAAGAAATTTCAGATGGAGTATTTAATTCTGATGTCTGTTAATATAAAATATTTTATTATCTTTTTCTGTTTCCTGTTGTGCACCAGGGTGTTCGTGGTCCTCCAGGAGAGAGAGGATCAAAAGGGGAACAAGGGGAACGAGGACCTGTTGGAGCAACTGGGCCTACAGGAAGAGCCATTGGAGAGCGAGGACCGGAGGGACCTTCGGGGCCAGCTGGAGAGCCAGGCAAGCCAGGAATACCCGGTCTTCCTGGTCGTGCTGGGGAACTGGGGGAGGCTGGAAGACCAGGAGATAAGGTGAAGAGGAGAGAAGGATCTAAAGAAAAGTTTTTCTTATGGACCAAATATGATTCTACTAATATCATGTATGTCTGCGTTTCAGGGCGAGAGAGGAGAGAAGGGTGACAAAGGAGAAGCTGTAAGTGCTCATGTTAGATTGATGTAGTTCACTTCGGTCCTCAACATTATAGTAGTGTGGTTTTATGTAAGCATTTTCATAATCAGCTGAGAATTTTTTGTTTATCAGGGTAAAATTGGACTAACAGGACCAGCCGGCCCACAAGGTCAAAAGGTGATCACCTCCTCATTCTTGGTGTAGTAAAAACATGCAGATTCAACATAGACCAAATACAGAAAAAGACTGCGGTTCAAAGGCATTTGTCTGTGTATGTACTCTAGGGAGCATCTGCTGACTCAGTACTAATTGGTACACCTGGTGCCAGAGGTCCTCCTGGACTTGCAGGACAGAAGGGAGAGCCTGGTGTTGCAGGACCACTAGGACTTAAAGGAGACCGGGTAAGATTCACACATAATTCAAATATCACAAAATCATATCATATGCTTCTAAATGATGTTTTGATGTGTTGTACAGGGCTTTGTTGGACCTCGTGGTGATAAAGGAGACAGAGGAGAGTCTGGAGAAAAAGGACGGGATGGTTCGCAGGTGAGCTGGCTCCCATGTGTAATCTCAATTAGAATATGAAAATACGGTAATTACTAACTTGTTAAATGAGTAATTCATTTTTTGGTTTTCTCATGTAATTTTTTCACTCAGCCTCGAAATATGTGATGAAAAGCCATGACATTTTTTATAAGAAGCAATGTGTAGGTTCTGTGGTTTGTCATTTCAGGGAACACCAGGAGAACCAGGTAAACCTGGTCAGGAGGGGAAACCGGTAAGTGAAGTACAAGATGTTGAGAGCTAAGTCAATTATTTATTTATTTTTCACAAAGAGCACAATATAGTGATGACATTTTGGTTCAGAGACCCTAAATATGTAATGAATATTTCTTTTAATGTTGTGTTTTCTTCTTATAAAAGCATCCATAAAGAGTTAAGTCTATATGTTAATATAGTATACTAGCTTACTGTACTGCATATTGTTTTTATTGATTTACAACATTGTGATTTTTGAAAATGTGAGTATTAATGCACAATGAAGACAAACTGTACCTGCCTTCCCTGTTGAAAATGAAACCAGCAAGATTCCAGGCTCCATCAATGGACATATTAAGGTTTTATTTTTTCCCTTACTGTACCATTCACAGTGATCACTTAAAGCCCAAACACACTGTTGGTCAAATTATGTAAGTCAGCCATGACTGCTTTTGTGGATGTGAGAGTAAATGTAAGGAGGGGAGAGATATTGAAGTACTTCCTCACAATTTTTGTTTTCCTTCCCTCCATGTCGGGGCAGGGTCCGACAGGGCTTGCTGGTCCTCGAGGCCAACCAGTGAGTAACCAGTAACCCAGCAAAGGGGCCTTCTCTCAGGCTTGATCTGCAGAGTTTAGTGGCTAGGTTGGCTGCAAGCACAAAGCGATGGAGCTCTCTTTCCCTTCCTTGGGCTGAGGCTTCAGAGCTCTTAGACAGTACCCTTTTGCAGCTATGTGGCTGACACCTCACTCTCTAACTTCCTCTCTCACCGCATATGTGTGTTATCTCTGTCCACTTCCTTTTCTGTGTTGTTTGTTTCCCCTCTTCCGACACTGTTCCCTACCCACCTGTCCCCCCCACCCCCTCCTGTCATCCACCTTCCTCTGTCTTTCATCCTCTCCAGGGCTTGCCTGGGTTCCCAGGAGTACTAGGCAGACCGGTAGGTTTTCTGCTGCTGGCTGGCATACTGGCATACTCTGTCACTGTGGTATCGGGACACAAGTGGGAGAAGGAGGGGGTGGACCAAAGCTGATGAGAAACCAGTGGGTTTTGGTTTAGACAACAAGTAGCTGGAAAGATGTATCCACATTTAACAACAGGAGACTAGAACAACCTATCATCAGAATGCACACGCCATCATGTACCAGGCATATTTCACCACTTTAATCTTTACTCATTTGTATTGGAAACATCCTTCTGGGAGCTGGGATAAGAGTCAAACCTTGATGGGTTCCTCATGAAATATTAATGAAGACCACCTGTCCCCAAAGCACCTGTGTCAAACTCAAGAGCTGAATTTTGAAGTTGAATTTTTTAAACGTGTAAAACACTGAAGATTTGTTGGAGGAGATGAAAGGAAGCCAGCCGACATTGCAAGTTGAAGCTTGCGCCAGGATCCATTGTACAGTCGTGGGGGAGAATACTAAATTGGGTGCACTCCAAAAAGTACTGTGTTGTCGCTTGAGTCTGCTTATCATGCATGCAGCTGTGCCTGCTATTGGTTGCTTATTCCTCTTTTTTCAGAGCTTACTATGTGTGTACCATTGTTGAAATTGTTCATACTCTGTGTTTGTATTGTCCTACCGGTTGTTATGAATCAGGCAGATGTTCATGTGTTTGTCAGAGACAGTGACATGTCTGTGTATTATTATGTTTTCCAATATTGAGTACATAAATGTGAATGTAAATGTACATAAACATTTTAAGTGCTCAATTTGTATAAACATATTAATACATAAATATGATTCTTAAGGGAATAATTTGACATTTTTGGAAGTGTATTTACTAACTTTCTCGCAGAAAGTTAAATGAGATACTGATACAACTCTTGTGTGTGTCTGTAAGGCTGCAACCAACAATTATTTTCATTATAAGTTGGTCTTGCAGTTATTTTTTTAATGATCAATTGATTGTTTGATGTATAAAATGTCAATAGAAATAGTGAAGAATGCAATTAATCATTCAAGTTAACATATTCAGATTACTGTACCGTTGTTTTGTCTGATGAACAGCCAAAAACTATCATGGAAAACTGGGAAAACTAACAAATATTCATATTTGAGATGTCAGTTCCTGTGAATGTTTTGCATTTTTGCTTTAAAAATGACTAAAAGAATGAATCACTTATCAAAAATGTTGCCAATTCATTTCCTGCCAATTGACTAATCGAATAATCATGTCAGTTCTAGAGTACTAACATGTTTAGGGCAGGTCATCAGGGGCCACACTGGTGGTTAATCTAGGCATGAAGAGCAGCCAAATAGCATAAATACCAGAAACAGGGGGAAACAACTAGTCTGGCTCTGCCCAAAGGTAACAAAAATCTGCCTACAAGCACCTCTAAAGCTCACTAATTTACACTTTGTATCTTGTTACAATACTTACAAAAACTGAAGTGTAAAAGCAAGTGTGAGATTTCCTGGAATCTTGTTGTGATCGTGAATTTGCAAAGCAATCAGCGGAGATGCCAGTAGGTCACACAGTATTTAAGGACAAAACACAAGAGTTGTATTGATCATCTCATCTAATTCTCAGCAAGAAAGCAAATAAGCTTTTCCAAAATGCTGACTTATTTTTAAAAGTAACCTGTGTTTTATGTGTAGTAACTATTAAGTATTTTATGATGTGCACGTACTATATGTCTGACTTGTATTTTGCTTCTAGGGAAACCCAGGAGAGCCTGGCATAAGAGGACCAACTGTAAGTATCACACATATTGTACCTTCACATTCACAGACTCTTATTACCAGCATCAGTTCATATGTTGATGATATTTGTTTCAATCAGGGTCCCATGGGTCCCAATGGGCTTCCAGGTCCACCTGGTGTGAAGGTGAGTTCACTGCATTTTTAATATGTTGCTGTTATTGTATGAGCACTGAAATTCTTTTTTTATTACTTGCTGACCAAACTCATGAAAAGTTTGTTTTTCGCAGGGTAATCAAGGAGAGGCAGGTGTTGGTGTCAAGGTAAAGCTGCTACAATGATATTTAACATATTTTTAGACAAAACAACATCTTGATATTTTGTTGTCCCAGTCACATAACAACGTAGACAGCAAAGTTGTATAACAGATCTGCAGCGTTTGAGTTTATTTCTCCTCTCTGCAGGGTCCTCCTGGTGCCCAAGGGAGCACAGGTCTACCAGGACCATCAGGTCTTCCAGGAGCTGTTGTAAGTGTTCCCATAAATCACAGCTTTTCCTCAGGGAAAATAATATTTTTGTTTTCTCATGAAATTCATTGAAAATCTCACAGTGTACATCATATTGTGTTGCTTCATACCAACGTATTTATTTCTCCCTGCAGGGTCCACAGGGTCCTCCGGGACTACCAGGGCAGGTGGTGAGTATGCAGTCCTGATCTGTTGCTGCACTGTGGAACACAGTGAGGAAATATAAAATTGAAGATTTGTTTTGTTTGTTTTGAGCCTGAGGACTTTCAGTTATAAGTGAAAATGGGAAGGTCATTAAATAATAATGTTAAAAAAAAGGTGTACCAAGCACTCCTTGATAAATGGCTACTTCAGTTTTGTGTTCATAATTTGAAAAAGCAGCTTACAGAACACACAATTATTTGCTCCCAACCAACTGTAGGATCCTGATATTATAAAATAAATATCTTAAAATAAGAAGTTAAGACTTAATTATAAAGAGAAGATTTTATGAGCAGAAAAAAATCTCACCTCAAAAATACAAAACAAAATATACTTCTTTAAGTATTCTTCTCCTGTTTTGGGGCATTGTGTGAAACCTTGACTATTAATTCTTTTCACATGCAAACTAAAACTGATCCACAGTAATCAGTAATTGACAAAATATTGGTGGTCATTTGAGGAGGTCTCAGTATACTGAAGATAGATGCCCAGGTTTTTATACATAACATGCAAACTCAACTTTTTTTTTTTTTTTTTTTTTTTTTTACAAAAATGACTGCTGTTTGTGCCACCCCTCAGGGTGAAGGAGGTAAACCTGGGGTCCCTGGAAGAGATGGGGTGCCTGGCAAAGAAGGAGCACATGGATTATCAGGGAAGCAGGTGTGTGTCTTGTGTGTTTGTGCCATGTTGTTGACTGTGTATCTGTAGTGTGCACTGTGCTGTTTTTATCAAGTCCTTCTCAGTGTCATCATTTTGTAATTTGTTCTTTAGGGCATTGCTGGACCTCCAGGCCAGCCAGGTTTAAAGGGGGAGCAGGGAGACAGCGGTCCTCCAGGAAAGGTGAGAACATGCTGTATCTACCATTCAGCCTCTAGCTAAAAGGACAGTCAATGAAATTGGTTTTGCGGTTGCTTTTATTGGATGTGATCCCAGCTACAGAATGATTTTCCGCCTGAAGTAATAAAAAACATTTCTGTAGTGCTATTATTAGCTTCCCACTGCAAGAGTTTTCATCTGATATATAACACTTGGTCGTCCGGATTCCAAGTCCTCCTTCAGGGACCATGCTCAGGCTGCTGTTGTTTGTCCACCTGGGGCTGGGGCTGCCTGTGTCCTAAATAGTGCTCCAAAGACACCCCCTGCAATTTGTATACTTCTTCAAGTTGGCCAGGAGCACCACTGTTTGTGGGTTATATGCTTCCACTGGCCGTCACTATAAACTTTGATATTTCAACTCTCATATCTTTGAGTAGTTCTGGGTATTAAATTGTCTAGGAAATTGTGTTCCACATAGCAAATATCACAATCATATACAGTTATACTAAGATGGAGGTGCAGCATATAAATGGACATGGTGGCATTTCTATCTGAATGACATTTATTCCCTCTGCTTATGTAAAAAATGAGGTTGGCTATGTACCTCTCCTTCGCATACCTGCAGAAATCTGTGGTAAAACAGCTTCCTCTGTTATCTGGGTTTTGGGAAATTAGGCAATAATGCAAGAATCTTCTTCTGCGTTTGTCTCAGTGGGATTTCTCTGTTATTCAACCGTTATTGATTGACATTCGAAGAGCAAATTCTCTGACCCAGTAAAAGGTGTTTTCACATGTCTGAAACTAAAATATTTAATCACTTTATCCTCAAAGGTCTATTGTCTGATGCAGTTCAGCAATGGAGTTTATTTTGCGGCATATTGGGGGAAAGCCCTATGGAGGCCTATAGTGCCTCCCACTCTAAAAATAACAGTTAAGCCAACCATTAATGTGAATTTCAGCTAAATCCTTGCATAAATTTAGGGATAATTGCCTTGTGTTTTCTATTAAAGCATCCCACTAGACTGTGAGTCTGAAAGTGGCAGAAGCTGCTCTGGATAATTTTGTGCCCTGAAATTCATGTATATTTTAGAGTGGATAAGATGGCCTAATCTCATTTTGCTTCGGTGTAACAAGATATAATGTGTTGTGCCGGTTCAAGATGTTGTCTGGTGTAGTCTGTCACAACCAGCAGGGTTCCACTGTGTGTAATAATATAACCAATCTGACCTATAAGGTCATTTTTATAAGGTGTCTTAGGTCCAAAAGATACTTTGGTAGACTGTTTACTTGATTATACATTAGACATCTCCTCTGCTTAGCTGTGTTTCTCAGTGCTGCATTTCCATTTTATACTACTTTATACTTCCACTCCACTACATTTCAGAGGGAATTTTTTTTTCTACTCCACTACATTTATTTGACAGCCTTAGTTACTTTTCAGGTGAAGATTTTAAAAATACAACACATTGTTAAAGATGAAACCAGTGGTTTCCAACTTTTTTGGCTTTTGATATCTTACAAAAGTAAGTGTGTAGTCAGGGTCACATTTCAGATGTCTATGAGTTGTTAACAGCTCCACCAAGTAGTGATTTTTCCTTCTAAACTTGATGAAAATGATCCAATATTTCACCAAAAATCAAAGATTAGATAAAAAGTCCAAAACTGAAAACAGATTTGTGTATAAGAATTCCCATTAATCATCCCCTCAGATTTATCTGGTGACCCTTTGGAGAGACCCCACTCCTAGGTTGAGAACTACTGGACTAAACCAGCTAACTGTATATAAAGTAGTTCAAACCATCTCCACCTGCAGCAGCTACAAATGTAACATGTAGCATACACACTGATGCTTCAGTATTAATAATCTTATGACGTCATATATAATAATATATCGGTCAGAAGGACCAAACCGCTACTTTTTCTGCAATACTTTAACTACATCAAGCTGATAATACTTTTTTACTGCACTTTTACATAAGAAGGATTTTTCAAGCAGGACTTTTACATTGACTTTTGCTGTATTGGATTACTGTATTGTATTACTGTACTTTTACTGAAATAAAGGATCTGAGTACTTCTTCCACCACTGCCTACCTACATCTGTCTATATTTGAATGACTGCAGATGTCTGTTACAAGTGATTGGCTTGGCTTGACCAAGCCTGTGCCAATTCTGTCAATAAGGATCTCAATTAAGCCTAATTTCAGCTCAGTGAGAATAAAAATGACAGAGAAGGTCACAAACGTTGACTTTGTCTTTGCGGGGCTCATCATATTCACATCACATCAACTTTTTCATTTATAATACCACAGCACTGACTATATACCGATATCAACATCAGTCTGATTCTTTTTATCACATACTCTTCTGTTAAAGTGGTAGTAAAATATCATCAATCCATTCATGTGCAACTTGCTGGCACATGAAGTACTTTTACCAAATTTTCCATGCATATATCTCCTTTATTATCTCCAACACAGATTTCCCTTTGTGTGAGCCATGAGCCATCAGACTTTTAAGCCTGCAATGCTGCTTTTTGCAATGCTAAATTTTAGTATAAAGTTTGCTGCCAGACTTCATAATGTCATGCATTAGCACATAACAGGTGTTTACTCACAACTGAAGTGTTTTCTGAGCCTTTCAATAAGAATTAATTGACTTGCTTGTACAGAAGATGAACAGCTGTTTCAGTGATAAAATGTCAGTTTGGCAGCATGTAGGAAGGCTCAAGCTGTTCAGTTATGCATACAAAGCACATGTTGTTTGACCATGAGAAGGGGTCAGTCATCCACAACAAAAAAACATCCAACAATTTTCCCCGCTATTATCAGCTGTGCTTTATTGCCATCTGTTTTGTGTTTGTTGCACCAACCCACTTTTCTACTTTTTACTTGTTGCCTGTGTAACTCTCATGTGACATGATATTTTTCTTTATTGCAGGCTGCACAAAATGTTGCTTTAAAGTATTTATATTATGTTTTAGGGAATATTTTATAGCTAATATCAGATTGTAACTTTTATCTTTTCTAATATCTAATTCAGGTTTTTTTGTCTATTATTGGAAAAATACTGACATTGTTCACCACAAAACAGTTAACAGAGCATATTGTCTTATGAATTTTCTCTCATCATATCCTGCATGTGTTTTTAAACTCATCCTTGCCTGGAGCTTCTAGTTGCTAGTGTTGTAGTATTGGTAAAAGGTGTGTGGAGAAAAAGACACAAAGTTGGAGCTTGCTTATCAGGCGCTCAGTACACCTGCTGTTTGTAATGTTGACACAAATCGAGACAAGTGTCTCAAACAGCGACAGCCTCAGGATCAGCACCTTGGACAGAGCCACTGTGACACTGTCACTGAGTTCACCAGTTTGATAAATAACCAGGCAACACTTGTCCATCTGCTCAGCAGCTCTACCATTTGTTCTTGTACACACACATGCACACACACACACACACACAAAGATGAAGTTCTATCGCATGTTCCAGCACCACAGATATAACAGTCTTTTATAACAAACATATTTAAAGCCTGGTAATGTAGCTACAAGCAGTTTTTGGTGTTAGCCCTTCAGAGCCCAAGAGTCATTTTGAATCATTCATACCTTTTTGCCCAAGAAATTTTTTCTGGAAGTTGTCATTCTGTCACCAAAGAGAACTTACACTGGATCACAAAATAACCACTGAGCGACAATATCAAGAGTAGAGCAGATTGTTCCTTGAATCACAGTTTAGCTTTTTTTTGTCAAATACAATTAAATAGACATCTTATTGATGCTATACTTGCATCTTTTGAACAAGTCATTGAAAGACATTGACTACTCCAGAGTGGAAAAAGGAAAGAAAAGCTTCAGTTTTCCAACACTTCCTCTCCAGTCAAGTGCAATCATTAAACAGTGGTCCATTTGTTGGATGTCCTTGCTGAAGACGTTGACGCTTTTAATCTCTGAGAGCGGGAAAACCTAATGATTGGGCTGATATGACGTTTGATGAATGCCAAAGCTTTTACGTCTTTTCTTAAGAGAGGACCTATACTATGCTGCACAGGTAATAACTATTATTTTCTGCATTTTTCTGCTCTCTCACAGGCTGTTGCTGGACCTCCTGGACCTAAAGGAGAGAGGGTGAGTCACTGTTATTGTCAATAACATGAAAGGAGCTAGATTAACTTTTTTTAGCAAGTTAAGTATTGAATATAGACACACACCACATTAATTTAATGCAGCTTAGTTCAGAAATGAAAGACTTAAAATTATACACGATGCAGCAGAACAGAGTAGCTAGATGTTACAGCAGAGATGACAGTATTTTCCTGGTTATGATTGATTCAGGGTCTTCCCGGTCAAACACTGCCAGGCACAGCAGGCGAGAGAGGTCTACCTGGTGAAAAGGTGAGTTCAACCAAACCTGCTCTCAGTCAGTGACACGAGACACTGTGAAAATGTTAACTGCTTTTTCATGAAACCTTTTGGTCACTGCTGTCATTCAGGGTGTCAGGGGAGACAAAGGTGTCGCTGGCAGCAAAGGAGAAAGAGTGAGTATGATCATCTTGCAGAGCTACATGTATGTTAACATTATGAGATGCTCACCTGGCTAACAGCAGTCATCTTTACATCTGTTGTTATATTAGGGTGTGGATGGTGAACCAGGAGAGCCTGGAGAAGATGTGAGTAATCAGCTTCCTCTGGCTGTTTGTTGTCTGGATGAAGACTGTGATGTTTGTTTTTAAATGGACTCTCACACTGCATGCAGTTTTGTTGTGTATGTCTCCACATTGTTATTCGTAATAAAGGTTTAATCTAACTATTATAGTACAATTAGTACTGTGTAATATAAGATAAAATCAAGTGTAGATTAATGGTTGATGTGAACAAACATGATTTAGTTTACATGTCTTTGCACACATGTGGATAGAAACTATTATTAGTGATAATGCTGTTTTTCTATTTACTGTAAGTACCTGGTTTCTTTCAGGTTTTCAAGACTCTGATGTAGCATTAAACCAAATGTGTTACAATTCACAGCTTGCATTTAACGTCCTTAATAAATATTATTTTGTGGGTTCAGTATGAACTTGCGGCCAAAAAATGTCAGATGCTTTCACTATAAAGATGTGAGTAACCACTCAAATTCAACATTGAAGCATCAAGGCTTTTCTTATGCAATGTGCCGTAATATATGATAATACAGGTTCATGTCTTAGGTTTTTTGCCTTTAGTTACCAAACAAAATTTAAACTAACCTTCTTTTTGTGGGACTTGAAGCTTATTTACCTCAAAACCAGTCCAAAGATTGAATCTTACCTTGATCAGCCATTTTTCTATTGCTGTGTGATGAAAATCTCTTGACCTTCTATCTAAAAGCATCAACTGTAATCGAGCCCAATCTCCTCTGATACTCAAGGCTCTGATTATTTGTCTTCCTTGAGGTTAACGAGGCATGTTAACTGTAATGACAACCAAGCCGCTGACAGTGCACACCAATGCTGATGGAACATGTCCTCACTAGCATGATAATGAGTACCAAACCCTTATTTTAGGGGCAAAGAAAAATTGTAGCATAGCAAAGCAACTTTTTTTTTTGCAAAATTGTAAAATTCACACACATTTTTTCTCACATAGCCTCATTTGTTTCTTTCACAGGGGGCACAGGGACCTCCTGGGCCTAAAGGAGATAAGGTGAGCTTGTTTGTCATGTCTGTTCTAAATTTTTCTGTAGCTCTAAATCCAACCAAATCCACCACCAAACCAATTTTGTGACAAAATTTGCATTGCAGGGAGTAATGGGCATTGGACTGGCAGGTCCTCCTGGTCGGGTTGGGCCTCAGGGTTTAAAGGTGAGTAAATTGATGATCTGTGGTTTTACCTCTCTGATCAGTTAGTGTGGTTTATCAGACCTACTGCAGATCCAAATCTAACTGTGACTTCCTTTCAGGGAGATCCAGGGCATCCTGGGCCAGCTGGTCCTCCTGGACCACAGGGGAAGTCAGGTGTCACTGGACCGGCTGGTCTGAGAGGAGAAATTGGACAACTGGGACCTCCTGGACCACCGGGGGAGAGGGTCAGTGTAGCCTCTGGTTATACAACACTGCATGATTTTAGTCTCTGTGGTATGATGTTCAACTGATGAGGTCTCATTTTCAGGGTCCCCCAGGCTTTCCAGGCCGGGCAGGAAATGTTGGAGTTCCTGGTCCTGCTGGACCTCCTGGACAGCCAGTGAGTTTAGATCCTATTTTTATTACATTGTGATTGGTTCAGCTAATAGCCACAATATTTAGGCTGGATTACTATTGGATGATGTTTTATTTGTAATATGTAGTTAGAAAGACAGAGATGATCAGTGGAGAGTAACAGACAAAGTTTGTGATTTACATGAACAATATCTTGTTTTCTAGGGTTCTCCTGGTACCAACGGGGTCAGAGGAGACAAGGTCACTATCCATACAAACACATATTCTGTTTATCTTTTTACATGCTAATGGCTTTTATAAAAGCATGCATATGATTTCTTTGGGCAGGGGGAGGTTGGAGTTGGAGTCCCAGGTCCCAGAGGAGAGAGAGGAGATCCAGGATCCAGGGTAAGACCGTGTCTACACGTCCAACTTAATGTAAATCAGCCACTGGATGATAGTAACAAATTAACACAGGTGTTTGTCTGTCATGTCTTAGGGCGAGGAGGGTCGTCCTGGCTTGGATGGGGAGAGAGGATCGTCAGTAAGTGTATCAAGTGATTCCTTTTTTATCCATCACTCAGGAACAGCGTTGCAGAGCTTCTTCACCAAAGTTTTTAGGATCGTTTCATGAGTTTTTTTTCAGAGATCTATGGAAGCATGAAGGGGAAAACAAATGAATAAATCTTTAGTTTTTATGTATTATAAACAATATCTAGATTTTTACAGAGGAGCTGCTCCTCACAACATTAATGAACCTGTGCTCAATCACTATTCAAACTGTATACTCTCAGGAGTTAGAACAATATTGTGATTTCAGTTCTGTTGAGTAGAAAAACTTGAGGCCTAGAGTTAGATCGGTCGTTTTTCATTGTGGAGCTAAATACACAATGTGTGTGTGTGTGCGCGCGTGCGTGTGTGTGCCTGTGTGTCCATCAGGGTCCCCCAGGGATTCGTGGTATTCGGGGAGAGAAGGTGAGTACTACCAGTCCTTTTCCCATTTTTATATGTCATTATGCTAGCTGCGTCCCCTGAGCATTCTGCTCATATAAAGCAGTGAATTAAATTGACATGCCCAAATGAAATGTTTTGCTCCCTCTCTTTTTCTTTGTCAGGGAGACATTGGGCTGCAAGGTGACAAAGGAGAGAAGGTGTGTGCATTTTAACATCTAATAAGCTTTGCTACACTGTATTTGTAAAGACGACATTGACACAAAATGATTTTAGAAAATGGAGGAAGTGGAAAATACAACCTTTTGTGTCAACAGTGGCTGTTTTGGTTCATTTTGTTGAGAGCAAGAGGCATTTATGAATACACAGAATGTTAATTTGTTGTGAGACTACCAATGACAGCTTCAAGGTTAGTACAGTATGATGTCTTGATGTTTTGGCTCTGGGGTCAAACCAGATGTTTACACCTGTACTGTCACTCACAGGGGGACACTTTGCTGGTGGGAGGACCTCCTGGAGAAAAGGGCAACAAAGGAGAACAAGTCAGTGAATGCTTCTGTTCATCAAAGTGAAATATTCACATCTCGTCTAACAATACAAGGTATTTGAGTTTGCTTGTTGTGGATGTCGCTTCTGTTGTAGGGTGACAGAGGGCCCAAAGGTGTGCAGGGAGAAAAAGGGGTGAAGGGTCAAGAGGGTCCTGCAGGGGAGCAGGTAAATATATTAATGTTATAGTTTTAGGGCTGCAACTAAAAAATATTTTTATTATTGATTAATCTGCTCAATAACTTTTGGATTCATTGGTAATTTGGTCTATAAAATTTCAGGAAATGAAAAATGCCATCAATTTAAGGTTATATTCAACATAAAAAGCCACAGGATTTGTTGCATTTGCTACACTAAAACCAACAAATGTCATTTGGCATTTTTCTTTGATAATGACTTAAACAATCATTGGATGAATTTTCTGTCAAATGACTAATTGTCAAAAGTATTTAATTATTGTTGCACGATATAAAATCATTAATAATATGAATCTGATGGCTAAGCAGGCTGAAGCACTGATTGTCAATTTAGCTCAAATATGCCTAACTATAATGCAACCAGGAAAAGATGACATTCAAGCAACATTGCAACATTGTAGTAACCAAACCCCAAGATGAAATGTCACTGTAGTGATATCACAAATGATCAATATCCATTATATCACCCGCCTCTATCATCAGGGTCTGAGGGGAGAGCCAGGAGAAAGAGGATCCACTGGATTCCCTGGTGCCCGTGGCCCTGGCGGACAGAAGGCAAGTGATGCTGTTCACGGATGATCATCGTGATTAAATCAGTATTGTAATTAATAGCAAAGCCAGTCAGTAGTCTGTGCAGGTAATAATCTTACTGCTCTAATTACTGTAATTTTGTTTTCTCTATGCAGGGAGAAGCAGGCCAACCTGGAGTACCTGGTGAATCGGTCTGTGTTTTCTTCCATCCAAATATAGATTCTTCATTCTCCTGTGTGTGGTATTCTCTCTTTGGTGGACAGAACGAATGCTGATTTCTGTCTTTTTCCTCCAGGGTTTACCAGGAAAAGATGGGATGCCCGGGCATCAGGGGGCCAAGGGAGAGACTGGTATTGTAGGAATGAGAGGAATCAAGGTATGTGTGTGTGTGTGTGTGTGTGTGTGTGTTTGTGTGTGTGTGTGTGCGTGCGTGCATCAGACACAGTGTGGTTTCAACCTTGAAGTATCTTTCAGGGGTGAGTGATGATGACCACAACTCAAAAATAGCATGAAATTGATATAATATCTGCTTTCATCCTAACATTATGATGATAAATACATAAAACAAGGGGGTTTGCTTTGCCTAATAATCAGAGTGAATTTACATTTTGTTTCACTTGTATTTGAATCACTGAACAAATCAAAGATATGGGTGGCAACGTAGAGGTGAGGTTGCAAAACACACCTGAGAAGAGCAGAAGAAAATAAATACAGACAGAAGACACACAACAAATTTAACCAGCCATACAGACAGCTTCAGAAACAATTGCAAACATTTCTAAAAAGGTCAACAATTTAAAGTTTAAAATCACTCACTGGGATGAGTCGTTCATTTTACTGTATTTATTTGGTGCAAAGTACAAGTTCAGTTTAATTTAAAAAGAAATTAGATATACTGAGGCAACTTCAGTAGAACATTTATAAACAAAAATACTGTGTGTAGAAGCCTACTTTTTCAAATTGTACACAGTGAATAGTATGATATTTATCTCCTGTGATGAAATGCATGGCAGAGTGTTAAACTGTAAAAAGATGTTGTAAGTGCAATGATGACATGACCTCCATAGTCAAACTAGACGTAGGCATAGGCATGTGTGATAGAGCAATATTTTTTTGTTGAATAAAGCAAAACATGCTTTATTCCAAATAGTATATAGCATATATACACTATCTTTAGTCTGTGTCAGTTGCTACCACTAGTACATTGTAGGGCTGCAATTAATCATTATTTTCATTGATTTCATTGATTAAACTGTGGATTATTTTTTTGTTTAATCGCTTGATTTTTGTCTATGAAATATAAAAAAATAGTGTTTTAATATCAAGGAGTCAAAAGTGACATCTTCAAGTATTAGCTATTGGATTATCAAAAGTATTGCTGATTTTTTTTCTGTCAATCAACTAATCATTAATTATCAATTAATCAACTAATCATTGCAGTTCTAGTACATTGTTTGTATGTATACTGCTCAAATTCTTACTGTAAAACTGTACTAAACGTTTAAGTATTACCAGAAATCTTAGTATTCTTAAACAAAAATAAAAGGTTGTAAACATCCTGTACATCCAAGTTCACTACGTGCTTTTTGAGATAAGACCAGTGTGCTAACAGAAAGCATGTATGTGGATTTAGCTTAGCTGGACCGCTCAGAGTCCTCTGCAGCTGTATTGGCACCTATCTTGCTTTTACTTGTAATTATTGTCTGAACAACTATTTTCAGCAAAATGATGGCATCCAGTTTTGCGTCATATCCGTTTGTTGTTTGGAATTTGCAGCTCAAAGTGCTTTGTATTCTTCACTCTGTGCGTAAGTGCTTCAGTCTGAGTGGCAGGTGAGAGGTGGATTGGCTCTCTGTCATTTGGTACATTTTGTCCCTTTGTGACTCACAAGCCTCTTCATATGTCTCTGTTTCCAGGGTGACCGAGGACCCAAGGGCGCTTGTGGAGACAAAGGACCCAAAGGAGAGAAGGTGAGATGGCTAGACAGACAGAGAAATGGGCATCGGTAGGAGGAAGAGCAGAAGACATAAGCCTGTCACTCATTGTTGTCATTAATATGTTAAACATAATAAGCCAAATGATTCACATATCAGTCAGTATGGTAAGCAACTGAAAATTAAATGATTGTGTGTGTTTGTGATCAGGGGGATGCTGGAATTCATGGGCGATCAGGTCTACCGGGAAGAAAAGGTGAACAGGTATGGCTAATACCTCTGGCACAAACACGAGTATCATATATTGTACAATATGTCTCTGTACCTCTGTATGAGATGGACATGCTCTCTGTGTTTCCCAGGGTGACATCGGAGCTCTAGGGGCCCCTGGGGCCCAAGGAAAAGAGGGACTAGTCGGTCCCAAGGTGCGTGCCATATTGTGATTACACAAACTTTACTTTGTAAAGAAAGTGTTTAGAAATCTGAAATCAAAATGATTTTCTTTGTCTATGTAGGGGGACCGTGGTTTTGATGGAGTTGCAGGACCCAAAGGAACTCAGGGAGAGAAAGGTGAAAGGGTGAGTTTCTCTTGTAGTCCTAAAAGTAACCTTAATCAATATCCCCATATTTTGCACATGCTCTAAAATATGCAGCATCACAGATCCTCACAACTGAAAGAGACCTTGAAAAACACAATTAACTGTCTCTGTGCTTCATGTAGGGTCCGCCTGGTGTACCCGGCTCTACGGGTCCTAGAGGAGTGGATGGGGCCCCTGGCTTGACTGGACCTCAGGGACCAGCTGGTGCTAAAGGCCCTGAGGGGCTCCAGGGACAGAAGGTGGCCATTCATACTAATTCTAAACTCTGATCACATGTTATATTCAAAGAGGTAGAAGTCTGTTAAAAAGAAGATAAAATAGGATAAAATGAAACTTTGTTGATGAACGATGATGATGAATCATGCACAAGTTTGATGGTCATCTAGCAAATAAAAATACCATATAATGGAAGCAA
The DNA here is from genome assembly GCA_029490765.1 of Euthynnus affinis. Lineage (NCBI taxonomy): Eukaryota > Metazoa > Chordata > Actinopteri > Scombriformes > Scombridae > Euthynnus > Euthynnus affinis. The sequence continues at coordinate 16,006,693 of CM055840.1, read as the reverse complement.
GAACAGACAAAAGCATAATTTACATCACTAAGTAAGTGCACAAAACAGTAGCAGTCAGAAGTGTCTCTGAGCAGTGTAGTAGAGTGGCAACAGAGCAAAAACTTTTTGACAGTTGTGATATAAAGTATAAAGTATGATGCAAGACTGTCTTTTTCTATTACTGTTCTTGCACACATACGCCTCGTCCTCTTTGTTCACCTGACTGTTAGTTTTCTTTGATTTCATGTTGATTGACAGTTTGATGAGCCCTGCGTTTGACTGGCTCGTCTGCTTTATCATCAAGTAAATAAAGAAAGCCAGCTAGTGACAGCAGAGCAGGGCCATTTCGAGTCTCTTTTGTAGATGCACCTTTTTTAAAGCAAGACACTTTCCTGATTCAACTTAGTTGCATAATTTTCTGAAAACAGTATTCCCTTTTAGTGTAGCCTGAAAGGATACTATACATCAGTGGTTCTTAAACTTTTTCATGTCAAGGACCCCTAAACTGACAAGTTAGACCATGGACCCCCATTTGATAAGATTTTGTCCCCCATCTGATGAGACTTGCTTTTAGATATTTTATTGCAAAAAGTGTATGAAACCAAAATAGTCATACATTCTGTCATTGTGTTACTTATGGATAGAATTTTAATGAAAATAAATGATTTCCCTTTTTGCTGGGGACCCTGTAGAACCTCATCAAGAACCCCCAGACCCCACTTGGAGAACCACTACATCATGTACAATGAATTAGAGGAATACTGTATAAGAATATAAAAGAAAATGCGAAATAACTGCATACTGCATGTACAAGCCGTGCAAATATACAGCACATTTGTGTTCCAGTTAACCAGTTTATTTTTCAATACGTGCATTGTAAAAAACTATATCACATACATTAATTTATTCAAGTTATCTTAAGAGCCTTATTACATCAGGTGCAATGGCACCAAAACTGCGATGTACCAAAACTTCAGTATGTATGATAGTATGTAGGTAAGTAAGTAGGTTACATTCTCTATGCTCTGCATCACCATGAAATCACTCATGGATACTGTATCCGTGGAAGGAAGTATCATACGTAGATAATAGAAAAGATAGCATTAATTGACATCATTGACATTAATTGACATGTGACTAACTTAATTATTAACCTTCTGTATTTTAATTGAAACTGTGGAGACAAATAGATTATGTATGCAGATGCAGTGGAACATGACTGTTGTGTGAAAACTTTTTAAAAATTTTCTTTATTTTTGCTTGTAAGTTTGATACATCTACTGTATATATGTTGCATGCTCTAATGTTTTGCCTGTGTGTCAGGGAGAGAGAGGGCCGATTGGTCCTGCCATGATAGGTCCACGAGGTATCCCAGGGATCCCGGGAGAGCGGGGTCAGCCGGTTAGTGTCACACTTATCTCCTTCTGTCTCTTGGCTGTTTTCCTGGCAACCATTTTTGATAGGAAACTACTTGCTGAGGTCATCTAAAAAATCCTACCATCATACAGAACAGAATTACTTGTTGGTGCCACATGCAACAAAATGTTTCAAGGTGGTATAATTCTCTTACTGCTGTGAGCAGTTTTGACAGTTAAATGTGTACAGAGCAAAAAATGGTTACTTAAAATGACAACCAGATATTATTTAATCTTGAGTTTAATTTTTGGTGAGGACGTCATAAGGGTCCCATACAAGGACACAGAATGTCAAGATTGAAAACCAGTCTATTTAATATTGTTGCATATTATTATGTAAGTCACAATTGCTGATTTAACCTCTCACTGTGACTTTAAATTTAGTTCATGTGCTGCACCTGGTCCCAATCTAATGAATTAATGTGCTGCAAGCCTCTCTGTGGGTTGTATGTGTCTTAATACCTGTCCATTGTGCAGGGGGAGATGGGCCCAGATGGAGGCAAGGGAGAAAGAGGAGAGCCAGGCATGACGGTCAGTGCTTGATCCTTACCGCAGGGCTCAATCTGAAGACACCGACACCAAGCACCAAAGCACTGACACACACACACTGTACATAAAGTTGATATCGTCGTCTTGTTTGTAAGTGCATTTTGCTTTGTTCTCTTCTTCATTATGAATTCAGGAGGATGAGGTCAGAGATTACGTTCGCTCAGAGATGAGTCAGCACTGTGGTGAGTCTTTTCATGCAGCTTGCATCCCTAATTTAGAACTGTAGTGTCCCCAAGATGAACTTCAGATGGTAATCACAGCAATGAGTCACAGCTTCGGCCAAACTCTATGAAAGTATGGCACAAAAGGACTTGTAGAGAACTACAGTGATGCCTTGACTCTTTAAACTGATTATTCCTTCTCTTTCTGCTTCCTTCCTGTCCATCTGTCTGATCCTCAGCGTGTGGAGGTGAGTGAGCCATTCAACTGCAGAAGAGTGAAGGGGTGAACAGAAGGGTTTTGATTTAGCATGAGTCACAGCGCTGTACTACACTGCATATGCGTCTTGAGTCAACAGATAGTCTCATATATTATATATTGCTAAAAAGCTGGAGTGCATTTGCCCTCCATTAGCATTTGTGTGCAGCTTGAATGAATGAAATGCATGATCATTTAAACTCATGCACACAAACAAAATATACTCTCACCCCCTTTTGTCTGCATTCTTTTGTGCAGGTTCCTTATAAGATAAATCTTAAATAATCTTTATATAATTTTAGATTGATTTTATTGAGATTTTAATTTATTTAGATTGCTCTGTCAAAAGGCTATGATCTTTCACTATATTGCATGATATATAAAAATCCTTAATCCAGTGATACAATCTAAATGTTTTCACAGTGAAATGAAATTATGTCAAATATATTAAAGTAAATTAATGTGTTGAAGACAAATGAAAACTTCAAAATTATCCACTTTTCTAAAAGTTTAACTTGCGTCTTTGTTGGCGAAGCTGTTAATCAATGCAAGAATATATCAGTGTTGTGACGCAGCAGTTGCAGCATGACATAAGTGATGGTGAGGCAAGACTTAAATAGCCTACAGGGTTGCTGCACACTTTTTTAAAATCAAATTTAATGCTTTTTAAGACCTTGATAGAGAAAATTGAATAGCTTTTTCCACAGTAAAACAAATGCATATTAGGGATATGAATAAATCTTTATGTTTTAAATCAACTTGAAAATATTAGTAGGGATATTTTTCTGGATATTTTTGCATCTCCATCACAATCACATGTAAAATTTCATAAAGTAATCAAATTAATGGCAAATGCAATGAACTGTGTCCCACTGTTAAACTTTACATTACATCTCACACTCACAGATTAGGCACAAACACTTTACAGTATATCTACCTTTCTTCCACTTTAATAGCCCATGAACTTGTAAACACCTGCTAAGAGGTCACAAAATTAAAAGTGCGCTCCTCTCCTTCATGTTGGCAGTTGGGAGCTCCGCACTAAAAACGTTATTATCCAGATTCTAGCAACTAACAGAAATAACAGAGGATTCTGTGCCTTCTCTGAACCCCCTGGCTAACTGTCTTTAGTTTAGCATCATCTGTACTGTTTTGTGTACTTCTTTAATCCTGTTGCCTTCGTGAGAGCAGGTGGCTTGCGGAGAACTAATGGAAACATTACAAGAAAAAAAAAGAGCTGAACTGAGTTGCAACCAAAGACCAAACTATATTTAAATGAGTGAATCCTGTGATATTTCTTATGCAACTAGGCATCACCTCAAAATTTTATGGCCATAAATTCTTAAATCTAATTCTTAAATCTTTTTAAAAGATCTGCGGGAATCCTGTAATAAATATGCAGTGTTGATGAGAATAAACAAACATAAAATGTGATAATATGGTAATAATATATATGTATAATGTATAAGACAGTAATGGTTGTAGATTCCAGTCTCCAGTCAAATCTGCTGCGATTTGACTTGGACTCAAATCAGAAAATATTTGACTCAAGCGTGACACAAATCCCTGTAGAGGCAACTTGAGTCCTTAAAGGATTACAACCAGTTTTTGTAAGATTGCCTCATTGGTCAACTAACCAAAATCATCCATATGTGCACCCTATTTTAGGGACACATTTTGGTGTCTGTTAAAATGTTGACCAGTCTTGCAAAAACTTGGTAAATCCTTTTAGATGGTGTGTATGTTGGAATGGTGGAATGATTATTTGTGTTTCTTGGGGGTTGTTGGTTCATGTGTCTAAATGTTCTACTACCAGAGTGTTTGTCCTTCTTTTTTGTCATTATTTTGCCTTTCTGGTCCCTTTTTTCCTTAACACTTACCTGCTCCCTCTTGCTTCCTGAATCCTGCCTCTGCTCCCTCGGTGTCCCTGTTTGCTGCTCCTTGTTCTATCTGGCTCTCTCAGGTTCAGGCCCAGTCAGTCGGTCCCAGCCTGTGGTCAGGGCTCGGCCTGCACCAGAGCCGGAACTGGTCGTGAAGGGTGAGAAGGGTGAGTGTGCTGCTCTGCTTGTTGGCCTCAGTCTGTTTTGTCTGTCTGCGTGTCCGTCCCCAACAAACAGGTTGAACTTGCTGGTGCTACACCTGGAGACCTCTGAATACTGGGTGGTTTTCTCATTAAGAAAACAGAGGTCTCCATATTTTGTGATTAATGTGTCCCACTAACGCACAATATATTTAATGTCTCTGTTTATATCCAGATAAATACAAATGTGAAGGTATAGGATTTATACAACTAACTTTGTATAAATCCTTTGCTTCTTATGTTGACTTAATATGTTATTGAGCTTTCCCCCCACCTGAAGTGTGGAGTTTGACAGCTTGAAGTGAAAAGAGAGGGACTTCTGACCTGCACGGTGCCGCTCTTCTTTCAGGCCGTGAGCTGCGTGTGGTGGTGAACACCCACGACCCGGACTATGAGCACATCTACTCCATTGAGGCCTACGACGACCCCAATGAGGAGCTGCTCTACTTCAATCCCTCTTCTAACCAGAGTGATGGTACTGTGTTTTTGAAAAGAGTCCATAACATAGCATGCTCTTACACACCGAGCACCATCTTAGCCAGCCTGGTCTCACAAATGTTTGTGAAATGAACACATTGTATCTGTATGTTTTTTTGGCTTGAAAGTGAAAGAAATATGACCAGACCAAACCAAACAACATGTTTAATACCTTTTGATTTCAGTAGGATAGCATAAAACCATCAACAGGACTGTGTATTGTCCTGCCTGTGTGCATGCATGCGCATCCTTGTGCACGTACAAACCAATACACAATACAAAACCAGATATAGATCTCAGCTCAAGCTTTTCAATTTTCTTTCTGTTTTTATTTAAATACTGAGTTGTGAGGGGAGTTGTGCAACAAAGGTCTTAAGCCAAAATCACATTACCCTTACACTAACCTTAAAGGCAAATTCCAACATATGTCAATCTGCACATTTGTGTCCATATTGACCTACTGTGACTATGTCATTTATAAACCTCCACAATGGAAAGGGTGAGTGAATAAAATATTATTATGGCCAAAAGTGATAAGGGAATACAAAAATATGACCTATTAATGACCCTGACATTAACTAAGTGTATTTACAGGCTACAAACGTATCTGTTTCATTTGATAAACAGAAGACGGCATGTCAAATTTGCACTCATGTCCCGTAATTCAGTTCATTCAATCAGCACGTAATCCAATTTGTGCTGGAGAAGCATCTCATATTATGTGTCTGTATTTCACTTTGTGTTCATTCTTCACAACATTGTGAGACTGCTGGCCCGGCGTATTTCTGACACAGCCTGCGAAAAGTGCACACCATCTACCATCTAAGTCTGCGACCTTTCAAGTTGATAGTTTTAGATTGTTGATCTTTACCCAGTTATCACATTAATGTCTTTTTCTCTCTTTTTTCTATTTCTACTGAATGTGTATATGCTATGTTTGGTGTGTGTGTGTGTGTGTTTGTGTGTTTGTGTGTGTGTGTGTGTGTGTTTGTGTGTGTGTGTGTGTGTGTGTGTGTGTGTGTGTGTTGACAGGTGAGGCTGTCAGAGATGAATCAGTCAAAGTTAAACCAAACAAATCAGCCAGTGCTGACACTCAGAAAGCAGCATCAGTTGTTGGTCAGAAAGCAGCCAAAGTTACACCTCTGAAGGCAGTCAAGTCCAGATCAGTCAGGTTCAAGAGGACAGTCAAAGCGGAAGGTAAACCGCCTCATGTACTTGGGATTCATTAGGGGTTAATTCTGCTCTCCTGCCTGGTGTCTGGCCCTCTCTGCATGTCTCAGGCTGTATTGGCTGTTATGCTGTTGATTTAAAGGCATACAAGCATTCAGTAAGATATCAGTGCTAGTATGTTGGCCTACTTTGCATCTAAAAATATAAAATTATTGAAATAAACAGGTTGGTTTGATGAATATTGATGTCATAGTGCTTGTTTTACTTGTTTTTATTTTATTGCTGCTCTGCTCTTTGCTTGGCTTGTCTCTTTCTTATTATGTGTGCCATGTGTCTGTATGCACTCTTTTTACACGTGTGTGTGTGTGTGTGTGTGTGTGTGTGTGTGTGTGTGTGTGTGTGTATGTGTGTGTGTGTGCGCAGCTCCAGCAGACCAGTGTCTGCTGCCAATGGAGGAGGGGAGCTGTGGGCGATACACTCTGCGCTGGTACTTTAACAGTCAGGTTCAGGCCTGCAGGCCTTTCATCTACAGCGGCTGTGAAGGAAATGACAACCGCTTCCTCCACCTGGAGGAGTGTGAGGAGGTCTGCCTTGGGGAGGCCAAAGGTAGACACACACATAAACATACACATACACAACTATTTGTCAATAGGTATTGAGTGCATGCAAACTAATTTGTCTAATCTGTTATTCAGGTATTCACTCCTTGAAGACAGCACGGTGATTGCAGCCAACTCCTCATCAGTCACAGGAATGTTAGTCTTTATATAGCTTTTATAGATCATTATTTTGTCAAATGTCAATGGTCAAGATTTGTTTTTGTTTATTTATTGTTTCTTTAAACCCTACCAAACTTCTCCCCTCAACCCAGGTTGAGAGGGGATACCATAGTGCATCATTGCTTTAACATTCTGCAAACCATGAAAAAAAATAACATGACATTTTTTCTTTTTTAAGATTTGCACACTGAAGAGGAGTGTATTGTTTTTATCAGACTTCACCCTGCCTCAGTTTAAATTTTTCACAATATTGTGGTATTTTTGTCGATTTATCTATTTCATGCTGCACACAGGTTACCACTTACCTGACACCTTTTAAGTTTAATGCAAAAAGCCTTCGGTTAGTATCAGTTTGGCGAAGCTCATGATTACCTTGGCGGTCATCCTTGCAATTTGTAGTGTTGTTCAGTCACTACAGTATGTGTGTTTACTGTATATGGAGCGTAAGAGTTAAGTCATAATGAAATGTTCTTATGTAAACATATAATTAAAACCAGCTCATTTTGGGGGGAAAAGTCTCCTGTTCTTTTGAAGAGGTGGTTAAACAGTTCTACAGAAGCAGATTTAACATCAGAATGTCCTCACTCTTTACTATCACATGAGTTAAGCCAAAGATGTTCCCCTGCAGAGATGGATCACTAGGTCCTCCACTGTTTAGTATTTACAAGTACTTTTGGCCACTTGTTTGAGTATTGTGAGGATCAGTTTTTGTCAAAAATGTTATCATTATTATTATTATTATTTAAAATAATAGTAATAATAATAAAAATAGAGGTTCATTATAAAATCACAGAGCTAAACAAAGCATTTGAACTTCACATGGAGTCAAAGGGATAAACTAGCCCAACTAACTGCAGCCAGTGTTGGTGATGGTGTACATGTGACCACTGTTCATTTGATTGTTGAGTTGCACCACAATCAATGCCTGTTTTTATATCTTTGCTTCTTTATGTTGGCTTAAGAAAGATTGATTAATAAAAATAGTGACTGTTAGACTTTTCTGAATGTTGACACATACCACTAATTGGTATTCAACTTCCTATGACTCACTTGTGCAGCTGTCTTTGTAATCATGGTTACAGTTGCAATGTGCCAAGGAGAGAAGTCTAAATGATTATTTTGACATATCAACATGGAAAGAGGAATGCAAGTAGACCTTCAGCAACACTGAGTGAAATGCATATAACAATACGTATTATTGACAGACAGGACAAACTACACCCTTCATGAACTTTACAGACCCGGTATTTACTGTAACAATGTTGTGTTATAAGGTGTTTTCAATACTTTGTTCACTCCCTTTATGTACTGTGGAATTGTAGGTTCTGGAAGTATTTCTCCTGTTGTAGATTTGCATTTGAAGGTCACTGAGATAATTTAACTATACCTATTTCAACCTTTTACTGGGACATCAGTCTAATAGTATGTACGTGATCCTCAGCAGCTGTGGAGAAGATGCCAGCCAGAGGCTGGAGAGCTTTAGATTTATATCAACCCATGACTACAAAGTGAATTCATTTAAAACCGATCAATGGGTTGCAGGTTTCTATAAATCATTTACAGATTTAAAGAGCAAAAACATGACATGACAAAAAAACACATAGTTACATAAAATATAAAATCTTCAGCCAAAATCAGTACTTTTTTAATATAAATTCATCAAGCTTCAGCCCATAACACACATAAGAAAGTTTTACACTCTAGCCATAGTTTTTATGCACACAGTCTTGTACTTTCTATCAAGTAGACTTTAGTGTTGTTTAAACTAATCGATTAAACTGGGATATTTCTATGCCCATTTCGGCCTTGAAAGTATTCTCACTGCAAGCCATCTAATGCTGTCTATGCAGAAAATTAACAGTGCTTTAACTTCCAGAACGGAGGGAGTCCAAAATAACTCCACCCACTTCTCTACACAAGAATAACTATGCAAGCACAAATATATTGGGTTATTATTAAGGATATCGTTTTTTCGTTTGTATTAAATATGAAGTATCAAGCACAATATTCTGCAAATATTTTGTACATAATGATTTTATTATTTTGGGAGAATTTGTGTTTCTGATCATGACTGCATGTTTACCTGCCAGAGAAAAGGTGCTATTTTTAAAGGTATTTTTATACTGTGTATTAAAGATGGAAGGTTGTGTTTTTGTGTGGTATGAACCATTGTTTCTGTAGTAGTATGGGACATTTTATTAAGCATTTCTAATAAATCAAATATTTAAGTAAAAATATTTTGGCATATTCTCTCTTCATAGTTATTAATCAATTATTACAGTGTGAAAGGAGGTTAACATATATTCTCCTGCTTAAGACTTGAAATTGTGACCTTCTCACTACGGTGTTCCACAACTAAAATCAAATCATAAGGTCTCCATTTGATGTAGATCATGTTTGCATTATTTATTTTGATATGAATGGTCTGTGTGCACACAAGACTCAAATATTTCTAGTCATGGAAATTCACCACATAATTCTCTAATTGAGAGGTTAATAGAGAGGATAAAGAGATAAGAAATTCTCAAGTACGTGTGTCTATGTGTGTGACTAATCTAGATGTTCCAATTTGATCAGCATATTTATTAATGAGAGGATTTTCTGCTTGTTGGCCACGACTCCTCCTCTCTTGGTTTTCCATGCACTCTGCCCTCAGTTGATTTCCCCTGGTGAGAGACACACTGACTCCATATTCACTTCATCACACTCGAGCAGGCCTCAAACAGCATCGTCGTCACCTCACCCTCACTCCTTTACCTGTCTTAATTTCAAAAGTTAATTTTGCACAACGTGGCAATGACAAAATCGTGACATGCTGACAGTGACTTTGGATGTAAAGATAAATATATGGAAAAGCCAAATTGCTCAGGTTATGGGCGAAGACAAAGACTGATGACCGTAAACAATGCTGCAATGTCTGACTAAATGACCATCATCTTGAAAGTATACAGACAAGGACAGATTTTTATCATCAAACTATTGAATTTTACTAATGTGTTTTCAATTTTTCTGTGATAGAGGTGAACGTTTAGGTCTTCAGTTTTGCATTTGGTGGAAGAATCATGTCAGAGTTGCTTTAAAACTATAAATTGCCCAATTAACCTCAGTTCAAAAGTTTTGTGACTGTGGAGTCCGTTTGAGAAAGCAATAAACCAATACACACACACACATTGCACAGACAAAAGTATGTGAATTCCTTGAACATTACACCCAAATGTGACTGTAACATTTCATTCCTAATCTATGGGCATTAATATGCTGCTAGAAAAGCCTCCACTTTTTCTGTGAAGACTTTCCACAAGATTTCAGAACCTGGCTGCAGGGATTGGTTCCCTTTCAGCCACAAGAGCATTAGTGAGGTTGGCCAGTGATATTGAGTGATATGGCCTAGCTTGCAGTCAGCTCTCCTCCCAAAGGTGTTGAATGAGCTTTACAAAGGTCAGTTCCTCCTCACCAAATACCATTTCTTTACGGTCCATTTTTGGGCCTTCCCTGTTTCAACTTGAGTGCACTATGATCTAAAATATTACTGTATGCTATTGTGTTAATATGTCCACTCAATTGGAACAAATTGGCCCAAACTGTGTTACATATTGTCTTAAATATTAATTGAGAATTTCAAAACATCAGCATCTTATGATACTGCAGCATAAGGGTGCCTTCTCTCACTAACAGTTACCAGTATTGGGCCTGAAGCTCTGAAGCTATATCATCCAGGCCAACTTATGTAATGAGTTGTTTTTATGAGTGAATCAGCTCATAATCAGCCTGATATCACAGCTCTGACCCACACTGCTGTGCCACAGGATGAGGGCAGAAGAATGTGTTTTTTTTTTGTTGTTGTTGTTTTGTTTTATTGTTGTGTTGTTGAAATGCTTTTGAAATGCAGCCCATGTGTGTGCTTAACATGCATATGTATGGTTTTACTCATATATGTTTGCCTTTCCATAAACTCCTCTCATCTGTTATGTATTTGTATGGTCGTGTGTGTGTGTGTGTGTGTGTGTGTGTGTGAATTCTAACACATACACACACACACACACACACACACACACACATAAATATATTTCATCATGATTTGTGTGTTTGAGATACATTTTCACATGTCCTAAAAATAGCAGCCGTCACTAATTTCAGCAGCCATAACCAGGCTTTACATGGGGAACCAAATCCTTTAGAGCAGTCTCTCAAGTCTTTCAAAGGACATGTGAGGATAGTAACTGTGTGTATATATGTGTGTGTGTGTGTGTGTGCATGTGGGGAGGGAGGAGGGAAAGGGGGCATGTATGTAGATGACTGAATGTAAACTTAAGGTTTCTATGAAGCAAGGGGAACTGTAATAACCTTAACTAATTTGATATTCACTCTGCTACCTCTCGGGCTTCTGAGGGTTCTCTTTCTCTGTCTCTAAACACATACACACACTGATTTCATGACTCAAGGTTGTCCTTCATAGACATATGCTAATGTTTGTGTGACAGTTTGACAAAACTGTATTGTAATTTAATATGAAATAAGTGCCCGCCTCACTGCATTTACGCAATGAACTATATTAATGTTATTGTAATTCCCGTTATAACAGTGGTACTGCTGGCATAAAAGTTCAACTCAGATGGGAATATAGTTCAGATTATGAAAAATAAAATAGGAAGCATGTTAAGGGCTACTTTTATCTTCATTTTTTCAAATATTGAAAAATGGATATTAGGTGGTATTGTTTCTCAAAATAAAAATCCAATTTTTGCAAGATAATGCTGTCAAAATTATGCACAATACGGATTAAATCCCTTTTGTTGATCTGTGACCCTTCAAGGGTATTTCCGAGCCACCATGATCCTTTTGTTGGTAAGTAGTGGGTCTTGTGGAGGACAATCATGTACATACTGTGAGCACAATGGTGGCTCCCTCTATGTGTGTGTGCCAGAACTGCTCCTTATTGCCTCTCTCGGATGTGGAGTATGCAGAAACATGTTTTGGAGTTGTTCATTTTTCCTCTTCGGTGACCTTGACTGTTTGAAGCCCCATGGGTCTTTGGTTGGCAGAGAGCTGGATTGGTAGAACCTCACCAAGAGAGACAAGCAAGCCAAAATCTCTCTCTCTCTCTCAGTCACTCCTCGCACTCTCACTCTCGCTCTCGCTCTTGCTCTTGCTCTTGCTCTTGCTCTTTTTTTTTCTGCCACCCACTTCCCTCCGCAAGTACAAAGGCTGTTGCTATAGCAATGAAACATGCTAGAAAATGTGCTCAATCTCACTTTTACCCTCTCAGCCATATTAGCATATGATCTGTATCACTTCTATCTTTATTTCTGTCCATCTTGCTCGAACATAATGCTCATCCAGCAAAACAAAACCGTCCCATACACATCCTCTGTAAAGATGTGGCAGTGTGTCAGGAGAAATTGGTAAAATAAATAAATAAATAAATAAATAAAAATAAAAAGAAAGAAAGAAAGAAAGAAAAACAAACATGCACCATGGGATTACTGTAAAGCTTGTCTGTGCTGTTCACAGCAGATTCCCCAACACTTTGACCCCCATGTTTTATCTATTTCATCTCTTGTAGTTTGTTAGTGTGGACGGGGCATCAGAAGTTCTCTCTGTCCTGTAAGTCTTTCACTTCAGCATTCAGAGTTGTGCCAGTCTAAGCATTTATTCAGTCTATTGGTCTGAACATTTGGTTTAACCTCTCTGTGCTCCTGGCTGTACTGCACACTTTCACACAAAGCAGTTTCAATTAGAAACGGGTATTACACACCATCCTATCTCTGCTCACCTCATACCTTACTGAGTTTAAGTCAAGGTTTTTGTGCATGGCAGATTTCAGCTTAATGATGTGTTTTTCAGATTTTTCAGAACCTAAAGGGACCTTTAAATGCAAAATGAAGGTCACAGAAGTATAAGCTGTGCATTAACTGTGTCTATGTTTTAAGATTTTTTCATGGAACAACTCATTGCTTATGTCAGGCTGCACTTCTCTCCCTCCAACCTACCCATCTCTCTCTGCCTCTTCCTCACTTTGTCTCCTCTCCTGTCCATCTCCACTGTAAGCTAATAGAGAGCAGTAAAGTGGTTGTTTATTTTGTTTAATTTTTCCTCCAGCAGATGAGTCAGCTATTAGCATATTCTCTTCATTATGGCAGTGATGAGTACGGGCCACCTGAGTGTCACAATGCCTCAGCATTATTAAAATGCTCTCATGGGATATCGCAGGCACATAAACCCGAATTAGCATATGTCATTTCTCATCTTTCTCTGCTGTCATTCAGCAGCCCATGCTCTATTTCAATTCATGCTCAAACTACTGACAGTCTGAGGTTTTTGTAGTTTCTCAGCTCTGCCTATTCATTATTGTCTCCTTCCCATCTTTTGCCTCTCTGCTTCAATCTCTCTCCCCTCCAGCGATCCACTTCCCTCTCTTGACTGTAAGCAAATCTGTAATCTGTAATTTTGCAGCTGACTAGGAAGCAAAGAGTGGTGGAAATTGTTAGTTATTGGAAGAGAGGGGGAGATGGCAGTAAGATAGTCTCCTGTAAATTCCTGCTTGTTGGAACTGGTGCAACACCTAGATATATTCCTGACAGATGGAAAATGGATCCAGGTGTCCACAGTTCTCATATGACTATATAATTTCAGTCAAAAGCACTTATGACAAAAATGTAAACACTTATAGTAAATGGTTATACAGTTTGAGGAAGCTCTCAGAGAATCTGGGCATCAATAGGAAAAGTAATCTCACTTCAACAAACACATATTTGAACATTAAATCTTATGAATCTATGTAATCTGTGGTCTATCTAAGGTCAATCAACAGTAATACATAGGACAGCTAATGCAAATGCAACTCTTGCTCTCTGTCTGAACTACAGCAAGATTCAGTTTATAAAAGACATGACAGTATGGAAATGTTGATCTGTTGGTCAGTTCCACCATCACTGGTCCAGATTGAAATATTTCTCTCTCTCTCTATTTTGGTTTATGACCAAAAAATGCAAAACTAATGACCTTCCCATCAGGCTCAGCTGCACTTTGTGTTTAGCGCTAATTAGCAAATGTTAACATGTTAACACGTTAAACTACCATGGTCAACAAAATACCCTAAATATCTACGTTAGCACTGTCATTGTGAATTGACAATGTGAACATGCTGAGTCACTTTTACAATCTTAATTCCACAAACCTTACTTCAGTTTATTTTTACCAGCAATGTCACCTTTCTCAAAGATGGTGTGCAGTTCGTCTGTCGACCTCTGGCCCCACTTAGCCTGTGATGCCAGGTGTCCCTGTCAGTAAGATCCTGTTACAGCTTCCAGCTTTCAGTTCACTTTTGATTATGGATAGGTTAAGTTTTCCCACTGCTTTTAATTCTACTTCACTTCTATCTCCATTTGATCTAATGGCTTTGAAACACTGTAATCTTCAATTTAACTACTCTATTCATTCCCTTAAAGGTCCTATATGTAAGAATTGTGAAACAATTTACTGTGAACAGGTTGTAACATAACTTAAAAATGAGACCTTCCCAGACTTCCACAGTTGCCTGTAACAGCCTGTGGACTGATTTCTACATGAAGGACAAGCATCTTGCCTCTCTCCTGCTAACGTCAACAAATGACCAATACCCACCACAACAAAAACAGTTTTATCTGAGTAGAAACAACCTGCAGATATAACCTTTAATGACTCAAATTGTGCTGTTGCTCGGGACCCATGGGATCATAACCTGGATGACTTTTCTGGTCTCTGCTCCCTAATTGACCTCTGGTGACCACTACAGCTAAGTAATTAACTATTGATTACTTTAGAATTTGTGAGGATCTTGTTGACGGAAAATTGAGACAACTCAACTTTAAAACACAGAGAGAAATGGATGAGACTGATGCAGAGAAACAGTCCAAAGTCATTTAGTGGAGAAGAAAGACGACTGGCAAGGTGAGACAGAAGATTATTTCATCTTTGCCTCTGCAGATGGATGTATGGAAGCTGTCTGTGAGGATGTATCAGTTTGGATTATTGGGCTCCAGGGCACCGTCTCCCTTATTCAGCATATTATCTCTGGCAGGCTTCAAGTAATATCTTCACTCTGAATCAAACAGTACCCTATGGCTCTGGTTTTGAAAAAAAAAGAAAGCACTGATACCAGTTTGTAGTAGTAGCAGCTCATTTAAAATGTTTCAGGATGATGACCAGAAGCCATTATGAAGTTTATACATGCTGGTGGGGTAAAAGAGGACCTGCTGTTGCTGTGTTGGAGAAGTGAAGTGTATCTGAGAGGGGATGGGAGGGAAGTGATAGGCTGTATGCATGGATGAGGAACAGGACCGTGGATGTCAGAGGCTGCCCAGTGAGAGCAGACTGCATAGGCACAGGTGAAGAAGGAAGGGGGCCAGGAGTGGAAGCGGAGGGTTGAAGTGACAGGTCAGTGCGCGTCTCGTCTTCAATCCATCACATAGTCCCTTTGTGGTTCAATCAAACCAGAAATGCCTTGACTGGATTTGACTGCAAGAGCAGACAGGTGAATGTTTAGTCATGCAGACACCTGTGCCTGCTAGTGCATACCAGACAAAAATACCGTCCAATCAAATGAAAAGACATGTTTCTGTTATTGAAACTTATACATATGGGTCAAATATGTTTGGAAAACGTATTTTCCAAAGCCAGCCTTCAGGCACACTGGATTGTCCACAATTGTTCTGTAGCCATATTGAGAGCAGAGATAAAACTAATTTCACAGCCCATTACACATATTTGAAAAGCAGCAACCAGTAGACTCACAGTGGGCATACAGCATCAAAAAAATTATAGTTTACAGTCATCACCGAACACCAACTAAAAGTGATTGGCCAGCCACGGCAGGTCACACAGTCATAGCAACACAGTCAATATTAGACCCACTGTGCAGGACCTTCCTTGCTGCTTCCTGGGAACACTAATGAGAGGGTACATCAAGCTGTCAGTCTACCCCCTCCTTAGGCAGGACAACATGAGCTTATACAAATACCCTTCAAAGTTGGCATTTAGTGAACCGCCTTTCCATGTCTTGCTTCCCTTTCTTCATGCCGGAAAAAGGCAAATTTGTTTCTCCTCATTTGTAAGGCAGGATTGTAATTGGCTGGACTCTGATCAAACAGCTACTGCAGATATTCTTGTCTTTTGTCTTTCTCCGCCCTGTCTCTTCTCTTTCTTTTCCTCACTCTCTTTATCTATTTTATCCCCCTCCCCTTCTCTCTTTCTCTCTCTATCTCTCCTTATTGGCTGTTGGCTGTCTTTCTCACTCAACCTCACCCATAATCCTCTCTGCCTGCCCCGTGCCCCTGGCTCAGCATTTGCCTCCCTCAAACCTCAGCTCAAGGTCATTTTGTGAAGCCACACAAATGGTTTACAATATGTGTTTTCTTTTATCAGCCTCCTCTTCTCATACATACAGTTATCAGGTCACGCAGTTTGATGGGTTTTTTTTTCTCTTCTTTTGTATCAGTATTGTGCCCACTCATTTTTGTTACTCTCTCTTCTGGCATCAAAGCACTTTGGCCTGCTCAGCTGTATCAGTTGGAATCTGGGTGGATTCACATCAGTGATCCCTCATTCACGCTGGTCTTCTTGCCTCCTCTTCTCTCAGGTCTATCTGATCAAACTCGCCTCTTATGTTTGAGTGCCTTTCATTTGAGCAGGAAGTGTAGCTGAGTCAGTGGGTGACATGGTGAGCCATCGTGACATTTTAATTTGCACTGTCTCAGTTTTATGGGACACTCCAGCTGGTCATCTCCTTGTCTATGACTGTAATAAGGTCAGCTATAAGAATGTGTCTACAACATGTTTCTGTCACATTCAAGGGCACGCACAACCGTGTCTGAATATAAATAAGTACTTAAATATATCCCAGTTATATTCTGAATATATTCAAATACCTGTTGGAAGTGCTTAAATCAAAAATGAAGGCAGCTGTTATCCTTACTGGCAGCTCCCCATAGAAGTACTTTGTGTTTAGATGGCAATAAAGGTTAACACTAGGGAAACAAGTAACAAAATGAGCCTAATTTAAGATTATTAAAATAACATAATCAAGAACACAATCTGCTCGTCTCTTTTTACATTAAAAATGCAAGTTAAATATGCAAGTGTTTGTGCACACACACGTTTTCATCTTGTTCTTAACATTTTACTAACCTCAGTCGTTATAGCATTGATAGCATCAGAACATTTTTGTTGTTTGTTATTGATCTTTTTCACACATTTTGACTTGCCACAAGAGAAAAATAGCACGTGGAACTAATAACATTAATAATGCGTTGGCTTTGTCACATTACTGTAATGTGATAGAGCACTTCATAAGTCTCAATTCACATTTTCCCCCTGGCCACATGCCTCCCCTGCAACCATTAGGGTTAAGATAACGTTAATTATTATGCTGTTAATGCTGGGTCTAGCATGCATGAGAGAAAGATGTGTGTAGTGGGCTCTCTCTCTCTGTGTTGACCAGTCAGTGAGGCTGAAGTCAGACTGGGCCCCGGGTATTGACTTGTGACTAGGTTTACCAGAGGTTATGCTGGTGTCTTTGATGCTGCGTCGGACAGATGGAGACACAGCGCTGCTTGCTGCCAGGCCTGCTGTCAGACAGGACATTACTCAATAACCCAGACAGTACCACAGAGGCTAGGGTAAACACACAAGGCAATGTATATTATCACCCCAATAAATGTTTCATTTCTTCATTGATTTGTAAACACAACTGCAGACACTTTACTTTGAAAAAAAAAAAGACAAGGAGAAAAATGACCTGATGCTTTATTGATGCCTGTGGGGAAAATCTCTCTCCAGGGATGAAACCAGGAGGTTAGAGTATATTATTGGTTACAGAGCAACATACCTGGATCTGGGGGGGATTCAGTTTTTGCTTCACATACTAAAGGAAAAATGAACACGCATGTCATTGTTTAGTTAGATGTTTTTACCACTCCTATGGATAAAATATGTTTGCACTGCAGCTACAATGAGGTCTGACAGAAAACCTTTCAAAATATGTGGGAAAAATGTAATTTTGATATCACCCCTTAAAATCAAAGAGCAAGGGTTTCTTTTTTAGCCTTAGCATTTTGTACTGACATTTAACAACCGTATGGGGAGAAATCCTTTGTAGAAGAAAGTGAGATATGATTCTCCACAGGTCTCAGTAGACCTGAGTGAAGTAACAATACATGTTGCGTTTTGAGTTTCTTGACTGGAAAATCTTGAGCTGCTGCTGTTGCTGCTGCTGCAAGTTCATGCCTCTTGTCTTGTTTTCTTAAAAGTCATTCTGGGAAATATAGGAAATCAGTAAACAGATTAAGTGGATTGAGTGCACAAGGTAGATACAAACATGGATGCATCTAACTAAATATCACGTATATTTTTGTTGGAGTGCTTGAAAATCACGATGGGTGACATGTTACAATTATGTTATAATTTACAATATTCAATATTCTTGCTGTGATTGGTGCTCTTTCTGTGATCCTGGGCCGTGCTGTTTTCTCTCTATATGCATCTTGCTGTAATGAGTACAGTATGTCTCAGCACTTAAATGTTTATGTTTTGTGTGTATGTATGCTCATTTGACACATGTCTGTCTCTGAGCCTTTCCCTCAACATTATGTCTGTTTTTATTTGCTTTCTTACATTGTGTGTGCATGTTTAGATGTTTTTCTGTAATTTCTTTGGCTGAGTGACACAGGCATATGGCATGTGGGTGTTTGGCAGATGCTCCTAATCACTGGCTAGCTTTGCATTTGTATGTGACTGTTTTCACAAGAGATTCAGATCAGTTAGCGAGGGCAATTCACTGTGTTTTTGCGAGGCTGCAGGCTCACTGGGGGGCCGCTGTGTCCTGTAAACGTGAAATGCACTGCGAGGGAAATGGTGGGCTACAGAGAAAAGATGGTGACCGAGGAGATGGGGGTTTAAGTGGTAGGAGGGCAGAAAATTTACAGAGAAACAGTGCTGAAATCTTTCTTGAATTGCACAGTCTGTCTTTTCTGTTCAAAAACTTAATGTCAAGTCTTAAAACAATATTCAAGTGCCCATATGAACATTGAAAAAGGTTTTGCTCACTGTAATCAGTCCTCCTGGTCACACTGACCATTAAAAGATCCCCTCCAAATGCACTGACAATGTAAGTGATGGGAGACTAAATACACAGTCCTTGTTTTGATCAAAAATGTATTTACAAGTTTATCTGAAGCTAATATGAGGCATCAGCAGTGTGAAATAGTCAAATTCAGTGGATTGCTTTAACAATTTCAGACTTATTAGTAAAAAAGGACAGTTTTCCTGTTTAGCTGCAGTGGACGGATTGTAACAAAAAGAGGGAATATGGCACTAAAAAGACAGTAACTTTAAAAGACTTGATTTTGACTTAATTTGGTGGATTATGTTCCCCATTACATATATTGGAAGTGCACCTAACTTTTGTTTTAGGACACACATGACAAATGGTGAACCTATTCTTTAAGGCTCTGTTTACCTGTACTTGTTGTCCCTTTACACACATTTATTTGTTCCACACACACACAAATCTTTGAATTAATGCCAGGTTATTGCAGCTTGCATCAAATTCCAGATAAATTTCAACATGAAGTTATAATATTCAGTTTTAACCATATAACACATTCGGCACAGATATAATGGAAGGAAATATGGGTTGTAAATTACAGTGATGATGGCACTGATATACAGAGAAAAACGCACAGACAAGATTATTAAGGTGGAAAACACTAGGGGAGTTGGATGGAGATGCACGAGGGTCCACAATGATTTAATTTAGTTTTAGAGGCATGAAATGTTTCTTGTTCAAAGTTATCTGAGCAGCAATCATGCCACCATCTGTTTATCAGCATACAGGGGTCAAACATGGAAAATTTCAGGTGCAAGAATAACAGTTTTTATGAATCATTTACGCATTCAAAATGAATTTAATAGCAAACACAGCTGATAACTCACAGAGTCAGATTTTCTCATCCATTTGGGAAAAACAACTAAAGCTTTAAAAGGAGATTTTCCAGCACACATTTCACTGTGGGCGGTTATAAACACTGAACAGCTGACATCAGCTGCCCCAGCTCTCCACAGAGACTCCAGGTGTTCACACCTTTTATCTAAATCTCCCTCTGCACAGTTTACCTCACAGATTCATTTGCACAGTAATTTACACCCCTCGCTAAAACAACTGTCTGCGAATCAGCGTGAGAACTGCATTGACAGGGACCTACTATTTCTTGTGTGCCCAAGGTCACAATTTTAACAGTCAGTGACCTTGATCCCTTGAGTGCTCAGAGAAGAGCAGAGCAGATGGAAGTGATGCACCTTACAATGGTGATGATAATCCCGGGTGAAATATGGCTTCAAGCATCATGAATCTCCCCTTTAACCAGCTCGATGAAGTCGCCACATTGAAATTTAGAGTCTGACATGAGCACAGCAGACACTCACTGTGCAGCCCCCAGTGTGCAGCAAAGCATAGACAGAAGCCTCCAAAAGCCTCCTCCACAGTGGGTGGGGGACTGATTATCAAGTCTAGCCTGTATCGAGTCATCTTCCTCTGAGGAAGATCAGGTGAAGTGTGTATAATATGTTTTGAGAGAGGCAGAGAGGAGGGGGATGCAAGTAATTGGGAAATCTCGTTGAATTACTACAGAGGAGCGTTCACCCTTGAGGAATCTCAGGTCGTCCTTGTGAGGGGCTACCCATCTCTCTCTCTCTCTCTCTCTCACACACACACACACACACACACCCCACTAACCCCCCATCCCTACTCCTGCATCCCTGTCTCCACCCCTCCTAACAAAAAAAAAAAAAAAAAAAAAAACCCTCTCCATCCTCCCCTCCCCTCTCCGCTTGCAGATCACCGTATTGGTCGCTGGGATGGAGCGACTGCGCTCCAGTAAGCGTTTAGCGCATATGCGTATGGCCGGTCCGTGTGTGGGATGCTGTGCAAGTCCGCTGCATAAAAGTGGACAGGTGTAGCGGAGCCGTGTTGAGTGGTGGAATTAAAAGAGAAACGCCAAGACACTGTGGCACTACCTGTGAGCGTGCAACAGCCACTGCTGCGCTCTCTATCTGCAGCCGCGGAGGGCCCCTCCACTACCCCCCACACCCCTCCCGCTGTAATATTTATGACAAAACGGAGGCAAATTATTCTGGTCACGTTTTTTGGCTGACAGCCGGCTGTCCTGGAGAGCGCTGGAGTGAATCGAGGTCCAGTGCTGGAGATAGCGCAGCGCACCGACACCTGCAGGAGGATGTAAAGGGAATTCCCACTCACCAAACTGGTAAGTTTAACACAACACTTCTGCTAAGACTCATTTATTTAAAATTCAGGTCAATATCAGTATTGTAATCATGATTTGGATAATGTCTTCACAAATACAGGATGTTTGAAATATGTACTTGTAAAGGCTTTCAGATACTGTGTATCTTCTCTAAAATGAAACAGATGGTTTGCTGTCTAAATGGGGGGCTAGACTGTGTAAAACCATTTTGATTCCGGACTGGAGGCGACAATAACAAATCACCTCATTGTCAGACCAGCACTTAAGAGGCCCCTGAAACAGCCCCTGGACTTGTCATCGGCTGATTTTAATCGCTTGTTTGCATTTTCGGGTATGAAGTGACTGATCTGAGGGACAAACATGCTTCAGCAGCTCCTGACCAATTTGGTTTGCACGTCCTGTACAGAAACAGACAAGCAGACAACACTTGTAACAGAGATGAAAAGAAAGTAAATATGGAGGTTGGTTTGGTAGCAGGCTACTGGCCATTTGTGTAGTATAGTAATTGTTTCGATAGTAAATGATCCTCCAAGTCTTCCATTTTCCAGGGACCCACAATGGTTGTTGATGTGCTTTAGTCACATGGATGCGCCACGCTTAACATGAAGGTGGCCCGTTTGATCATTTTTAAGAGGCTCAGTAGCAGGCATTTATTTATTTAATCACATCAAATTCTTCCACAGTGCACATTATTGCTTGGTCTTGAACTGCCATAACCAGGATTGTTTATCAGGGCTCTTTTGCATTCATTAGAAAAACAATACAGTCGAAATGCATTCCTTTTTTTTTTTTAGAGGTCTTGATAGGAAATTAGCATTTTCTCTGCCTGACTTTTGCTATCAATTTGAATTAATTTGAATTTGAGATATGATTGGTGTCACAGTGCAGCACAGCATTCATAAAGATCTCTATTTGACTTAAGTTTACCCCAGTTTAACTGTACTAAAGGTTTACAAATACCAGGGCTGCTTGCAGTGCAGCCCTGTCTTGCCATGTGTTTGAATGTGGAACAATGATTAAGATTGTTCTGAACACTGCTCTCTTGTTGGTGAGATGTGAAATGGGCACATGTGTTGTTGGATGATAGAAAAGTGGCCTTCTGTGATGGATTTGTCCCTGCTAACACTGCAAAGCAACACATTGTCTCATTAAGGTTACAATTTTGCTCCCAATTAAAATCAGTATTAAGGAAAGCTACCTTGAGATATGGTGAAGCAATTTTGCTTCCTGGCACATTGATTTGGCCATATGTTATTTTTTTGTCACAGACTTTTTGTCAGCATACCTTTACTATCACCTTTTATGTTTGCTACCATCATTTTTGTGGTCCCTCAAATCTCTCACTGTGTTCGTCTCCACCACTTATTCCGTTCTCTGACATTATGAAGTCCCACTCGATATCGTTCATGAATTCTCTATTTGATTATATTCTCTTGTACACCCAGCGCTATACCACAATGTGTCAACTTATTTTACTTTCAACTTGGTCTTAAATACTAATGTAGTGTTCTTGCTTAATAAGTAAGGTTATGTAATTTGTTAACATCTGCCAGACTGGCATACTGTAGACCTAATCTAGATAATGTAGCCTAGTTAGTTTTTATTTGTGGCTATAGTAAAACCAAAATTAAATGTTTAAGATTTAGCTTGAAATGAGGATAGTTAAACCTTTCCAATCCTGTCCTCACCAAGAAAAACAACACTATAGGTCATAATATCAGTCACCAAAAATGACTTATAGCTATGCTCCACTGCACCATCTAGTGGTGCAGTGGAGTTGTCTATATAAGGTGACAAATTTCCATATTCGGAGGTAGCAGCTTGGGGTGGCTGGTTAGATTCCAACTTGCAAACAGTGGAAGAGGACTTAGTGGACCTTGCTGCAGGAGACCGCTTCCCCCCCCTAACCTTAACCAAGTGGTTTTTGTGCCTAAACCTAACCAGATTTTAACCACAGTGTTGTCACATCATAAACATCATTATTTTTTAACAGTGATTTGACAAATGATGTTATTCTGCTGATTACTGCCGAAAGAGGCGTTGGATTAAAAAAACACCCTTATGGGTCCTTCTGGAGCACATGGGTAAATGACCTACAGTATGTGGTCATTTAGTTTGGAGGACTTGTTGTTTTTTTCCACTTTTTCACCATTTTGTTGTTGACTGTCTCCTCAATTTCACTTTCTTGGTGATTTTTAACTACCACTGCAGTTAATTAATCACTCTAAAATGTGTTAAGACAAGCTACAAGACAAGCAGTACTAACGTATTGCCTGTCTCATTTTGATTTCAAGTAGCCCACATTAGGACTGTTCATCTCAAAATTGACTTTTTTAGTAGAACTGAACATAGAGATTAAAAACAATGAATTAAAGCCCACCTGTCCTGTAATGTTTTCTACCTGTGTGTGTTGGTGTACACACACGTTTGTCTAACAGTTGTGTTTCCACCTCTTTTCCATGTAGAATCCCTGATGTGAATCCCAACGGGAGAATTGTTTTAACGTATTCCTGTTTTCCGTTCACTCTCGTGGTGGCAGCCTGTGTGTTTGCTTTGCATGTGGGTCATTGTGTGTTTGCGTCTGTGCATGTATTTATAGAGAAGCTTTGATGCTGCTGGTGGGAAAATATTCCACCACACGTGTCACTCTTCAGCTAGATGCCGCAGCGTAGTTGAGGGAAGCTGTCACATTTTGTTTCAGCGCAATGAGGAAAGGAATACTGTACCTCTGATCTGATGTGCTGATTGAGTTGTCTTATTTACATTTCATATATGACAGTGCTGAACAGCATAGATGGTGAGAGCCTTGTTGGGCTGATTAAAAGGCAACAACAGTGTGGTAAAAGCACACAAGATTTATGTAAGTGCAGAAAATTGTAAGCATTTGGAGAGTGTGATTTTTTTCATTCCAAACATTAATTTTCCATTGACAATTTAAATCCTCCAAGCTGTTATGTTAATACATTTTTTATTGTATCTTTAACTTGACTTGTTAACAGATGGCTACACTGTTTGCAAGCTTGGCAGATGTTCAATATATGCAGAAATCTCACTGCAGTAACAAGAAACAGTCACATTCACTGCTCTAAAAGCATCCAACAACAGGCTTCAACAACAGGTCTCAACTGTATTTGAGGAGTTTAAACTGTGTATTCCTAAGTACAGTTCATACTTCCTCGCATAAAATCATTAAAAAATAAGAATCTGCCTTTGAGAGTAAAAACAGAAAAAGGTCAAAACATAATAAACACTGTAACTGCCTTGCACATAGATATATTGATTATTGAAGGCTGATATTGCTCATCCCTCTTGTTGACATACTCACATTCACTATGTTAAATTAAATGGATTCCGCACCCTATAGCCTAATAATAGTAAATAACAATGTTCCTTAAAGCGTGTGAGTGCATGGCAACATGAGGGTGAAGCAGATCTTAGCTCGAGATAGGGGTAGTAGTGAAAGAGTAAGACATGTGAGGAGCAAGAGAGAGATGGAACGATAAATCATTAGAGGAGCAGAGTGGAGAGACCAGGGTGAAATAGACTACCAAGAGGAGAGAGACAGAGACAGAAGTATAAAACCACTTCATAGACTCAGTGTCCGCCCATCTCTAGCACAGGGATACAGCCATGTTCTTCTTATTACATGTACTGTATATGTCCATGCTGTTGACACATCTGCTTCACTGGATGGAAGCTGACAAGCACATACCGGAAGATGTAAGTGTAAATGAGGTTTGATTGGCACTGCGAGTATTTAGTATGTTCCTCATTTACTTTGCCTTCCTAATGTATTTTCTTATGAAACTCTCCATATGAGAAGCTGAATCCATGATTTTTATTTTTTATTTTTGGAGGTGTGTGTATGTGTTGGTCTTCCCCTCCCTCAGGTTAGACCTCTGTCTGTCATTACGGTGTGGTAGCAGAGATGCCTGCAGTGATGCTCCCGCCTCTTGACCAATGATGCCCTGTCTACAGGAGATAAATGGCATTAATTGAGCTCTAATTGCCTTCTTGAGTGAGATAGCTTAATCATTTTAACCTGGCACAGACAACATCAGTCTTTCTTTTTCTACTACCTCATCTTCATACTCTCTCCTTTTAGCTCATTCCATTGCCTTTAAAACTGTTTTTTGTTTGTTTTGTTTTCAGACCTCTTCATCTGCTCTTCACCTCTCTTCATTTCTCATTGTCCATGAACACTGAACCTGAGCTTGCTTTTTTTTGGTACTCTCTCTGCGAGGACTGATCTGCCAAAGCAAGGTTTGATTAAATTCCAGCGGAAGGTGAGCACTACAAGAGTGCAAAACTGTCCTGTTAAGGATTAAAAATGTGTGCTTGGTACAGTTTCAATTTAATGCCTTTAAACCTGTGGAGTTTCTGACTCCTATTAATGCTATGAAGCACTGTTTTAGGACTAGCAAGTGAATACAGATGTAAAAAGTACATTTCAATATTTTAAAAAATGGTTTAGGCACATAATATATTTTGGTATGAAACAGTCCAATCAATCAAGTTTATTCATCACATGTAATCATACAAAGTACAATCAATGAAATGTAATCCAGTTCTTTTAACTAGGATAGGAATAGTAATAAATACATGTGTATGATTCAAGGGGGCAGGTTAATCATAGACAGCAACCTCATGATGATAGAAGCTCTTCCTGAGCCTCTCAGTGCTGGCCTGGTGTATCTTGTACCTTCTTCCCGACTGCAGCAGGGAGAAAAGGCCATTATCCAGGTGGTTAGGATCCTTAATAATTCTCATAGCCTTATTCTTGCTGCCTGGTGTAAATATCCTTTAGACAGGATAGAGTACCACCTATTGTATGTTCAAACCAAGCAAACCACTCTTTGCAGGGCCTTGCAGTACTGTTTGGTGCTGTTTCCATACCAGGCAGTGATATTCCCTATCAGGACACTCTCGATGGTACAAGAGTAGAAATTCCTCAGTATTTGATGGGATGCCTGGAATTTCCTCAAGCGTCTGGAGTGAAACATTTTCTGTCTTGCCTTTCTCACCATTGAGTCAGAATGGCACCCACATGGCACCATTAAGAAGGAAATGTCATCTTTCCATATGGTATATGGAACTAAGCTCTCTTCATTGCATACATCATTGCATTTCATACCATGTTTCATACCATGAAAGCTTTAACATTCAGTTGGGTATATTAAATGGAGATAAGTGGGGTAATACTTTGATTTATTTTTGTTAACACTGTTTTTGCATTCAGCAGCTTTTAGACTTATGGTAGTGTGGAAACACTCTTGAAATTTAATTTACTTTGGAAGAATCAAGCTGGAAAATCAAATCACTAATCCATGCAGCAGTCAAACAAAAAGTCAAGACCAAGTTTATTGGATTCCTTAACTGAAAGCAAATGCAGTTTGAGTTAATGTAACAGATTTAGAAAATGAATTCAATCAAAGTTTGTGTCAGCGTCTCCTGCTTGTGTGAGGTTTTCAGGGTGAGTGTGTATGTGTGTGAATATGTTCAGTGCAGAAATGTGCACATGAGCACAGGTCAAAGCTTTTTCTGGCCGAAGACGAGCACTGCTTAGAGGCCAGTTATCACACATACAGGTTTAGCGCTTTGTCACCAGACAAAAAGTGACCAGAGTCTTCGCACTGTAACTTATCTCTGTATTCTCAACGCTCCAACACAACATAGCTCAACACAAGTTGGTACAGGGCATTTAGTTTGACGACTGCATTTGTATAATCAATTAACTGCTGATGACAAGTGCTGTTGAAATGGAGAGATGGATAGACGTCACAACTAATCACTTCAGAGCAAATAAGAAATGTAGGAGTAATTAGTATAATAGACTAGTATAATAGACATATAATGAACACTGTTATATCCCTCCATTTTATCGTGGTTTATTGTCTTACCATCATTATTACTAATCATTGCTATTCTGTTCGATGGACCAGTGAACAGCCTTTCAAAGCACTGATTTACATCACCGTCTCCACTTGCTCTCATTCAGTTTTACTTTAATTCTTCTGGCTTTCACACTTGAGTTTGATTTCTTCTTGTTTTAAAGAACTGTGATTGCATAGCAGCCTTGATTAGTGCTTATTGGGGGGTGGCGCATGTAATAGCAAAATTACAGGCTTGGGATGTTATAGCTGGATATAGGCTACTGAGGAGTGTCTTTAATGAATGGTGGAGCCAAATGAAATCCATCGAACACACTGTCAGGTGGTAATAATGCCTCACACCCTGTGGACCAGAGCTGTCTAGAGACCAAGGTCTTCTCTCTATAGAGAGCTGGCTATATAGATTACAGGCTGTGATAATTAACTGGCCTTCTTCAGCTTCCTTATTGATATCCTGGTAGCAGCTTGTCAAGTATTGTGGGATATAAAGTGACTGGACGTGTGAGTCTTTACTTTACCTACAAGGTCTCTGATGTAGTGACAAAATAGCAAATGGCTACTTGCACTGTTACACTATGAAGTACTATTTTAGGATTCAAAATCACAGAATGGTCTGTCTGGCAGGAGAGGGGATTACACAAAGATGTTGTAGTGTAAAAGCAAAGAGGCATGTGTGTGCTGGTGTAAGATGGATGGTGAAGAGGGGAGGCAAGGAGGTGCAACTGGGACTATTCAAAAGAGAGATGGATAGAGGTAGTGAGCAGGGAACAAACATTCCCCTCCAGCAAGCACACGACTCAGCATCCATCTGCACACAACCGTAAGCCTCCCTCCCATCCATCACTCCCTCACTGCACCTACCTCCCATCTTACCTCCTGTTACCTCTACCCCTTTCCCCCTAACTTGTCTCAAGCATAAGTGCGGCTGGGATTCAGCAGTTTCTTAAGCACATAAGATGTCATTCACCTTAGATAGCAATCCATCTTCCGCTGTATCTGCGGAGAGTGTACAAGCAGGGAGCATGTGCAGAGACGTGGGATGGCAGTGGGTGGCTGTGTGGGTGGGTGGCTGTTAGTGATACATTGTGGACTACACAGTGTGCCTGTGTGTCTTTGGCAAGCTCAGCAGGAGTTATGTTAACCCATTTTTACATTTGACAATATTAAGTATCGCTTGCGCTCACATAGCAGTTCCGAGTTCATCTAACACCTGTAATAAACATGCAAATGTTACATAAACTAGAAATGAATTGCATGCATTTCTCCTGAAGCTGGTGCGGTTGTCCTGATCAGAGACACATTAAATAAGGTGGGATGTTGTTGCTCCCACTGAGTTGGTTGTGTTGTTGGCCTGTCCAGGCTGGTTTGCTGGGAGCCTGCCAGGGATGCTGCTGCCCAGCTGGTGGCTGCTTGCTGTTAGCACTGCTGGATGAATTGAGTGGGAAAATTAAGCCTTTGATCAATTGTCTCACTGCGGACATTAGGAATACCTTAGACAGCCATGAGTCAGCGTGCTGCATGCGCCATCATCCTGTTTGCTTTCTCTCTTTTCTGTCTTTTTCTCCTTCTTTCCCCATTTTGCCTCTCTCTCTCCTCCATTTACCTTTCTTCCCTAAATGTCAGCTTTTGGTGTCAGCCCCATAGAATCAAAAAGCAAAGGCTTCTTTCTAGTCTCACCATTTTGTAGCAACATTTCACAGTTTTACAAGGAAAATCCATAACAGTAGAAACAGATAGTAGCCTCAATAAACCCTTCAGTGCAACAATGGCCTCCATCTTTGTGCATCTGTAGTCAGTTACAACACCCTCTTGTCTTTTTTAGTTATTTGAACAAACAGGCACTGCTTACCACCACAGCCTTTTTCACTTTTCCACATCTACTTGGGTTATTGTTGTCCTCATGTAAACAGCACTGACAATATCCATCTCCGGGTGCTGGATATTTTCCAATAGCTGAATATACACTACAGCAGCAGGAATACAGATTAACAGTAAGAGCCCCTGCCAAAGGGACAACCTAACTTAAAGCAATTCTGTAGCTTACACAATCAAATCTAGTGAGGTACGCTTTACTTGACAAGACTTTCAGCATTGTGCATACAGGAGGACTTCAGAATGAAGTCAACAATAGAGACAACAACAAGCCAGAAACACATTAGTCTATACTAACACTAACTACCCCTAACAAATCACTGCACAGTTGATTAAGAACAGACAGACACTGAGCAGATGTTGTACTCAATCAGAAATATACAAACTGGGCATATAAAGTTTTACAGAGGGCACAGGTTATATTTGAATAATTAGCAAACTGAAGTATTGCATCTACCAACCACAGTGTCACATCTATATTGCCGCAGACTGAGCTGACAATGGGAGGTTGTCCTCAGGCACGGTGCTGGATCAGCACTTTCAACAGCAGCAGGGTGAGATCTAGGCACACAGCAGTGCGATGGACAGCAGTCATGACACAGACAGCCAGATTTAATTAACCGTTTCTGCCTCATTGCAGATCTGGAAAGGTGTGTTGTGTGTGGCAGACAGGTGCACTGACCTGGAAGTTTTCCCTGTCATTTGAGGTGCATCTTTCTGCACAATCAGTGAAGTGTGCATTTATCCGTTGAGGGAGGATCACACAAATGGTGGAAGGGGATATGATAAGTGCGGTTGATTGCATACTTTAGTATATTTGCCAGATTTCTGAGGATCACTTTTGCGCAGGCAAAATAATAAAGGAAGCTTAATGAAAACCAATAACAGCTGCTTCACAGAATGAAAAAGAGAACAATAATAAAAAATGAGTACAATGTCTGACCAAATATTGGGGACAGAGTTGCGGATGTATTTAATTAACTTGAACTTGAATTTGATCTTGACATCCACTGAGTAGCTGCTGCACTTTGTTGATTGCTCTCCGATAAGGTTTTGCAACTTTTAAATGCATTTCGTTGCAGTTGCCTTGGAAGACTAGGAAAACATCAGCTGTATAAGTACCATCTGCATTTTTTATTGTAAGCAGTTGTTTCTTTTTGCATCTTTTATTTTGTTCCTCCTCTCCTTCATTTCCTTAGACGACGAGTGCATGCTCATACCATCCAAGGAAAACATTGTTAGTTTTGCCCTAAAGTATACACTGTTGGACCCTCTTCATCTGGCATAACCTCTCAGTGTACTAATTTTGTGTGTTATTTCACCCAAGACACATGCCAAGAAAGTGAAATGCCTTACCTGCCTAGGCTGAAAGCATGCCCACTGTTTGCCTTTGTGTGTTTTGTAGAAGCAATTAAGCCTCTGGCAGGAAACGAGTCGTCAGGAGTAAATACTAAATAAATGGATTGCTTGTGTGTATGAGTGTGTGTGTGGGGCGCATGGAAAATTGCAACTTAACAGAAAAAGTTAGAAAAACAATAGAGAAACTCCTTTCACGCTAAAAACAGGATCTGCTATAGCATTTGCCCTCTGATATTGTGAAAAGGGGCTTGACAACCTGTCATCTACAACCCAACACCTATAATAACCCTGACAGCAGGGTCCAGGATGTTGTGCACTATCAGTCTGTTGTTGTTTTGGAACAAAGCACAGACTCCATGGGTTCTGAGAAGCTAGATTTGATGAAAACATATGCAAAGTCAAAGCAAAGTCTCTAGATGACAGTTACTCATTTGGTTCTATACTGAACCAACCAGTTGCATTATTTAGCTCTCTACACATGATCATTATTCTTATTATATACATGATAAATTATGCTGTTGATTGGTGACTTAGGAGAGGGTGCATGGGTTTACTAAAACCAATGATGATCATTCAACAGAACAATAAGTGATGCTTAAAAAAATCAAGCATCAGATTTGTTTGTCCTCAGGAGTAACGACCAAAGCGAAGCCTCCATCAAGCTGGTAAAACTTTACAGATGTTATTGTCTTTTTGTTTGGGTCATGTCTTAATATCACATGTTTTCTAGTACATGCCCTAATCTCTCTCTGCCCCATCTCCTCTGTCTGACTTGTCAATCACATCAATGACAGAGCAGATGTTATTTGTGGTGCCACAGTTTCACCTTGTTTCCAGCTATTTTCTGTCCAGCTATTTTCTACTTAAAAATGTAACAATGTGCTCACATATAGACACACACAAACACATGCTGATTGGTTGCAACAGCACAATGTGTTTATAATTCCCTCTGAAAGACAAAAACACTGATGATTAGAAAATCTACCCAAAGTTCAGTATCCTGTCTACACATTTTAATTTTCTTCCTCCCTCTCTCACTGTAAAAAATAGAATATTGTGGCTTTTCCTGCCCACAGGTCAGAGTCACAGCTGCTCACAGACGTTTCCAGTCTTTTTTGGCTCTTTGTATCTCTTACCAGTTCATCACACAGTACTATCTGTTATCACAGAACTGATTGTGGCTCATTGTTTCACTTAGTCATAGAGTAGTGCCAATTACTCTTGTTGAAAGCTATTCAGTCTGCTCATTTCACCAGTAAACTATTATCCCTTGTAATAATTTGCAGGACTGTTAAGAGAAACAGATGATGGCCTGATGTTTGATGAGACTGATCAAATCAGTGATTTCAGAATGCAATGGATATGGATAATTTTAGTCTTGTAAAGAAGAGCAGGGACTTAACGTGTGTTTTGTTTTCACAAAATAATTAAACGCTATCAGACAGTTCAGTTTTCTTCCCTGGCATTAATTTACTGTAGTGCTTCAAACAACCCTCACGTGAGATTTTAGACACTGGTTGGTCAATGGAGTATTGACATGTATGTTGCCTCTGTGATTGGTGTAAGTGATTGACTGCCAAATGTAAAGTGTGTCTTTGTTTGCTCCATAATCCTCTGTTGCATCGTGTAGTCATCACTATTGAATAAAGACTGTAAACAGGACTGATTCTGATGGCATTATAAGGTCACAGCCCACACAATATTCTGGGAGAAGAAGCTCAGTATTGATGGTGAATCTAGATTTTTAGTCCTGGGACCATGTGAAACAAGATGATGTCATGATGTTGCAACCCAAATTTTTTGGAAGGCAAAATACTTAAAACATGTATTTTTAAAACATTTTAAAAACTGTACCTTCATTCAGTAATATCAGCTGCTTATGATCATGTGATATTTTGTCAAAGTAAATGCAAAACTATTTCTTTGCTGGTGTTAAAAGTCAGAAATAAAACAAATTCGCTCAGAACTATTTTATGCAGCACTTGAAATGAGTCCACAGGTACCTGTGAAAGGATGAGACAGGGAGTGTGTCTGTGTGCTCCCTTGCCTCAGGCCTGTTAAATTGGCAGATCGATGATGCTTTAAATCAATGTTCCAGCAACTCCACAAACCCCATGGAACCCATTAGTGGATTAAGATAGACCACTGTTCCACACTGAGTCCTGTTCTGCCTGCAGGTCCTTTCCACATGACAAATGGGAGGAAAAACTGTGAAATAAAACAAAGAGAAAAGGGCAAACGAGAGGGTGAGAACAGAAAGTGTGTCAGAAGAAAGGTTGATAGAGAGGGCTCGGGTTAACACTGCCACTAAGGATACACCTGTAGCTCTTCATTCAGAGACACTTTGAATAGTAATCTTTCTTTCTGTTTATGAAGAAGGGGTCGATCTAATAAACCAACACTTCATATAATTCCTTCCAAAGCACAGGAGAGCATCCAGTGAACAATAGCATGTTCTACATGCAAAGTACTCTGTCTCAGCCAGTAAACTGAAAAGGCAACAGAGTGGGAAGGGATATGAGGGATGTAGAAAAGAGGGGTTGTGGAGAGAGGATACCAGGGGAGCTGGTCTTCCTCTCTGATAGCGTTGTTTATGTGCCACTGTCTGTGGATCATTGGTCCATTCATCTTCATTGTGTTTCCCTGTGAGAACTATTAACTGCTGCCACCCTCAGTTGGGTGCCTGTTATGTTGACATGCACCGCACGGTCTCTCTACCAGCCCACCAATGTCCCTGCCACCTCTCCTCTTGAAGGTAGAAGCTGACAGTTCTATACTGCTTGTAGAATAATAAGGACCAAGGATTTAACAGGGGGATTTTTATTTTGGCATTTACTGGGTTTTGTACAGGCATTAAGTGTCTTCACAAGGTGGGTTGCCAATCATGAAGGAAGAGGTACAGATGGATCTAAGTACTATAAACAACATGCATTATGTCACTACCATCTCAATAGTACAAGTGTGTTGGTTGGTTCTTTATGTTTCCATGTGCTATATCCTACAAGCGTTCGTTTCTGACCCATATTATGCATGTTGCATAAGAATGAATCATGAGAACCATGGTTACGTCTTTATAACAGAATTCAGCACATTATATAAACTATAAGTATAGTCAGGAAATATATTCCACAGTGGTTTGTTAAAATCTGCAGAATGCTCAGATCCTCTGCTAAGTCTCTACTTAATGCACTCATACTTGCAAATGTGCTGAAATTCCCCTCTGCACTGTTAGCATTGTCTATGCGAAGCGTGTTGTTGTCAAACAGCCTGAGCCCAGTGAGACATCATGGGTCATCAGCAGCAGCTTGAACTGTACCCCATGGCTCCAGTCGACTGCCAAGATCAGTTTTCACTTCCCTGTGTCAACTCATAGCTTCTTTTCACTTGTGAAATCTGACAAGTTTGACTTGTACTTGTTGTGCAGTGTTATTTTTGAGTAAATATGAAACAAGATGACTGCTAAACTTGATCTTTCTCTGTCTGTCGGTCTTCTGTCTGTCTTTCTCTTTCTCTTCTCCTTTCTATTTTTCTCCTCTATTTTTTTCCTAGAAAACCAATCTGGCCATCATCTTCGTTGGTGTCTTGTTTGAGCCAGAGGTCAAGAAGAGACAGAGCATGGTCTGGCGTGGCTGCCTCTGTTGCTATGTGTGAAGGAGTGCTGTTGCGTCCATGGAGACCGAAGGCTATCGTGACCTCCTTGAGACCAGCGATGGTCAGGGGGTAGGCCTCCTGGATGGAGGGGGTGGGGAGGGGGTGGAGGAGGGCTGGAGTACCCCCTACCCTCTGGGCTACCAAGTGTCTTTGACCACTGTGCTTATGCTGGAGCTGGTGTTGGGCTTCAGCAGCAACCTGACCGTACTTGTGCTCTACTGTGCTCAGTCCAACCTGGTGGATTCAGTCAGCAACCTGGTCACAGTCAACCTCCACGTCCTGGACATACTGGTCTGTGTGCTGTGTCTGCCACTCACTGTGGCCGTGATCCTACTACCAGCTAATGGAAGCGGAGTTGGCAGTCTTGCCACACTGTGCTGCTTTCACGAGGCCTGTGTCACATTCACTAGTGTCGCCACAGCAGTCAATGTGCTTGTGATCAGTTTGGACCGATACGACATCTCAGTGCGTCCAGCCAGTCGTCTGCTGACCCCCAGGCGTGCTGCGCTGCTCCTGGCAGCAGTGTGGGCTGTGTCTCTGGCTGTCTTCTTCCTGCCCTTTCTTGAGGGAGACTTCTTCTCTTTTAGTGCTGAGGATGGTGAGGATGAGGAGCCAGAGGCACAGAACAATGACTCTGAACTCACCACTGGACTGACACCCATTTTTTCCTCCCTTTCTCCTTCCTCTTTACCCTCTACTCACCCCTCCTCCCCTTCACACATCCTGCCTCCAGTGTGGCAGAACAGGACACTGCTGTGCATCGGAGGGCAGGGATATTACACAGGCCTGGCTATGTATTACCACCTGTTACTTCAAGTGCCCTGCTTCTTCATCGCTGTGGCTGTCATGTTGTTCACATACTCCAGAATCCTACAGGCCCTCAACATTCGCATTGGTTCCCACATGATGAGGGGTGCGCGTGCAAAGGACTCCACCTGCAGGATACGTTGCAGGAGGCAGAGGAGGAAGGACCTCAGCTTGTCCACAGAGATAGTGTCCTCCAACCAGAACCAGAACCTTACTCATCCTCCCCTTATACCCTCTCCCACCCCAACACCAACATCGCCCCCACCACTCTCCTCCATGCCCCAGGGGATGTCTGACAGTGGAGCAACTGTCACTACTGTCAGTACTGCTGCCACCACCCCCATCGCCACCACACCGGCAACTCCTGCTTCTCCGACCCCAGCTTCAGCTTCAACCCAGACCCATGCCACTTCACCATTGCCTGCCTCCTCCATGGGTGTCCAGGCTTCGGTTTCTGCCATCATCGCTTTGAGGCGGGCTGTGCGTAGACACAGGGACCGTCGGGAGCGTCAACGTCGTGTCCTAAAAATGTCCCTAATCATTATATCCACCTTCCTGGGCTGCTGGGCCCCTCTGTCTGCAGTCAATGTTCTAATCCTGTGTCTGGGTCCCAGCGACAGCCTGGTGCGAATCCGCCTATGCTTCTTGGCAATGGCTTATGGAACCACCATCTTTCATCCTCTGCTCTATGCTTTCACAAGGCAGAAGCTGCGTCGTGCCCTCAAAACACGTGTCAAGAAAAGGGTAGTATCCCTTCTGCAGGTGGACCCAGCTCCCAGTGGAACAGTTATTCATAACTCCTGGGTGGAGGGGGGAGGCCACAGGAAGAGTCGCAAGCCACGGATGGAGGCCAGCGATGGCACCGATGCCTTACAGAGGCAGTGAGGGAATGAGGCTGGTCTTCAGCATGTTTGCATGTGTGAGTGTGTGTGTGTGAATTTGAAGAATCGTGTGTATCTTACCAATTTGCTAGAGATGGATTGTGTGTATATCCTTGCATGGGTGTTAGAAAAATGAGAACCACTTAGTTTACAAAGGTCAGGACAAATCCCATGACCTCTGGTTCCATGCAGATGTGGAGACAAGTGAGTCCTGAGCTTTAATTAGAGCCAGCTTTCTGCTCTCTTTACACAGGCCCTCATTAGTCCACTCCCTGACTGACAAGGTGGCCGCAGTGTCTCCATGGTAACACTGGCCAAGCATTATGACAACACTATACCTATGGCTTCTAAAGATACTAGTGTGCATTCCACATGTAGGGTAAGGGTTAGATAACAGCAAATGCATACATTAATGCTCCAGCGTGCACTTTTAACTTGCATGTGCATGTACATATGCACAGATAGACACACACACACACACACACACACACACACACACACACACACACACACACACACACACACACACACACACACAAACAAACACACGTAATGCACACTGATCTGCATTTAGTCATTACCTGTGAAAGCACACTGATATCTACCTGCACAGATATTCTCAGTGAGAAAATTAATAATTGAAGTCTATATTTCTTTTTCTTTCCCTGTTTTTTCATGCCTTAATTGAGTTATTAATGTATTCTCATGGTGCTGAATGTCCTGCTGTATGTTTACAAAAAATGTATACAAGTGAAAAAGGTTTGCACATGGTGTAGCAAAATTAAACGCGGGTAAATGCAAGCATTCAGATTCAAAGTTTACAGGCTCAAGTGAAACTACCAGGAAACTGCAAAAAAAAGAAAAACAACTGATACATATTTCATTTCAAACAAGCACCATATTTTATAAGAATGTGTGCAAGGTTTAAGCTAAAAGGCATGACTTTTTTTTGGAAAATAAACTTTAAGAGTGATGTTGATTACATAGGCAAGGATGTATGATTGTGTTTGTATGTTTGCATGTATACACATGTACGTGTGTGTGTGTGTGTGTGTGTGTGTGTGTGTGTGCGTGCAACAAATGTGTGGTTGTATGAATGAACAAATGTGTGTGTGGCGTCCATGATTATGTGCAATAAATCATGAGCAAAGCAATGACCCCTAGGATGTGAACAAAGAGAATGTGAACACAGAATTGTTGGTTTTCTATTAGTGGTTTAGATTACAGAGGGACGAGAGAAGAAAGGGGATTTAATCTTCTGATTAACAGCAGGAGGTCGCTGGGCATAACATAAAAGCAAATTATATGGAGCAGTTGTAACTATATGTATATGACAGGCCACTGTAATACTACTGAAATTGTATGTGGTAAACAAAGGGCAATATTTTGTTAAAACTCCATTGAAACTGTCTCTCTAATCACTGCAGGTAAACTAGCATCCTAAACCAGAGAAATGCTGACGTGGAAAAACAAACGCTGATATGGGAAACCTTCTCCCGTTAGCTGTTTGTTGCTCTGGAGGACAGAGTCACTGCTTTTGGACAGCACTTTGAATGACTGCGGAGACAAACAGGCCTCTGTCAGCTTCTGAACTGAGTCCTGGACATATTACACTATATCTGTGTCTCTCTTTCTCCTCAGGGCTTCATGTCTCATTTCAAAATGTGCTGGACATTAAACAATAAACCAGCCCTCAATCAGCTGTTGTATTATGGGTGTTAAAGTAGGTAAAGATTTATGTCAATAAGTAGATAGAGTACTTTAAACTTTGTATAGGCTCAAGTCTTGGAGAGCTCCTTGGGCTTTGGGCTATTTCCCCCTTCATCCTCAACCCTTTTACACTATTTCTGAGTCAGACAGAAGACAATAATTCTTGTGTATTCGTGTACATTTTTCAGGGATGTAAATATTGAAGTGTCTGTTTTGGGTTTTAGTCAAAAAAAAACTTTTTTGGGGGGGTCACAATCATCTGCCGGACAGAAAAAACAGCCATTGTGATAAACTCTGAGTGATTTGGAAAGTTACTGTAAAGAGATGATACATGTAATTGTATTTGTGTTAATACTGTATGTGTGTACACTGTAATGTACATTTATGACCATGTGTATAGAGAAATATTAGTATTGTATAAGATTTATATTACATGTTATTGTATAGAACTGAACAGAATCTGTATTAAAAAGGTGACCTATCTAAGACTTGTTCTATCTCAGTTCACTGTGTCAGTTTGTTGTCAATTTTCAAATATTGACTTTTATTTATCAGCAGGGACATATTTAATTATACAGGAGCAGCTATTATACTGTGTTTACCTTTCTGTCTCGATCAATGTTCTTTGCTATAATATTGTATTTGAAATATGGAAATATGAAAAAGAAAAAAGGGGTTTTAAAGCAATATAACTATATAACTACATATATATATATATATATATATATATATATATATATATATATATATATATATATATATATATATATATATATATATATATATATATATATATATATATATATATATACTGAGCTTCCATCACAAATGTAGCTGTATTTCTACAGGGAACTACTGGGATTCATCCTGCTTGGGGTGACTTGGGAATTCCTCCATTCTTCTTCCTCTGGACCTTACTGTTTGTCTCTCTTTTTCCCGTCTGTCTCTTCCTTTCTACATCTCCTGTTTCAACTCCCCGCTCATCTGATCCCTAAATTTAGAAAGGTATTTAGTGCTGACTGTAGTGAACCCTCGCTATGCCTCACTATGATGTGACAACTGTGCTAATCACCAGTACTAATGAAGATGAAACTTGTTAGTCAGGTAAGCATCTGTCGAGGCTGCTCAATCTCTTCATGTTGACACTTCATTTTCTATTTTACCAGAGCAAATCTGTCTGTGTGTGTCTGTGTGTTTGTCTCAGAACTGATTTGTTCAGCAAATCAACAATGTATTCTTCCATCCTGCTTGATAATCTAATCAGTCCCCTCCTCTTTCACACCCCCGTTTCCTCCCTTGGTTCCCCTTCTCTTTATTCCACCAGTCTGCATCTCTCTCTCATCTCTTATCCACACTCAGGCCTTCCAGAACAAAGCGAAGAACAGCTGCAGTGTCTGTGAAGGAAGGAAAGTCACCTTGGGGGATGACAGAGGAACAAAAACATGCAAGAGAGAGATGGAGAGAGACAGAGTATGAGAGGCAGTATAGAGGGAAGATTAGAGGGGAAAGAGAGGAGGGAAGGGAGGCATAGAAGCTGGCATTGGAATATCATATGACTAATAAAGGGACAGCACTGCATCACTGCAGAACCCCGTCAGAAAAAAAGAGAAAAATAAACACCAAAAGCAGATAAGATTAGTTAGCTATACTATTTTCTACCACTATTGGTCCATTAGAGTCTTACAATATTGCTCCTGTCTATCCTACAATGTTTTCACATTTGGGTGTCATCCAAAAGACACATAAGTCACAGAATAGCCAGCAAGTAAGTATTTTAAGTGCCTCCTCCCTGCTCTTTTGTGATTTATGGCAAAGCATTCACCCATTACTGACTTTGACAAATGTTTTGGCTGTTGTCTGAGCTCTGTAATGGATGGGAATAAAGCACAATAGACTGGCAGTGCTTTGACAGCACTTACTGTCCCTGGCCCTAGTACGACACCCTCTGATCTGACCAATATTTAATCCATTTTAATGTAATCAGTATCAGTATAGTTCTGATATGTTCAAGGAGCACTGGAGACTTCAAAGTGACTGATGCTGATTTTTCACACAAACATACAGGTATGCAGTAAGTATGTCATCAAAAATACACTACACTAAAGATTATTAAACCTACGATGAATCCTCTCCATGTCTGTTACAATATAGATTATTGATAATAGTGTAAAATATGTTTACTTTTTCTATAAAGTAAATGACATTGAGCAGGAAGAAAACAGTGTCTTGATTTAATTCAACCTGATTACATCTAAACATTTTTAACATGCAAATCTCCCTTGGGTAAGTAAATTAGTATTGATTGGGACAGAGGCTTTTTGATTTATAGTGCATCTATGGCAAGGTGGAGTCAGGAAACTACACTGAAAGAAAAAGACAATCCATGAAGGACTGTGCCATAAATTATTTTTACAGCATCAACCAGTTTTATGGCTGCCAATTGCGCCATCTTGTGTTCAAACGTTAGAACAACACTATCTAAGCTCAATACGGCTAAATGTCGGAGTTTGTGTTTCTCTTTTCTTCTTTTGCACCGGCGTTGCTGCCTTTATCTCCTCATTACTTCATATTTGTATCATTCGTATTGCTTTCTCTTCGTAAATTGGGGTCCTGGTGGCTTAGAAACGTTTTCCAGCTTCCCCATCGTGTTGAAGAGCAGCTGTAGCGTTCACCTGGGTGAGCCACATTTATGTAACTGTCGTGAGTAAACGTTAATTACATCCACGGTTACACAAACAGAAATAATTATACTAATCATCCGTATAACTGGTTAGATAAAGGTATAGGGGAGGGCCAACTTTATAGACGCGCCGAAATAGCTCAGTTGGGAGAGCGTTAGACTGAAGATCTAAAGGTCCCTGGTTCGATCCCGGGTTTCGGCAGCGAGTGTGGAACCTTTTGCCTGCTAAGTAGTGGTGGGACTATTTACATTACTACAACCTTAGAACCTGAACGGTGCTTGTGAAAACCGTGTGGATAGGCAGCCACAAACTGGCAAATGCAGATATGTACACCTGCAAAATTTTAAAGTACACATTTACACGGAAAAGTCCAGCAGTCATCCTGCCGAAAGTCAGGAGTTACTAGCCAAAGTTACTCACTAGCATCAGTATGCACGTGGTGTTAACGTTACTTTGAGCACAGTTGTTATAGTTTTGTGTATTTCATTTTTGTTTTCAGTTCAGTTTCGTTTCGGTTAGTTTCCATTGTGAGTTTGCTCGTTTCAGTTTAGCTTTTATTAGTTTCAGTTTTACTTTAGTTTTTACTAGTTTTTGTTTAGTTTTTGTTGCTTTCAGTTTTAGTTTTAGTTTAGTTTTTATTAATTTTACTATTCGTTTTAGTTTAGTTTTTATTAGTTTCAGGATTAGTTGTAGTGAATTTTTTATTACTTTCAGTATAAGTTTTAATATTTTTAAAATTATAATATGGGAGTATTTGTCAGGGTTAAGATTTAAGAAGTTCAGAATAGGTATTAAAATAGAAACACAACAATGTGAAAGCAATAGACTCACAGTCTAAATAAAATACAGTATGTACCAATGCCTCCTCATGCTTGTTGTGTTGACAAAATTGACCAAATTGATCAAGACTAAAATTAAAGACATTTTCTGAATATTGTTATTTTATTTTAGTTAGTTTTGTAAGTACACAATATTGTTTCAGTTAGTTTTATTCATTTTTCTAAAGTCTAGTGTTTATTTCTATTTCAGTTCAAATGTATTTTCACACTTAGTTTTAGTTTTTTGTTTAGTTTTAGTTAACTATAATAACCTTGGTTGAGCATCACAGGTGAACATACAAAAGTGACTTTCAGAGTATTTAATTATTGATGCATCATAAGCAGCACATAAGCAACACATAATAAGACCAGGCACTGTTTTACATTTTAATCTGCACTTACCAGAAATATTACAAATCTAGCAGTGTAATGCAGTTTTTTATTGTGTTGAACAAGACTGCAGTACATTAAAAGGCAGAAGTGTCACAAAATTATTAATTGTGGTTACATGAGTTTTTCAATTGCATAACATTGTAGGGGTATATAGTATGTAGTAGTTAATCATATTTACAAGCCTGTATGGTTTCCATGTGAAATCTTAAAGTATGCATGGTACAAAATAAAGTAAAAGTACCTCATGTATGCACTTTAATACTCTAATGTGTTATTTTCCTCCTCTGTCAAATGTTTGTGTAGGTCTATGTTTCTAATGCTCTATGAATAAAAGTTGGCCTGATACAACAATTAGAGAATATTTACATATGTGCATAACAAGCATGTATGTAAGTCAGCTACATGGAGTACTTACAAACAAAAGGAAACCAGTTCATGAGAAATTTCACCAGGTGGCGATCTTGTCCAATAAATCATTGAACAGTTGAGCCTCATTAAATATTTAAAACAACTCAGCCTGTAGTTTATCTCAGGGCAACTACCTGTGTTAGTATAGAAAGTTCAAATAGACCTTGAGCATTAAAACAAAACCGTGGGTGTTGCTTTAAAATAAATATATCTCATTAGACTCTGACATAACAATTGACGCTGTATATTTAACAAACAAGCACACCCACTGAATGTGCAAATTTGAGTGTGTTAATGTTAAGCATACATTGACTTCTTTTTTTATCATTTCGGGATATGCAGGTCCACAATATACAAATGTATACATGTCCTAGAACAGAACGTCCCTGTTGTAGAGATAGTAGAGCAGAGGGGCAGACACTCAAGGTTGAATGCCCCAAAGAAACATAGTTTCAGAGGTAATTCCTGAGTTAAGCTCCTGCTGTTATTTGAAAAAGACAATTGCAGGGTTGAGCTCGCATGAAATAAAACAGCATATTAAACACCACATGCTTCATATTCAAGAGACGACTGTGATATCACCTATCTGCTACATACAGTATAATGGTTCATTTAGCACCTTTCAACAACATGGCAATTCAAAGTGCTTTATGTAAGACATAAAAATGTATTAAGACAATATATGAAAGAATGAAAGAAAATATACATTTTTATTTCCTAAATTTGTTGGCTTGTTCCCATTCAGCCTCAGCAAGAGGTGTCACAGCAGGTGGGTCACTGTTCTTAAAACAATGGAGTTCCTCATTCAGTTATTCAGATCAATGGGAGAATGGGGAGGTGTTATCACAGAGGTGTCCGGCAAAAACATGAAGGGTACTGCAACAAAACAGTTGGTCCTGGCTAATTTGCTACAGCACAATGCAATGTCACCTAGGAAATGTAGTGGAATAAATACTCGGTACAATAGGGAAAGAACTGCTTTAGCCAATCAAACTGGCACACATGCTCACACCAATATACTGCTATGAGAAAGTCTTGGTGTTAATAAAACTTCAAATTGGATGTCTTCATATTGCATCTTCTACCCTGTAGTGACATTCCCACACCAAAACATCCTCCTAGGGCTGTTGTCCCACCATGCTATTGTTGGTTTAAAGACTCAACATCCCAACTGTTTTATGCTAATTCAATGACTCACATGACTGCCATGTGACCTCAGTCTCTCTTGTTTGACGTCATGGAGTGAATTAACCGGAAGAGGTTACAGTAAATCCTGGGAATTCACCACCTCTCACTACTACAGAGGAAGCCTTTTGGATAGATGGCAACACATTTTTTGAATCTTCAAATATAAGCCTACTAGACTTACTTGCTTTTTCAAAATGGGTTTACAGGTGAAAAGTTCTAGTCCACTCTGTATGACAGCTGAAGCATTCCTAAATGGCTACACAATAACAGAGATCAAATGTGCCATTATATCCCATCAATTCACACATAATTCAGAATCTGCCTTCCTCGTCAGCAGCAACTTGACACTCCTCCTACACCAATACCTCTCTCTCTGTTTATTTCCTTACTCTCTCTAGAGTAGCTCTCACTCAGTACTTCCTTACTGTACACAAACTTTGAGTTTACATCATATTATGAAATAATATACATCATATCATAAAGGAATTTCATCTTCTGTCTTGTAAACTCGTAAAAAAAAACAATGCATGAACGTCGACCCCTTGCAAAATATTTTTAATTGCAAACTAAACATTCGTTTTAGTGGAAACGCTCTCTGTGGATATCCTTGCTCCCTTACTATCTTCTCTCCATCTACCACACATAGTAACATTTATCTGTTTCTGTCTCCTGTTTTGGTATTTAACTACTTCCTAAACCTGTTTCTTTGCCCGTGACCATCCACCAGTGGAGACACCACTCCTTAGTTTATTTATACATACCTTTCCTAGAGGAGCGTGAACCCAGTGCACTCTGAACATGACACGTGAGGTGTTTATTTTGTGTGTGTGTGTGTGTTTGTCAAGCAGACACATTGAGAGAGTGTGTGACGGAACGTGTCCTTGATTTGGAAAAAGTTGTTTACATCTATTCTTTTATATCGAACACAATTTTCAAGTTTTCCTCAAAACATTTATTCAAACAAATGACAAGACATAACAGGTTTCTTTGTGTCTGTGTATGTTTTGTGTGTTAGGTTGTTTTTTGTTAAAAAAAAAAAAAAAATCATAAACTGACAGGAAACTGTGAAAGGGTGAAAGGACATTTTGATTTTTTTAATATATGTTTATTGGTATATTGTGTTCAGTGTTAATAATTTGCTGCAATGCAGGCACTCAGCAGAAAAGCAGGAAGCATGACATACAGTAAATGATGAAAAATGATTATCTGTAAAACATTTTTCACTATTAGTCAAAGTATAACTGCAGTGTTATTATGTAACCAGCTGTGGCCATGGTATGAGGCAGCAGTTGCGAAAGTTTGGCAGCTATCCCACACCATGAGGTTGAATGTATGAAAAAAAATGCATAGCTTATACTTTGTGGTTCCAGAGTTGTGTATATGGGGGAGTTCA
The DNA here is from genome assembly GCA_029490765.1 of Euthynnus affinis. Lineage (NCBI taxonomy): Eukaryota > Metazoa > Chordata > Actinopteri > Scombriformes > Scombridae > Euthynnus > Euthynnus affinis. The sequence continues at coordinate 15,962,478 of CM055840.1, read as the reverse complement.
GTTAGACTCTTTCTGGTAACATCTTGTATAAAGTCACCTATAATTATTTCACTGTTGCATTGACAATTGAGGATAAGTTCTGCATCATCTGGATTCAGCCTCAGTTATAACACAAATCCTTTGTGAGTTAATGACACAGTGGTGGGACGGATGATTCAGATTCAACTCACATGTTTCACATCATTTTGTGGTCAGGTAGAGATTTTGAGGAGATTTAGTGCAATTTTGTGCAATAATGTGTGTGTGACCATGTGAAATAATTAAACAATGAATAGTGATCCAGTATAATGTGCAGAACTTTCTCATCTATCATCTTGTAGAGCTGATATTTTAGGCCAGTTGCTAGTCACAGCTTTACATCTATAATGATTAAGTAGATATTCACTCATACATCTGTATTGTAGTTAATTGTAGTTGCACTATATTATACTGTCCACTATTTTATTTGAGTGTCCAAATTCTGAGTGTGACATTTATGCCCTATAAAGTGCCCTCAAAAATTCCAACAATCAAATGAAAAAAATTATGAGAGGTGGCATAAACACAGCTTTCTGCTGTTAACAATCTTAAAATCCATTGTGGCACATTTTACAGATGTGAAAACCAACAAGTGTGGGACACTTCATCTGTCAGTGGTGACGCAGAATGATGATGATTTATATGCATCTACATTTACTGCTCATTTTATAGTAAACTAATGAGTATTTCCCAAAAAACAAAGTCAGAAACAGAATCCCCTCATATTGCCGATCACCTATACACCACTGAATGTTGTAGCAGGCAAAGCACAAGTGTAACTAATTATGTTAATGATGGTCCAGTTCCATTTAAGTGTCTCAATGAGCCGTGCCAGCGAGCCTGCATGCAAAATACCAGGATCCTAGAGCTGGAGCACTTAAAATTGAATGCAGCGATTGTTAATTAATGATCTTATGACATGTCAAAATCTCTGCAGTGCAAAAGGCCCGTTGTGTTCTCTCGTGTCAGCCGCTGAGTCTTCTGTTTGTCCAGTGACGCGTTTAAGACACGAGAGGACTCACATGTGTTAGACTCAGCAGTTCATATGTCAGCACTGAAGTCCGGATGAACACTTTTGTGTTGCAGAAACTCTGAATAGTCCCACTTCCTGTATTTACCCAAGCCCACTCCCAAGTGCACTTCCTCTTTTCAGACCTTAGATTGCACTTAAGTAGCCTTTATTGTACTGGCCTAAAGAAGCCACAGCTACAGCCATTGAACTTGGGTAGGAAACAGGATGACCGACGCCCCAGGGTTAATACATGAAGTCAGAGAAAGTGAGACCCAGGCACACACAAAGAAAGAGTTGCTTTCAAGTGCAGAATGTGGTCTTTCTCTTAGTTACAGGCATAGCGCCAAATGCATGAAGGCCATTCTGATTCCCTGATGGCAGGAAAGAATAAGGCCTCTTTACCTGTTCTAGTTCCCCCTGTACCAGATGGCTCACAGTCAGGCACAACAGAAAGCAACACAAAAGGGCTTTATAATGGGGTTATGATGATAATGGACTAGGAGCATATATTTGTTCATAATTTTCAAACTTGATGAGGCTTCAAAACATAAACCATTCTAGGTAACTGTATTTTTTTAATTGGAAATGACCCACCTATATCTGCATGTACTGTCAGCATGGTATAAGCTGTGTTGTATGATATTAAAGAGAACACAATTTCACTGATTGTAATACTCTCTCCATCTTGGAAAATAACATAACTTAGACAAATCAAACAGGTTCTATCAGAAGAACTTGCTTTGCTTGTGTGGTTTGGTCTGAAAAACAAAAGAGTTAGATCTCTTTTTTGCCAATTTCCTCATCTCAGAGTGAATAGTAAACAGTTGTCACTTTATTACAGTGGGATTTCCCTGTGCCATGTCAGTTTGCGTATTATACATAACTTTATGTAACCATTTCATATGACCCTTTCATAGTCAGATTGGACAATTGTCTAACAAACCAAAAGCACCTCTGGTAATCAGGGCTGTTACAGTCGATGCATTTGGTCCTTGTTTTTAAAAGACTTGTTTCTTATCATGTATGTGGTAGATAAGGAGGTAGGGGATCTTGTTTGTGAACTTGTACCTCTTCTATCTCTGCAGCTCCCACCATTGCTGCCTGTGCTGTCCTATTTATCACAGACAGCAAGAAAATGAAAACATAAATGTGAAACTCCCAGCAGGTATATCGGGGCAAAACAATTACAATCAAGTTTCCCTTTTCATTTTGTTTTCCCTTTCATTTCCCAGTGAATAACTACTTTCACTCCATCTTTTAGTTCAGTGTAGTGAGTCAGTTATCTCAGCATCACACCTGTGTCTTCAGAAACGTGCCTAAAAACTATAATTGATGTGAAGGTCAGTATGTTTAGGCTGCAGTTGCAGATTAGCTCAAATGTTTTCAACGAATGAAGTGAAAAGTATAGTTGAGTTCTGCTTGCCTTGTGGCAGCAACTCCTATTCTTCTATTGTTAGCTCAGTAACAAAAATAATGGACATCAGATGAAATGTTCCTAACTGAAAAGTGTATTTGTTTTTACGGTGGAAGATGGTAATGTTCCCTGGTTATTTACACTGTATTTATAGTACCTTACAGCTGAACATGGGGTTAATATACTTATTCAGCAGATTGAGAGAAGGAATTTGGTGCTTTTGTCTTTTGTAATGTTTGTAGATAGAGATTATGTCTAAAACTATAAAGTGATTTTCTGCTGTCTTTTCATTTTTTGGTCTAGACAAGGATTTTGTTTAAGACTTATAAATATCCTTTCAGGAATATAATGTACAAACCACACCCTGCAGAAAGCATAGCCCTGAGCTGTAACTCATTTATGGAAAACTGGGAAGATGCCAGAACATTTGGTCTAAACCTTCTCTTGTAAGTTAGCCAGCAAATCAAGGAACTGATCTGCTGTCAGCGTCTGTTGCGTACTTGAAAATGTGACTCTGCCATATGATGATGTCCTATCATAGAAAGCATTTAACAGGGTCTCTCTTGACTTGTATGATCTCTGGTCATGCCTCCTCTCCTCTTCTCTCTTTCTCCTCAGTTGTTGATAGACAGCAGTGTAATGCGATCCAGTGAGATGCATGCCACAGAGACTCTTTACTGAAAAGGATTTGCAGTACTAGGCCTTCTATGTCAGGGTAAGAATTCCCATTGACCCGTACATCTTTATTTATAGCATGGGAATGAACCTTAAAAAAGTGCTGGCATGAAGTCACTGCTGCAATGTGTCGGGGGTTATTGTTGCTGTGACCCCTGTCATAGCCATGTCCTGTGGCTCAGATCAGGAGGACCCACAACAAGGGTGTTGGCATGGTGCATGTGCACATCTAGTGAATGTAAGACAGTCAGAGAAAGAGTCTTACTCAGCACTGACTCCAGCAAAAAGAAAATTATTGTGAAAACCCTGACAGTGAGGCATATCGTTTGACAGAAAGGTACAGATAAGCGCTTGATGATTCCGGTAAGTCCTCTGATGATAGGGGAGCTGGTCCAGTCAAAGCCTGATGATAGGCCAACTCTGATGTTTCAGGGATTCACAGGGGCAGTGGTGTCATCTGTTAAACACCCGTGGTCAGCGGGGAGTCACTGGCAGCATTTGGCATTGCCTTTGCCAGGTGACCTTAAGTGCGGCAGTTCAGCAGATATGAGGTTTTATAAACACCAGGTGAAGCAACCATATCTTTACAAGCCTACCAATCATCCTCCTCCCTCTGTGTGTTTATGTAGACCTAGGATCATGTATTCACCAGCCCTGCCCGCTAATGAAACATATCAGCAGACTTTACAAGTTTGCAATAATTGGTTTAGTTCATTTTGAGTCTGCTAATATAATCAAATTTTTGCTCCATTTGATTCAGTGATCACTATACTCTAGACTAGATCTTGTTCCATCCTCTTTGAAATTAGTATCCTCAGCCAGGATCACTAATTGACAGCGACAGTGATGCTCTGATTATCAAGATAATTGTCACACCCTTGAGGTCCTCTCATTTTTCGCACGTGTCGGGACATTGCTGAGGTCACTGTGAGATGAGATCATTTTACTCTATTCTTACCGTTTCTCTTGGGAACCTCAAAAACAGGTCAGTGTAATTATCACTCTGAACTCATTCTGTCTTTGCTCTCATTGACAGAAACTTATGCACATTATAGTATATCGGAATATTGATTGTGTGTGGTGTTAAGTGGCCGGCTGGATCCACTGATCCATCACATATCAGAGGTATTGTGGTGTTACATTACCACATACCTGCATCTCAGAACACAAGGCGAAAGGGTTAGGATGAATTAGTGATGCATTCAGGGCTGAGAAGCACTAACACACACACACAAACACACACACACAGACTATCATGTGACACCAGCACTACCAGTCCATAAAGCCTGTGTACTATATCATACTAATGATGTGATTGTGAGTTTGATGTAAACACAATTAAAACTACTCACATCATATAGAGAAGTAGAAGCATCATATTTATATTTTTAGGTACATTAGCTCTTAAATTTGATTAATGTACTTGACAGAGAAAATATATTCCAGTCCAGACGTGCAAAATGGTCATTCTCAGATGTATGTATTGCCCATAAGGAAAGGCTTTTTCAGCAACAGCAGCAATATTGTACATGCAAACTTACTACTACTAGTCTACAAGGTGGGCACTGATGCGTGTGGACACATCAGTGCCCACCTTGTAGACTCCTACATGAGGCTCAGGATGTTGCAGTATCTTATATTAGCTACAGTGTTGAAAGGAACTTTAATGTTTTCATACTCTGAATAAAATCAAAAGACTCAACTTTCCTTTTTCAATGAATGTGTGCAGATAACATTGAGCTCCTTAAATATAACTATAAAACATAAAAATTACCATTATTATTAAGGTTTTAAGAATGCTATTTTTTCTCAGTTGTGAATAAAACTATTTTCTAAACAAATAATTTTGTCTTTTCACATTTCCTTTTATTTTATGTTTCAAATTCAGATCATAATATCTCACTGAATAGAGCAATTACATCCTGATGTCTCCCTTGAAAAAAAAATATGTTGTCTCCTTCCACTGTATGAAACACACCAGAATTTAGTTTGTGAAAGTTATCTTCTTGTGACCCCACCTACCTCAATTACGAAAAGACCTCACAGTGAGATAATGAGGAGGGTCACTGGTGTGTAGAAGGATGGACTCTGTAGAAACTCCTGCTCCTCCCAGAGACAAGTCTAGCTATTATCTTTAGGCATTTCAACATCAACCAGCCTTACATATATTATAGATCATAATTCTATTATTCTATTCAAAGAATTCTCTCTCCTTCCATTGTAGAAAGAATAAATATCACTCAACCATTGCGAGAACTTTGTCTCAATTCATCTTTCTTGAGCCCAGCCTGTCAGGAATCAGTTGTCTCCCTCTGGGAGTTGGCTGGGAGTTGTGCAGCTGTAACGTGCAGACGATCAGTTTCCCTGAACCTTATGTAAGCAAAAGGTCTCTGTGCCGAACATGTCAACAGTGCCACTGGCCTTTCACTTGTGCTTGCGTTTGCTCCTTATGGTGATGCTTGCTTGGGTTCCAGGTCAGCTAAGCTCTGCTGACACACCGGCTCGCCACAGAAGATAGATAGCTGATAAGGAGCTATTCATGAACAGACACATGAAAATGCATCAGCATACCACAAACACACTCACATGCACATGTTTTTACACTAGTACAAAAATCTTGTTTTTTTGTTTTTTTTTTAAAACTTTTTTATTTAGTATGTTGTGTTTGGGTGTCTTGCTGTGACTAAAGCAAGCAGAAGTTTGGTGTTGACTTTAGCTTGTGACAAAATCCCTGACAGCTCACTTTTCACCTCCGACTTATGCAACAGGGAGTTGGGGGAATTCTCTGTGGGCTTCTGGTGGTCTGAGCATGCTCTTTGGGGGGAAGGTGTGGCATGGAGAGAATGGAGGAAGAACTGATTCAGACCTACCAGATGGAAAAAGGAGATGGAGCTCAAGTGGACTTTGCCTTTAAATAATCCGACTGTTGCTGACATCTTTCTCTTATACTGCCACTATATGGTTACCAACTTTTTATACTTACTGTACTAGAAATCTATAACTTGTTTCAGACCCTTGCCTCACAGTGTCAAACAAAAATTACTCTACATGGATCATTCTTTCACAGATGTTTTTATGATCCTGAAGAAGTGTTTCTATTTAGGTATAGCTATACGTGTAAGTGCACTGACACCGGATATTTAGGTATCTTAGTTGGAGTAAGAGGTGGAAAATGTGCCACCAAAGAGATGTATGGAGAGAAGTGATTGCAAACTCTTAAGGTTTCTATCTCAGCTCCCCCTTCCTCTCTGGCTATATTTAAGCTGTTCTCTTTTAAGAGCAAATGTGTCCCCTTATCCTCTAGCACAGGTGGTAATTTACATCTCTTTCTCTCCTACTAAACGACAAGGCTGTTTTTAGCACTGTCTCTGTAGGTTACTTCCATCCCACCCTAATGACCCAAGAAGATTTTCTGGGTTGCTCTTATTCACTTGTTCCTTGTCTAACTTTTCTCAGATAGTTTTCCTTAAGCCTGGGGAGGCCTGTCCCAGTTCCCAGCTCTCTTTTGGCAGGACAACTGTTTTTTAAAGGATAATAGGTGGGAAATACAGATTAGTTTGGAAAATCTCCTGACTTCTCATCTGCCTCATTTCATTATGTCTTACTAGTGCAGTTCCTGCTGGCATAATTAACACTTCACTTAATTTATTTGCTTAAAAACCCTGCTACATTCGTGCTCCTGACAGCACAAGGCAAATGGAGACAGCGTTCATTGGGAGTTTGTGTTGACATTTGTTTTCACAGAGTAAGCCACTCTCATTGCTGGCAGTGCCCTCCGTCTGCTGCCACAGTGTTCTCACCCAGTCTGTGTTCTCAGAGGAGAGGGCCAAATGGCCTTTGCTGCCTGCCAGTCCAGTCACTTTACATCCACGGCCCCTTCTATTTTATCCTGTCTCTTCATTGTTCTTTCTGTCCTCCTTTTGTCTGATCCTTTTTCTTGATCTCCGGGATTTACTGCGGGTGGGCTCAGGGGTCAGGGTTATGCAACCCCGGGATTATTCCACAGGACAAATTGAGTCAGACAGGCTGAAACAGTACATAGGCCAGAAGTTCAGACACATTCCTATAGAGCTGGTTAGAGAAAAGAATGCACTTATTTTTCATGTTAGAAACTGATAGATGATGGATGGTGGATATTTTTGTAAGTGTGTCTGATGTTAGGATGCCTTATTTGTTTATTGTAAACTATTTGCTTAATAACTGTTCTTTGAGCTGGTTACCTAACTACCCTTCCTTGACCCACCTCCTCTTCACTTTTGGCTCATTTGGCTTTGATGATGTCCCTAACACTGCTCATACAAGGACAGATGACTGGCACCTGTGGCAGTGGCCTGCTCTGGTCTGGGTCCCAGAGCCCTGTGGGATTTCCACAAAACCCCTCCTGTCACTAAGGCTCACTGGGTCTAGTTTCCTTTGGCACCAGAAAGTGACAGAAAGAGAGCAACAAATGATACAGGGATTTAGGGAGGAATGGCTTCTGGTTGGCGTTTGCTACTCTAGAGACCATATATCTCATGTGTCCAACCTCCTTAACATTTTTTTTATCAACCTGCTGCCAATGCTCCACTCATCACCAGTCTTGGCTAACACACCATCCTCTAACCCACCCTGTGACATATTCACAGTTTGGATTGGATAGGAATTTCCCTAACATTACCAGTCCTATTTTAAGGGAATTTTAGTTCTTGGTACTTTTTAGTATCCACTTTTAGGTTGCATAATTTACCAAGCAACATCTGTCTATTTCAATAAGTCTATTATTGAGTCCTAAAATCTTGTTTTCCTAAAATAAGTGCACAAAATCTATCAGTAAAATAAGATTAAGATATTTGCTCTTTTTCTAAAACAAATCACCATGTTTAAGAAGTGTTTCTCTCTGTAGATTACTGTAATCCAATTAGCTATATGTGACCCATGCAACACAAAGCTGTAGTACATTATGCAACACTAATGCATGTAATGTACTGTGTGTGACTTTTACTGGAGATTACTGGAGATGAAGGGTCTGGGATGGTCCCAGTAGCAAGGTAAATGCTGTCATGCCCTACACATCACTGGTGACGCAGAACAATGATCTGCAGTGTAGTAAAGCACGCACCTTCACCCTCCCTCTCTCACCATCATCTACAATGTCATCATTCTCACAATGTCCCCGTAGACTGCAGCAAAAACCCTGGCCCAGTCATTTACCCACCTAAATGACCTCGACCACAACTGCTACCACATCATCACAGAAGCCCATTGCTGCACAGTCGTCACAATCATAGAATGTCATTAGCACATTTCCAGCCACCTCCTCCACTTTCACACCTAAGATGCTGCAGTATCTGACTGTGGCATGACTGTTTTCCTGTAAGGACATTAGCAGATCAACTACCGGGAGCCATTCATCCTTAACAACCAATCTATCTACTGCCAAGAATTAACGCAAATCCTCGAATAATACTTTATAGTGCAGCTGTATTTTGTGTTATTCATTTGTAAATAGTCACCTTTACTGTACATACAGAAGAGAAGCATGGCCATTCTGGGAGGACAGCCACATCGTTTTTATACTGGACATCAGAGACTCTTTACTTTTGTAAATCCAAAAAAAAGAAAAAGCAATTTACAGGAAATTACTTTCTGTGCTCCATGCGCTTGGGAAAATGTAGGCCACGTTTCATAGAATTTAGGAAATGACAGAGTGAGGAAACGACTAATGTACAGTATTCACTGTGCATTAGCAGTACTCTTTATTCACTCATTCATTCCATTAAATGTACAGAATTTTTATTATTTGGGCTTGTACATTGTTTTATAATAGTGTATTTGGTGAGAAAATGATTATTTCAGGCATGTGATTAATTGTATATACTTATATATCCTATATATATAGTATAATATATGTTTTTATCTGCATATATGTCATATCAATTTTAGATACCATTAGAGTTTAGGCACTATTAGCTTAGTAATGCTAATAAATGCATGTAATGCTAATAGTTATGCTAATAAAGGCATTTGCTTCTAATTCATATTATTTGTTAAAATATAAAGACTCAGTAGTATCTAGTGTTATCCACTTTAAAATAACTTGTGCCCATCCTCCTCCTCCTCCTCCTCCTCCTCCTCGTCCTCCTCCTCCTCCGTGTGTTTTACTGAAGGCTTTCCATGTCTCTATAATGAATGTCTGTCTGGTATTTTTCCACTGAATTTATGGAGGAAGATGAAGTGGTGAATCCTTCATATAAAGGCTGAGGTTTTCTTGTGGTCTGTGTTAAGTAGCGTTCACCCTTCTTCCTGCCTCCTTCCTTTTCGTCTTCCTTAACAGCGTCACTCTGAGCACTGCAGCGCTGTGCTTGGAAAATTCCACACTGCAGCAAAGAGAGTTGTGGCAGCAGAGAGAGAGAGAGACAGAGAGAGAGAGAGAGAGAGAGAGAGAGAGAGAGAGAGAAGCAGGTGGGATGGGGGAGGGAAGAGATGAGAATACACTCAAAAGAAGTAATCGATGATGTGAGTCTGTCGATATGTCGTGGGAGGAACTGTTTAACACTTTGAATGATGCAAATACTGCAAGTGAGATATGCGATAAGGGAGAGAAGGGTGTTTTTGTACCTGCAGATATGAACAAGTGCATATACAAATGATGAGAAAACATTGCATGGCAAAACTGAGGAAAACTAATGCATTGAAGGATTAACTAAACAATATTTTTAAGATTTACCCTAAGCAACACACAATCAAACATAAATACAATTACAAGGACAAAGTGAGGACAGTGATGTAAGTGTTAAAGGGAACATGTTATATATACAAGGAGGAGGAAGAGCTGTACTTTATTTTGAATTTGAACAGAGAGATGGAGAGTGATCTAGAACAAGTGAGTGATGGGGAGGTGTAGCTCTTTAGTCATAGTAACCTCTGCAGAAACGTGCATCCACCATCACGTGCACTGAGGATAAGCAAAAAAAGCACTGCAGTACCCCAATACTACTGCTCAGAGCCAGCACGCACAAACACTTAATTCAAAGAGCTGCAGATCGATCCGCACCCCAACTCCAATACAGTGGCTGTAATTATGCCTTTTATGTTCTCATGTCTGTTTGAATATAACATTGCTACTTATTTAGTTAACCCTAACCCTGGCACAAGTTGTTTTTCAATACATTGAATCTATTGTTGGATTTACATGAATATACTGTAGAAACATAATTATCTTGTATTCAGAATAAGAGTAACTCACCCAAACTAAAGGGGACTAGATACCAATGTGACATTGAAACACACTCAGCATCAAGTTCTACAAAACAGACATCACAATGTTACAGTCAATCAACCCGCCTCAGGGATCTGTTCCACACAGATTGATTTGAAACAACTAATGCGTTATTGATTGGCAACACGTAGTTTGCAGATGGACTGACAAGTGGTAGGAAAGTTAGGGAAGATTGAGACACGTGAATGGAAGACGGGTGTGCTACTAGTGCTCATTACAGGGTTCATTACTTTCAGCCCACATTTTTCAATACTATTTATAACAAGGCTAAGTCCTAAGTGCCGCTCATTCTAGTTTGTAGCAGTGCTGTTTTAGGCCTGCTTTAATTTGCAAAGACTGACTCGTGCTGCAGGGAAGTTCAGGTCTGCTTTTTGAGTGAGCACTTTCATGTTTCTTTAGGGAAATGAACAAACTTTTTGTGACGCTGCCTCAGGAACAAAGCAGTGTCTGTGAGTCAGATGTACACTGAAAACGTGAACCAGGATATCTGCAGGTTTGTCATCTTAAAGTGTAACGCTTTATGCTGTCACATGTATTGTCTGAGGTGTTCAGTTCATTTTGAGTTTGAGTCAGCTTGTTGAAGTGCATATGAAAAGCACTTTCAGGTACACTTTCAGGTAAAACAAAACAATTCATAAATATTCAGGAAATGAAACGCAAAGACTGAGGCTGAAAAAACTAAAACTCAATTTTTTTAAGAGATTTAGACTCTGAGTTTATGTTAGTGAGCTGAAACCAGATCCAAGATGGAACAAATTGTTGGAAACCAGATGTATTCCTATGTATGTATTTGTGTGCTTGTTTGCATCATGGAAATGCGGCTCAACCTGTAGTTTACAGCTGTGAATTATTCAAACTTCAGTTGTACTCTGAAACTTAAACAGCGAAGTCCTTGTTACAGTTAACTTTCAAATGCTCAGTTAAGAAAAAGAAAATGTTTACATTGTGTTTCTGCGTTGCCTATGATTACTGTAAGTAGTCTAGGCTGTGCAATACTTAAAGTCACTCACATTACTTTCTATTATAAATATAGAAGTGTAAGTAAAGTGGTGTACAACGTGGATTTATGTAGGCACTCAGGTACTTTAACCTGTTTACATTTACTCCAATCCCTCAAACTTAGAGAGCCTGATGTGGAATTGCTAAACATGCAGCTCTGACTTCTATGTAATGTAATACTAGGAACTCTAGTTCAGTTTTTGGATCAGAAATAGAAGTTTAGGGAATGCATGATAACTCTCAAAGCATGCCACTATAACTCTTTCCTGTCAGCAGCCCTGGGAAAAAAAATATGAAGCAAGACCCCTCTTTTTCTATCCAGAAAACTCACGCCAGAAGCTCAAAACTGCAATGGCATTTTCAAAAAGATGCTGCTGTGAATGATATTGCCAGTGAGTCACTCAAAGTCAAGAAAACCATCTGGACAGAGTATTAAGGGACTCATTAAGGACTCGGCTAAGCAACAATGGCTGCACGTGCAAGCATCTTTATACGCTGCAAATTGAGAACACTTGGGACCCAGGAAGACTTAAACTGGGCTTGTTTTGCTGTGGACACTGTGTTAGCAGAGTTGACCTGACCTGGGTCACTGCTGCTGCTGATGAAAGCAAGTGGATAGAAAGTATATGCAGCAGTAGAGTCAACAGCAGCCCCCTCTAAACCGCTTCTGACAGAATGAGATATTGATTGTTTCTCACCATGATAGTACTAATCAGTGGTATTGAAGCAGGGCTCTAATTAAAACCAAAAGAAACTGGTGTGTAATGAGTTGGTTCCAAAGTGACAGCTGTGATCCACATTTAGGGATCAAAAAATAAGATGTACTGAAAGCCGGGTGTACTCCAGACTTCCCCTGTCTGCACACAAACCAATTTTATGTTTGTAAGAAACTCAAATCAGGAAGCTAACATTTTGTCCCATGCAGGAAATACCTCCCATAGTTGCAAAGAGTATGGTTTATGGCCTAGTCAGTATTGCAAAAGTCTTGTTAACATTACTCTTAATTTGTTCAGACTTAACAAACACTTCACCATAGTCACCCACCAGCTGTCAGTTAACCTCAAAACTTAAGAAATGAAATGTTGCAGTTCCCAGACTTACTTATTAGCTTTTTAGCAGCAGTCATTACACAGAACTTACAACTAATCTCAATCACACTTGAGCACCAGTGTTGTCTGGTGAAGCAGGTCTGCTCACCCCAAGATGGTAACAAATAAAATAAGATCCAGATATTACATGAGTTGTAATGTAAACTTTGTGAAAAGAGTATCTTTACTGATAAAGACATACATGTGCACCAGATACAGTGGCTATGGCATTGATGGTATAGAACACATAAATCTAAACTCATCATGAAAACGTTTGTCTTTTAGGAATGTGATTGTCCAAATGCTGGTGATCTAACAATAAAATGAGTAATAGCAGATCCATGAACAGCACTGAATGTGACATGACACATACATGTTTTAAGCCAATTTCTATAAATAAAGTATATATTTTTAGACACATTTAGTTCTGTGTCTTCCAGGAAGTAAGATATGAGCAAGGTTAGATTACCAACCAGGAAAAGCAAGCAACTGCTCCAGTCTTACTGCATGTAAACTGATTTGCGCTAATTAAATTGAAATTTCGGCTTCACTAAAGCACAATATCAACTGTAATAATATGACCTTAAAGACTGATTTATTACCCAATTTTGAGTCTGTCCTGTCCTGTCTTATGGAGCCTTGTATCAACATCCAGTTTTAAGACCTTTATTATTTCAACTTTGTGGAAATATGTTTCATATTATATATATATTTAATGTACTAAATCAAATTACCCCATGGCAAATCTGGAGCCAGGCAACACTCCAGCAGAGAAATCATAGAAAAACTACACATTGTGTGAATTTGAGTTTGTATTTCTTGGACTGCTACCTCTGAACATACTGTACTCTGTGTCAATGTAATGTCATGGGGTTTAGATACAGTCAGATTGGATTCACTGGACTGTTACATAACACAGCCGGAGCATAGAGGACCTATATTCATTCTTAAACACACTACCCCATGCACATACACACACATGTTGTTCTAGGTCACTTTTGGGGACATTACATAGACTTACATTCATTTCCTGAAAACTTACGCAAACCATAACCACTACTTTCCTAACCCTAACCCTAACCCTAACCCTAACCCTAACCCTAACCTTAACCACTGACCTAAAAAACAATTTTTTCCCAATTGGAGACATGGCTTTTGTCCCCAATAGGACAAGCTGTCCCAAGTTAACTGGACTTTAGTCTGAAGTTTGCCCCCGAAAGTAGCCTTTGAGAGACCCACACACACACACACAAACTCACAGGCTTGCACATATATACGCCCAAGCCACACAAACACATGCTCACACACTGATATGTGAGGGAACTCCAAAAGCCCTTACATCTGCAGAGTGAAAACAAAAACATGCTCCCTCTGTACAGCCAAGCGGGGAGGAGTCTCAGTTCTGACTTTCAACAGATGATGTTTACCCCATTTTTCCTGGAAAAAGAAGACCACCAAAGCGCACTTGACAGTGAGACCACGGCACACAGTGGTGACAACATTCATTTTCACGACCTTTGCACCTAAAAAAAGATATTAGTTGCACTTTTTACCAGCCACCAGGAAATTCTGTGTCAGAGCAAAAACACAAACAAACAAAGCCAGCAGTTTGTCTCCCACTCATTAATCTGAATTGCAGATACAAGCAGGTGTTAGCTTTGTCCCAGATGCAAGACTAAACCCCTGAATCAACGCTTTCTACACTTTTCACCCCATTTAATCATATACATTGTCTTTAGGATTGCAAAAACTTTTAAAGAATATCATCTTCTGAAGCTGAACTGCAGTGCAAAGACAAAGAGTAGGTCAGTGAAAGAATTCTGCAGAATTTAAGAGGCAGTTTTAAAATGTGCACACAAATTTTAACCATGAGTGCTTCCATGCGACCCGATGAACTTCAGTTCCATGGAAGCCCTTGAATGGTAAATGTCTTCATGCTTTGTTCATTTTTGGCTGATTCTTCAGTGTCCAGCTCAGACAGCAGAATAGATATATATTGTGTGTGTGTGTGTGTGTGTGTGTGTGTATGTGTGTGTGTGTGTGGGTGGGTGGGTGTGTGTGTGTTAGTGTGTGTGTGTGTGTGTGTGTGTGTGTGTGTGTGTGTGTCTGTGTGTGTGAAAATCAAAATATTATGGTTCCACTTTTTGGCAGTCCTAGGCTCCACGTGACATCCTGTGTAACACGTGGGGAACAGACGGAGTGGTTTTGTTTATGTAAATCGGACTCTTTTGCTCAGTCTTTGCCTGCTCGTGTCATATGGAAGTCATTAATGTACAGTGAGCTGCAGGGGGAAACGTGGAGTTGCAAGACCTGCAAGACTCTGAAAGTTTAAACACCTCAGGTCATGTCAAAATGACTAATTTATTCCATTGCAAAACCCACTCTCGACAGATTGCATTCATAAGAGTATGTAGATTTGGTTTCGTTCAAAGCTGACAGCAGTTGATATTTACACCTCTCCCGTGCATATTAACTCCAGGTGTCCGCAGGGAACATACCAGAGATAAAGCTACTCACATTTCTCCCTGATGAAAAAAATTGATGTAGGCCATAAGGTTAGAAAGTTTGTTTTCGTTCTCTCAACAGTCTCCACCCACCAGTCTTCCCAGACATGCAACAACACTCTACTGTATGCTCTCTGTCAGTATTGGAGTGGATCAAAATTTGGTTTAAATCCAACCTACATATCTTGAAAACAGATGAATACTTGGTACTTTGTTACTAAGATGAATAAGTGCTTACTTCACTACCACAAGACCAAATTTAGTTTGCACTGGGTTGCATGTTGTTTTGCTCTGGCCTCTTTAGTTTTGCAGTGTTGACTGAGTTGAGGAGCATAGCAAGTGCTTGGCTTTGAACTTGTGACCACAGCACTGAATAACCATTCACATAGTTGATCTGCATATCAATAAAGGTGAAAGATGTTGATTTATTCCTTTTCAGGTTAGTATAGTCCATCATTGTAGTGATTCGTGTGTACGTGAGATGGTAGTTTTGAGTTTACATCTTGGTTTGATTTATCCCTGTATCTGTGTGTACATGTGTGTATCTGTTGCTCGCAGGAAACCATATGAGAGCTGCGGCGTGCTCCTAAATAGTGGAGGTGTTGACAGCTAGTTGGACTGTAGGTACAGTGAGAAGTCACAGGATCACTGTGGTGAGAAGAAACTTTCTAAAAGAAGAAAAATCTTCAATCTTATACCTTTGTGTACAGCAATGTCCTTTTCATTGAGTTTAGTATTGGGGAATGGTTGGTGTTTAACTCTTACTTCTTTGAAAACAAAAAGTGAGAGAATGTGCATCCAGGTGAAGAAAACTACACTCTTTTTCAATAGAAAATCATATATAATTTGTGTTACAAAAATGTTGCAGCAAATTTCTGAGAAAGTATACACAAAAACAAGATGAAAGTTTCTCACAATAAAACTTTTGATTTTTAAAAAATATTTTAAGGCTAGATAACCTTATATTATAATTAGGTGCAGAGCAGATTTAGAGGATGGTGAAGGGTTTACAGAGTAACTGAGAGGATGTGTAGACGGTTGCACTACCTACAGATATGTTCAGTAATTTCCTGCCAACAACAATTCATTCTGGTCCACTTGTCCGAGAGTGACACCTACTAACCTTTGACTTTGATGGGATGTGGATGTGATGGAGGGCCAGACAGGATAGGGTGGGGAGTGGTGGCTGCGGGCAACTGCCTGAGACTGAGCACGTGAAACAGACTTGGTGCAGACTTGGTTGGAAGGCACCCAAAGTCTACATGCAGTCAGAACCTGGCCACACAGATCCTGAGTTCGTGACATGGAATCTGACCCAATTTTGCCTCCAGGTCTGGGGGAAATTGGAGCCTGTCACCAGTATTATTGCACAGCATCCCACTTTTAGTTATCTATTGGCAGGCCCGCCGTTTGGCTTGCTCATTTCCAAGACAACATCATCTCTAAAGCATCATTTTTTGCATTCTAGGGAGAGAAAATTGTTATCGACCACTGTCAAGGAAAATTAGGAAGATAAAAAAATAACAAGCATTCATCATAAATATATATTTTTGGCAAATATTCCTGCAGATTATTTAAAGGTTAGAGGGCCATTTTGGATCCTCTTTTGACCCAGGGCCTGGGACAACTGATCCAATGTTCCCCTGGTGTCTACGGCTCTGTCTGGAGGTCAACATTCACGGGTAAGGTTGGGAAGGAGGGTAGCTAATTTAGCACTGTGTAGGTGATTAAAAATGGGTCAACAGAGCTGTAACAGTTCACCAGAAAGAAGCCACAACTATATAACCTGAAGCAGATACTCAAGACATGTATGTTTACATGAAGGATGAAATAAAGGACAGAAGAAAACAAAATGTTTGCAATTTCTTTCTTTATGTAAAAAAAATTGTTAACCCTACTTTCCCGGTCTGTATCTTGTCCTAACTCTCGGCAAAACAACAAAACCTTGAATATCTCTTCCCACACTTCTCACATAAAAGCTGTCCTCTCGAGACTGTTCCCATGGTGATGTACTGGTGCAGAACTAGCATTGATCTACTGGGTGCAGAAACTGGGCCATAACACTGAGGTAGTCAAACATTATTTTCAACACAAGCACAGGAGTGACAGCCAACACAATAGATAGAAACATAAACTGCGACAATCATGGCGTCATTCTCCTTATCAAGTCTCGGTGCCTCACATTACAGTGTGACGTGTGTTTACAAACAGATGTCCTAGGGGCCCACACCTTTAACCAGACCCACCCCATGCTGCTTTAAGACAAGCTTCTTCCTTCAAAGTGGGTCAGGGTCTAGCTGCTTGTTTACTGACAGGCTGAAAGTGTCTGGTTGATAACAAGCTATTATCTGAAACACCATGATCATCTAGTGTCAAGGCATCTGGTGACTGCATGTATTTAGGCCTGCCACTTGTAAGGGACTTTCCTGCACCACGACATACACCAAGTATAGCTTATGTTGGTGCTATGCCATGAGGTTGTTCATGTTCTCCACTTTCACTCATATGCACATGACATGCTGCTGTTGTATTTAGTGGATTCCATCACTTGTTTCTGCAGTATTCATGTTTTCAAATGACTGTTGAGTTTGCTTCACATTGATATACTGAACTGCATGCAGTTTAGCTAAGTTTATGTAAATGCAACTCTCCCACCACCTGTAACCTAGAGGAAGTCCTGGATTTATAGAGATCAGCCAAGCCAATAGCTTTTCCCCTCTGGCTATAGACCATTGTAACACATGCCTCTGCACAGGCAGTTTAAAGGACTCTGCGCAGCTTCAGGAATGCACTTCAGGAATGTGTCAATGCACTTGAAGAATCTGATCTAAACTTGTGAGGTTGCTAAGGTGCTCACCATAGCCAAGGTTTGAGAGACTTAAGGCAAGTTTTTACCAATGGCATGTGTACTGTGGGCCTGTTACACCTATGAAATTCGAGTTTGCTTTACTCTCTATTCCAGTGTTCTACTTTTTTGTTTATTCATGTGATCACGTTCTGAGGATTAAAATGAGCTGTCTATTTACCTTGAGGACCTTTGCCACCAAACAGATGCTGTTTATATGAACCTGCTCTCCCCAATATTATCAGTCTGTGCAAAGGGCTTGTCTATTTTTTCACTCTTTTCCTTCTGCCTTTGATAACCCCTCCTTGTGTAAACAACACAATATAACAATCTGACATATCCTTACTGTTGGCGGTAAGAGATTTTTATTGCCATGCTTCATGTTTTGATATTCACAAGAAAATACTCAGAATCAATACAGGAACTCTTATCCCTGCAATGGATTATTTATTTCTGTATATTGCCCTTACTCACGTTTTATGAACGTGATTACTGTTTCACCATACATCCTCATTACAGTCACTTCCGTACACACACGTTTAGTGTTGAAGGACAAATTACTTGTGAGTTAAGTTTCATTTTCTTTATACAAGTGCAGCTAACTGCCATATTCTGCCTTGTTTCAAGACAGAATAACTAATTTACCAACACTCATCTCAACAAAACTCAGGAAACAAGGGAAACTGCAAAGTGTAATGGCATACTGGTCTTTTTGTTGTGAGTAAAAACAAGTCTTAAAAGATCAAAAGAGATTAAGGGAGTTAGTGTTAATGTTTTCTTTCATTTTTTTACAGTGAGTGATTGGTGTGTTTTTACGATGCTCTCGGGTATCTATCAGATGATAAACAGGTGTTGTAAACAGTTAAATAGTATTTTTATCATCAAGTAGTCAGTGCCTTGATGAGCCTTTTTTTCCATCAGACAAAGGCAAAGTGAGCAGGAATGATATGAGGAGCGTGGGTGTTGGTAGTGGAATGCAAGAGTAAACAAGGTTGCCCTTGACTTGGCATTAGGTGTCAAAGTGCCAGCAACACTCATCACTATCAACACACATATATTTACTAGAGTAACTCGTAGCCTAAATGAAGGAGCATATAGGCCCATCCCCTTGCTGTTTGCAAGCTCTCATACTCACCCATGTTTCACTTCCTCACGTGTCTGGGAATGAGGGGGAGGGCCCAATGGATCTGCTGGAAAATGGGATGTCAAGTTAGCAGAATAAGACCGTTGTGATCTCCCCCACACTGGAATTTCAAGGCACTCCTTGCCTCACAGCACAAATTTTACCCCCCAAATTTTGACTAACTGTACTGTGTCGTCCAGAAGTGTAAGAAGACTTTAAATTCTTCATTTACTACCTTAATGGAATAATAGTTCATTAAAAGGCCATGATTAGGATTTAGCTATCCACTGACCTCGCCTGTAGCACATCACATGGTGTGGTAGATAACGTACATTTGTGTGAGACCATATACTGTAATATTCAAAAGAATCCATTAGACAAACTGGGCCAAACTGCAAACAGATGAGTGATAGACTAGAGTGATCATTAAACTTCTGGCGGAAAGGCTGAGCAAGATAGGTCATGCTCTCTAGGTCACACTACCTACAATATCATTTATTCTCTGTGGTCATGGAAATTTATACAAAAGCAGGTTCATGTAATGCATACAGAGTCAGTAAGGTCTTGATTTAGCTATAAGACAGCTAATTATGGATTCCTCTCTGTGATGGTTACACCTCAGATTTCCAAAGTTGTGTGACATGTGTCATAAGCGATTATCATATTGTCCAGAGTTGTGTCAGTAGTATTTTTTTTTACCGATACTGATTTCAACACCTCGTCTAAGAGTATCTACTGAAACTGAGAACAAATCCAATACCATGGCTCTCTTTTCCAAAATTTAAAATCTCTACATGCCACCACGTAGAACTTTTTGGAATTATTTTTATGTAAGGTGTCATGAGGCCAGGCACTGCTGTGAAATTAAACCCCCATTAATGTAGATCAGTGAGTAATAAGGTCAGTCTCAGAGTCAATACCGATCAGGCATATCAGATTGGCGCTTCCCTATAAAGTACCATGTCTGGTGTCCTGGATTTAAAAGTATCATTAAATCGCCATTAAAATGCATTTTACCATTTCTCTTCTGTAAGTGCTTGTACAAGACTGGATTTCTTGTAACTTCTGCTGCATCTCAGGTGAGAGGAGTTTGAAGTGACTGCCAGGTTTGTAGAAGGCCATGCATTATATAAGGTGCATGGAGGAATTGCATCACTGCTCTGTGTCATTGCTGGATTGAGGGCCCTGTGGCACAGCCATGGCCTATTGTCCTTGGGCACGGACCCATGACATGAGAAGGGAAGCCGCGCTAAGCTGACCAAACACTGACGCATCAGTGAGGCCAGGGTGACTAGGCTATAAAGACAACTCAACACATGAACACACTTACTGGCATCTTTCATACATAACACCATTAATTATATTATTAGAATATCAGTCTGAAGCTAAAAAGTTTAATGTTTTCTTCCTGTCTCTAGATTAGATGCCCTATGATAGAGTGTAAATATACAATGTCTGTCTGATAACCAACTATAAGCCATAGAACGTGCAATTTAAATTTTTAAAATATAAAAACAAAAATGTATAACAGGAAAGGATTTTGGGGCTTATTTATGTCTCAGTGGGGAACCTTGATGTTACAAAGTTTATAACACACACAGAAACACACACATGCCCACTTGACCGCTCTGATCAAGCCCGTGCTACACCTTTGCAATCTCACAAGTAAATCCTTCACATGGTAATATGACACTGCTGTGGTTTTCTTTCCCGAAAGATGGACTAGCATGATTAAGTCAGTATTGTCCTGTTGATCCTTGGATCAGGAGGTCTGGGAAACCAGAGTGTACCCCACTGACACACACACACACACACAATCTCTCTATCTCTTCTCTTCTGATCCAAGTTTCACACAAGGCCACCAGGAAGTCCTTACCCGTGGGACTAAAAGAAAGAGCAGAGTGGGTGCCCAAGTGCTGATCATTTAATCCCCTCCCTGCCCTGGTCTGCGATTCTTTCTTCCCATTTGTAATCCCAGTACAGAACTGGAACATCAGAGATTAGTACCTGATTAGACTGTAGCCGTCCAGTGACCTAAGCTTTGCCTGCAGTACCTTTGGTCTGGCACACAAGTCAGACTCATTAGGTCGACTGCCACTCACAAAGAAACTTCCAATCTGAACTTTGGTGAGCATAATCCTTTACTTTACACTGTGCCACAGTAAAACTAATTTATGTCCACAAACCAGAATATGGAGCCCTATCCTTCTTGCTATTGGTACAGTATTTTGAAGTTATCACTCACAGCTGACACCAAAGATGCTTGTCTCCTCACATTTTATTTTATATCGGGGAAACATTAATATAAACTAGGATAAGGGCTTTGAACCACTGAAAAATGCTTGAGTTTTGTTGTTTGCAGTGTTCTTCCTTTTGAAAAAAAACTTTAATAACAGATCCTCAAATATTGCTGTCTGGGGTCTATTTATAGTGGGGAGAAATTCAATTATCTACCACTGGAATGCTTGTTATGTTGCAAAAAGGATGTTGTTCTCTGAGATATAGATGATACACTATGAAGATTGTCGATAGTGTTTGTTTGGATTTAGTGTTGTTATCTTTTATTCTGAAAGAAACAGTGATGTCTTAAAAGGGATGTATGAAGTGTTTTCACATTAATAAATTTGACCGTGTTCAGGTTTTAGGCTGTGTTCAGATCATCACGCTCATCAAACTACATCAAACAACGCAGCTTTCCCACTTGTTTTGGCATCTTCTAAGTCTTCAAACCATTGATATTTAGAGAGCTGGATACAACAGTCAGTCCTGTTGCTCCAATATGATATAAACACCTTATGCTGCGTTCATGTCATATCTGATTTATTGTGATGACCAGTTTCTGATTTGTAAATTATGTTCATCTCAAAGCTCTAATATATCTGACTTGGTCCTTGGTAATGCAGAGGTACCTTTTTTGATGCAATTTTGTTGATTGATGTTGATTTTTTTTTTTTTTTTTTGATGTAAGTGAGTCTAATCTAAGAATATAGATCAATATTGTCAATGCACTGTATTTTCAGGCTTCACACAAGCAACTCCAAATCATACAACAGTCTTGAGGTGTCCATGTAAATACTCATAAGTCAAATACATCTCTGCAAAGATCTCTATAATCCCATATAATGCCTGGAATTACTTTGTGACTTTTAGTGACACTGGTACAACACAAACACTATCTTCTTAGAGGTCTTCTCAAACATGCCTTTTATTGAAGACAGGCTTATTATACAAATGTATCATAACCTATATTTACTGACATTTAAAGGATCAGTGTGCAGGATTTAGTGGCATCCAGCAGTGAGGTTTGCAGATTTCAACCAACTGAATACCCCTCCACTTCCAAATGTGTAGGATGCAATCTACAGTGGCTGCATAACTCACGAAAAAAGAAAAAAAAAGGCCCTCTCTAGAGCTAGTATTTGGTTTGTCTGTTTTGGGCTACTGTAGAAACATGGTGGTGCAACATGGTGGGCTCTGTGGAAGAGGACCCACTTCTTATGTAGATATAAAGGGCTCATTCTAAGGTAATAAAAACACAACAACAATTTTCAGGTGATTAGACACTGATTAAAACATACTTATGAATATTATATTCCATTTCAGATGCCATTAAATTCTACACACTGCACCTTTAATATTCCACCTTTAAATTCAGACGTAACATTTGACAGCTATTACTAGCCTATGTCACCCTTTCTATCATCTGTTTTACTTAACTATGAAAACTCAAGTCAAGCTTGTAAAGTGAAGGAGTAATTGCTTGTATAAATTATTTGCTTCCATTTTAAATTCTCTGCTGTGGTTTCATTTCAAGGTTATATTCCACTGCAAGGAAAAGATACAACTTGATTTGCAACCTGCAGCCTGTCTCCAAAGTAACAAGAGTGACGAAACTTCAGTTGCAAACGTGCATTTTAAAAAAAAAAAAAATGCCTTCAGTGTTGTGTTTTTGTCTAGTATTTTTCCTGTTCTCCCCTCCCCCCTGTTTTTTCTCTCCTTCCTCTTTGTTTGCTTGATCTTGATCCTCTCCGAGGTGCCTTGTCTCCTCCCAGCGACAGCTCCGGCTCTCTGATTGGCTGCTAGTGGGAGGGGGGTGGGACTCGATGCCTGGTGCTGCTGTGTTTTCTGCCTGTAAGATCAGCTCTGTCGTCAGTTTCAGTAACAGCGAGGCACAGATGACGATGCGAGCACACGTTCCTTGAAATCGTTTCTCTTTTTTTTTATTAGCATCTTTAACAGTGATATAAGTAGACTTTATCACACGTACATTCACGGTGAACATCCAAGCCAACGGAGGAGTTTTATAAATTGTACTAAGGCGACGAAAGGAAAGGGAATAAAAGGATTTTCTCGCCCGTGTCCTTCCTGTTCAGCCCTTTTGTTTTTTCGCTCGAGCAGCAGCGCCCCCCTGCGAGCCAGCAGAGACGAGAAGAGAGACGAGCGGCCGAGCCTCCTGCCTCCCGTACGACGTGGGTCCACCTAGCTCAGCTGTCCGATGCGGAGTGAGGATGAGTCCCGCTCTGGAAGCCCTTATGCAGGCAGACGGGACTCCTTATCCCGGAAAAGGGGTAATGCTTGAACCCTTCGTGCACCAGGTCGGGGGTCACTCCTGTGTGCTACGATTTGGGGAGCAAACAATCTGCAAGCCACTCATCCCCCGAGAGCACCAGTTCTACAAGAGCCTCCCCACAGAAATGAGGAAGTTCACACCCCAGTATAAAGGTAAGATGCTCCCCCAAAACCTGGAGCAAGTATCAACCTGTGTGACACAGCTGACACAGCATGTATGGTGTTGTTTCGGTGACTAACATTGATCATTTCCTCCTTTTTTCCCTCATCTTTGTGCTGGCAGCTTGCAATGTATTCTTGCTTTCAATATTACAAAGAAGTTCATCTATTCACATAATAATTAACTGTTTGCGATAAAATAAGATAAGATTAGACATACTTTATTGTCCCATTAGGGCAGTTATTGGGCACAGAGCTACTGCTTCACATGTATCTCCTAAACATACTTCCATACCTATATGAATAGCTTACGTCATTCACACAAAACAAAACCACAAAAAAATCACTACGGCTTTTAAAACCAGGAATATAATATCTCACCTGTTTTGCACATTGTAGCAGGATATTACATGTTCATCATACAACCAATAATTTAATTATTGCACATGCTGTTGTAAACCACCTCTAAAGTGATATGTGACGATATATCATTATATCACCACATTATTTAATTGCTGATGTGTAAAATGTTGAAGGTTAATGGGAGACGTTAGTTTTTATAACAGTTCAGTCTGCATTTTGGAACTCTGAACTGTGGACTGAAAAGTAAATGCTCATATTCATTTCATATGGAGGTGAAAAAATGGTGGTGGTGATGGCTTGTTGCAAGGGTTCACAGGACATTGTGTATACAACAGCACACTACACAATGTATTTTGATATTTATAGATGGATGCATTCCTGATTTTTAATGGCCACTTATTGTGACTTGAGTACAGTGTCACTCATGTTGGAACCACTGGCAGCCATCCAGTTTTCTAGATGTCACCCACATGTTAGAGGGGGGTTTTAAGTAGCTGCTAAGCATGACCGCTTGACTTCCTGCCAGCAGGATGAGCAGCCAGAGGTCTTTTAAGTGTTTGCTTTTAAGGTGGCTATGGTTTCGGGATGAGATGAAGTTCCACGTCGATCAAAAATAAGTGAGACACATCACCAGAGGAGTAATTCACGAGTCAGTTGAGGAGATTTCCAGGTCTGGTTTCAGGTCCATCATGGAAACACAGACATAAATACACATTTCCACCCGCACACAGGCTTTTAAATGGAATATCACATTCCCTGGTGGCGTCTAGGTCCACAGACTCTCACAGTTTCACCCACAGACAATGACATCTAGTACATGCTGATGCAGACATCTTGAGGCGGCTGTGTGACGGAGGTAAGGCACATGCGTGATATCGGACTCCTCAGTAATGCAGCGTGGGACTATTAAAAGACCCGGGGTGACGATGATGGGATTTGGAGAGCAGATAGTAGAGGAGTTCTGGGATCTTTGAATGCTCACTAGTGATGCTCTGATGTCTGTACATTTACTGAGTAGTAAGAAAGAGTTGTCTTGATATTTGAAGAGGTGTTTCTGATGTTTATGAACCTTGCTTGGTGAGATATGAATTTCAGCAACATTGGTGTGTATGCATTAAGAGTTGAAGACAAGATGGAAAAGTCACCATTGGTAAGATGTTTCCAATATTATCTGTAATTGGTGTAAATCGTGATTGCACAGAGGACTTAAAATTCAAGGTACAGGCCTGAAAGCAGGATTGGAATGTTTGAACCCTTGAACCTAATGAAATAAAAGTCACAGATAAAGATTTACAACTCTGTCAAATATATATATATATATATATAGTTTAGTATAGTTTATGATCCCTTCTTGGGAACTGACTCAGTGACTCACAAGTTCCTACATTCACTGAGGCAGTGTGGTGACTGTGCAGCTCTTGAGTGCTACGCACTGTCCATCAGGACAATGCTTAAGGGGAGGACGGGCTTCCCGTAGGATGGTGATGTCAGCACGTGACATCACCCAGGCCTCAGGCTGCAGAAGAAACATGGCCGCTGGGTCCTCAGGCCCACTGGTTAACATGCACAACCTCACAATGCTTTTTTCTTTAAACATGGGCTTTATTTAGTCAGGTTCTTCCAAAAGGAAATGGTTACGTATTGCATTGTGTATTCTTTGTTATTCAGTGGCTGTTCTGTGATGTGACTACTACTACTTGTGATGTTGGATGCATCGTGTTATTAATGGGATGCTGTGTCCATATCTCTTGCACTTTCTCTCTTGATCTGTTTCGATTTCATACCTCCTTCCTGTGTACAGTTTATCTGTATCAGCCACTGCAGCTGTGACGTTTATTCTCAGTGTGACACCTCCCCCACACTGCACAGACACGCGCTGTATGCAGGCCCTTCTAGGGACTTTTATTCTGGGCAAAGGGGGGTCTAGTGGGGGGCCTGTTTGTGGAACATGACATAAATTATCATTGACATTATGGTACACAGTGCTTCTCTCATCATTAAGGTCAACCTGGAAACATCTGTTAGCTGGTTTGTTTTTGAGTTTGTCAAATCGTGTTAATAATCACTTCTAAACCATCTATATAAAACATCTTTCAATAAATGAAAAATGATCTTGAAATGTTTGTTCAAACATGCCACAGCTCTTGTTTCATTTGAAGCCTTGAATTATGGATGGCTGGTGTGGAAAGACTGTTTGTCACAGAATCATGGCTTACTGGTGAATCTGTATTGTGGTTATGTAACATTTCATGGTTCTGTTTCATGTATGTTTTGTATATTTTGAATTGAACTGTACTTCATTATCCCACGTCACTGCTGACAACTTGAAACTCTGTATTATGAGTCATTGTATATGTTTCATGAGGATGTTTGGCAGTTGCTTAATAAATGTCCTGCTCAATCTGACACATTTTAGCCTTGTGTGGTATTTTCTGTCTCCTTTGTCTTCCTTATTACTTTGTAGAAACATTGTATTTGCTCTGACATATCAGTACCATACTCCTTTATATCAGTGATATAAAACGGTCTGTTCATAACCAGCTTTGCTCTTCCATCTCTTTCTGTCTCATCCATATCCTCATCTGCCATATAAAATGTCTATTTGTTTGTTTTTTATATACATGTTGACATGAACATGCCAGTCATTGTCTGAAATATGTCAGTATGTTTGTGAGACAGCTGGTAAGGGCTGTTCTAAGGTTATTGAGTACATTATCACCAAATAAGAAATGACTTTAAAGCTGACTCTGTTATCCTCCTTGTCACCCTCTCTCAGGTGTAGTGTCGGTCAGTTTCGAAGAAGACGAGGAAGGGAACCTTTGCCTCATCGCTTACCCCCTTCACAGCGAATCAGGTGACCTGGAGAACAAAGATCCCTCCTCAGATTGTGAGCCCAAGAGCAAGATGCTGAAGTGGAGTAAGAAGAAGCAGTCCCCTTTGCTAATGGACAACGACAACTACAGCAAAGACAGAGCTCGACAGAGCCGAAAAGAAGACAAGATCATAAGGTGAGGATGCTTGCCTGAGTACCTTTTTTATTCACATATAGACAGCCTTGACGAATAAATTCTGTAACCCCAATGCTGACATTTTTCTGTGTTGTTCCCTTTGCAGTTATAATCGCGATGAGGTGCAGCAGCAGCCGCAGCAGGCAGAGGTTCTCTACTTCAGCCTGGAGAAAGGCAACGTGGTGCCGCAGATCAAACACAATCCCTGGAGTCTCAAATGTCACCAGCAGCACTTGCAGAGGATGAAAGAGAACGCAAAGCACCGTAACCAATACAGTATCCTTTTATGAATGAATGTGCAGTGAAGCACACAGAAATGGAGAAGATTAGTTATTAATATAAGCACGTATACACTATGTGTTAGTTCATAAGTCTTTTCTGTACAATCCTTGACCCAATTTCACAGAGTTTATCCTTTTGGAGAACCTGACATGGCGCTACACAGTACCATGTGTCCTAGACTTGAAGATGGGAACTCGCCAACATGGGGATGATGCAACAGAGGAGAAGAAAGCCAATCAGATTCGCAAGTGTCAACAGAGCACATCTGCCTCTATTGGAGTGCGACTCTGTGGCATGCAGGTACAGTATAGAAGCCACACAGTCCTCCTGAGTTTAAGTTTTTTTTGCCCCAGTTATATATGTGGAGCTGTGGTACTCATGTTCCTTTATGACCCCCGCAGGTGTACCAGTCAGATTCTGCCCAGCTGATGTTCATGAATAAGTACCACGGCCGTAAGCTGACCCTACCAGGCTTCAAGGAGGCCCTCTACCAGTTCTTCCACAATGGGCGTCGCCTGCGTCATGAGCTGCTGTCCCCAGTGCTGCGCAGACTCCGGGAAATGCAAGCTGCCCTGGAGGCCTGTGAGTCCTATAGGTTCTACTCTAGCTCCCTGCTCATCATCTATGATGGAGACCCGCCCAGAACTCCCACTAGACCGAGACACCGTGGTGGGGAAGAGGGCGACGAGGATGAGCCATCTGATGAAGAAGAAGAGGAGGAGGAGGAAGAGGAAGGAGCCTTTGGTTTCCCTCGTTCCTCCTCAGCAGGTGGCAGCACTAGTGTGGCCGGAGGGAGCAGCAACAGCGGCAGCAGCCGGTCTTCCCACAGCACAGGAGAGGCCAGCAGCCCCGCGGTGGACGTGCGCATGATTGACTTTGCTCACACAACCTGTCGGCACTATGGAGAGGACAGTGTTGTGCATGAAGGCCAGGACAGTGGTTTCATCTTCGGCCTCCAGAACTTGATCACAATAATCTCCCAGCTGGAGGATCACGGCACTGACTGAAGCTGGATTAGAGCCCAACATGGTCTGAATTTCAAGCCTGGGAAGAGCTCACTGAGCTAAAACCCTGCTACTCCAAGGTGCATCGTCCTCACGCCTATGTGGGGGTCTGACCCTCCTCTGCTTGGAGGGAACCTCAGACACCTCAAGGTCAAGGGAGAGTCTGTGTGGTCGTTCCTGCGCTCTCCCTCACCTGCCAGAGGACAGGGCTGCCTGCCCTTACTTGCACTTTTCTCTCTTTCTGAGATTGCTCCTTTTTCTTTGTTATACATGGTAGGAGAAATATTGTGTGAGGCAGAGGTCTCTCAACAAACACAGGGACTCCTGTAGCATCCTAGGACTCTCCTCTCCCTCTCCTCCTATGGTACAGACGTGTTTCTTTATTGTAAGTTCTCTCTGAGAGAGAAAGAGTGAGATGGAGATGATTGAAGCTCAAGTGTAGTGCTAGGAGCCTGATGTGGTGCTTTACCTGTGACTTTTTTTTTTTTTTTTTAAGAAGTTTGGACTGCCGGTCCCTAACAGCACAGCACATTATTAGTGGGGAAGGTGACTGTACAAGCTGACCTTGGCTGGCTAGGTCAGCAGCCTTGTAGCAATTGACAACTTAAGCTTCTGATAAGGACATTTTGTGTTTATATTGGTGTTTCTTAAGACCCTTGTAACAAACATGGATTGTCTCTCCAAGTGAGGCACCCAGATTTACATTTTGTGGTGGAAGAACAAGATTATTTAGGTATAGAAGAAGGGATTTGCCTTTTTTCCAACAGTTGTTCTCCCCTGTACTTTGTTGCCTACAAAGACTTTTTTTCAAGGGGATAATAACCCTGTTTTGTCACTGTCTTTTGTTTTTGTCTGATTTTCTCCTTTTCATTCCTGAACCTTTGACTAAACAAAGAGAATATATTGATTAAAAAAACACTAGCTACAAAGACTATATAGAGGCTATTTATTTGAATGGATTCTTTAAAAAAAAAATGGAAACGACTACATTCCATATAACCACTTTAAATGTTTTGTTCTGATACCGACTTTGATTTATTTTGTTATTGCAAGAGTTGATACCTCTTGTATGTGTGTTAACAGTGTCTTGGAAAATAAAGGCATTCATTTGTGGTAAAAAAAAAAAAAAAAAAAAAAGCTTTTGTCTATCTTGTGTTCATTTACAGTACATAGTGTGTGTTTGTGAATAATATGCATTCCCTTTACAGGAAGTAGTGAAGTTGGGAAAGACAAACAAAAAGAGAGCAGGATGTTGACACCATCTATGAGCGCAGCAAAATGTTGCAATGCTGAGGAAATATGAGTCACTGTTTTTGTTAAATACCTAAATAAAATGTTGACATCATACCATTGTCTCCTCCAGCTTGCACAATACTTTCAAATGTAAATCTAATTGATACAAAGTGATGCAATGCAGCCCTTCCTTACACTACACACTGCAAAAGCCTACAGTCTACAAGAAAGTAGTCTCTACTTAAATAAATCAAGGTGTATTATGAAGCATAATCATGTTCCAGCATTTATTTGTGTATATAGGTAAGTGTAGGGAATTGTGGGTGTGCATCTTATTGACTAGTGATGGAAATTCAAGCTATGGTGCATCAGTTAGATTGATCAGTTGTCATGTTACTCCACATAGCAGAAGTTACTGACTATAGGCACCACCAGGAGGGAAAAGGTGCTTGATTGCTTCGAGATAAGAGTGGAGACTTTAATGCATATCAGATTAGTTGCCTAGAGCTGAAATACCAAGCAAATCCACTATGTGGGGATGGCTGAGAAATGTGATGTGATCATGTGCGTCAAATCTGACTTAACTGTGGTGGTTGTTTCTTTGGAAATGAAACACAAAACCACTTGTTTCAAAATTTTGACAGTGACTTTCCTGTGATTATGAGCGAAAACATCAAGACCCCTTACTGTTTACTTCTACTGTGTGTAATTCACAGAATTTAGACAAAATCCATTCACGGGAAAGCCTCTGCCAAAGGAACAGGCTTTCCTCATTCGGGTGTTCTCCTTTGTTTTCACAAATATGTTTGTGACAGAGTAAACGAAAAGACTGTAAATCTCGCACTGCATGCGTCAGAGTTCATTATTAAGCAGTTTAGTTGAGGTTTTTGGCCCAGTTGCCTTTCAGCGGCGACATCGGTGACTGATCTGCGCTTTGCCGGCATCACCCTCAGATTATACACTTCAAACATGGAAAAAAACTAAGAGCTGCACAGCACTAAGCAGGAAGCATAACAAGGTGTTAGCCAGCACCAGCCAACACCACCAGCGCCATAGTAATAACCTCAGATGACCTCTATTTGTTTAGCATATGCACCCTGAACTCTGTAGTGAGAGTTATTGCCTGACAAAAACCAACAGCTTTGTAGTCAGCCTAATCAGCTTTCCAGCACCGGAAAACATATCTGAGTTAGTCCACGGAAAGACACGTGGAAAGTATATCTAGAATGCTCTGTCACTTTTCGGCAACTTGGTACACCTGTTTCACACGAAGGGTGGGGTTATTTGAGTAATTTCTTCAGTCCAGGCAGTGTTGTGGTAGATACCTGCTTTCAAACCTGTATGACATGTGAAAGGGGTCGAGTAGGTGAAGACACACTCAGAGGTGTTCATCTTTTTAATTTATCTTTTTCATAATGGGAAACAGTGCGTGCTGAATATACAGTATATAAATTAAAAAATAATATTATTTTAATATATGAAATGTGACATTAGGTTATCTAATGTTGGGGGTTCTCTAGGTATCGGTGTTTGCGCAAAGACAACTGTTTGTCCACATTAGCATACAGGACACACTGGTCTGACTATTGACACTCAGTAAAGAAACTGGCTGAAACCAACTGACTCAGAGTCTTAAGATGACTCACATACCTATGCACCATTCAGTTACATGTACATACCCTATGAAAATAACACATGGTTCTTCTTTTTGAGCCTGGATGGTTTAAACAACATCAAATCCAGTTATTGGTTGCAGAGGTTTCTTAACAACAAGCCATTCTTTTGATATATGTGAAGTCTTTTTGTCCGTCCCTTATCTGCTGTCCTGCCCAGGATGTTAGGTGGTTTGATGCAGTGAACATCATAAAAGCAAAGTGAAGGCAGAGACAGACCATTTAGCAGAGATGATAGCATGAGGCACGAGAGGAGAAGGATTATTATTTCCTCCTTTCAGATCTAAAAATAACAGCACATACCCTGCTCATCTGCTGCCTGCTGCAAACAGATTTATGAATATGTTCTGCTCTGGCATGGCATAGACTCATGTTCATGTGGTATTGATAATGAAATCCAAAAATATATTTGAGTAATGAAAGAACAAAGTGTTCAATCCCACATGTATTGATTCGTGTCTTTACTTAGTTTGCTTTTTTGTTTGTCTTTTTTAGATGAGTGGGCTTGTTTGTCTGTGTTGTGTCTGTTTTATATATGTGTGTGTGTATGCTGGTGTGGGACAGAGACAGTTGCCTTGGTGACCTAACTGACTTTTTAACAGTAATACATTACTATGGCATCAGCCACAGTATTTTTAGCAGTGCTGAACTACAAAATGCAGGGGTGGCTTGGCCTCATTACTCATAAAAATATTAATGTAACCTGAATAAAAGACACCTGCCATAAAATTAAATTCAAGGTAATGTTATGCTGTGAAGCTAAAAAGCATCCTTTTGTTTTTGCAGGATTAAGAGGTTTACTTCATTTCACAAAAATCTAACAAAAAGAAAAAAACATCAGCTAACCTGGCAAAGCATTGACAGGTTTACTGAGTGTGATCAGACTGAATGTTACTGGATCAAAGTTTTGCAATGCAGTGAAAGAACAAATAAAACCTGATTGACCTAAATAGAATCCAGGGAGTGTGAGTTATGATGTAAGAGCCAGTGAGATTAATATTGCTCTGATGATAACGCATGAATAGACAGTTCTTTTGGCATACGTGGAGTTTCACACGCACGCAGGTATGTCTGTGTGTGTGTGTGTGTGTATGTGTGTGTGTGTGTGTGTGTGTGTGTGTGTGTGTGTGTGTGTGTGTGTGTGTGTGTGTGTGTGCTGCATGGAGGCCTGTAGAGTTTACATGGTGACGTCTGTGCCAATGGTATGGCAGTCATCACAGTTCAAAGGTTTTTTATCTGACTGTGTGAATGTCATTCCAGCCACCTGAGTTTCTCAGCTCAATGGCTTTATAAGGCATTCTTGTGCTGCAAAAGAGAAGTCACTTTTCAGTAAAACAAAATAGGATGTGAGACACATTTGAATCCGCAGTACAGCACATGTGCTCTCACTCTTGCCTGCAGTGTAGTGTGAGAGTATATGAGCTTAAAATAAGCTAGACCGGAGCAAAAAAGCAGAAGGAGATATGAGTTTCTGCAGTCTGAAAAATGTTTTGAACCCTTTAATAGATGAAAAGAATACTCAAATAAATATACAGTAAAAATGTACTTTGTCTCAACTATAACAGATGTGTTGGAGAGGCATTAAAACTGCTACAGCTAAGGACCAACATATACCATGTCATATGTCCAAAGACTATGATGTCACGGCCTATTATGCAACCACCCATGTCAAGATGAACCCTGGTCAACTGATCGAACAGATAGCAATGCGCAGTCAACGCGAGGATCAGAGAATTTACGATGCCATAAACCTGAGCACACTGTGCCCTGTCCTCACAGCTGTTAGCCCAATTTCATAGCAAGCCGGTTGTACTGCAATTTTACCTTTTAAGCTGTAGTAACCTTATTGGCACGGTCTTAATGTAGAGCTTTATCACTTGTTAAACCTTTGTACCTGAAAGTTTAATGAACAGTTGAAATGTATAACCGGGTTCTGCTAAATTACTTCATAGATGGATGGATGGATGGATGGATGGATGGATGGATGGATGGATGGATAGATGTACAGATGATCGGACAGCCGGAGGGACGAACTGACAGAGAGGCAGACTTTGGCCTTGGCTGCTGTTGTGCAACACTCAAAGTATCCACTGTTCTCTCTGAATGGGGTCACAGGTCATGCTACAGAAGGTCAAAGCAGCACGACAACAATACATTTCACTCAGTCAAACCCCATGTGGTAAATCAGATCACAGATCCTTGAATGTTGAGGATCCTTTCACTGAGCACAGGCTGTGTCGAGACAAAGTCAGTATTCCTGATCATTTTTCAGTTATCCTTTGGACAGGACTAAGTGAGGACAGGGATTATTTAATGTCTCAGTGGTATCACCAACTGTTTGTCTTATTTGCCTTCAGCTGCCATCTGGGGTTGTGTCAGGCCATCAACAGCTGTTCTCAAAGTTTGGTCCTCTCACGAAACCCAAGAGTCTATTAAACAACACCACATTGTCTATTTCATATATTTATGCAGACAGGTGACAAATTGAGGGAAAATCATCATTATGTGTCAGGCCACCACCAACAGCCAGAGCAACTTCAGTACTCCTTTACTAAACTTTGATTTATAAATGGTGTGTCACTGATAAATAGCAAAATAAGGCACTTTCAGACCAGAGGAACTTTTTCATAGCTCTAAGAATTGTTGGAGCAACTAGCCCCTTTTTCTTGTGTCAGGACTGCAGGAAGTGGGAACAATTGCAGTTCTTAGAACGCCATTTTGAGGGACTTTTTTTTAGCTCCTACGTCCCCAGGAGTTAATTTGGGTTGAAAATCCAGTGACTGTGAAGGCCTTAGCATATGATTCACATAATTTTCATACTCAGCAAATCATCCAGCAACCTCTCATGCCCTGTGGATGGGGGCTTTGTCATTCTTGAACAGAGCAACCCCATCAGCGTAGAAATGTTTTACCATTTGCAATGACCTTTACTTCTAAAGGAGAATAGTGGACCCAAACCATGACGGGGAAAATGCATCCCAACAGCAGAGCAATAAGATGTTAATTGTTTAGTTATATCATGCAGTACATCAGTATATAAGCATCTGCATTCATTATGTTTCTACATTCAATTTTTTTATTTTTTTTATTTTTTTTACTGTATGTTCGAATTAGTAGTTAAATGGGCATTTAGATTTAATTAATAACATTTGTAATGATGTGCTGATAGCTCCCACTACCTTTGGGCCTAATGTCAACTCATAGGGAGAAATATGAAACTGCAAAGATGAGACTAGTGTGCACTATACCAGGTTGAGTGAGTGTGTATATGTGATGTGGTGTGTTCTCTCTCTGTGTGTGTGTGTGTGTGTGTGTGTGTGTGTGTGTGTGTGTGTGTGTGTGTGTGTGTGTGTGTGTGTGTGTGTGTGTGTGTGTGTGTGTGTGTTAAAATAGAAACCACTGAACAAGACATGGAGAAAAAAAAGAGAGCTCATGCACACTAATTTTCCCTGCAGCAGCCACAGTGAAGAGAAGAGTATGAGTATGTGTGTTTAAAAATAACCCAGACAGGACAAGACAAGCAGAGAAAGCTATGAGTGTACGGTTCATAGCCTGGAATAATCTGGATTAAGGCTGATGACTACAGTCCAGTTAAAGACACTTAACTCTTGCGGGGTTATGTTGTGATTTGTCACTCACATCACATTCTCCTGTCAGTGGGATTGTGGTGATAAAAGCATGGCTGCATTAATCCTCCTCACATACATTTTCCACTTCATACATGTCATGACACCGCACTCTTTCCCTGAAGTAATTGCCATGCCCATAGATAGTTTATAATAATGTGGTGTAGGCAGGATGTTTCAATGAAAAGCCTTTCTGCAGAACAATAACATCACTTGATACCTTTTTAATTAACTGTTATTAAGATTTTAGCAGCGAATGATGACAGTGATTTTATGCTGTTCATTTTCTCCTGTAGCAATTTTTTCTGCAGATTGTCTTGCTTTTAAAAGACAAAGCAGATCTTCTCTACTGTATGTTTTATTGTTTCAAATTATATTATAGAAGTATTTAATCTACTCTGTTTACATAAAGTTGTATCTCTGTTGATTTGGATAGCTTTTCATTTTGTCAAAACAAATGATTACACATGTCCACTAGGGTCATTGAGCTGTCATGTCAATGTTTAGGTTAAGGGCATAGATGTCACGGAACCGTGCTGAAACTGAAAACCAGGACTCAAAGAAAAGCTAAACTGATAAGGGGATGAGGTGCAGGTGGAACAGGTGGACAGGAAAGGAGGAGGACCTCCAGGAGGAAAACCACAGGGCAAACAGAAAACCAAAAACCCAGAAACACAGTCCTCTTACATATGCAGTAGGATCATCTAAGAATATACATGAATAAACTTAGATATACAAGTACATTATAACCTGCAAAGGCAGAGGCTGTAAATGCAAATTATTCAAATCTAAAGAAACTAATAAACTCCTTTTTTCATAATGTGTTTAGGATGAGATACAGACATTGAACAAACAATTATCAGTCTCTTATCAATGTCTGCTAAACACCCAGAATGTAAATACAGAAGACATAAGGAATGAACTGCCTGGTGTATAAATTGCTGCATCTTTGATGTCTAACTAGGTGTGTCAATCTTCTCAGTCACATTTCGCAACCAGCGTGATGGCAAACTTTACTTTCAACTTCAAGGGCCTACTTTCACACAGTCTGGTTCAATAAACAGTGAAAAAGTCCGAAGTCATCTGGTGGACTGGTAGAGAATGGCTGAAGGGAGTGTTCTCACACAGAGTCAGACTGTGACAGAGCCATGACAGAGGTTGCTCTGAGCACAGCTGTTACACTGAGATTAGCAGGACAACAAAAGCAAAAACAGCTAACCCTTTCCTACTCTACCAAGCTATAGCTCCACTTTAGACATATAACCTTGTCTTTCTCTGTATCCCCCTCTTTCTCCTTCCACTCTCTCTGCCTATAGCTTGTGATGTGTATTTGTAGCCACATCATGACAGTCTGTTGGGCAGTTGGTCTGCCAGTCCAGACTGAAATATTTTATTGTACCTCATCTAGTACCACCAGCAGGTCAAACACCAAACACCTTGGGCACACACCAAATTTTGCATGGATATTCATGGTTCCCAGATGTGATCCCCTGACTTATTCTAGCAACATTACAGTGAAATGTCTGGTATAACTTTTGGCTTCATTACCATGAAATTTTGTACAGACATTTGAAACTTTCATGGCTGGTTTATAACACAAATCCTGCAAACCTAATGGCATTTCCACCTGCCTTAGCTGTACTTTGTGTTCAGTGCAAAGCACATGATAGTACACTAATGTTAAACTAAGATGGTGAACATGCAAACATTATACCTGCTGAATATCAGCCTGTTATCTTTGTCAGCGTGTGCATGTTAGCATGCTAATGTTAGCATTTAGCTCAAAGCACATAACTAAAATCTCACACAGTCTCTGACATGTCTGTACATCATTATGGATGTATTAAGTATATGAAATATACACACATGATATAGACCGAGTCTTGATGTGTTTTTGCTCTCAAATCCCATTGATTTGAATACAAAATGACACAAGGGAAAGGTTCATACTGCTAGTTTTACTTTGAGAAACTCTTCTTCCATATTTGCCAAAATTAAAGAACCTGTTAATGTTATTTAAAGCTGATGAATTGAACTGTTCTTCATTAACCTCTAATGCTGTGTGAGAAAAGGTCTGCAGGGAGGCATTAGAGGTCTTTGATCTGTAGATGTTTATGTAACCTGGAGCATGAGGTCGAGGACACAGTGTTCCTCTGTCTGCTGGATCACTGCAGTGGATTACAGGGACAATTAAATCCATCAGTTAAAGCCTATCGACCTTAACCCCTGACCTCTTCTACTGCAAATATACAGTACTGAATGGAAGTCAGTCATGATGAAATGTATCAACTGTCTCTAAGTCACCTGCTGTTTGTCACAGGGACAACCTGCAAAATCAGAGCAGTGAAGGCTGGTCAGTCTTTAAAGCAATGTAGTCTTGGTCACCACTAAGCCGTCACTGAATGCAAATAATCCACAGTGTAATGAAAATCAGTGGCAGAGGATATAAAACAAGAGAAGCAACATAAGATAGCTAGACAGGGAGTGACTCACACTGCTTGGTCTCATGGAAGTCTTGTGACTTTTTTACTCCCAGTTTGTTGTGTTTATTATGTTGATGCTTCCACACTGCAAATGTGTTTGTACATATTTTACAACAATATTAGATATTGTCAATTCTTCTTTAAGATGATGTAACAAGGATAACTTGTATTAATTAAATTAGCATAACTTGTATGAATTAAATTAGATGAACTGAATAAATTAAATAAATAATTCATTAAGTTATATGAATTGCTCATATAATTATAAGTTAAATTCTATTTTGTTATTTGATTTCTTTAAATGAAAACAATCTTAATGAAAAATCTTCAAATCAAACAAAACTAATATCCAAACCTCCTACCTGATTACAGTAGTATAAATATCGCAGTTCTCTATATTACTCTAAATATTAAACAGTCTTTCTAATAATGGACTTGTGGCTGGTATAAAAAGATATTGTGTGCCAACTTTCTCAGTTAATTTTGTATAACTTCCACCAAAATGAATGGTCTTATTCTCTGGAAATCAATTAATTGTATTGTGCACGTTTAAGTTTTGTGGGTTTTTTCATCTTCATGATGTGAAAGTTTAGAGATTAAATTTCTCCTGGACAAAATTCTCACCCTACCACTTTTTGAGATTCAGAGAGGGAACTGGTGAGATACTGCAGAGGAAGCAGATGTTTGTGCACTCCAGTGCTTCTGTGTCCTGCAGTGTATAAACAAAACCGAGGGCCTCCTTTGCAGACAAAGTTATGAGATAAGACTTTACTCTGTTGGAGCAGCCTATCAGTTTTCTTTTCCCTTGAGCCTCAAAAGTATGGGGACTCTGAAGAACTGAACCCTCTTCTGTTTACACTCAAAGAAAAAGAAAGAAAGAAAGAAAGAAAGTAAAAGAGGAAAGAGGTAAGAAAAGAGCAAAAAGGAAAGAAGGACTTTGACTTTTGATGTCCTTTAATAAAAACCAAGGCATTTAAAAGTAGCACCACATACAGCTCCCTCCCATTGAGAAAAATGTAAAATAGACCACACACCACACACAATCATACCTCACAGACACTCCTTACACCATCCACCAATCACGCCTCAAGCACACGCACACACACCCCTCACATGTGCACATACACATCCACACACACATCTGCAGCCTTGTCTGCAGTATTCCTTATAAGACACCAGCATACTCAATTATTAACAAAAACACGAAACCATGATATCAAGCCTTCACATTCAGATACAATGCTGCTTTGAAAGTTTGTGAACCTTTTTAGAATTTTCTGTATTTCTGCATAAATATGACCTCAAATGTTATCAGGTATATACACAAGTCCTAAAACTAGATAAAGTGAACCCAATTAAACAAATGAGATGAAATGGTAGGAAAGAAATAGAGAAGTAAAGAAGGATTTAAAAGGTAAAGAAAGGAAGTAAAGAAGGATTTAAAAGATAAAGAAAGGAAGTAAGGAATAATGGAAAGAAAGAAAGAAAGAAAGAAAGAAAGAAAGAAAGAAAGAAAGAAAGAAAGAAAGAAAGAAAGAAAGAAAGAAAGAAATAGGGAAGGAAATAAGTGAGGAAGGAAGTAAAAATGGAAAGAAGGACCGAAAGAAGGGAAGAAGGGAAGCAAAAAAGATGGAAGGAAATTATGTGGGAAAGTAGAGAAAGAAGGAAAGAAGGAAATAGAAAAGAAAAGACATACAAAAAGAAGGGAGTAAAGAAAGACAGAAGGAGCATGAAAGACGGAAGTATGCTTTTTGGGTGGTTTGTTTCTTTTTTGAAGTAAAGCTTGTAATGTTCCATATCTGTTTAGACTGTGTCAGAGATTAGTAAAATACATTAATCTCAAAAGTTTGTAGTTTCTATATGAATTTAAATAATTGTTCGAAAGATCCTATTCAGGGTCCTTCAAACTGTGTTGGTGAAGGTTGGTTTACTGATGCTGATGCCATTTTTAATGATGCTAATGATGATGACGTTGTATGAGGGACCTTTGTCTTTTCCTCACAACATAAAATTGTG
This sequence comes from Euthynnus affinis, assembly GCA_029490765.1. Taxonomy (NCBI): domain Eukaryota; kingdom Metazoa; phylum Chordata; class Actinopteri; order Scombriformes; family Scombridae; genus Euthynnus; species Euthynnus affinis. Next base: position 15,923,126 of record CM055840.1, on the reverse strand, counting down.
TTTGACAATGTTTGCAGCACTCTCAATCAGCACTCTCTCAATCAGCACTCTCTCAAACACAATAACTGAACATTATTATCTTTACAAATGACATTGTAAAGAATATTACATAACATTTTATCAACCACTAGATGTATATGTGGCTCTGGCTCTGCTGTTTGTCAGTGTGAGATGGTCTCTCAAACTATTCTCACCAGCACTGCACTCTCTGAACTAAATTATTTTCAGGCTACCACTGCTCCCTGGTGGACACATGTATGTATTTATGCAGGGAGGAATTGTGGAACAGTCACTATCTGCCAGTCAGAGTAGATGTGCTTAAAGCCAAAGGTGAAGATTTTTAAAATAATAGTTATTGTGCAATTATTTTTTATCATTCAGTAGCTACTTATTTGTTTCCTTACCATACATATTTGAGCAGTAGTGGAGGAAGTACTCTAAATTCAGGCAAAGAAGGCTGAATTTCTCAACCACATTTGAAGGAGCCTTCAAAATGGGACAGCCTCAGTTGCGCTGCTGTGACACATTCAGTCTTCAAATGCGGCCTTTGCAGGATACAGCCCCTGAATGAAAAATGGCTTATTTCTGTAGAAAAAGTGGTCCAACCACCAACATTAACCCAGAGTGATACTTTGAAATGGATTGTTGCATGAGCTGTACAGAGACTGCACATCCAGAAATAACGTTACTTTCCATACACTTGGGAGTATCAGTTAAATATATTTAGTGGCCTATACAGTTTGTAAAATTTCAAATTATGTTAATGTGTCAACACTGTTATTGATATTCCATACACAGCATTTGAATACATCTTGCATTAAGACAACATCGCTTTTTTTGTTGTATAATGGGAGTGCTATTAGTAGTAAACATCTAAACTCCTCAGCTAGTCAGCCTGCAAGCTCAGCTTCAGGCTTATTTTTGGTTCACAGTGAACACATCCAGAGACCGAACACACTGGTGATGTGATCACACAGTCTGTGTGTGTCATCACACAGCTGTAACATTAGCTCTGTGCTGCTAATAGTTAATTGCTGAATATATGGACTTGAATACTTGTCAAAAACATAATACCTCTGTTCCAGTCCACCATGTTGGAGAATGACGTCTTGATCAGCTGTGTTTAGTAGATGCACATGACAACCCCATATGGGAGTCATTATGGTCATTTCCTGTGGGAAGCAAACATATGAAATTTGTTGAATAATTACAAATATCAGAATCGATCTTTAAAAAGACCTTCATGTGTAATGGTGTAATTATAGAGTTTAAATGCCCATATTCCCAGAAACAACACAGAGGACACGACCTTGGTGCCCTGCACCTGGTGATGCCCACTGTGTGGTGATATTTCTGCACTTGTTTCCCCAGAGTTGCTTATTTGTTTTCTCACGAGGCTTTTTAAATGATCTGATCTTTCTATCTCCCTACAGTCACAGAGTCCCTGTCAGCTTCTGGCTCCAGATGTATTCTGCCAGTAAAGCAAAGCTTACAGGTGCAGGTGAGCAGTGGGAAGCTCAGAAAAAAAAATATGGACTGCTATCTTCATTATTACAAAACATTTACTTTGGCCTTGGTTAAACTTAAATTATGATATTATAATCTTTAGTATATATCTAAGTATTAATACATTACAAAATAATAAACATGTTAATGGGAAATGAAAATGAGATGAAGTGATAATCAAAATATACACAAGGAAGGTACAGGACAGCAGCAGCAGAGCTGAGCAGGTGGAGATGGTGTTAAATGCATTAATATGTTGATACACACTTAAATGTCTGTATAGAAGACAGAATCATGGAGTTTCAGCCTGTAGTGATTTTACAGTTTATGGTCAAATTCAAATTCAGGTTTAATGACTACAAACTACCCTGTCAACCATTTGTTTGTCTTATAGTAATCAGATTTTGTTAATTAATAATAGTGAAATTTCTTCATTTTACTTTCTAATAATCATTTTTATACAAGCCTATAATTAATGCATGTTTCTTTTACTAACCACAACTTTCCTGGGCCTCTCATAAATTCAGTTTGCATTGTTTACACCTGGTCCTTAGAAGCAGAGAACTTTCAGCGGAATCCAGCGGAATACATAATCAACCTCTATTATTGCATCTCCCCCTTTTATTTGTGTGTCTCATGTTAACCCCCAGACAGTGGACTCTCTCTCTCAGTGGACTCAGTTTGTCTTATACAGTACATCTGTCTTTTGACATTTTCCATCTCATCATTAATTCATTTAGCGCATCTGTCTTGCACACGCTCAGTAAACACCTTCAATGTCTCGTCTCCTGCTGCCAGAGAGCAGTAAAATGTCAGCAGCGGCTTGAAATCAGTGAGAAATCCATCACACTGTGTCTGTGTCTCGGTGGTGACAGCTGGGGGGCAGATGCATCTTCAACTTTGAATGTAATTCCTTTCACCTGAAAGCATAGAGCGTGCTCAGTGCTCTGCTCACTGATCTGCCATGCTGGTCTCAGAGGCCCTGTTCACACCCGGTATTAACTCGCACCTCCACATGTATCTTGAGAGATCTCACTTCCCTGCTCTATATGCAAATAAACGCATACATCATCCCCATTTGGAAAGACCAAATCAAACCAAATTAACTAGCGGGAGAACCAGGGGTCAATGAACTCTCCATCCAAAGCAGTGTTCAACTTCTTTGATAACAGGATGAACAAATATACAATGCATTGTGTGCCCCCTAACAAAAATCAAATGCCCAGTTACATGCAGTTACATGCAGAGATCTCCCCGCAGATGTGTCTCCATATTGAGAGACGCAGTGCGCATTTATGCATGATGCACAGCAGCCTAATTCCATTGATTATTTAAATCTCCGACATGCTGACAGGATCGATCAGAACCTAATGTTAATTAATGTTCTGTGTTCTTCTACACATCGAAAAGCCTTTTAAGTCACTATGGTAGAGGTTACGATGGTAGAGGCTCAGTGGTCGATGACTGTCAGCGATTGGCGATGAATGATGGCATCACCCATCAGCCCAACCCTACTCAGAGTATCATGTCAGACAACATGAAGAGAAGTGCTCAGTTAAAAACCTGTTTAGATGAACAGTCAGCTGCTGCCCTGCAGCAATTGCAGCAGCTGCAGCTTGTCCGAGAGGATGTGAGCATGTCCTGACATGTCATACTGCTCCAGAGTAAACTAGTCTGCTCTCTGATCCCACACAACACCACTGCAGAGAGACAGAAAACCCAGATATGATGAACAATGTGACTATAATCTATGAAGGCAGCCATATGAGCATAAAGCATAACCTTTGCACCATATAACTGGATGGACTCACTGGTCAGTCTCGTAATGCTTCACTCATAGATACTGAGGGCAATCTCCCAGGTTTTATTGTTAAAACTGGATGGAAACAATTAGACAGTAAAAAAAACAAAAAACAAACCTGTATTGCAGAACCAATTCAGAGTCTTTATCCACACATGCATGGAAGATAATGAGGGGAGAGCATAACTTCCGGTAAGGCCTGCCTCCACTACAGCCCTGATTACAACACAGCATATACAGTTCCTGATGACAGAATAATCTTGTCATCTCAACACAAACTACCATCTAACAACATGTGAGCACCAGAATGCAACAGACTCTATTATAGCCCTATAATAATTCTATATGTAGTAAAACTGTGTGTCATAAGATTGAAAACCTCAATGTTTGTTAATGATTAAGCGCCACTTTCAATCTGTTGGTGTCACAACATCACTATTTCATAATCATTAGAAAACAAAACATCTTCCTGATTGTGGGCAACAAGCTCATGATTCATGAGAGCTCTGTGACTGGAGCGTCTGATTATGCCAACAAGAGTATGGCCCTATGATGCTTTCAGGCACTTCCTTCTGCCCCGTTCACATCAAATTACAGCCAAGTGTGACCTGAGTGGTCATTATCAGCTTTCATCAGCCAGTTTCTGCTGCTAAATCTGATCATCTCTTTGGGTTTCACACTTATAGACTAAACACTGAAAAAAATGCATTTTTAAACCAGCTGAAATATTGGTAATATCTTTGTTGAGTGTGAACAAAGACCATGACCAAAAAGCAGTTTCATTGTGATTATTTGAGAGGGGAGAGTCACCATAGTAACAGGAATATTGATGATTTAAAAACCATCCTATTGAACCACAGCTCTAAAGCCTGATACATGCTCCTCACGAGGCACGTGTCTCTTGAAATATGAAACATTGCAGTCTGCATGTAGCTCCTTGATGATCACTGGCTTGTAGGTCTGTTGCAACCCCTGACCCAAAATCACCTGCTGTTACACTTCCTTCCAAAAGACACCACCAATCACATTACCAATATATTTTTAAGGATGAAAAAACACAGAAGCAAGTAGAAAACAAAATGCCTGCTGCACAATGTTGACATACAGATGTATTTTACTTATACAATAAGATGTTGCTGTCTCTCTCCTAAAGGATAACATCCAAAAGACATGTTCAAACTCACAGCTTTTTCCCCTAAACAAGTCACCAAGAAGATGGATTCCAGATATGGCCCATTTCTACCACATGATAGTCAATAATGTTTTGTTATACCAGACAGAGGCTTTAAGGTTAAGATATGGACTAGCTTTTGACATTTGATGAGTCCTTGTCCAAGTTTCTTTGACAAAACATAATACTGGATTCTTAAAAAGTACCAGCCTTCCTCTTTTGCGTCAGGAAAGCCTCCAACTTCATGAGTCACCCCAAGTTCTGCATCGAGAACTCAGAGCCTCAGATACTGCTCATTAACGAGGCCAAGGGAGAAGACAACTCCCCCAACAAATCAAATTCCATTTTCATGCCGCCAAGCTGACTGTTGAGCCCCCTTCACTACAGAATCAGACTAATAGGATTTAATTCCCCTGTCAATATCTGCTCAGTTTTACTTATTTGTGCTTATAATTAAGGTAAAATGTACTTAAAAGTCTCTACAGCAATACATTTTTAAAATTTTAGCGTGCTTTTGTGACATTAAGTATTTGTCTTATATATATTGTTATCAAGTTCCTTCCAAACATGCACAAGGCATATCTTACTCATGCCCAGAATCAGGTCTTTAAAGGATAAGTTCACATTTTTCAAGTCTGTAATGAAACAATACAGACGTGTCCTTGTTTATCTTGAAAATGTTACTGTTCGTTGTAATTGATCCCTCTGTTCACAGAGAAGAGAAGAGATTCTAAAGCGATTCCCAAGTAAGAGGAAAAAATCTATAGTCAAAATTCAGCCAGTATTTCGAGTTAAACAAATCAAGTGGGTTTATTCAGAATTTATATTTTTAGTGCAATATCCCTCCTTGTGTTTCCACAAACAGTGTTTCCTTGCTGAGCTGTGGCAGAGGGATTGTCACACCAATTCATATTGATGAATTCTCATAATATCTTCAGCTGAACTATAATTCCTGCACAGAATGAGGACTTTAGATTCATCCCTGATGTTTTGTATTAGAATCACATCAGGAGGGGAATTCTTCACTGCCAGTGTAGACAGGAGGAACAGTTAGTACAGCTAACAATGACTCAAAGTACTGCAATAGACAAATGGTCACATGAGTTTTCAGACATGCATGTAAAAATGTGAACCTATCCTTTCATATATGGTAATGCACTGACTTTTACTGTGACTGCAGATAGATATGCTATTTTACATTGTTGGTAAATACCTTTCTAAATTGAAAACTGAAAAACAAATTGTTTGGTTAATCAACCTCAAGTATGAACTGATGATTATTATTAATGTTCAAACTTTTAAGATTTTTCAAGACCAAAAATCATTGCATTATCCTGCAGTAGTAGCACTGAAATGTATATAAAATTGCAAAATAAATATCTTAAGTTGATTTTGCTTGCGTCTTTGTTTGAATGTAACATTTTGTCTGTAATTATACAACAGCATACTGCTATATCACAGTAATATGGTGGACATTTGTACTATTAAATCTTTTCAGCAGCATATTGTGTTATTACAGCGATTTGCTGTAAAGTTACAGTTCAATACAGCAACATGCTGCTGTATCACAGTAATTGACTGTGAAGTCACAGTATACTACTGTCATTTTACAATAACTGGCTGTGAAAATGTCACAGTAGCTTGCTGTAAAAGTAATGCTGCAAGTGGCCAGTAATTTACTGTAAAATCACAGTCATATACTTAACAGTGTAAGATTCATATAATTTTCATACTCATCCAACCATTCAGTGACCTCTCGTGCCCTATGGATGGGAGCATTGTCATCCTGGAAGAGACCGGTCCCATCAGGATAGAAATGAGATGAGATAAAGCTGATGACTCAGAGCAACTTTGTATTGATTTGCAGTGACACTTCCCTCTAACATCAAGCATTCTGGCCTGTATCCTTCTCTTGGTGTACAGCACACGTTCACTCGCCCACTTGTTGAGAATATGGTGAAGGATGACTCATCTTACCATATCATTTTTTCCACATCTCTGTAGAACAGTGCCTATGGTCTTTGCACCACTGAACTCTCAAATGTGCATTCTTCTTAATAATGAGGAGTCTATGTACTGCAACCCTACTATGACATCTCTCTGTATGTAATTGTGGATGGATTGTTCTTGCTGACAGTCTGATCACGTTCTGCTTTGACACTCTCAGTCACCTGAGGAAGAGTTGCTCTTCTGTTTTTCTTTTCATATTACAATATTGCTTAAGCATCACAGTCATCAAATGTGCGCTGTCAACCACAATTTCCCACCCTATTTACCAATGTCTTTCCCATTGATCTAAATGCAGAAGTCACTTTAGTAACTGTTCCTATTGAATCATCAGCCAATTGAGCAGTCTTTGTGACTGAAGCTCCTGTCATCATTTCATCTCATGGTCTTTTCATGAACGCAAATAATTTGAGAAACTTACATTAGTCATGTCTAGTTGACATTGTGAGTGTATTGTACTGTTCATGATTGTGCTATTACATATTTTAATCCCTACCTAAGTGACTGCAGATGAAAATAAGCTATAAGCTAACTCTGGTACAGTACATCAAATGATATAATTTATATTTAACACTGTATATGGTCCTAATAAATACATAAATAATAAATAATTTCATAAATTCATATTAGCTCCATATATATATTTTTAATACATTTACTTTGCACCGTAGGAGGAGTGTTTTAAGCATTATGAAGGGATTTTCCAATGGCCAGTATGAATAAGAAGAATGATTATGGCAAAAAGAAAATATTTTTCAGTGTTCATTTGGGCACCTGAGTATTGTTTTAAGAAATACTTTGAAAAACTGTGAATCCGTCCTTTAATGCATATTTAAATGTTTTAAATACAAAAAGATAAAACATTGTTAATATCATCGTTATTGTTATTCAGCAACCTCACAGAAATCCGACTACATTACAGCGGAGTGCCTCTTTAAATGTCGGGTCTGCTGTCTATAGTGGTGACGTGTCTTTACAGTGTCTCCTCCTGCTCGTCGCCTCCCGGTGGTTCAGTCAGTAGTGAGGTCTGGTCAGATTTTCTCAGTGAAGGAGCACCTCGGTGAACAGTTGGGACATCATGGGCAGTGAGTATCACCTCGGCACAAGAGTTGTATGAGACTGCTATCTAGAACCTGTATAGCAAGACCCTGAATGGTGTTTTGCTGTTTTTTTGTCAACTTAGTCAGGTAACGGTAACGTAGTAGTGCTGGCGTTGATAGCATGCTAGCTTACTTTGCTAGCTAGCTAACTGGTTGGCAGTTGCTTTTATACCATTGTGAGCCGTTTTGTTATAATAAGTTGTTAGTGATAAGACGATTGGACAGTATTTTTGCAAGCTTGATTTTTTTCCTTTATTGAAATCCTAGAAGCGCTACGCTGGTTTGAGCCGATTAGAAACATCTCGTAAGCTAACTTGTTAGCAACTCATTCAAAGACATTGACAAGTCTAGTGATGACGACGCATAACACCGCCGGTGTTATATTGAGCCTGCTGCTCCTCTCGCCTGCCTAATGCTAACAAGAAATGTATGACAATGATCCTGTAAAGGTCTAGCAAAATAGCTACTATTACTTTGAAACAAAAAAGCTTTATTTGACATTAAATCTGCTTGATCCATGTATATTGTAGTGTTGAGTCCGCCCCCCATTCACTGCCACGTCCCACTGATGACCAGCTACTATGTCCACATAAATCACTGAAACACTCCTGTTTGCTTGTTTTCAGTCAAATTCTTGGAGGTGATAAAGCCATTCTGTGCAGTGCTGCCAGAAATCCAAAAGCCTGAAAGAAAGGTGGGTATTTTTTTTTAAAACCACAACCCCCATTATTACCAGTACATTTGTATTTGCCAATAAGTAAACCAGTTACCTGATGTTAAATTTCAAATAATTGTTTTGACCAACAGATCCAGTTCAGAGAGAAGGTACTATGGACAGCCATCACTCTCTTCATCTTCCTGGTGTGTTGCCAGGTGAGTGTCATAATTTATTACCGTACAGTCAGTATTTTCACTTGATGACTAGTGTGTTACTCCAGGTTGTGTGATGTTCAGTGACGTTTCTGCTGAGGAAAAACTTAAGGTGATTAATTTGATTAAGCAATATAACCAGCTACTTTGACTAGAGATGTAAATTAGATTAGATTAGACAGATTTATTAATCCCCAAGGGGATCATTTGCCACCAAATTAACTCATGCAGACAGCAGTTAATATGGACAATGTGTTCACAGCACACAACAAATACATAACACCATAAAGGTCTATAATATATTATTCCAATGTTGACTATTTTACAATTAAAGCACAATATAGACTCTTGTGTATGTAATATCACCATTATGATAATAGACGTGACCATCATTTTTATTATTAACCGATCAATTATTTGTGATGATTCAGTCTCAGTGTATAAAATATCCAAACATTTGACAGCAGCTCATCATGACTAATCAGAACCTAAAATTATGCTTAAAATATGAAAACTATTATCAGTAAAATAGTTGGTTTTATTGAAGTAATTGGACTCATGCTAACGGAAACATTTATCTTCTCACTTTTTCCCCCAGATCCCCCTCTTTGGCATCATGTCCTCAGACTCTGCAGATCCTTTCTACTGGATGAGAGTGATTCTGGCTTCAAACAGAGGTATTTGTCTAGCTACTGTTTGAACGGAAATGCAGTGAAATATATCTGTGTGTCTCCTCTGCTGCTGGTGTGCCCTAACTCATTATTTCCCTCCAGGTACTCTGATGGAGCTGGGTATCTCACCCATCGTCACCTCAGGCCTGATCATGCAGTTGCTCGCTGGAGCTAAGATCATCGAAGTTGGAGACACACCAAAGGACAGAGCCCTCTTCAATGGAGCTCAGAAATGTAAGAAAGCCATTGTCAGACAAATTGTGAAGATGTGTTTGGAATTTACAGTTAAAGATTAAGGATTATCTAACCCTTCTCGATGTATTTCAGTGTTTGGAATGATCATCACCATCGGCCAGGCCATCGTTTATGTGATGACTGGGATGTATGGAGATCCCTCAGAAATGGGTGCTGGAATCTGTCTGCTCATCATCATTCAGGTAAGAAAAGGAGGATCTAATTTGACTGAAAATCTAAGATTATAATAAGTGGCTCCTTCAGAAAATCCTGATATAAAGGAAACAAACTGATTATTTTTAAAAACCGATACTGATTACTGCTTTGCTAAAGTTCATATTTTATTATCACAGACTTATCCCTTACAATGATGTCGAGGTGAAATTAAACTAGTCATTATCAAACATTTGTGGCTTCTTAAAATAAAGAGCTCAAAACTGTAGAATTTAAGACTTATTGAAGTGCAAGAGATGCACCAAGGTTATCTCTGAGCATCTCAGAGATACATGTTATTAAGTTGCATTATAAAATTAAAACAGTCCTTACTTATTAGACTTACACAACCAACAAGTTCGTTTAGATTAATTCAGTTCACTTACCTTCACAAGTACCAGTGGAACAGGAAATACTGGTCTTAGAAGCTTTTATCAAGTTTAATTTTGACTCAGACTCACTCAAGAAAAGTTTGACAAAATGAAACAATATCTGACTGTATGTGTTGTGTTCTTCCGCAGCTGTTTGTGGCCGGATTGATCGTGCTGTTGCTGGATGAGTTGCTCCAGAAGGGCTACGGTCTCGGTTCAGGAATCTCACTGTTCATTGCCACCAACATCTGTGAGACAATTGTCTGGAAGGCTTTTAGCCCCACAACTGTGAACACCGGCAGAGGTAAGAGACCACAGAGAAGTCAGCGAATACGTGGATAAATGTCATCACCATGATCTTTGATCATGGCAGTGATCAAAGTCTGCTAGAAATGTGCCTCATTTTGTGACTCTTTTTTTGTGTTTCCAGGCACAGAGTTTGAGGGAGCAATCATTGCTCTTTTCCATCTTCTGGCTACAAGGACAGACAAAGTGCGTGCTCTGAGAGAGGCTTTCTACAGACAGAACCTACCCAACCTGATGAACCTCATCGCCACAGTGTTTGTCTTCGCTGTAGTGATATACTTTCAGGTGAGTTGCTGGCCTTTCGTTTGATGCGATTCACTTCAAACTTCTTAAAGTTTAAAATCTAAATTACTAATGGCCAGGATGATGAAATTTGAAAAGGAGGACTGATAAATTGCTAACCATTGTCCTCTTCTCACAGGGATTCAGGGTGGATCTGCCCATCAAGTCAGCTCGCTACCGTGGCCAGTACAACACCTACCCCATCAAGCTCTTCTACACCTCCAACATTCCCATCATCCTGCAGTCTGCTTTGGTCTCCAACTTGTACGTTATCTCCCAGATGCTTTCCACACGCTTCAGTGGCAATTTCTTGGTGAATCTGCTTGGAACTTGGTCTGTAAGTATACGTTTAATCACAACTTTTCACAGCTTTCAGTTCAGTTTTTTTCTGCTTTTAATATACCATATTTTGAATTTGGAAATGATAAGTTCTGGGCTCCAGCTGTGGGTGTATTTTGTTCATTCTAGATAATAAAACAAACATGAAACAGTTTTCAGCCCCTTAAAGCTTGTATTCTTTATTTTCTCATGTTTGTAGGACACAACGTCTGGTGGTCCAGCCCGTGCCTACCCTGTAGGTGGACTCTGTTACTACCTCTCTCCTCCTGAGTCATTTAGCTCGGTTCTAGACGACCCCGTCCACGCGCTCATCTATATCGTCTTCATGCTCGGATCATGTGCCTTTTTCTCCAAAACCTGGATTGAAGTCTCAGGCTCTTCTGCTAAAGATGTAAGTCCTAACTACTTTCTGACAGGTGGTGTTAATGGTTTATTTCAAAGAGGCTGTGTTTTTAAGCTCTTTTCTTCATCATCATCATCATCCAGGTGGCGAAACAGTTGAAGGAGCAGCAGATGGTGATGAGGGGACACAGAGAAACCTCGATGGTCCATGAACTGAACAGGTAAAATCCAAAATCCTTTGCGTTTACAGGCTGTTTTTTTTACTATTTTTATATACATACAACATGGAACAAACCCCTCAGTGAGTTATGGTTATAAGCTTTGATCATGAATTTGCATGAATGTTTTCAACACGTAACTACTGTCATAATCAAAGCTATAAGTTCTCATTCTAACTTTCCTCTATTGCCACTTACTGCTTTTTAGTACTGGACTCAGCTGTTTCTGCATTGTGACATTTGATAATTTTTCTGGTCAAATACAGTCAAACACTAAAATACAGATGTACGTATTTTAATCTTAATGATCTTAATCTCCCCTCTATTGATTTATAACATTGCTGTCCTTGGTAACATTATTCTAAGTAAACAAAGAAATGTTCAGCACACTGATGAAGTCACAGAGTGCTGAAAATATTTATTTATCAAGATATACTAAACAAAGGCAGCTTTGTGTTGACGTTTTGCTCAGTTTTTATGCATCTACAAGCACAGTTTAATAACCACTCTACAATCGTTATGAATGCGTTTGAATGTCAACTATTCTTGCTAATTTCGTTATTTCTACTGACCTGCAAGTTAAATTTGATATATTAACCTTTTTCTCAATTCCCCTGTGTTTGTTCTAGGTACATTCCCACCGCTGCTGCCTTTGGCGGACTGTGTATCGGTGGTTTATCAGTGATGGCCGACTTCCTCGGAGCCATCGGCTCTGGCACCGGTATCCTGCTTGCTGTCACCATCATCTATCAGTACTTTGAGATCTTTGTCAAAGAACAGAGCGAAGTAGGCAGCATGGGGGCCCTGCTCTTCTAGAAAAGCCAACATTCTCACCAACTTTGATTAAGATCACCAACCTTGCATTTATTTTACATCTACGTGTGAAGCCCCTGCATCATCAGCACTCCGGTTTCAGGACGTTTGAGGAATCTCTTAAGATTCTCAGCTGAAATGAGGCGTTGCGAGGTGGTGGAACCACATGCAGATATTCACACCGTTTGCTCCCTCCACATATCTTCCAAAGCAACACAGACATTTCAGTTGTACATCAGATTTTCTAACTGACTCGAGATTAAAGCTCCCCAAGGTTCACTTAAAGGCTTCCTCTGTAGAAGAATTGAAGTCCTGCGGGAGTTTTGATCTTTTTTTTTTCCAGACTGACAAGAGAGCGCTTCAGTATGCAGGCATACTCGACTCGGATGACGGCGGTCAACTGCCTGCAATGTGCATAGAAGCACTCGATCTTCTGGTTGGTGTTATCTCGGTTTATACATTGTCTTTTCAGCTTTATTTTGTTTTTCTGTTAACCTGCCAATCAGGTGAAGGTGTGGACCAGAAGCTGAACTGTCAGACGCTGAGTCAAGTACTGTCATTTTCCTGATTTGTGTCCCTGTGTGATAGCTTTTAACTGAACATCTTGTAAGAAGAGGATGTGGAGCTCAAATTGTGGGAGTGGGGCGTTCCCAGGGAGCTGCAGTATTAACTCATATGTCACATTCATTCTTGTTGCCCACATCCTAAGAATATTTTTGTTTGTTTTTTTTTTTTTTTTTTAATTGTCTGCTCTAAGCATACTTTATATTAATCACTTGTTTTCACGCCTGATGAATTATGATTTTCTCTGTACATAGGCCATGCATTGAATAACTTTGAATTTGTCTTCATTGTAAGATAAAGTCTTTTGAATATGTAAAAAATAAATGCATTTCAGAACAAACTTATAGAAAAACATTCTCAATAAAAAAAACCTTTTGTGGAAAAAAAGACTAAATTTTCTGATTGTGTTACTTGTTCTGTGCTGATGTGACCCAGATGAATGTCCTCTGAGGGTTTTGTGTTAGTGTGATGAGGTCTTTGTACTTGATGTCTCTTGGCAATGTTGCACACTGTTCTCTTGTTTACTTCTCTAGATGTCATCTAAAAAAGGAGGATATTGAAGTTTTTTTTGTTTTTTTTTTTTAGCTACAGTTCACAATGTGCAGTTATATAGCTTCAGTCAAATGAGACTCTGGAAAACTGAGATATTTTTTGTAGGGAAGATAGTTTGGCCACAACAAAAATAAAATATGTTGAATACCTGTATGTATTTCAATCTAATACAATTAATTTTAAGATAAAGCTATCTTCTACTATTATTTCTACAAGGGCAATTATTAAAGCCCTCTTCTCCTCTTGTGACTCCACTTCTTAGCTGTGCAGAGTTTGACACCAGGAGGCTGTTTTCACCTTCATCCCCTCAAGGAGGAAAGTTTCTCTATGCTCACTTTAAATCTCACATGTGTACCTATGAGCAGGATTTGTGACATCACAACTAGTGTGGAGCCAGTCGTGGTCCAGTATCCAGTCACAAGTATTTTTTATGTCTAACAACATGTCTGGAGGGGTTCTTTATCGTTATTGTCTCTCTATAGACAGATTGTTGCTCCATATACCTGTGTATGGTGATCTATAGCAGTGGCCCTATGACTGGGGTCTAGGGACCCCCAGGGGTCCTTGAGAGGTTTTCAGGGGGTCCCTAGCAAAAGGAGGAAATCATTTATTTGCATTAGAATTCCATCCATAAGTAACAAAATGACAGAATGTGTGAATATTCCAGTTTCATACACTTTATGTAATAAAACAAAGCAAGAATCTTATCAGATTGGGGTCAGTGATCTAATCTGTGTCATGTGAAAATTTTGAGAACCACTGATCTTAAGTACCTGAGAACATTTTTGTCCAACTTTTAATGCGACTAAACATCCTGTGATTATATATTATTGCATATATAAAGATGGATTGTATTATTATTATGTTAATATTAATTGTATCCTAATCTCTCATCCCTATATTAATATTGATGGACTAAAAATATTTACAATAATAATATACAGTCAGAAGAGATTTTCTCATTTTCTTTACAAACTTAATTTGTGCGTAATGAAAAGCATAATTCTGTGGAGAAGTATGCTTTTTTTTCTTGCATCCAGGATTTTGAGCTGTGGGAGGCAGTACTGTGCCCCGGAGCCCGGAGCTCTATTCTAACAGGAACTAAACTTTATTCCCTAGGATGGCGAAGTCACGACCTGCCCTACTCTGACTCTGATTGGCTCACTCTGATATCCTTGGCCTAACTCTAACCAATCATACTCTTCGTGCCTAAGCCTAACCTACGGAGGCAACGAGTACTAGCCAATCAGAGATAGAGTAGGGCGTATCATGACTTCGCCGTCCTAGGAAATAAAAATTTGGCCTACCGGGAAGAGAAAAGAAGAAGACTGCATGCTCCTGCCGCCACATCTAGGATAGTTGTGAAACACATTTGCCAATGCTTGACTGAAACCTACAACATATTAACGTATTATTCTGTCATGTGTCAGTAAGACGTGTTTTCCTCGGTGAGCTGCCGGCTGCTGCAGTAGATAAAAAACAGGATCTTCATCAGTTTCAGAGGAGAAGAAATGACTTCTGTCAGAGAGGAAGGTAACCATGTTGTGCTAGCCTGGCTAACTCATCTGGACAGCTAACATTTAAGTTATTTAAATAGTCTGAATAAAAAGCCAGTAACTAAAAGTGTAGTGTAACAAGTTTCTCGCCATTATGAGAATAACATAGCATTCAAATCTTCACCTGTTAGCGTTACATCATCTGTGAACAGGAGCGTTAGCTAAAAGTTTACAGTTTAACCTTGACTAGCAACATGATAACCTTACAGTTTGTGTCGCCTACAGTGACTTTTAATAGCAAGTCACCTTAAGATGGTTCTCACAAAATGTTTGTCTTTGTCACCACTGTGTGTTAAGTCGTTCTCTCGTTAGCATCATGCTGAAACGTGGCTGTCCTGGTTTTGGTGGATAACTCATCATATTCATAAGATTTGTTCAAATTCAAGGGAGAAATGTGCCCATACTTTCACTTCACATGATCTTACTCATGTTTTTCAATGTTCTACTAATCTGTCCATTATTTTTTTTTTCAATGAAAATGTTTGTTTTTGTGCACAAAACGTTTTTATGTCACAAAATAATACATCTATTAAAATGTCCCAGAGCCCAAGAAGATGTTTTCAAATGTCTTCTTTTGTCCAAAAGTCAATTGTAATGAAGTCAAAGAAAAGCTGCAAATCCTTAGCTGAAAAATATTTAGTATTTTAGCTTAATAAATGACCCCTGCTGTTCAAAACTGTCTATTATTCTATTGATTAATTGATTAATTAATTAATTAATTGGCTAATCAGTTCAGCACTAAATAACATGCAGTTGAGTTTGTTTGTATCAGTCATTGAGATGTGTGGCTGAACATGCGCCCAGTTGAGGTCATTTTAGGAAGGTTGTGGGACAGATGGGATGCCATAGTACTTACCACTGACGATTTGTTTGAATTGTCCTTCCACATTTTACACAACAGGTAAAGACCGAATAATCTTTGTCACCAAAGAGGATCATGCAACACCCAGCAATGCTGAGCTTATAGAGGAGGATCCCAATGACCCCTATGAGGAGCGAGGTGAGGAGCTATAAATAGTAGCTCTGGAAAAGTTTTAAAACCTACATTTACTACCCTGCATTTTAATTTAAACCTCCTCTCCTATCCTAGGTCTGATTCTTCCCAATGGGGAGATCAATTGGAACTGCCCCTGTCTCGGTGGGATGGCCAGTGGTCCTTGTGGGACTGAATTCAAGGATGCCTTCTCCTGTTTCCACTATAGTAAGGAGGAGGTGAAGGGCTCTGAATGCATGGAGCAGTTCAGAGCCATGCAAGAATGTATGCAGCACTACCCAGAGCTCTACCCACAAGAAGATGACAATGTGCCCGAAGAAAAGTCATCTGAAACAGAGCAGACCTCACAAGACTCTGCTCCTGTGCAAGACTCTGATACCCCACAACCCAACACAGAGAGCTCAGTGGAAAGCTCATGATGTCAATCTGAGCCTCAGGGTTGTAAAAAAAAAAAAAAACTATTTATGAATAAGACGGACATATACTTTTTTAAAAATAATATAATATTGTTGAAAAAAAAAATCACTATCTTGAAGATAAGTTTTTTCAATCCTGCCCTTGTGTTAAGGCAAAACAAGATGTACAAATTCTTTCAATCAACAGCTTAAAGGACCAAGCTGAGCACACACACTGACATGTAAAGTAGATATTTTTTTACTTCCTTTGTTTCATGATAAATAGTTCACTAAACTATGCTCTGATTTCACATAAAAAGCTCTGAAACTGTAAGATTACAGTGAAAAACGTGTTTTATACTTGAAAATTATTCATTTCCATTCTCTTTTAACTGTATTATTTTCATACAACATGACATGCATTTCATTTCACATGTATATTATGAGTTATATAACGTTGATGTTAGTACTATTATTGAAGTTGCTAAATTTGCGGATGTGTGAGGAATGAACTGCAACTAAAAAACATCTTGCAACTTTCTGATGTTGAATGTTCAGTAGTGTGTTTCCACAGTTGTCCTCTGTCTGCTAATTTATAACCAGACCTAAAACCTTTACCTCACCTGAACTCAGCTGTTCCATTTGTGTGCAACACAGGAATGATTGAAGTGACTTGAAGTGAATATTGTTGAACATTTTATAATAAAAACTGTTCTGGTGAGATATTATTGGTGTAGCCGTCCCTTGATTTCCTACAGCTGACTTTGCAAAAACAGCTGTATACTGAACTCAGGATATTGTGTTGGCATCATTAGCAGATGATCACTAGCAGAGGGTAGCTTAGCTGATAATTAATGAGTAACACAAACAGTTCAGAATATTGCTGCTCCCTTTAGATTGTTTTCAGTTATAACTCAACCTACAAGTAGAGAAATGGTTAAAATATAAATCGGTCAGGATACAAACTTACTTAGTAATGAGTTAACTAGTTCTCATTTATTCAGAAACATGTAGAAAATATGTCAGTTTATTGTGTTTTCGAAGGTGGAAATGATGTTGATATTTTTTTACTTTTCATACTGAATATGCATCTACTATACTGCACTGGAAAGTATATTTTTAGTCTGTTATTAGTAATTAGTATTAGTATAGAGGACTTGTATAATGTCCATGGATCTGCAGGTGAATGTGGAAATGCTCCATATGGCCTTAAAACTGTAGAGGAAATAACATGATTCTACGTCATGGTTGTTGACCTGTTGTTGTCCAAAGGTTCTGACATGCTTGTTTAACTGTGTTACATGTTTATGCATCTGGGGTCAGAGGTCTGTGGTACTGTTTGTCCACAAGGATATGCCACTTCAAACAACCCCAGGAATCAATCATTACAAAACAACCTTTTCTATCCACAGCATACTATTGGTGGAATGAGAAGGGCAAAGATGACCAAAAAGCCAATGGGACAATGAGACGAAGAGCAGAGTGATCGCCCACAAATCTTCACAAGTAGTTATCACAGTCTTTTTCTCCATAGCCATCATTTGCAGTGAGGGTGATAGTTGCCTCTCCATCTCCAGAGTGATCTCTAGATTTCTGTGTGACAGAAAATACTCAGCGGGATGTCAACTTTAAAGGAGATATGCAGCGGTTTACCGCTGGACCCTTTGCCTCCTAACCGGGGAAGAGACCCTAATGTGCCACATGCACCTATCCGGACCCCAAATCTCACAGCGGAGGAGGAACGGGTGAGTGAATGTAGTAACAATTTAGTGCATTCAAACATTTTCATCACCTTTGTCACAAAATAATTTGTAATGTAGAATCCAGTTACATTTTATGATAATTCTTTTGATTGCACAACAGCACAAGTGTTGTGTTTTATTTCAAGTTCATCACTGGTGCTAGTCACATTTGTTTTTCCTACCATAACAAGTCAAAATACCTCATGTATAAAAACAAAAAAAGGTTATATTATATATGTCTAATAGTATGGAAAACACTGCAGATGAACCATCTGGGCTGCAGTAAAAACTGTCAAATGACTATCAAAAGGAAAATGTGCCTTTTCTTTTACTATATAGGTGTTAGACAACTGACATTGTGCATGCTGTGTACTCTGTCTTATTGCATCATCACTACTGGCTCATGTTTCCCTAAAAAAATTGATTATTGTCTCAGGTCCTCAACTTATTGCCTAAATTCAGAGCAAAGGCTTCAGTCAATAATTAAGAGAGAAACAGACGAGTTTTCAACTGTTAGGACAGGAAGAGCCTGAAAGTGTTCAAGATCTACTAACGTCTGTGTGACAGTACTGAGACACTGATTTATACTGTGTTCACTAACCTAAATGCCTCTTTTCTCTAGATGGCGCTGAGAAATGCCTTGCGTTATTTCCCCCCCTCCCACCACGCAACACTTTCACATGAATTTGCTCAAGAGCTGCGGCAGTACGGCCACATCTACATGTACCGCTTCTGCCCCACGTTACGCATGAGGTGAGGCAGCCTGAGAGACTAGCAAGTCAAGTTAAAGACTAGCCCATGTGGGATCTTTGAAGCCAGTATCCAAACTGATATTTGAGAGTAAAATAAATCTGATAAAAATATATATTGACTGATATTCCTTTTTTGCACTTGAAAATTTATACTTTTGGCAGTGGTCTTTCGAATTTGGTTACAAGTTAAGACAAAGATATATATTTAAAAAAGCATTAAACTTTACCAACAAAGATGACAGTAACAACAAATGAAAGATGAGTTTGGCAAATGTTGTTACATGAAAATTAAAAAAAGATAAAATACAACATTGACCAACATTATTGACCTGCTGGTATATGTCAGTGAAACTTAAATGACATTTCCTGCGGCATATTATGTCCACCACCGCATCAACTATTTGTTTTTACACAACACTGTAACTTACGAAAGAAGAAACAAACAGAACATAATCTAACTCTAACTCTGTTTGATTCAATACACGCAGAGTTTTGCTGCTACAGCCTTAGTTGGTTTATTATGATACATTTCCTTCTATTTCTCAGAGCATACCCCATAGATCAGTACCCATGCCGCACACGTCAAGCAGCCTCAATAATGCTAATGATCATGAACAACCTGGACCCAGCAGTTGCTCAGGTGAGCTTATTCCACAGCTTGTATTAACTGAGCAAAGCCTCCTGAGTAAATTCTTTTGATTAACTTGTTGTCTCTAAGACAGCTTATTTTTTCTTAATATTTTAGTTTCCCCAGGAGCTCGTCACCTATGGAGGGAATGGACAAGTGTTTAGTAACTGGGCGCAGGTAGGTCCTTAGTTTATTCATATTGTGTCCAGTGGCTTTGATAATGATTATATACAGAGTCTAAATAGATAAAATAATAATGATTTGTGTGTGTGTGTGTGTGTGTGTGTGTGTGTGTGTGTGTGTGTGTGTGATGGTGTGAATGCAGTTCCGCCTTGTGATGCATTACCTGAGCGAGATGACAGAGGAGCAGACTTTAGTCATGTACAGCGGTCATCCTATGGGTCTGTTCCCGAGCCTGCCTTCCTCACCTCGTGCCATCATCACCAACGGCATGGTAACTGCACAAACTGACCTTATAAACTGATACTTTTAGCCCACATGCAACCCAGTGTGATGAGACATCACCATTTCTTTTCCTTTACTCAGGTTATTCCAAATTACTCCTCCAGAGAGCAGTATGAGAAGATGTTTGCTCTTGGCGTATCAATGTAAGTTTTTCAAGGTACTTTTTTTTGTTCGTATTAGTTATCACTTGCTATTGGCTAAAGTGATGATTATACAAGAAAATGTTGCTATATTAAGCCTATTGAGTGGGTGTGGGATGTAATCTTGTGTACTTCTGTTGTGTGTTTTCAGGTATGGTCAAATGACAGCAGGCAGCTACTGCTACATTGGGCCTCAAGGGATTGTTCATGGCACTATGGTTTGTGAAAAAAACAACAAAAATAAAAGATGCACACACCACACTCAAGTACTCCTTCATACAAATATTGATTATGATATTTCTGTGTCAGAAACAAGAAAAAACAAAACTCTTTTTCACAAAATTACACTTTTTTCCCACATACTGAGTAGTGTTACCTTAGCGAATATTTAAATGAAACAATCTGATCAGGAAAAAATACGCTTTCATTGAACCCTTGAACCTTAAAAACATATGAGACCTACTTTAAATCATAACAGTTAGTGTAAATTGTACCTGTGTGAAATAGTTACCATTCTATTTATTTGTCTCCTCGTGTTTTTCTATGTAGCTGACTGTGCTGAATGCCGGCCGGAGGTACCTGGGCTCTGGTGACTTGAGGGGGCGTGTCTTTGTGACCTCTGGCCTGGGGGGAATGAGTGGAGCTCAGGCTAAAGCTGCTGTCATTGCCAGCTGTATTGGTGTGATTGCAGAGGTCAGTTGGTATCCAGTCATTTTATGTTAGTACTCAACTGCTGAGTAAGAACAGAGGAAGTACTGTATGTCCATATGATGGTGTGAACTGGATTTCTGTGCAGGTGGACGAGGCTCCTCTTAGAAAGAGACACGAGCAGGGCTGGCTGATGGAGGTCACAAGTAGTTTGGATCAATGCATTAAACGTATCAGGTAACAGAAAGGAATAGATTATTAAGATTAATCAGGAAAGTCCAAATCATTATTACAAAGTTATTGCTGCTACTTCTTAATATTGGATTGGTCGCCATGATGGTTTTGATATGACAGTGTTTAGTGTGAGACAAAAAACTGTCAGTTCTGTCCAAAAGTCTGAAAGTCTGGACCTTGCGGTATTAATTGGCAGCTTTGTTAGCTACAAAAAAGTCATACCTAGAAGTGGTGCAGGACATTCACATTTTTAAGTAAAAGTAGCAACACCACACTGTATAAATACACTGTTACAAGTAAAAGTACTGTGTTGGAAATGTTACTCAAGTAAAAGTACCAATTGTCAAGAAAGACTGGAAGAAAGGAAAACAGCTAACCTGGCTCTGTCTGAAGGTAAAAAAAAAATCTACCTTCCAGCACCTCTAAAATCTCCTTCCTGTGTACCAGCCAACCTCATGGAAAGACTCAAGGAAGACTCAAGGAAATCACTTTAGAGATGCTGGTACATCAGATTTGTTGACTTCAAACAGAGCCAGGTTAGTTGCTTCCTCCTGTTTCAAGAGTTGTATCAATCTTCTCATCTAACTCTGGGTAACAAAGCAAATAAGCATGTTTCCCAAAATGTCAAGCTATTCCTTTAATACTGGTGCACTGATGTGTAAGCAGCATTTTGTTTGCTGGGTAGCTGATCATTTTATATACCGTAAAGAAGTTCAATCTATACCTCTGCACCATATTTTATAATCTCATTATATGTGTAAAAGATCTGTAATCTGTACTTGTAAAGGAACTGCTAACTTTAGCTGTCAAATAAATATTGTGAAGTAAAAAGTACAATTTTTCTCTTCATAATGTAGTGAAGTAGAATAATAGTGGCATGAAATGAAAATAGTTGAGTAAATTACAGTGTTACATTCATATGAGTCTATTGTTAATAGACAATAAACACAATAAACATCTTAGCAAATGCTCCATATTCAGGAAAAGTGGCACCAAATCCCTCAAAAAATACAGGATGACATATCTAATAAAATAACCCGTCTACTGTGAGACACAGTAATAACCCTTATTTTTTTATGTGTCTTACAGAGAGGCCATGAGCTCAAAGACTCCCCTCAGTCTGGGTTACCATGGCAACATTGTAGACCTATGGTGAGAGGTGAAAACTTTCTGCCGCAGTAGAATGAGAGAGTCACGTTTTGTCACATAGTCTTGAAATCTCCCACTTTCCTACCTTTCTAACCAGGGAGAGGCTGCTGTTGGAATATGAGAGGACAGGCGATCTCCTGGTGAATTTGGGTTCAGACCAGACCTCCCTTCACAACCCATTCAACGGAGGCTACTATCCAGTCCAGCTCAGCTACCACCAGGCCAATCAGCTCATGTCCACTGATCCCAACCGCTTCCGCACTATGGTCCAAGAAAGGTTCAATTAATCATACAGGAGGACTTTGCTGTTGTATATTTTCAGTAAAATGTGAGCCTATCAAGCTGAAATAATGTGTTTTACATATTATCACAGCCTCAAAAGACACATAAAGGCCATCAACAAGCTGTCTGATGCTGGTATGTTCTTTTGGGACTATGGCAATGCGTTTCTCCTGGAGGCCCAGAGAGCCGGTAAGTAATTTAATACACACAAACATGCACAAGAACCACAAATATATCCTTTAATCCTTATCAGACTAACAAAGAGAGTTTGGTTTCTTGTTTTATAGGAGCAGAGGTAGAAAAGATTGGTGGAAGACCGACAGAATTCCGTTACCCTTCTTATGTCCAGCACATTATGGGGTGAGATATTGTCTTATTTATTAAATATAGCATTGATCCTGCATTAGACCATTGAAAATCAAGAGCGTAAAAGTTCATTGTTGACCTCGGAAACAGAAGTTTGTCAAAATATTCAGAAGAAAAGCTCCACTTGTTAGCTTTGTCTGAGCTTTTAACCACATCTCATCAGGGGAAAATCTGGCGAGAGCTAGTATAAGTGGAGCTGGAGTTAAGATTATTTTTGTGAATCTAGAAACCTGTGATTAGATCAGATCTTTTTCTTCTAAGGACAAATAGTTTGTGATTTCTCCTCTTCTGTCTTTGCCACAGGGACATTTTCTCTTTGGGCTTCGGACCATTCCGCTGGGTGTGCACATCTGGTGACCCCCAAGATCTCGCCGTAACTGACAACATTGCTGCTGCTGTCCTGGAGAATATCAGTGCCAATGCGACTGATCGAATCAGACAGCAGTACAGTGACAACATCCGCTGGATCAGAGAGGCCGGAAAACACAAAATGGTCAGTAACTTTCTGACTCAATGTAAATCACACTGTTGTTGAAGAGATAACTATAAATGCTCTCTTTGTTCCTCTTTGTTTAGGTTGTGGGATCCCAAGCCAGAATCCTCTACTCTGACCAGAAAGGAAGAGTCTCCATTGCTTTGGCTATCAACCAGGCTATTGCTGATGGAAGAGTTTCAGTAAGAGAATACATTTTCTGCTTTCGTGTCCACTTTTGTCTACATGATTTTATGTTTTCAGAGGTGTTTTAACATCCAGCCACGGGCTTTTTCAGGCTCCTGTGGTTATTAGCAGAGACCATCATGATGTCAGTGGCACAGACAGCCCCTTCAGAGAGACCTCTAATGTGTATGATGGGTCTGCCTTCTGTGCAGGTATGTACAGTTCACTGTGGCCGTGCACAACTAAGGACAGTTTGTCTCTCAAACAAACAGGTTTTAATTTTTATATCATACTGAGGTAATGATTGAAATCCTAGCAAAAAAAAATATTAGCTGGCAACCTTACAGTCCACACAGCATCTGTTTCAGATTACTACTGACATGAAAATAGCTGTGACTGAGGCTTGTGGCTTTGGCTACACACTCATAACCTGGGTTGTTTTTCTTTGATTCCAGCTTTCCTGCGTCACTTTTCATTCATATAAACCAGAAATACTGCAGGAATTACTTGAATTCAAGCCACAGTGACAGCTCACTATGTATCCTCTTTACAGACATGGCAGTCCAGAACTTTGTCGGCGATGCATTCAGGGGCGCCACATGGGTCTCCCTGCATAACGGTGGTGGTGTTGGCTGGTAAGGCTGACTGGTTATCCAGTAAATAGTGGATCTGTGTGAATGTTAGTTATGATTCATCAAAGCTGTTTATTAAGAGAGTTCTCATTGTGTTTTTACTTTATCTTATGCCTCATCTATAGGGGCGAGGTAATGAATGGAGGATTTGGTTTGCTGTTGGATGGCTCAGAGGGAGCAGCAAAGCGGGCCACTCTGATGCTCAACTGGGACGTCTCCAATGGGGTGAGAGTGTACAAAGAAGAACTCACTTCTATTTACAGCCTGCTTAGATTACGGATAATATCTGATCTGATCTGATCTTTACTCTGATCTGTGTGTCTGTGTGTGCTGCAGGTGGCTCGTCGCTGCTGGTCTGGAAACTCAAATGCCTATGAGACCATTCAGCGCACCATGGAAGAGAACAGGCAACTGCGTGTCACCATGCCTTTTCCTGTAAGGGATGAGCACGTGCTGGACCGTGCCCTGCAGGGCTAGCCAACACTGCAGCATATGTTACAGTAACAGCCAGCTACAGACACACAGCAATGGGAAGCTGCAGCTGCATTAACTGAATGAGGCCTTACAGCTGAAATTACTACCAGAAATCACCCACAAAGACAACTCAAAATACTGAAATACTGCAAAATATTTTGTCAGTACTAGTTAACCAATCAGTGCCGGTAATGTTAAATATTGTATGTTGTTTTACACATACACATAAGCATACACAGAATGCAAAGTAAACTCTACTATTGTTCTAGGCTGTTTTAATACTTTAAATCCTCAAGAATATGTTCTTTGTTTTATTGTGCTGAAAATTAAACTGCAAGATTATTTGAAATTGTAAAGCCTATGTGAGTCATTTGTACTATAAATCAATAATCTGCAATATTAATTTGCCCAATTATGTTAATCAAAATGTCACTGACACTGACATTTAATTGTCTGACAACATTATGGAAAGGACCATAGAGAGAAATAAAACTTTTTTCTTTACCTTCCAAGTCTCGCTCAAGGAGAAGTCTCGTGTTCGTTTCGCGAGAGTTACGTTATTGTCGAAATCAGCTAACCATTCAGCCATGACAGGGTTGGAGAGAGTTTGGAGGAGGAGTTTGTTGTGTTGGCGTACAGAAAACGTAACTTATTGTTATCTAAAAGATTTTTTCAAAGTCGTGGTTGAATATTTAGCTGTTTTCGACAACTTACCTCCTGCAGGATTTCAGAACGAGACTTGTCCTTGAACGAGACATGGTTAGACACAACAACAAATGCGAATAGTCTATCTGCAGCAGTACACAAGACACCCACTTTACTACACGCCACACATCCCTAACCTGAACCATCCTCTCCCTCATACTTAAACCTAAACCAAGTAGTAAAGTGGGCATGTCGTGTAGGTACTGATAGAAAGAAATATACTGAAAGAAAAACGTTTTCTTTCTCTGTATTTTTCCTTTCCATAATGTTGTCAGACACTTGTAATAACAATCTGAGCCTGTCTTACTTTTAGTGCGGCCTGTTTCGCGGCTGCAGAGCTCTCGCTCAAGACTGAACCAATTTCAAAAATTGTCCCCATTAGTCACTTAGACACGTAGAGATGGGAAAATAGGGTCCAGGTTGAAAAATACGTCAGTTTCCCTTTAACTAATAACATGAAGTCATATTGGCTTGATCATTTGTTGGATACATTGTGCATTAATTCATGCATGAAATCATCATTACTCATGCTCCAATTAAGCATTAGAGCATAAATTAAGCATATTATAAGTGACCAATATGATAACATGCCACTAAAATGGACAAAACTTGGTATATACTGGATGTCTGTTGTACCAGCCTCGCTTAAAAGTGTGGTATCAGTTCTAAACAAATGCTAAAGTTTAAATATATGAAACAGGCTACAAATGGGCTGTGATTATAAGCATTTCATTTGTCCTCGGTGTCACATTTGAGTGGTTTCTTGGCACCCTCTGTGCACCCTGCTGCCATGGCGTCCTCTGATGAACCCTTATAGCTACATTTCCAAGCTTTTACTGATATCTTGATCGTTTAGTTAATGGCTTTAATTGACACTCAGCAAATAACGTATGGCACGATTAACCTCTTGTCTCTGTGGCTCAGTATTAATGTGGGCAGTGCTTTTAGTAGGATAACGTGATGAGGATGCAACAGATGGACGGATAGAGATACCACAAAAACTCCAGTGTCATTGTAGACTATATGGAAACGCAGAACAATATTCATCTAGGGGGGCGAGTTTCCATTTCATTTCTCGACAGAGCTTTTTGGTCTTTCGGTCTTTCTTCCTTGCCGTGCGTATTTACGCGTAGTTGCTCCTTTAAGAAAATCGTGAATGAATTTGAGCCGCTCCGCGCTGACGTAAGGGAGTTGGAGAGGTTGGTGTACCTTGCAGGAAGAGGCAAATAACCGTGATGAGGACCAGGAGGGGGTACCAGATTTTTGTGGCATTTTTTTCTCCCAGTCATTAATTGTGTTTTTATTATCTCTACACCTACATCCACTGTTTAGGTGGAAGTTTTCTGTGCAAATATAACAGTGCCATTTAAGACCTCCGCCCTTTTTTCTGTACACCAAGGAGGGTTTTTTTTTTTATAGATTGTATACCTCATTTTGCTTGTACAGTGTTAAAAGTGTGTCGAGATGGAAGTACAAAACTCTACTGGGCGGACGTGGATGAACTAGAATGATACTGGATATTTTCTGGGGCAGAGACTGATGACATTTGCTCTGCCACTGTTGGCTTTTACAGAAAAAAATGCATCATAACCAAGAGGAACAGTCGGTAAATCAAATTACTGCGCAGCACGGGACAGCGCGCCACAGCGACTCCAGCAGCCTGGGAAGCAGCTTGGGAAGCGGCCTCACTGACATCCAGCCTCCTGCTTACTCTAAACTGGAGTTTAAGAGACATGCAGTGACAGATGACTATAAAATCACTGCTCAGGTTCTTGGCCTGGGAATAAATGGCAAAGTGCTGGAGTGTTATTGCAAGAAGACAGGAGAGAAATGTGCCCTCAAGGTGTGTGTTTGCCTGATTCTTTATCCTGTAAGATCTAGACGGTTCTCAGGAGGCTGCTGTCACTGGAAAGAAAGAGAGCACCCATCAATTATTCATCTCTGCTGTGTCTGTGGTCCACACTGTTTAATGGCGTCTTATACTGAAAATCTGTGCAGGATTTATACTGTATGTAAAATCTGATGGCCAGTAATGGTTTCAAATTTGTATGACACTGATTCTATCATATGACTCAGATGAAATAGAAATTTCCACCCATGGATGGATGGAGCAGTAATCTCAGACTAAATTCAGTTACTGTACTGCCCAGACAGTGGATGTGTCTGAGAGACAGTGATATACTGTCTGGGATGCTTTGACACATGTTTCCACTCCGCTCTAGTGATTGTTGTGTGGACAAAGATCTGCTCTGTTAATACTGATCATACTAATACCCAATAGTAATCATCTGTGCTTCTGATCCTCTAACAAAAACTCAACAATATTGCATATTTGAAATATTTAACAGTGAATCTGAACAGGAACTTGAAGGAAAATATGACTTGTGAGGAATCCAGAGTTGGTATGTCAGTAAACAGTCACTGTGGGGTTTGCAGCAAAGCCTTAAGAAAATAAAAACAGGAAGCGCAGCCCCGTGAGTGCCTCCACATGTTTTCCTTGGTGGTAAGCCACAATCAAAAGGTATAATGAAATGTGAAGTGTTTGCTCTGTATACTGTATTTTTAAGTAACCTCATGTCCTATGAGAGGTAACAGACTGTGCATAGAGGCTTTAGAGGAAAGCCTACTTCCTCCTCCAGTGCTCAAAATGCATTGTCATGTCCACAAAGATTTGGTCTGGGGTCTGTATGTCTAAGAAAATAGGATTTCTGCCAAACCCTTTCTGTGATAACAGTCACTGCGTCTTTAAAGATAAAACATGTTGCTTTAAGTATTCACTATCAATGTTCTCTGTTACTGCTAAGAAAATAAATAGGCTTTATTAGTGGTCACTAATAGAGCTGTCAAAAGTGAGTTATGTGTTTTTTTTTTATTGATTTCTTGACAAAGATGTCAACTTAATACAAAACTGAAACATTACACTAACATATGTTTTCATTGTGCTTTACTCTGACTGTCTGTGGAGCAGGTTCTGTATGATACCCCTAAAGCCCGACGTGAGGTGGAGCTGCACTGGCGAGTCTCCGGTGGTCCTTATGTTGTCCGGATACTCAGCCTGTATGAGAACATGCACCAGGGGAAGAAATGTATCCTCATCATTATGGAGTGGTGAGCGTCACCAGCACTGTTGTTCATTGTGTGCTTGTTTTAGGTCTTCAAGTGTAAGTCAATGCTAAAATAGATTTGACACGCACATGATATGATATAATACAGCTTTGTGTTAATCAGCAGACATCCTAAAGCTGCTTTATATTTGAGTAACTGAACAGCTATTATGATGCCCTGTTCAGATCTAGTGTCTTATATCTATAAAGGTCTGGATTATATCTACATCCAGCTGAGACTGATTTTAGATAAAACCTTGCATAAGAATGCATATGAAATACTTGTTGAGTGACCACTTTAGATTGTATTAATTTATCAACCTGCATTAAATTTTGGACTTTACCAAACTTCTTTCTAAACGAATAGGCATCAATAACAAATACACCCCTTTAGGGCATTTCTCTGTACATCTCTGTACATTACTTTATGTTTTTACTTTGTCCTTTATATAACTTGACTTAAATAAAACTGAGACCTTGTAAAGGTCCAGCAGAGGAACAAGATAGTGAAAGTTACAGTCTCTTTGGGAGTGAGAGCAGAACATTTGTAATATTATATTACAAATGTTGACACCAATATTTTAAGATATTTTAAAACTATGATTTCAGCCTTTGACATAAGACACTTTTTGGGGAAATCCTCTGGTTTACAGCTACATTCAAGTAGAGCTCATCTAATTATGGAATATCCTGAACAAAACACATTGTGAGTTAGTCTGTTGCTAAATTCAATATTAAGTGCCAGCTGGTAATAGCATTATCGCAAACGTCTTAGGAAGATAAATGTGTTTATATGAACCTTCTGATCTTACATCAACAGGATAGCTTGATGTTGTTTTTCATGTGGAATTCCCCTTTAATGTCCTTACTGCTTGAGTCATCAGAGTCTGCTGTTGCTCAGAAGACTGGACTCATCTGAACAGTAAATACTGCAGTGAGGCACAATGACTTGCTTTGTGATAAAACTATGATTGCAGCAGAGAACAGTGCTCATTTGCCAAGAGTCCCCTTGCTGTCCCAGTTCTGATCTCTTTGTTAATTTTGTCTCAGTATGGAGGGAGGGGAGTTGTTCAGTCGCATTCAGGCCAGAGGGGACCAGGCCTTCACAGAAAGAGGTGGGTCAGAGTTCACATTTAACAAGATTTATGAGTCTCTACATTGTGTCCTGTGGCGTTACATATACATCATGTCTGTCCATCAGAGGCCTCAGAAATCATGCATGACATTGGCACGGCCATAGAGTACCTCCACCACATGGACATCGCTCATAGGGATGTAAAGGTAAAGCTGCTGTCAAAAATTATTTTTCCCAGAAAATGTAAGCAAAGATAAACATTTTTAGATAAATAAATAGTATTGAAATTCTGATTTTTATATATTTTTCTGATTCTCATACACACTGCAGCCTGAAAACCTGCTCTACACCACCAAGGAGAGTAATGCTATACTAAAACTGACTGACTTTGGCTTTGCGAAAGAAACAACACTGCACAATTCCCTCCAAACTCCCTGTTACACTCCTTACTATGTTGGTGAGTGTTTCCTGCCATGTAAGTTGTGGTGTAATCAGGAGGTACACTACATGAGTGCCAGAAGTGTAAATGTGCCATAGACATAGTTTATGGTTATGATTGTCATTATTCATGTTGTCCACATGTGTCTGTGTCACGTCTTCTATTGCTGTTTACTCTATTTGTCCATTCAGCCCCAGAAGTGCTTGGGCCAGAGAAATATGACAAATCATGTGACATGTGGTCTCTGGGCGTCATCATGTACATTCTGTGAGTATCTTAAGTATCTAATTAACTTTATGAAATGCTTAGGGCTATGACACAATTCTGTGTATTGGTTAAAATAGTCTCTCTTCTTATCTTGTGTTTCTAGGCTTTGTGGATTTCCTCCATTCTACTCAAACACAGGCCAGGCCATCTCTCCGGGCATGAAGCAGAGGATCAGATTGGGCCAATATGAGTTCCCCAACCCTGAGTGGGCTGATGTTTCTGAGGAAGGTCAGATGTGAGAAATTACATTCTTAAATAGGAGCACAAAGACTTCAAAACTGTGAAAAAGTGTGCAAATTTCCA
This sequence comes from Euthynnus affinis, assembly GCA_029490765.1. Taxonomy (NCBI): domain Eukaryota; kingdom Metazoa; phylum Chordata; class Actinopteri; order Scombriformes; family Scombridae; genus Euthynnus; species Euthynnus affinis. Next base: position 15,892,758 of record CM055840.1, on the reverse strand, counting down.
TTAGACCTTAGCTTACCTCTCCCTGAAACCGTGTCTCCTAAAAATGACGTTCATATTCAACTAAACTGCAACAGCAAATACACTTTGCAAGAAATATAATGCTGGCTGAATTACATTTTCCCCCAAACAAAATGAGACATTATTATTAAATAACATATTTGGCAAGTTGCAAAAATTTTCAATGAATGAAAAAATGAATGATGTTCAGATACAATGTACCTAGTTGTTTTTTTCTCCACCAAAATATCTGATCTTGCAGCAATATCCACAAATAGATACTACAGCATAATTTAACTTGTTTATGGGTATGTTTAGGCACAGGCAGCACTTGGTTAAGGTTAGGGAAAAAAGGGTCTGAAAAAAGTCTGCAGTGACTTAAAGCACAACATGTTTATTAAGATTTAAGCCATACCCACGATTTCACTTTAACATAGCATGTTGCACTAATCAAATTACATTCTTAAAACATGAAAAAAGAACCTGTCTACAAAGTCTCCATTGCATAGAAAAGAAACTGTATTATTAATTTTAGATGCACATTACAATACAGACATATTAGTTCATGTTACACTAAATGCTTGTGGGTGTTTAATTGTATTTTATTCCCTCTGTAGCCAAACAGCTTATAATTCAGTTACTGAAGACAGACCCCAATGAGAGGATGACCATTGGACAGTTCATGAACTATCCCTGGATTAGCGTAAGTTAACATTTTGTAAGTTTTGTGGCTTTAGACCTGTATGTTTCCCCTGTATATTAATTTATATTTATGTTTTTACACTGCAGCAGTCAATGGTGGTTCCTCCAACTCCTCTCCATACCTCTCGTGTCCTGACAGAGGATAAGGAGCTTTGGGATGATGTGAAGGTGAGACTCAAGATTATTTTCCGAATTAGGCCATGAGGTGGCAGTAAACTACAAGGCTTACAGCAAAGCATCTCTCTCTCTCTCTCTCTCTTCCAACAGGAGGAAATGACCAGTGCTCTGGCCACTATGCGTGTTGACTACGACCAGGTGAAGATTAAAGACCTGGACACATCCAACAACCCTCTGCTCAACAAGAGACGCAAGAGGCCCATGCCTGGAGGAGCTGAAAGGAGAGGAGATGGAGATGAAGTTGTGTGTAATAGTAATAGATAAGTCACATTTTCTGGAAAACATGGGGAAATGATTATTGGACAGAAGTAGTGCAAAACTATGAAAGCCAGAGTTAGCAATATTTTCCCATCTACATGCCACTTGATGTACTTTACTTACTTTTTTCTTTCTTCGTATCACCGCACTTAATAGTCTTAAGAATGTTGTGTATTTTGATTATTACTGATTATACTGTTTTTTATGTTTCACAACTGTGTTGAGTCACTTTTGTATATAAAATCTTATTTTACACTTGAAATGATAAAACCTCACCTGGCAATGAAAGAAAATGGTTCCTCCTGCTGTAAACAAAGAAAGATGTTATAAAATATATGTACTAGACAAGGTTACATTCAACTAATAATTCTTCTGTTGGGGACTTTGATGATGGTCAATAATGTAAGCACTGTAATGTGCATAAAGGGACATTAAAACTATGAGAGGTCAACGTGTTAACATGCCTCCTGCAAAAAGAAATCTGTCAAGTTTACCAGATATTTCTACTCACTTAAAATGTTTTGTTTTGAATGTCTCTCCTAAGCCATTAACACCATCTAATATAACTCAAAAAGTTTTAAGCTGCAAGATAAAAGATGTTCATGTTTCAGCAGTTATTGATGTTTGAACATGCAAAGTAACAGCTGGTACCTTTAACAACATACAGCTTGAATACATAATATTAACAAATGTTCTTTTGCTATCTTGGGCCTTTTGACAATGACTGTCCAGTTGGTATCTGAAAGCCACAGGCCATACAATACACAGTGTACACCAAGTCAAATAAATTTGCATGACCTGCGCATAAAATGTTGCCATTTAACCCAGTTGCAGTTAGGATCAGGACTAAATGTGTTCAGGCTGAGCAGGCTCTGTGGATACATCTAGAAAAGGTGAAGGGACGAGGTCCAAACATCAGCAGAGAGTAAAACGGAACAGTCTGTGTGATGGCGTCCAGTTTGATTCCCGAATGTCAGGTAATGAGTGATCTTCTGACAATCCGTGAGAGAGGTGTCCTCTTCACTCTGCTCCAACCCCAGTATAAGGTCAGTTCAGTTCATTACAGTCATTTTAAATTAAAATCTGTAAAGAACAGCTCAAAAATAGCTATTTCTGTATAGTGTAACAACCAAATTAAATTATTAAGTAGTTAAAATAGTTGATGTTGGCAAGGTGGATGTTAATCAGCTGTATGATAAGATGACAGTGCACTCAGCAACTTTAAATCTTGTGTTTCGTGGTGTTATTTCCATATTATCAGTAGCATCTATCAGAGCAGGCCTGGTGGATGAATGGGCTCTCTGTGAGGACTGTTTTGCTGTTTACAGTTACTATCTCATGTTTGTATTCCCTGGCAGTAACACGCCATGTTATAGTGCCAGAGCAGCTGCTGCAAGATGTAAAAATGTACAAAAATAATCTTTCTTTTTTCCATGTGTTACTGTTTAAAGCACAAAAGAGAAGCAGAAAATATAAATGAGAGATCAAACACAATCAATACAGCCTTCACATAACAGCAAGTCCATAAAAACCGAGAGGCAAATGTTCATTTTGTAAAATCCAATGAAGATTCAGCCAGTGGTTTATGGTCTGTGATGTATTCCTTAAATGGTCAAAAACAGTGTTTGTGTTTTGTTGAGAAACCTGGAGGTAACAGCTGTTTTTGGTAAAGGTTGGAAAAGACACAGATAGACTGCACTGCATAGGGTTGTACTAATGTTTCAAAGGATAAAAACATCATCCCTAAAAACAAAAAAAGTCATTAATTGTGAAAATACTCCTAATTGAAAGAAGAGATTGTGCAACATCTCTTGATTTTCAAAGCCTACAATTGCATCAGTCTTCATGGTTAAATTATGACAAATCAAACAATGACAGCTTCTTAGTTGATTTTCTGTAGGTTGAATGAAATTCGTTCACATCCAGCAGTGTCACTTGTAAAATAAGACTGCAGTTGGTGAATCAACAATAAAGAAAAGATGAGATCTGAATATTTTTTGTACTATGGATGGATTTACCTATGGTGAGAGGGAAGAGCTGTGACATCAATTCCTCAGATGGTTTGAGCTACTGGAGCTCACACAAAATATAAGAGAGTTTAAATGGAGCACCCACCAACATCATCAGCCACTAAAAAGAGGTCATTAATATCTCTTAGGAGCAGCTTCTCTGCAATGATGTGCTCTGAAACTAAACCAGAGTGCGTCAAAGGTTACTCTGAGTCACAAAAGATATCACATTTTTAAAAGGAAAATCAGATCTCGCAAGTTTGGTGGTGACTAAGTTTTCAGAAGAACAGGATAAGCCTTATGGGAAAACATTTTCAGGTCAGGATATAACTGATTGTAGACAACAGCTCATTACAGCAAATGTAAACTTTCAGGATTCTCTGGTACAATAATTCAAATTTAATGACGTGAATAACACTGTTTCCCAATCTTCTTAAGAAAAACAGTTCTAGTGACTCCATGTCTTTCCCATCTTTATGCTTTGTTTAAACTTCTGAGTGGTCCATACTCAAATAACATATCGTTATATTTACATTATATTATATTGTATAGTTGTGAATTTTATAACTAATACTGCATTTCAGCTGATCAAAACTACAGTAGCGCAGGTTCTAGTGGCTGAAGAGAACCAGGATGGAAGTCCAGGCTGGAAATGTTTGGATTGTGGAGTGTTGTGTCTCATTGAAGATGAGTGTGTGCACTCTTACTTCCTGCATCTCTATTGTGTCAAGGTAAGAGGAACTACAGAACTCGTGAGAGATACTCCACCCACTCACATATATTTGTCACTTCCCTCAATGAAATAACATTTAAGTTTGTCCTCTTAGCTTCACTTTGGTATCATTTTATTGGTTTACGTGTGTGCATGTAGGTGTGCGAGCACAGTTGCACGCAAGGGACAGCTTGTAGTGTTTCCTTTAAAGTGCTATTTCCTTTAGTAACAATAGGGAATCTTATCTTGATGGGTGTGTCTGTACTTTACCTCATGTAACACTGTAATAGCTGTTCAGAACCAGTTTGCTTTCCTATTTCTTCCTTTCCATTTATGTTCCGTTCATTTTTCCTTAAACACAGCAAGCCAAATTACTGTGGGAGCAGGAGATTTACATCCCATTCAAGTACACCGCAACTAACGTGTTTTTCCACACTTTTCCTGCAGATGTAAGACAAATTGATTGACAGTATTATTTTTCAGTTCAATTGGAAAACTCTTACAGTTTGAAAGTGTCAGTGCATGCAACATGTTCATTAGAGTACTAGTTTTGGGCTGGTTTAGTGTAGATTTGTTGTGTTTGCACAGAGCCACCAGGCAGGCTTCAACTTTGCAAATGAGGCAGAAGCAGAGGAATTTCATCTGGCAGTGGAGTCTGTCCAAAGAATGCAAGGTTCGAATAAAAACAAATAGATAATTCATGTGTCTCAACATTTTTTTAAAAGAATTCTCATGCATCTTTCATTTACTTCCTCCATTTTTCAGAAAAGATGACTGGGATGATTCAAATGAAAAACAAAGATAAAAAGGACAAGTCAACATGTAACCTACCTGATTCAGGGTGAGAAAATGTTACCAATTTCTGGATGTAATGTAAGCAAGCAGAGGATTAAAGCAATGACTTTACTGTTTGTATCTTTGTAGAGTGAAACCAGCCGACGTACCATCTACAACAATTACACCATCAGCCATTTCAGTGAGTTGAAACATGAAAAGCTCAATCAGAAAGTCAAACACATGCTAGGTCACTATATGAAAAGTCACATCATGACACACAGACATAGCATATCAAATCAGTCTCCTTACCTGCTTTATTGGTGAAATTCAAGGATCGATACCCGGCTATGAGAAAGCTGTTGATGCAGGCACAACTCACTGAAGAGGACCTAAAAGACAAAGACATTGCCGAGGCCGTTGACTGCATCATCAACAGATTTGGAGGACTGAAGGCGGTGCAGAGAGAGTTGAGGAGCAGAGGTATATTATCTCAAAAGATGTTGTGCAGTTTACAAACTTTTCAGCATTTAATTCTTCAGAAAGTACATATCTGGCATATTTGACAGGCCCGGTCTCTCAGACATTACCGAAAGGTGCAAGGGTGTCCCTCTCACAAGCTCTGAAAAAAGGGCCTGTGCCACCGGTCCCCCCTATTAAGCACAGCACCACCTTCAAGCACACACCTCAGGGTGCTGACACACAAGACCAGAGTCCTCTTGCTGCTTGGATTCCTCCCACTAAATCTGCTCCTCCTCCAGTTCCAGAGAGGATCAGAAAGAGTGCAAGTTTCAAATATGTAAGAGGACTTACAGTTCTGCAAATATTAAAATTGAACGTATGAAGTGTGAGGACTGAGTGATGTTAATTTTTCTTGTTAGGTGGGTCCTCCAATTGCTTCAGATAAAGGTGAGCACATCCTGTCTACACTGAGAGAAGTATTCAGACAAAAACAGCTGCTCCAGCGAAGCTCAAGAGAAGAAGGAAGTCAAATGGAGCCGAATACTAACAATGAGGAAGAAGCATCAAACTGCTAGAAAACATGTGTTTAAATTGTTGGCGTAAAACACACTCATTTATGATACATCTGCATTTTGTTTTGTTTTGTTGTCCGTGATTCTCACACAAGGAAATGGCTGGATTAACCTGTTATGGGGCCCCAGAGCAAAAATATACAATTTGGCCCCTGTTGACACCCCTATTCACACATTTTGATGTTTCTACACTATCTTAAGTGTAGTTTCTAAGTTTGCTGCTCCTATTGATCAATGCTTGTCTTTATTGCTTTGAAATGACAATAAACTGGAACTTGAACCCTTCACAGATTTTATGTATACTATGTATTCCTACAAGAGTAATTTTATGAAATGACTCACCATGAAAGTCAACAAAACACAATTAACAAGAGAAGAAAAATAAAACATATAAAGATAAAACAATAAATGGCTATGATATATAATATATTTTTTAAAAATTAATAATTAAATATAAATATCTAGAAACATGCAAATTAATGAAGCTGTACAAAAACAGAACTAATGGCTGATGTAGATTTGAGAAGACAGCAGAGGAGATAAAAGATTTGGTATGGATTACTTTTAGAGGGAGGAGAACAACATCTGCTATTGGCTCATTATTTGTTGGTCACAAAAATAATCCCTCTGCTTCACTCCCTCACTAACAGGCTGTAGAACCAGCAAATAAAAGAAAAATGTCCATTAAACATTATTTTTTATGACAAAACTTTTTTAAAATGTTTCTTTAGATAAGACAAAATGTGACCAAAAGTCACAGAAAGTATATGTCCTCATTTTTTTTTTCCAATGACACCTTAAGGTATTAATAAGATACTACTTATATATTATAAATATATTATATATTATATTATAATATTATATATATATATGTATATCTTACCTTATTATTATATTATTATTACTGATTTTCAATCCGTGTCTAGTTTCTCACACTGATAGATAAGCTGTAGGCCTATAAAATGCTATCTGCTGCCTGACGTCACTGAGGGACACTGGGAGAGTTTTTCTTGGAAAACGTGCATATCCTGACTGCTGTGAGATAGTGTTTATGAATTAATTTGAAATGAGCTAATTAGCTGATATGTCCATTTACGTTGTGCAATCAAAAATATACAAATTTGCGATGACTAATACCAGCTGACAGGCATATAACCGGGGTCTTTTGGGGATCAAGTGCCCGTGGTTAGTTGCAAGCGTTGCATGGTGCATATGTGACTGCTGATAATAGTGCATGCACAAAAAGGCCTAAAACATCTGTATACAGGTACGGAACATGAATCCAGCAAAACAATAACAAGTAAATGTACACGTGAGCTTGTGCGTATTGACTAGATGATGAGCGCGCGTCTCTGCTGCTGCTCCGTCACTTCATTCATTGCTTCCTGCGCTGCTGCAGGCGCTCACACTGCTCACCACGCTGGGAAGAAGAGGCTTTAAACCTGGACCATGAGGGGCTCCTGCTGCCCGAGAAACACGCGGGACAGGGCAGGTAGGGTTGCAAACTCCCGCTGATTTCTCACTTTTTTCTTTCTGCATTTTTCCTTAATGTGTTTGTGTGGACACTGAGTCGACATTGTGTGCATGTAGTGAGGAAAGCTGAAGTGCCACAGAGCAGCTGGGCCAGCAGGCGGATGAAGTAAACAAGTCTGTGTCACGTAGGCATGCTCCAGAGCTGACAGGCGGGACACACTGCGGCACACCGCAGAGATATTACTGACAATTATTGTATATTTCAGGTTTCACGTAGCACAGGAACAGCTTGACACTTTGCTAAGGATGCATGTGTAGCTAGCGTCTCCTTATCTGATGCTGCTTAGCCTGGCTGCTGTTAGCTAAGTTAGCCAGTCAGCTAGCTGGTGGAGCTGGAGTTGTGAGAGTGACAGGCAGAAGATGTAAACAGAAACAAATGTTTAAACACCTACAACAGCGCATGAATTATCAAGAATGTCTGACTGAATGTCTGGACTTAGTTATGATTGTCTGAAGAGTCAATATGGGAAGGAATTAAATTAAAAAGCACAGTCTGAACATATTGTGGAGCAGATGGGAGAGGAAAACTAATAATCGACCCTGACCATGAATTTCCACACTCTTTTTACTGAAACTTTTTTCCAGAGACCTCCTGGATGTCCCTCTGGGCTCACTATTGATTTCGCTCCTGTCATGGCTCACACTGGTCTGTAGCTTGTAAGCAAGCTTCTGCTTGCTCTTGAATAGCTTTTTATCATCTTGCATGTGGCATTATAGTGATATATTCTTAGCCACAAAATATGTGTGTAAGATGATTTTTGATAGGTGGCATTTACCTCAAACACTTACTATAAAGTCATTTGTTTTTGTTGTGGCTTTTTCACAACCTGCTTGGGTGGTTTGGTTTCCCAGACATGGGGCAGATGGACAAGAGATTGCAGTGTCCGAAATCCCGGTCTAACAGGTGCTCCCTTGTGTCAGAGCCTGAACGTGACATTTCAGCCTGAACACCTGTCTGTGTGTTTTACTTCTGCAAGCTGTGAAGCGTAGCCCATTATGTTGTTCTTGTTGAGATTCCTTGATGAATGCTAAAAAGCATCATGTGTAGATAAATATAAATAATACATATATGGCATCTGGACCAGTGCTAATACTATGTATGGCCTATATAATCTGTTGACTCAGTTATTATAAGAATAGGTTATTATGTAATTATATTAGTCATGTAGCCTGGAGGGCCTGTTTAAGGTTAGTGTACTATCATGTTGACAGATGCCATGCAGACGGTGTCTGACAGATCTTGTCTCCTAAGGCAGGGACACTGCTGTTCCTTGTACGAATATGGTCACAGCAGTTCAAATGTCTGCAGCCCAAGCTGTTGTGGCATATGCATGAGGGATGAACAGGGCTCAGGCTGTACTGCTCTGTTTGTGCCTACACACAAGAGAGAGGTGGGGCTAAGCAGACAAACAGGAAAAACATGTCACAGTGTCAGTCTGTGGAGGCTGGTTTATTTATTCTAAGGGGGCTTGAGAGCCAAATATAAATATTTGTGTTTTATTTTAACTATTCAGTAGAGTGTTAACGGTAAACGTGCATATTAAGCTGCCCCTATTGTACACAGTAATGAAAATGTGATGCTACAAAGAGGCTGATTGTAAAAGCATCAAGCTAGCTTTGTCTCCAAAGTGTCCACATATTGTAGCCCATATATGTTTATTACTGCAGAGGGAGAGGAATATGCTTGAATGGATGCAGCAGACCCAACGCAGTGGTTTTATACCCCGCAGGATGTTCATCTCCACGCCTGAGAGGCTGCCAGCTGCAGTAAATCTGCTTTCTCTCACCTTTTCTTTCCAGTTTTCTATTATACTGAATACTACATTTTTTTCCCGGTTTTCTCGCTGGTCGGATTCCTACTCTGAATAATCACTATAAATCACTCCCTCTCATCCTTGCTCACTGACTAGCTCTCTCTCTCTGCTCCTCCTTCGCTCCCTCCCTTCCTGTGTCTGTGCTCTATCTGGGGGAAAGTTCACCCGCTCACTCAGAATTTCATTAAAGGCTACAGGCAGAGCTGTAGCCTGTGTGTGTGCGTACACTCGTTTTTGTATCTTTTGGGGACTGTTTCTGGTATAAACACTGACCTTGTCGGGACCGATAGTCCCTACAGGGACCAAAGCTGGGTCCTAATGCGGCAAAATTTCTAGGGTCCTGGTTATAGTTAGGCTGTCCAAAATGAATGGAAGTCAATGCAGTGTCCTAACATGGACAGCTGTGCAAATCTGTGTGTTTGTAGGCTTTTTTGTCTGTCATAGGCTACATTTGGGGACAAAAAGAGATGTAGGACAATGTGTGTGTGTGTGTGTGTGTGTGTGTGTGTGTGAGTGAGTGATGCCTATGCACCTGCTCTGCCCACTGATCTAGCTGATGTTTTGCATTTTAGGGCATTCAGGATTGTCGGTGTGAATTTTGTGTCATTGTGCTTGCAAAAGTAGCAGTGTTTTCTGTGCAGTGGGGACATTTTCTTCCTAGACTTAGACGAAGTAGCTGTTCTGTTATCCTCTGATGCATGTAGCACAATAGGAACAAATAAATGTGCTAAAACAGAGGATAGACCACTGACTGTTTTCATAGTACACTATATGGTGTAGAGTAAGTGGGCACTGTCTGTTTATGCCTTTATTGCACATTTTGTTTTGTCATTCTTTGAATTTCTGCTTGAATCCTGTCCACATACTTTTGGTCTGGGGCTGTTTTTCCATGGTTTGGGCCAGACTCTTGAGTTCCAGTTAATGTAAATATGAATGCTACAGCATACAATGATATTTTTAAGACAATGGTCAGGAGAAGGTCTTCCTTAAACTTTTGGTGAGACAGCCACCATCTTGGGATGAATCTGATTTTTCAACATTAGCTTCTAACCATAGCGATGCTCTTGTGGCTGAAAGGGAGCAAATCCATGCAAGTCAGGTTCCAAAATCTTGTGGAAAATCTTCTCAGAAGAGTGGAGCATGTTGGAGCAGCAGAACTTTTCATGCACATATCAATCACATATTAATGATAACATAGCAATGCAGCTTTTAGGTCAGTTATTATTGTAAATTTAATACAGGAGCTTGACAAAATAGTATTAACACTGCATGTAAAACACTGAATTAACCTGCTGGAAATCACACTTCATGCTACTAAAGTGGATTATATTATATAAGTTAAATAATTAGGTAAAAGTTTTGATGTGGAAGCGGCCAAAAGCAGCACAGTTGCATTGACAATTGGACAGAGAGGAAGTAAACACAACCTGAAGTTAACCAGCAGGAATATGACAGGATGTTGATATTTGCTGCTATTTGACACTACATAACTCACCTTTGTGTGGCAGAGTTTCCAATGGTTATACAAGTTAATTTTCAAAATTAAACTCCTTTGTGAAGTGTCATGTGTGACCTCCAGCACTCATTAGATGTAGAGGTTTTAATTCATAAATTATGGCTGAATGAATCTAGTTTGTCACGTTGCATAGAAGGAGGATTATAAACTGTCTAATGTAGATGAGTGTGTGGAATGAAAGGTCACAACTAACGGTTATTTTCATTATCAAGTAGTCTGTCGATTATTTTCTCAATTAATCGATTAGTTGTTTGGTCTATAAGATGTCAGAAAATGGTAAAAAAAAAAAAAATCTGATTTGATCACTGTTTCCCAAAGCCCAGTCTGATGTCACAGAAGACTAAAGAAACCAGAAAACATTCATGTTTGAGAACGTTCGGAGTACTAATTGACATATTTATTCACTTCTTTCTCGTCATATTTGTCACATTTTGAATAATTTCTTTATCAGGTAATGTATTAAAGCAGATAGAGAGAACAAATGTGTGCATTGTTTAACTAATAAATTTGGAAAAAGAAAAAGAAAAAAGAAAAGTCCCTGGACAGACAGCTCACAAAACTCATATCAAACTGTCAAACTAGGATGAGTTGATCAAATATGGATCAACATTCTGTTACTGCATTGACTATTTCCTTCCTCAAATGCTTTCAGAAACATATTTTAGTGTACTGTGTGGCTGTAATTTGAGGAAGTTTGCAACACAGAGGGACTCACGTGCACTAACATGCACGCGCAGTCAGAGCAGCTCCCAAAACAAAGAACGGAGAGGCTCAGATTACAAAACACACAGAGGGAGTGTGACTTCATTGTCTGCCTAGGACGCCATTACTCCACCATAACATTTACTTGGCAAACTGTTGTTTGCTGGCATCTAGTGGGGCTGAATGTTGTTTATTGCAACTTTAATGCTTATCACTGGATATTTTTGCATATTTACATTTACATTTATCATGTGGACTTCCACTGTGGCATCCTTTAACTGTGTGCCAACCAGCTAGTTAAACAATAATTTTTATCAGCTCAAAGTTCTGTGCTGTACTTAAACTTGCTTTTGTATGTGTTGACAGTTTAGAAAATGTGTGTTTATGGGATTACTGGTGGAAGCTGTGAGCTGAGGTGTCTTGGTGATGGGATTAGTCCTGCTGACATGCTGACTGCTGTGGGACAGCCATGATCTCTGACTTTGTTTACAGTCACAAGAAGAGCTGCAACAAATAGTCCATTAATCGATTAATCAACTGGGATAAAATGAATCTGCAACTATTCTGATAATTGATTATTTGTTTGAGTCACTTTTCAAGCAAACAGCCAAACATTCTTTGGATTCAGCTCCATAAATGTGAGTAGCTGCTGCTTTTCTTTGTCATATAGGATAGTAATACTTCAGGGTTTAAGACTGCTGGTCAGAAAAGAAATTTGAAGACATTGCCTTGGACACTGGTAAATTATAAAGGGTGTGATTTTCTATATTTCCTGACATTTTATAGACTGAATCATTTGATTGATCAAGAATATAATCATCAGATTAATCAGTAATGAAAGTAGATGTTAGCTGCAGCACTAGTAACAATGGCTGCTGAACTGATAACAGTTGTCAGACTCTGTATGGAGTCATTTTTCCTCAGTAAGATACATCTTTTATCTTTCATCGTTTGTGCACTTTAAAGTGTGAGTGCACAGTGCCACCTGGTGTTATAACTTTGACACTACATTAATCTCACTACAGTGCAGCTTCCAGATTCAGTCAGGATGTACTTAAATTAGTATGTTCAGTCATCACTTGAAAGACGCTTGTGTCAGAGTTTCATGTTGTGCTGTGCTTCTCTTTTTTTGCCTCATGCAGGAGACAATAATTTTTCATCTGTTGTTTATGTAATCGTTTAATATCTTTTAGTTATCTGTCAAACAAAAATGCCAAACATATACTGGTTGAAGTTTTTCAGATGCAAGGTTTTGCTATTTTAAAACACTGTAAATTTAAAATCTTTGAGTTTTAGACTCGTGATCAGACAAAATAATCAATTTGAAAACATTGTCTTGAAATATGAGAACTTGCAATGGGTGTTTTCTGACATTTTTTAGGACCATTTATTTTCATTATTGATTTAATATGGGGATTATTCTCAAGTTATTGTTTTTCATGTTCATTATAATTTCCCAGCATTAAACCATTTGTTTTGTCCTAACAGTCCAAAACTCAAAAGATCCTCGGTTTACAATAATAAAAAACAGATAAGCTGAAACCAGTACCGTTTGAGGTGTTTGCTTGAAAAATGACAAAAATCAAAATAGTAATTGACATTTTATTCATTTATTCATCGTGTAGTTCAAACACTAATCAATAATGAGAAATGAGAAAGCAGATTAATCAATAATGAAAAATATACATTTTTTAAAACTATTTAACATTTAACTGTTTTCTCATGTGGCGTTTTTTTCAATAATTATAATTATAATAACAGAGTATGACCATAAATAAGGTTAATTACAAAAAATGTAAGCTGTTTCTTGTTTTTCCAAGTGTAAAAACTGATGAATGTCCTCTATTAACATAGTATTTACACTTACACAGAGGGGATATTCTGCACTGTGGGTGTAAAGTGTATCTAAAGTTATAGTTGTTGATGACTTTTGCATAAGAAGGATGTGTGGCCTTGACACCGTGCAGCCCGTGACTGGGTCGTGTACAGTTAATGGTCACGTACAGTCAATGTTCGTGTAAAACATGAAGCTTCGTTAGTTTTCACGCTGGTGTTTTTCTGAGCTCCCAACAGTCTGCACGCCCTCCTTGTCCCCTGTCCGGCTCTCCTATTGGCTGCCGGGCCTCTCCGTGTGTGCTCTGATTGGCTCAGTTCACAGCTGCATTCACTGTTCATGTGTGCTGCATGTGAACAGCTGAACGCTTGTTTTTCTATTAACGTCTGCTTTTTACCAGCTTCTCTTACTCACTAAGGTACCGTAACTTACCGTCATTACGGTAACGTTTCAACAGCTTTTCTTCGAAATGAGTTTTGAAAATATTTGAGATGTCGCAAGACAACGAAACAACAAAATATATAATTGCAAGATAATAAAAACAAACCTTCTGTTACACATATTCCAAACATGTCTTTCTTTGAATAATAATACATTTGTTTAAATGATTTTTACATATGAAGTATCCATTGTTTGTGAATGGGGCGATATTTCCATCATATGTTTAAGTTCTGGGAAAAAGCTAATAATTGGACCTGAAGAATAATTGTCTGAAGAAGTCACCGGCTTTGTTTTTTCTAACATTCTCTAGTGTGGCTATTGTTATTGTTCCTTTGTTAAATGAACGTGTATAACTGATTCTACATTCTTAAAAGAAAAAAGTCTTAAATTTCACAGTAAAATATGAATTCAGCAAGTTAATGAAAATGATAAATTGCTAAAGTGACAGATTAGCAAAGTTACATTCTTGCTAACAGCACTGGTCCTTTTGTTTTTCTCCTTCACTCTGCTCTCAGAGTCATTACGGTAATGAGAAACTGCTGTTTCTCAGCTGATATGAGACATCCCCCCCCCACAGCCTGCTGCATCACGCTGCCAGGGCTTGAGCCCATAGCTTCAGTTTCACGTTGGAAGGGTAACATCACGGACCGGACATCCAGGATGTTAGACAACGAGGAGTTTGTGGTGGAGACTTCCCCGCGGGAGCTCACCCAGAACCCGCTCAAGAAGATCTGGATGCCCTGCAAGAACGGGCACATAGCGCAGAGACGGGGTGAGATGCTGCTCGCCGGCAAGTGCCGCAGAGGATGCGACTGTGGGGAAATGTGGCATCTACCTATCTAATATTCTTTCCTTTTCCTTTTTTCATCGTTTTTATTTCGCACTTTTCCCCCCTGAACTCGCCGTCTGATATTTTTACGCACTGCTGCTGTCGAGATGTTGCGCACTGATAAAGTGCTGAATATTCGTGGTGATGTTGCATCATGTTCAACCTGTTTGGTTCATTTTTACCATAAAATCACGTGCATGCGGGCGAATTTGAAAAGCGCTGGGGCATAATTGCAACCTCTTCGAATTAAATTTGGCCTCATGACACACACATGACTGGGATGCGCCAGTATACCCAGTACCACATCCCTGTTAGTCTGGATGTATGTGAGAGTCAGCAGTCGTGTTTTTTTTTTTTTTTTTTTTTTTTTACTATTTCAGCCAGTTTCTCTCAGTCTGCCCCCTCTCTGCCTGTCGGCTTGTTTTTGCTGAGTCAAGCTCGGCCTCCAACAGAGCTGTTTTCCTTTTTAAAACAAGCTGAAACTGGTTCAGTCTTGCATCTGGCACAAAAAATGTACCTATTCCAACTTCATCACAGGATCAGTGGTCCTATCTCATCTATGATATGAGGGAACAAGACATGCTGTCTTGCAGGGATATCTGGACAAGAGCACATGGTTGTAAAAATGAGTTTTTCTTTTTGTACTGGAAAAAGAGTACCGCTTGTTTCTTTAGTGAAGTCAGTAGTTTTCATTTTATTAAAACGACAATATATGTATATTGTGTTGGCTGCGATATATAATAGTTTTATCTGTGACAGTAAACCCAAAAAGAGCTTTATGTTTATAGAAAAATGTGATTAACTTGACCAAAAAACTTTACTGACCTCACCTTCTGCTGTCTGTAACTACTCATCTCCATCTTTATTTTCAGTTGTTTGTTCATTTGTCATTTCTTCATCTGTTCTGGTTCTCCTTCTGTTTGAGTAAAAGTCTGGTCTCGAGCCCTGTTAGGACATACAGTATATCTAAAATGCATCTTAAGATAGACTTCTTTAAAAGCATTTGGATGTTTTTGTTCAGTCAGCACTCTCTTTTAGTTGCTGTACCGACATATCTGCTCTCTGGCAGAAATTTTCTGTAGTATTGTGTGTCACTGAGCTGAAATCTCTCCAACAAGTGCTCTCGCTGTCTGCTGGTGTAATTAAGGGCAACCTTCAAGACTAATTAAATTCTTGCTGAATAGAACAATGTTGACAAGTGTTTCTCTGTGAATGAACTGTATGAGAAGTGAGTTAAATCCATTAAAAGTGTGTGTTTCTTTCTCTCTCTCTGTCTCTTACAGTATGCATGACAAACTGTCCGACACTTATTGTGACTGTTGGACTTCCAGCTCGAGGGAAAACGTACATTTCAAAGAAGCTGACTCGCTACTTAAACTGGATAGGTGTGCCAACCAAAGGTATCAGCTACATTCCCTTAGAACATTTTCTCTGATATTGACCTTACAGTAGAAACTGGCTGTACTCCATCTTTTAAAAATATGACATTTTCTTCTGTAACAGAGTTCAATGTTGGCCAGTACAGGAGGGAGTGTTTGAAGATCTACAAGTCCTTCGAGTTTTTTCGTCCAGATAATGAAGAGGGCTTGAAAATCAGACGGTAAGTGATTTTCCCCAGCTGTCAGCCTACATCATGCAGCGTTGACAAACCATGAGCAACCCAAGCCAACAGTAGTCTGCAGGTTTTCAGTTCAATAAAAGAAGCCACCTGCTGATAAGTTCCCCTTCAAGCAGCCAGGAGGAGCTTATCAGAGCAAACACAAGGTTTTTAGTTGGACTGTTGACTACATAGAGTGACATTCAATCTGTTAATTAAAATCAAATTTTTCAAATAATTTAAAAAATGTCAAATTTTAGGTGAACATTGGCTGTATGAAACATTTAAGGTGTGGTCCTACCACAGTTTCAAATAGATCTACAGCTGTGATGACAACAGACATTTCTGCAAAAGTAATTCTGTTGCCCATTACAGAAAAAATGTATCTCTAAAACATTTTTAATCTAAACTACTCATTTGGAAAAGAAAATATGGGTGATAGAGATCAGAATTAATTTCTGGCTCCACTAATAGATATTATATGTCCCATAGCTCTGATGACCATAGAATACATTTTAGTGGCTTTTCAATTTCCTTTTCATGTCCAGAAAATAGGTTTAGATCATTTTGAGCAAACTCCAGATCAGATTAAATATGGGAATGGGGAAATAGGCCATTTTAAAATTAGGAGAATGTGGTGAATGTGCTTCATATTGATTCATTTAATAGGGTTTCTTTTTTGTCAGCTGGTTTCATTGCAAATAGTTTATTATTGATTAATATGATGAGGAGGAAACCTACCAGGCTTCCTCTTTTTGTCTTGAGCTTGTTTGGTAAAAGATGTCATCATCTTTTTAAAAAAAAGTATTACTGTAGTTTATGTAAACCATTAATTCAAGGTTGTCTCATTATTTTTCCCTCTTGTGTATTTATAAAGGGACAAATGTCTACAACCGATGTGTCAAAACATTGGTTTGACTTTTTACAAACTGTCTGCTCAAATGAAGGTGCAGCATGATGTGAAACTCATTGGTAAACTGACTGGGTGTCTACTTTTTCTCCATAGTCAATGTGCGTTGGCAGCACTCAATGATGTTCGGCAGTACCTGTGTGTTGAAGGAGGACAGGTGGCGGTGAGTCCTCGATACAGTCTCTTGAGTTCTCCTTCATAACATGAATGCATGAATGTCAGGGCTTCATAAGGCCTTTTGTCATGCCATACAGGTCTTTGACGCCACAAATACGACAAGAGAAAGAAGAGGAACCATCGTCAAGTTCGCTGAACAAAATGGCTTCAAGGTATGTCATCAGAGGCAGGGCTTTATTGAATCCCATCAGTCACATTGTTTTGATGACATTTTATGTTTTCAATAATGTTTTGTCAATATTTAGGTGTTTTTTGTGGAGTCTGTGTGTGAGGACCCGGATGTCATTGCACAGAACATTGTGGTAAGTTGGCTGTTCAGCACGAAAAAGACTTGGAGCAGAGTCAAACAGCTATCTTCCTCTTTTTCCTGTTCACATATGCTCATGTTTCCTGTTTGCAGCAAGTAAAGCTGGGCAGCCCTGACTACATACACTGCAACACAGAGGACGCCGTTGAGGATTTCATGAAGAGAATCAAGTGTTACGAGTCCTCCTACCAGCCTCTGGATGAGGTTCTGGACAGGTGAGGTTAAACAGCATAATTTGGAACAAATTAAACCAGCAACACAAATTTATACAAAAGTTTATTACTCATCTAACTTTCTTGCTGCAGGGATCTGTCCTACATAAAGATCATGGATGTGGGCCATCGTTACCTGGTGAATCGTGTCCTTGACCACATCCAAAGCCGTATCGTCTACTACCTGATGAACATCCACATCACACCGCGTTCCATCTACCTGTGTCGCCATGGTGAGAGCGACCTCAACATCAAGGGACGCATCGGAGGCGACTCTGGCTTGTCCGCCAGGGGGAAAGAGGTGTGTGTTTGTGTATGTGGTGAATCTGAATAATTAGATTAATTAAAAATAATTAGTCATCTGTAAGTTTAAATCTTGTCTTTCGGATGTGTCAGTATGGATGTATTTAACCTATTCCACTCCCCCTCCCGTTACCATAGACAAATTGTGTCTTTTTAAGGGTGGGAAAGGAGATAGCAGGTCAACAGTATATGCCACATAGATGTGTATACATCATCTGATAGCTGGGAGTGTGAAGATTAATTTGAGATGTAGCTCAGTACTGTCAAGTTTTTCTAGTCATAAATCTAGACATTGTGTTTTGGTTAGGTGCATATTCAAATTTTTAAAGTTTAGAGTGTATAAGGGCTTACAACATTATGATAGAAGTACATTTTGGCCATTCCCATGTTCAATTATGTGTCATAAGGTGTGGCAACTATTTTTAGGTTGATGCCATTTGTTACACAGATTTGGTGCAAAATGTAACCATTTTTGACCACTTGAGAATTGACAAAAATTGTCAAAAGTGTGTCCAAAATACCACATTAAAACACCAAGACCTTGAGGAACACCACAGAAAAATTCATGCTGTAATTTGGTATCAAAATCATATGACATTTTGAGATTTCTGTAAGTTTTTGTAACCCCAGTATGCAGAAATATTCTAATACACCATTTATAGAATAGGTGAAAATAACACATTTATGCCGCATAGGATTAGCATAAAGTGAGCATGTCAGTAAAGGGGAGGCTCATGGGTACCCATAGAACCTATTTTCATTCAGATATCTTGAAGTGAGAGGTCAGGGGACCTCTTTGCAAATGGGCATGCCACTTTTTTCCCTCACAAAAATTTTGCCTAACTTTGGAGCATTATTTAGTCCCCTTCCTGACAAGCTAGCATGATATGGTACCAATGGATGCCTTAGGTCAACTAGTTTCATATGATACCAGAACCTTCACTCTAGCTTTAAAACTCACTACAGCCTCTGAAAGACAGTGATGTCAGGTGAGGATGCTGGCATCCTTGTGGAGTTTAAGAGGTTAGAGAGGAATCACTTTTCTCACTCTGCTTTTTTGCCTCCTAGTTTGCCAAGAGTCTGAGGAAATTCATCCAGGAGCAGAACATTAAAGATCTGAAGGTTTGGACCAGCCAGATGAAGAGAACAATCCAGACAGCGGAGTGTCTCGGAGTGCCATATGAACAGTGGAAATCTCTCAATGAAATAGATGCTGTATGTTGATTTCTATGCATCAAATTCAAAATGCTGTAGCATTTTTAAACATTTATGTTTTGAAACTTAACACATGACCTTCCTCTTTTACAAAGGGTGTGTGTGAGGAAATGATGTATGAAGAGATCCAGGAGCATTATCCTCTGGAGTTTGCACTGAGAGACCAAGACAAGTACCGCTACCGCTACCCCAAAGGAGAGGTTAGAGACTTTTTGTTTTCTTAAAGAGGTGAATGGGATGTTTGTGTCCCTTCTAACTGTGTGGTTGACAGGTCTGTTACTCTCTCTTCAGTCGTATGAAGACCTGGTGCAGCGTTTGGAGCCTGTGATCATGGAGCTGGAGAGACAAGAGAATGTTCTGGTCATTTGTCACCAGGCCGTGATGCGCTGTCTTCTTGCATATTTCCTAGACAAGCCTGCAGGTATGAAGGTCTAACAGCAGCCGGTATGGACAAAAAATTAACTATATTTAGGGTTGTTTTTTTTTTGCCAATTTGTTACATGCATCAGGATAGTTTTCAATGCTTAGCTTTTCTTTGGCTGAATTGCAAGTCATTAAATGTTCTTTCTCTTTCTCCACAGATGAGTTGCCTTATCTTAAGTGTCCTTTGCACACTGCGTTGAAGTTGACCCCCTTGGCTTATGGTGAGTTCTGTCATTTTTCTTAGCTTATATAAGCATATACAGTGCATATGTCAACTATTACATTTTGTTTTAGTCTTATTAGCAATGTAAATGTCTCACGTTGTGACAAGTATTATAACTAAAACAAACTTGATTTACCTCCAGTGTGTCTAACTGTTGATGATTCTTGTTTGTTTTCTCTTATTCAGGATGTAAAGTGGAGTCTATCTATTTGGGCGTGGATGCTGTGAACACACACAGGGACAGACCAGAGGTAGGTATCCCAGTCAACACAAAGAAGTGGACAACTTGAATCCACTCCATGGGTGATTGACCCCACTGCTAAATCCATCCAACCTCATCTGCGACCTACGAGTCAGTCAGTAAATACTGAATGCCTAAAAGCTGTGTGCAACTTTGCTTCATGATATGTGGAGGGGGCACATTGTAGATCTCCCTCCTCAAGCAGGCCTTAGCAGTCAGCGCTGAACCCATCCCTTTCTTCTTATCGCACAGAGAATATAAAAATTCACACACAGCAGAGGAAGCCATGTTCAGTCTCCACCGGCCATCCCCGACATCAACTGAGACATCTGTGACATCCCTTTCCATAGACACTCCTACCTCCACCATGTCAGCAGAGATCCTCTCATTTCATTTTTGTTTCTCAGTGGGAGCAGAAATGCTCTTTCTTACATCTCAGGTCTTTTATGCAGTTTTTCTTTGTAGGAACTCCATAACTGGAAGTTTCAGGATGATTCACCCAGTTGTGTGTGTGTGTTCTGGTATTATCATGTTGGAGGATAAAACCCTTCACACAATTATGAGGACTTGTTTATTAGTTAAGGGCTATGGTTGGGGTGAGGCGTGTACATTAGAATAAGTGTTCAGGAAATTAAGTAATGTCCTTGTAGGTGACAGAAGTGTGTGTGTGTGTGTGTGTATGAGTTTCACATATTTTGACATTTGTATATTCTGCACTGATTCATGTATGACTGCACTAACACCAGTTGATGCATTTTTTTTTTGTACTTGCACTTCTATGATTGTGTTGCAGTTGTATCAGCACATTATATCAATGTCTTCAAATAGCTTAAAGACTTTAATGTGCTGCATTTTTTAAAAATAATGTTACTATGATTGTGTTTTGTATTACCATGAAGCCATTTATATGTAAAATATACATGTATAAGTAACAAAAACACATTTAACCTCAACATACATTCATCGCTGGATATGATACATAATTTTCATTCTAGTAGTATTTTTGTTAAAGCTAAATTTTGCCTCTATACCAACACTTGTTTACAGTTTAAATGTGAAGGGTATTCTGTAGCTCTAATTTTTAATCACTAGTATTGAGATGTTCACTGTTGAATCTATTAATTATCTGCTGAATAACACACAGGCTTTAACTGTCTGTGAAATCTCTCAGTCATCCAGCTCATGGTATATATGGGAGTGTTAAGGGCAAAGAAAGGTGAAACATCACCAAGAATGTAAAGCTCAGTTGCTGTTGACATTTCTAGATATAAACTTAAACTATTATAACAAATGAACAATTTTTCATGTTCTTTGTGGTTGTCAAGTAATTACTTGTAAAAGTGAAACAATGAAAATAAATATTTTTCCCCTCCTGTTACTTTTTCTGATCAAAACATCAGTGATGTTTTTATTGACAAAGCTTCTTTGCACTCATAATGACTATAATGTGTCTAAAAAGACAGTCAACTATACACATTTACACATGTAAGAAATGTATTAATTATCTATAGTAAAATGCTTACAAGCATTTTTTAAAATGTCTTCAGCAATCTGCCTTTAAAAGAGCATTTTCATGAGGAAAACACCCACAACCTCTATTCATGTCCTCCAGTTTTATTCAATACACACACAAGTATCTCAGAGCAGGAATTCTGCTTTCATTAGACTAAATATAAATAGCTAATTTTACTATTCATGAAGATATAAACATCAAGAGATTATTCATGAGCAAATGTCAATATTTAAGTATCAGATAAGTGATGTGGGACTATACTGGTTTAATACTGAGTCATCTCCTCTCATCACTGTTTCAGAATGTGAATGTGAGGCGCACCACCGAAGACGCTCTGCAAACAGTCCCAGCTCACTTCTAATCTGCTGCACTTCCTGTTCCAGCTGAGACCTGGTCCCACTCTCTGTCTGGACCTCTGAGTAGCATTATGGGTACGGTGCTGTTATAATTGCTCGCTGCGGCAGCGGCTTCGCTGACGTGGAAAAACGAGTATCTTCCCAGACTCACACTGTAAAGCACTTTCACTAAATGTCATCCATTTTTATATATCTGTTAGTTATTTTTGTGGGTTTACTGTTACAATAAAAACCATCCCATTAATGTTCAGCATCTTTTTCCCTAATTATATTTAATATCTACTGTATATTGTGCATTGTGTACACTGCCATATACTTCCAGTGTTTCTGAAGATGTTTTTATTGCATCATAACACAGGAGAAGAGTGCAACTACTTCTGATGCTCTTGATTAAAGTTGTAAATATGTCATCAGAAAACACAAATGAACAGTTTTTTTTTTTTAAACAGGAATTTGTGGTCTTTTGCTGTCATACTTGCTTCTATTTGGAGTATTAAACAAGGTACTGTACAAACTGTACAAGCATGTCTGTTTGATGTGAGTTTTGTGTGTAAACAGACTTGTATTATACAGTACATCATTTTTTGGGAAAACTGTACAATTTCTGTAATATTATACATTTGATATTGTATATAAGTGTACTGAAAATATAATTCAAAATGCCTTGTTCGTCCTCAGCTGTACAAACCTCAATAAACCTTCAATGCTTGAGGGAAAGAGAGTTTGCTTTTTGTGATTCACAACTTCACAAAACCACAACAGATAAGAAAAAAACACACTAAAATACAAAGGATAATGCTTTTTATTCATCTTCACTGCCAGCAAGTATATTTATTTTAATTATTCAAATCTACAA
This sequence comes from Euthynnus affinis, assembly GCA_029490765.1. NCBI lineage: Eukaryota > Metazoa > Chordata > Actinopteri > Scombriformes > Scombridae > Euthynnus > Euthynnus affinis. The sequence continues at coordinate 15,870,093 of CM055840.1, read as the reverse complement.
TAAGGTCTACTCTGTGTACTTACGTAATAAAACAAAACATGTGCACCAATTGATTGGCCTCGTGGTTTAAGTTTGGTCGTAACAAAACATAGCAATGAAATTTATGTGCATATAATATATATATATATATATATAGATAGATATTTAAAAAAACAATTTAAATTATCTGAAAAAAAATGCATTTTACCCTGTGCTCATTAATATTGATTACAAATATCTTTTTTTAAGGACCTGCCCTTACGTCTTCTAATGTTTTAAAGGCAGAAATTAATATCTGGTGTAAATATTCATAATGTACAAACATCAATATTTATGAGCACAGGGGCATTCGAAGGATAAAGGGTCAAACCCTGTAGGTTGGTACATGTTAACTGTACGTCTTATGTTTCTCAACTTCTCTCAGCTGATAATAGTTTGTATCTCCTCTGCCCTGTGATGTGAATGTTCCACTTTGACGGCCATGATTGCAAAAGGAATGTATTTCCCAGGTTTTACTTCTCAGAACTGCAAAAGAAAAACAAAAACAATGTCTGAGCTTCAATAAATCTAAAAAACACGAAATATTTTACAAATATGAATAATATTTTTTTAAAAATCTGTTTCAGCAATCAGCAGAGTGTGAAGTAGATGATTGAATACAAACAGCAACAATATAGAATTTGTGGTCATCTTAGTAGAAAAACAACACAACGTAACTATGCAAAAAAAGAGAATCTATGAAAAACTGAGAAACTCACATTTTTGAGGAACTCCTCAGCGACAATACGAGCCCTGGCATTAACGGACAGCTTCATTTCACTTATCTCCTTGTCAATTTCCTCCATGAAATGAATGACAAAGTCCACCAGTTTATGCTTGTACATCTGCTCGGTGTGGAAGTTGGTGATGAGAAAACTGATGTCGTAGCCCTGCAAGATGAAGATGGAGTGTTAATCTTGTCACCATGTATTTGTCTCAGCTCAATATTGTAAACTTTAATTGGTAAGAAATGACAAAACATTCATATTTAGCTCTCACCATTCAAGAACATTCAGAGCGTTACAACTGCAGCCATCTTTACTTAATTCCTAACTAGAGTTGTAATTTCAATTATTTTGCTGTATTCTCATGTCTATGATAGTTCACAGCTTTTTCCAGGACAATTCATTGCTTATGAAGTCATTTTTGGCTTCTATAACTCAATAAGTATGTGTGGAAACCCTGTAAATGTGATTGACCTAGTTTCAACTTCTGCTTACCTCCACTGGTTTCCTCCTCAGGATGAAGAAGTTCTCTGCTCTCATCATCATGAAACGCATGAACTTATGGCACAGAATCTTCTCGATCTCATCTGCCTGATTGTTTAAATTAAACAGTCATCAAGATACAGTTATAAAAGTCATATCAATCATCCATTTACTATATTGAATCGGGGTCTTAACAAGTAACCGCTGACTGACCTGCTTGACAGCGATGCTGACTCTGACAGAGTTGATGGAGCCCTCGATCAGAACCTTCTCCTTGTCGTTGCGGCTGATGATCACAGGCTGGAGGAGCAACTCTTTACTACTCCTGAATGTGGACAGAAACACACACAATTAGATGCTCGGTCATAAAAATGTTATCCGCATCAGTCTTCTTTGTTTGCCATTCCTCTGTGATTATGGAAGCCTCCAGCCAAACGCAAAATATATTAAACTCAAACTCACCGCACTTCAACCTCTGGCTTGTTGTGTCTCTCCACCACTTGAGAGGAGAAATTCTCCAGACAGAGGGCGGCCTGCAGAGTGGCACGCACCGCGTTGAGATAGGGACGCAAAGTTGCTGTCTGAGGGAGGAAAGTGAGGAAGAGTAGATGAGGATATTCCTAATGAAGAAGGTGCAACTGACTTGTGAGAAGTCCTGCGGATCAGCAAGTTTTGAATTCACACTCTTGCCTAGTTTCGCTTCTCCTGATGACAGCGTTTAAAATCAGGTCTTCAGCTGCCTCGAGTCTCAACCGAGAACACGCAACTGGTTGTTTCTGGTGTGTCTTCATGACACAATCAGCAATGACGACAAGAAACTGCAGCTAATCAATTCAGCTAATAGAAATGCAGGAACTCAAACTGCAGAAATCCACATCACACCGTTTACTATAATGACCTTAAAAGCTGTAACACTAAAAGCTGAGCAAGAAACGTATCTCCAAATTATGAGAGAAGATTAAGATTGTTATCAGTCATTGCTATTTGAGAGTACAGGTGGTAGCTGATTTAATTTGCATTTATTTCCTCCGTGGTTTGAGACTGGAAGATATTAATTTCACTGAGTAATGTCGATGGTATTAGTATTGATACAGTATTGACACATTATTGACACTGTGCAGGCATATAAAGTCGAGGGATCAGGTCACAGAATACAGTGTAACACCAGTTCTCATAATTACTGGCGTACTGGAGTTCCTTTCTCGTAATTATGAGAAGATTTTCTTTTGTTTGTTTGGCAGATGCAATGCACTGCCATAACTTCACAATTCAGTGTGCAGACGCTTTTTTCCAGCACAGAAATGTCCAACATATGTTTGGTGCAAATTATAAACAGTGTCTCCTTTCTTTATATTATTATTTTTTACTGTAAAATGTCACATTCAGCACATATCTTGGTTATAACTCATGTATGTTTGTACAAATGTATACTGTGTACATTGTACCTTTCTTAACCCTCAAATATAAATATTAGCTGCTCAAATCAAATGTCACTCCTGCTATACACTTGAGCTAATAATACCAATACAGCCACTGGTTAGTGAGAATGACAGGAAACACTGGTACAACTGTAAAAAGCGTTGACCTATATGATTATTAATAAGTTATTATTATTGCTTAAAATGTTGGTTTAGCAGTGATATTGTTTTTAAGCGAAGGTGAACAAGCAGCTCCACTACATCATGCTCAGCACAGCTGGTAACAGCTGCAGCAGCCGGCAGTTAGCGCACGTTACTTAGCAACAACATTAACAGCAGTAAAACGACCAACCTCACACATCATGATAACAACATTATGTCACATTCGGTCACCATCTGTTCACACTATTACGATTTAATCATCTCATTTGTTTTTTCTTCAGCTGGAAAGCCGAGCAGCTAACTAGCCTGTAAGCTAACCGTTACCTGCTTAGCTTGTTCAAATACGACCAGCGGAAAAGCCGAGTTGCGCCCTCACATATGGATGCATTCTTAGTCGAGCAGCAGTAACAACCTACTATCGGCAAGGACTGTCGTATGGAAGTGTTAAATTATGTCAGTTTAGCAGCACATTTGTATAATTTGTCTTACCATTTCTCTGTGTTAGGAGAGGCGGCTAAAGGCGGAAGTAGCTACTCTTGTCAGAGCTTTTTTTTCCGGGAACAGACACCGGAAGCCGCTCTGCAGCTGACAGGCAGTCGCTGCTCGCATGATGGAAGTAACATAATAACGTTAACCGTGGTTGATATTTTTTCCTAGGACGCCGAAGTCATGACCCGCCCTACTCAGCGTCTGATTGGCTTACCCTGATATTCTTACCCTAATCCTGACCAATCTCACTTCTCATACCTAAACCTGACCAACCCAACTAATGAAGGCAACGAGTATTAGCCAATCAGAGGCGGAGTACGGCGGGCCCTGATTTCTCCGTCCTAGGAAAATATAAACTTCCATACAAGGTAATATACTTGTTACACCAGTCCAGTGTGATCTTTTTCTCAAATATTTGTTCAAAGGTTATACATTTTTCAGTTTGAGTTTCTGTCTTTGGTCAAAATTCTTATGAAATGAACAGCTCAACTGATGTTGTGATGGGAGTCAACTTTACCTTACATTACATATTTTAATTAATCTTTCTTTTGGTTTTGTTATGTTTTATTCACTCACTTATTCTGAAGATTCTTATTCATTGTCTTTCTATTTCTTGATTGCATTGAACTTATTCTAATTTGTAATTACATTGTATTTTCTGTTTGTATGTCTGTATAGCACTTTGTAAACTTGTTTTTGAAAATCAATATATAAATAAAGGTTATTAATTTTATTATTGCATTTATAATTCTGGGCTTGGTGGTGGTGTGTGTGTCCGAATGACTTTTCTGTAAACATTTTAAATCACCACCAGGTTACGTGGAAAGGCTTTTTTAAAACTACATTTTGACCATAATGTAAGGACATAAAACCCATATGAAATATTAATGAACAAAAATGGTACAGTTTTGTTGGTTCCTTGTCAGAACATCATGGGTGGGGTTATGGTGGGGGAATTTGCACTAATGACAGTATTTCTAAAAAATCTTGGCCACAGGACTGGCTGTGTTATTAGGTGTCCCAGTAAGTCATTCCAGTGAGCCAGCATGAACAATAGCAGTCCCCTTGAACTGCAGCCATTGATAATGTTATTTATTATACCTTGCTTTTATGTCATGTCAAGTCTTCAAAATCTAAGAACAACCAATCAACCAAACACTTTTATCTTGGCTATCCATCGTTCCAGGTGGCCTTTCAAATATTATGTAACAGTTTGAAATGATTGAGCAGGCAGGGATTCATGACAATGACATTTTGATGTCACAGGTGTAAATAAAAAAAAAATAGTGATGGCTGAATTTTGTTTTGCTGTTTTGGTTGCAGAGTTATGGTGCTGTCATAGATGGTTTAATGGGCTACTTGAAAAATACAAGCCATCATTAACGTTATTAGTAACACTTAATATTGACAAGCCAAAATGTCTGCTGTTAAAGTTCTTATGTTTGGTTGTTATGACAACTGGACCTGTGACCTTCAAGCTTCTGCAAACCCACACGGGTGTTTTCATTTGTTCTGGTCGGTTCGACCTCTTTTGACACTGTTGGGGAGAGAAACACTGTTGCTGTATCTGAAATTTAAATTTTACTATTCACAGTAATAGAGTGAAAAAGATAGTGACTAAACAGTCTGAGTTTGCTGAGGTCAACTTAGTGGTGGGCAAATGATGGCTTGTGGGCCACAAAATTTGAATTTTTCCCATACATACATACAGATTATATGGGATAGTTTTTATGACTCCTCATAAATCTACAGCAGATAACAATGTAAACACAAAGCTCAAATAAATACGACCTTGTGACATCTTAATCATACAAGACTTATTACACAGGTACGTAATATAATTTGGCTTATCAGATCAGAACAGATTTGTGTAAACAGTACATTGCTTTAACTATCATAGATGGCTATTATAGATTTCTAGTCTCATAGTGTAACACAATAGATATGTTTATGTAGTATTTCTCTTGCAAAACAAGTATTAACATAAGCTGCTGTCACTTTGGGAATTATGACATCTGCTCTCAGATACAACACCCCCCACCCCTCCCCCCCGAGCTGTGTTGAGAAAAACCAGCACATGGTTGAACATAATTGTCATCATAGTCATTAAGGTGTAAACAGTCCCTCACTTACTTGCAGAGTCACTGAGCTGTCCATCAGTTCTGAGAGGTCTAATCAGCCAAAATAACTGAAAACACCTGTGTGGGGGTATTAATACCATCATCATGACATCACACATCATGTCTGGATGCTGGAATTAACCAAACATAATGAAACATAACAAAAATTGAGACACATAGTATTAAGACCACAGATATATTCAAGAGTTTTATTATTTGACGTCCCAATTTTCTTTGACATCATTGGCATTGCAGTGATTTTTCTATAAGGAGAAGGAGTAATACCAGGGCAGAAAGTTGTATCTTTTCTTTAAATGGAAAGAGAGAACATCCATTTTCAGTTCAATCCATCAGCCTTTTTTTTTTTTTTCAACCTTTACCATCTATACACCGTAATACACAATCCGTTAAAAATATTAAGTACTTAAGCCAACCTGAGCTACAAGCAGATAGAGAAAACAGCGATAACAAAGACATGACAAAAGACAGGTGTAAGCTGTGTTGGTGACACTTATTGTAATTTCATAGCGTTGAAAAATGTCTGATGAAGGACATAAACACATACAGCAGTAATAGTAGCGGTACAAGTAATGTTACATAAAAGGCAAATATTAATATGTCGAGGAATCAATGTTTTACACTGTGATTGCGTTATCAGCTTTTACTTAATGTCTACTTATTTCTTCTGAAGTGTGAGGCAGTTATAAACCCATTAACACACAACCTTGAAGGGAAAAGTCAATACAATCAACCAAAGTTTTCAACAGATTCTCAGGGGGAGGGGAGGAATTTGACACGGAGAACAAGTGAGGAGGTATAATTTAATCCTTACCAAAAAGGCGCATGGTAGCAGACGTTGCCCAAAATCAGTCATCCCTCTATTTTTAGAACATTTAAAGGCAAAAACATAAGAAGAAAGTGCAAAAAAAAACAAATATGTGTTTCAGATTGGCTCGAGAAATAACATCAGCCAATTAAAATATATATTTATATATATAGTTCAACTTGATTATTTCTTGACAGATAGGTAATAGAAAGCAAACAGAAAACAGAAGGAAAGAATAGGATACTTGGGATGCTGACCTTAGCCAACATCGTCTCACATTACAGAGCATCAACCAGTCCATCTAGAGTTCCAAATTGCACTCTTTGAACATGGCTCCATCTTGCCCCCTCGGTGTGAGAGTCAGACAAATGGATGGGCGGGACAGGAGATCACTCACTATATCAAGTCAGGGACTGCGAGGCCGGAAGGGGTGTCATTCTTCTCTCGTGTGATCTTTGGGCACAGGATTTTGTCAGCGTATTTTATGAGAGTACGCTAGTGGATTAATTTGTGTGCTAAGTGAAAAGGGGGGTGAGGGGAATACATCCATGTGCAGCGTACTGCGTGAGGGGGCGGGGGTCGTGTCGATGAAATGAACGGAGGCGTGAACGAGGAAGACCGGTAGGGAAGTCCTTTCCCTGGGAGTGAAGTGTAGGTGATGTAACCGGTGACGGGGAGTTTCAGAAAGCCAAGAGAGAAGATGGTCCAAGTTGTCCCTTAGCAGCTGCAGCTTTCTGCTGATGGTTTAGCTCTGTCGTTCCTATCCAGTTTTATGGGCTCTGGGAATTCATTATACAACTCCACCTCTGTCTCCTGGCAGACAAGTCAAAAGAGAGCATAGTCAGTGTAGGGGAAAACTAAACAACAAAGTAATAAGGACTAGATTTTAAATTATTCAGCTGTCATTGTTATACAAACATTGTGTTGAGATGTGCCGATAACAAAGCACACATCTCAGCTGTCATTTTTTCGCTACTGTGACTCACCTGTTTGAGGGCGTTACGTGCAATTGTCTGGAATGCCTGTTCTACATTTATGGCTTCTTTGGCACTGGTCTCAAAGTACGGGATGTTGTTCTTACTCTGACACCAAGCCTGAGCCCTTTTGGTGGTTACCTGTGTGTGTGTAAAGAGGAAGACATTCATCATCATGGAGGGATTGGTTTCAAAGAGAAAAATGTCCTTCTTATTCAAGCCAGGAATGTTTAACTATAAAAATAGGCATATTTTTGAGAAACATGGATTAAGACTATTATAGGCAATGAATATGCAGAAGGTGAACACAGTGCATAAAAATGGGTCACTATTAGGTGAAAAAGCATTCTTGAGCCCAGTTCCAATGTCCATCTTTGAGGACACACATTCCAGATAAGTCTTTGTAAGTCAGGATTGTCCCACTGTAACAGGTTCGCAGCATTCATTCATTCCAAGGTTTAAAATTGGGATGATGGGAAAATCCAAAATGATCAAAGAATATTGCCCAACTAAACCTGCTGTAACTGATTTTTTTTGGCCAGTTGGGGGCAGCACAAATAAGCTGTAAACACACAACATGAATGTACAAGTTGGCATGGTGAACTTGTTAGCAAACAGTTGCTCATTTACAGTTATGGAGCAAGATTATTATTCATTTGGAGTCGTGTTTCTGACCATCTAGTGAATCCAAGTCTAATATTCACACTCTTTCAGCTAAATTTTGGTCTTTACCAGCTCCTCAAGGAAGTGTCTGGTTGCTAAATAAACTAAGTAAACTATGTTCTCCAGCTAATTGCAAACGGTGTCTGTTTGCCATTAAGTGCTGAGCAGGTAGTGTACAGTAGTGTTTTTAGGTGGAAAAACATGGTGGGCCAACAACTACTGGACAGAAGTATAACCAGAAAATAACATGATTTTACAATTTGAAATAATGCTTCATATCCTTTCTGAAATAATATTTTAAGTCTTCTACAACTACAGGATTAGATAGAATATGGGATTGGGACTGTAAAAAAACCAAAGCTGTTTGCAGGCTGAAGATTAGCAATAAGAGGAGGGGAGTGGTATTTGGCAGGAAACAGATGTTTTCAGTAAATGCATGGAGGAGAGCAGATGACTGGAAGAAGAGGGGAACAGAGGTAGACATCCGCATGACTAAAGGCAAATAAGTATCTCACTATTCACAGGATTAAACAGTTCAATAATGAGTTGTACACCAAGCATTTGATTCACCATAAATTCCAGCCATGACCATTAGAAAAATGACCTGATGGAATCACACAACAAGTATCATCTTGAGATCCTGAAAACCTGCTCTTGACTAGGAGCCATCCTCTCCAAAAACATACACAGGAAGCGAAAAAAGACCTTCTTAGACAAGCTAGCAGAGTCATTTTTTCCTGGAGAACCACTCCACATTGAATCCGAGATTATTTTTGTCTGCGGTTTGGTTTATAACGGCTGGTGGGCACCGAGGCATTTAATCCCACACTTTTCTTCTAAAAGACACTTTCAAATTTGTGTGCTAGACGATAATCCATTCTGTATATGATGGCAGTTACAACTTCTGCTAAGCGTCAACTACAAGAGAATGACGACAATTTACTAAGCAAAAATAGCTAATTAAATAGCAGTGTGGCAACAGGTAATCAGCCCCACTTGGCATCCAGTTTATGCCACTGACTTTTATTGCCAAAGACTTTGGGAATGTCTAAAGTTTCCTGTACTCAAAGCATTTGAGGTTGCGAGAGTGGGGCTATCCCCACAGAGCAGCTTCTGCAATCAAACATAGTTAAAAACACCTTTTAAAAACTATTGCATCAAGCCCCTGACCTCAAATTTTCAAATAATAACAAATAACAGCAGCAACAAAGTCTGAGTCTGAGTCTTGCACTTTGTGTTGAAGATACAGGTGACGTCAATTTAAGTCATTAAAGGATTAATTCTTAGTGACCACTACAAAAGCAGCATAATGGCAGCAGCCATAATACTGCTGTACACTCAAGTGTTTCAACAGCACTAGAATGTGAATACCAATCAATGCTGCTGAAACACGTCTGGTGCAGAAAGACCCTTAGGGAGGACATTGGAACTGGGCCACAGTGTCGGAGGGATCTGATATTTCAGTGATCTATAATTCAGGACAAGTAATGATGTAAAATTAGGAGCCCACCAACCTGTCTATTCTCCAAGTCGATCTTGTTGCCTAGCACGACAAAAGGGAAGTTCTCAGGATCTCGAGGGCTGGCCTGGATCAGAAACTCATCCCTCCAGCTGTCCAGTGTCTTGAAGGTGTTCGGTGCAGTCACATCAAACACCAGCACACAGCAGTCTGCTCCACGGTAGAACGCAACACCCAAGGACTGGAACCTCTCCTGGCCAGCTGTGTCCCAGATCTAACCGATCACAATGACACAAAAAGTTTAGTGAATGGACAAGATTACAGAAGACGGCTGCAAATATGAACTGTGGGTATGATGTTAAACACCGATACCCAGGTGGGGATCTAGAAAAACGAAATTACACCTAACATCATGCTTTAAAGGCATTAACATTTTACAGTTTCATTCCTCCTCATAAGGTAAAACATTTCCAGTCGTAAATGTGATGCACCTGCATTGTAACAAGACGGTCGTCCACCATCACCTCCTTGGTCAGGAAGTCTGCTCCTATTGTAGCTTTGTACTGGTTACTAAACTTCTTGTTCACATACTGGTTCATTAGGGAGGTCTTTCCAACACTGAGGTAGAAGAGAACAAACAGCAGAATAGCAGATATTTTAGATGGTTTATTGAAGAACAAAAACAAAAGGTGGTTAACAGGTTGACTGATAACTAATATGAAATATACAGTAATTAAATTACATAGATTCATTTACAGCTGGGAGATAAACCAATGTAATCCAGACCTCATTTACACTTTATGCCACTAATGGATAGTGATTAGCTACTAAGCTAAACTGATAATGCTGTATCTAAACTACTGAAGTGCATAATTTACTTTTCTTTTTTGGCAGTTCAGGTGCATTACCACCATACAATAGGCTACTGTAGTGTTGACTTTTATCTAAATCTGCATAGAGCTGCAACAATTAATCGATAAGTTGATCAACAGAAAACTAAATCGGTAACCATTTTAATAATCAATTCATCATTTTAGTCATTTGTTTAAGCAAAAATGCCTGATGCCCAATATTGTGTTTAATGCTTCCAAAAGCCATGATTGTCTGTTTTTCTCTGTTTTAACTTTAATATAAGGGTCATTTTTCACTATTTGCTGCCCTCTATCAATCAAACCAAGACAGATGCAAATAGATGTGTGATCTGGCTAAATGAAACACACACTGTGCCAAATGTAACTGAGCCCAAATACTGGGAGAAATGACCAGATAATGTATTTTCATGTCATACAGTTGCTTAATGTTCATTAACTGATGCTCTTACAAGCAACCAAATGCAGTACTGAGTATGAGTAATAGCAAATTAATAGCAGAGCTTAGGTCTGATTAGGTTTGTGGATAAGATTTTGAGAACAGTAGGGCTCCATTTCTAAATAGCAGCTTTCTAACTCTGCCCGGAGACAGATTATGGCACAATAACTCCTCCCAAAAAGGAAGTAACACCAAAAAAAAGCAAAGTCAGGACCTTAAACTGAAAACAAAAAAAATACCTTGACATGCAAAAGTTTTTTCCCACCAAACCTTTTTTTAGAAGATGAACTGATTGCTGTTGCCTGAGTTGAGACCTTTGAATCTGTCTACTCCACCTAGTCGAGCTGATTAATGGAGGGTAACGAGATGACTATTCTGTCTGATATCAAGCAATGATTGATGATTTTCTATCCTGATTGCTGGGTTTGACATATAAGGGAAGAATATGCCATGTTGACTTACCCAGAATCCCCCAGGATGATGACTTTCAAGAGCACTTTCTTCCTGGATGTCATTTTTCCACAGCTGCAGAAAGACAAAAAGCAAAAAGTTTAAACATACAGAGTGTACTTACTTACACGAGTTCCTTCATAGCTTGTTCATTGCTTGTCACAACAGTTTCTTATTGTTCAGCGGCAATAAAATCAACAAATCGACAATCCCCGTTGCAAAACACCACTCTACAAATGTGTGTGTAGAGTCTCATGGCCCTGGACCAATCAGGTTTGAATACCATTCATTCCAGTCATGTGCTTTCTAAGCTGTTGGGCGAATCACGAGGAACACATCATTCTTTCTCTTTCTCTCTCATAAACCACAGGAAGTTACCTCCTAGAGAACAGACTTCTTCTCCATACTAAAGTCCAAACCCAGTAACACATCTGACATTTTCCCCTGATATCACACTGTCACCAGGCAGACAGCCTACTACTGTGTGTGATGATCCGAGTCCAGGAATTTTTCATTTTAGTGTGCAAATATTACCTACAATTGTGCTCCAGGCAAAGCAAATACAAGTTCTCTCTGGTTTCGGTCAATCAGTCAGAGACATATCATATATATCATATACATATCATTACTTTGTTCAAGAACTATAGATTAGCATCAAGTAATCCGTGTGATTTCTGAATGTTTAAACGCAACAGTGAGCACCGTTTCCTACGAGTCAAATTGAAGATGGCAAGATCTAAAATGTTACTCAACACTATGAGTGAGCAAATTATGTACTGTCCCTCTCTCACATATTATTCAATTTTGTAAAAGTCAAAATGACACTGGGATATGCTACAGTTACACAAAACTGATGAAGTTGAAAGGGCACTTTAAAAATGTCAGAAAGAAACAATGAGATACATCACATCATTATGTCTGCTGAAACAAAATTACAGTTGCCCAAGATATCATAAATGATATGATGTCAATTAGTGTGTCTGATAATTGGTGTCCAATCTTTAATCCTTCCTACTATCATTCAACCCACTTTCTATCCTTCCATTCATGTCGTTCATCTTTCCCAGATTTCCTTATGGCAAATAAAAACATACTTCATGGAGGAAACTTACAAAGTGAAATTTACGAGAGTAAAAACAAACAAAAAGTGGTTTTGTTCCAGTCTTCAGGGGTTATCTGTAAACCTTATCTACGCACAAAGAGGCTAAACAGACTAAAATACACCATGATTTCATAAGAGGGTATTTTATCTTTTTACACATGCAGACTTCGCCGTATCTGTGGCAAGTAAACAGCCTGGCACAATGACTATTTACAAGAAGAAAACCTCAGAAAGTCTAGAGTAAGTGTGTATACTGTCAGTGAAGCAGCAGTATCAGTAGTCTGATGGTCAGTGTTACCTCATTACAATGAAGATTATCTGAACTGCAGCTTAGGACAAATGGATATATGGGTATAACATAACACAGCATGGTATAGAGAAAGAAATGAAATGGTTACTGTTACATTATAATTTAAAGACAAAAATGTCTTTCATAAATCAATCCTGTCCCTGGTTTTGGGAAAAACAAACTACATCCACCCTACTTTTTTGTGCAGCACAACCTGTTAGACAACATTAAAAAAAAAGAACTTGATCACTTCCCATCAACTATCACATGAAGTCAACATACTGAACATCATGCACAAAGTACATTTTAGACATGCCAGTCCATTAGCACAAACAGGTTTTTAGCATAGCTCACTTATAGAACAAAACTATTTTAAAATGTTCAAGACACAAACATGAATACTTACAACTTACAACTCAACCAATAGACTGATTCATGTGTCCTTCAAATGAATCTATAACTCCACAACTAAGCCTTTAAAAACACAAATACCTCAGATACCATCAGGAGCTGTTAAGTACACTTGTGTTCTTTCTGAACAGAACAAGCACAGCCCTTCAGTGACTACCATACTGTGAAGCACAGATTAGCTGACGGAAGCACAAATGATGGCGCATCACCATAGTCTAGGCGTGTTCAGACCACAGTCACATGATTACAGAAGAAACTCTACTGACAGCTTTAATATTCAACAAACAGCAGTGCATGCCGGCTATGATCTCTGTCAGGAGGCACAGTCCAAAAGACAGCCAGTCAATTTATTATATACAGTATTAAAACACCAACACTAAATGGCAGGTTCCATCAATACCAATATTGGCATTGTGACACAGATCAGCTGTAAAGTGTGTTAGAAATATCTGCAGATTAGGAGAAATCTGTCAGGATTTGGTAGAAAAATACATTTTACTTGCGGGTCTGAATGTTTGTGTTTCATTATTCTATGTTAAGAAACTAGATCTGCTGGTTTAAAGCCAGTGCATTATGGATGGCTTCGTCAACTTTCTCACAGTTTATAATTGCTCATAAAATGATGTAATCTAGATAATAATTGATCAAGTTTCACCCTGGCCTGTTTCAATATACAATTTGAGAAGCTTCCACATGGGAATCAAATTAGTGGTGACACAATATTCACATCTATAGATGACACTTGATTTGTTGTTAAGTTTAATAGTAAGCATACAGGAAGACAATGACTGTTAGAGTTATTATAGCAACAAATCAAAGCTTTTAATCCACTACAACTACTTTTATAAAGATCCAGTTAATGTTTTCATTACTTCAATCTGTATTAAAAATTTTCAAAAAGTGAGATTGTTTAAATTGTTCACAGTTACGGAGGATTACGATGCACAGAATACTGGTATTTTTTTGCTTTGAAGAAAAAAATATTTTATTGTCTGTCTGGTTATGATTGATGTCTCATTCATCGTTACATACTGGATGAAAAACTGCCTCATCTGACCTATAAAAGTGACATGTAAAATATAAATTACTGTTGTATCAAATACTTTAATGCAGAATAAGGAACAATGGTTTAATTCTTACTTCACCCTCTTCAAAACTACTATGAATTTATGTATGAAGTGTGTTAGTATAGTACTATTTTAAGGTATTTTACTTTGGATGTTTTTATCCATCCAATTATTAATGTACCATCATTTACAAAATTAGATATTTAATAAGAATCTCTATTGGGTCAGAACCATGATAAAAATACCAATTATTAAATCTTTATAGTGGCAACTGCACATCACTTGGTTACCTAACAACAGGAGCTGACTGTTCATGGACTGAATATGTGTGAAACATGTGCTAAAAAGTCATGTGTTGGAGTCCCGACACATTTTCCTCTCCGTAAGTCACCAGCACGAACAGCTGGACTTCACAGATCTCCCCTGACATGGAGTACGCATGCACACTGACAGACACAAACAAACGCTGGACTAAATATAGATTTGGAAGGTAGAGTTACTGTTGTTGTTTATGTTTCTCAATGCTCAACCCATCTCAATACGTCATGGAGTTAGACCATCTTCATGTTTCCGGGTTAGCTACGTCATTTGCATGTTGTTGTTGAATGCCCATGTGATAAAATGGGTGGACAGTGGCTTGGGGTTATCAAAAAGTCAAAGTCAGTGTGGTCTCAATCAAACATATCGATGCAATGGAGAAGAATTTACAAAAAAACAAATAAATAAATGAATAAATAAATAAATAAAAATAAAAATAATAATAATAATAATAATAATAATAATAATAATAATAATAATATCATATCAAAGCACAATACTACAGTGTTCGACAGTGTTATAAAGTGTGACACAAAGGATAAAAAAGGCTGTTAAAGAACGATTTTTTTCTCTACACAGCCGTCTCAAATTGAAAAACAAATGTTTTGAACCAAAAGTTTGCTTTCCACATGACCCGACAGACAAACCTGCACTGAGTGATCAAGCCTCCAGTAAAGCAGAGCTAACTGGAAGGTCCATTCTGCTACGTAAAATGAAACACAGCTGTGCATGCTACAAAATGTACTGTGAAATGTTTTCCAGCATATTAACTGCAACCAGCTCTTGCCAACTCATGGGATATTTGTGAATCCCAATTTAGAGTTGATCCAAACTGTCAGGCCAGTATTTTAAAGCCAAACTGGAGTATCAAGTAACAAGACATGAGCTGTTTGCTCTGAATGGATAGTTGCCAACTGCTGCTAGTCATCTCAGTAACAACAAAAACAAAGACAGTATACTCTATAAGAAGTGTGATTTAAAAAAACAAAGACACAAAAGAAAAGGAAAAGTAGTATGACTTGAAAAAGAAAGGAACATATGACTCAAATCTTAAATTGGCAATATATTTCGGTTTGTACTTCAACCAGATAAGCTTGTTGGCACAGGTAATAGGCGTTGTAGCCTCATCTGATCATTACATGAATTACGACCCGAGGTCGACCCGATAAACTGAACGACGTGTACCTGCGTGACCCGTCTGAGTCACAGCCGAAACCGAAAAGCCACGAAACAGAAAAAACACGGGACATGAGAGTCCAACGCCCGACACAACACGGACTGTTTACCAAGTGTGGAAGTCGATATTTGCCAGTATCAAGATGTGTTAATCAAAATCCAGCAATGGGTAGTTTTGACACTGAAGCGCGGAGTGTTTGCCCCCCACCCCCCATAATCTGTATGCACGTATGGGAAATTTAATTTGCATTGAAAGCAATTAATAGTCCTTGAGTAAAAAAAAAAGACAAAGCAGACGAGGGCATATTTTTGAGCTGCTTTGTTCGACGGACCGACCTCGTCTTCCCGGTTCTCCTTCGCTGTTGGATTCGGCCCAGAAGAGCTACAGGACGGCCTTGTTTTTGCCAACCAGCTTCTTTACAGACATTGCACCACAATTAGCCGTTATCCTATTAGCATTAATAGGACCCCGGATGAATTTATAACAGACAAAATGTTGTCGTCTGAAGAACTTACTTTCAGCTCGTGACACACCGGAGCGGCGACTTCTTGACGGGATCAGACCTGGCTGCGGAGCTAACTAGCTGTTATTGTTCAGAGCAGCTAGCGTCGGAGGCTAACTAGGCGTTACGTTAGCCGTTATCTGACTAGCTAGCGTTAAATTGTGAATGCCTGGTTGCAAACTCTTAGAAAAATGTGATGCCCTTTGCGTTAACCCTAAAAAAATGACGATGCAGATAATCTATAACTGGTGACAAAATTTGGCACTTTGCGTGAAGGATTGCCTGCCAGCGAGCTAACTATCTGCTACCCTTCTCAGCTTCTCTCTTCCCCTTTCACTTCCTTCTCCAAAACAACGCGTGCGTCTGACGTCAGACGCAACTCTAATAGTCACCGCCCACTTTTGACATTCTTCACTAATATTTATCATAAACTAAATTGTCATATTCCGCATTATTTCTGCAAAATGTTAATTGGATTTCTGCTCTTGGGTGGATAAAGCAAGTTTAGCTATTGAAAACAGTAATATGTTCACTTCTCAAGGTCATCGATGCAACAGTTAAAGATCCACTTCAGTAAGGGATTAAATTTGTGTTATAATAATTGAACTAAATATTCTAAGAATAATAATAAAAAAATGAAACCAAAGAGTACCTCCAGAGCAAAACTTGCAATAAAACTATATAACAGTGCTACATTTGATTAAAATATTCTCTCCTTTATTTCACTGAGTTTTGCGGTTATTTTTTCAGTTTCGTGGCTGAATTTTTCAGTTTCAGTTCTGACACAAAGCTCTCATCCGTATGGGTGTTACAGCTGCGTCCGCACTAAGCTGTAACCATTGATTGTATACAGTCAATGACTGTAACATACGTGGTGTTACGTTGCCTTCTAGGTCAATTTTCGGTTCAAATGTACTTTTATTCACTTTCAAATATTTTTTTTGTTTGATTCTTGGGAGGTTTTGTTCAATTATTATAAAACAAAGTTAATCCCATGCTCCAGTCCTGATTTAAAATGTATGTGAAATACTCTACTTTGAATAATAATGTATGTCTGATATGTTTTTTCTACAAAAAAAGTTAAATCAAAATCCTTAAAATTATATCTACTCCTTTTCCCTCATTAAACGTTCCATAAACTACAAATAGTTTCAGCAGACGAATGTGAAAACAGTCTTCAAGTGTTAAACTCTGCACATACATCATTCTGCACAGTAAAGCTCAAACATTTAACTGTAGGAACAAGAAGAAAACATATTTTTTTAACTGGAGGGGGACTAAGGATTCATATTAGAGATATATACATATTTATAGATGCATATCATCCTCTTGAGATCGGTACGTTCAGTTTTGTTATGTTGCTGCTCGAGTGTTAAAGCAGCACTCCAATTATTTAATATTGCACTTCCATCATTTTTGGGGGGACTCACTGGATCTTAGTTTCCATAATGCGTCTCAAAAGTGTCTTTCAGACCCTGCCTGCATCCTAAATGCCCACTTCTTTCAGTAATTAGTCAAATGAGCTGTATTCGACAAGACATAAATTAGAGTAATTACCACAACATAAATTTAAAAAACAGCCTCAAGTGAGCAGCTTATTTTCATACTAGTTCCTCACAGATATTACGATTCATTAGAGACATAGCTAAACCCAGTGGATCACACATTTTGGGATCTTTATTATAACTCACAGCTATGAGGGGTCCATCTTGTTTAGGCTCACTGCCCCCCACCAGAGATGATCAACCACTAGAGGACAGTGTCAACTCATTTTGACTGGATGAACCAAGTGAACTGGTGATCCCAGACATTATCCCACATTTATGTTTTCGACCTCTGCAGAGCGATATATAACACTCTGTGGTGTTGATGTGCTGAGAAAGTGTAAAGGTCAAAGATAGGTGAGCGATCTGCTTGTATGATACTTGAAAGACTGTCTTTGTCCCAAAAACACAGTGTTGTTGAAACATGCTAAGATGGGAATGCAGGTCAACCTTTACAGCCTGTCTGCAGGCGACTGGACCGTGAGAGAAATGTATTTCTGTGTGTGTGTGTGTGTGTGTGTGTGTGTGTGTGTGTGTGTGTGTGAGAAAAAGAGAGAGAAAGGGGTCGGGGAAAGGGGTAGTGTGTGTGGTAGGTGGGAGCTGGATGTGCAGGTACTTCTTGTTCATGAGATATCATGAAATATAGACAGTCCTCCTAACCAAACTTTTACAATAAAACAAAAACACACATGCATAAAAGGTAAATCTGAGTTATGATAAGGAAATGCTCATACTTTAATGAGCTTGTGTTTCCTTAGGTTATATTAAATGAAACTGATCTGAAATAGCTCAGAATAGTGACATTGGTTTTATTTATTGGCAAATGTGTACTGTACTACTGTATAATCATTTTATGGGATACATTGTTTTATCATATTTTGAGCATGCCTTTTCAACATGTGGCCATGGACAACAGATGAAAATGATCTGACATTAAATTATTACATAACAAATGAAACATATAAAGTGTTACAAGACAGATTCAGAAATGTAGCAGCAGAAGAGATCTTCTTGTTTACCATATTCTCAGTGATACATTGATCATTTATTTAACATATACCCTAAATAATAATGGAAAAATAGAAAATTGTGTGAATCTACTGTCAAATTAGGATCCCAAATCGACTCATTGTTGAGTCTTTAAAGTCTTCGTCTAAACACACAAATTCATTTTTTAAAGAACACAAAGCAGTCATTCACATTATAAAGCTATTTTCCCATGACTGAGCCTAAAGAGAGATCTCATCTTGATTTTGTTCTGCATCTGTGCTGTGAAGTGTGTGTTTGTGCACCTTGTTAGTGGGAGTGTGCCTCTGCAGGATCCTGATGACTGAGATGACTCTGGTGTTTATAGAGGAATTCCTGCCTTCTCGTACCTATTGAATGTCGAGTTTTTATGGCCTCTTTGGAACTCAGTTTGTAAATACAAATACTGCAACACAAAAGAGGTGTAAGCAGGAAAATGGTCCACAAAAGTAAAAGAGCCACATACTTGAAGCATCTGCTACATTTTCATCTCTACAAACATTGTCGTGTATGCATGTTGATGGATAAGGGTGAGACGTGAGTGAGTACGGGGGGTTTGAGAGGAATAAAGATGTTACTCTAATGAATGACAATAAAACAGGTATAATCACGGAGGAAGGGCCAGAGCTCCTGCAAATTCCTCCAAAGCAGTAACAAAAAAGGTCTGTTAATGTGTGAGTCATATGTCCATAAATTGTGCATAATGTCACACTGCATATGTGTTTTATATACACGTTCTGGGTGCATTTGTGTGTGTAAACATGCATGGCTGTGTGTGGTTGTGTGGGAGTCTATGAGAAAGAGAATGAGATGAGTTAAGGAGATGCACAGATTGTGTGTGTGTGTGTGTGTGTGTGTGTGTGTGTGTGTGTGTGTGTGTGTGTGTGTGTGTGTGTATGTGTATCAGGGGGTGGGTGCATTAGTCCGTGTCAGACAGCAAAGAGTGCCGCAGTTATCTAGGAATCTGAGCCAAAGCAACCTCACAAACAGAGACAGAGCAGGAGAAAGAGGAGGACCGGGAGTGAGGGGGGGAAAAAGAAGAGGATGAAAGAAGCACACAGAGCAGAAAACAAGACAGACAAGGACAGCAATAGAAAGATCTAAACAAAAAGGAAGGGTCAGCAAACACTTATCACCTGAAGAGGCACTTACTGAAATGTGAAAGAAAGCAAAGTGGAAGTTTGCAGAGAATCATCAACAACAAAAGGACAGACAACTTACAGCGCACAGGAAGGAGGCTGGACAACTGCTCAAGAGTAAAAGACAAGCCTGCTTTTGACCTAAAAAATACATCTCTCCATTTTCCCATGATTCCATTTGGTTTTCTTGGTATGCTTCCTCTGCTGTCACTGTATGTGGGAGCGCTGCTCTCCTCAGAGGCGTCTCCAGCTTGCACACACCCTCGCTGCAGGGACAGTCTGGTGGCTGCACCCATCCTGTCCGGGACTGGAGTGGGAGTGGGCACCGGGGCCTGTGAGGGTCAAACTGGGACAACAGCCTGCAGAGCAAGGATTTCACTCCCAGCCATCTCAGATGCTCCTCGGAAGGTGGAGCACAGGCATGATGTCCCCCAGGATCAGCCTAAGGTAAGTGACAGTGACAGGTCTCTTGCTATACTTTTCCTAAGAAGATTTCTGGTTTCCATCTTACAGATCTTATTCTGAGGAAAGTCAGATAATGCAACTTTTATTGATATGTCTCTGGCAAGCAATAGTCAGATGGTTCAGAAACACTGAATGACAAGTTGAAGCAGACCTGACCCCCCTGCCGGTTCATTCACGTGTACCACGGAGACTGAGCAGTGCACTATCAGGGGCAGGCCAGCCTGTCCTTTCTCATGGGACAATTGTCACACTAAACTTGGCACCACCTAACAGCCACGGAGCAATGACAGTCAGCAATCAAAGGAGAAAGGATAAAATTAGATCTGTTTTAAAAATGTCCTCATCATATGGTTGTACTGAGCTCATACAGCAACAGGTGTGTGAGGGGCATGATTGCAATGTCTGATGTAAGTGTAAAAGACAGATTGACACAAGACATGTAACTGAGCTTTGTGAGAGTTTTGTGTCTGGATGCAAAGCTTCATTTTCTATCACTTAAAAACAAAGTATCATTTCACTTAACAAAGCATATAGATATGAAATATTCTTGAAGAATAAAGAGAATTCAGAAGTGCTAAAATCATGAGTTGATTACTGATATAATTGCGGATTTGTGTAACTATCAAAGAGTACCTGTGGGCAATGTCTTTGCAGGCCGGAGGTGTCAAAGAGCGTCTAGTTCAGCTGCAGCGCTGCATGCACTCTCTCCAGGAAACAGGAGGCCCCTGGAGTCACGGGGGCCAGGAGAGCAACTCTCTAGGGGCAATCCTGGCTCTAATGGCAGCTGTGCTGACAGAGTGTGACCTCCACTGTCATAGCCAGGCCCTTGGGGCGATGGCCAAACGACTAGGTGAGTAGTACACATTTATATCCCCCACCTCTACAACACACAGACAAATGCGCACACACACACATGCACAAATGCCAGCGCAGTCACTCCCCCACACATAGTAAACAGAACCTCAATGAGGCCTGCTAAGTGTCGGTCATAGGTGAGTGCATAGGAATTTAACTGCACAGAGAAGGATGAGAAAAACTCTGTGTACATGCACACACAGACACACATACCGCGTGTCTCACGACGTGAAGAAGCTTTAAAGAGTTATCATACAATTTGGAACCTCTCTGTGCAGTACACAAAGACAAAGCCTCTATTTTCAGCCCCTGACGACAGTGATGGGTGTTACTGATAACATAATCTTTTTCTGGGCTGACAGAGAGTGTAGCCGTGGGAAGAGAGGGGGAGAAAGACCTACTGCTTTTCCTGAGGAGCATCACACAATATCCTCCTACAGGTGAGGGCATTAAAGGATCGGTTCACTTTTTTTCAGGTCTGTCTTAAAACAATATAGACATGCCCAAGCAGGCATTGAAAGATTATTGGTCCCTGTAATAATTTCTCTTGTCTATAACCTTCCTAATGCCTTTCTCTGTACATGAGAGATAAGGGACAAAATCCACAATCTTTGCTCTGTGCAAAAATATATTTCTAAAGTTAAAGCTTATATTAGCGTCAGCAGTCTTCCAAAGTTAATCTTTCACACACACACACACACACACACACACACACACACGTACCAGTATATCTATACACATATGTAGATGATTTAACCACAACATCCTCCACCCACACACAATCCAACCGTACCCCATCTTTAAAAAAAAAAAAAAAAAAATTGGTTGAGGATCACATTAGGGTAATGCACTTCAGTGCTTCCATCATATGGGCAAAGTCTAACATAACATAACATATGAAGGGACCGCAACTGTTGTAAAACAGTGACTGATTATTTTCTACAGGCAGAGTCATAGATGATTCAGATATCCATTTACCTGTACTTGGCCGACTGAACTTTTTCCATGATAGAGCAATAAAAAAAAGTTAGTCTTTTTATTGCAAAATTCCCTAATTTAGTTTTGGTTGCTGAGCTACAGTGGAGAGAATATTATACTAAAAGTCACCAAGTCAGACTTCTGAAACCTCATATTATCTTTGGCTGAACATTCATGCATTGAATGGGGAGTCAACAGGTAGATTTTGTCTCCATGGCTTATTGCATTTCTAAATTACATTAGAATTAACTCTCTTTACTACCAGTATGGACAGGATTACAGATCCACAATACATTCAATGTACAAATGGGCATGTGAGTATATTTCAGACAAACTTGAAAAATGTGAACCTATCCTTAAAGCATAATTAAATTCAAATGATACAATGATATTTGGATGAATTAGATGAATAAAAATGTACTGTGGTTCTCAGTTGCCCCCTTGGAAAGGTTACATCCTCAGGACTGTGCAGAGATTTACAAGCTCGGGATCAAAGAGAATGGCATCTACACCATCCAGCCTGACCTGCACAGACCAGCGCTGGAGGTATTTCAGATACACCGCACTCATAAAACACACAGACGGACCCCCACCTCACTCTTCTTCTTTTAGAGATGTGTATGCCATCTGTGGATCAGTAAAAATCTAGGCTTTACAATATCAAAGTCTTTGTCTTGGTTCAGGCTAAATGTGACATGGAGACAGCGGGCGGGGGGTGGACAGTGATCCAGAATCGTCAGGACGGCTCGCTGGACTTCAACAGGACATGGCAGGAATACCGGGAGGGCTTTGGCAGTCCGCAGGGAGAACACTGGTTGGGGAACGCGGCGCTGAGCGCCCTCACCTCAACTGGCCAACACCAACTCCGCATTGAGCTGGAGGACTGGCACCAACAGAGGCGCCATGCCACCTACAGCAACTTCAAAGTTGCCTCAGAGGCACAGAGGTGAAACACACTGCACAGGAGCAAACATAGTTTCTACATTACATATTTAAATGTAGCTGTAGTTCAGACAAAATATTGGAGAGGATGAGTTGTGTCAGGAAGGTCACTATTGCAAAAGCTGCCTTCACTTCTTGATAAGATATTGAACTTTAAAGGCCCTGAAACTCTGTTTTCTCAATCAGCTTCCTGCTATTAGTAATGTGGTTCTAAATGAACACTTGGTGGAGTTTTGGTTGTTTCACTTGAGATGTTTCTGTTTGTGTTTTTGTCTGTGGGTGGGCGTCAGGTAGAAAAAGGTGATGTCACAAACTTTCATGCACCAATCAAGCAGTTGTGTATGTTGTATGTTTTTAATGTTATAAAGAAATACTTGACACTTGAAACCACATTTTCAAGGCTTTTAAAGTATTTTGTCCCCATGGACAAAATACTTTGGACCAAAGGTTGGACCTTTTGTTAGAAATTGACGGATCAAAACAGTTCATTTCAGACCCCTTGCTGGTACTAATAGCAGTTCTCAGAATAGGTCTTATCTGATAATGTTGAATTCCAAGATCTTGTTGGTGTTTCCCTTTTTGTTTTCCCTGACCTCTACCTTGTCTGGTTCTGCTATTGCGACAATTAGCTAACAAGGTCAGTTAGGACTTTGGACCCAACAGAGCTCTCCACTACCATCATGTTTGTTTGTTTTTTTTCACCAAATGAGGAATATCTTTTTGGAGAATAATGTTCATCCCTCCACTAGAGACCTACACCTAATTGAAGAACTTATGATATTTTTTCCTTTTATCTGTCACCCATTTACTCCTCCATAGCCTCCTCTTTTATGGAAATATCTTTTGTGAGTTTGCCAGGTTGATTAAATGAGTATAAAAACACTATTCACTCACACTTTACCATATAGTCCACGCATAAAGCTTCACAAATGTTCTCTTTCTGTTTTCCAGGTATCGTCTTACAGTTCGGGAGTACTCTGGTGATGCAGGCAATGCCTTGAGCTACAGCAAACGCTACAACCATGATGGCAGATCCTTCAGCACTACTGACCGTGACCACGACCGTTATGCAGCTGGAAACTGCGGTCAGTACTATGGTGCAGGCTGGTGGTTTGATGCCTGCCTGGCAGCTAACCTGAATGGACAGTATTACCATGGACGCTACAGCGGCGTGACTAATGGAATCTACTGGGGTACATGGTACATCCTGACTGATGGACGAACTGGAGAACGTTACTCCTTCAAGACAGTGGAGATGAAGACAAGACCCCGGAACTTTGTCAGGCCGTCCTAAAGATAAAGATGACAGGTCTCACTTGAAAATGTGCCGCACAGTAGACTACTGTAATAATCATGTCAGTCACAGATGAAAAACCTGTTTGCATTGACAATCACTTGCTAGATGTTTTAGTCACTATCTGGACATCACTCTATTCACAGCAGCTTTCATGTCATTTATCATGCAGATGGCAGCTAATAGACTAAAGAAAAAAATACACAAAAAATTATGTTAAAACATTCACTAGCAGACTGTTTAAAGCTACACTCCATAGTACATTTTTTGTTTTGTTCATTTCATTCATTTCTTAAAAAAAAAACAACATTTATACTGTTACTCCATTGACACTGAAACAAAGAAATACAACAATACTGCAAATACTGCTTGTCAAAGTTTTTGTTGAAAAAGAAAATTCAGACTGTTGGTACTTTAATTAATTATTAGGATAGAATAGTGATCCTCCAAACATGCATGGATTAACTCTTTGTGTGTATCCGTTCCTGTCTAAACTCCTTGATCCATTAAATCATGTGCTGTCTGCAAAAGCTCACATGTATTTTAAGTCAGATAACATCTTGAGAGAATATACAGTATGTTAGCTCACTGAAGTTAAGAGGTCATGGTAACCCTGCAGAGGGGACTCTTAACAGTAGTAACACTTTCATTCATGCAGCAGAAAGCTGATAAGGATTTTAAAAAACCCTTTTCTGACTACTTATGGGCCCCTGTGTTATACCTCCAACTATATTAATATAGAGCCAGACCCAAATCTCAGCATTTAACACTCAACAGAGAGAAGCCCAGTTTTAGAGAAGCCATTTTTCTCACCTCACCTTAGTCATACTTTCTCAAGTCCAAGCCTGACACACTGATGCCAACCTTTGAGAGCTTTATCCTGTCGTCATACCCTAAACCGCCTACTGCCCACTACTATCAAGTCAAACACACACACTCACCTGCTTTTTGGATTTGGCGTCAGGCAGGCGGCTCCCCCTCTGGCTGTGCTTCACAAAGGCTTTTCTAGGAGTTTAGAGTTGATTGTGTGAGTGCTCAGTTTAGCCGTGCACGTGTGATGATCAGTGAGTGTGTGTGTGCGTTTGAATGGCTGCACCTATTTTAGCAGCGTTCACAGTGAGCTGTCAGTCTCTCCAACAAGCAGGGTGTCTATTATTAACCGTGAGGGGGCTGAAGGCCTGAGGGGACTCAACGGACTCTGATCTAAACACACAGACACATCGAAGGCAGACTCTCAACCAGCCACGGTATTTCACATACACCACTTATACACACACTGGGACATGCCTGTATTCACATGCACGCACACACACAAGAGACTCAGTGGTCCCCTCAGCAGATCAGCAGGTTCATGATGTGCTTGAATTCATAAAGAGGCTTGTTTGATCATGCCGCCTTAATTATTGTTGTGCACCAACAAGCTCCTTTTCCCCTTTTCTCTGTCTTACACACACACACACACACACACACACACACACAAACACACACACACACACACACACACACACACACACACACACACACACACACACAAGGCACACACAAGGCAGTTAGTAAGTAATCAAGATTAATCACCCATATAAGCTATTATACATATCAGTTTTCTCATTTGATTTTGTCAGTGTATGCTCTTTGTGTGTGTGTGTGTGTGTGCACGTAGTGTTGTATTACTGTGGAAAACAGGCTCCATGTTCTGCCCCCTGGTGGCTCAAGATCTTACTGGAGACACAGAGAAAAAGCTTATTTCAGCTGAAGGTAAAAGGTAAAAGAAGGTCAAATCTTGACTGGATCAATCTCAAATTGATTAACATGTTGTCCTGTTGAGTCAAACTAAATACTCTCTTTGAGAAAAACTCCCAAAACGTGCTGACTGATGATGAACCTCTAAAATACTGCAGAATGACTAAAAAAGACTTTCACTTCATCCTTGATATGAAAATATATCACTTGTAACTCCTTTCTGTCATTTTTGTTACTCATTCCTACCATCCTCTTTCTCTTTCATTCACTCTCTCTTTCTCTAATCATCTACTTAAAAGTTTTTAATCCTCTCCTCCTTTTTTTATTCTGCCCTCACAGTGCTGCAGTCACATTAAATATCAATCAGTCCTCCTTCTTTTCTGCATCCATCAGTCTTGTTGACAAGGGAGGAACAGAGGCCCAGGGTTGTGTCACCACAGTATCCTGGCACAGTGTCTGGAGTGGGGTGATAGTGGCGATGTTGCAGGGTGTGAGGGGTACCGGCATGCTCTGCTGCCCCACAGCCGGAAGCCCAAGCTGGGCAGCGGTTAGCCAGCACATCCCTCTGAGAAGCTCTGTGCTCCTCTAAGGGAAGTTCCCCTGTGACTCGTGTCATTCATTACTGGGTGCCACAAGGAAACATCAGATTGAAAATAGACACTAACCTCATCTTTATATAACACTACTGACCCTTGTATTGTATGTTGACAGCAACCTATATCCTCCCAGGGGAAGACATTTACAAGATGTCTCTTCAGGGAGGATCACTTGAGGCACAAGCCAGTTTGAAGAGATGTGGTGGTCAGAAAAACTCAGCAGATTATATTATCAAAAAACAATTCCCCATATGGGTACCCTAAAGAAACATCATTCTAGTTTCTTGGTAAAAATCATCTATCCGGGTGATATCCATCCATCAATCCATATCCATCACTCTACTTTTTGGTCAACTTTACTGATCATCTACTGATCAAGTTTCACTCAGTATAAATACTAATAATGTCATGCATAAAAGTCCGTGTGTAAGAGTCCAACTTCACTAAACACTCAAAATGATCTTTTCAGTAAACATGAAGTTGCAGTACTTCCTCAGATTTAGTTCAGTCACAGACTGGATTTGTGAAGACCAAGAACACACCAAAGAATGAGTAAATATTCCAGCAGGATATTTCATATTGAGTGCTACTTTTTCCAGCTTTACAGGTCAGCTGTTAGAGGCCCAACATCTCCCATCATGACTGCTTAAACTGTAGAAGTTAGCTGCCTCTGTTCAACAGCAGGTGGCAATGTTGCTTAGCAAAGAGTAAATCTGGAAAGTGATTTGAATTCCTGAGACTTTCACATGAGAAACTCCGTTGCGAACACAAAGACAGAAAAACTCTGTGTATAGGAACGACAGAACAATAGATATTGTGCTCTACATGTAAATAAACAATCAAAGACAATAACTGGGTCAAACACAATATGATTGTGTGGAAG
This sequence comes from Euthynnus affinis, assembly GCA_029490765.1. Classification (NCBI taxonomy): domain Eukaryota; kingdom Metazoa; phylum Chordata; class Actinopteri; order Scombriformes; family Scombridae; genus Euthynnus; species Euthynnus affinis. Next base: position 15,842,670 of record CM055840.1, on the reverse strand, counting down.
CTGAAGGGTGAGAGCGTAAATGATGTCATATGTGAATGAATTATAGAAATATGTCCCAGTAAAATGTGATTTCTTTCAGTGGTTCTGATGTTTGAGGCTGATAAGTGTGTTTCTCTTGAAGCCATATCACAGAACCAGTGTAAAATCTAAGAGAACATTGGCTCATTTAATTTGAACCTCAAAGTAAAAATCAGATTGTAGTGCCTACTTTCAACACTGGGGGCAATATACTTGAGGTTGGAGGTCAAAGGACAGAACCAGTCTGCACTGAGAGCAGTTTGAGAAATTTAAAGACATTGTTTGTAACTTAACAACCCTGTTTTAATGTGGGATACTAAGAATATCAATCCAGCAGTGTGTTTGTGTGTGTAGTAGTGGTAGAAAAAGGATTTTGTGATGTGATGGCACGTTAGAGGCAGGAGGTGATGAACTGAGTTGCATGCAGTTGAAGGAACTTTTCATTCTTTAATCTGCTCTCAGGGTGATAAGGACGTGCATGTGGGCTGTCAAGGGTGAGGAAGGGGAGGAAGCAGGAACGGGGTGAGGTTTCAAAGGTGTGTGTGTGTGTGTGTACAATAGGCCGTTAGAGGCTCCCCTCCATGACCACAGGGCCACTGACAGACAGTAGACAGTATGTGCCTGCTTGTGATACTGGTCCTGTAGAAAAACAGAGCAAAGCAGCGTTCCGTTTGAAACCGGAATTCACCAGAACAAGTGTATCCTGATGTGGTGAGGAGCTGGGGTGAGGAGGGGGGAGAGGAGGGAGAACACAGAGGGCGCCATGTGGCAGGCCTCACTCCATCTCTTGTCATTTCTATATCTGCACAAGAAAGCGTAGGTTGTAGTGTTTTGTAGGGAGTGGGTGGAGGTACTAGAGGCTGTGTGTATCATTCTGTATTACTGAAAACATTTTAAGAAAATAAAATATTTATGATTAACAACATGCATGTGCAGCATCTTCTTCTTGTTTGTTTGATTCTGATGTCTAATTTTTTCCCTGTGGTTGTAGATATTAGCTGTCACACACCCATGTGACACTGCAAAGATAATGCTGGATTACTTGAATGATCAGTGCTTTGATGTTGGACTCATGGGAATTCAGTAAAAATAATATAATCAGATCATAACAGTGCACTGTAAGACCTCACCCATGACTGTGAATGACAGTCCAGATAGTCTTGGAAGTGCAGATAACATTAAAGGCCAGTCTCCAGTGTCTGTACTCTAGCTGGATTGCCCCACATCTTTTCCTTTAGTTACATAAGCCTTAAAATGCTGTAAAATGTTGTCAAAGCTTTGAAGTTTTTACACCATCATGTGATACATCTCATCAGAGAGCAGAGCACTTCCTGATGAAACACCTTTTCACCTTTTTTGGCATTTCTTTGCAGATTTAATTAATAACATTCAAATGATTTTCTACACATTGATATCATTTATGCTTTATGTGACCACATACTTCTCATATTTTTTGGTAAAAGCAAAGTTTGATCAACTTTTGCCTGCTAGTGAATTCTGGTAAAGGATTTATTAGCTCAAAGATTCTTTAAAGTGGCTATAATCAATATTTTTATGTTAACAAAAGGTCACATGATTTCTAGTATTTGAAAGGTGTTGCTCATAGTGAACCACAGAGAATTATCACCCCATCCCTCAGCTCTATGAAGTCTCATGGCATCTTTTAGCTCATTGTTTTGGTTTTACTGTTTTGGTTCACTCTCGCTGCTCTCATCAGTGCCATTTTCAACAGCAGCAAGCAGCTATTTTCAGCTCTAAAAACCCTCGGTCCCATACAAAACCTGCCCAACACCAAACAGCACAAAGTTTTCTTGAACATAATGGAACATTTAGCGGCTGAAAAAACAGATATTTTTCTCATGAGATGGAAAACAAAGCTGAAAGCAGAGTGAATATTGGACTTAACTTCACCAGGTGGCCAGAAGTCCAACTCCAAACAAATGATAATCTTGCTCTGTATCTGCTGGGTGTGTAAACTGTTTGCTAACATACGCGTTATATAGGCCTATCAGCCCAACTTGTTTCAACTGGTCATAAATGGTCAAAAAATTCAGTTGAATCTTTTGTTCACTGTGAAGCAGATCAAAGCTGTTCAACTTCATGAAATCATGTAATTATGTAAAGGTTTTTTACGTGTAAGTTAAAGGGGTTTTAAAAGTGAATTTGCACCTATTAAAAAATACATTTGTTACCAATTTAAATGTAAATCAAAAAGAAAATTGAAACCTTTTTGCCCACAGCGATATCATGTGATGATGCTCAAAAGGCAGTTTACTTTTGGATGCTGTTTCCGTTATATTCCACCAAAATGTCACACTAATATGATAATAAAAAGAGGGAGAAAATCGCAGGAGGAAAGGTGAGGAGATTTAGGGTGCTGATCAGGCAGACTCCGTTTCTCAAATCGAAGGATTATCTAATCTGATAATACCTACTGACACAAACACACATGAAAGGAAACCAGCAGGAGGTCAGAAGCAGCTCATCATAATCCACGTAAAATACCACCAAAACGTCTGACAATTAATAAACCACCAAACATGCACACTGTGTTTGTCAAAAATGATAAAACATCAATGGCTGTGTGTGTGTGTGTGTGTGTGTGTGTGTGTGTGTGTGTGTGTGTGTGTGTGTGTGTGTGTAGGTGTGTATGTGTGTGCGTGCTACAGTATGAAGGATGTGGTAAAGCAGCCTAATGGTCAGCTGTGTTTCTCTCTTGCACCTGCAAGACTTGTGGCAGAGTGACAAAACAGACACACACACACATCTTGTAACTGCAGTCTCATGACTACAGTGTCCTTCCTTTGAAAAAATGCAGCAGCAGCAAAGGGCACAGTGAATTCCTCCAAATGCTATGAGATTATGTTGTGTGTGTGTGTGAGTGAGCTTATGTTAGGCACCTTTTTATGCCGAGGAATAGAGCAGGAGAGAGAGAGAAAACAGAGAGCAGGAGAAGAGATGGATCAGATATTGTTTATTCACTGTGTGTGTGTGTGTGTGTGTGTGTGTGTGTGTGTGTGTGTGTGTGTGTGTGTGTGTGTGTGTGTGTGTGTGTGTGTGTGATAGACAGGACGGGTTAGCTCTGAGAATCAGCTTAAGCAAAGTAGCAGACATTTTGTCAAAGGAGGAGGAAAGTCAGGGGATTTATAGACCGCGGATCAGAGACAGATTGAACACAAAAACATGAAACAATGCTTGCATCAACGCACACACACACACACACACACACACACACACACACACACACCTGGACACACACTGTTGTGCACAGAAATGCAACCTTTAGATAATCTTAAGGTTGGACATCACTCATTTCTTTAGTTGCTGCTGGAGTTTCCTGAGTGAAATATGGAATAACATAGTCTGACAGAAAACACGTAGTAAAGCAGGAGATGGTGTTGGTCTTTCTGAGCTCGCTTTCATTTAATACTTCTCATTTTCATCCTGTTTAAACAGTTAAAGGATCATATACTATATATCAAAATCACTTATTCTTTACATCACTATTTTGCAAACAATGCTACTGTGTTTTTTTTGTTGTAATTTGTCTATTTTTCTGGCTATTTGGTTTCCTCTAATTCATGATATGAATGAGCAGACTCTAGAAACACTGTATAATCCATCCACAGTTAAGATCATTGAAATCACTGCATTACTTTTGTCAGTGCTACATTATTGCTGTGAGGTCACTTTTTAAAATCAATCTGTGCTTACAGGACAGGTTCACAATTTTTCTGTCTTTCCTAAAACAAAAGTGAGGTGTCCAATTGAACACTGACATGTTTTTCTTGCTGTAATCATTCCTCCCTTCATACTGACCATTAAGAGATCCTTTTATAATGCTCTCAGGGACAAAATCCAAAGCCTCCAAAGCAAAAATGTATTTAAATGTTTATTTGAAGCTAATATGAGCCGTCCAAATTAGTCAAATCAATTCAATCTTTCAAAGTTACAGTTATTTTAGTGCCAAATTTGATACGATCCTTCCACTGCAGCTGAACAGGAAAACTCTCTGTCAAGAGAGAAAGGGGATTTTTTTTCTAAAAAGACACTATGGAAGATATCCACTTCATTTAACTATCTCAGATTGCTGAAACCTCATAATATTGTTTTCAGATAAACCTTTAAATACATTTTTGATGCCCCATCACTTACATTGAAGGGATCTTTAAATGGTCAGTGTTCGCAGTGTTCATTTATTACAGCAAGCTGAACTTACTTTAAATGTTTAAATATGGGCACCTGACTGTTTTGAGGCAGACTCAAAAAACTGTGAACCTATCCTTTAAAATACATCACTACACAACAACAATGCATGTAACAAACACTAATGCAGATTGATACTGTTTTTCATACCATACAGAAATAAATGGATAGCAATGACTGTCTTAAACTGTAGAAAATATACATTACAAGTCTTAAACTACACAGTCTGCATTTGAAAATGATTTGAACAGATGTTAATGATGTATGATCTGTAGTTAAGCATCTAAAACTTGCAACAACATTGCTACAATCCTGTAAAGTAGAAAATTGCAACTTGTCCTTCTGTCAACTTCAACCCTTCAACCATCGGGCCGCTCTATCACTTTAAACTCACTTGGTGCAGACAAGCATTGTTCAAAACTAGAGAAGTTACATTGAAATTTGAGCCATAATCTCAAGATTTCCAATGAAAACAAATGTATTATAAAATGGTTCATATGCTATCTAAAAGTTTCTTGTATGTAACATTTTGATAAGATGATAAAATCATAAAAATATCCCAAATTATGCGTGTAATACAACCATTATGAAGACTTGGAAATGGATGTAAACTGTGTAAAATAATCTTTTATCTAAATTTTAGCCAATTTTAGCCGTCACACTTAATGAAAGTACAGAGAACATTAGAAATCAAGTGATAATATGCAGCTGATGTTTTTCTGACCTATAACTGAACAGTCTGGAGCACTGCAGTGCCAATAATGACCTGACACACAGTCCTTATTACACACACAGACACACACACTCCCACAGGAACTGGATTCACACATAGACAAAATAAAGGCACAACGTCTGAAATCGATGAACACTCACAGGTTAGGGGAGGAGGGGTGTTTTGAATTCTAAAACTCCCTGGACAGCTCCAGTGAAACTGAGTTTGACTGACAGGTTGTTAGTGACAAGGTGTTGTAAACTTTCAGTTCCTGCTGCTCTCTGGGCAGGAAGTGAAGTGGTGAACCTTTGACTTCTAATAACTTAGTTAAGATCCTCCTCAAGACTGCACACAGGATGAAAAGAGATCAAGTAGAGACGTTCAAAAGCTGACACTTATTTAGATGTGTGTAAACCAACTGTTACAGTAACATACTACACAAGTACAGTAAAAAGAAAATTAAAGATACATAATGATTCTTTAAAGGCAAGGCTGAGAGCTTCAGTATTGCTTGGAATTGATTCTACGAGTGTCTGAACTCTATTGGAGGGATGAATGCCATTTTTCCCTGGAAGCATTTATTCAGGATATTCCTCTAATTTGTCACTTCTGGAGCAAAAAGCAAGAAGGAGAGGGAGACACATTTTCTCTCTAATAAGAATAAGCTGTAGCCTTTAGCCTCAAAGTCTCACACCAGTGCCAGGAGAAAGAGTCATTAATGTAAAATGCATAAATCAAAGATGTTTTATTTGCAGTTCTGTTGAGAAATTAACAGGTAGACAAAACACTTGGAGGGGAAATGATTTATTTATGAGTTGTGTTTTTTTTTAAAAAAAGCTTTTAAATAAAACACTCTAAAGAGGCAGCTGCATCTTTCTCTGTCAGTTTGCGAGGATGAAGAGACTGACTCTTCTCCTCTAGGTGTCACTGTCCTCCTGATTATTCCAACCTGCATTAGACTGACCAATGATCACAAAGTCTCACCATCAGGGGTCCTTCTAAATGGGATAAAAGTTCATAGCAGAGCTTAAATTAAATTAAATATATTTTATTCAATTAAATTCCATTAAAATATATGAATTTCGTCAAAGTGTGTATTTAAAAAATAATTGAGTTAAATTAAATAGAAATTAAATTTAATTTTTAATTTAATTAGGCTACATTACACTAAAACATTGTATTCAATTAAATAAAGTTATATCAAATTACAGGAAATTCAATCAGGTTAAATTAGAAATCAAATTTTTAAAAAATGATTATCACTTATTATGCAAACTGAAGAAATTACATTACATTAAATTTAAGTTAAGTTCAGTTAAACTGATGTTTAAAAAATCATTTAATAATATAATGTAATAATAAAATAATCGAAATATAATTACATTATATACACAAAATGAATTAAAATCTTAATTAATTTAGGAGTCCTTTGGTCTCTAACGTCTCTCAAACCCACTTTTAGCCCTAAAATGTTTTGTGAATCACTCTTTGACCAAAAACTAAGTTAGGACTGACATGCTACTTATTTTGGGGAGTTTCTCCTCCATTTCTACACGAACAGCCACCTTTTACTTTTAGCCTTATTGTGTTTTGTGAGTATGATCCCTGGATTATAGGCTGATACCCCATAAATTCTCAGATCTTTGGATGCAGCATGATTAATAAATTACATGTGAACGTTGAAATATTAAATGATCAAATCTTTGTTTTTTTGTGTCTAGAGTCCAGAGAAAAGTATGTTTGGATCACAGTAAATAAAAGAGGTGAAGGAACTGTGCATTTAGATGACTAAACCTAAGAGTAACACAAAATAATAATAATTATAGTCTGCTTTAGGAATCAGTGATGGTTTAGGAGATAAAACATAAACAAGATCACCACACACACACACACACAGAATGACTCCTTATGAGGATATTAGAGGAAAATTCAGGGAGGTTTGTTGACTGTTGTGGGGCGGGTTTGCATCTATCAAAGTGTGTCAGCAAAGGTCATCACACAGGTCTGACTAAATAATATGAAAAAATGGGAAATGCTCTGTCACTGTAAAGGGAGGAGGAGGGAGGAGGGAGGAGGGAGGAGGAGGAGGAGGAGAAGGAGGAGGAGGAAGAGGAGGAGGAGCACTCCTGGCTGGCTTGACTTTATGTTTGACCTTTTCGGGAAGGAGAACTAATCCTTGAATATAATAGACTGTAAGATATGGAAAATGAGTACACTGTTATCTCCGTTACCCTGGAGACCATCAGCAGCACCCAGGGCTGCTGCAGCTGCCAAGTTATTAAGCATCCAGTTTGTATATATTGGAAAAATACCTTTTCTGGTCACTCCCCACACACTCATGCACAATGGTTTAACGCCACAGTAAATAGGTTCCTCTTCATTCTTTCTGCCTAACAGGACATTGATGTTTTCTTTATATTTTAATCTTTGGGTGAAGCATGGTGCTTGTGTGTGTGTGTGTGTGTGTGTGTGTGTGTGTCTGTGTGTGTGTGTGTGTGTGTGTGTTGAAAAAAAGTAATTTTTTGTCCACAGTATGTTGATGTCTTATTCAAGTGTTTTTATTATTCATTTATGTCTCTTATTTGAGCGCACAGCAAAAACTAGAGATACTCTAAAGGCAGTTTTCTTCTCCCATTTTCCTTCAGTGGAATTTGGTTTACAGATGTTTAAAGGAGATTTTAGTTTTTAAAAAAAAAAAGATATATAGGCTTATAATAATAATCATAATGAAACTTATAATAAGGCTTTAGTCTTATTAGACGTAGGTGCCCTGATCAAAAACATCTTTACTGTTTTATTAATGAAAGATTCGCCTTGATTCAAGATGGCAACCAAACAAAGTGCTGATTTAGACGATAAAGAGAATAAAAAATAGTAATTCCACACCACTTGGCCTATATGACTTTCAAGTATCAAGTAAATCTAACATGGCCTGTGGCTTAATAATTGCTCGCGTTTTCTGTTTGCAAAATTTCCAACACATATAAAAAAACATTATTCAAATATATTTCTGTCCCTGGGTGGAAGCGGCTGAGTCTGTTTAACTCTTATCCAGTAAAATCCGACATGAAAGAAATAAGATGCGTGATACCACAACAAAGCACCGGAACCTCAGATGGCTCCCGCAGATAACCTGAAAAAAATAATGGAAAAGCGAGCTGTGTTTATGCAGTCTAAACACACAGAATAAAGACTTTGCACATGCAGAACATTAAACTTGTAAATAACAGCTAACATCCCCCCTACTCTCCATTTATCTATCTATCTATCTATCTATCAATCATTCACACAGATCTGGACCAGTAAATGATGCATCCCCCTGCATTAGACGTATTTGTTGGGTTTGAAAAGGCGGCGATAATCTGGGAGGGAGAGATAAGAAAATGCCATTTATTCCGCGGCACTTTGGAGCCTATTTCCCGGGCCGATCAGCCCCATTCTCCCCGACACCTCCAGCAGCTCGCTGATAACGATTAGGCTATTTATTATCTTCACAAAGAACAAAGATTAGCCCGGCACCGATGAAAAATTACCCCGGGATGGGTTATAATCAGTGGGACCCGAGGATCACCAGCTACCTCTCTGTCTTTCAGTCTGGGAGACACACACACGTCAATGTAAGGAGCTCTATTAGCGCAGATCATAATTATTTCGGTACATCATGTCCACGTGACGGTTAAAAACAACAACAAATATGATATTAGCCTACGATTAAAAAAAATAAATAATAATAAAAACAAAAAAATAAAAAAGTCTAATAATACTGATGGCGATGATAAAAGACTTAATTAGGATTTTAAATAAAATTAATAAAAATAATTAACATCACAGTAGCTTTTGTATTTTTTTTTTAGTATTTATAGTGACGTTTCATCTCCTACTTATTTTTATTAGGAGGTAAAAACCACTTCCTTTTCAATGGCAGTCCTAATGAGATTCTCAGTGCTGCGACCTCTCTCTTTCTCCTGAGCTCTTGTGAGAAAAAGAGCAGTAAAAAAAAAAAAAAAAAAAAGGCGGATTGAATTAATGTCAAATCCTAAAATGGAAGTGGATGTTCGCCGCCGATAAGGTTTTATCGCCAGGCCAGATCAAAAGGGCTCACACTCAAAGCATGTGTATTTCCACATTATCATGCTGATGAGCTCTAATACTGCCACACTTGGCCCTCCGGTATGTTCTGCTTTCTTCAGTTTATGTGGTGTGTTTCCTCTCAGTACTGCTTGATAAGGATTGTTGTCTCGGTTTAAATAATGACAGACGGTTCTTCATATTGTAGGCTTTTATTCTGGTTTTTAAGAAAGGAAAAGATTTATCTAGATATAATCACTTAAAATGGCCTTTCCATTAATGTATCTAAAGTATATGTATTCGAGATGTTGCTGTATGTTAAGAAACACCAACTAATAGGAGGATATATCATGAGATGGTTGCAAAAATTTTCATTTTTTTTATCATCTAAAAATCTGTTCAGTCCTGCGTTTGTCACATGAAAGAGCGTCTCTTAATGATTTTCCTTCTACGCGTTACTACATGACGGAAATCATAAACAGAGGAGAAAAAGGGCGATGGCTAATCACTGGTATGTTTGACAGGTCAGGCCTCACCTGCATGTGAGCTGCGTGGATCTCCCACCTGCAGAGCGGAAACACAAGATTTGTCACATTTAAAAACACACGCGTGGACGCGCAGTGACTCACAAATCTCGCAGGTTTAGCTTCAAGTTGTGATAACAGGGAATAATTGAGGAATAGTCAGATTGTTGCTACGCAGTCCCACGTTCAGATCTTTGTAGATGACGCGCGAAATTGCTGATCATCATAACTTTTGGGCCGTAACAATGTTAATATTCAGACATTGTTTTGGCTGTTAGCATGTTAGTGTGTTTTGGCAACAAGCAGCAAGATATACAGAAACCAATATAAATCACGTTTTGGTTTCTGCCATGTTGGACTCCCAAATGTATCACTCGTATATTTATGTAACTACAAAGTCCAACAAAAAAGTTTCAATGAAGATCCCAATTTACTTTCTTTTCTCTCTATTTTCACAATGGAGTTTTCTTGATAAATTCACTGTAATGTGAACATCATTTCTTAAGGTAGGTATGTTTGCAAAAGAATTCTATCATTGACGCCATTTAAAATTTCTAATCTAATCTAATCTAATCTAATCTAATCTAATCCAATGTCTTCAGTCCACCTTTGGTTACATTTTGCCACTGCTTGTATGCTTATTCTTCGAAATCACAGCACAGGTCAGGAGGACATACTTGATGTATTATTAATGCTGCCACAGTGTAAATATCAGTTGCAATGTCCTTCCTCGAGTTCATCCGCTGGGACTGAAGGAGACTCTGGGCAACCCCCGTCTCCCTCTCCCGGTCCTTCTGTGTTAGACAAAGTTCATGTCCTGAATCTGCCCCCCCCCCCCTCCTCGTCGTCGTTCTTCTCCTCCTCCGTCTTCTTCTTCTTTACTAAGATGCACTGACGTCAGGAAACGGCGTCAAGCAGGCGGCAGGGTTGGCCGGTCGGGACTGCACGCGCTCCCTCTCCAATTATTGTCTGTCAATCATGCGCGAGGAGAGAGAGAGAGAGAGAGAGAGAGAGAGAGAGAGAGAGAGAGAGAGAGAGAGACTGAACTTTCAGCCATTTAACGGCCAAACATACCGGGAATCAAGCCAATTATTGGGGGGGGGGGGAGGAGGAGGTCTAAATATCTCACACAAATAAAGATAGAATGCACGTGCAGTAAAATCATCTGGTTTCTTCACCTGAATACAAAATAATAATTAACTCTGTGCAAATCACATCATCAGTGCATTTATCTTTACTTAATATAACGTTCTTCCAATAGGTTTGCTTATCAGAAAACTATTAAATCACCATTGAAAACTATTAAATGTGGGTCTTTAATTTGTGGGACTTTGCTTATTCTACATTTATTTCACTAATCAACGTTTCTTTAAAGCATGAGTGTTAACTGAGGTGAATACATCAATTATAACACTCAAAAACTTTGTAGTTTTGATCCACTTCTGCTGCTGGTCTGTTGCATACCAGTAACAATTATGATAATTTTTTTTTTTTAATTTAGCCTAATATTTATTTATTTATTCATTCATTTATTACATAATATTCATACTTTGTCCATTATGGGGCCATTGTGGCAAATAAAGTCACAGCAGAGACTAATATTCTATAGGAAAGTTTAGGAAAATAACCTACAAATGTGTTATTTATACAGCCTGTTCATTTTTGATAGATGTTATGTTTCTGTAAATTCTGCACTGATGATTAAACATCCATAAATTATAGCACAGGCCTGGCTCCAATAAGCCTGACTATGAGTGTAGATATATGAATCTTACATAGATATCTTTGTGATTTTCTGGTCGGGGGTTCCGCCTCTGAGGTTTTATGGAGGTTGTGCGCAATTGGCTGAGTCAAAGCTTTATTGGAGACTCCGCCCCCCGAGCTTGACAAGCCTGGCCCCGCGCCGTCAGCCACAGTTACGTGTTGCTTTAAGTCCCAGCGGACGGAGTTTACTCCGACAAACACCAACCGAAAACTGGAGAGGACCTGCGGCACCAAAAAGAGACAGGGAGCACATTTTTCCAAAGAGGCGTGAGCCAGCTGCGGACGCTGTGGATAAAATAACACCACAGGGAGAGGTACGGATTGTTTATTTTATTGTCACTAAGTAATGCTTCTTAGATTAGTGATAAAACCATAATGGCATGTGGAGGAGTATGAAGAGTGATGTGGTAGTAAATATGGTGGGTGGAGATGATCTTTTTTTTTTTTTTTTTTTTGCTTTTTTTTAATATCTTAAAGTTGCATCACTCCTTGCACAACAGGAGCAGCAGTGTTTGCACCAGCCTGCAGAACAACTCTGCTTTTAAAATATTAACATGTGATGTTTGCTTGTCGCAGGTTTCCAGTGTCAAACTCGACTCGATGTGCAGGAGAAGAGAGGAATTTAAGTCAGAAGAAGAAAACCCCATAAAACATTAGTCTCCTACTGTAAATGGACACTGCGAAGATCTCGTAAAAGGACAGATATTTCTGTGTCCTTTCCCTGGATATCAGTCGACTCTTTAAAAAAAAAAGCGCGCTACAGAGAGTCACAGAGATGGATGTGGCGGCTGATCAGCCCCGGTGGATGCATCACCACGCCGTGCTGAACGGACAACACCCGGACTCTCACCATCCCGGCCTGGGGCACAACTACATGGAGCCCACGGCTCAGTTGCTGCCTCCGGATGAGGTGGATGTTTTCTTTAATCACCTGGACTCACAAGGAAACCCGTACTACCACAACTCTGCCAGGGCCAGAGTGTCCTACAGCCAAGCGCACGGTAAGATTCCAAACACAGGGTCAAACTTTAACAAATGTACTGCAGATAGTGACTTATTGTTGACTTTGCATTTGCATGAAAAGTACGAGTTGTAAAGCAAAATTGTTTTCTTTTAGTAAAAACAATCGCCAATATGGTTTTATGGTTGTTCGTCTTATGATAACATTTAGGTTATTTTACGCATTTTTCAGTATTGAACTTTAAACATGCAAACAGTTTTCGGCTGTTTGAAACGTTAAAATGTGGTTTAAAATGTGAACACATTTCCTGCCTTCATGCACAGCCTATTTATTGTTGTCACATTTATATATATATATATTAGCCTATAAATTCACTAAAGTAAAATATATCCTGAAATGATATACGTATAACTGTGCAAATCACATCTGAATTTTAAACGCACATTCAAGTGCAAAGAATAATGGTGTGATTTCTGTGTTGTTTATTAATTTAGTCTTTATTTGTACATTTAAATCAGGACAGTTAACCTTGAAGTCTTGCAAACTTGCATGCAACAGAAAACACCACACTTTTATTAAATGCTGAATCAGCCTGCCATCATTTCTGTAACTACATCTTCTGCCGTTTGGTTATTTCACAGCTCGTCTGACGGGGACTCAGGTTTGCCGGCCTCATCTCATTCACAGCCCGGGGATTTCATGGCTGGACGGTGGGAAAGCAGCCTTGTCGGCTCACCACCACAACGCCTGGGCCGTGAGCCCCTTCAGCAAGCCAAGCCTGCACCACCCGGGCTCCGCGTCCCCCGGCGGCCTCTCTGCCGTCTACCCGTGCAGCAGCAACTCAAACACGGTCTCCGCATCCTCGTTAACGCCACCGTCCCATTCCAGCCCCCATCTGTACCCTTTCCCCCCAACACCACCAAAGGACGTATCGCCGGATCCGGGGGCCACGTCTCCCTCGTCCTCCGCCACCAGAATGGACGAGAAGGAATCTATCAAATACCACGGTTCGTTACCGGAGGGGATGAAGATGGAGGGTTCAAGTCCGCTGAGGAGCAGCCTGGCCTCCATGAGCGCTCAGACGCCTTCCACCCACCACCCCATACCGACATATCCCAGCTACTCTCTGCCAGCGGCCCACGAGTACGGCGGCAGTCTGTTTCACCCCGGCAGCCTTCTGGGAGCTTCATCCAGCTTCAGCCACAAGAACAAAGGCAAGACACGGTCCTGCACCGGTGAGTCCCCCTGGAAGCAGGGAAGACAGTCCCGTGTAGTGCAGTATAATCATAAAAAAATAAAGAAGGCTGTCAGTGAGTTTATACACCGACCTAATCTCATCTCTGCAGTTTGATTTGACTCAGTGGTAATTAAATTAAATTAAAACTAAAGATAGCTCCTCTCAAGCAATTAATACATTTCTAAAATGCCATGGCTGACTGTGCTGGAGGTAATATGTGTCAAAGATAGGTTTATTGAACTGCAGCTTTCCTTATACTATATTTACAATTTATGTACGAATCTATTAATATTCCTATAAAATGATTAATAATTATTTCACTTTCACTATATATATATATATATATATGAACACAAACAAAGATAAAGATACACACATAAGCCATGCTGCCTTTTAAAGTCAAAGTCGTTTATTAATGTTAGGGTATATGAAGCCAATATAGTGTAGGATTAATATGCCACAACTCTTAACGGGGTAATTTAAATATATTAAAAAAAGACAATTTAAATTATTTAAAAGAACATTTACTGATAGAAACAAACATCATGATGAGAAACGGTTTTTCACAAATGCAGCATGTGAGGAAAGATACACCTCTGTTATATTAACTCATTTACTGTTTAAATAAAAAATCTGTAAAAATCAATTTAATATATTTCAAATATAACCAGATTCATTTAATTTGTGCAGGACTTTAAATGCAGCCAGCCTATTGTAATGTGCAGTCTATGATTTAAGCATCAAGATGAATATATCATTTTCCAAATTGTGTTAGATAATAATAATAAAAAAAAAAAAAAATGTTTAAAAAAAGCAAAAACATGTATATAAATGGTTTCAGACTCGACTATTCTCCAACACAGAGCCACTTTGATAATCCTCTTTTGTTCACCGTGACTCTGTAATGACGCCTGAGCTGGCTGCAGCAGACTGGTGAACTGGATCCAGCCCAGAGGTGTGAAAGGAAGATCCGCAGGCACACAAACCTCAGTATTTAGGCTGGGAGTCGCCTCTCTGTTACATAAGACATTAATACATTGTCCTGATTGTTATTTGATTACAGAGCAGGAGACTCCCAGCTTCAAGCCTGATTGTGTTTTACCAGTTTATGAACAGCAGGGTAATCTTAACTCACTGTAACTAACTTGTTTCATGAAATAAGAGCTGACAGGTTTATTGGCCATAAATGTTATTTTTATGTTTTTAATAGAATGGCAGGCAACATGGAACTGATTAATATCGCTAAGTTAAAAATTAAAATAAAATTATGACCTAAATTATTACTTTTAAGAAGAAAAAAAAAGTGGTATTTGCTTCAGGAATTCGGAAGGTTTAACATCTTGGTTAATTTTATAAAGAAGAATTAAATGGCTCTACTTTTATTTAAAATATATGCGCGTCATTATCAGACTGTTTTGTCCTAAATTTAAGCTTCTTTTTAAAAAAATGAAGAACTGATGTTGGATTGATGCCTGAGAGAGTGTGAAAGTACTGGAAAGGCAAACTTTTCTTTAAATTTTAGGTCCTTTTGTACTTCTGCTAACGCATAACTTAGAGTCCATGAGCGTGAAAGTTAAATAATATGTTGTTTAGTCTGTAAATGAAGGTCTTGTTTGTGTATCGCTGACTAACTAAAACTCACAAAGAATTTCAATCAGAAAAAAATCTGATGTGCCCACACACACACACACACAATATATATATATATATATATATATATATATATATATATATATATATATATATATATATATATATATATATATATGTATGTATATATATGTGTATGTATATATATATATATATATATATATATATATATATATATATATATATTCAAATACCATAATCACTGCGGTCAGTGAAGCTAATAAAAATATATCTTCACAGTTTGTTGACCATACACACAATGAACAAATTAAGCGAAAGAGCTCAACGGTTAGATCTAAAAGTGGGAGCATTTTGTGTCCCTGCTGAGTATAAAGTTTGTTTTCACAAATGTAAATATGCGTTCTTCTACAGAGGGCCGCGAGTGTGTAAACTGTGGTGCCACCTCTACACCTCTGTGGAGACGTGACAGCACCGGACACTACCTGTGCAACGCCTGCGGGCTCTACCACAAGATGAACGGCCAGAACAGACCACTCATTAAACCGAAACGCAGGCTGGTGAGTATTGACCACTGCATGCTTGCGTGCGTGCGTGTTTGTGTGTGTGTGCGTGTGTATGTTTGCGGTGGGAGTAGTAAATAAAATGAGTGTAAGGTGGAGGGAGACGGGGAGGAGGCACAATTCCAGGAAAGTTATATTTTCCCAATCAGTTTCCAGGAATTGTGTTTCCCGCTCACCTCTTGCTCCTTCAGCTCAGGCTGTTAGCAGAGTGGGACTATCTGTGTTGTTTCTGTTATCATTATTACTGCTACTTCTGATACTGTCATTGATAGCGGGGCCAGCACACCATCCCTCAAAACAACACAGTGCCTCGCTGACACCTAATGGCTCGCAGTGCTGCCATGTGTTGCACCGAGTTATTTTGTTTAGATACGCAGGAAAAGGTGCTAAGTAAAGGCTTGTTTTTATTGTGACATGTGCAGTGGGCACAAAATTGGCACGTTTTTCAAATAAACTAAAGGATTAAGTGTTCCTGAGAAAATTCCCCTTCTTCTAAAGCTGAATAAACCATTAAAAAGCCATTGGATTATCTGAAAATACAACGTGACAAAGCTGAAAACAGGGCTGTTGTTCGTAGCTCGTGAAAAGTTGACATTTTGTGGAGATTTATGGTTTTCAAAGGAGAGTCTGTCTCACTGTAGAGAGTCAGATCAGCTTTGGTTAAAGTCAGATATTTCCCATCATCATCTGCTTTAGACATCAGTATTGCTGGGCAGTAGGTCAGCAGTCACAGCCCCTACTTCATATCACATAGAGATTTTAAAATTGCATAAGCCATTCTTCAGAAATTCAATACCTAGTCAGGGGAGTTGCACTTTTAAAGAGTGAAATCTAATGTTGAATAAGTACTTTAAATCTAAGCACTTTAAATATTATTTAAGTGAATTATCATTTTTGACCCAGCAACTTTGGCTGCTAAGATAATAACTGACATAAAAAAAAACATTCTCACTAACTGATAATAACAACTGATAGCTCGTAATATTTTCAAAGAAAAGCAAATATCTTTGCAGCTTCAGTGTATTGATGTAATTCTCTGCAGCAGTTGTGTTTGCAGGCGGCAGCTGTGAAATGAAGACCGTATTTGCAGAGTCAACAGAGTCATTAAATCAGCAGTAGCTAATAAACTGCAGTGTAGGTCTGCCAGACTGTAAAACCTGGATATATGGAAACAGTTTGTTATATTGTTTGATACTAAAGGAACTCTGGACCAATGTGACAGGGCTGCAAAATAAGAATACAAATAAAACGCAAGCAATGTTTTTATTCTTATAAAATCTGTATATTAAGTATTTTTATTCTAAACTGTCATAAAACAAGAAATTTAACATGACTTAACGCATGTTTCTTTGAAGGAAAGAAGGTTGAAAAAAGGTCAAAGTATTGAGACAAATTGAAGAAGAAAGATTGATAAGAACATCATCATTATGGAGCATCAGCCAAAGAAAAAGACAAAATTTTTTATTCACCTGTGTCAGATAAAAAGATTTCGAGTCTGTTTGTGTCGACACACGCGAGCTTTTGAGACTCCATACAGACGTGTAGAGCACAAAGGCAAACTGTCTGTTTCACACAAAATATATGGGCATTTATTTCAGCGTCTTTCAGCTATAAAAGCGTATACAGCCATATATCAGGCCTGGTTTCCGTATGGTTCGGCCGGGGCTCAGTGCTCCAGTGAGCCTTGTGTTCAGTGGCAGCAGGCTTCCAGTTGTTTCCTCTCCGGATATCTGACCGGTCCAGATAAAGCAGCGGGGCCAGCGCCTGTTTCCTCCTGTGGCCTCCTGACTAACTATAGGCTCAGACCTCATTTTCTGGTGGTCAAGCTCTCAATCCATGACACAGAGAGTACAGCACAGTGAAAAAAAGGGTTTAAAATAGAGGATTGGGAAAATGATGGAAGTACCCTGGGCATGTTTTCTTGACTTTCTCTGTATTCATAGAAAAAAAAAGAACTTTCAGGAAAATAATGACAGAAAATAGCAATTTTGTGTGTGTGTGTATGTGTGTGTGTGTGTGTGTTTTTTTTTTTTTTTTTAAAGATTTTACATTACAACATTTATGAGTGAGGCTGCAGATTTATGTCTTAATTTTCTGTGGAAATCGGTCTAACTCAATTAAAAGCATGAACCCATCAGGGTTGATGTGACACGTTGAACTCATCGTATTAAACTAGTTGAGTACAGATTTGTGTATGTGAACGGAGCCTCTGAAATTACAAATGTACTGCATCAAATGAATGTTACCTGTGAGAGATTTTCATTTAATATCTGGTGTCAGAATATTGCATAAGTAACTCTCATTATTAAATATGTACAAATCTTCCACCTAAAGCTGAACTGATTAGTTGATTAATTGATTTGTCAATCAGCAGGGGATTAATTGGCAACTGTGATTAATGATCAGCAGAGGAAGCCTTTTTTAAAGTAGAAATAACTAATATTTACTGATTCCAGCCACTCAAATGTGAATATATTCTGGTTTTCTTACTTTTCTATGATAGTAAACTGAATATATTTGGGTTTTGATGGGACAAAACAATGGTTAAATGATTAATCAATTAATTGAGAATATAATCAATAGATTAATTATCATGACACGGTTTAAATCAATAGAATAGAAAGTTGAGCTCATTTTACATTACATTTTGTCTTGAATGTATATGTATTCATTAACTGAACTGTTCTTGGCTGCTACTGAACTCTAATCAAAGGCTATTTTTCTTCACAGTCTGCTGCCAGACGAGCAGGTACCTGTTGTGCTAATTGTCAGACGACCACCACCACACTCTGGAGGCGCAATGCAAACGGAGACCCTGTGTGCAACGCCTGTGGCCTCTACTATAAACTGCATAACGTAAGTCTTTGACTGCTGATCGCCAAGTTGGGCTCGTACAGAGCTGGCAGGGTCAAGTAGACAGGAAGTAGGCAGGCAGGTTACACTGATTGTTGAGGGATAAGAGAGGCAGAGAGAAGAGAGAGAGTGAGGGTTGTTTTACTCTCAGACGTTGCTGTTTTCTTTCTTTGTGCTTTATTGTTTCCATGGTAGGCGTAATCCCCTTGAGAGTCACAATGGTGGGACTGTTGTTGAGTGGAACTGCCACAAGTCGAGTCTCCATATGAATAGCATTAAGACTGGAGGCATCAGAATAGACTATAGGCACTAGAGATGCATATTTTCAAAGGATGAGAGTTATGATAATCTACATTTTTCTTTATGTCAACAAATCCAATGAAAAAAACAAAACCAATAGTGACTGAAGTATTACCTGTGGGACCAAAGTCTAATTTATATTTCCATGTTGTTGTCCAAAAACTATTAAAAACATATCAAGCAGCAACACAGTTGCATTGAGTGGCACGTTCCTTTGCTAGGATGAATATTAACATTGTAGTTTATTTTGAGTCAATCCCACAAACACTGTCCTGCTGCTGGAAATACTGACTAGGGCATCAATTGTGTGTTAATCCGCTACTGAAAATAGTCCCAAACAAATGGACAATTTTCCCCTGTTTTAGAAATGATGGCTAAAAAACTACAGTGCCCAGCTGTATTAGAAAATTATTTTACCTTCTTAAAAAGTGAAATAATGTATTTTTGACCAATTGTTAAATGAGCTTGGAGCTGAGAACCATATTTTGATCAGGGCAGTCAGAAAATATTCAAAGGTGGGCTAAAATTATAAAAGAAAATATAGAAAATTGGGTGCTTTATCCTTTAAAAATTTACCAAAGTATCTAGATATGACACAACCTATGGTTAGAAGAATGTATTTGATTACATACAAAATTTCAAATTTCAGGGTTTGAACCTCAGAACATTCCCTCCAAACTTGAACCACATCACTCACCTCCTGACTTCTACCTCTCTACACAGGTGAACCGGCCTCTGACCATGAAAAAGGAGGGAATACAGACACGCAACCGGAAAATGTCCAATAAATCCAAAAAGACCAAGCGGGGCAGCGACTGCTATGAGGAGTATTCCAAAAGCATGCATGACAAGAGCTCTACCTTCAGCGCCGCCTCTCTGGCCGGACACATGTCCATGGGCCACTTGCCACCTTTCAGCCATGCTGGACACATGCTTCCCACGCCCACCCCAATACACCCATCCTTTGGCCACCCACACCACTCTAACATGGTGACAGCCATGGGTTGAGAGGGGAGTTGGGGAACCTATAAGATGGTTATATGAAGGGGGATGAGGGTCTGACTAAAGGACAGTGTTGTGATGTTTAAGACATGCAGGTTGTGTGTCTTCATCTTGATTGTCTCTTGATTGATTATGCCAATGGTTTGTCGGAGAACAGATGTGTTGTGGGAGGAAAGGATCTTTTTACTCCTTATCTATAGGTACCGATTTTGATGGAGGAAGACAGAGAAAGAGATTCTGCTTCCTGTCTGCCAGGCACACACATGTAAACACAAAAAAATGTCATTGCACCTCAGATTTACTCCAACAGTCCACACTGACAGCATGACTGCAGTGTGGTTCAGTATGTGCCGAACAGGTTTATAATAACTGTGAATATTGTAAATATGTGAGACTGGAGGGGACGTCCCAGACAGAGAAATCCCCTTCACAACATTAAATGAAAATATGCTGGATTTTTTGCTCATGGACGATTTTAAAGGAATTTTCACAAAAGAAAACAAGCAAACAAAAAAAAGGTTTATGAATTCCAATTTGACACTGTTTATTATAATTCTTGTTATTATAATTATTGTTATTATTGTTATTCAGATAATTTATTTTCACTGCCTTTTTTCTTTACCTATATCACCTGAATCATAATATGGATACTGTTATCCCAGTTATTAATATATTTTTAGCTGAAGCGCTTTCTCTGAGCTGGTCAACATTTATACTCGTAAGAAATAAAGAGATCAAGTTCATTATCACATCTGCTCCTTCTATTCAATATTTAAAACTCATTTGGCTAATTGTGCCATAATGGGACAAGGTATGTTGAATGTGACAACACAAGAGGTGTATATTTTACAGAGAGAAATAACCCTCTTCACATAGGCACTATTTTCAGGTTCAGTCAATACAAGCTACAACATCAGTAGCATCTTTTTGTTTCTTTGTACTAATATAATTAAATATCCAGTGTATCAGAAGCACTGCTGTCTCATTTACATCCCTGTTTGTCTCTGGAGCAACAGATTAAAGGAATAGTTTGACAGTTTAGGAAATACATTTATTAATTTTCTTGCCAAGAGTTGCCAAGAGACGATTGATACCACTCTCATGTCTGTATGCTAAATATGAAGCTTTGCCAGCCGCTGGTTAGCTTAGCTTAGCACAAAGACTGGAGACTAATTGAAACAGCTGGTCTGGCTAGTCTGGCTATCCTACCTCCAGTAACATCCTGGACTCCCGGAGGTTTCTGCGCCAGGCCAAAAACTAGTTTGGCACATGACTCCCATTAAGCCACAACATGTCAGCTTTACACTTTGTTTTTTGGATGGATTAAACAAACAGTTTAGTTGTTGATCAATGGATTTTGTTAACTTTGGACAGAGCCAGATTAGCCATTTCCTTCTGTTTCCAGTCTTTATGCTAAGGTAAGCTAACCCGATGCTGGCGGTAGCTTTAAATTTACTGTACAGACATAAGAGTGTTATTGATCTTCTAATTTCACTCTCAGCAAGTGTTAAAACATATATCTCCAAAAATGTCATACTATGCCTTTAGAGTTTTTGGGGTATCAGTCACGTTATTTTTACACCTTTACCTGCTCCATAGGTGATGTTAATGTTACCATGTGAGGAACATCTTTGCAGCTGAATGACGGGGGCAAATGCTGTGTATAGTACAACCTTCTATTAGCCTCTATAACATGGCTTTTCATCAAAACGTCTACCATCCCACCAGAGTCTGAGAACCCATTTTTACTATTTGCTACCTGTAACAAAAAGCTGAAAATCTGGTGGCCATTGAATACTGTTGATAATAAAGAAACCATAGAAAACTGCAAAGATGACTGAGACAACTTATTTTTCATCTGTTAAAATTCTACAAATGTAAACTTTGAGTAAACACTGCAACATCTTCCCATCAAGAAACACTACCATGGTAGAAACATCCAAAAAAAAAGGGTTTATTATCTAACCAGGGCACAGAAGAGCTTTTGTAAGACATGCTCATCGATCTCCTCAGCTGCATAATGAGGCGTTCCTCTCCTCTCCTTTCAGGACAAGCTTTGTAGTAAATCTCAACAGAACAGTATCAATGTTTTCAGGTTTCCCCTCTAACACTTGTTTTCCACTTTCTAATAAAAGGGTCACTTCATTATGCAGTGGAGATTAGTGCTGTTGACAGAAATTGAGCGGGTTGAATCATATGTTCCCACAGTTACTTAACCAGTTGCATCTGCTCATTGGATAATACTCTTATGAAATTGGTTTTATTAGCTTGTTACATGATGAAATTGTAACAGTGACATAAGATTTTTCCTAAAAGACCATACCAGTTTGTCATCATATGTGAACCCTTTTGTAATAGATTGCGTATGTCGTTCATCACTGCCATGTGTTTTATCTCCTTTCCCAGCTGATATTGGATTTCTGTCAAAGCTGTAAGTTATAAAAATCAATCTACAATATCAAAAAGTTATTGTATGGTAGTGCAGTGCAAAATCTTGTAAATCATGTCATGTCTAACCTGCATTACCACGCAACAATAACTGTAGTTTTGATATATACCAATGATAAAGGTGTTCACTGTTCGCAAGTTTAAATAATCTGAATTGATTTTAATACCGTGACAAAGTGCATGGAAAGCAGGGGAAGCCTGCATGGTATTTTTGTAAACTGTCCGATACGCATTTAGAGAATGGGAAGAAAACATGCAAAAACATTGTTTTTTTAAAACAATTCACTATATAAGAAAGTAACAGAAAAGACATTAAATACATTTATTGGGGAAAAAAACAGAAGTAGATTTAATATTACACGCATTTATCCTTATATGCATATAAAAATATAGCTACATCATTTATATAGACACATATATTTAACAGGTACCTTTTACTAACAGAACAACAGGAAGTAGCTAGAGACAGAAGATAAACTAAAGATCCTTTGACTAATTTTATGTCATCCAGAATCTTCTTTCAAAGGTGTCCTCCATATTTCTTATCTTGTGAGTCAGCTTCTCCGTAAGTTGTTGAATAGTACTTTTCTAGCTTGTCAAGTCTAAGGGGCCTTTTTCCACCGTCTTGTGATTTGCTTCATTGCTGTGACTCTCAGGATTCTAAACAATTTTCATCTTGACTAAATCCAATTGGGGATTTTCCCAGTAGTATAGGCTCCGCTGCAAAAACACCACCTTGGTGTGTCTCAGTCTCATCTCTGGCACAGATTTTACTTGTGAAGTGTCTGTCTGTGAGTGTAGGAGTTTCTCAGAGAACTAAAGCACGGTTCTGCCTTGAGGCTACAGCAGTGAGCCTTGAGATGACACGGGTCGACCCAAGTGCAGCATGCAGCCTCTCAAGACTTCCCTGACCTTTCACCCTGGAAGCACTTACTCTGTCATTCTCTCAGGCCCTCCCACACTGCACTTAGACTTATTCACAGACCCTTTTAAAATGTCACATCCTCCCTGACTGAAAATATGACACAGCGAAAGAATGAGACTTTCCCCATAAAGAAGAGATAAAAAGCAGTCAAGTAGTAAGAGTCGCTTTGGGGACTGGGTGGGCATCCTAAATCCGCTCACGAATGAGATTCATAGCTCCCACCTTTGTGTGTGCACCCTCCTCCTTAGACCATTTGTTTTTCTACCAAACTCAATCAATGGAATCAAAAACAAAGCCAGAAGTGACTTCAGAGGAGTGAGTTAGCAGAGAGATGGTGATAAAGGAGATGAAAGGGGAATGGAGCAGAGTTTTATCCTGTTCAGAGCCCTAATAATGATGAAGGGATGGGGCTTCTACCGAACGCGGGAGAAAACAACTCAACCACATTACTGTCAGGATCCTGGGATGTCAAAGTTAAGGTCATGTACATCAAAGAGGGCCCACTAAACTCAGAGACAGATTACACACAAGTTAAAAATCCTCTAGCTGGTCTCAGATGTAGAAAACCTTTACAGCAGAAAATCAGATTCCAGAAAGTTGGAGTAAAACATGTAAAATATGAATGATCATATTGCAGAGATCACTTAGGGCCCAGCAGTGGTTTATACGGTTAATATGCGTTCTCTGTTTTGCTGAACAAATTATTTTCCAGTCCAAAGGTCCAGTGTGGAGAACTTAGTGACATCCAGCGGAACGGACATGGCAGAAATGGAATATAATATTCACAAGTATGTTTTAATTAGTGTATAAATCCCATGAAAGTAAAAATTGTTTTGTTTTTATTACTAAGAATCTACATAGGGAGCGGGTCCTCGATCATGGAAGCCACCACGTTTGTACAGTAGCCCAGAACGGACAAATGGGGGGGGGGGGGGCTATTCAGTAAGTTGCAATCTGTAACCTCACCGCTAGATGCCACTAAATCTTACACACTGCTCCTTTAAATAGAAATAAATAAAATAATTTATAATAAGGTTGGATAAGTGAATATATAATAAATCATTTTTAATGCGGTGTTGTGTCTTTCATTTTTTTTAGATACAGTGGTTGAATTATACTCCTCTCTCTTTCCTCATTTCCTGTCTGTCTCTCTATTATCATCTGTCAAATAAAGGCATATATACGATAAACGATAAAAATAAATAAATAAACAAAATACTAAAATGTTTGGATTATTTGAAATCTAGCTTAAAATGTGATATATCTTAACTAGCTGATAGTTAAACACAAAGGTTAAAAGTAGAGGGAGGATTTTAGTAAACTAAGTGTGATTAAATTAGATTGAAAATGATGTTGACTGTGCAAGAAATAATGATTGTGTCATGTCTCCAGTTGGGGACTGTTGAACAAAACTGTGGGTTTGTGTGTTTGGGTAATTTTTAGACAAATATTCTATGAAAAAGAAAGTTTGATATGTTGTAAAGTGATGATGAAAACTGGGACATTATACTTATAATGTAAGGACAATCATTTTGGCACAAATTTGGCAAAAAATGTAATAAATGTTTTAAATGCCATAATTATCTCTTTGTGGGTTTTTTTTTAAGGCTTTGCTCAAATTAAGCATTACTCTCAATGACAATCTAATACTTAACTTTAAACTGTATTACTTCTTTGAAGCTGTTGGATTTAAATGCAGACATTTGTGCTACACAAATGTTAGGAAGTCTGTAGAATAGCATATATATAATATCCATTGCTAACAGTTAGGGATGCATCAATATTGATATAGACAACACAGTTAGTATTGGGACTTTGCATGCCGAAGTCATGAAGCACCTCTACTCATTGCGTAGATTATTACACCACCTAAATGACAGCATGACCCTGATTATGAAAACTGTAACCACAGTCTCTTCACACTTGTCCCCTGGGTGACCATGAGACAAATAAACCTATGATGTGGTCATTTCATCTTCAACCACATGGTCTCACACTGCACTCTTGGATGACCACCGAATGTGTGATGTGTCACATCTGCACCAGTGGGACTTTTTGCTCTGTTGCAATCTGGGACATGCTTCAGTGAGATTTGTGTTCTCATACACAAAGGTTTTGTCTCTGCTTAAGAGCACTAAAATACACAAAAACAGCATGAAGTAAGATAGTGATCATTAGGATTATGTGAAAGAATCTGCTGTGTCCCACAGGAGACATGAACGACCCGTCACTGACAAAACCTTCACATCCACAGAGACATACTGACATACTCTCACTGGGTCTAAACATGTGTGAGTGTGGTGCAGAGTTCTAGTTTCCACCGAGGTACCTACACTCTTATTAAATACTGTAAAGTAGGAGTTACCTTAATACTGGTACAACAAAATATCATGATCAAAATTCTTAATGTGTACAATGAGATAATGCTTCCTCCAAAACAGGAATAGAAATACATACAGGAAACAGTTATGAGGATAAATTATGACACAAAGACTCTTGAGAATGTGCCCCCATGTCACCATGCTGGTACAGGTATCCACACCAGAGACACACACAGATTCGCACACTCCAACACGTGTATCCGTGCACTGTACAGGCACGTACACACACACTGTGACTGTAAACCAGGCTCTGCAGAAAAGGCAGAACATGCTGACACACGGTACATTTTCTCTGAAAAGTGGGACATCCTCCAACCACCCGATCCACAACCACTGACAAGTTCCTTTCAAATTGCTTTTCTTCTCCTGTCCAAGGCAGACAAATTCATCCCTCTTGTCTCCAAACAATCACCTCTTTTCTTCTGCCGGTTGCACCAATGAAAGGAGGAGGGAGGGTCCAGGAGAGCGGGAGGGAGGGAGAAATACATCTGCCCCACAGAGCTACACTGTAGCCACTGGGCTGTCCTGTCCTGTGTGTAAGAGCCCCTGGGACTGGGCGTCTGGGCCCCACTATCTTATAACACAGTTGACAAAAAGCCCAGGGCTCAGCCCTCAGGAAATCTGAGAGGCGGGGTATCTAGGCCGGGAGGGCAGGAAAGAGGTAAGGAAGGACAAAACATCTCAGGTACATTGCACCTATGATGGCCCAAATGGGTCTAAAGGCTGGGGTCTGCTAGTTTGTTCAACGTGTCGTTTGACTGCATCAAAGGCAAAAATGTTTGTATCTGTTCCAAACATCCACACTCAAAGGTGAAATGAAAAGCCTTGTCGGATTGTCTCTCCACGAAGGTATTCTTGGTGAAACACTTGATTGTAAATACGAAAAGTGATGCAAGTAGCTCTGTGAAGACTGTAAAAGACAGCTTGAGAGAGAAGTTCAAATCTTGCTCTGAAGAAGTTTTCAGATGCAACACCACCGATTCCAACATTGGAGACGTGTGCGAGAAGGTTTTAGATGCTGTTCGATTATTGGACAAACACTAATAATAAGTGTTTATCCAAGAAGCAGAGGGCTGCCGTAGCATACAAAAACAAGACAGAAGAGTGAACATTTAGTCCAAATACTTATAGAAGAAGAGTAATGTGACAGTCTTATGACTGTTTCAGGGAAGTCTCTCTGAGGTCAGAGGTCAGGATCAACTACCAATCAGCACCCCAGCTGGAAGGCATTCAGTTTCTTGCTCAAGGACACTTCAGCAGAGAACTGCTCATCACTGCACACATACACACACACACACACACACACACACACACACTAACACCAACAATGCACTCACTGTAGACTTTACTAATCTCTGTCATTGTGTTTCATGTGTGTGTGAAGAGATTTGACAGATAGACAACAATCCAACACTTTCATACACAGCTACTTCAATGTCTCTCGGTGATGTTGTTCCCTCTCGTCAGGGGATTTAACTGTTTTATTTGGCTATTTTATCACACCATCTATCTTGTCCACACCCTTTGACGATCACTCACTATGTTACCGTTACCTTTCACTTTCACTCTAGTGCCACAAAAACTGTCTCCAGCTGGCAGCAACCAACAGAAACATTTTTCTGTGCTGTCAACACTAACTTCAGCTCAGTGTTTTGCACCTTGAACAAATCACAGTGTCCTGTGATGGCCGTGAGCAGGGATGTTTGAGGGAGTGGAGATAACCATTTCTCGGGGTTTACGCTGGAGGCCAAGTGTTGCCTCTCAGCTGACCTTCCAGTGACCTGCAGAACAGCTCAGAGCGGAGGCCCCTTTGGCTTGGGACCAGACTCTGGAAAGAAACAAACGCAGAATGAGAGAACAAGACGAAAAGAGAAACACGAACTGCCAAGAGTTGTTGCGGCAAAACAACAATCAAACAGACAGAAAAGGAAGACGTGATGAAAGACGAACAAGGGAAGCTGCGGAGGGAGAAAAACAGCAAGTTTCCAAAAAGAGGAAGAGTGTGTTGGGGCTTGTGTTTGTTGATTTAAGTGATCAGGTTGTCTTGAGCAGAGCTGAGCAGCATTAGAGGCTCAGTTTTGAACCCTGCCACAGCATACAGCTCATATGATATCTCACTGCACTGGAAGAGACTGCAGTTCAAGCTGATAATGAGCATAATATGCAAAACATGCATGCACATACACACATGGATGCATGTCTGGTTTTGCTTTCATGCATTTACACACAAAGTTTTCCTCATAAGACTTGAATCGCAAAGGCATCCTGATGTGACATGTGCTGCTATCTTTCTCTTGTTCCTCATGTCTGTCTTCTCACTTCTCTTCTTCATTTTTTTTTTTCAAATTTGAGCTGATTGTCTTTTTGATGAGTGCACCTCTTGTCACCCTCCACTATCAAGCTGCTTTTCATTTCCTCTCCTTATTATTGTTTTTCTTTTTTTTCCCCATATAATTTGTGTAGGGTGTGTGCCTCTTTAACCCTTCCACCACCATACTGACATCTATAATCTCTTCTATGCAGAAAAGTCATAAAAAATATTCATTCTCACACGTTTATCATGACTAACATACAAGGTATCTCATAATACTACAATAGAAAACAGCAGAGGTTTTCTGTTAAAGTGAGATGAACATGCAAACACAACAACTTTCACACACTTAGGTGGGGCGAGGGAAGAAAATCGGGCCAAGAGAAACTGGAGACATGGATGTGAGCGCTGAGAGAAAAACAGACTGTGAAGAAAAGAAAAGAGAGTGACGGACATGGATCCGCCTCACCTGTTGCTTCTGCTGGTGCTCAAGCACCATATATAACCCATCAGGCCCCGCCACCCCCCTCTTCCCTGTACCTTCACCTCTGTAACCATTTCCACTCGGTCTCCACCAGCTTCTTCACATCTTTAATTTCACTGCCATTGTTGCGGTGGCCACAACACCCTGTTGTATTGTCCTTTTACAGCCTCGATATAATGAGGCTGTTTTGTCACCTGCAGAAGAACCATTTTGTGCAGAGTGAAATCACTGCAGGCATCTGCAGCTGCTACAACTCAATGAGCCTGTAGACAATGTGTGTTTCCTAAACAGTTTAACTCCATCAAACAGTCACTTGCTCATATGCAGGCCTACACACATAGAGAGATGACTGCATGCACACACACACACACATATACAAGATCAGATGAGATTATGTGAAAACATATTGATGGACAAAATTTTACTCAGAAAAATCTCTCCATTTTAACAAGTCATTTTGTCTGTTATTGGGTCTTATTTTCTGAGAACAAGCAAACATTTGTACTGTAGCATTACATTTGTGTCTCAGTTCTGTGCATGCAATGGAACATTTTGAGAACAGATTTCTTTGTTTGAATGCACGTAAGCTATATTTTTATAGCGAAATTATTATCATGCAAAGAATAATTTTATTTGGGCAAATAAAAATCCCTTTTGTACTCAATAAAATTATTTGTGTGTTTGAATGTCATCCACAGAGCACAAAAAAATTCTTTTATGTCCTCAAAGTGCCCTGTCACATGTACACAATTGAGACACTAATATAATTCCATTAAAGTCAAGAATCTGCTTGTGCAACTTCTATTGAAAAAAACCCATCTTGTTTCAAGATTTTTTTAAATATCAAGAAATTAACACGATTTCATGGTTTGATATATGATTGGATATAGAGGGTTTTGGGATTCAATTATAAACAGAAGTGACGCAATGAGACAGAATTGTTTCCAGTATATTTGGATTTAATGAAATGTTGAATCTTTAGCTGTGAGGTTTGGGGCATTTTCAAACCTGTAGTTCATTTGCTCTGGTCAGGCATGTTGGTCCAGTTTCTTTTCACACAGGAAAAAATCCAAGTGAACCAAAACGCATCGCTACAAGACTTATGAGAAAGTTCCCACCACTCACTGGTCAGATGTGTCTGGGGCAGCAGTAAAAACATAAACACAGGAAGAAGGTCCTATCCGCCCAAATTTAAAAAATGTAATGTACTTAACTGTGCTAGTCCAGGTGTGACTTCAATTAAGCTGTTAGCGTCTAGCAACTGTTGATTTCGCTTATCCGCATCCCAGTATGCAAAGCACACCTAGCTACAGGAGTCATTTAGCTCAAACTTGTAGAGTATGACTAGTAGTTGGATCGGCTTGAGGTCAGATCACATTTTCACCACAAACTAACTGCTCCAGAATTAGTTTGAGACGATCAGAAGGGGATCACATCCTCTGGAGGGCTGTTTTGGTCTGCACACAAGTGCGATTGCTGTATTCAGACCTCGTCCAAAAAAATTGCACCATGGGGGAAAACAAACGCACTTAAAAGTGCTGGTCCGAACATGCCCAAAAACCTCTCCTGTCTGTTTTCCAGTCTACCCACCATGGTGAAAGCGGGTATGACCGGATGAGTGAAGGACACTGAGGTTGGACAATTGGATAGGGCAAAGGCAGTAAAGGAAAGAAAGGCAACAGAGGAGCTCTTTTGATGTATTTTTGGTGAAACATGGACATTTTAGTGAAAAGGTAATAAGCTAGTTAATAATAATGATAAGCTGGAAAAATCAGCTATGGACACATAAAAATATTAGAAAGTTTACAATTTCTTCTTCAATCTACCAAGCTCTCAGTGCAACTAAAGCCTTTTCACATTCCTCTTCATTCAATTCCTTTTTCGGGTTTGTTCTCCTGACCTGCTGATGAGTGAATCAGATAGCATCCGAGCGGCCTCCCTCCATGCTGTGCCACCACACCCCGAGCAGGGACGGGTGGGGGTTAGGAAGCTGGTTTTAGTACAATGTTTTTACTGTGTAGCGGGCAGACCTCAGCCATTGTGAGGGTCTTGGAGTCAATGTGGGCCCAGTTACATCAGCCAGAGACGGGACACTCTGACCTTTACAATTATAGACAGTCACATGCATAAAATCCAATGTCAAACACAAGAAATCCTTCTATCAATGTGTATAAAATAAATCTCACAAGAACAGAGGCACTCCTGTGCATTACAACCACAAGTCTATCATCTGCACTCAGATATTCATTCTAAGATTTTCACACAGTCGTCCTGCTCACACTCAAGTGCACAGAGTGTAAGGAGATCCATCTGTCTCCTCTAAACTGGATCTTTTGTGGAATAAACATGATCAAACTGCTCGCTTACACCCTCCTATTGTTCTTTTTATTGTCATTTAAGAAAATACTTCCTTCATGAAACCACTGCCCCAGGCCACATACGGAGACAATACTGCTCAGATTGCTGTGACAACGCAGCCAAGGAGCTTCAGCACAATCGCTGTGGATTGAGTGACGCTGTGAGGTTATTAGTCCATGTTCTGAAACCTCACCCTACTCACCTTCTCTGCTCCACTCCGCCTATAAATTACACCTTGTACTGTGCTGTACTCCTGTTACACCAGCATGACTGTGAGTGTGTCAGGTACCCTGTAATCCATTGTTACTGTACCTTAGTAAGTCACAACAACATACTTCCTGCTTTATAATAAACTAAAGGATTTATTCATCTTAAACTCACTTTGCATTGAGAACAATATGATAGCTGGCAAATATGAAATGCAGAACTTGTGTTTTCAAATCCACTCTTATAGAATCATATGTTTGTGCTTTCAACAGTAATGAAAAGTAATTAATTACTGTAATTTTGTACCTTCAAAAGACCTACTTTTGTTCTTAGATTTCAACACAAATAATGTTTCTTACACTTAATTGCATTAAAGCAACATTAGTTGATTTTCCGGTCATTTAGGTGCTTTGCAGGAAGCTCCAAACACAATACTGACATATTATTAACTTATAAAAAAGTGACAGACACAAAGCACCATTAGCGTTCATTTGGAGCCACGTTTGTTTCCACCGGACAAATGTTCAATATTCACTTCTTTGAGCCCTATTACATCTCTGTCTTTCATTTTGTGTGAGGTAGTTAGTGTAAAGTGGGTTTATTGGAACTTTTCTGCTAAAAACAGCTGCCTGCTGCATCTAGAAATGCCACTGATGGAAGCGGTGAGACTGAACCACACAGTGAAGTCGTAGACCATAAAACCAAAACAATGAGCTGAATGATGCTAAACCACTCAGTGGAGCTGAGGGAGACTTTCGTTTATGTTTTCTGTCACTTTAAGAACTTCGCAGCAATTTTTAACTACAACATTAATGTGAAATTACTCACTCTTGTTCATAAACGTAGATTTAAAAAAAAAAATTGTGGCATGTTACATTACAATGCTCTTTTTGTAATGGCAATATCTGTGGCAGATCTTTGGAAAGCGTGAGTACTGAGCACCTCATGCATGTGTGCGGCGTGACATTAGACATTACACCACCCGTTCACCTTTTATTCCATTTTGGCTGGTCTTGTTCTTTCTCGCGTGTGGACTCTATTGTGTGAGCAGGCAGCACACATACAGTACATCACATACACAGACACTTACGCACTCACCTACAGATGGCTGCAGGGCTGCTGAGGGTGTGTGTGTGTGTGTGTGTGTGTGTGTGTGTGTGTTGGGGGGTGGGAGCGGGTGGGGGGGACGTTGTTCCGCGAATTTCTATAACAGGAAGCTGGGCTGGAGTCAGCCCACACACCAAGGATGCTGGGACGCTGGAGGCCCTGGGCCCCAACCGTGGGAGACGGGAGAGGTAAGAGGAAGTCAGCTTCAGCTCGCTTAACGAACAGTATATTAACTTATATCGAGCAGTCAGGGGAATAATGATTTAAAAACTAATGTGCTGCAGAGTAGTCAGTGCAAATGGATTTTTCTATATGAGAACATCTGGAAGATCTCAATAAGGACTTGTATTTTGTCTTTGTTTTTGTTGTTGTTTTTATTTTGTTGTTTTGTTTATAGCGTCATACTGTCCATTTCTTTGTTTTGTGTATATAAAAGCACATATAATGTTGTATGTGGGGATGCATGGGTGTATGCAGACACATTTATGCATTGCTAATTGCCTAATTATGTGGTCTGTAAGTTGCACTGAAGATGGCCCTTTCAATGAAATGTTCACTTTTTGTCACATTTTTGCATTTTTGCACATGAGATAAATAGAGAGAGATATTTTTTGCATCTTAAGAGCATTCTCTACTTTTTTTGCAATCTTTTTATGAAATGGGACTGAGAAAAGGAGGAGTGGCATGATTGATAGGAGGCACACGTCCTCTATTTACACAAAACTCAGCTCCATCTCAGACCACCTCATCTGTCTCTCACCCCTCTAATCCCTTAATGACAAACCAATGAGAGCAAGAGTCAGCAGGCAGGAGGAGAGAGAAAGGAGTGAAGACAACAGGTGTGAAAAAAAAGTAGAAATGCCCCGGCAGCGCTGTGAGGCCTGAGAGAAAAGTTGGCAGCAACAGATCAGTCTGAAGAAGAATGACCATTATAAAAAAAACATGCATGTCAAATATTGATTATTCTCCATATTGTTACAGCTGACCAACATCCACAACACGCTGCACTTGAAGACAAAGAAAGCGTTTATTAAGTTTTTTTATGTGTGTTTTTTCTGCAAAGTGTGTGTGATTGTGTGACTGTTTCTGAGCTGCGTGTGTGTGTGTGTGTGTTTTTCAATGGATTAATACTCCATTGTGAATGGAGAGGGAGGGCAGCAGGGGATCATGTGACAAGAGTCAGACTGAACCCGGCGCCTACACGCTTCTCAGGGGTCACGCAGGGGTCGTCATGTGGCTACTGTGCCCACTGCCAAATATACAAACACACACACACACACACACACATACACACACACACACACATACACATACATAAAGCATAAGTGTGCACAAAGACATACATACATGAAGAGATTTACAGACATACATGGACACAAAAACCCAAACTAAGAACATAAATGTGATGATAGAACAACCCACGGCTATTTCACATGACTACGAGCCCATAATTTATAGATAAAACACATGTCTTTCTTATCATATGTATCATCCTTATTCACCCCATTAGTCTTTATTCAATAAAATAATCATATGTTTCCTTTTCCTCCCTCTCCCCCTACACATGTACATTTTCTTGTCCATTTCTACCTCTACTACTCTGCCCGTCTCCCCTTCTTCCCTCTTTTTCCCCAGGTCACGTAACCCGAGATTCCCATGTTCTATCCTTTCTGCATATCACACAAGAGACATTAGTGACATCAACTCAGTTCCAACGTGGGGACGAGGAGATCAGGGAGAAGGAGACATTGGGGAAATGATGGAGAGAGATTGAGACGGAGGGAAAATATTTTCTACAGAGAAAAGAGAGACATTATTAAGATGGAGAGGAGAGAGCAAGAGAGAGGAGGTAGATCAGGTTTCAGCGTGTTTTCATGTTCTATCCCCATTACAGTAATGTGCTGGAGCCACTTAACTAATGCATAAAAGCACTGTGATACCCGCAATAAACAGCATTACACAATGAATTAGAGTATGAGAGAGAGGGCCACTGAAAAATGTAGACGTGCATACTTAACCCCCCTCCTCTCTCTCTCTCTCTCTCTCTCTCTAAACACACACAGTAAGATGACTAACTTCATTACCCTCCCCATTCCTCTTAGTGAGCGCAGCGAATTGAAACCTAATTACCACACCAGAGCCAAATTAAAAGCTTTTCCTCTCAATGGCTGCAATCCATCTCCTGACAAATGAACAGCGCCACTTCTACTGTGTTAATGCTCGCTCTCTCCCTCCCTGCATTCAAACATCTTCATTCATGCCAGCATGCTTCCTTTCAAACAACACTGAAGCAACAGCTTTGAGCAGCACATTATCTCACTTATACTAATATCAATCACATTTCTAAGACATAATATCAGGAATAAAAAACCAAATCTGCCAGTTCACATTTGTTACTCAATAAGGCTGAGCGTAATCGTTTGTAAAACACCTCAATGAAAGACCTCGTCCATTCTTTGGTGAGCTGTCATGTTCACTTGATCTTTTCTTTCTTTCTCTCTCTCCTTTTGATTTTGATCAATCATCCTCCGCTGCAGTCCTGCAAACATCTGGCACTCATATGTCTTGCTCAATTTTTTGCATAGATTGACAGTCACAGAATGAAAGCTAATGAGCAATCCTGCAGATAAAGCGCATGCAAAAATACTTCCTATTTACAGTAGGATGTTATTCTTATTAGTTCCGCTACCAATGATTCAGAAATGCTCAAATATAAACAATAGCCTATACAACACTTTAAACAATAGTTGACTCTTAATGGTTGGACCATTCTTTCACCTTATTATTTTTAGCCATGCTGTTGATGTGGCTGTGTGTGAGGCAGTGTCAGTCAATGGTCTGTCAGTCCACCACTTTGGTCCAGACATAAATATTGGGAGGGTTGCAATGATGGTTCCCAGACAATAAATCCCCCTGATTTTTCCACTCAGCGGCACCAGCAAGTCAAAGTTTTCACTTGTCCAGTAAAATATGTCAATATCTACCAGATGGACTGGCGCAAAATTTGGTATACAAATTCATGGTTCCCAGATCATCATTAGATCAAACTTTAATTTGTCCAATACTTTGATTTAGGAACAAATACCTGCAAATCTAATTACATTCCCATCAGCCTCTTCTGTACTTTCTGTTTAGTGCTAATTATTATGTTGTTAAAGGTTAAATATACAGTGTCTACGGCACAGAGGAATAAGACATATCAGGATCTGGATATACACACAATACTTATAAGTAGGATTAATTCAGTGTTGGTTTGGCTCTTCACATATGATTTGTTGACTTTAAGAAAAATATAGAAAATGGCCAGCCTTACGATTTAACATGCTAACATGCTAAACTAAGATGGGCACCAATAATTAAACATTAAACCTGCCGACCATCAGCGTTGCCATCAAAATTTGCTTTGTCATTGTGAGCATTTTAGCATGTTTTATCATGTCAGTATCTATTTCTTCTTTTTTCCGTCTTACCTTTCTTCCCAATGAAATACAACTTGGATAATATGTACATGTGTCAATAGGTGTGCATGGACGTATGAGTTTTGGACCCTCCTGCTATCCGACTTTTACTCCTTTTCACTGTTTTTTGTTTTTTTAAGGAGCGTAGTTTTATGTTCCAAGAAATTGTTCCAAGTACCTTGGATTTATTGGATGATTTTGCAGACAACACACAGTGGAGTAAAGAAATATTGACGGAAAAAAATATCCAACTCCTACTCCCACTATATTCAATATAATCAGTTACCTACATGCAATAAATAACTCTGACAGCTATCAGATTGTCCATCACAGCAATCAGACTGAAAAGTGCATGCACACAGCCCACTGCAATTTCCAAAATAATCCTTTGAAAAGCATTAGAGTATCTAAAAAAGAGTTACAGAAGTGCAGGTTACTGTAAGACTGTGAGATGTGCCTGCATGAGCTTATGTGTAATCACTGTTTTACCATCTGTCTGGCTGTAATTGCACTTGGTAATTAATAATGATGTGTATCAGTTAGAGATCAGATGTTTTGGGTTGTGGGAGGGTATCCTTAATCCAATGATGTCTTCTTTAAACAGATAGTGCAGTCTCCCAGACAGCAAGGTTATCAGACTGGCTTTCTGCTCACTGCCACTTAATGGCTCTCAAATTCACTATTACCGTTACATTCTCCTATCTTTTCTTGTCTGTGGTATTTGTACTTTTTTGACAAGGGGGGGGAGGTTCTGGCTGACTTATAGGAAACCACCGTCACTGATTATTCTGGGAACAAAGATACGAAGCATGCTCCTCGCCGGACACGTTCCAGTCAGTCACTTCTCATTGTGCGGCTCAAAACAAAGGTGGTCAATGGAAAGTTGGTTTACGATGAGATTCCATCTGCTTTGGCTGATTGATTTACAACGACCCAAACCATTAAAAACAACCAACGCTAATACATGTAAAGTGTACTCTTTCCGTTAGATTGTGAATGCTCCATCCTAAAGTAAATGGTTATCACATGGAGGGCAAAGTGCTCTTCATTTGAAAGTCTTTATCACTAGTCAATCGAGGCCGAATGGGTTTGGATTGACGGTGGACCACTATTGGTCAGTCTGCAGGTACTAATGCCATTATTTTCCTGCCAGCTCCATCTTTATCTGTCCATTATAATCCAGTTAGACACAATGAAACAGACCCAGAGGGGCAGAGCAGAGGACCCCTCCAAAATACATTGTTACAATTTCCCCTGTCTAAGTCTTTCTATTTCTTTGTGGTACTTAAGTTGCCAAGTGGGCATTGTAATGTTCAAAAGGAAAAGTGATTGTGCCAGCCTGTTATATTTTCTGCGCAGTTTGTGGGTGATTGACACAGAAATCGTATCTTTCAATGACCCTGTGCATCCCATTACTCCCCCTTCCTGCTGAATACTGCACTCTTATCTGTTCGTTCCCCTGGGAACTGCTTGTGACGGCACTTTGTAGCATCTGTCACACAGTGAATGAGTGATGGTGGCTGCATTTAAATGACTCCAAAGACCTCAAATAGTCCCCAAAAATGGTGATTTGTTTTGTTTTACCACTAAATTCAAAAGACCTCATCTCTCGGTTCCAACCTGTGACAAATGAGTTTGTGGATTACATAATAACTTAAAACAAAAACATCCTGATGGCATCCGTTTTTTCTTCCTAACCTACAATAGTAATAATCAAGATGCATCACAGAGAGCAGAATGATGGCTGACCCAGTACAAAGAGAAAGAGGCTGGGGAGGGTAGTGGTGCAGGTAGTGAGGTAGGGGGGTGGTGGGTGTATAACAACAAACAAAGAAGAAAAACAGCAAAACATCATGCCCAGAACAAAGACAGTGATACAGTGGGTGCGTTACATGACTACCTGTCTTTGTGCTTGCATATAGGGGTAGTGGTTGTTTTATGCAACACTGTAGTTTGTCATTTGAGTGCTCGCTCCACTCTTTGTCATGCCAACAAAGCTGCTGGGGTATAGTGGGTAATCTTAGACTGGGCTGCTTGTTAGACTGAGTACAAGTGGAAAGAAATGGAGGAATGGTATGGGGAGTGATTGAAACCATTTCAGTTGGAGGGAAAATAAGGAAAGTGGAGCTAACAATAATAATAATAATGATGTGTGTGTCATTCAGGCCTGAAAAACAAAAAAAGATTTTTTGAATATTTTGCTTGTCCTCATCCATGTTAAAGTAATAGTTCTTCATTATGGTAAGAACACTTATTGGCTTTCTTACTGAGAGTTAGATGAGAAGACTGATACCACTCACGTCTGTTAAATATGAAGCTAACGCCAGCAGCCAGTTAGCTTAGATTAGCACAAAGACTGGAAACAGTGGGAAGCAGCTAGTCTGGCTCTATCCAAAGATAATAAACAACAGCTTCCAGAACCTCTAAAGCTAATTAATTAACACATTATATCTCGTTTGCTTAATATGCACAAAAACCAAAATGTAAAAATGACACGTTGTGGTTTTGGAAGGTTATGTGCTTGACTCTTTCTTGGCCGGTCAAAGTAACTTCCTGGAGTCTCTGCTTGTTGCTTGGAAACCTCAAGGTGATGACAAGACTCCAGCTACATAATTATCATTACAGACATGAGAGTAGTAGAGAGTTGATCTTCTCATCTGACTCTCGGCAAAAAAGCAAATATGCATAGTTCCCAAATGTTGAACTTTTCTTCTAACCTTAGCCAGCAGTCTCCTTTGTTATATTTTGAGCACACACTGCCACGTGTAACTTAGGATATAATTGTAGCCCGAATGTTGCAAAGTTGCTTCATCTCTGTCAGAAAGTAGAAATATGCATTATGTCACCTTCATGCACGTACATCCTCATAAGCCACGAGTGGTCTAAAATTGACCCTGTGCACTCTGCAGCTACCTCTCTCAGAGGGTTGAAGAGATGGCGGAGGAGAGGAGGGGAGTGATGAAAGGCAGTTTTATTTCATCTCCATATAGCGTCACAACAGACACCAAGCAGAGGTCCAGGTCTTATATGGAGCTGCAGTCATTATCTACCCAACAAGTCCAAAACATTAAACCAATCCTCTGTCTATCTCTCTTGCTGTCCTCCTCTCATCACTGTAACCTTCTTTCACTTTGAGATAAGCACTGTGAATAATCTCCTGTTTTCCTTTCTCCTATTGCGCCCTCTCATTTTCACCTCTCCATCTCTCCATTTCTACTTTTATCACAAGTCATTCTCTTTCTCCATCCATCCCGCTCGCTCACTAAGACCCGCATGGTTCCACCTTTTAACAGTCCCGCTTTCTCTGCAACGGCAGACCAAGATCCAAGATGCCTGAATTGGAGGCCAAACTTGGCTTCGCCGCTGGGTGTAGAACGGTAAACAGTAAACACCCAAAGAGAGGGGAGAGTGTATAGAGGGTGTGTGAATCAGGTCTTTGTGCTTGGCTATAGACAGAGGTGTAAAAGGAGGAGGGATCTGCATGGTTTTGTCCTGGACACACGATACAGGCAGCAGAGCAAAAAAGAAAGAGACCTCAATTCAGAATTTTATAGTGTTTTGTATGTATGTGCCAAGACCGTGAAAGAAATCATTTAATTTGAAACTACCAGTGATTGTTTTTTAGGCTGTTTGAGTGGAATCAAATAATGCAGAGAGTGAAACTGTAGACTCAGGTTTTTGTGTTTATCAACAGAGCAAAGCTGATCAGCTAGTGCTAAAAGCCCAGGTGGAGGTCTGAGGTTCCCCCAAACGCCCACCAGAGACGCCTGACAGAGGAGCTTTCACACTGTAAAAAACCAAAATTTACCAAGTGATTTTGTTATTCTAATCATTTAAAATTTCAAGTCTGTTTCCTGCCAAGAGGTAATTCAGTTAACTGAGGTCCTTGAATCATTCATTCATCTGGTTAACTGTTGACATGGAAACAGTCTGTTTTTGTTA
Organism: Euthynnus affinis; assembly: GCA_029490765.1. Taxonomy (NCBI): domain Eukaryota; kingdom Metazoa; phylum Chordata; class Actinopteri; order Scombriformes; family Scombridae; genus Euthynnus; species Euthynnus affinis. The sequence continues at coordinate 15,803,233 of CM055840.1, read as the reverse complement.
TTTGACTGAATTAATGCAAAAACGTATGTCTGCTGTCGATATGATTTCTCTCAATGGAAAATGAATTCAACAACTGAAATGAACACTAATGTTATCCAATAATTCCAATTATTTAGACTTTTTGCAAGAAGTGTTTAATGGGCCAGTTGTGTTACTGTCCCACAACAAGCCAGTATCACGCCAAAGTGTGTAATACACCCGATCCATTAGGGGATACCATGTCAGTGTGACATTTTACCTGACACTGACATGGTTTTAGCAGTGAGTGTATTGCACGTTTTGGCGTGATATGGGGTTGCCCACAATTGCATCTTGCTTAAAGTTTTAATAAATTAGACTGTAAAAGAAGAAAGATCAAACTAAGTGTTGCTTATTGCAGACCTGATAGACAGGTGTATAGGTGAATGATATCATGTAAAAGGAAAAGCTGGATTCCTCTACAATGTTAGCATTGAGTCAATGACTGATACGATGTTGTAACTCTTCTCCCTTTTGCAAGTAGAGAAGATATAACAAACGTAAGAATATAATAGACAGTTCAGTTTCTCATTTTGCTAAACCCAAATGCTAAACTATTGGCTTGATTTTTCATTAAAACTAATAACGCTAAAGCTACTTTAGCTTTCTGGTTATGTGCTTGACAATAAACAGTTAGTTGACATGAATTAGAGAGTTGGATACAATTTGAGTTGTCACTAGACAGATCTAAATTAACAGAGAGTCATACCATTTTTTTAAACAATTGTTTATTTCTTTAAATGGAAAAACCAAAAACTGTTTGATTAAACAGATTAAAACATTTAAATCTGCCTCCTTTAATTTCCTTTAATAGCTGAGCAAATTGCCATCTGTGAGTCTGTTAATATCACAAAAATGAATCATACATTTCTGATCCATTTGTGAGAGAACTCGCTACTTACTTTACCTTTATGATCCACTTCAGATGGACTATTTGTGGTCACAAGTATAGCTCATTTTTTAACAGTGTACCTCACCTCGTCTCGGTTAACCACACACGATCTGGAACAAATCCTCACCGCACACACAACACTTAACACTTGACCTCTAACTCAGTGAGCAGTACCACACACTTCGAGTCACAGGCTATTAGAGAGGGATATAAATAGTGAGAGGCAAAGAAAAAGAGAGAGGCAGAGAAAGAAGGAAGGCACAAGATCAGCGTATACTGTATGTCCCTCCACTTAATTCCTCTGACATTCAATCAGTGCTCTCTCTCCATTATCACAATGTGGTAATTATGTCAGTGATTATCTGACGACGATCATACCTTTCTTTGTATTCTCCATTCACATTTGCCAACTGTGTGCACGTTACCTTTTGCAGACGTTCTGAATCAGATCATAAATCAGCATTAGTGCTTAAGAAGCCTCACTGGGGGAGAGATGAAAGCTTCCTCCACTCTTTCACGTCCTCTCATTCGTGCTCCGTCTTTGTCAAGTGATGGCCCAACTCTGCAACCTCTGTGCTCTCTGCTGTGTGACAGAGGACTAACAAGTTGTCAATACAAATGAACTGAAAGAGAAGAGAGAGGGGGAAAGCAATTACAATCTCCTTTTAATCCCTAGCAGTTCCAAAAGTCAAAGATTCAGCCTGTCTTTGCTCACTTCACCTCCTCATAGTATGTATGTATGTGTGTGCAGGTCCTAAGCAGGATATAATGAACAGGGATCAAGTCTCCCTCTCACTGATCAGGATAACATGTCTAATTAATCCGATCTCTTGCTTTTGAATCTCCATTCAAACTCAAGGTGAGAAAGATGAATCTTTGAAAAGCTTTGTCTCTTTTTCTTAACAAAAAAAAGGGAGACAAAACAAGTGGAGAATGATTCAACTGACGGAGATGGCAAGAGGATGTAGGGAGTGACAGGACGGGAAGGTAGTGGTGGATTATTCTCTACCTATTCCCCCACCTTCAGCCAGAGGAATTAGACAGGGGGCTGATAGTTTTAACAGTCTGAAAGGAGCCCAGATAAGGAGCAGAGAGAGGCTGGGCGTGGAGGGGATCGAGATGGGAGGGAGAAGTTAATTACCTGAGCAGAGGGCATGGAGGGAGAGGTGATTGGAATGAGGGAGAGAGAGATATCTCACATGGCTACCCTCCAGAGTCCCTGATGCATACTGAAACAGATTTAAGAGAGGGGGGGCGAGGGGGGGTTATTTAAGTGGCCTCATGGTCCTTCCAAGACCACGGACAACATTGGAATATTAAACAGGAATCAAATGGAGACAGTCATCTTTAGGCTATCTCCCACAGACCTGCAGCCCTGCAGCAATAAATAGCATGAAGGATGTTTTAAGTAAAGGTTGTTAAGGCTTGCTGTGAGGCACTAATGCAAAATAAATGCACTTGAATAGACTTTTTCTCATACCTACATATTCTATAAATATATAAAATATATTTGTTATGGTAGCATCAAGCTCTATATAAACAGTATGATCTCTTAAAGACTGTGCCGAGAGGAACAAGGGGAGTTCCACCAGACACAAAGAGGAATGCAGGGATGGGGGGAATTAAAGGATATGAGAGGAAAAAGGAAAAGCAGAGTCCCATTAATAGAGTGAACTTCAGAGCCAAATTACTGAGGCGCCGCAGAGATAGTGATCAGAGCTGTGCACCCTGGCTCTGTTAACGCAGCACTCAGTGCATTTACATCCCCATCATTACTGTCCTTATCATTAACATCGTTCAAAGCTGCACATGAAGTCCATATAAAAGCTGTAATGGACTACATTAGCTCACATAGCAAGAGGTGAGCTCCTGGTCAGGTCCAGAGCCGTCTCACAGAAAGGGGGGAACGCTAAAAAGTCAGCATTTTGAGACTACCATTCCCCATTTCTCCTTTCAAAAGAGGAAGTCGTAGAACTGAGGCCCTGTATGATTGGTCCCTGCAGACCAGCCCCGCGGCTCATTCGCTGGCTGGACCGTAATTTTGTTAAGGGCACGGGTTGCTTCCTGTGCTGGCTAAACATATCTGTGTAAATGAGGTTTGGGATGCCTGAGGGGAGCGGGTTGGAGGGGGGCTCCCAGTAATGGAGCCAGTTGAACAGAGCACCACAGGGAGACAGCAAGGGGAGGGAGGACAGGGACGTGGAATGAGGAAGCGAGGCCGAGGTAATGGAGGTTAAATGAAGTGGAGATAGAGGGAGAAAATACAGCTGCATCAAAGTTGCATTAGCTTTGATTAACAGGCCTGGTTTGAGTTACCGCTCGAACATTTCCAGACGTCAAACAAAGTTGACCCGGTGAGCTGAGAGCTGTGTTCCTGCTGACCTCTCGGGTCACTACCAGCCTAATGTCTCTCACAAAGCAGAACAAAAACAAACACGCCGCGCTCCTCAACGGCTCGAACTGCTCGGACTCAAAGGGGTGGTACATGTCCTTCTAGCTCAACAAAACTGTCTTTAGTGGGGAATGTGACCATTTTTCACGCAGTACTGCTGATGAAGTGCTCTATGGAGACTTAGAATAATTGTTCTAACAGGTTAAGAGAGACAAAGAAGAAGTAATTCTGAGACGGACTGCGAAGAAGAGACGCTGCTCAGCCCCGAGCTGTTTTATGTTTGCTAATAAAGACTGATCAGATCACATCGCCTGCTCCAGTCTGGATGGCAGGGGCAACTCTACCCCATGGTCCACTCTAAATCCAATTACAGCTGAACAGTGACAGTTAGCGGCCCAGGAGCCAGGTACCCTCCACTCCCCTGTCCCCTGAGGCCAACACACCCCTCTCTCCATCCCATCCGTCCCTCCCCAGGCTCCACTGGCCCCTTGCAGGCCCATAATTGGATTGGTCAGCAGTTAACTCCATTACAGCCCAGCAGTCAGGCACTTGATATTTCCAAGTTGTTGGCAGTAATTTGGTCCTATTAGCAGCTTTTACTGAGAATAAGAGTCACTGCGTAAACAATCAACTAAGTAGGGTTTCAGCGTCCAGTTTATGTGTGTTTGTGTGTACGCTTGTGTGCATAAAAGGGTGTTTGTTTCAGAGGGAGATTCAATTTGAGGAATCAAATCTAATCAGAGGACACAGAAGTCTTACAGGACAGTGTGTGTTGAAGTGGGTGTCAGGGGGTTCTGGATGGCTCTGGTTACCCCAGAAGTGATCCAGTAATGGGACTGGGAGGCTGACGGCTGGTGCACCGTACTGTCGTCAGGCTGAGGAAGGAGAGGAGGATGTAGACATGGGAGATTTGAATAATGTGTGTGCAACTGTATGTAGGAAAATTAAAATCTCAATGCAAATATGCTCAAAGGATATTTTATTGCAATATTTCATAAGTCAGTGTCTCTGTAGGCACAATATAAAGTTATATAATGGGTTGCATGGACAGTGTTGCATGAAAACAGAAACTGCAGACAGACTAATTCTAACTTGTAACCAAAATACAAATTGTTACTAAGAAATATAAAAGTCTGGATAAGATACAGAGGCCTGTAACCGTCTGACAAGAATCACATATTTTTTAAATTTAAGAATGCCAGAAAAGATAAAAATAGGAATAAGTATTTGCTAAAGTCCACCCACAATTAAGTTAATTTTGTTACTCTATGGCTGGATAAACCAAAAGTTATGTAAAAATTCTGTGCTGTTTTAAAGAATGTTTCTCCTTTATTCAAGCACTTTAATTTGCATTTTATTCCTGCTTCCATTGTTTTGTATTGTATACGTTGCCTTTACTTGATAACATGTTAACTTTGTCTTAATACATTGTGGATCCAAAATTATTACCCCGTGAAATCTTTACTTGTTTGTTTCCACTGAAAATGGAGACACAGCCAGAGAGCAGAAAATGTAAAAAAAAAAAAAAAAAAAAAAAAAAAAAACTTTAAAGAACAAAAGTAAAGAGAAGAGAGAGAATAAGAAAAAGAGGAAACAGTGAAGATATTTAACTTGTTACAAGGGTTTTTGAATCAGAGACTTATTGCATGCGGATAGTAATAATTTAGCTTTACATTTTATTCAGGAACATAAGGAACATAAAGCTGAGAGCAGAGGCAGCTCCAGGTCTCTACAGGAAGCAATAATCTAACTGACGATAACAATCTGAGTAAAGGGAAGAGGGTGGTGGGCGGATGGGGGATGAGGGAAGCTGACAGTAGAAGGTTTTTTTTAGTTTTATCCAGCTCCACTTGAGGCAGGTTATTTCTCCAGTTTAACCTGCAGAGATACCTGTCAACTTCTTGCTTAGGTGGAATTGGATGAGGAAAAGCTGGGAATGAGGCGCCGGGTTTCCCCTGAAAACATCCTGACAGTTCATCTGCAGGAGAATGGGAATCTATCTGCAAATGTGGTGACAATGGTGTCCCGACCCAATCAATCAGACAGAGGAAGAAAATTGCCACAAGGAAAAAAATAAAAGGAAATGCCTGGACTCTTGTTCTCATGTTAAATCAACCTTTTCTCTCCAGTTTGTCTGACTCCTTTTCTCCTCTGCTCCCCATGTGCAGGGTGAAAAGAGGAGAGCAGTTTCCTGACATTCATTCTCTAGACACAAGAGTGAGGGGGAACTTAAAAGAGAGGGTGCAGGGGGCAGCGTGGAGGCAGACTAGTGGAAGAAGATAGAGAGTGGGAGAAAGGGGATTTAGGGTTGTGTCTGGGTGCCTGTCTCTGAGGAGGATCTCTCCACCTGTCGGAGCCCACATTCCTGCACATTCCAGGGATCCCATAGACAAAGCGTGGTGAGAGGGCCAGGAACTGGCCTTGGCTCTAGCTGTCAACAGCAGATCTTTCTGATAGAAATTGCAAGCGACCCCATACTCACATGTGCATGATACAAGAAGACACGAAAAACACACGCATGACCAAGAGGGTGGACAAACACATACAAAAAAATGCATATACAACACTGTTCCACTTTTGATTTCAATTACATTTTCTGAAACTAATCAAGGACCTTTAATTAGGAGTGTTGAATGAGGTGTAGTTACTTTTGTTCTCAAATGAATAGTTTGTTTAAAGGGAAGATGCTTTTTGTGATTTCCTGTAATTTATATACTGTTACGATGTCGGATGTCTACGTTAAACATGGTCATAGTTCCAAAACTTGACCTGAATGTATGTAAAAATGCCGACATCAAATCAGCACTCTGCTATTAAAGTTACCTCAACTGCCCCATTGATTTGACATCAGATTGTTCACACATGCCCACAAACGTCCGTCCATTCTGTAGTCTTTGTTGCTACGGTTGCTAAGGTTGTTACAGGGATTGTTTGTCTACTAAAGCCTCTAAAGCTGGCAGAAAGTCTGCCGAGGGGCAGCTTCTGGGAACAAACCAATCAGAACATTGTGAGCTCAACGGTAGGGGGACCTTAAAGAGACAGGAGCAAATATAGCCTATTTCAGACAGAGGCTGAACTGAGGGGTTGTATTTGCTCTGACGCAACAATGGCAGAAATCATCCTGTTCCTCTAATGTGAATAAAACATAGTATGTTTTAGAGCTGAAACAATTAGTTGATTCATTGATTAGTCAATTGGCAGAAAATTAAGTAGCTTCTATTTTGACAACTGATTCATCGTTTCCATTTTTGGGCCACTGACACATATTTGCTACTTCCGGCTTCTCGAATTTGTTGCTTATCTCTGGGTTATCTCTGGAGAATGTCACCTTGGGCTCTCTCTCATTCTTTTGATTGTTTTCTGATATTTTATAAATCAAAAAACTAATTGATTAAAAGAGAAAAGACAGCAGATTAATCAATAATTAAATGTTTGCAGCAGTTATTTATAGTATTATTAGGAGATTGACTGGCATTGTCACCAGTGGAGTTATCTTTACACACAGTACAGTATATTCAAATCACAAGAGCAGGAAGCTAAAGCCACATCTGGCTGCCGCTCCACATGGATGGAGAATATCCTGAGGCTATCTATCATAATGCTGTCTTCCACCTCAGTTTCATACCACTATGAGCTCTGAGCAGTGTAGCATTTCAGCTGTTAACAGAGTGGAGGGGTAGTAGTGAGAGGTGGGGCCGGCAGTGTGGAGGGTGCAGCAGCTTATGAATGGATCTCATTCTCCCTGAGAGGACTTCAAACAAGCCCGCATCAATCAGCCAGGTGGAGCGCCGGTGGCTGAGCCGTGCCCGCCGGCCGTCAGCCCAAAGGTTTCAGATGCACCAAGCGTGCCCTCTCACACGACAGACTGACTGACACACTGACCAAGAATGAGCCAACTGGACCATAAACCCCCACAAACACAAAAGATGCTCCAATATGCACACATCCGCCCAAAACGTTGGGTCCTCTGGGACCCTGGCATCCAGCACCAGGTTGAACGGGCCAAAGGCTGGATCACACTCAACTCCAATGCAAGGCACACACACACACACCAAATCTCACCCGCATCTTGTCTCAACTTTGTCTCCACTTGTATGTTTCTACCCTACCCCTCGCCAATCAAGAAAGTTGACATTGGATGGAAAACCCTAGAATATGTTTTTTTAATTCTTCCTTTCTACAATATCTGCACATGCAACTATAATATGGGTAAGATTGGGGAAGTATTGTGGTTATGGTCAATATAAATGTTAGAATTTCTTACAGCTCTGCGGCAAGGCACAAACTCTGAAAGTTGGATAAGCTAGACACTCTGTATTCTGTATGTATCACTGGAAGATGCATGTTTTGTAAAATAGCATTGTCTTGTAACCCCATGTGGGATGCTTGTGTGCCAGATGCTTACTAAAACTAAAACCAACCTACCTACCTACCTACCTAACTACCTACCTACCTAGCTGTGTTTCCTTCTTCCGTTATGGAAAACAGTGCTACTAAACTGTCTTTGCCTCCGGGCTTTAACCAGTCAACAACAGATAACAGATCAAACAAGTAGAAACAGTCAAATGACAGACTGGACAGACACACGACTGTGTATCTGCGGGTGAGGAAATGTATCCTGCTCACTAGCACTCTGAATGGCAGCCTCTGGAAGGTTGATCTGGCACAGCGGCAGGGCCTCTCAGTGGGCTCGTCTTTGTGTTTGTGCTGCAATTATGCGCTCTCTCTTATCCACCCTGCTCCCCTTGTGACCTCTGGGTGAGGGTCAACATGCAAGACGTCCCTTCCTACATACACAATAGACCTCCATTCACAGGCCAGGGGAGGATAGAGAGAAGTGGGAGAAGAAGAAGAAGAAGAAGAACGTTCTCTCAGACATCAGACTCCCTATCGCTCCATCTCTCCATCGTTTCCCCTCATCTGTCTGAGCAGAGCGGGCCGCACAGACTCTGCCCACATCCTCCTCCAGCTACCAGACCCTCTGTCTGCCGCTCTCCTCTCAGACAAACCCACTCAGCCCACATCCCCCTGCTCTACAAGACCAGGTTGTACACTGTGTGTGAACCCTTGCCAAAGCACACTGGGAAGGGCCTGCAGCGCAGAGCATGTTGAACAAACTCCACCATGCGCCCTTGCGTCATAAAAACACACAGTCCATCTTTTCCTGAATGGCAGCTGATTCCAAAGCATCCATGTGTCACCTGCTGCCCTGTGTGAATTCAGCCTGATGCCACAATCACAGTCAGACTGCGGGCTGTGAGGGAGGGGTGATGGAGGCGAGAGCAGACCCGCGGGGCTGTGGGGTGAGAAGAAGGGAGTGGAGGATGGCAGTGGAGGGTGGTGGTGGGTGTACAGGGCTGGTGTTGATGGGTGGGCGGGGAGGCAGCGAGGATTTAAATGGAGATTGACGCCCCAGGGGTAACCTGGCAACAGGCAGGAGCTGCTGTCAGATTAGGATCTGAGAGAGAGAGATAACCACTTTACTGCCCCCTGGACTGAGCAGAGCTGGAGGGCTGCAGTGTGTGTGTGTGTGTGTGTATGTGCTTAACCCGCAGTGCCATGTAGCAGGAGGCAGCTGCAGAGTTGTTTCTAAAGACCTGGTTAAAATGCCACAAAGCAAAGCACATTCATCCATCACTGACCGCATCACTTCAATCGCTTAAACATAATGCATGAATAAAACACAGACACAAAATATAAACACGTGAAAATATCTAATGTACAACCAGAAACAAAAGACAAAGTGTTAATGTGTATGTGGGGTGTGTATTTCTGATTTGTTGGATTTTAACATGAACAAACACACATGTAGACAAAAACAGTCACTGTCTAGAATTTGAATGTCATCATAGACAAAAGACCACCAGCAGCCTGTATTTACATGACAATAGTCTGCCAGCATGGTTTTATAACGTCCTAACTACAGCAAAGACAAACAGCAACCTCTTGATGTAGTGTGACAGGGCAAAGGTCACACACAAAAAAACAAAAAATACTTTAAGAATAGAAGATGAGCCTCTGTGCAAAATGAGGTTTGTTTATTGACGAAAAGAAATAATAAAATAAAGCACTTAGCCATAAATGTTGCAAATTGCAACAACAAATGGACAAAAGGGACATTTAAATGTAATTTACTAACTGCGGTGAAACTTTTTTTTTTACCAAAAGAAAAGATAAGATGGATTTATTGGTAAACTGATCCACTAGATAGACATATTGATTAATGAAGACTGACAAACCGATCAGACAGAGGATTGATGAATACAACAAGCTGGCTCAAAACAAACTTGTATCTGATGTCCGATACACTGACTGCCTCTGTCAGTCAATCAATCGAGTGTGTGGCTCTTTCTAAAAGCAGTAATCAATAAATCCTCTTCTCAATCCAAAGGACAAACACTGAAATAATCATAACTAATTATTGGAGAAGCTGTGGAGTAAAGCTGAAAAACACACAACATGCAGAGAGCAAAATAGATCTACATACACACACAAATGTGGAGCCTATAAAATACACGCATGCACACACTCCAAAAGGACAGCGTCAAAGACACACACACACAAGCCCACTCGGGGCCTGCTGGCTGGCGGATTGAGAGGGATTTGTTGGACGGCACGCGACTCTGTCATGGCAGCGCCTCCACCTCCTGTCAGCTGTGTTTGTGCAGTGACGGGACGGGGGGAGGCAGTCTACAGAGGAGGACAATCTCAGTATAAAAGAGCCAGGAAAAAAAAGAGCATGTAAATCTTCTTGACAAGGAAGAGGGCTGGAGAAGGAGAAAACAGGGGGCACGGGTGAAAGTTGAAACAATCACTTGTTCTTTTGTGCAGGTGTTTTCTGTGTGTGTTAAAGAGAGACGGGCTGTGTGCAGGGTGACTGACACAGACAGACTTAATGGCATTAACCAAATAAGCTCGGAGTTTGGATCCGCTTTATCCTCTGGTTTAACTTTCTGATGATTTGCATTTGCCCTTTAGCCACTGCAAACTATGCTGAATATGTGCGTGCAGAGAGGTGAGATGCATCTTTTATGGATCTTTAATGTCATCCAGAAAACTTATCTTTTAAGTGCAAGACTCACAAATGTGTTAGTAAAAAGCTTTAATTCTCACATGTCATGTTGATACTTTGCGCTAACCTCAGATTAGCTTGAAAACTGGAAAATAATACATGGCATGACCCATGATTCGTAGTGTAACATCTGTTATATCAAATAAGGCCGTATATCACATGAACCCACATATGGAAGCGAAGCAAAGCAAAGAATCTGAGTCACTACCTTCATTACAACCAAAAACCAAATCAAGACCAATAAACCAGCAGAAGATCATCAGAACATCTAAATGAAGAAGAGTGTTTTATTGTGGGGCTATAAAAGCTAATTTATGTTTTGACTATAAACCTCATCCACCATGAGAGCTGCGAGTGTGGTCCGAGAATCTTTAAGGCACATTTAACAGTGACAGTTTTATTTTAGTGTGTATGTGTGTGTGTGTGTGTGTGTGTGTGTGTGTGTGTGTGTGTGTGTGTGTGTGTGTGTGTGTGTGTGTGTGTGTGTGTGTGTGTGTGTGTGTGTGTGGACCAGGTACTCCCCATGTTGTGGAGACAAAAATTTGCTTACACAGTCATGTTGTGGGGACTTGCCTCCCTTATTGGGACAAAAACCAAGTCCTCTGAATGTAAATCATTAATTTGAGGGTGAAGACTTGGTTTAAAGTTAAGGTAAGTTTAGAGTTAAATTAAGATTAGGGTCTTTGTGTGTGTGTATGTGTGTGTGTGCTTGTTTGTGTGGGTGTTGTTGCTATGTAATGCTGTAACCAAGCACATATTCATTTTGTGTTCAAATCTTTATACAACAGATATTTCCTGCCAAAAAATTCAACTGGTCAACTACATGTTCAAGTCTCAATAATATTTCCAAAAAGACAAAACAAATGCTATTTAATTGTTTAATTTTAATCTAATTGGTCCATAAATGTAAAATATAGTTAAAATTGATACTTGTGTTGTATTTTATTGTTACGTATGAGTACCTCTTTGTACTTTGTTTGATGGCGCTACAAAAGCCTGCAGTTATGAATGGATTGTGGCTATAATCACAGTACACAGTACAGTACATGACACACTCTCTGGTATTATTACCGTAATCGCTTTTACAACTTACTGTAAGAAAAACCTTATAGATAAAGAAGACAGCTGTGCACATTTCCCGGCCTACAGTGGATTCCCTACAGCTGATTTGCCTGTACCAGATGTAGCCACGACCGCGAGTAGATTTGCATTGACAAATGATCTGAAAATAACCCTTGATCATACAGAAACTCCTTTGTTTCAACTCGGCTCTTTGTTTCTGAGTGCAGGAATATGGACACAAAAAAATTCCAATGCAAGAAAACATTAAAGGCATCTCAATGTCAAAAAAATAAGAATAATAAAAATAATAATAACACATTTACTAAAATAGGCTTGAATCACTGTTAGTTTGTTAGTCAAAATACACTTTAACATGAAAAGATAAGATAAGCAATCAGCACTAACTGTCAATTATCTTTTATATAGTGACTGTTAAGGGAGTAAGATATTATAGTATTTCAACTTATAAATAAATGGCAAGAATCAGAAAGAAAGAAAGTAAAAAAAAGTAGAATAGCCAACCACTTACTTATAACTTCATGTGTAACCCTTCTTCAGCTCCTCTGCACAAATCCCAATAACTCAACAGCTGAAAGAAGAAATCACAAAAGATTTTGAAAACAAAATTGTCAAATACAGTACAAATACAGTAAATATGCTGTTATTCTATGATCAATATTCACCAGAGAGCAGAGATGGAAGGAGAGGGCCGTGAAGATGAGGGGATAAAAGAATAAGAGAGGCATCTCTGGTTCTCATTTCCAGTCTGTGGACATTACCGCTTCATTAGCAGGCAGCATGTGCTAAATATTATTCTGACTCTGATGGCTATCACACTCCTATGTAATGAGATACAGGCCCTCTGAACACACACATCTTAGACGTTTTCTCTTCCCCTCTGACACCTCCTGACCCTCCTTTTACCTCTGAGCAAGTGTGTATGCTAATGTTTCTGTGCATGAGTGAGTGTGTGCACACATGTATGTAGAGTACACTTGTGAGGGCTGTAGTGCAAACACGAGAGAAGCATAAGTGGCGACAGAATGAAAAAAAAAAAGGAGCGAAAAAAAGGGGGAGAGAACGATACGGATCCCTAAACTCTAATCCATATCATAGGCTACTACGTCTCCCTCCCCACGATACCCAGATCTCATTTCAGTTCCAGGACTTTATAGGACCTCAGTCTTCACTCTCATATCTCCCTCTGGCCGATTTAGAGAATTATTCAAATGAAGGAGAAACTTTGTCCGATAAAGACCCTCAGATGTTCTTTTGAGGACCTTTGAAGGTTGCAGATGGAAAAGGGATTCCTCTAGAGTCGTTCCCTCATTAAGAATGATAATTGAGATCTGGATGTGTTTGATATACACCATTAAACTAAAGGTCTGAACTGGTTACTGAGGGACGGAATAGTCGAGTTCAGGGCAGAGAAAATTCTCCACTGTGCTTGCTGGAAAACCTCACGAGTATTTTAAATGATTTGTCATACAGTTTAATTCAGCGCCACAACAGTTGCTGCTATATTACAGATGAAGACAATATAAACTTGTAAAATTCAAAGAAAAGCAAGTTCTGTATAAATGTTTAGATTTAAATAATGAAACAGAAGTGACTCCTGAAGTAAATGTGAGTATATTTTACATTTTATCTTTAAAATCAGCATTAAAAGTTTCAATTTTCACACACAGACCATATTACATACTCAGGTTTGCATCAGACAACAGATATTTTTTATTCACATTTTTTTCGGAAAAAATAAACTAAAAATGTTGCAGAGACTTTTTTTTAAACTGTGCTTCTAGTTTGCAGAGTGGCCCGACAAGACAAAAGGAAGGAATCATTTTTAGCTTTGAAGAACTCCACAGCAAACTTTTATCATATGGCTAATTCATCAGATACATAAGATTTCCTTTTTATGTCCAGTAAACAGGACAAACAATTATAGTAAACCTAAAACCTGATAATTCATTTATCTAAGCTCTCTGATAGTCAAATTTACAGACATGTGAAGAATAAAAATTTCTGTGTTTTATGTGGATGTGGCATCCTCTGAAAACACTGACTTTCTTTTCCTTGCTTCCCTCCCTATTGTCTTTTTTTTTTAGGAAAACAGATCAAAATAAAAACAGTTCAAGTTTAGTTAAAAAGCTGTTTTACCTCTGTGTTTCTATGTCTTTTCTGCAGCACACACACACACACACACACACACACACACACACACACTAGACTAACCATTCTTGATGACTACTACCCCCTAGAGGTACATAGTTCAGTACAGGAATATCTTGAAGACAAAAATGAGGAACTGCTCTAGTTAACTTTCAGCTGTGATGACGAACAATATCTCCACAGAAAAGAGTAACTCCACAACATCTAGATGATCTCCGATCAGAGACAAACACAGATTCAGAACAGAAAAAAATGGAAATTTGGTGTTTGGGATTTATAATCCTAAATCAGAGTTCTGTTTGGTTGTGTACGGTTAAACTATAAATCCTGCCAATTATGGCAGAACAGCAACTGGAAATTCAAGCAGTATAACTCACATCAGCTGAAAATCTGGATATACTGATATCACGGTGTGTTACATGGCCTCACCCAAAATCCAGTGAGAAGATAAATGTAGCACTTTCAGCATGTATTACAAAACAAAAACTACATAATAATTTCTTTCTTTTATTTACTGAGCTGTCCACTCATTAGAACACAGATTACATAACATCTAAAAACGAGGCAGGATTGCGCATGGAGCTGGTGGAAACAGGATGGGGGTCAGGATATAATGTCGAGTATTATCAGTGTGTTGGGGCTGAACTCTGGTATCAGCGCCTTATCAGGCTATTTATGCTCCATTGCAGTAAGGCGTTATGACCTCCCAATCAGAGCTGGTTTCAGAGATAAAGGCCAATCAGAGCTCAGAGGGCTGATAAAAGCCAATCAGAGAAGTACAAAGTGATAAGAAAGCAGACCTGGCCCTGCAGGTGATGAGCTCTGGCCGCAGAGCCACGCAAACCACATGCAAATACGCACACACATACTAGGGTAGCATATAAGCTAGCAGAGTACTATGACTCAAGTTTCTATATCTCTAAATCTATCCAGGTCAGTGGCTTTTTTTCTTCCTCATTTTTTTAAAAAAAGTTGGTTTAACGAAAATGTAAAAGTTAGACTTATGAAAATTGGTGTGATTACAGTAAAATATAGTATAAAATAAATAGTTTTAAGTCTTTTGACAATATCACACTCATGTCAAATTCTGAAATGTTAGTTACAATAAAATATGCTTTTTTTAAAAAAAATTATTTTAGCCATAACTATCAACTTGGAAATTATAATAATTCCCACTAATTTTACAGTGATTCAAAATGCATTTTTTACATATAATATTTATGTTTATTCAGTGTGTTTAAGATATGAAGAGCCAACCGTTCACTTTCTCACCACACAAACACACTCACCTCACAGTGTGTCATCCCAAACTTATCAAACTAGTTTAATCCTCATCTTACATTCTGATTAAATGTCACATTAGACAGATGTGTCATTGTTAGGAGGGAATGTTGGATGTAAATGGATATTAAATAAAACACAATTTTCTCCTTGAATTAAGATTTTACAGAAATGTGAGAGGATTGTTGTATCTTTTAGGCAAAAAGCAGCTCACACTTAAAACATGACTTTGCAACAGATCTCATACATTTTGCATTTCACTGTCTCGTGCCAGTAAAAACTTACAACAAAGAATGCTTTCCTTGGAAAGTTGTTAGACTATAATATATTCAAAATATCTCAAATACCCCCCTCCCCCCAATCCACTTAATTCAGAAATTTGACAGAGCAGCAGGAATAAAGAAATGTCAAGCAGAATACAGCTGAAATCAAGCTTTATCAAGCCTGATCTGCTGTTCGGTTGGTTGCGTATTACAGTACGTGTGATGTTTACAATAAATCACACACAGACCTGACAATGTACAGCGTTCTTTCAACAAAGACTTAGTTTTCTTTTCAAGTATCTGAAGTGAAAGAGTTGAAGGGTGACAACATGGAGGAGAACATTTGAAAGACCTTCAAAATCTCCTCTGAGGGAAATTAAAGCTTGGCCAGAAAGAGATCACAGGCTGCAATTACAACAGCGTGCTGCAGTGATGGAGGTGATAACACGCACTCTGGGGCGAGCAGAAAGCTGGCACTCTAAACCTCGGCTCACCCCGTCTTCCTCCACCTCAAGCCCAAAGCGGCCGAGCAGAAGTCCTTGACTCCTTTCAAAGGGGTCTCGAGCAGGTCACGCAAAGATCGTGTACAGGAAGGAGCTGGGAAGAGCATGACACAATCAGAGCTTCTCATCTAATAGCAAGCCTGCTTCAGTTCTCTGTGGCTTTTTGTCTTTTCCAGTTTAGTTGATTTTTCTGTATTTTTTGTGGCTGAGACTTTTTGGCAGAGGTTTTTCACGCAGGCGTGTGCTGTACCGTAAGTCACCCCTGTTAAAAGAAAACTTTGCAGTATGAGAACTACATCTGGGTTGCTTTAAAATGCAGTCAAAGTGGAGATCAGTAAAAATTGGAGATTGCAGAAAGCAGATTTTCTTCTTCTCTGCTCACATTAAAGGGGCTCTAAATTTGTGTGTGTGTGTGTGTGTGTGTGTGTGTGTGTGTGTGTGTGTGTGTGTGTGTGTGTGTTATTTATAAAAAAACAAAAATCAAAACTATAAATGAGACAGAATGAGAGGAGGCAGGCAGGCAGTCTGCTCTGCTGCCATGGCAACAAACATCCACCCTCTTGAAGTCTGGGTTTTTCTGCTCCTCAAGTTGCAAAATGTACAACTTTGAACATGAATCGTAATACATACTGTATATACAGTACGTCTGCATGCGCATACACACAAACACACACACACATCCATTTGCACGCAGTCACAATTCACCTCCCTCTCACCCCTCTTCCCTGGGTGGGAGTCCATTTCCGTCTCCTGATACATAAATAAATAAAGGGGTATATAGTGCCCCAGGACTGGGATGGAAGAGACAGAGTGTTAAAGTGAGAGAGAAAAAGAAAAGAATAGCGGCGGACAGACGAAGGAGAAATGAGGAGGAGGAGGTGGAGGGGTGGTTGTAATTGTTTCCCAGCCCAGGGAAGTTCAGTCCCGATGCGACCGGGGCCGTCTCTCCCCACGGAGCCCACCTCCCCTCTTCCAGACACGAGAGGGAGGCCTCAATCAAACACATGAGCCACAGAACATGACCTGGCAAGTTCAGCAGGAAAAGAGGGGAGGAGGAGAGAGTTAGTGTGAATTGATTGAATTACACTTGGCCAAAAACACCATGTGTGGGGCTGAACGTGGAGAGACAGGCTGCGGTTAATAACAAGTCTATACACTGATTGAGACTGTTGTTACGACTTATAATTCACACTATTCCACACTATTATCGCACCAGTATCAGAGAGAGGCAATTACATATATGTGTGTTTGTGTTTCTAGTCTTCCAGAAATAGAGAGTTTAGGGGGAGAAATGAGGTTAATTGAGTTTGTTTTGTTTGGAGCCAATCTAATGACGAGAGAACTAAAGTTATGCCTATCAGGCACAGAAAGAAAGAGACAGAAGAAGTGAAGAAAAATGAGAGATTTTGAGAAAACACATCTGCATTTGTCTTCTAGGGATCATATATCCCTTCTCTTTCTTTCTCATCCTTCACTTTTCCCGAGAGGAGAATAATAGCTCAAAGCAGCAAAAAATAATTAAGCTTCCAAATTTATTCATCTAATTTAAAATGGCTGTCCGCACAGAAGTATTGTA
Organism: Euthynnus affinis; assembly: GCA_029490765.1. Classification (NCBI taxonomy): domain Eukaryota; kingdom Metazoa; phylum Chordata; class Actinopteri; order Scombriformes; family Scombridae; genus Euthynnus; species Euthynnus affinis. The sequence continues at coordinate 15,786,005 of CM055840.1, read as the reverse complement.
TGTGGTAGAAAGGGGTTCCCTTACAGTAATTCTGGCTTTAAGTGTTGTTTATTACCAGATGCAGTATCTCTTCACAGTCGTATCAGTGTGGGCGACAGATGCGAACTTCACCTGCCAATCATGAACATCCCAAGAGCTGCATTAATTACACAGGACAAAGGCTGCAACTGTGGAGAAACTGCATCTATGTCAACACAAAGACTCAAATAAATGCTGCAAAAAATAAAGTCAAACTGTCTGTTTACTAAGAAGTCTATCTATAAAGTATGTCATTGGTGTTTCTTTTGACTCACGGACTTATTTGATCAAAGTTGATTCTTCTGCAGTGACAGTACGCCCTACATTAGTGCTCTCAAGGCGTGTGAAATTTTGGTACCGACTGATTGATGCAATATGTTTCTGTGGCGAGCGCTTATCACAGTCCTATCTGTGATTTGTGCACTCCTTACATCACTCCCTGTCGTGGTTTGAATCACACAGTAACGTATGGAGTGCTGAGGTCACAGGAGGGACTACCCCTTATTGAGAGCTTTGTCAGTCTGCTCATTTGCCATGACCAGGCCTCCAGCGGCACTCAGCAGGTGTTGACATAACATCCACGAAAAGTAATGTCTTTTGGGAATATGTGCTAACATTAGCAAGTTAGACAAACTTCACTTTACCCTTGTAAAGTGGAAGCCAGTTACCGTAACCTGCTAGCTTCCACTTTCAGATTGGAATACAAACAATGGTTGATGAAGGTGGAAAGAACATCTTGTACCAACATTTGCATGGTGTGTTCCTGCCAGTAACGCACCACAGCAGTTGACAATGCATCTTCTAGCAAATGTCAGATGTCAGTTACCTGCTGCCATGGGAAACATTCACCCTGAGGTTTGAAGCTCAGGCATTGTTTCAACACGTATGTCTGAAAAGTTTATCATTTTTTGAAAAATTATGTATGCAATGCATTTTCTTACACAATAAGTGTAAAAAAAAAAAATCTAATTCAGACTATAAAAAAACAAACAAAAAAAACCAAATGACCTCTGAGATGCATTGTCTTCCGTTTAATATTGTTCTGAAAACCTTTAATATGAGATAAAAATATGTTGTGTTCTGGATGAGCAGAGTGTTTTGGTCTATGTGGGGTTATGATGCAGCTCCACCGTGTAGAGCCAACAGGTAACACACTGTCTTGCACACATGGTGCATTTGATTAAATTTGCATGGGCCCTATTTCTGCGTGTGAACATCCAAATCAAACGAAGCCTCCATTGTTCGTAACTGCTGCATTAAACCCCTCAGGTCTCTTGGATACACATTTTGCTACAAAATCAAAAACTCCCCTCAAGCGTTCCCTGCGAGACAACATCACAATATAATGTCAGAGATTAGTTAGATCCCGTAGTCTGACTGACCAGTGAAAGGAATAACTCGGCCTTGGAGTGTTAAATCTTTCGTGCAGAGAAACATTAGTGACAGAGTGCAACAGCCTTGTCAAAAACTGGGCCATACAAACATTTTTTGTCCTGTAAGATTCTAGAAAATCCAGTCATCTCCAAATCTTTAGCATCAGTGGGATATTGGGGTTTGAATGTAATTACTCTATGACCACTTAGTTCAGGCTGTCACTGCTAAGGTCACATGAATAAGCCTCCATATTTGTCTCTAATCGAGCCACTAATCTGAAAGATCTAAGAGCCTGAATCAATCCTCCATTCTGCCTCTATTGATCTCATCTCCTCCGTCTACCAGTTTCACTCCCGCTTTTCGTCTATGTCTCCTCCCTGGCATGCTTTTTGCAGTAATGGATACTGAAGATGTCAGGCAGATTTAACATTTATTGCTTATTTAAAACGGCCTCTGACCCATGCACAATACCCGCCACCGCATAGTCCAGACACGCCAAAGAAAGAGAAAAGCTGTGCTTCTCAGCGGGTGCAGTTAACGTTAAGGGCCTGTCACTCTTATTGTTGCAGTAGCCATGAAATGATCAAGCTTGGCTAATGGCTGCCTTATCTCTGCAGCAGGCTTAATAATGGCTGTTCAAAGCCTGCTTCTCCAGGTGGGAGTTATGTCATTAAGACTCGATATTACACTTGGGCTAACCACAATAAGCATATGGTCTGAGCGAGAAGCGAGATACGAAAAGGTTTTCAAAGCCTGGAGGCCTGGACCAATAGATCAAAGTAGGAAAAAACCTGATTGTAAATGTCTACATGTGTCCGTTCCTCCTGTGTTAGCAATTATGTGCATGCCTATTTATGTGTGTACAGTCAGTTACGCTCACGTCGCTTCATACCTCGCCTGCAGTGTTTTCACAAGCAGCCAAAGTGAGTGAAATTACCTTTCTGTTTTTTTCAACATGTTGTAATTAATGAAATTGCTTCATTCATATTTATACAATAGAAACAGAAATGTAAAAAACCCTAGGGGGCAAAACAGTAACAGAACACAGCAGGAGGACAGTGACCCGAGACTCCAGCCGCAGCATTGCTAACACAGTTCATGACAAAGCAACAGAGCAAGAGACGCAAAGGGTAAGACTCAGATAAAAGGGTGAAGATTTATGTAAAAGCCTCTTTGAGCAGGAGAATAGGATGGACAGAGAGAGAGAGAGAGAGTGGATGCATAAAGATGGAGAAATCTGTTTCTTATTCAGAGTTGTGTCGCCTGTATCAGAATGAACAGCATGGACTCCTCTTTCATCCCCTCATCCAGACTGGAGTAGTGTATGTTTGTGTTTTGAGGGGGTAAATTGTATGCCTCTGTATTTCTATAGTCTCTGAGCGTCTCTGAGCACTGACATAAGAATACATGAACAGGACTGACTAACTCTCAGTGGTACTTTAATCATGCAACACACACACACACAACATATTTTGTACAGTATGACCAGCAGACCTCACAAACAAACATGCAGATTAAGATGAGTGGTGACAGAACAGCTGATGAAGGGGCTCTTGAAAAAAGATTAGACTTTAGTCACCTGCTAATACTCAACATATAACTTTCAATATTGTCAGTGCTGCAGTATCAATATTGTCTTTTTTATGTTTTGGTGTTATTTTGTTTATTGTTTATTATTCCATATTTTACTCATGTAAAATTATGGTTATGATTACTGAGATGATATTTGATAATGATTATTAAATAGTTGTGATGCGTCTGTAAAAACTACTACTGTCTAGGTCAGAGCTAATCTTAAACTGAGGTTAAAGAGCCCACAAAAAATATACTCTTCTTTGAATAATAATTTGCGTCTGATGTATTAAATTAAATTTAATCAATTACTTCTAGAATCTATGAACTTGCAAATATTTTTTGTTTCAAATGTTTAACTTCTGGCTGCAAGATGTCTCCTAAATCCATTGTCAGTGTGTGTGCACTGTGATGTCACAGTTTCAAGGTGAGCATCGAGAAATTTTCCGTCATTCGTAAATTCATATGAAAACAGTCTTCTAGCATCAAATGTTGCAAATACATCATTCTGCATAGTGAAACTCAAACATCCAACTCACATGAAAACAAGCGAAACACAACTTAGAGTAGAGGAGGACTTTAATGTTAGAAGGGGGACTCAGCAAGGAGTATGTCTTCACTACGCTGGCTAAGTCTGACAAATCTTTATCTCCCTGTTTTGGCTCTCTGTTCACTAAGCCTGAAAAGTGAGTTTTTCAAATACGTGTAAAATAGAGGACCAGATGTTTGCTGTGAAGAAGAAGAGATTTAGCCACTTTCCTAATGTTCAGTATCTCATTGTGAACATAAATCTTAACAAAAACAACCTGAAAGCATTAGCGTTGATGCATGTTGTTTCACACATAAACAGCTTTTTTTCAGATTTAGCCATTTGAGGCAAGTGTTGTATTGTTAAACTTTTAAGTTTTGTCATCATGGGTAAGAATCAAAACTCCAAATAAAGTGTTACCAAAACACGTGAGGAAGAAGAGGAGGAGGGGGGGTGGAGCTGAAGAGGGAAGAAAGAAGATGAGAGGAGCAGAGCAGCAATGTTCGTGTATGAAAACAGTTTTGCTTGATTAGGATGAGGAGGAAAGAAGAGATTAGCAAAGGGAAGAAAATGAACAAGTGAACCAAGATGTGTCTTTCATAAATCAAAACTACATCCAGATGACCCTTTCCATGTGAAATGATCCTGATGTCTATTCTGCCCTGTTCATCGAGGCTTTAAATCAAATGCACATTTTATTAAACAAACACTGGGTTTTTGGAGATTAATACACAGAGAGCGCAGTAGATGGAGAGCCGACCAGACCAGACAATGGCCGTCATGGTTATGGTGACTGTGGTATTTACATGAACTCTGGGGAATCCACATCACTGCTGCAAAAATATACACTGCAAAACAAAAAAAAAAACATACAATACGGCTGCACTAAATATAAACGTGTCAACTCCTGATCCTCCAAAATGGCGGATGAGGGACATTCTTCAGTGTTTCATTGCTGGTGTTTACAGAAAACACAGTAACAGTAACAAGAGCTGTCAGTCTACAGTAAATGTTTTGTGATACATAAATGTCGCACGGAGCCATTCATCATAAGTACATACAGTTTGTATTCATCACAGCAGCACCTGAGACATTGGTTTGTTTGTTGTTTAAAGTGACACTTCAGGCTGTTTTTGGCCTCATGATGAAAGTATTCTGACTTTGTTTTTCCTGAAAACATTCCCTATTTTCTTTTTCTATTGTCACCTCCTACTGTATGTTTTCTGTGATCATTTTAAAATATGTGCTGTATAAAATATACAAAATTATTTACGGCATTTGATTTAATTTTTGGGTGGGTTGCACATCATTAAACTACAGTTGCAACTACTGATTCAACTACTGATCATTTTCATTATAGATTAATTTGTAATTTATCAGTTTTGTTGCAATCATTTAGCCTATAAAATATTTTTAAAAAAGGCAAAAACGGCTCATCACAATTTCACAGAGGTGATGCTTGTTTTGTCCAAAACCCAAAGATATTAAAGGACCAGTACATAAGATTTAGTGGCATCTAGTAGTGAGGTTGTAGACTGCGGCCTACTAAATATCCCTCCCCCTCCCCTTCCAAGCATGTAGGAGAACCTACAGTGGCCACAAAAGTTGCAAAAAATGCAAAAGGCCCTCTCTAGAGCCAGTGTTTGGTTTGTCTGTTCTGGGCTACTGTAGAAACATGGCGGCCTCTGTGGAAGAGGACCTGCTCCCTGTGTAGATACAGCTTATTCTGAGCTAATAAAAACACAATTCTTATTATCATGGTATTATACACAAAAACATACTTAAGAATATTATATTTCTTTTCTGCCACTAAATTCTACAAACTGCACCTTTAAATTCAAAACCTGAGAATGTCCAGTTTTTATTTTTAAAATTAAATCTGACAATTTATCAATTACAAAACGTGTTGGCAATTATGTACATTCTATCGATTAATCGTTAAATCTACATATTTATGTCAGTCAATTTGCTCAAACATTGAACCAAAGTTGGTCTGCGTGTCTTAGAAAGCTCAACAAGTTAAGGCGGTGTGTAACACTCATGATTAATAGGCTTCATTAAATAGAGGGAAAGAAAGCAAAACAGACTATTCTCATGAAATGAAGAAAAATCTGTAGAACCAGAACAGAAAGTATTACGTTTCTGGATTTGTCTGTAGCTGTGAGACGCGGTAGATTTGCTTGTTGTGAGTTGAGTTTGTTTTGGAGTTTCTGCGCTGCTCATCTGTGTCTAAACAAGACCCTCTCTCTTCATCACCCCTCATTGTTGCTGTGTGATGCCTCACCTCCTTGATGTCTGGATCACAACTTTCATCAAAGGTCTACGCAGCGCACCAATCCCGGCCTCATGTGAGCTGATAAAGCAACACCTCATCCGTGACTTCAACCACATCCCTCACTTCTGCACTATCATCCTATCTGCTTAAAACCAGCCTGTACTTGTGTGGCTGGCGCTTAATTTCAATAACACAAAAACAAAAACTGCCAAAGAAAGTGCTGGAAGGTGGAAAATTACAGCAGAAGAGGAGGCCAATGTGAGAAAGTTAAAGGTGTGTGCACTTAACTTTACTGCACTGCCTGTCTGTGAAAAGAAGAGATCCAGTTACACACTTGAACTACTGTCTGGGCAAATCGGAAGCGTTCAAGATGCCCAACCCCCCTCTCAGATATGGCTGATAAAATAATAAAGCAACCATAATGGACGCAACATTTCCATTTATGAAACCCAACTCACAGGCCGGGCTACCATAGAGGCTGTCCGGTCCCCCAAATCATTCCCAAACAGTCTGCCTGACTTTTGCACCCCATGCCAAATGCAGAGAAGGAAAAGGGGAAGCAGAAAAATAAATAAATCCTCAATTTTAATGGCTCATTTCCGTGGGACACTTCCCTTAAGCCTTGGGCCTGACATCAGTAAAGAGACAACCTCTCAACCCCCATTCTCCATTAAATCTTCCCATCCATGCACACACTCTGTGCCTCGCTGAGCAGGAAAAAGAGTCAGGAGTATGTCTAATCTGATTTTTCAGTTGGGTCTTCCTTTCCAGTGAGCAGACAGGCAGTCGGGCCTGCTGGTGGCAGGGCAGGTGAAACTACTGGCCCAAACACACTTATTTCATGATTGGTTATTTGTATGCTGGATTGTGTTTGTTTGTTTGGGTGTTTGGGCAAATTAACAATGAGAGTATCCAAACTTCTTATCCAAATTTCTTGAAACACACGAAACTTGCAGATAGGAAATAACAGTGATGGTATGTTAGTGAAAGTTTTACTTTCTGAACTGTCAAATCTCTGTACAACTCAAAATTCAATCTGTACTTTCAGGCCTAATATGTCATCTTTGGCCTTTTAAATTATATTGTATAATTAAAGTTTTGACAAACAATTAGCTTGGCTGTTATTATAGATGAAAGCAACACAGATTAAGAGTAGAAAAGAATAATGGATTGGTGAAGGAAGAAAGAAAGGAGGGAAACTTTAAAAGAAAAGAGACTTAAAAAAAAAAAAAGAAATTAGTCTTTTTTGTTTACATGTTTAGGAGAACATGTGGGCTGATTATATTCCCTGGAACAGAGTTTAACACCGCATATTTGTGTCATCTTATTTTTTGAAAAGATAAGAAATGTAGGGGGAAAAAATCCCCAAAAGAGATAACTAAGGAAACCATTGCTGTAACTCAAAATAAACACCCTTGATAATTTGAACAAGTTCTGTAATTAATTTTTAGATGAGGTTATCACTCAAAATATTTTCATATGCAGAAGCTGACTTGGGAACCACCGTCTCACCAAGACAACATACTGGACTACACAAACAAACTGGACTTAACATTACCTTTAAAAAATGACTATAATAGGTAACATTTCACTTTAAGCCCCCTTACATTTATAAGTACTATCTAAACAATTAATAATATAACTAACTATAATGCAATGTAATAAGGACATTTTTAAGTGTTTACTGATGTATATGTCAAAAACAACCTGTAAAGCATCCAAAACTGGTGTATGAACAGTTAATGCATTTATTTATTAGGAGGAAAAGTTATAGCTGTTAAAACATTAACAAACTTAAAATGTCTGTATATCTGCTTATAACTACATTATAGTGTGCTATAAACCTTTTCTTCAGCATTAAAATACCGTTTATAAATGCTAAATAAGGGTTTAAAGAAATCAGATGATTATTGGATAACACATTGGGATAATTTTCCCCAATGTATCATGTTAACTTCTGTACACTATTACATCCAGACGTCTGTTTTAGAGAAATGTAACATAATAAACGGGTCATTTGATGCTTCAAGACACAGATGTGGACTCAGATTAAGAAAGATGAGAATGGGATATTTTTTTCTGCGTTATCAGTCTCTATATCTGCCGTTCGGTGTCACCCTCAAATGGTCTCTGCTCCTCTGTTGTCTCCTCGCTGCCGTGTGCCTCCGTGCAATGATGTTATGTACACACACCTGATGATTAATATGCAGCAATGAGGCAGTGAAAAGAGGAATGGGGGATAAAAGAAAAACAGAGGAGAGAAAGGGTCGGATGGGAATCTTCTCGGGACAGTAAACACTGCATGAATTAACCTATCAGAGCACTAACAAAATAAGGACCAGAAAACAAATGAGGAGAGGGTGCAGGGAGACAGAATATTCACTATAGCGTGTACTATATATGGATAATAAACTGTTCAGTAAAGCAGGAAAAAGGAAAAAGGTTTATTGATTTTTCTAAAAATATCAGGCGATAAATTACTAGTATTACTGGCATTAAAAGGTGTCAGTCAAAGATGTATTATATTGTTTTACAGAATGCTTATGCATGCATGTGTGTATACGTGTGCATTGTGCATGCTCAATGTCAATCAAGAAGGTTTCTAATTAAGAGTTGCTGTGCAAGGTTAGCGATTGTTGCTAGGGAGGGAAATCACTATCAGTCTCCCATTTTCATATGAATGAGCTCTTTTAATTAAACTGAACAGCTAATGAGAGCCTATATCAAAATAATAGAATGTTTTACCAGCTATGTGAGAAATGAACAAAAAAAAAAAAACACCATGATGACATATAGAAACTAAAAAGAGCTGAAGAGACAGACAAACGGTGAGAGAGAGAGAGAGAGAGAAAGAGAGTGAAAGGCGGGGAGATTAACTGCTTCTGAGCAGAAAACAGATATCTGTTGTCTTTGAACCTGTAATGTTATTTTTGCGCTGACAGAAGTTCAAAGAATCTGCAGGCCGAGATTGAGTTAGACTTTGGTGCACAAAAGGAACAGGGAAGAGAAAGAGAGAATAAATGTCGACTTGCACGTTGTAAGTCTGTGTGTGCGTGCGTGTGTGTGTGTGTCTGTGTGTGTGTGTGACAGAAAGAGAGAGCTTGGGAATGAACTAAACTCAGAGAAAGAAGCAGGGAGGAAGATCTCAGATGAAAAGCGGGAAAAAAAACTCTGCCATTGTTGGAGTGTGTGTGTGGTTGTCAAGCATGTGCACATACTTGTGTGCCTGCTATAATTTCTCCATTTGAAGGTTAATTAACGCTTGGAGTAAAAGCTACAGGACTGCAAATCAAAGACGGTAAACAGTCTTCCAGCCGCCTCAGGGGATTATTAGAAAAATAAATGAAAGCTGCATAAAACAATTAAAAAATATTTGAAATGTGAACTTTGAGAAGCAGTTTTTCCTCCGCTTTCCTTTGATAAGACTAAAATGATCAAGGACAAGTGAAGTAAACTTAGAGCACACAAGTGTGTGAGCGTACTATTCACATACATCATTGCAATGCATCCGTAACAACAACAATGAACAACAGTGAAATGAAGTAATAAAACCAAATGTTTTAACTGGGTTTACATGATGGAAAATTAAACAAAGGCAAATGCCATTTTAAATATAGTTGATGACATTCACTTTTAACGACAATATAATAATCATAAAGTGGTGTTTTCCACTCTGCATCTGTCACTTCAAACAGAAAATACCAGATAACTGAAGCAGCCGGTGAGTAAATACCAAAAACAAGAGGCACAGAAATGCTTTGGGCTCCTTGAGAGGAGTAAAAGTAGGAAAATGTGTGTGTGTGATGTTAGTAGTTGGGAGGGTTACATATATATATTTGATTTAGGGCTGTGCCCTGTGCATGTCAACACCCTCAATCTGGCAAACCAGAGGGATATGAGCTAATTAAGAAGGAAGACAACCGAAGGGGCAACACAGAGGGAAGAAATCAAATTAAAGGCAGGAGGGGGATTAGTGTGAGAGGGCTTTCTACTTTTGCTGGTGTTTTGCTCAAAAATTTGGAAAGGGAGGGGATGAGACAAAGTGGGGCAGAAGACAAGGAATAAAGCGTTAAAGAGACACTGATGAAGTGAGCATTTGCTAAAACTGATTTGGAGAGTTATTTCAGACCACATTTGCATCAAATGAACCCCCCTGCCCTGTTTTTATATGTTCCCTTTGTGTTACTGTCCTTCTCTCTCTCTCTCTCTCTCTCTCTCTCTCTCTCTCTCTCTCTCTCTCTCTGTCTTTGTCTGTCTTTCCGTCTCCTTTTAGTTCTGTCCCAGCCCCTGGAGCTCGTATCTGATGGGCAGCGGGCCACTGTTTTCATAAACACAGTTTTTGGAGGGATAGCATACATACATAAACAGCAGCACCACAGGCTGCAGTGTCAGATCTCCTCTAAACCTCCGTCACTCACTCTGCTCTTCTAAAAGCCCCATCAGGCAGTGTTTGGGCCAGCCTGACAGTGCGGGGCTTTCAGACGGGTCCCAGACAGAACCAGAGCCATGTTTGGGTCCCCCTGCAGACACAGAGTCCCCCGGCCCATCAGAACCCCACTGTCCCCGCCTGTCAGTCCAGGATTAACTCTGTATACACACTGGCCCATTACAGTACACACTGCATACCCCTAAGGGCACAATAAATATCCTTTAATCTGATAACCTCCTGTTTGCTTTAAAAGAAAGTTATTTAGAGGTTTTTGTGGGTTTGACACAGTATGTTAGCATAGTACTCTATGAAGAACCTCAAAATCTGTAAACAGTTTCTCACTGATATTTAAAGAACCATTCATGGTTTCCTGAAGCTGCAATCCTGAGGTTCTTAAGTGTGCTTTTGATTTTCTTTTACACTAAAACCTTCTGCATTACAGTGCACCAGCACCAGCTTTCAAATATATTTAAACAAATAAGATAAATAAAAATGCAATTCATTCTGCACTGTAAGATGTCCTCAGTTGTTCAGGTCATCAGTGAGGCCTGTTTCCCTCGATAAATATTCTTTTAAAAAACATTTAAAGCTGCTTTAATAAATAAGTTTATATTCACAATGAATTAGGTAACTACATGTATGTGAAAAGAGTCTCATATTGTAACTACAGTGCATTTTAGCATCTTTCAGCTCATTGTTCTGGTTTTACAGCCTGCAATCTTACTGTTTTGGTTCACTTTCACTGTTCTCATCAGCACCATTTCTAGAAGCAGCAGGCAGACCCGATGTACACTACCTGCCCAGCACCAAACAGCAGACAGATATTCAGCACTAGCTGGTGAACGGAGTGAAGCATTTAGCCACTACAGAGCCAGATATTCCCCCCAAGAATTAGCAGAGGAAGGAAACTAATACTCACCAAATATACACAAACATGACTCCAAATGAATATAATATTGTCTCATTTAATAACAAGTTTGCCATATTAACTCAAAAATTGATTATAAATCAGTTTTGGGTTTAATATTCCACTATCAAGTGGCCAAAAAAATCAGGTAAGGTATAAATTGTTTTTAAAATTTTCATTTCCTTATCTCTTGCAAGACTGAGCAAGGAATTGCCTTAAAGTTAGGTAGGAGGACATGTGTTGCTTGTTTTTGTTAAGTTTTTAGCCATAAAGAGTAACATTTCAGTCAAAACACTCACCTCAAGATTATTATTTATTGCAATAATATTTAGTTTGGTGGTGTGGATCTGCTCATGTGTTGCTCTACAACAAATTTCTGACAGCAAGCAGCAGTGTAGCGGCAAGGATATGGAACTCAGCATTGTTGTATTCAGATTGAATGAGCACTAAATGCTTATATGGACCACCTATTGAGAGAAATACACCTTGAACTTGCATGATTGGAGAGTGTCTTGAGCATGTGACTATAAAATCACTTCTGTGTATCACAGAAGGAAAGAAAAATACATTTTGGTGCTATTAATTACTCTTTTACTTTTTTCCTGAGGGAAGTCACAGTTCAAAGTATGTAAAAGTATTCGTATTTCAGACACTGTTTAGACACGTTTATATTTACTTAACATATTTTAGACCCTGTGGATTCTGAAACACATAAGGAGCGAGTTAGGAGTGGTTTCTTTGTTTAGGACTATCCTGTTTGGTGACTAATCTAAACATAACATCTACCTCTGCAGGCCAAATGGACTTCCCAAAACTCTCTAAAGACATTTCATTAGATTGCAAAACAAGCATGAAAATTTAAGAATAGTTGACATCTTTTTGACATCTTTTACAAGGTTATCCAGAGTGGAAGTGACTTTTCACATGACCCTACACATCCCATGACCCCACCAGCAGTGATTTTAGTTGCACTGAACCCCCACTTTTAAAGCCTCCTCCCTGCAGCATCGAGTCCCCTCAGCAGTAACACAATGCTCGAAAGGGAACAGCTTCAGGCTTTTCCTTCAAAGTCATTACCTTGTTGTTTTAACATAATTATTAGAACATTTTTCTGCTTACACAGGATCTCATATCAAAAATGCTGTAGTTTAATATTTAAAGTGCTACACCTAGCTGATTGCAGCAGTAATGAGCACAATATTCAGGGAAAATTAGCTTAATCATAAATAAACAGATTAAAAGAGAAATGTAAGATATACTTGGAGTCTTAATGTCTGCATTTTTTTGTCTTCATGGGCATTAAAAAAGAAGTGTCAATTAGTTCATGACAATAATATTTACAATCTTTTCAAGTAATGATATGTCTCACAACAGACACTTTTTAGCCATGCTTGTGTCCTCTTAGGATGGGATTGTTGGTCTGTTGGCTGGTCCATCACTTTAGTCCAGACTAAAATATCCTAACAACCATCGGATGGATTGGCACAAACATTTTAAAGATGGTCCACAGAGGGTGAATCCTACTGACTTTGGTGCTCCCCTAATTTTTCCCCTACTGACACCAGTTAACATTTGTGGTTTTGAGTGAAATGTCTCCACAACTATCGGATGGATAAATGGTACATACATTCCTGGAAAGATTGGTGATCCCTTAACTTTTCATCCAGCACCATCAAGTCAAAATTCTTATTTGTCCAATACTTGACTTTACCTGCACAATGTACACATACAACATTGTTACATTTAGTGCTAATTAGCAAATGTTAGCGAGCCAACATGCAAAACTAAGTTGTTGTAAACATTATACTAGCTAAACATTAGCCTGTTAGCATTGTCACTGTGGGCACATTAGCATGCTTACAGCAATTCAGCTCAAAGAGCCACTAGCATGGCAGTAGTCTTGTTAAACAAACACCTAACATTTTTTGATTACATAACATTTCAAATAAAAATCCTTTAAAATTGTTTTTTTAAAGAATTGTGACATTTTACAGTTGAAAATTAACTTCTCTGTGCTATCTGGTGGACAAACTACGTAAGGGCAACACTTTCTAAAACACCACAAACCACAGTTTCTCTTTACTTATCAGTTGATTCTAACATATCTGTAATAATCAAATAACAGCAAATTTGTTGGTCGAAAAGTAATTTTGAACTTTTCTAGAAAAGGAAACAATACCAAACAAAATAAACTGGTATAATACCTTATTTGAATTTATAACATATGAAGACAAAGGTAATAATAGTTACAGCTATTTTATACATGGCTTTCTTTCTTTACTTAAGTGCAGCAATAGTTTGTAGATATTTGTTCTGCTGTTTGGGATTAAAAATACTTGCTGTGAACTACAGAGAGGACAGCTTTCTTATAAAGACGTGTATAAGGAGGATGAGTCACGAAGGAAGGCTATTGGAGAGTAGAGCCTGACAAAGTAACTGCTGTGTCCTCCATATTATTGATCTTTTCCTCTGACAACTGAATCATCTCTGCATCCTCACTGTTTTTGCTCGTCACCTCAATCTTTGTTGGAATTGCAGGTCAGAAGGTGTGTTTATGTGTATCTCTCGTCTCCTCTATATGTGAAGGTGAATGACAGACAAGATGACGTCTGCAGGCAGACAGACATAATGCTGGATGGTATTTTTCAAGGTGATGCTGCAGGTGACCTCTGACCTGGACGACAGGGCTCTGCTGAGCTCAGCTGTAATGATCGGCTGTTATTCTTCGGCCATCAGTCTCTGCCTTTCACTGGCCACCCCCCTGTCCTGAGGTGATGAGGAGGAAGATGAGAGGTTGACAGCGCCAGTAAACACAAAGAGCAGTCATACAATACTAGACGTTCAGGTGAGAGTGACATTTGTGTTGTGTATGTGTGTGTGTCAGGGATATGGAAACAGTATATCAATATGTTGCTTTATTGAGGTGGCAGCACTAATTTGCATGGCCGTTTTTTTCCTGTCTGCGTAAATGAGACAGGAATAGATATGCAAACAACTTGGTGGTGATGGGAGGACAATGGAGGTCTTAAAGGCTTTTCTTTCATTATGGTGTATTGCTTATGTCTTGCAACTATTTTGTGGTTGGATCAGCTAATGAATCTCTTTCAAATGCAAAGGAAATAAAGGATTTGGCTGTAGTAGCTGATTACACATTTTGCTGTCTTTTCTAAAACTAATTAATAATAATGATAAAACTTCATTCATATAGCCTTTCCAAAACAAAGTTTACAAAGTGCTTTACAGGGTAAAAAGAACAAATAACAGGAATCATCAAAGTGTTAATCATAAAGACAAGAGCAATAGCATCATCAATAAATCAGTAATATAATGAAGCAAGAAATTATAGTCAGTCATAAAACATACAAAAAAAACACATGGTGTGGGAAAGGTAAGATAGAAGGATCACAGGAAGTGTGTTTTAAGAAGATACTTAAATGAAGAGAGACTTTTCCCTCCTAATCTCCTCTGGAAGGTTGATTCAAAGTCTGGGGACCCTGATGGCAAACAGTGTCACCTTTGTTTTTTGGATCTAGGAACCACCAGGAGACCAGCATTTGAGGACCTCAGGGCCTGTGACAGCACATGGGAAGTTAAATGTAGCTTGCAGCCAAACTGTTCCTGGCTTTAAAAGTCATAAGTAAGATTTTAAAATAGACTCTAAAACTAACAGGCAGCCAGTGCAAAGATGACAGGATAGGTGTAATGTGCTCTATTTTTCTGGTACCCGTTAAAATCCTAGCGGTGGCATTTTGAATTAATTGTAGAGAGGAGAGAAAACTTAGAACCTAGTGTGTTTGTACTTTGAGGAAATTTTGGGCCATCCATTTATAAATGTCCCTGAAACAGTTTATAAGTGAAGAAATGTCATTGAAGTTATTGGGGTCACAGCTGAGATAAACCTGGGTATCGTCTGCATAAAAATGGAAACTGATGTTATGTGACCTCATGAGATGCCTCAAAGGCAGCATGTAAATGGTGAACAAAATCGGGCCAAGCACCAAACCCTGAGGAACTCCACAATCCATCCTAAGACCCAGACTCAGTAATACCAACACAGGAAGTTGTGTCTGTAAGGTATGACTTACACCATTCAAGGGCTGTGCCACTGATGCACACTCATTTGTAACAATATTCTCCAGGACTTTATCTAAAAAGGAAGTTTAGAGATAGGTCTAAAATTGATAAAATCATTTGAATTGAGTCCGGATTTCTTTAACAGGGGCTGAACATTTTTACAATAATGGGGAACAGTATCAGAAGAAAGGGAGCTATTGTGCTTAAGTGTTCAGTATAAAAGGACAAATTGTGTTAAAAACATCTTTTAAAAAATCGAAGAGGGAGAATGTCCAGAGGACAGGAGGAGGGGTTAAATTTGTTGACAATTTCCAACAGTGTATGTTGAGGAGATTGAAAACCATTAGGTGTAGTGGCTAAACAAACTGATGGGGGATCTACAGGTGAGGTAATACTCGTTGCAGGTTTAAGGAGTAGCATCTACAAAAGGAACAGGGGGAACATCAGTGGCACGGCTTACAATGTTAAAAAGCACCTTTGGATTAGAAATATTTGATTCAATGAGATGGGAAAAGTAGATGTGTTTTTTTGTGAGGTTTTATATTACAAATGCTTTCATGTATCCATGGCTGGGACATGTGTTTAGTTTTTCTGGTTTTAAATGGAGAAATTTATCAAGGATGGGATTGCAGATGATACTGAATGAAGTTAGATGTTCATCCACTGATACTAATCTATCTCGCAAGGGATAGTGCTAAAAGCTTTACTAAAAATACTGGCAGAGGTAGAATTAAAAACTCTAGACCATAACTGTGTACATGAGTTTCTAAAACATGTAAGTAAAACCAAATTAAAACGTACAATAGTGATCAGAAATACAAGGATCAGAACAAGTCAAGTCAGATAATGTAAGACCAGATAGAACAAGACTGGCATAGATAAAGGGTGCAATCACTATCAGTCTCAAAAATGTGATACAAAGATAGAATATTTTTACAGGCAAGAAATCAAAAAGACTAAAAGCTGGTTTATCTGAACCCACAGGAATAGAGATCATCCAGGACAACAACAATTTCTATTTTTTTTTAAAGGTGTCCATAGTAAAATTACTATGGCCATGCAGTAGAGGAGTTCATTTGGATTTGAATGGAACAGAGTCGTAAAGACGCTCATTGGTTTCTTTCTTTGTTATAATTACTTTATTACACTCAATTTACAAAAATACTCCACTGTCAGAACCCAATCTCTCCAATTAAAACTGACAGAGCAGAGTGCAGTGTGGGATGGACTATGAGTAAAGAGGTTGACACACTAACATAAAATAAAAGGATGTTCACAGGTTGGTTATTTTCCTTCTTTCCAGGTCTTATTTATCCAACATGTAAATTTAATAGTTAAAACAGACAGGATATTTGTTTAAATTCCTTTTTAGGGTAACTTAAGAGCTAACATTTTACTTACGCATATATTATGAAATGCAAAAGCCTAGAAAAGACATCATAAATATTAAATCCTGTTTTTTGGGGTTTTTTTTTTTTGCAATTTCTGATTAGTGAATAAAGTCTTTGTTCATTTAATTTGAGTTTCATTTTTTTGAGTTATTTCACAGCAGCTTTTACTTGCAAAGATATTAAAGAAAACAAGTATACAATGAAGAGGCACTAACATTTTGCTTGAGTTTTGTGAAATCTAACATTTTCTCAAATACACCACATTATATCCTTTTACTACAGGGGGAAATGTTGTACTTTCTTATTATATTTAGATTTACATACAAACATACTAAACTCATTCAATATGATGGAGAGCTGCAGATAAATCTACCCAACTGGCAATATAGGAGTTACACTACACCACTCACCATACCAGCTAAAGTATTGCTTTACAATAATGAGTCAATAATGGTATAAATACATATAAGAATAATTAACGAATGCTGTGTTACTATTAAGTACATTTTGCTGCAAATACTTCCATGTTTGCATTTTTGAATGCAGGACAATAATTTCTTTCACTTTTAGAGTTTTCTAATACTAGAAATACACTTAATTTCAAACTATTTTTAACAGCAGTGACAGAAACTCGAACCATATAGCTTAAATCAGATAGGCAGGCCTATATTTACGCTCACGATTCACACAGGCCTAAGTCAAAAACAAAACAACTAAAAAGACTTCCTCAGCTGATGGAGGGGGAGTGGGTGGGAGATAAGCAGCACCGGAAATGGAGAAGTCGAC
This sequence comes from Euthynnus affinis, assembly GCA_029490765.1. Taxonomy (NCBI): domain Eukaryota; kingdom Metazoa; phylum Chordata; class Actinopteri; order Scombriformes; family Scombridae; genus Euthynnus; species Euthynnus affinis. The sequence goes on along the minus strand of CM055840.1, from coordinate 15,768,650 downwards.
TGAAAGAGGCTGCGGTGGTATTAATTAAACAATGCCCATTTTAATCACGGCTAATTATATTTGCAGGCGAGGGTTGAGAGGAGTGAGGGGGCCGAGGGTGATTCTATCGGTGTCTTTGCTCATTAGTGTGGTGCAGCTGTCTGATAGCAAAGTACAGCTTCTGTCATCAAATAATCAGCAATAAATATCATCTCTGTCAGAGGGAGGTGATACTGTTAAGACAGTGATTGTATATAGCAGCTTGGTCAGGATCGACATTAACAACTGGACAGAGCTGTTCAGGTTTAAACCAGAAAAATGTGAAAAAAGTATTTTTGGAGCTGCTTTCGAGCAAACTATAAAGGAGGGCATATAATAGTCTAGTGAGTGAGTGAGACAGTAATATAAGAAAAGCAGCCTAACCACATCCCCACTGGTTAAATTGTTAATTAATGTTGCACCCATTTATCAGTCAAATAGCTGTTAATTAGTCTTTTCAATCTCCTCTGCCTTGAACCACAATTTAAACTCTTTCTTGCCCTCGTCCTTTGCCTTGTCAATTATCCGTCTGCCATCCCCTTCCCCTCCGTTTCTTTCTCTTGTGGAAAGATACCTGTTATCTCGGCTCGTCGATGACCGTTTCCCATCTATAAACATTCAGGAGCTCAGACGTTGACCTTCGACTCCTGGCTGACCTCTGGGTTACCAGCAAATAAATAAAAAACAACAGGGGTATTGAAGGAAACTCATCATAGTTGTGTATGTTATCACTATAGAGAGAAGAGGAGGAATTTAAAAAGAGAAAATTATAGGGAGTCATATGGGAAATTGTAGTTAAAGATATGAGCATTGGGCCTCACATACAGGCCAAAATGTTGTAATCAGAGTGTCTCAGCAAGAACAGTGATCACTTTCCCATGTCAGGTGTCTGTCTCATTGACGGTGAGTGAGTGTGTGTGTGAGTCATGAGCTGAGGTAAGAAAACACTGCAGTTCCACAGCCTCGCTGTCTGTCTCCTCCTGCCACAATCAGCTATGTCTCTAAAAGCGGATTATATAGTCCACCCAAACCTCCTCACCTAAGCTCAGAAGGGACTGTGGTGTCTCTCTCTCTCTCTCTCAAACACACACACACAAACAGGATTAGCATGCATGTTAAAACATACTGGGGGAAACGCAGTGCACCCACACTCCCGCGTCTGTATTAATGAAAAGAAGGAGGATCTTTATCAAGACAAGGAGGATGAAAATAATCATCTTCTAAAAAGATGCATTTGCAAATTGATTCAGTGTTTACAATTATATTAAGGTGTAATACATATTCTTTTTGTGACACAGAACACGACAGTAGCTTTCAGCTAATTTATATGTCAGTGGGTGTTTTTTATTGTTTGAAGAAAGATGTTAGGATCTGATAATATGAACACTAGTTGCTAAATTTAAAAAAATATATATATATTCTCACATCCATCTCTAACTGATGAAATTGCAGCAATGACAAAAAGATGTGCATCATCATGGTCAGGGCCTGTGTAATTTAGACTTTAAGGGAAATATTTAAGAACCTAAAAAGGATTTCCTTTATTGTTTCATGATGGGATATGAGACCAGTAACAGACAGAGAAATAGGTTTTCAATAAAAACTAGAATAGATGGAGAATGAAAGAAGGGGGTGGAGCGAGAAATAGCAATTGGAGAGACACAAGAGTAAAAAGCGACAGAGATTTTTTTTTTCCCTGTCTGGTTTTCTATAAGAGGAGCGAAAGGAGATAAGACTAAAAGGACTGTCACTCAGAGGAACAATCCTTCCAGTGTCCCCTCTTGCTCCTGCTCCTCCCTCCCTCCTCCCTCTCTCTCCAATTTCCACAGATTCCTGCTGAGATAGAGTCGCTGTTCACAGGGACAGTTTGCTGACATCATCCGCTACATACCGAGTGTCCTGCACTCTCACTGCCCCACCCCAAAACATCTCTGTGACAGGATGGAAACACATACAGTATACACAAGAGACATGATCATTTCACACTGTACAGTTCTCAGTAACTGGCTGATTAATCACACCATCAGTCACCAATGATAATTGTTAAAAATCTTTGCTATTTCCTTTTGTTTTTCTATTATTTACTCAATCAAAAATGGAAAAGAAAAAGGACAAATGTAAAACATATGGTGATGTGAGCAGTAATGCAATACGCTGAGACACACACAGTGGATGATAATAATTCAAATAATTCAATGATTAATTCATTGCTTATTCAATAAATTAAAAATAAATTTAAAACATATTATCCTGATTTAGGAAAGCAAACAGTACACAGTCAGCAAATTTATAAATAAAGAGATGCCATTTCTGTAACTTACACCGTGCAATGACATTGCTTTTGCAGTACAGTGTAATATGACTCAGTGGGCAGTAGCAGGTACACTTCGTATGGATGTTAATTATGGCTCAGGTTGTACATGTATCGAATAGATTCTGGGCAGAGCATCATGTGAGGTAAAATGTGCCCATTATGCTGCACATTATGTATGACAGCAGAAAAGACCAACCACAGAGAACCACAGATTACACACGCATTAAGGGTTTGGTTTCAGTATTTAATGTATTGGAACTGTTATATAGTATGTCGATACAGACATATAACTGCGACTAGTACTGTAGTTTTTGTACATTGCTGCTGATAAATTAATTGTATTCTGTGACAACGACTAAGTTCATTGTTATCATAACCGTATTTGATGAAAGACATTTCCAATGATCACACAGAAAATAACAGATTAGTTTCAGGATGGGTTTGCTTTATTTGTCTTTCTGAATTTCAACTCAAGAGAACTCTGACATAATTGCTATCCAGGGTAAAAATGTACGTCTACAAACTTCCATTACAGAAAATGAAATTCTGAAGAAACCTGTGGTTATTTTTTTTTTTATCTGAGATCATGTGATCAGTCCCATTAAGGCTACGCTGAGTTAGAAAGTTACAGACAGAAAGGTTTGCAGCAAGTCAAAAGAACTGAACTAAGGTATAATTAGTCAAATGCATCACAGACAGAAGAGCAGCTTCCATCTCCATAAACGGAGATAAAACAAAAACTGTTTCATGCATTCAGCATTCCGCAATCGTTGCATTTCAGCAGACTGTTTCCATCCCCAGAAAAAGAGGCAAACGAAAGTTAACACACCCCTGATACAGAGGCCAGAATCCCCCCTTGCCTCTATAAGACCTCTGAAGCTGTCCTCTCCCCATCTCCAGCACTGCCACACAGTGTCTGAAAGCTGCGCAACAAAAGGTCACGACTGAACCATCTTCTTATGGGGATCAAACACATAGCGCTTGAAATGCAAGTGAATGCTGACAGGCTGAGAATCTGCTTTGGGCTCCTCTTCGTTTGCTGGTCCGCCTTTGCTCCCACCCTTCCCTTTCTTCTTAGAGGTAGAGGATAACAACTGCTTGGTTTCTGAGAGAAGACCCTCTGAGGAAAAGATAAACAGAAAGGTCAAGCAAAGGGGTCGATTATCTTATTATTTACAAAAAAAAAAACAATAAAGAAACATTATATAAATAGATCCCTTTATGTAACAAATCTAGATCTTAATGTGCAGTACTTAGGTCAACTTAATCATCTCAGTATGTAGGTATATCTGATACATGATAGAGATCTTTTCTTCACTGTTATGTGTGCAGCAGGTGCTGTATCAGTGCGCTGACCTCAAGATCAACTGATGCCTCCTTCATCCTGATGTAACTGATGAAAATGTGCAGAGAGCCAGTTTTCGGTTGCCCTCTTGAGACTAGTCTGGCCCATCCTGACATGTATGTAGCAGCAATATTGTGCCTGTTCTTTCTGTTTAGACCTAAACTCATGATTCATCCTTCACTTGGGCCTTTTTCTCAGCCGTACTGAGCTGTTTCCTGTGAACGGTGAGCTGTGTGTCTGATGTTCCTTGTGCTTTCACTACAGACTCCTCTATGCCATCATCTTTGTGTGCCGAGTATGGAAAACTGGCTTGCTTGTTTGCTTGCGGTTTTGCACAAGGAAGGTAAGCAATGTTCTGGGTTCATTGCTTTACACGCTGACTGTCTGACCTCACGTACAACGGCGCCAGCATTCTTCTTGTTATCGTTATGCCAATGTGAGGGTTGTTATGGTTGCAGCGCCGCCAGAAATCTCTCCTTGTTATCTATGATCAGCTGAAAACGTCCATTTACCTCCACAAAAGACACACACACACACACACACACACCCAATCTTGAATGATTTGTGTTCGCATACAAATGACAAGGACCGCTTCTTGACATTTTTGTTCTCAAATTAATTTGTCTGTAACATCTATTATATCATAAAATTCTGGCACAGACTAAGACTGCAGGTTATGGGATTATCGCTGATGGAGAATCTAAGAATCAAGATATGTGTGTGTGAAGCATGAGGCATTAGTGACATATGTACATTAGACAGTGTATTTATCTGACAGGGTCCAAAATTAACACCCAACAATCACCAAATATGGGTAAAAATAGAGTTTGGTGTACTACATATAAAACCAGGTTATCTGCCAAGTTAGCAGAAAATTAATTTTTTGAGGGGCAACATAATGCCACTGTGTTTTCTATTCATACACCAGATAAGAGTATGGAGGAATGATAATCTCACTGTCCCTTGTGTCCTCTGAAAAACTCTATTCAACAATAATATCCCACTAATGAAGAAGTCCAAGACTGGCTGATGTGTTGCAGAGGTCCTTAGGATTTCTACATCAGTCATTGTAATAAAGCCTACACTGAGTTACTTATGTCGTGGCACACACACACACACACACACACACACATATATATATACACGTATGTATGTATGTATGTATGTATGCTGGTGCAGAAATTAAGAAAAAAGGAGATTATGATGAGTCACAGAGACTGAGAGACTTCTTTATGTGTCACTAGCAAAGTATGTGAACATCATTACTGCATCACAATAGGTTTCAGTGACTGTATTCATTGTTGCTCAACTGAGAGCTTAAAGTAAAGTCTGTAGATGGGGTCAGATCTCCTTAAAACTATCTCTTTAAACATTTAAAATGTGCATTATTTCTGCGAGCTCGTCAAACGACAAAATTAATCTGCAACTATTTTGATAATTGCTTAATTGTTTAAGTCATTCCTTAAGTACAAATGCCACACATTCTTTGATTGCAGCTTCTCAAATGGGAGGACTTGCTCCTTTTCTCTGTATGTGTAACATGATAGTAACATGAATATTTTGAGGTTTTGGACTGTTGGTTGAACAAATCAAGCAATATGATGGTATCACCTTGGGCTTCAGGAAATTGTGATGGCTTTTTTAAAAACTATTTGTCTGACAGATGGACCAAAGATTAACTGCATAATCAAGAAAATAACCGGCAGATTAATCGATAATGAAAATAATCATTAGTTGCAGCCCCATAAATAACGCAGCAGATATGAGAAACAGAAAAAGCATTTGGCAGTGAAAACTGCATGAAAGCCGACACTGTCTTCCACTTTTTCATTCGTTCTCTCTATCTTATGCATGTGTGTGTGAGAAGAGAAGAGAACACTCATACATGTACATGTACCATTACTCAAATGTAGAACTCAAACAAACCTATCAGGACTAAATACCATCTTTCTGCATGTCTGACAAACCCCTAATCCGCAGAGTAGTACCATCTTCCCGCTGAAGCCCGGCGGTCTCTCAAATGAACACAGCTGAATGTCTGCATTATGTTCATACGTGAGGATGTGTGTATCCGTATGTCAAGAGACTTTCGAGTATGCAAGTGTGAGGCAGTGAAGAGGATGTAGGTGAGGTTCTCTTTCTAAATGTTTTTGTTTTCTCTTCCCTCCCGGTGTGGAGCCGTGGGTTTGGAGCAACAGAAGGTAAAATAAACACAGAACAGACTTCCCCCGGAACACAGGCAATCCCCAGAGGAATCCTGGGAATGTGGTTCGGGATGTCAGGCCTACCACTCTTACCACATCCTAAAAACCGTCCGCAGAGCCCCCAAAATCCAAGGACAGAGGGAGAAAGTTTTGATGTGTGTATTGATGAAGAAGGACATGTACAGCCCGGTGTCAAACTACGCAGCATAATCGAAATGCAGCTGATAAATTCTTACCTTGTACCCGAATCTTAAACTTCCCGCTCTGTCCGAACCCGCCCTCGATGACGCCGGTTTCACCTGTCGACAATGTGACCTTCAACCCCACAAAGAGCTGGAGGTTAGTCTCCTTCTTGAACAGGTTGCGGCCGATCACAGTGTAATCATCGGTCACCTTGAGATCATAAAGAGAGCGGGGAAAGAGACTTATGAAGTGCAGCACTAATGACAAATAGAATGAAAGCACAAAACGTGATTAGAAGTACATTTTAAATGGTGGGGAAGCATATGATCTAATTATGACGGTGGCTCCTTCCTCTGATGACTAGATTTTGTGGATTGCCATGATTTCCTTCTGCCATCATGGTAAAGTGAGGAAGAACCGCTCTCCCTCCATCCTGTGCCCTCATCAACTGCACCGCTTGTTGTAAGCCGCATTCTTCGAGGCTCGCCGCCTGGCTGTCTCGCACTCTCTCTTTCATCCCCCTGCACATTTTATGCTATATTTGTTTGTATTTCTTGCTTATCATCCATCACTAAGTCGATCTTACCCGCCACTAATCTGATAACAGGAGGGCACCGCTCTGTCTCCGACTCACCCCCCGCCCCCTCCTACCTCCAACTCTTCCTCTCTCTTCTGCGTAACCCTCATTCATTCTTGAACATTTGACCCTGACGTCCCTCAAGCGTGACTGATGCGCTGATAAAAAAAAATACAGTTGCTATACACGTCTGACGGACCGTATGAATTGTGACTGGTCGAGGTCGTCATATCTGAACAATGCTAGTAATGTGTCCTTTACGAAGAGGAATTCTTAAGTCTTATAACATAACTGACTCATTCTGGGAGACAGATAAACAACAAATGTAATGTCACATGACCAGGATCTGACCTCTCGTGCACGCTGTTTTACTCCTGAGTCACTGACTGGAGCTGTCAACAGCCTGAGGTGCTAACAGCAGGAAACTAGTTCACACACTTGACCCCTGACCTAAATCTGACCCTGCACGAGGGTGCGCGCACACACACACACACACACACACACACACACACACACACACACACACACAGAAACGTCACTGTACACTGTGGAATAACAAGAGTCGTAACACCTTCATGTCCTGAATAGGAACTGATTCAAACTTTGTAAGAACTCTGAGATTTTTTTCAGCTCGGTTCTTTTATCTGTACTTGAGGAAACCAGGGAGTGACGTGTGCAGTAAAGCTATATTTTCAACTGTGAGCTTGTTGCAAATAGAAAACTGTTATGAACAAGCAAAAATGGAAATGACAAATTTTTAGCCCAATTAGTTCTGTACAGTATCTTTTTAAAATTTTGCATAATCTTGTAAAATTAGCCACATTAGCAGTAAAAGGGAGGAGGACAGACGATGGGATGAATGAGTGACTGTGGTTGATTTCTATGTTCTATATTCTTTTTAATCTTCACTCAGTGTTTTAATGTCAGGAATATTATTTATTTTAAGTTTTGTGTCCAGGGAGATATCTTTGAGTTTATATAGTAACTTTACTGTCATAAACATTACTGTTGCTGCTCTAGAAACAATATTTTGTAACATAATACTATATGTAAATTTTTATCCTGTTCTAAATGTATTCATTTTGTTTTGCACAGTACTAAAAAAAAGAAGAGTATTAAGTAGCAGACAGAAGGTATCAATAAAATCCTAAAAATCGTTGTTGGTTTTTTTTTTGAAAAATTGTCAAATCAGATGTTGATATCAATAAGAAAACAACAGAATTTGATTAGATGAGATATGGATCAGTATGACCTGTAACTCAGGACAGAATGTAACATCAATCACACAAGAATGAAAATCAAAACGATGTGAGAGAGAAAAAGAGAGAGAGGAGTAGAACAAGAGAGAGACATGATGACCCAGAGAGAATTAGTGAGTCAGGTGAGCTCACAGAGTCATGTGGGTATTCCTGTGCCACTCAGGTGTGTCCAAACAGCACCAGCCTCTGACAGCTAGACAGGGCGAGTGGCGTCAGACGGCCACCCACACACACCACTGTGTCACAGCACATGCTAAGGCATGCATACCCGCCCATGCCTCAAACACTGCTCACCAGGGCTGCATATGCATGCTTGTTTGTGTGTACGTGTCTGTTTATGAATATACAATAGGGGTTCTGTCTGAGAGGCACGCTCCAGTGCCATCAGCAATGAGAAACATCCAAAGAAGAACCAGAGCGGAGCATAAGGTGATAGAAAGGACAGAGAAACAAGGGCAACGTTCAAGGTTAAGCAGAACAACGGAGAGTCAGAAAAAGACCGTTTTTTAATAAGACAATCTGTTTAGTGGCCACTCACCCTTTCCACCTGTCCCTCCTTGTGTTTGGTCTTGTAAATGCACAGGCGAGGCAGGGCACTCTCAGCATAGCCTTTATCTTCAAATCCTTGCAGCAGACGGCCTTGGAAGGCCAAACGGCATGCGTTAGCGTGGATGTCTGTGTCCAGCTTGGAGCCAATCACAAGGCAGAGAGAGGGACATGTGACTGGCCGCTCAAACTCTAACAAAGCCCACTGCTCTGGGTCGGGTCCTGAGCTCGTCTCTCCCTGACCAGTGAGATATTCGTCCTGGTAGAAGTACTCTCTGTCGAAAGTAAAGGGTGTTTCCAGAGAGCACGGCTCTGAAGGTGGTTTAGTGTCTGAAGGGGGCTCTGAGACTCCCACAGGTGGCAGGCCGAAGAAGGTCACCCTCGCCATGACTGTTTCATGTCCCACTGTAATGTGGAACTTGGCACGGGTGGCAAGAGAGCCTTTGAAGTAGCCTATCTTCCTGACGGAGATGACACCTGCGTAGAGGGTGCGTAGGGACCCAGGGGTGCACACCACACCCCGCTCCAACAGTTTAGGGTCAAACTGTGTCACACAAACACCCACACGATCTCCCTGCATGGCCCCAGACACTGGCTTCCGAAACATCTGCACCGACTTTACCTTCTTGGTCACCTGATGTCAGAGAGCGCGGAGGTACAGTAAATAAAAAACACAATTTAAACAACACAGATTTCTATAATCAGTTTAATAACAATTTTAACAGGGCAGATTTGGAAAGATAAACAATTCATAGATATAAGAGAAAGCATAAATACAGCACAGTCGGACTCTGCTGCTAAAAGTTCATAGCTCACTTTTCACAAAATGGGAAATATAGGTTGATTTTAATAACTATGTATATTTAAATGTTTCTTTAACATTTTCAATAATTTCTTCAGGTCTGAATTACTATTAAATAACTAAAAATGGAATAAAGCATGTGATAAAATATATAAAATAATAAATATATATATATATATATATATCCTCATCACAGGGATGATTTATAGCATATTTAAGGGGAAAGGCTCAGTTTAGTACTTTTGTCAGGTTTTTTATAATTAAAATATGCACATAAGTAAACAGCTTATTGAACACGCATAACCACTTAAGCTACTTGTGTCTTTAAAAGATAACAGAACCATTTGTCGAAATACTGTTTTCTATAAAATGCTTTTGATGCCAATGACCAAACTCATTTACTGTCAATTCATCCCACAAAGCTTTAGTGAAGTACAAACTATTGTATGTAGTTTATTTGTTAGAAAAATGTCAGTGTTTTGGTGAAGAAAAAATCATATTTGAATATGTATTTAAAAATATAAAACACTGACAAAAACGTAATTATAGCTGATGATGTACTTTGTTTTTTATCTCACAAGTATACAACTTCACCACTGAAAGATATCTATCTGACTATCTATCAATATATCCATCAGTGATTGTTGTTTCTGGCATACAACAATGTCTCTCTAGTTGTTTTTGTTTTCTTTTATCAGACAGTGACAAAATCAACAGTAGTGGTTCAGATCAAAGCTCTGTCAGAGTGACTGATCATTTAGCCATATGCTGCCACCAAGAGGTGAATATGATAACTGCAGACAAAACTGCTGAGCCGGGCTGAAAGTTTGCATCTGGTCTAAATTACTAAACTCCTGTGCTGCCAGTCCACCCCCCAAGTCCCCTCATCCTTCCCTCACATTAAACTGACACATCCTCTGAACCCATTCGGCCATCCCTCCCTCTGTCTGCCCACATCCAGTCAACTTCTGAACTTCCGAAATGCTGTGGTTTCCACAAAAGCATTTCCAGTACTAGGGTATGTTGCCTGCTTGTAAATATCCAATATTCGGAATTCATGCTCATTCTTTGAAACGTACCTTTAGCGCTGGGATTTCAACTGTGTCGTTGATAGCCAGCGACCCCTGCAGGATGGTCCCTGTCATGACTGTTCCCTGACCGCGGATGGAGAAGCAGTGGTCCACAGCCATCAAAAGGTCACCTCCGGGGTCTCTCTGAGGGAGGTATGTCTGTTTCTTCAAAAGCTGAGACAGAAAAGGAAATAAATAAGACACATCAATACAAACATGAATTTCTGTCGCACTATGGCAGGGGGAAATGTGTGACTCTAGAGTGACACACACAAATATGAACCTAGATAGCAATTAAATAACATACAAACACCAACGTCATTGTCAGTTTGCTGATAAGCACTGAAATTTGTCAAGTACAGTCCAAACTGTAAACAAAGGAAGTATTCTGTTAAGTTTTAATTGGACAGAAATAACATACAGTTGAGAATTACTCTTATTGTTATCTTATCGATAAGTAAGAACTTTCGGGCTGTTTTGAGTAACATTAATAACAACAGAAAGGCTCCAGTGTGTTTCCAGACTTTACCTCTATTAACTCTGGCACTCCCTGTGGCTCCTCTGTGTCAGCAGCCTCCGGGCCTCCAGGCTTCGCTGCCACAGCTATCACCGGACACTCCTTAAATCTGGGCAACAAAAAATAGTCATGTGGAAATTACTTCATGCTTTGATGTTGAAGTAATGATTAAAATTACTTAAACTTTTTTTTTTTTTTTTTTGAAAAAAAGCCAAGAGGGAGACAAAATGATTAGGGAAAGAGGAAGTTTGACAAGAGATTAAATCGCTGGAGGCATGCAGGATGCCCTAACCTACTTAACTGTCTGGGCCCAGATTTTACAGTCACTTCCTCTTACACCTCTTCAGAAGAAGTATTTTACTTGTATTAAATGCAAACCTTGTGCCCTCCAGTGTTTTGTGCAGTCTCTTGGTCATTTTCTCGATGGCACTCTGTCTCTTGTTAGCTGGCAGTAGGTCAATCTTGTTCAAGACGACCACCATGCGAGGGCAGGTCAGCTCTCCTATCAGCAGACACTCTGCGGTCTGAGTCTGTACCCCTTTCACCACATCCACCACCAGCATCATCAGGTCAATGATTTGAGCCCCTAGAAAAGAGATGCTAGATATTACTAATATGCAATAGAACCCAAATGGCACAGTCATTACCATTCTTGTTGTTCATCTGTACAAATTTAATATGGCATGCTATAAAAAAAATAAACCTCTGTGAAAAGGTTTGGGTGGTTTTGTCTATTGATTCATCCACCTCAGTGTGATATCGACTATGAAGCCGACAACAGCAATACAAACAGGAACAGACACAGACACCCAAGAAAAACAGTAGAACAAGAAGAGAAATTAGGGGAGGGGTGCACAAAAGCAAAGAGAGAGTAAAGGGCTAGAGGGTTGAAACTAGAGCTGCGGCTCACTTGGTTGTCTTTCCTTTCCCTCTTTTCTTTTCCTGACTTTGGCAGTCTCTCTTTCCTGTGCTCCCCTCTTTTCTCTCCTTCCATTTGGCTCCTTCTCTTTCCTGTGCTCTCCCCACTTGGGACAAGAGGGGAAGTTTAATACATACCCCGATCCCTGCACTTTCCTTCCTCCCTAATCTATAGCATGTGCCACCCCACTGGCTCATAGGTTTCATTTAGTATGTTGGTTACATGACACGGCAACATTAAGTGTTTGAGTGCCTCTATGACAGGCCCATTATTTCACCAGCAGTCTGCCTGTTATCTGTTAATGCTCCATACATTTTAAAAAGTGGGAGCTAATGTGTTCAGGTGTGTGACAAATGAGAAGGAGGACTAAAAGAGAAAGCAGGTAATCTACTGTGTCCCTCTGAGGTCACTCTCTAAGTGCTTCACCACTGTAGTCCAGTCCAACATGTCATAATCTGTCAAACTACATGCAGAGAGAAGGCGCCCTCTGCTGGGAATGTAAAATTTGAGCATGACAGAGGTCTACTTATCACTCTACACAGAAAAACTTCAGGCTCAGTGTACCAAAATGTAGTTGTGACTACTACATATGCAAATTAAGCACAAAAGGTGGGAAATACCACACTTTATCGTGCCATGATCTCTAGTGAGATGTTATCCATAAACTGGATAACATAAACATAACATAAAACGGGTTACTGCACTATGCTCTCTTTAAATATGTAAATGACACCCTAGCACCAAGTAGTATATGTGCTTGAGTTAATTACGGAATTTGCAAATTTGCATTTTGAGTTTTCTGTTACTCTTTAAAGATTTACATTTGCATTCAAAACAGCCACATGCAGATGTGTGCCTGTCAAACACACTACGACTATATGCACTTTGTTTCCTAGATGCTGCTGTTGGAGTGTATCATCGTGTGTAACAAATTCTGATATTGAAAGTACTTTATTATGCAGTGAAGACATACGACACTACATGATTTGATACCTACTTTTCTCAAGTTGTACATATACTCAGTTACCAGTGTATTATGTACACATAGCTTAAACTAATGCAATCTAATACAACAGCCACCCATCCTAGCTTCATTATGCTTATAACGTTCAGTACACTGAGGGGTGTTTGTAATATTTACTTTAAACTCATGGATGTAATGGAGTGGAAAAAAATTACGAACACCTCACTACAGCCTCCAAAATGACCATCAGGTTGAATCAACACCTCTCTGAAACGGTTTCAACAAATACTGAACATTACAATCTTCAAGAAGGTAGGATTTATTTTAGGGCTGTTGTGTTACACTATTAACTAGGTGGAACTAATAAACTGGCAACTGAGTGTACTTGGTAAGGTATACTTGATTACTGATTAATTAAATCCCTGTTTGTATTGCATTTTATGTGTATGATGTTCTTTTACATTTTTGTTTTGTTTTATGTTCATCTTTGCACCTATATTTTATGGTATTGTATTTTGTGGAGCACCTTGTACCTCTGATTTTGAAAGGCACTATAGAAATAAAGTTTATTATTATTAGAAATATCAATTACACATACTTTAAAGACCTCACCTCCAATAATAGTCCGAATCAGAGAGGCGTGTCCCGGACAGTCCACCAGGGTGAACTGCAGGCTGTCATACTGCTGCTGTCCGAGGCTCTCCCGCAGGTGACTCGGCAGATCCACCGTGAAAGAGGAGAAGCCCAGGTCCAGCGTGATGCCTCTCTCCCGGGACTGCGGGTTCTTGTCAAAGGCGGCGGTGGAGGCGGTGCTGCTCAACGCCCTGGCAAGTGACGTCTTCCCGCTGTCGACATGTCCGAGCACCCCGACGTTGAAATTCAACGTTTTAGTCCGACTGTCAGCAGAGTCTGACATCTTACCAGTTTGTTGTAACGACAATAACCGAAGTGAGTGAGTGAGAGTGAGTGAGTGAGTTGGACTTTGGTCTCAGCTAACTGTTACAGTGGGAACATCAGGCGGTGTTATTGCTGCTGCTCACAAACTTTCCCCTCGGTGACATTTATTAATTATAACCGAAACACTTTAGGCAACACGCTGTTCTAATTACTTTATGGCTTACAAAATATAGAAAACTATAAATGGCACTTTACTTCGGCAGCTGAGAGACACGTCTTCCCTGCTTTCCATCCTAAGCACAACAACATGCTAAAGCGGAACGTTTTATCAGTAGCTAACAAAAGTAAAAAAGAGGGAAACTATCTCTCTGTAACGGCTCTTTGATTAAAACGTAATTGTAAAAAGTGGCTATGGCGATGGAACCCCTCTATCTGCTATATTTCACACTTATTTGAGACTATTATTTACTCACTGACAAGTTTCTAGTAGTTTCTACTACGACAAAGTAACTGAAACACAAACGGAAATGAAAACTCTGGGGGCGGGGTTTTGCTGGTGGAAATGATTGACATGAGCGTTTACCAATTAAAATGTTGTATAAATATGTATGGTCCAATCGTTTTACGTAATAGTCTACATAGGCGGTAATTTCTGGGGTATCACTTCCGCTAATTTTCCCCTTAGTAACCCACATGGAAACCGATTTCCCTGTGTTTTGAGCTTCGGCGCCGATTGTGGCGGTGCGGAGTAATCTGAGGAACAGGAGGCAATTTCTTTGCCTTGAACCCACTTTGCAGTTTTTACATCACATACTTATACATAACTATGAAGATCGAGGAGGTAAAAAGCACCACGAAAACTCAGCGGATCGCCTCTCATAGTCATGTCAAAGGACTTGGGCTCGACGAGGCCGGGAATGCTAAACAGTCAGCATGTGGTCTGGTAGGCCAGGAGGCTGCCAGAGAGGTAATATTCATGTTTCATTGAAGTTAAATTATTCTTGTAGTGTTTGGTTGGATGACCGAGAGAGCTGAAGGGCTTTTGCAAGGATGATTTAGCTCATTGCAGGTGGTAATGTGTTATTTCCGTTAGCCCTGTGGTGTCGCTGTTTCAACCTCAGGTCAGAGGTGAACTAAAGGGAAAGTGCACCCTAAAATGATATTTACATTCATTAATTTCCCCCTTTTTTAAATATTATAGAGCTCCGTTTTTGGTTTGTGATTTTTTTTATCCCTCAACGGAAAAGAAAAGATGCATATTTATATAATTGATGAATGCAGCTTACATCAGTTGAATAGACAAACGGTTTTCAGACAAACAGAACAGTTTATTTTCTTTTTATTCCTTTAGTTTGATGTTTGAGCATCACTGTGCAGAATGATGTCCAGTATGTGCAAATACTTAAAAGTAAATCGTGGTCTAATATTCAATTTACACATGGGTGATGTTGAAACGTGAAGCCTCCTGTTGGGTTTTACAATAGTCCAACACACATATGAACATATAATAAACCTACTGATTAGGAGACACTGCAGACACCTGATTTAAGGTAAAGGTCAGAGTAGATATCCCACTACTCTGTCCATCTTCTCTGCAGTTAGGTCCTGTTGGTATTTTACATCTGTATGTTGATATATACTACATGGTACTACATGCTGTGTTCACTCTCTAGGCTTGTGGCATCATTGTTGAGCTGATCCGCTCAAAGAAGATGTCAGGAAGGGCAGTTTTACTGGCTGGGCCACCCGGTACAGGAAAGGTAATGTACAATGATCATTCACTAACAGCAGGACATTAGTTAAACTGTCGAGTATGTTGTTTTTTTTTGTTGTTTATTCTGTTCTCACATTTCTGCTTCTCCTCCCTTCAGACCGCTCTCGCCTTGGCTGTAGCGCAAGAGTTAGGAAACAAGGTTCCTTTCTGCCCCATGGTTGGCAGCGAAGTCTACTCATCAGAGATTAAAAAAACAGAAGTACTGATGGAGAATTTCAGGAGGGCCATCGGTGAGTGTCACTGGTCATAGTTTCTACAACCAAACAAGGCCGACTGATGTTGTTGTTTCTGGCTTGTTGGGCTTTGAGTTTACAGTAATGACAATTTCAATGTTGGTCAAACACAAGCTTTTGCTTTGCAAAACTGTTGATTGGCAACCATAATAGCAGCAAGATAAAGCAAATGCTTTAACTCCAATAGATGAAGAAACTGACAAAATCATGTACGTCACCAGACTCTGTACCAACATGAAACCACTTCTACGCCACTCCCATTGTCCTGAATTGGCAGCATAATTTTCACAAACAAATAGTTAAAAACCTCAGCACATGAAAACTAATAATACTGAAACCATCTGCTTGTTTAGATTCTACTGGAGCTGGATTTTGAAGCGCAGTGAAAAATAAAATGCCTCTTGAGTTTTAAAATTCCTCTCATTCCTGCAGCTTTTGGTGTAAAAGCACCTTATATGTTCAACTCAGTCCGTCAGTAAAGGAGTTCCTGGGCAGGAACAGTAAAGTGTCCTGCTGACATCATTCTCATGAGCTGAAAAACAGCACTCCGCAGCACATTTATGAGAGTGGTGTTGAGAAGGAAGGAAGGCTGTAGAGGGGGAAGGGGTTTGTCTGACTGCTGATGGTACCTGTCGCAGGGAAGGAAATGGAGCTCAGGTAGAGGGAGAGGTGGTCATCAGCACCTTCACTCCTCCCCTCACATATGATCTGCTGGGGAGGGGGTTTCATTCTGAGGTTGTCATCACCATGACGATAAGAGTGCTGTGACAGACGGTCCCTGCCTTAAGCATTGCTCTCTGACCTGGGTCCAGTTGTTCAAAAAGTTCTGATCCAGATTTGGAAATCCAATGTTTTGCTATCCAGGATCAGGTAATCTATCTTACTTTGTGCCTTTTTTTTTTTTTTTACGTTGGAGTGGATCACCCTGATCCAGATACAAACTCTTCAAGATTGTCAAATCTGGATTACTCTTTGTTATGATGTTTATGATGCGCCTGAGCCTGTTGAAGAGGGACTGACTGGACATGCAATAAGGGATGCAATTGTTAAAAACTACTTTTGACTGGTTCATCTCTGATGATTATGTCATTGTAATTAATACACAGTTATAAATCAAAATCAAAAATCCTTTTTTTTTCTTTCTTTTTTTTAACTTTACTGCACTGAAAAGGCTTAATGGGTAGATGGGTAGTCTAATGTCTACTTTATCACAGTAACAATTAAATAAATCAAGTGCACAATATAAATAGATATGTGTGTGTATATATACTACATGACACAAATGTTATTACTCGAATCCACCCTTCTGTCGGGATCAGGATCTTTTTCTTTTTCTTTTTTTTTTTTTGATCAAAGGTATCCCAATCCTACTAAAAAGCACCAAATAATGAAATTTTGATCCAGATCAAAAAAAAAGACTGGATTATTTGATCCAATCCAATTTCAGAATCCTTTTTTTCATTTGAACAACCCCTTTTCAAGGTTTGATCCAATCCAATAGCTGAAATCCGATCAGATGACTCCTGAACAATACGGCCCTGAGGATCAGCCACCTGTGTGCTCCTCATTCTTGGGGCCACAGGCCACACAAATGAGCAACAAGAGTGTAATCGTGTTACAGTGAATGATACCCAGACATTTCATGGGCACATGCACACATGCTCTCTCTTTCTCTAATAAAATGCATTGTTGAGTAGTCTGAAGGATGTGGCAGCTTAGTTTCAGCAGGAATATAAAGGCCTGATTGAGTTCTCACACTGTACTGTAATGTTGCCCTCCTTCAGGATTACGTATCAAAGAAACAAAGGAGGTGTATGAAGGGGAGGTGACAGAGCTGACCCCCTGTGAGACTGAGAATCCCATGGGTGGCTACGGAAAAACCATCAGCCACGTCGTCATTGGGTTGAAGACGGGCAAAGGCACAAAGCAGCTCAAGGTCAGATTGGGAGCTATAATCTTTTTTTTTTCCTATTTTTTTCTACTGCTGCATGTAAAGCACCTTTAGCTATGATGTATGTTAACTGTTAATGATAATAATGATTTCCACATGATTGATGAGAACTGTGTCAATTTATCAGGAATTTATCAACTTCTCAAGCTACTTCGCATCAGCTAAAATATTTCTTTCTCTCTCTCTCTCTCTCTCTTTTTTTTTTCTTTTTTTTTTTAAAAATCTTCATTAACATACATGTCAAATCCAGACTTTCAATTCAGTTTTAACTCTTACCTGAAAATTGAGAAATGCCTTGTCTCTTCTTCCCCATCAGTATCCTGAAAAACAAAGTTTATTGTTGATTGTAAAATTTGGTGTTGATGTGTTTTTAAAATGTCACTGAGTAATACTAGCAATGATTTTTACTAATAAGAGTAATGTCATTGGGGGACATTAATGCTCAGATTTTAAATATTTTACACCTGTCTTGTTTCTTCAGCTGGATCCCAGCATCTATGAGAGTCTTCAGAAGGAGCGTGTGGAAGTGGGAGATGTCATCTACATTGAAGCCAACAGTGGCGCTGTCAAGGTATCACCATATTACTTTCATGTACTTGTCACAGCTGTCACAAATTTTGATCAACACATTCCTTAATGAAATAGTTCAAATAAAAACTCTTGGTTTTGTTCTTGGTCAGGCCAGAGTTGAGTATTTCTTTTTTTTTTGTCCTCTTCCGTCCTTCATGGTGGCGTTCTTTCATCTCTCAGCTCTGCATGAAAGCTCTGCTGCATTTCTACTGTACTCTGGAATGAGCCCCTCTCATTCCTGCAACTCTTCACGCTCCCTCTATCTCTCCATCTCCCACAGTGCCCCTCTTCCAACAGCGGGGTTTGTGGCCTGTGTTGACAGGCCGCGATGACGGCTCCTTTAATCAGAGCAGGTGGGCCGGGGGGCACGGGTCGGCTCTAGTCAGAGGCCAGGGGAGGAGGGCTGGACGACACATTTGTTACTGTTGACAGCCATCTCATGACCTGCCTCCTCTAACTCTTTCATCCCTCAGCCGCACGCCCTCCTGTCTACGATGGGCTGGCACGGGGTTCAATCATACACCTGCTCTCTCTCCTCTTATGTGCCGTCTTCTGTTTCACTGTTTTCCGGAGCAATGTAAGACATTCGTTTTTTGTTAAACAGTGACCCACACGTTCCTTATGCTTGTGTCTTTTGCAGAGACAAGGTCGTTGTGACACTTTTGCAACAGAGTTTGACCTGGAGGCCGAGGAGTATGTGCCACTGCCCAAGGGTGACGTCCACAAAAAGAAGGAGATAGTTCAGGATGTTACACTGCATGACCTGGATGTCGCAAATGCCAGACCCCAGGTACAGACCTGCAATAGCACAGTAACAGAGAGAAATATTTAGAGAGCCATTTCCTCTTCCTTAATAACTACTCATTATTTGTCTGTCATAGGGAGGCCAGGACATTCTCTCCATGATGGGACAACTGATGAAGCCCAAAAAGACAGAAATCACAGGTAGAGAGGAACTGAAAACATCGCCAAGCGCTTCCACCAGCTGACTTTTGGTGTTCATTCGTCTTCTGTCTCTGCCGTTCCAGATAAGCTACGTGCTGAGATCAACAAGGTGGTGAACCGCTACATCGACCAAGGCGTAGCTGAGCTAGTACCTGGCGTGCTGTTTGTGGACGAGGTGCACATGCTGGACATCGAGTGCTTCACCTATCTCCACCGAGCGCTGGAGAGCACCATCGCCCCCATCGTTGTGTTCGCTTCCAACAGGGGAAACTGTTTAATCAGGTTTGGAGTTCAGAAATTGATTTTTCCAGAGAGAAATTTATATTTGAAATGTAGTTTTTTGTTAAGATGTCAGAGTCGTAGTTTAACTTTCCTTTTTTTGGACATTAGGGGAACAGAGGACATCAGCTCACCACACGGGATTCCACTGGACCTGCTAGACAGAGTCATGATCATCCGCACTATGCTGTACACACCGCAGGAGATGAAGCAGGTGAGTCTGAGGGTCAAAATGCATGTGTGATGTGTGACTTCAGGGTTTTTGCATTTGAGTGACTGGTGTGATTTGTAGATCATCAAGATCCGTTCGCAGACTGAGGGGATCAATATCAGCGAGGAAGCACTTGCACACCTGGCAGAGATTGGCAATAAGACCACCCTCAGGTAAAGATATACAGTGCATGGTATCAATGAATAGAGGGGAGAAGGCTGTATATTGTGTGTTTGTGTGTGCACGCGTGTACTGAGTGTTTCTGACTTTCTGTTTCCTCACAGGTACGCTGTGCAGCTGCTGACCCCAGCTAGCCTGCTGGGCCGCGTTCAGGGAAAAGAGACAGTGGAGAGGGAGCAGGTGGAGGAAATCAATGAGTTGTTCTACGATGCAAAGTCCTCCGCCAAAATCCTCCAAGATCAACATCACAAGTTTATGAAATAAAAACTGGATCTCCAACTCTTTCTTTTACAACTCCCAGGGGTGGTGTTCCCAGCAAGTTGTTACATGATTCACTTTATTTCTCCATCTTTGTCCCATGCTTTGTTTCTTTGCTTCTTTTATCTCTCCACCATGGCTCATGTAGTGTCCTTACATACGGCTCATTTACTGTAGTAGGTTTGTTCTAATTGATTTTTATTCATTCCGTTTGTTGATAAAAAGAATTTTTGAATAAAACTGGAAAACACAGCTTGTCTCAGTGTTCTTTTAATATTTTTGGATTATGTTTTTACAGATTTTTACATGATGGATGATTTTGACAAACTCCTCACAGTCCAATCACAAATGCACAGACCAAATTATTTTTCTTTTGTTTTTTTTTTTTTTTGTTTTTTTTTGGACAAAAACAAGTATATGAAGCACACTGATGTTTACAAAGATTTTTGTACATTCAAATGTATCAATTACCATATTGCACATGGTGCTTTGTGTTCCTTTATTATTATTCCACACCATGAAGCTGTGGGCGAATGCTGGTGAGACAGGAACATAAATAGTAGCAAAAAACCTAAATTCTCTATTTTATAATACTAATTAAAAAAAGCCTGGTTTACCAGATCATAGGAATTTTTAGATTTTTAAAGTTAATTATCTTCATAAAATTTCAAAAACATGCCAAAATGAAACTATTTTGAGTGTAAAAACACAGAAACAACAGGAAACCACTATAAAAACACACTTAACAATTCATGCAATGAAGCACAGCAAGAAAACAACCTATCACTAATGTGGAACAGGTGTTGTCCAATCATGGTCAGGAGGTCCCCTGCTACTTCCTGATTGGTTTAGCTGCGCGTGCATTGAGAACAGTCTCTCCTCCAGACCTCGCCTTGCTGAACACGGAAGGAGCAACTTTGCCCATTTTCTCTGCAGAGAAAGAGAAACAACTATCAGAGTGTTTCACTGTTAATGAGGCAGAAAGAAGCTGGTCACATAAGGCCACAGATATGCTCTTTATAAATATACACAGTTTATCCCACTTGGTGAGAGAGTACGCTGACAGGAGTCTCCCATCATTAAAGCCCTCAGAATCCTCTCTGTATATGGAGTGGAAACTTGTGCATCATGAGGAACTCCCCTCACACAAACTCAATGCCATAATGTGATCTTAGCTTAACCAGATACAGGAAGAAAAATACTGTTTTCTTTCTGTGTAATCTGTAAGTCAAATAACATCAAACCATATAGTTGTGTGTATGTGAATGTGTGTGTGTGTGTGCTCACCACACTCCTCCATAACTTCTTCAGTCTTGCTCTTCACTCGCCCACTTGTACCCAGCCTATTCTTTGTGTCAACCAGGTCCTCTTCCCTTACTTCAGGGCGCTGCAGTTGTTCATCCTCTTCCTGACCTGGCTGAAGGGCAGTGAGGTGGAAAAAGTAGGACAAGTCACACCTCCGTGTTTACAGGAACAATAAGAGATATGAGAAAATGTAATTTCTTTTGAAAACTCACAACTGTTGCCTTACTTGAGACATGTTGGTTGAATAGTGGTGGAAGATATCCTGTGGGAAATTCTGCTCTCTCTCTCTGTCAGCTGTCTGACAGTCGGTCCAGCCCATATATATACACACACACAACCTGGCAGCAATTCTCCATCCGGACAGTAAATCTCTTCCTAAGACTAATAAATGACGCAATGATTGTACATGCTCCTCCTATTTTCTGTCTCTCTGCCTCTGGTTTTTCTCTTGTGAGCAGCTCTTCTTTAAAAACTGATGAAGTCACTGCTATAGCTCATTCAGTTAACATTACATTTGTCCAAATAAATCCAAGAGGGGGCGAGAATATGACAAATGAAATCTACCCCTGTATCTTACCCCTCCCTACAGCAGTCACACCATCCCTTTCTAACAGCATTGTTCAATGGCAGGTTTGTACTTTGGACTCAAAGTTCAAGATATGAATTGAAAGATAAGTAGCCAATTGTCTCAAGACATCAAACCTTCCAACTAACTTTACACCATGCTGGATATTTATGTGCATATATGTACAAAGCAAAAAACAACATAAAAATAAGCATTGTCCAACTTTAAAAGAATGTTGTTTCCACCCCTTCCTGCTCATTTTCCGTAATGACGTCATTGCCCTCAGGGATATTAAACTCAATGGTGATTAGTACAGAGGAAGGACCAACAAGTAACCAGAAATGGTTCCCCAGCAACATAGTAATTAACTGCAGGAATCCAACCTGTTTACTCTTAATCTTACTCTCATAAAATAAAAATGTATGACTAAAACACTGACACAAACATGTGATGCAAACCCATGTTCTACAGAGCGTGAAAAAGCACACCCTCATTGAAAATGTCACCAAAATTCAACATGGAGAATATAATTAAACTAAACTTGTGGTGATGTACCATATGCTTAGTAGTGTAGGAAACAATCAATCCCAGCTTCTTTACCTCCTCAAAAAAAAAAAACAACATCAGGTTTTAGGAGACTGAAATCCAAAAAAAAAAGATACAGTACATACACAATTCAATGTTTAGTGAAACTTGTTTTCATGAACAAGCTACAACAAAGGCCTTGATTGTTTTCATCCCAAATTTAAATTTATCAAATATGGTGCAAGTGCTCAATATTTACACAAGTTTAATTAAACTTTTCTAATTTTAAGTTATGTCATGTTATGTTATAAATAATACTGAAAATAACCCTAAAAACAGCTGAAATCCTCCTAAATGAAAGCTTTGACAACATTTACGCACATACAGTGAGTTTAGCAAGGTAGCAATTTGGGTTATGAAATCATACTTTTTCATTAAATTAACACCACGAATGTGAATTACATTTTCTTGTTTTATTGTGTAGGACAATCTATTCCCTGTAACAAATTCAATCATTTCCATAAAATACATTCATCTGTTTTTAACCCACAATTAAGTTTCTTCATACTTGTATGTACCAACACAGGAATGATCCAGTGAAAACATATCATCACACACACTGTACATACACTGTACACACACTCATACACACACACACACACATTCACATACTCATATGTGAGGTCCATTGGAAAAAACTGTTCACTTGTTGCTTCCATGCAACCTGTCAATCAGTAACTCTTAAGCTGCTGCTTGTAGAAGAGAAAAGGGTTTCTTCCAGTCTGATAAAATCATTTCCTTTCTATTTATGTGTGTTTTTTTCTGTACTGGGGCAAGAGCTGAGTCCTCACAAACTGAATAAGCCGAGTCTCTGTGAAAAGAACAGCTACAAGAACGCAGAGGAGACATGCTGCTCCCACGCAGATATGGACCAGGCGTAGCAACCAGCCGCCATCACAGCAGAAAAAACCCTGAAACCACAGAATAAAGAAGCTTAAATTAGGGCCACTGACACAGATTATTTAGAATAAAACTGCAATATAATGTCAGTATTTAGAAGTAAAACATGAGTGGAGAATAAAGACACATTTCTCTGATACCTCAGACACTGCTGTGACAAATGCACTGGCAGCCAGTGTCAGCAACAGGGGCAGGGAAGGCAACAGGCCTCGCAGAGGTTTCCATGGACTGGACTGGAAGTAGCGATGTATGTAAAGCAGGCTGTGTGAGATGCGGAGGCCCATGTTGAGACAGTTGGCCAGTATGAAGCCAACACCCCCTGCCCACCATGTCAGCATGTAGGACAGGAGCAGGAAAGACACAGACAGAGCCAGCATCACCAGATTATACCTGAAAAAAAAACAACCAAACATGTCAAACTGACTGGTTATATACTGTGTAATAAATAAATCTGTGTCTGTTTATATTTCTATATTCTTACTTGTCAACCTCTTCTTGGCTCATGGCAGCAAATACAAAACACTCGGTTACACCATTTACAGCTAGCAGGAGGACGTAGCAGCTGTAGCATCGCAGCAAAGTGGGACCTTTGAAAAATAAATAAATAAATAAAACAGTTGTGACTAAGATAACCAAACAGAATTTCATATACTGTTGTTTAAAATGTTTGTGCATCCTGTGATTGTGTCATAGTTCCCTTACCTGCCCCACTGCTCAGCAGAGAGCCGCCATAAATGTCCAGAGCCAGGTGAGAGTAGGCGTAGCCAAACACTGTGATGATCAGACCAATCACCAGCACCAGTTTCAGCAGACACTCCAGGACCTCTGCTGCTATAGTAACATCCTCCTGTAGACAAAACCCTAAGCATGAAATAAAACCAACAACCACTCCTGCCCAGTGAATCACAAAACTGTGTTTGTGTTCATTTCCATGCCTCAGACCTTGTTTTGGCTTTTGACATCACGGCCTCTCTCCAGCACTTTGGCAAAGAAGATGTAGAAGCTCTCCTCAATAGGTAAGAAGATGAAGCGCGCCACCATGGAGCCCAGATTATTCACAATATCGTAAACACCCTGGTCTCCAAAGCTGAGGACGTTTAAGAAGGTCATGACGTAACGCTCGCCCTCCGTCAGGATCTGCTTCAGGAAGGACTGCTTGAAGAAGCTCCACGTGAGCCGAGCCAGAGTCCAGTCAACCAGTGGCTACAAACAAAAAAATTGATGAGCATCAATGTTCCTAAATGGTGAACGGTACATATCATCAGTTTCATTTGTGGAGACAGGAAATACCTTTCCATCAGCTTTGTGGGGCAGCAGATCTCCAATACTGTGCAAAGGAAAACCCTTCTTAGTCGCTTCTTTAGACCCCAAGAAGCGAAGAAAGTAAACAGCATAGCATAGCACCAGAACTCCTGTGTACACCAACTAAGAAGCCCAGAACTCAAAATCATTAAATGTGAAAAAATTTTTTTTACAGAAATATTGATGAAGACTTCAATTCATTTCTTACATGAGCAGCAGAAAAGATGTAAAGGCCCCATTCACGTGAAGACACAACCAGCACTACTGTTAAACTGCACTTAGCAATCATTGCTAAGCTCTCAGCGACCACCTTCAGTCGCACAAACATATGAGCTTGAGCCAGGACCCAGAGGGGCTCAGCCAGGAGCTCCTGCACTCCTGCAAAGGCAAACAACACCACGGCAGAGCCATAGTAAGGAACAGTCTGAGGATCGGGGACCTCCAGGAGCCACAGCCACACACAGACCAACAGAGCCGCCCATAATACACCGAGAGGCAACCTGAGAGGTGAGATAGGTACAGAGATAAACATCAAAGCTGAGTACAGAATAACAAATGCACATAATGATGTTGAAGTTAGCTTCCGATTCACAGCTTCCAACTTGGTGTTAAGGGTAGGTTAAGGGACCTTTAGCATCTGAGTCTCCGTTTTTTCACCACTTACACTTATGAAAGACGTCGTAGCAAAAAGCCTTGTCACTGTTTAAACTCACTTTCAGACTTGTGAAACCTTGTGTACCTTCATTTTCCTTATAAAAGCTGAAAAAAGAATGATTTCACTGATATTTTCCCAACTAGACCACATTAGACCAAGTCCAGATAAAAAAACAAAACGCTATATTTAGACTTGGACTAGATTACCAAGGAAACTCCTGAGACTCATTAAAACACAATTTCAGATTTTTAATACCTTTATTCTGTTTGTGAAAAATGAAAAAAGGGTGACTTCACTGATCTTGCAGCTAGGAATTTACAACACAATTCCACTACTCTCCATTTAATTGGTTATGGACATGTAGAGGTACTCTTTCTCAAACAAAGGTACAAAAGTTAGTTTTACCTATTGAAATACAATCGCAAAATATCTTTATAAAGTACATTTTCTAATTTGTGTAATGTGGTCTGGAGGGGGAAAACAGCAGTGAAATCACCCTTTTTTCTGTATTTGAATGATTTTGTAAAATCTACTGACGTCAGCCACAGCAGGTTGATAACTTGTCTCCAGCTGTGGTTCGTCCCTGATCCTCCACTCAGACAGGCTCTCCGGAAAGCCTCTCTGGATAAAAACACTAATGTAGAATACAGTAGTGTAAGCCTGCGTAAAGAAGGACGAAACAATATCACTTTACAGAAGTTGCTGCAGTGAAATGTGCTGCTCTTGTGTGTTTCTTGTCTTCACTGTTACTGGCACTGTGCTCTTATTACAGCTTACCTGACATTGACAACCCCAATCAGCTCTTTGGACACAAACCGCAGTGTGAATGCATTTAATAAGAAGGTGAGCACGCGGAACATCACCTGAGACAAAACCAGGTTAGACAATATCAATCGTTTAGCATTCAAACAAACAGATCGTTATAGTGTTACGGCTCAGATGTGTGTTCATTTACCTGTAGCAACACATTATATGATGCTAGTGTGGACGCATTCTTCAGCACATCTTGAGAGCTCATGTTGAACTTTATCTGAATCGCTGGAAACTTTTAGTGAATCTCACAGATTATCCGCTGCTTCCTACCGCAGATAAAGAAAATAAATTCATTATAAAGTCAAAGATGCGGCTGACGAACCTTCATACTGTGATAACTGTTAATGTGGCTGCCTAAAAAAACGAGAACGGCAGGTTTAAGGTTGCAACACAGCAAGTGTTAGATTATATTTGTTGGACAGCAGTAGAAGCTAAAAGCTAGACTTCCACTTCCGTACACACTGTACGGACAAACGTTACGCGATGACGTCATTAGACCGTTATGTTATGCGCAGCGCCGCTAGAGAGCGTAACTGTGCCTTCTGATAATCCGTGGCAGGGGACTCATTTTAAATATCCCATTTTTGTGCAGTGACCAAATTGTTGTCTTCAACTTACTGATAATATTTGGTAAAATCTACATTCACAAAATGAAAATTTCCAAGAAAAAAAAACATTTTTTCTGTCAAATCTAAAAATCTATGTAGAAACTTTATCATAGCTAAAATTACCGAAGTTACACGCTGATTATTAAACATATTAATCCACAAGCTTTTCAATTTAACTCCTGCTTCTTTCTTTTGTTCATTATTTTTCCATTATGTAGTTACACAAAAATAGTGTTTTTATTATTTCCCAAGGAACCACTATAACTGCATTACCTGATCTACCTAAAATATTCTACCTAATATATCCTTTCTTTTCTTTTCTTTTTTTGCGTCACTGTAGGAATATTTCATTAAAGTAATTTGGGGAGAAGCTGTTATGTCCCAGAGCAGGAAACAAATTGTGTCCTACCTGAAAATAGGGGATTTCATTTTCATTGCAAATATTACTTTCTGTAGGTTTTTATAATCTCCAGGCTGTCTTATGGTGATATTTATTTCATCTTTTGTTTATTTATGGATCTACAAAATTGTCTACAAAAAAGTGAGAATGCTTATTTAAAACATGGTCCCAAGATGTAAAAAAAAAATGGACAGACAATATGACAAGCTTTGAGGCTGGTGGTGGTGGTGTGATGGTGTGGGGGATATTTTCTTGGCACGCTTTGGGCCCCTTAATACCAACTGAGCATCATTTAAACAGCCTGAGTATTGTTGCCAAGCATGTCGATCCCTTTATGACCACAGTGTACCCATCTTCTAATGGCTACTTCCAGCAGCATAACACACCATGTCACATAGCTCAAACTGTTTACCGTACTCAAATAGCCTCCACAGTCACCAGATCTCAATCCAGTTGAGTATCTTTGGGCTGTGGTGGAACGGGAGAGTCATATCATGTCCAGCAACTGTGTGATCTTATCATGTCAATATGTACCAAAATCTCTGAGGAATGTTTCCAGCACTTTGTTGAATCTATGCCATGAAGAAATAATGCAGTTCTGAAGGCAAAAGGGGTCCAACCAGGTACTAGCAAGGTGTATTAAAGTGGCCAGTGAGTGTACATGTTACAACAATATATATACAATGTCTATATACAGCATTTCAGTGATTTCCTGCTTACATGTTTACAGTCATGTACCAATAATTATTTTTTGCCCACAAACCGTCATCATCCACAGATAGGATGTTTAAATAAAGGTTTTTAAATTTGATGACATGACGCTGTTTAGTCAACCACACAACCACAAGTTCTTCTTTGTCAGCAAGGCATGATTTATCCAGTCATAGGCAAGAATTCAGATGTTCAGATGTCAAAAACAGATAACATTCATTAATAAGCTATATTTAAAGATGGATAGGCTTCTGTTGGTTTGAGATTTATATACATTACATGCAGCCACCTCATTTACACAAACAATATACATTTGAAGTATACAGTACAATTTATTCCTATACGTTTCTCTTTCCTCTTCTTAATTTTTCAGTTGAGTTGAATTGAATATAACCAAAAGGGACCCAAGATGGCTGTAGATGGTAGCAGTGACGTCAAGTGGAATGTAAGGATTTGCATCCTCCCACCCTTATATTATTACTCATACAGGCATTTACAATTTAGAAGCATGCACACAACAACAATAACATCAATATATACAGTACAAGGGCCCGTTTCTATTCTGCTAATCTCTACACGTACCCAAGGAGAATAGTTTGTGCTTTGAATAAGGTCACGATTATACTGCTTGTGGAGCAGCTTGTGGAGCAGCTCACTTATATTAACAGTAAGTATGTAACCCAAGTCTGACTGTCAGTAAAACAGTTACTTTTCTAGAAGGTGCTCCATCTTGGGGTTGATGAATGAAAAGCCAGCGAACGCCGACTGGTCCATGGAATCTATGAAGTTCTTATCGCTGTGGGAGAGACGAGGCTTCTCACTGAGGAACTCCCGATCAAAGTTGCTGCAATCATTCGGTGCTTTCTGTAATTGAAAGTAAATATATTTCAGAAAAATGGTAAAATCACAGATTATAGACGTATGTAACATTGTCTTGTCACAATTTAAGCCTTATTCACTTGTGTGTGGGACATACCACTTTGGGTTTGAAGGGTGGTTCAACCTCTTTCTTCTCTAAGGCCGGCCAGTTAATGCTCTTGAAGAAGGGGTGTATACAGATATTACCCACGATTCCTAGCCTGCGTGTAGGGTCTCTCTCAAACAACTGCAGGGAGACAAAGTCAGTAAGTAAAGGATGTGCATGATTACATCTCAAAAACAGCCTCTTTTCAGTTAGATATTGACATTGTCTAACTGCATTTGAATAGATTTCATGGTGTTATGTGACTGATGGATTCTGTGTAAAAGTTCTGGTACAGACCCGCTCAAGCAGGTCTTTGGCCTCCTTGTTGATCCAGCGAGGATAGTGGGGAGTATCCATGCGGATGGACTCAAACAACTCATCCTCATCATCTCCGTGGAAAGGCGATTGTCCAACCAGCATTTCATACAGCAGCACCCCGAATGACCACCAGTCAACTGAGAACGAGTATTTCTGTCCCAGCAGGATCTGAGTGGAAACACAAAACATCGTAAATACGTCTTGTTGCAGACGAACTGACACATTCCTGCGTACAGAATGATAAATCAGTTGCAAATTTGAATATTTCAGAACAAGAGAGTATTCTTAAGTTTGAAAGGCCGTACCTCTGGAGCAATATAGTCAGGAGTACCGCAGAAAGTCGTGGCACGGTTCTCTCCAAACACGTTCTCCTTGCACATGCCAAAGTCGGCAATCTTTATGTGTCCCTCATGATCCAGCATCACATTGTCTAACTTAAGATCTCTGGAAGAAAAACAATCACAGCAGACTTAAATAGAACAGCTTGTAAATGTTTAACACCCACTGCCTCAGAACAGCACTCTTAGGCACCGTAACAGAGTTTTTACACGTGTAGCTCGTTAATCACAAATAGCAAATAACTTAAAATGTTGGGTTTCATTTTGAGGCAAACACTGGTTTCAGTTCTACTTGCATAGATCTTAAAGTTGCCTGAGATAGATTCATTCCAGTGTTTGAGGGTTTATTTTGATCAAGATCATTATCATCACATGGTTATGCAAATGCAACGGATACACTATTTCTGAGATTGAAGAGTAATTTTTTTAACTGCAACAGATGAACATATTTGCATTTTCCTTTTCAAATATAGACATTTGCTTGATTTTCTTCTGAATTTTTTTTTGTTGGACTGCACCCACAGAGACAGTTTTTCTTAACAGTCAGTGAACACAACTGCTTTACCACATAACGATAATGAAACTTTCAGGGGGAAAAAATGTGTCAAAATGTGTGGGATTATTTATTTATCTGCAAGTTCATGTTCACATCACACTTGCAATTGAACTGAAATCAGCAGTCTTCTACAAGACAGGAAAAGAAGAAAATAGTCAGCTGTGATTTGAAGACTTTAGTATTTTAGGTTTATGGGCTAAACAACCAATATTATATAAGTGTATATATATATATATATATATATTATATATGTCACGTACATTGTTATGTAAAATGCTTTTTTTGTTCTGACCTGTAGATGATCCCTTTGGAGTGTAAGAACTGAAGACCACATATGATCTCAGCGGAGTAGAACCTGTAGAGAAGACAAAGACAACAGAGACAGACTGATTATCAGCTGCTCGTCCCTGATGGAAAGCTACAGGTCTGCACTGCAGCTTGGCAGCTAAACGCTGGTGTCACTGCAGACTCATTTCAGTGTAGACCTGAATTATTGAGGAGGACATTTGTATGGAGTAGCAGACAGGTGAATAATGCTCTCATAATGTGAAACCTGAGAGCCGCTGGGAACCGAAAGATTAGACTATCTCTGACCCGCTTCTCTTGTCATCTGTGTCAGGTGAAACAATTGAGTCCAGAGAGGAGATAAAGTAGCCTTCGTTCAAACCAAATAACTGGTCGTTCCCTGTAAATGACCAACTGACAAGAACTGAATAGGTCATCAAGTTAATCTACTCAATATCTCTCACTTAATACTGACAAATACACTGTAGCTCTGATAAAACATGTTAGGATGGGCACATATATTCACAAAAACACAAAACAGCATGAAATGAAGTCAGCATCTTGTATGAGATAGTATGGTGTTAGTTTGAACGGGCTCTGCTATGTGATGAAAGTTGAGACGACGGACTAGACTGTCTACTGCACCGGGTCAGCAGGTTAGCGGTAGCTACTGGGAGAACAGGGCCTTTGTGCTGATAAAGAGGTCACTCGAAACTCTGCAGTTCAGTTGCTGCCTAAGGAAAAAATATTGCAGATACTTTCCATTGCAGCGTGACAGCTTGTGCAACAACACACAATTTATGACTAAGGCTGGGCCACTATATCAATATTGTGATATGAGACTAGATATCTTATATTTTTGATATTGTAATATTGTGATATGGCATAAGTGTTGTCTTTTCCTGGTTTTAAAAGCTGCATTACAGTAAAGTGATGTAATTTTCTGAAGTTACTGGACTGTTCTAGCTCATCTATTATTTGCCTTGTTAACTATTTAGTCATTATGTCCATTACTTATAAAAATCTCATTGTGTACAAATATTTTGTGATGCACCAATAATCATCCCTACAATATTGATATCAAGGTCTTTGGTCAAAAATGTTGTGATATTTGATTTTGTCCATATTGCCCAGAACTATTTATTACATTTATCCACATATGTAAACACACATGCAAACACGCGTTTTGTTAAGAATGAATGCACTGTGAGAGGATTAAACAGCCAATTCTGTTTCTTTCTCACTCACTGAAGGTAAATGATCCATCCAGGCTCAATACAACCACTGAGTGAGGAGCATTTTAGTGGATGCCAACACAAGATCAGGTGTCTGTGTTTGCAAAGTGGAGAATTACTCCTGTCATCTCATGGGTCCAGGACGTAGCCGCCACTTTAAGTACAGGAAATGTAGCAGAAGGCTAAACTGTGAGATCGATGTTTCTGATCACAGGAGATAATGGTTAATACATTTATGGTCTTGACATTTTTCAAAACAATCAAATGTACCTAAGTCTACTATACATATCTTAGTTGACCAGACTAACTCTTACAAGGTAAATTTCTGCTCTGAAATTGTGCACTTGTTGGTTGGTTAATCATTCAACTGTCTCAATCTTGACTATTCCACGACAACTGGGTAAACTCCATCCGCTGAGGAAGATTGTGTGGTACAATCAAAAGCTCTAATGGACCATGTGGTGAGATTGTTTTCTGTACTATAAGTGTTCTATCAAAAGGTTGAATTAATAAAGGTGATACCTGGAAAAATACTTCATAAAGCAAAGAACATCTAGTTTGCATAAATCAGCTTCAGAGAATTTTTAAAACTTCACTTAGCTGTAGTACAGGTGCCACTGAGTTTTTGGACTTGGACATAACACCTTCTTTTACTGGTGTGCCATTGTTTTATCCTGGAGGGATTCCCACAGAGTGCTGAGTGGTGGGTGGTGGTGTGAATATTTTGAGCGATGGTCAGCAGTGGAGAAAGGTGCGCACGAGACTGTGATGTCTTAAAGCTGAAATTGTTTATTGAAAGACAAGGGACTGTCATCCACCTATCTGTGTTGTTTGGGGAAGCCTCCTCTGACCTTAGTAACCATGGCAGTGCTGATATACCCTCTATCAGAGAGGTTTCTGCCTTCCCTAAAACATCACAGACTCAAGGAGAAGATATCTTAATCTCTGATTAGGAATTATAGTGTGATCTCAAAGCCAAGCTTGACCCAATGTAAAACGATTTGTAATCCCTAAAGATGGGAAATTCCATAACAGGTGGTTACTGACACCTCCCCTTACAAACAGTACACAGACACTCAAATGTGCTCACTCCTTACAAGGTAAGTCTGCTAGTGAGAGTAGCTGCTTTCCATCAAGTCACTGATTCTGTCTGTTTACATCTGCACAGCTACATGGGCATGACTAATGATGCAAGGTTGTGTTTTTTTTTCTCCCACAAGTCTGTATGTTTTCATGTCTGTGTGAAAAGGCCAGACTTACGTGGCTCTGTAGAGTTCAAAGCGCCCTTTCTCCTGAATATGAAACATCAGGTCTCCTCCATTCAGATACTCCATCACAAAGAACAGATGCTCCTGTAGACAAGTTTCACTTTCATTGTGTAATGATGTAATCATGCAGAGTGGAAACAAAATGTGAACAAAGGTGCTATTGAAGAGGAGAGGGACGTACTTTGGTCTGGAAGGTGGAGTAAAGGTGTGTCAGGAAGGGGTTTTCCCAGGCTAGAGCCAAAACTCTCTTCTCCACCATAGTGCACTCCACATCGTCGTCCATCAGCACTACATCTTTCTTCAGAGCCTTCACAGCAAAGTACTCTCCACGGCCTTTCAGTTCTGCCAGGAGAACCTTGGAGAGGAGAAGAGAGGAAGGGAGAGAAGAGGAGAGAAGAGAAGAGAAGAGAAGAGAAGAGAAGAGAAGAGAAGAGAAGAGAAGAGAAGAGAAGAGAAGAGAAGAGAAGAGAAGAGAAGAGAAGAGGGATTAATGAAGGCATGAAACTTGGGTTGATTAATTCATACACTTTGGCAGCAGTTCACATTCTGATCAAACACCTATAATCAGTGTCATTATTTCTATGAGGTCTGCAGCTGGAGTGTTGTTGGTTCACTCATGGTTATCCTCTCTCATTCTTGGGTTGGGTTTTTTTAAAAAACTACTCTTTCACAGTTAACATGGTTGCTGTGTACCTTGCCAAAGCTGCCTTTTCCCAAGACCTTGTGGAAGATGAAGTTGTCCACATTTATACGGGTCAGATGGGTAAT
Organism: Euthynnus affinis; assembly: GCA_029490765.1. Taxonomy (NCBI): domain Eukaryota; kingdom Metazoa; phylum Chordata; class Actinopteri; order Scombriformes; family Scombridae; genus Euthynnus; species Euthynnus affinis. The sequence goes on along the minus strand of CM055840.1, from coordinate 15,735,058 downwards.
ACGAGACTGAGGCCGCGGGCTAGATCCATCCCACAGTCTGCCATAGGGAGATCCATCTAATGAACAAACAATTACCACACATAGAAACTATTTATTCGCCTTGTTATATTAAATATTGAAAACTTTCAGGTTGTTCTGCATAATTAGCAATAAACAGCTTATGATGCACATACAGAAAAACACAGTCACTGACCATTGATTTCGAGTCCAGCAATCTTATTAACCTCATCATAGATTCCAATATCAGGCAGATTAGGCAGGTTTGGATCTGAACGGCGAGTGGAAGATTTCTGATGGATGAAGACAAAGAAAAAGGAAGTGTCAAAGAGCCGCTTAAATAGTTTAGAGGCCTGTAAAAAGAGAACAAGAGAACTGGGATTTCCACAACTTGCCAGTCCTTAAACACACCAGCACAGTGAGCTCAGGTTCCCACCATCGGGTGTCACACTCTGAACAATTCGTCAACACACACCAGGGATTAAGAGTTTCACATTCAAGTGACACTCAGTTTGATGGTTACTCTTTATTTTGATGGTCCATTGTTAATAATCCACTTACTACCAAGGAGCAACAATGTGTCAGTAAAGAATCAACTAAATGTCATGTGACACCTATAATAATGAAGAGCCCTGAACAGATACGCTCTGTCTGGGTTCAAGGTTAATCTAAGTGTTGGGATTAGTGTTAGAAATAGGCTCAAATCAGGACTGGATTCAGGACTAGAGTGGGCTCAGGTTTGCAGCTAGTTATGGTGAACCTTGCTCTCATTTTAATGTTTGTTAAAAGCTTTCTCTGGGTGCCTCTGCAAGCTGTCAACACTGTCAACTGCATAAAATATGATGCAATGCTAATGTTAATGTTTAAATAGTATATATCCACAGTGTATTTAGTGCACAATGTATTGTATACAAAATGTATTAAGTGCTAGCCTGCTGGTTCTCGTGTTGACATTGTTGTAAATTACATTAACTACCCTGATACAATATACAAATTGCTAAGTAAAAGGTAATGTAATCAGATATGCATATTGTTTTTCAAAGAGCTGTGTTTTGATTTGATTAGGTGGTGAAACTCTTGCATCAGACTTGTTCTTTGAATTCTTCTGACTTTACTTTCACTTCAGCTTAAGGATTTTAAAAACACTTGATTTAACCACATACTGAATGACTAGTGACCGCTTCCATGAACTCACCTGGCTGACTTGTGTAAGTGCTTCAGCTAGTAGTTTCTGGTTGATACCACAAAGGTTGGCCACTTTATCCTGACACTTGTGATGGACATTCATGGCACAATCTACCAACAGAACAGAGAAGGTCCGTTACAGACACAAGTATACTTATACTGCGATTATTAGTCAATCATATCTGTACTCTACCTTCACACTTGAGGCCTTGTTTGACCAGACCCCACAGCAGACTTCCGCAGTGGTCGCAGAAGGTGGGACTCATGTAGTTGTTGGTCTTGAAACGGTGGGGCATGTCAATCTTAAACCGTTCCTTCTGGAACTGTGGGAACAGACACAATTCATCATCTCCATGAATTACCGGTGGCAAAGGTAACCTAACCAAAGGTCTGTGACACCTCACTGCCCTGCGCACCTGCCTCATCTTTTCCCTTTTTTGCTTAGTGCCCTGCTTCCCTCTCTGATACTTGATTGATACTGTTAGAAGTGACCACAATGTTAAATCTTCCAAGGTCTACTTGGATTTAAGTTGCCTCCCTGAGTACACGCCCCATCTGTCATTCATCCACTGTGTGGGTGAGTGTGCTTGATCATTTCCATGTAGCCATTATCTGGGTCAGTTGGTCTTTGATCGTCTTTATCCACCAACACTGATGATCATTGACAAGATATCGTATTGGATGTGGATCCAGACTGGTGTCTGCCTTTGTATTAAACTCTGACTCGGCAACCCCAGCCAATTCAATGATATTATCACAGTTGTTCACAGTGAAGGAGAGAAACCTTTATATCAGTTTTATACAGAGTGAGAAAAGCCCACACTAAACTGACTAAACACGGAGAATTATGGATAAGACTCACAGTACGTTGTGTACTACACAACTATGTGTTACGTACCACAGTATCCCGACTGTTGGCAGCAGTACCGGTACATCTGCCGATGATTTTGTCTATGCATTTTTTGTGGATGGCCGCATTACATTCTGGTAAAAAAAAAAGAGAGATGATAGAGAATTGCAATCTTGTTCCAGTATCTGAGCATATTTATGACAGTAAAGTGAAAAAATGTATCCTTTTATAGTCAAGTACACAATTTTAAAATATACTAAATGATTGTACACTTACGTCTGCATTTATAGCCTTGCTTGTTCAGTCCCCTGTGGGAGACAAAGAAACACAAATGGGTCAGTCTGTATCATTCTTTGATCATGTGAATGTAAATAGGCTGCTGATTAATCATTTGTTGGTGATAACAAACACCTGCAGCACACCCATTTAAACCCAAAAATTTCCTCTCCTGTGAGACCAAAAGTGACCTCAAAGCAGATGAGTGGAAATCCATCATCAGTGGGTGAAGATAAACATTTCCACAGATTCATGATACAACTTAAAGCCAGGAAGGAAAGTTGCCCTTTTTGGTTTTATCAAAAAAAAAAAATCACAAGCAAACAGATCGTTTCACTCAAGTCTGACAGAAATCACCCAGGTCAGACAGTATTTAAAATTGCCACCTATCAGGAAGATGGAAAACTTTATATTTTTAATTTCCCCTTGTTGTTCTATCTGGTGTTCCAGCATATCAGATTGGTGTTTCATGAGTTCCCGTTTATCTTCCTTGAAGGTTTGTTTATAGAACTTAAGTGTAGGCGGAACTGACCAGACAAACTCTCTGCACACAGAGCAGAAAGTAGGCTGTCTGAAGAATGTGGCGATGAACTCGTGGTTCTTTATGAAGTGGATCTTTGCCTGCTTGATGGCCCCTCGTCTTCGGTTCAGGGTGGGAGCCTCTTCCTCCTTTGCAGCCTGCTTACTCTCTTCCAGACAGATAGAGAAAACACAGATCAGTTATCCAACAATACTGCAAATGGAAAAACAAAAGGTCACGTCAAAACTCCATAGTTTTAATGATCATTTATAGGGACCCATAGGAATTGCTCATGTGAGTACCTGCGGATGATAAGATTAAAACAAGTGGTGGGACATTGTGTGTATGTATGAGGGTGGGGGTTTTTTAAAAACCAAACTAATGAAAACTGCAAACTGGAAATCCCTAACCTCACAGATAAAGTTTCATCAAGATGCTATTTGATAAATGCAAAAGTTAACGGGCAGATGTAGAAAAAATTCTTCCCCGTTTTCACACTATTAAACCACTTCCCTCGTCTTTCTCTGAAAACCTATTTTCTCAAACAGCCTCTCATCATGAGTGATGGTGTCTTAGGTGAACACAAAATTTTCAGCCAGAGTAAAAAGCAGTCTGTGGTCATGTATATGTTATGTATAACGCTAGAATCACAATCTGATGATAGTTGAGGGGTTATGGGCTTATCTTGCAAAGCCACCGTCAACAGCAGATAGTGTAGTAGAAGAGTTTTTCAGTGTGAAAGTTTTAGTAAACAATAAATGAAGATTTATTTTTATTTTTATTTATTTATTTTTAAAAAGAAAAAAGAGAGTGCTTCCATTTTATTTCCTTTCACCTGTATCTACTCCCTCCAGAAAATACTGCACTGCCATCATCACTCTCCCAGAGGGATGGAGATCCACCTGAAGACACAGACACACAGTTAGATACACAGACAGCCTCAGATATTGCTCTACAGGGACACAGGACAGTCTTGAATATCCTACCCAAAATTCAGCGCGCCCGTTGGCTTTCTTGCAGCGCTCAGCAAGTACAGACACACCTACAGTGACCTCAGCCAGCGGCTCCTCGGCTGTCTTCATCAGAAGTACCTCGAGCACGCGGCCCTCATAGATGTGTGCATCAAAAGTGGCTTTCCAGGCTGGGTACATGGTGGGTTTCCGCTGAACCAAGGTCTTACCTCGTTCTAGGACAGTCGGACGGAGAAAGAGAGAAGATATTTCTCAGCACAGGAAACCACAAAAACTGACGGCTTTGCCTTCAGAGATCACACCCTCTGTAAAAGACAGGGCAGCATGTGAGCTATCATGGAGTTTCTCACCAGTAGTCAAAGCCTCCTTCATTTTGATTGCACAGAAGGGCGGGTCAGCCAGGGAGGACAGGACACCCAGGTCGTACGAGATAAAGGCAATCCTCAAGAAAGGAGCCATGGTCAGAAGTACCAGGGTCACCTGCTCTCAGATATGGACAAACATAGGGTTACCCTGGTGACATTTATCTATAATGGCATGTTAGTTACACCCACAGCTGTAGTTCATAAATACACACAGTTGTATATTCTCAAGCATCAATACTGCTGGCTCACATTAAGGTATAAAGATAAGTGCTATAGGTCAATGTTAACTGCATAACCTTTGTGTACATTGTGAGACCAAACATCAGAGAGAGAACATAAGATAATACTCTCTTAATCAAGATTTTTTTATTGTGTACATATATCTCACACTCTGTCAGACACCTGCACACAAAATGTGCTTTGTCAACAAGGAGGGAAAAACTTCTGTCGAACTGCAGTTACGTTCCAATCCCAGAAACAAGAGAAAATTTGACTGTGGTTGCACCGTGACTTTGCATTCACTCTTGTACTTTGTAATCTCACTTTGAGACATTTCAACTCAGTCACACCCACATGGGGGAAGGACACAAAGCTCCATCTATAACACCTGTTTTTGTGTGGAGGAAGAACAGAGTGTGCAGACTGACTATTGCATTGTTTTTGTATGTGATTCCAAAGCTGGTTGTTGGAAAAGGCAAAATGATATGTGTGTTTTTGTTTTGTTTTTTAATATTCTTATAATTTATTTTTTATGTAATTTTTTTATATCTGGCTTTTTGGGGTGAAAAACCTGTGCTGGTAATTTTAATTTAAAACTAATTGAATATATTTTCCCACTTCTAATAAAAAAAGAAGCACTTTTGAGCATTAATTTGGACTTTTGTGGTTTACATTTGTCATCATTTTTGAGATTTTGTAAACAAAATAATTAATTGATCAGAAAAAATAATCAATATCTTTAAAGATTACGAAATTATGTTGCATCCTTTGTGGATTAGAGGTGAAATATATGCTGATAATGACATAAGTGAGAGATCAATATCCTGCCATATGCTGGCACTAGTTTGAAGCATGCGTGACTTACTGCTTGCATAAACTTGCATGCGCATGCATAGATTATGTCTCAATCTCTAACCAGCCACACATCGCCGGTTTCTGTATGTGCACACACGACTACATTTGCGTTAAACCAAACAACCATATATATGTGGGCCAGGTGCTTAAGTCACAGCCATGCTGTTTTACATGTCTTGTCTATTACTTCTACTCCTCTGTGTGTGAAATACAAACAACAATATCAAATGTTACAGCACCATATTTGCACCTCAGCTACTTGTTTAGTTCCTTGCCGCTATGTTTCTTGAGTGTGTAGTTGCTGAAATGTTTCAACAGTAGAGCTGTGTTTGCCTGTACCACAAAGTCAGAGCGAGCCTGAACATGTCCTCAATCCAAACACAAGCATGCAGTACTTCACGGTAGGCCTTGCTGGTATTTACAGTCCTAAACTCATAATCGCCCACACTGAGACCAGAAAACTAAGAAACTGAAAAAAAAACATGCAGGCAAGAAAGAAAGTATGCAATCAGAGAGGCAGAGGGGGAGGAAGAGGTGTGTGTGTGTGTGTGAACAAACATGTTCACTCACACACGCACTCACTGCTGCTGCGAGCTGTGCTGTCAGGGTTTTTTGGAGTTAATCGATAGCAAGCACACTGTGTGATTGAGGGCGGTAGAGATTGATTATCTAGCAAACTGTTCATGTGCAGTTTCGATTTGTCCCTGACTGTTAAATTCAGTAGTTATGTGCCATTCACCAGTGTACTGTAATTTGCAACATGAACATCTGTCTTTTCATCTTTTTATAGCCGACATCCTAATATCTGTAAAGCTAAAACTAATGACCAAAACTAACGTTTGACTCAGTTATTTCATCGTTACACCTAAAAGCTTAGCTTACAGGCTATGTAATCATACCAAAAGATAACTTGGGCTCTGTATAAGTGTGTTGTATAAGTGTGTTTCTGTGCTCTTAGAATATAAAATAAACAGCTATAACACAGGTAATAGATGCATATTAGTTGTAGTAGTGACATTTGTAGCTTGTCTATGTTGTGCCTGAGTGCTGGAAACTGAACCATACTGTCAAGCTATTTGAACTAATAAAATAATAAGTGAAGGAGAAAGGAGGAGAGAGAGGAGGAAAGAAAAGTCTTTCACCAGGACACAAAGAGAGATAACAGACAGACACACAGAGACAGAGCTTGTACAGTAATCAGTACACAGTAATATGCTGTGTGGATGTAATTACCACTTCAAAGTGTTTTGGAGCAGGTCTTAGTGTAAGCATCAAGCTCATACAACCAGTCTGTTGCTGCTGATGATGTGAATAACCTGTTCTCACGCATCTCATTCACAATTTACAATTCAACCGCGGCTATTTGACCAGAGTGAACATTGGACTTGAGAATCAGTCAGTGCATCTGACTTTTCTTTAAGCAACAAGTTTTGCCTCCAAAGGAAGTGGTTGTTTGTCAGTTGGATGATGTCACCTCATGTCTGACACATACAGCAGTTTGCAACCTGTGTTGCCTTCATGACAGATAAATGCAGTGGTTTTTTTTTTTTTTTTTTTAAATGTACATCCTTTCTGTACAGACCTGCCCGCATTCCTCTTGTGTTACAACGTATTCTGTGACCCATGAGATTCTGTGACCTCAACTGGAATTCCATATTGGCAACATGGCCACATTCCAGCCGATTACTGGAATGTCGGGGTCACTATTTATGGGTATGAGTTACCCACAAATATTAACCCCATAATATTTAGATAGTATCCAACAGTGTTAGACCTGTGGTTAGCAGAAGCTTGTGGCCAGTTTAGTCAGTTTGGAGAGTCCTGACACCACCTGTCAATATTTGGCCAACCAATGTTTCCATAGTTGACCCCGTTGCACCATAAAATAATCTGACAGGTCACAGATTCCATCGCACCATTTCAGTTTACTTAACAAATCAACGCTTCGCTAATCGAGAAAAAAAGTTGCCACACTGTTTCATTCAGACAGTTAATGTAGAGATAATTATGTTTTTAATAGCTATAGAAAAAGCGTCGACATAGCGTTGCCGCATCTGTAGCGCCTGGGAGACTTAAATAGAATTAAATCTAGCTAACGTTAGCGACAGCGGTTACGGTCAAACTAGGTAACGTTACAGATTGTTTCCCCATAGATGAAAGAAGAAAAAGAGCAAGGGGTTCGTTTTTTTAGTTTTAGGGCAACTTTCTGCAAACTCCAACCGGAAAGCCCTAAACTCTGTGAAAACCACAATGAATAATAATGGAAGTCTCACCTCGTCCTGCAAAAACTCTGTGCCGTTTTCTTTTTCACCGACGACGAAAGTTGCTCTTTCTCTTCCCCTCCTTTTTTCGCTCTGTGATTCCGTCGATTGAGGAAGTGTGGCGCGCGCTCGCAGGCTTTCTCGACAAGCTGTGACGTTTACCTGCTACACACACACATACGCGCGCGCATACAGATACGCGCACACACACAAACAAAGACTCGCTGCACTGCACCCAATTGCCCTATATTGAATAAAGGTCCTGTCAGTTATAATAATGCATTTTTTCCACATGGGTTGAACTATACACGGAAGCATGCCTCTGCCACACATGTCACTTTTCATTATAACTCCACGTGGATGCTTAACATGATTGTGTGAAGCGGGTGCATTACTGCAGACCTGTTGATCACCTGTCCGTGCAACTATAGCGGAACATTACAGATCTGCATTGCTGGTGAGTGTGCCCTAGATTAATGTAGCATAGTCGTATATGTGAAGGAACATTTTTTTCTTCTTCTGTTCATAAAAGTGTTTGTGTGGTAGGGGGTGGGGTCACGTGGCTGGTAGGCTGCGGGGGCAGTTTTGAGGTTTGAGCTTTGTTTCTGCTGGTGAGGAGGTGGCAGATTTGGCTACCGCAACCAAAAAGGATATTTTCTTGTTCTTAAGTAACACCATCACTTCAAATTACCCATATCCTTTATTTATCTCATGCCTGCATTCACCCACCCACCCCTACACACATCCAAATATATGTATGGCAGAAACTCATTAATGCCAACTGAGTTATTCTCATCAGGATGCCACTAATGAAATATTGGCTGAAATGAACAAATATCTAAATGAGGAATGCAGGAGGTAAATTCCTACAGGGCTGAGTCATAATTAGATGTCTAGGTGCAGTTTCCAAGTATGAAATTATTTGTGCTGCTATGTTACAAATTGAAGCACAGATTTAAACTGAAACCTGGCAGGAACAGGCTGACAGGTCACAGGTGTGTCAGTGTTCCCCTCTCTTACATAACAGGCAGATTCTGACTCACTACAGACACAGGAAGTCTACTAGGTGTGTGTGTGTGTGTGTGTGTGTGTGTGTGTGTGTGTGTGTGTGTGTGTGCATTAAAGACTTCATTGCCTGGCTGCTCTTCTCTGACTCTGACAGGTGCAAAGCTTGAGGAACCCTCTCCTTCTGTTCTTCCTCTTGCACACATACACACTGCTATGATCCATCCGTGGGATGTATAGGCTGTAAAACAGGCGGGTGTTAAATTTAAAAATAAACAAATAAACAGCTCACACACTGCAGGGCTCCAACGTCCACTTATTTATTGGATAGTCTTGGAGCCATGTAGTGTACAAGCTGTTTATTTGTTTATTTCATGGTTTGCTCACTTTCAGCTCAGCGTCTGCCCTCTTTGGTTTGGATGTGCTTTCATATTCCTGTTTGTATGTTAAATTTAGCACACACAGCTTAAAAAGAGATGCAGACGCAGAGATGCAGTTCCACATAGAAATTCCCCAATGTATGGACTTGATCACCTTCATGAGAAATTTGCAATATTGCTGTGGATTGGTATGTGAATAGCTTATGATTTTATTAAAGTCAGGAGCACCTTAAGGGGCACCAAGATAAATCTGAGCGGTCACAAGATAAGTAAAAAATTACGATCAAATTAAAAATTCTTAGAAGCAAATAAAATCCCCCTTTGGCTTGAAGAGGTTACAAATCATGTCAACACCAATACCACAATCTAATACTAGGGGTCACAGGTAGACGTTCCTTTATTTTAGGGGCTAATTTAGACTTTAAAAGCATCAAGTATAAAATAGGCAGAAAAAGAAAGGATGTGTGTAATGATGATTGGTTATTGTTTGCAAAGCACATTGAGTAAGGTAGGTGACTAAGAGGACCAAAAATGTCTTTGCTTCTTTTTAAGGGCAGCAATTAAGATAATAGAATCATAAAGAAATGTACACTGCCCTGTTTGAGAGTCATCAGCAGAGTTAATACTCAACAGTCATGTCAGTAGGTTTACGTCTTTGATGACATTGCTGGTTTGACATTCTGGGAAATAATCTTATTTGCTTTCTTGACCAGAGTTAGATGAGAAGATTGATAGTACTTTCATGTCACTACTGTGAATATGTAGCTGGAGCCAGCAGCTGGTTAGCTTAGCTTAGCACAAATACTGGAAACTGGTCTCTATCCAAAGGTATACAAATTTGCCTTCTCTAAAGTTTACTAATTAACAATATATGTCTTGTTTGTTTAAGCTGTACAAAAACCAAAGTGTACAGTGGACAATTAATCATTTTACAGAGGGTTATGTGCTGTTTATGGTGTGGAGCAGTGACTCCCTGGAGTCTCTGCTGGTTGCCTGGCAACTGCTCCCAGCCAAGAAATAGTCTGGAAATAGTCTGAAAACCGAATTTGACATTTTACATTTTAGGTTTTGTACAAGTTAAACAAACAGATATAACATGTTAATTATTGAGCTTTAGGTGCTGATAAGTGCACTCCCCCTCCTGTTTCCAGTCTTTATGCTAAGCTAAGCTAACTGGCTGCTGGCTCCAAATACATATTTATTGCAGAGATGTGAGAGAAGTATTAATCTTCTCATCTAACTCTTGTCAAAAAAGCAAATAAGCATACATAAGTGATACGAATTTCCCAAAGTATCAAACTATTACTTTAAATATAAAGGAAATAAAGGAAGAATAACACCCTGGCAGTACTTGTCTTGGCTCAAAGTCTCCAGACAGATTTCAGATCCCACAGTGACAGCTGCCGGCCCCGCTGACATGTGTTTATACTTCTCTGTCTGCAGATAGCTGAAGATGACAGAATGGCCACAAGAGAACGGAAAGCACACAGCAGACTCCATGTTTGGGCAACAGGGATAATAAATGTTCAGTCGGAGGTGCAGAATGTGCTGAAAGCTGTGTGTTTGTCCTGTTGAGGGAGAGTGGGATATTTAAAGCTTCAGGGGAGGTGGAATAGGTGTAACATTGACTTGGCAGTGTAGGCTGCAAAGAGTTTGCTAAGTGGGACATGAGAGTGCGTCCCTCTATTCTTCCAGCCTCTCCACATCTTTTTTCTCTTCCTATCTCCATCTCCGCAGGGTGGTGAAAAACACAAGACAAGGTGCAAACCCAGAAATGTCAAGACAATGTCAAGTGGACACAGCTATTTTTATCTATCTCATACTTCTTAGTCCCTTTTTTTAAAAAAAATCTCTTGCCATTATGTAATAAAATCTTTCCCTTTCCCCTGAGGATCTGCTACCCACACAACACTATAAAAGATGAAGGCACGCTGTTGTAACTCACGACATCAACATAAACACTGCATTTCCTTCTAAGACTAAAATTGAAAATGACCAGAAAGTGTGTCAGTGTGGAGTTGTCATTAAATAAAGCACAATAGTAATAAAGCAAAAAGTTCACACAACTCTGCTGCCAGAGCATCATGGGTAAAAAAAAAAAATTAAAAAAAAACATAGTTGAAGAAGTTCTGCTCAGAAAAAAATTCAGCTTTGTTAATGATTGCAGAGCCGAGCACATGCAACACAGCTGAATGCATCCGTCATTATCGAGTAGGCCGTGTGTGTATGATTGATTATTTGCTTCTCTCTGCATTGCTCCTGCCTGCGGCGATATGGGAGTAAGCTTTGGATTATGACACTGTTGCTGCCCCACTGTAAAAATCTTTTCCACCAGCAAAGCCACAGCAAGCTTTTATCACTTGTAGATGAAGATGTACTGACAGGTTTTATTTATATATTCAGACAAACGGTGTACTTTATGGGATTTGCTCTTAACTCTTGGCAACTATTAGACACATCTCTTGTGAAATACACTGAACCACAGTCAAAGGGAAGAAGATATTCCAGTAGAAGGATTTACTGAGAAGAAACAGTTGCAGGAAGTGTGGGATGATGAATATTTAGAATAACTGTCATTTTTAAGGAATTTGTGTGTTGTATCTTGACCAACAGGAATATTATGCAGCAACCAAAGCAAAAAGAAGCAAAGCAAAGAAAAAAGGATTCTTATATCTGATGAGGGTGAAGCAACAGAGCTGTGAGAAAACAGAAATGGGGCTAATGATGGAGAGCACAATGATGAATGATCTGTCCTCTATATAGGACGAGGTGTCTGCAACTTTTCAGGAGCCCCAGAAAGCAAACTTTCTGCCTGATATTATTCTGGGTCAGGGAGCCTCAGGGGGGAGACAAGAAGCAGAGCAGGCCTGGCCTTTCTCTGGCCGCACAGCACACTGGTCTGTCTATCACTGAGTCCCCGGTGTCTTCTCGAGCAGCTCAGAGTGTGATCTGGAAAACTGGCTGCCCATGGATTGCATGCCACCGCAGAGAAATGGTTTCCTAATTTGATGCGCTCATATAGGGGGGTGCTACATGTGGAGGGCAAATAGTTGATTTTTAGTGTATGTCCCGAGCTCCATCAGCAAGGACACAGTGATAACAAGTCAATGCTGAACCTCAGTGTTTAGTCCACCTGCCATCTAGAGGACATGAGGAGGATGACGAGAAAACAAAGACAGACAGTTTCCATTTTTATAGCCTCCTTTACTTGGTTTCAAAATAGTGTTAGAAATAAACTTAATAAATCATCAAGTACAGTACAAAGTCCGAGACACTGATGATGTAGATCAGTGAGATCGGTCCAAGCCAACAAATCTGTGTCTTTATATAAACATGAATTTACATTATACTTGGTAAAAGCACTTAAAACAATAAAGACATATTCATCCAAATCAAAATGTATGTTATGTAAATTAAGTACAGTAGCGGCAGCTTTTGGCCTCTTTTATGAAGGTACGCTCATATTTGCTTTTCATGTTTATTCCTTTTTATATCAGTGCAAAAAAAGCAAAGATGCTAATTTACTGGAAGCACCGTCACTACAGTACATGGCAAAGCTACAGACACTTCTACATAAAATTATACATAAATACATAAAATTATTAACTCTTTGATGCAGCCTGTGCTTCAAAATATTAGTCATAGAGATGAATTGAATCCAGTGGAAGAACACTGATGAAATAAAGGCATAACTGATTAATTTGTAACTGGAGGTCAAGCCATTTCCGATTTGTGTATTTCTGAGGGGAGCGCACAAATATTATAGTTTTTTCCCACGGAAATGACATTAAAATTACCTCTGGTTAAATTGTATGTTTGTTGAAATGAATCATAGAATATCTTTCTCTTCTAAACATTGAAAATAATCCACAATGTTTTCTGCGATTTGGAAGAACTTGGCTGATCAACTGCTGGGGGAAATACAGGTCACATCAGTGTAATGTTGCACACCAGCAGGTATCTGGGCCAACACCTCTCATGGCTCACAGTGTCACACCTGTTGTAACAGCAGGCTGGGGACACTGGAGGTTGACAAAGTAGGTGATCATGTCCTTTTCCACAGTCCAGTCAGGGAAGTTACAACTTGCAGACATCATCAAATATGTTTTTATTCCCAATCTTCCCTTTTTGGTTTCACATTTGGCCTTTTTTTTTGTTGCAGCAGAAGAACGGCAGCAGACTTCTCTATTTTCAGTGACCCACCAGAATAGCTGGTCCTATAAAACTGTGGCTTCCTCCATCGCATTTACCCACCTGAATAAGGAGCAGATTTTACATTAGGAAAAAAACAGAAGTAAAGGATGAGTTCACAATTTTCAAGTCTATCTTAAAACAATAGCCATGTGCCCAAATGAACAATGAAACGGGTTTTTCTTGCTGTAAGCATTCCTTCCGTTCATGCTGCCTGAAAATCCCTTCATAAAGCACTTACAATGGAAGTGATGAGGACAAAAATCCACAAGCCTCCTTCTGTGCAAAAATGTATTTAAAAGTTTATCTCAAGCTAATATGAAGCTTCAGCCATCCAAATCAGTCAAATCAAGTAGGTATCTTTCAGTGTTAGTCTTTTTAGGGCCCAGTCTTTAAGTCCCTCTTTTTGTTACTATACGTCCAGCTCAACAGCGAATCACTGTGTGAGGAAGCACAAAAAGGGAATTTTATGCTAAAAAAAAAAAGACTGTAAATGTGGCAGAAATCCACTTGATATGACTGAAGCCTCATATAACCTTCAGATGAACTTTTAAAAACTTTTTTGCACAAAATGACTGCATGGACATGTGAAGGAAACAATAATTAGAAGTGTGCTAATGGAGAAAACACTGTATTATGATATTAATGTTTTAATGATTATCAATTTATCATAGAAGTGTATTCAACTGATCAGTTTTTGTCTTCAAAGAACATGATGTACTCTTGACCCTGTGTATTTGACCTTTATATGTTGTAAGCACATTATTCTCTTTTTAAGAAAGATGTCTACATGTTGTTTGTGCAGGCAAATTCATGTCTAGTTTGTTAGGAAAGAAGAAACAGAAAAGGTTATCTGACGTGCATCATACAAGGTGACCCAGATTCTAAGAGGTCATTGTTGGAAAAGGGAGAACTAAATGCAAGAAGTGGAAGTTGTAAAAGATGGGAATGACAGTATATATTGATTATCTTGCAGGAAACAGGTGTCTGCAGACAGAGACGTATGACTGCACACCGTTGACGGTTGTGTTGGGCAGAGGCTGAAAGTATAAAATGTTTGTGTGAGTTGATCAATGTGCTTCTCCCTTGTTACAGAACTTGGGAGGCATATATGCATATATTTTATTAAATGCAGTTGGACTACAGGAAAATACTGTGACCCTGGTATTTGATTGCCTTTGTCACCAAACAAGAAAAGTTGATATTTCAGCTGCAATGACAGACACATTATGGATCTTGCACCCATCACTTACATTTAAAGCTCATTTGAAGAGGATCTTATATTAGTCAGTATGGACAGGGGGAATTATTACAGTGAGGAAAAACTCTTTTGCTGTTCATATGGACACCTGGCTGTTGTTTTAAGACAGACTTAAAAATCTGTGAACCCGTCCTTTAAAGAGCTTAAAGTGTACTTGTGCTAAAGGAGTCATTTCAGTTGGCTTCACCTAAAAACTACCAATCCTGTTCCTGTCAGCATGATGGACAGCTACATTAATACTGAGATAATTTTACAGTGTGCTGCTGAATTTAAAAATGTGCTATTTTGTCTTACAGGGTCGAGATTAACAGACTTATTTTGTTTCTCTAACCTCAGACCAAAAATTGATGCTTATCATAGAAAATGTTGAAACTGGAAATTTGTTGATGCTCATGTTTCCACTTGAAGGATGACATGGTCCTCTATAAGTCATAGATAAGTATTCAACCTGGGCTGATGAAACCCTTTGAAACCCACTGGGTGATGTTGTAAACCTAAAACTGTTTTATTAGTTTTTTGCAAGATAGCAACAACTTATCAGTAGTAACTCATCATCCATAGAACAGCATGAGTCATTATGTTAGTACAGCGTTTCAAAATGAAGCAAGTTATACGAACATCTTAAACTTCTCTTAACAATTTAAAATGATCTATCAGGTAAGCGTGCTTCTCACCTCTGGGCTGTGTAGTTATCCTCTGCTTTAAAGGTGTAATATAAAGTGTGTTTGTGGTAAAGCTGGAAGACGTTGGACTCCTCCTCTCCCTGTTGCTTTTCAGGTAGCTTCACTGTGAAACCCAACAAAGGCAAACTCTCTGAAGCTACCTTCTCCTGCAGACACAACATTTGTCAGGGGAAAAGAAATCTATTATGAGATACAGCAATGTACCTGTGGGAATTTATGCACTTTCAGTTATTTTTGGTCAACTGATGGCTACAGCTAAAACTCCAGCTGATGCCACCTCACTGTATAAGATGGTTGAGTGAATATGTGTTGTTAGGTTAAAGGGGAGTGCATGTGTCCCCTCACCTCTTGGGCTCGATAGGTGTAAAGCACCTTGTCTTTTAGGAGGAACCACAATCTCTTCCAATTTCTTTTGCTCTTCTTGCTGCGGTGTAGACTGCCACTAATGGAGCCCTCCTCTGATACCGTCATCTGCACAACACAGTAGCAAGAAGAAATGTTACTTGTGGTGTAGCTGTCATTCACACTATCAACAATTGATAATTCATCTCAACATTTCAGTGAACATGGCTCCTGAACATGATGCAGATGTGTACATGATGTGTACCTGGGGGAAGGACATGCCGCCTTTCCGATGCCTCCAGATGTTGGGAGGATGAATGTTTTGGAACACAGCAGAGAGCGGACGACTGGACCGGTTCAACCGTGGGCTATTCTTACCTGACACAGACACATCTCCTCCTGTTAAGACAGACAACAGCTTTTAAACAGAGAAAAGACCACAAATAAGACTGTAGCACACCTAGTGAGAAATTAAATAACATGACAGATGTGCAACATCAATGTCTGTTTCTTTGTTGAACAGTGGTGGAGATATGCATGAGAAGAGATCACATCCATGGTCATACTGTGCACATATTTAATAATATATGAAAAAATCAACCAATTTCAACGAATAACATTATGACATCCACTCATCAATCAATCTTCAGTTTTTAGTGGCACAGAGCTGAGATTCATTATCATATGCCCACTTTTCAACGTTCAAATCTAAATCCTCCCAACGTTATGTCTTGCCTGTCTATCTTGTTTGACTCAGAAAAACATCACAATACGGAAGTTAGATACTCTTGAAATGGTGTGACTTTTTTTCACAAGTGTGAAATATGTTGTGAAATGGTGTGGGCTATTTAAGGGAAGGAAAAGTTCTTTTACTAATACGACCTCAGCTTAGCATTTACATGTAATGTATATTATACAAATTAGAGTGTATTTTCATTTCACAGGGATGTAATAGAATTCATTTCTGTATATCTTTACTTGTTAAGAAATAAAGTATGATGAAATCCTATGAAGAAATGAAAATGTGTAAAAACAGTTTTCACACCTCTCTTCTTTAGCTCGTTGTAACAGTGGTCACACACTTTAGCCATGCGGTCTTTCATGTATTTCAGTGGATATCTGTTCCTGGAGCAGCTCCGGCAAACAATCTGTGCAACAACAACATAAAGTCACCACAAGAACACATTAAACAAGCACAGAGAAGAGTCATCATCATACGGCGCTGCATTTTATTTGTGTGCGACTCACTCTGCCGCAGCCATGGCAGTGATGTCGACGAAGAGTGAGGCTGAAGTCTGAGGTACAGTTCATACACATCATCACTTGGGACACTGGAACAAGTGTGGGCGCTTTCTCTCCTAAAGACAGCCGCATACGATCTCTGGCCTGAAACACACACACACACACAGTAACAGAAGAACATACTTTAATCACACTGCAGAGACTGATGACCATAAGGTGTAACATCAGTCTTGTTCTGGTTGGATGAGGATAAGCATGACTGAATAAAAATGTTATTAAATAACGACATAATTGATGAATACATAGAGGAGTTTGCTCACCTCTCCTGAGCAGCTGTTGAATGCTACAGATCCTCTGGTATGTTCAGTCACAGCACGACTTAAAGTGTAAAACCAGTCCTCTCTTTCAATGAAAGAACTGCAAAAAACACACAAAGTAATTTATTACAATGTTCATTTTACAGTTTGTTTGTTTTTTTGGTGAAGCCACTCAAATGTTATAAACACTAAATAAGCAAACATCAGCTACAGTAAACATTTTACGAGATTTTAAAGGTTTTAACCTCCTGTGATGATGAAATCATTTTTTCAACACAGCTGTTTACTAGAAATGATCCATCATCCACTATTTAAACAGGACACAGTACAGTGTGACCCACCTTGCAGACAAAGTGATGGAGATGTCTGTTCCTTCAATCCTCAGTGCACTTTGGACATTATCTATAACAGGCTTACTGACCTGAGTAATCAATCAATAATAAGACAGAAGAACAGAGAAAGTGAGAACAAAATGGGGATAAAGTACAATCTGATAGTTGGGAAATAATCCAAAAATCACAAATAGTATTCAGAATTGCTAACAGGTAAATGATTTAATGTAAATACATATATATTTGTCTATTATCTAATATCATCATGGCTATAGCTTGTATGTGTTGGACAGTGAACTGATTTCCAGCTTTGATTGCACACAAACTCCTGGGGCATTTTGTGGTGAAAACTATATCCACAACGGTTGGAGGAAAGTGGAGAGAAATTAGAAATGTTAAGAGACATGATGAAAGGCTCTGACCTTCAGCCCAGTGAGTGGCAGAGTGTTCTTCAGTCTGTATTTCCCATCCTGCTGAGGGTAGGTGTAGAGCAACACATCGTTCATCTAAAAACAGACAGATACAGCAGTCAAAAGTCACTGTAAATCTGAAAAACAGGGAAGTCATTTACTGCTAGATCAATGGCATGTTAAAAAAAAGATAAAATACAGTAAAATTTATAAAATATCAAGCTGCCTAGACTTTGTCTTTTATGTACTGTAAGTGCAGCAACTCTCCACTAGGTGGCACTCTAAATTAATAGAAATTTTTGCTTCCATGTGTTCATACAGTTTCTACACTGATGAATAACAAAATAACACCACACTGCATAATTTTCTTTTTCTATCAGAATAAGGCGGTATACCATTACACAGAAACATAAACAAACACAAGCACGCATACACACCACTAACTCCATAATGTTGAACCTGCAAAGCACAGATCTCTAACTTACACTTCAAAAGATAGACACAACATTTAAAATTAAATCCCTACTGTGAATTTTTATGATCATACATGAAAGGAATAATTCAAAGTTGTTGTCAAACTGCATCATTAAGCTCTGGCTCATCTTATTCCCTGTCCCTGTGTGTTTCAATACCTTTTTTAGGAAACTGCCAGCTCCAGCAGATTTGTTTTATTATGTTGACATCAACATTAATAATAACTGAAAACACGTGATCATTGTCTGGATGAATCAACTGGCAGGATAAAAGTTTCACAGCAGCGATGATTACCCAACATTCCTCCAGAAGATACATTTACAAGCTTTTTTAGTGTTGAGCTCAGATCACAAATTCAAAAAGAACAATACAGGAGAGAAAAACAGCACACTTGGATGATGCTCTATGGATAATTTGCGAAGACATTTAATTTTCTTTTCTCTCTTGATTATAATATTTCAGGGCTTTCTTTATGTTATGATTTTACAAATTGAATGTTTTAATCTAGAACATCCTCTGTCTATTTGGTTCTTTTCAACAGGCTCTCTCATAAAATGCATCATATTCTATTGACTTGACTGTGACAGGTGGTGAAGAATGACCTGAATTGTATTGTTACTGTTTATATTTATAACTTTATCAATTCGATTCATCTCCCCTCCCGCTACATCCTGCTGTCTCCTGACTATTTTCACACGATCTTAGTGAATGGAAGGCACTATCTATTTTACAGTAAAGGTGCTAAAGACACATTAGACTAACATTTAGCTGATAGAATTAAAGTCATAAAAGTTCACAGGTGTGCGTGGGCACTTCAACTTATAAGACGCTGGTTTTGTCCTTCCCTGTGCTGTCAGAAAAGAACTGGCTCAGGAAGTCAGCATTCAGAAACATCCTGCCAGGAAACCCTGCTCTTAATAGCGCAGTCTGGACATAGAAATAGACCAGACAGAAAAGGCCTGACTTTACATTTTACACTGATCAAATAGATATCAACAGAAATGTAACTTCATGTATTTGCTCACTGAGGCATATATAAATGTAATTAAAAAAAAACAACAACATTATATTCCTAACATAACAAAAAGGAAGCAACGGTTACCAAAAACAGATGCCGAGGTTGTCGACTCTTCCTGCTGACCTTCATCAGAGTGCCCTCCTTCACAAAAACCTGACAGAAAAAACATAAACAGAACTAAATCAAACTCAGCACTTCACGAGTTATCTGATAATGACACATACAGGGCATCTGCAATAATTAATGTTGTTTTAGACCAGGCGGGTTGGGGATTCCCAGCTGAATGACTGTGTAAAGGGCAACACAGGGGTGGTGCAGGGCAGACAGGGTGGGCTGGCAAGCTGCAGACAGAAACAATGCTGTTATCAGAGCCTTACCCTGCCAGGCTGCAGCAAGTCCCGCTGGCCACGAACACTGTACTCTATGTTGACCAGACGCAACAAGTTCTCCTGAGACACACACAGAGAAATACACATGAAGAAAGAGAGAGAGAAATTAGATGTCAAAATAGGAGAGAAGTGATGAAAGAGCATTACAGAAAATCATGATCCTGTTCATTCTTAGCTGTTATTGCTTGACTATTTTCATGACACCCTTTATTATTAGGCTTTAGTTATCACCTGGATCAGACAGACATGTTATATAATGTTCTCTTTATAACAAGCTAGGTTGTTAAAACATGTCATCATTTGGTGTGTGACTCTAATGTACTTGTAGCCACCAAAAAACAAGACTCAAAACAAGAGTCTACAGCCATGCTGGCGACTCACCCAGCTGGATCGGGGTAGAATGCTAACATTAGTATGCCAACACCCTGATATTTAGCAGATATAAAGTTTACCATGTTCACCATTTTGCTAACATGCATGCTAACGTTTATTAACTAGCACTAAGCACAAAGTAGAGCTGAGGGTGATGGGGATAATGTCATAGTTATTGTAGTTTTCAGGTTTTTGGTCATAAACCAAAATATTGAACAAATTAAATTTTTGACCTGATTGATGATGCAAGATGTCATCCTGCAGAGAACATGAATGTTTGTAGCAAATTGCATGGCAATTCTTCCAATAGCTGTCAAGACATGTCACTGTAAACCTCAAATGTCAATGTGGTGCTAAACCAAAATCATTAGGATACATTGTCTGAAAACCGTGAACGCACAAAAATGAGTGTCAATCAATCAAGGAGAAACTTGACTGTCTTGTTCTGTCTGTGCTTTCATGTCTGTGTGGTTGAAGTATTAGGTTGACGATAAGATGTGTAATTCTGGATGCAAATGTTTGCTTGTTGTTACATGAGTTTTATTATGCCTATACACGATACTTACCCCATCTTTTAAACTGTCATTCACTTGATCTGCAATGTCGGACACGATCACAACAGCAGCTGAATAAGATGAAAGCAGAGAGACAGAAGAAGAGAAGAAACTTCATGTTAAATCTATATCAAAAGATTTTTTGGCCCCTTGGGAAAAGAGCAACATGCTGAAAACACAGTAACACATTATCACCTTATGAAGTTGATATGGCTAACGTGTAGCAAACATATACCTACGTTTGGAGTCAGGTTTCTGGCCAACTAATGAACATAAGTCCAATATACACCTTCTTTGTATCTCTATTTTGGTCTCCACCAACTCCCAAATATCTAACACTTTTGGTGCTAAATGCTCCATTATGTTCACCAGCTAATCATTAAATTTGTCTGTGTCGTGTTTGGTTCTGGTATTTTGTTGACAACAGCCTCCTGATGTGGATGTAAATAACACTATGAGAGCACTGAGAGTGAATTAAAACAGTAAAGTTGGGGCCATAAAACTAAAACAATGAGCTGAAAGTCACTAAAACGCTATGTAGAGCAGAGGGGAGCTGCAGAGTTGGTGCTAACTCTCTGTGGGTTTGTCATTACAAGTGGCCCTTTTCACATTTCACATACTGATTTTTTCCATTGTTTATAGATTGATTAGCGTAGCTTCGAGAGGTTAACACAAACACAATAAATATTCATAACTTATGAGAGATATGAGAAAAGTTACCAAACATAAAACTCAATGAGTGAGGAGTCTAGATGTGTGTACACTCCAGAACTTGGATGTTTGTCTTATCAGAGATAAAGAGATAGTTTTGCTGTAACTGGCCTTCTGATGAATTACACAGTACAGTCTTCACACAG
The DNA here is from genome assembly GCA_029490765.1 of Euthynnus affinis. NCBI lineage: Eukaryota > Metazoa > Chordata > Actinopteri > Scombriformes > Scombridae > Euthynnus > Euthynnus affinis. Next base: position 15,713,732 of record CM055840.1, on the reverse strand, counting down.
AAGACAGCTAAAACGACCACCTGGTGGGTTACCACAACAAACAAAGAAATCTAAATTAGCTCTCTCAAGGCCATCTCTTCATGCCAAATGAGCACAATAAATTCCTTTTATACACACAGCGACAAACAGAGACCAGTAAGGCTCTCCTGTGAGTCACAGAGAACAGACTCTGCCCACATTGTTTTTACAACATATTTATTGTACCTTGGGTATCTTCATATTCCTTGGAATCAGGGGAAAGATTGTTCAGGTAATCTGGAAAAGGGGTGAAAAAAATGAGTCAAAGAGTCACTTCCAAAGAGTCAAGAAAACAATGAAAACATATTCTTAACCCAAGAGACTACACTCACCAGTTAGGAGCATGCGGTACTGAGCCACACGCACAATGACCTGCAGGAGCTGATGTTTGAGAGAAACCTTTTCCCCAGCTGGACTCTGCTGCTGAGACAAATACATTTTCTGTGTCACTGCTGTCCATTAGTGTCAGATCTACTCTAGGATATAACATGAGCTGGAGGCCAAACAACATGTCAGATACATCAAAACATTCAAGGAGGTCTAACTGTGTAAAAAAAGAAAAGAAAGTTGGACTTAGAAGCAAATTATATAACACTGGACTCTTTGAGCAGAATCACAAGATTTTAAGTGTGAACAAGGGCCAATAGCACAGACTGCAGGTCAGCACAGCATCTTGCAGAATCACAAGTGTGTGTGTGTGTGTGTGTGTGTGTGTGTGTGTGTGTGTGTGTGTGTGTGTGTGTGTGTGTGTGTGTGTGTGTGTATTTTTGCAAACAGCAATAGTGCTATGGATCAACACTCTTAATGATGACTTTTCTCTCTTAAACACCCACACGCAGACATTCAAAGTAATACTACTGCTTTAGTTTTTTGGGCCTGAGCGGTCAGATTTTGACTAACACATTTAATTTGAAGGTGTGGAAAGACTATTTTGTCAGCGGTTTCCCATTTAAAAACTCAATGTGTAATGATGCAGCTGCACTGACATTAATACTGTGTACACAAAGTGTTTAGGAGAATCTGAGGACTTTTAGACTCTGTTACTGCCCAGCTCTGCAGGACTTTCTGCCAAGTCTTCTCCTCAGTGGTCTATAAAACTGAGGGAAAATATTGAAAATACCTTTGTCCATAACTGAAATGCATGTATACAGCTTCACTGGATTTTCATTTACAATCCAGCTTGAATACTACAAAAGGGAGCAATAGTCTGTGTGACCAATCTCTGTGAAAACTAACAAAAACTAACAAAAATTGTTCCCTTGATGCCTTCCAGGCTCTGTACTTAGCAGCTGGCTGGATAATATTTGATTGTAAATTAAATAGCGGATAGTGAAATGATGTTGCTGCCTCCCTGTTGAACTTTTCAGCATGTTATTCTATTATCATATCCTATTTTCAGTCTATTCTATCAACTGATCAGATCTGTAACAATGTCTCTGGCTGACACTGCTTTGACAACACTGTTTTGTGTCGGCTCATTTAATTGAAATGCAACCTGCATTCATTTTAAGATTCTCCTGTTTTTAAAGAGGAGACCATTTTTTAAATTGTTGTTCTGAGTGGCTCATGTCGAAACTACAGTAACATCTGTGTAAAACATCTATATTTTTCCTTTTGGTGTCCTTTTAACACTGAAAGACACCATATAATTCCTTTAAATTAAATCTCTACTTTTATTCACTTAACTGTGTGTTTCTTGCTTTAAGGGTTTGCATCTCTTGCTTTTACAGCCTCTCCTCTCTTTTCTCTTTCTCCCTCTCACACACAAACATGGGTCAATACCACACACACTTAGCCATCACCATCTCTGCTACCACATGCACTTCATCTCTGTCACTGCACATGAAACACACACACGCACAAACACACACTGTACTCAGCTGATAAGAGATAATGTGCAGAGATAAGAAAGGCTCTAGATAATGATCAAATACACCGTTTCACTGTTATTTTTAATTGAAATCCCTGCAATTTTTCACCATATTGAAGTTTTCTGTTCAAATATTAGTATTATTCCAAATGTTCACAGTACTCATTTTCATTTTTGCATTTGTTCACATTTACCCAAACCTTTAAATCAAATGACTTTTTTTTTTGCTTTCAAATTAGTACAATTAATTCTCAGAAAGCTCTATAAATAATAAAGTTTGAGTGTGTATAATTTTACTAAAATTAATTTACTAAAAATAATTTTGTGGAGTCAAGAACTGTATTGTAGGTCTGACCTCAAACTGGTGAACAATGGCAGCAAAGGCAGGTGAAGTACGGCAGCTTTCCTCCAGCAGGTTCATGCTTCGGTCATAGTGGCCAATGTAAGTCGTAAAGACCAAGAACTCTGCTCTCCTGGACAGGAAGATGTCTGCAATCCTCTGGCTTTCCTCCCTGAAGGAAGAAACAGAGGATGAAGTAGAGGCAGCCGTCCTCAGACTACACGTAATGCTTTCTGAACTCCATTAATGTGTTCACTGTGTGAAGCTATAGAAGGAGAGGGACCACTGTGGATGCATATGATGTTTGTGCATGTATGCATGTCAGCATTCCTATTTAACAGCTTCAGACAGTGTACGCGTCTCACCAGTTTCGGATTCGATTCTCCAGCTCAGTGAGGATTCTGCGGTGCAGGGTGTAAACATCAGGCAACTCATTGAGAATCTCCCAAAGTCTTTTCTCATCCAACACAGGCTCCCCCTCGTCCCCAACGGCTGCCATGACTGCTTCCCTAAAGTCCTGTCCCACAGAGAGGAAAGATCAGTAAAAGTTATATTTTTTGTACTTTATGTTCAACATCTTACTTACTAAACTTCCAATTTTCCTAAAGTCTCCATCTTTCTCTGTTTTTCTGTTTCCTTCCTCTGATGCAGTGGAGTAGATGAGCTATTATATCTGGAAATCTCATCATCTCTTGAATACTGAGGCAGTGGCGGTCTGGGTCACTGGTATAATCCTCACACCCAGGTAGGGAAGTGAAAGAAAAAGCACTTGTTCCTCCTTGATTACCACTGCTATGGTGCCCTTGGTACAAAAGCTCCAACTGTTCTAGTAAAGCTGCTCAGACACCATCTGATCAGACTGTGTTTGTACTGTGCAGATTTTAGGTGTGAATGTGAATGAGTGAGAAGCAAATGTTCCTGGAAATGAGCATCCATGCTCAGTAATCTTAGTTATCTACTCTGGTTAAATAAAGAACAGACACACAACATAAATAGCATTTAATAAAAATGTATATGATCATAAATGGAATTAAATTACTAAATATAGTGTGCGCCTGCTAAAAACATACAGCAAATCTTTTACATAATAAGACTGCTCAAGGCAGCCAAACAGAAAGATATGTTTACATCTGATGAGATTCTTTCATACATAACTCTGACAGTCAATTAAAGACAATACAGATACATCACTTACTTCCTGGAGAAGCTTGAGGGCTTTCACATGTCTGTGAACAGAGAAATATACAAATAATTCAACATCGGTTTTGACTTACAGGTGAAAATATTTGATGAGAAAAATGAGTTTCCATGTAACTTACAATCTCTCAGTATCCACCAGCTCTTTGGCGATGTAGAAGGCTCTGGATCGACCGTCAGGCTGTAATCATATTATTTACTCATAATAAGCCCAGGCAAGGGAGGAAGTAAAGCATTTTGGCAACAGTTCAACAAATATAGCTGCCACCCCCCCCACACCCCTTCCTTTCTCTCAACACGTAGTCTCCAAGCGGCAATCAAATTCTAAATAATGAGGACAGCCTTGTAGTAGCCCATTAACCTCCATTAACCTGCATTAAAACCCTGGCTTGTGAGGGCAATTTTGCGACTGCCCAAGGTGAAAAGCTTTGAAACTCATTTTATTCTGTTCTGCAAATATGATTTAATTTCCATCTGTCAAGAAAACTAATTAAATCACATAAAGGATAGTGGCTAAAAAAGGTCCTTGATAAAAGCAATGGAAAAAAGAACAGAAAAGACTGAGACATTCTAATAATTTACCAAATAATAAAGGTTTTTTTTCATCCTATGTAAGTTATCTAAAATACGAATCTACTATTGCAACAAACACTTTCTTTTCAACATCAAAATAATTACTTCCATTATTACACAAGCTCAAGCTATATTGGTTAAAATTTTACCTGTCTGTCATAATTGCTGTCTCCACATCCGTCTTCCTCCTCAGAGGTGCGTCCTTGGTCTTCATCAGCTGCCGTCTCTCCCCCGCCATCATCAGTTGAACCAGCCTGTGGACCAACGGCCACCGAACACACATTGTAGGCTTCTGTATAGGCACTGGGAAGAAAGAAAGGATGCTCTGGTTAAATATAGCACACACACACAGTATCAGCATAAAATAGATCATTGTGTAGACACAAAGAGAAACAATGTGGTGCTGTGGCATCTTGTACATGTATACTTTTTGGTCAGTTTTAATAAATTGATGCAAAGAATTAGTGATACAGTAGGTACACAGGTAACAGTCAGTAATATACAGTAAAGACACATAATAAATGGTTTACAACACACGATAATGTAGTTATAAGCAGATATAAGGACAAGTTTTATTAATGTGCATTTTTGTCAGCCATTATAACTTCTCCTAACTTCACCTTCTCCTACATATTTTATATTTTTTTTTACCACAGTGTTTTACTATATTATCATTCATTATCTGTTTATATACCAGCCTTTTGAATATCCACAGAAAGAGTTATAGTTGCTGACAAATACATTAATAAGCACTTATATCTGCTTATGGATAGAGTGAGTATACACCTAATGTGTTATAAACCATTTATTAAATGTCTTTATATTGTGACACCATAAAATAAATGAAATGCTTACTTGTGACCCATAGTCACAGCTTATAACTTTGTGTGGACATGGTTTTCAAGAATTCATCCTTCTCCAATTGTCTAATTTTAATGATTTCTGAGTACCACCAAGATGTGAAAATATTCAGTATTTCAGAAAAAAAAATATAGAGAAGTCCAAGAATAAATGTAAACATTTGTTTAAGGGGAATATATGTTCTTCTATCTAATTCCTTTAATTAACTTGTGACCACTTGGGAGGGTTCCTGAGCCTATGGTTGGAAGCCATTGGTGTAGTCAGTAACATGTCTCATGAGTCACATGACTCAGTGGTTTTATAATATGAGCTATATTCTCTCCTCAAACCTTCAGTCATGTGTGAATAAATCAGATGAGTTTCATTTAGCCATCCAAGCTGTCTTTATGGTCCTTTATGGTCCTCTATGTTGAAATATCACTATAATAAACATATTCAGCAATAGAAGCTAATGTGAATAGATAAAACATTACAGATCTACAGAAACCAATAAACTGATCCCAACAGGCCCGCGGTGACAACTGTACCCAACCAGGGATGCATGTCGGTATTTTATGCTACAAGATTCTCTTCTGCAGGGAGCCCAAATGAATATGCTAATGGCTGCAGCTCAGTGGGGAGTGTAATCTGTGCAAATAAAAACACGTCCTTCAGTTACAGTAGTGATGCAGTAGTCCTCTATGTGACCAATTGCTTTGCCAATGTTCCCGCCATGTTTCACTCCAGGCACCGGTAAATTTAACCCCACTGAGATGCAAATTAGCTATGTATGAACAACATATGTGAGCAGTTCAGATCTCTGCATCGCACACATTAGAGCTGCATGGCCCATTACTGCTCACTGGATCAGACTTTGGATGTGGTACCAGGGAGTGCTTGAACCACAAAGTAAATGCACAGTTTCTATATATCAGGCTGTTATATCACTCTTAGAGTCACTTCTCACAGTCCTGCCAGGATGTATGCAGGCCCACAGCAAAACCTATGGAAATAAATTACAGTAAAAAAAACATTCATTCTCCTTTTGCCTCAGGTTGATGTGTTCCAGTGATAGCAGAGATGAGGGCAAATATGCCAATTATCTCCAAACTATTCGCTAATATTGCCCCTTTAGGCTATTGCAAAAATAACAGCCTCAATCACTGACACTGCTGTCCGTTGGGATATTGCTTTGCTGTGGTTACAGCAGCTGTTTTCCCTGGATGCTCAAACAGTGCACAGAAAATTGCAATCGCACTACTGTCTTTGTTAACAATCAGCACAGAAAGCTTTACAATTGTTTCTTTTGTAACTCTAACACTAAATGATGTATCGCCAATGTTTCACCAACCTTTGAACTCTTACTTCCCTTAATTTGCATTGACTATAGTATGCAGATATTCAGAATTTATTGATTCAAGACCATGGTTGCATGATATGGACACAACAAACAATGCAAACAATGCTTATGTGACTCTTGTAACAAACTGAATTTATAGTAGAAACACATCTTAATTTAGACCATACTTTGATGTACCTACCCACATTAAAATGTGTATTACAATGAAGAATAATATCACTGAAAAAGACAACTTTTAGATAGATTTCACAGAATTGAAAAATGGAAAATGTGAGAATTATATTAAAATCTACAAACGTGTTAAATTCCCTCATTTGAGAAAAAGACTAATAAGGGACATGGTGCTCATGCAGAGTGGCATCAGTGGCACCAGTACCATGGAGCAATAGGTAGAATGAAGTATGTATATTTACTTGTTTTTTTATGTGCTACTTTAAGAAAACACAAATGGTTTTCATTTCAACCAAAAATTTCATCCATTTTTCTACATTCAGTATTGAATGTTATTTCTTCTTCTCGCACATATAACCTATATGATGAGAGAGAAGGTCTGCAGAATGCAACTGCTGACTACTGAGAACATACTGACATTGTATCTCAGCCTGTTAGCCTAGGACTAGGTAGAGAAGAGCAATGATTCCAAAATGCTCTGACTATTAATCATCCTGAGCAGCCTGTATGATATGGGCATGGCCAACAGGAATGTGGGGGGGGATGGGTTAATGTTAGCACAGCCATGGCTGATCATACCAACAAATACTGTACCAGCACAGCAGGGAGGCTCGAGGCTTTACCAGCAACACCAACAGAGGAGCCTGTTTCTGCAATGTTAAATTGTTTAAACAGATGATTTATGAATGAAACCAGGACGGCGTCCACAACACCACCACCAGCGTTTCCTCCTCTACCTCCCAACATGTTCCAACAACACACAGCTGGGGTTTAACATATCTCACTACAAGGCAAGAGGGAAGCTCCTGCACTTTCCTCCTTAACACTGATCACCGCATCTATGTCTGCTGTGATCACAGCATCAGGGGACTCAACATAATAAATATAAATCCTCTGTCCCAGGGGCCTGGTTAAACCCGCACAGTGGCCGAACAGTAATAAAAACAGACTAGTGCTCAGTGCAAAGGATCACTAATATTATGTTCAGCAGCATCTATCTGAACACACATACACAAGTTACCTTTCTGCTTCTTGTTCAGATGACTGAGTTTTGCTCTCAAACCCAGGGAGGCTGCTCATGTCTACATAACCATCCGTCTCGTTGGCAGACGACAGCACCCGAGTAGGACGATCGAAGAAGGCAGTGAATGGCCCCTGCCGAACTGGCCTCCTCTGTGGGACCTGAAGGTTCTCGTAGTCCGAGCTGATGGCAGGAACATTCTCATAGTCTGAGGTATCTGTGTTGGGGAAGGAGATGGAGCGGGGCTTGGTGAGGGGAAGAGGTATGAAAGGCACACGGGAACGGTCCTCAAAAGACTCCACCCGGACAACGCTGCGGTTGAGAAAGGCCACAGAGTTACCTTTTCTTTTGCTTTCCTTGTAAAACAAGAAGGTGGAGGCTGGCTCAGTTGAACCTTTACTGGCAGAACGTGAGCTGAGCTGTGGAGAACTACTAATGCTGTGTCTATCTAAATCCAGCAGTCTGCTGGGCACATGATGGTTGGACTCTGGTGAGGACTTCAAGGACGATGGATTGACATCCACTGCAGGCTTGCTCTCTGTTTTCCGCCTAAACTTGAGCATCAGGAAGCGCTTAATGGAGGATTTCTTCTTCCTGTTTTTCTCTGATGAGTCTCCCTCGAAGAGAAGCGAGGGGGAGCTCTTTGTGATGGGCTTCTTGGTTATGTAGGCCAGTTCAAACGGAGGAGGGATATCCACCACAGATGTCGGTGTGGAGAGGCCACTGGACGACAGAGGTGAGCACCTTGAGAAGCTTCCAGATGAACAAATGCCTCCTCTCTGCCCTGGAGACCCTTCCCTGTCTCTGTAGACACCCAGAGACATGTCCTGCCCCTCCATGGAGAGGGACCGGGGGTACAAGGACAAATAGTGGGGTTTGGAGTAGCTCTTGTGCCGCGTTGTGCTTAATAAGGGGCTGCTGCTCAGTGCAGGTCCGGTTTGGCCAAATCCACTCATGCAGGGCCTCTGAACAAACTGCATCCCTCCTATCTCAGCCATATTGTTATTTATGCGCTGTGATAGTGACCCGGAGCGCATCCCTGCTGTCTGCTTGTCAAAAGGAAAAACATTTTCACTCATCAACGTATATCTTGGATCCTCATAAACATGCTCATCACTGATGTCCTGCTCCGTATCAGTGGTATCGTCCATAAACGGTACTATGTGACCCTCCAGGTCATCCTCATCTCTAAAGACATCAGAGTCATTCGGAGAAAGAAGCTGGCTATCCGAGAAAGAGGAGGTCAGCGAGGTGTCTGTGTCCGTTGGCACTGAGATGGATACCAGCCTGAACCTTGGCTGGTAATCCAAATTATTTAACAAGGCCTCTACTGTCTGAGCTTTGTGTTCTTCAGTTTTTACAGACATCCTTTCCTGATATGCTCTTATCTTGCTCTCGTCATTGTTACGGATCTCCACATAATCCTCGGAAGACACACACTCTCTTTGTCCATTTTTTACTGTTTGATATTTCCCGGCTAATACTCCATCATTGTTTACAGGCAAAAACTTCTGTTTTGTGAACGGACACTCTGGTCGTGCATGAGCTTTGTTATTTTTTGGGATCATAACATCCTCTGAAGAGATATAATAAGGCTCTTGGGTTTGATCATCCTCTAAGGCAACATGTCTCTTAGTTGTATTACAGAGCTTTTTCTGGTCTTTAGGCATAAAATCATAAAATCTAACATTCTGTTCATCAGTAACCTTTTCCTTCATTTTATGGCCACACCTCAACTTCAAGATGTTACAAGAGATGTTGTAATCTGGAGCAGATTCCTCTTCTTCCTCTTTCTCCTCTTCTCCTGTTAGAAAATTGTCCTGGGTATCAGCATCCTGCATGTTTTCACTGATGAGGGGAGCCGGTTGGTCTGTGAGAGACTCGGTTAAATCATCTGCCGTCCAGTCACCTGTTTCATCATCCTTTGTTTGGGACCTTTCCTGCCTCTCCTCTGCGTTTTCATCCTCCAACACAGGCACTTTTACAGCAGAATAAGAGCCTGCCTCCTGATCAAGGCTATTGACAGAGATGTCTCCCATTGAGAGGCCATCTGTGTCAGCCAACGCCTCGCCTGCATCACATCCGTCAGCATCCATGTCCTCCGTCATGTCCGTGTCATTCATCTCCACCGCATCCTCAGAGTTGGCGGTGAGTCCGGCGTCACTGACCCACAGAGTTTCCAGTGAGTCCACCTCCTCTGTCAGGGCGCTGTCAGTCAATCTCCAGTCCTCGTCCATCTTCTGACTCGTGTGTTCTTCCTTGTCTTCTTCCGTCACCTCCAGTCCCTTCTGTGACACATTTTGTAAATCTTCCTGTGGTGACCCGAGGATGCAGGAGTTAAATTGTTTCTCTGCCGGCGATCTGCCAGCAGTCTCTTTGTTTAGACCATTCTCTGTCTCTTCATCAGGTTCACCGTCTGATATTAGTGAGCTGCCATTGATGCACCCTCCCTGGGTGCCTGAGAAGAAGAGGTCCCTCCCATTGAGTTCCAGTGTGACTTTAGGTTTCGGGGCTATAGAAGGTTTGGGACCCCTGGCTGCAGACATGAGAGGGGACGACAGCTTCAGGCTGGCGTGACAAACAAACCTTGGCTTTGGAGCAACAGAAGGCTTGGTGTAGTCTGAAAGAACAACAGGAAAAGGAAACTGTAAGATTATGTGCTTTAAAATAGCTTACAGGTCATTTGTATTATGTCCCTGTGACCGAAAACTGCTATAAATGTAATAATATGTGTGAAATCATTACATTAGATGCAAACTGGTGTTTGTCATGTGGTCACAGTTTGACCATTTTCTTCACAAAATGAGAACAATATTTCTTAAATCCCATTGAGACAATCTACTATACAAACAAGCTGAAAGCTTTCTGTATACTTTCTAAGAATACAGTAGCTGTTTAAAATGTTAAACCATGAAACTAAAACAAGATATAATAAAGGACTTTAAATGAATAATGTATGCTTTTACACCCTTTGGGAAAGAATACAAAATATCTGAGGGATTTCCCTGACTCACTTCCTGTGATTGAAGTGAGAGAAACCCCTCTCAGGGTTAGCTGCCTTTACTGCTTTTAAAGTAATAATGAATGCAACAAAAGACAATGACAAAAAAGCAACGCATGTAAATGGCTACTTGTAGATTTAACACTAAATGGCATCAAATGATTTGGATGAAAGATGAACTTTCAGAGAAGGAGCTAAGATGAGGTGACCGAGTATGATCTCTTCAATAAGTTAAGTCTTCCAATTTTCATTAGTCTAACAATGCAATCAACATTTATAGATACAATATGAGCATTTAACCCCCAAACTAGAATACATTACAAATCACATGTTGGTAAAAATGAAATGAAATGAAATCTCTTTATTCTGTCAACAGGGGATCATGTGAATAATTGAATCACTCTTTAACATCAAGAAACATTGCGTTTAAGACATTTAAGTTTGCTTCCCGTCCTGCTGCTGCCGCTGGATTCACCATTTATTTACAGGAATGTACGAGCAGAAATTATGATGAAAACTAAAACTACTAATACTCACTTTCTTGAAAGATATCAGTAACGAACACACACAGCGAAAAAATGCTGTAAGACCAACAGTTTAAAGCCTTCTCCTTTAAAATAAACGATCTCACCTGTGTTCATTTTGACGAAGCGACCAACATCTCCAACATCTCGTCCACAAAAGCACCGTCGACGCACGAAATTTTAAAATAGCATGTGAGAACCGGATCAAAGTCTGTTGAACTGTCCAGACAGAGAGTGCGTGTGGGCGAACACAGCTCAGTCTGTCTTCCTCTGAGAGTGAAACGCTGCTCAGCTGATCCGTTTGTGCGTCCTACAGCGCGCAGGACGCGACTGGAAACCAAATGGAGAGAGAGGCTCCGCTCCCCATCACAGCACACTCTGTAGGATCCCTTTGACAGCAGCAGCAGCCGGTCCAGTCAAGTGTTGGAAATCTTAACATCAGACAACAACTGAATTTAAAGGCTGATCAGATTTTTTTTAAAAAAAATATACATAAGTTAATACAGTAGTTGGGAAAATGCTGCAGCTTCACAGGGTCATGTGGATGTTTCATGGTGAAAAGTGAGTCACAGTTTTGTTGTAGAAACACATTTCAGAAGTTATAGATCAGATTCATAATAAAACATAACAATAGGAACATTTCTCGTGCATACACCAACAAACACAACTTTTGGAAACATCAAATAATGATATAGATAAAATGTTGCCACCTCCCAATAAGGCATTCCTTATAATGGATTTATAAGTTATTAGTTAATAATAAACCATTTACTTATGTTTTCAGTTATTCAGTTATAAGCCCTTAATAAGATAATTAAACAATTTGGGTTGTCAGATTGTAAAAAAAACAAAAAAAACAAAAAACTTTTACTTGTTTGAACACTTCACTTAACTTGGACTAAAATCTCTTTATTAACAACTGTTTAATATTTATAACTGTAGACTTGATGGATAAAAAAATATATATATTAATGACTCATTAACATTTATAGGTGATGGCTTATTATAAAGTGATAAACCAATGAGAATTTGACATTTTTACTGCATTATTACCAAAAAGAAATGATAAACAACCCCAAAGTTTTTTAAAATGGATATAGAGAGAATTAGTTGATTATTTATTAACCTTTACTAAACCCATTAGTCAACTGGTTCCTTTTTTTCCGTCTTAAAAAAACATTGTATGCTTCATGATTCCTACTATTTTGCCTGTAATTTGGATAATTTGGGACTTTTATCAAGTAGTGATGCAGCATGCTGAAAGCTCAAACAATCCCAGCTGGGTCTGGATGATATGATAATAAAGTTTTACTCAGTATTACTCATCATGTCTCATTAAAAAACGTGTAATTCTGACTTAATATCCGCTCTCGTACTATGATAAACCAGCCGCATGTTTCCCTGCACCCCCATCTGACTGTCTGACTGTACAGCAGGTTCTTTTCAACATAACAGGAAACTGCTCTCCCAGTTTCCTGCACAACCCAACTTCACATCCTCAGCAGCTTATGAACATCATGCTCACATTTAACCCCTCGGCGAATTAACTGTGACTCACCGGCAGTGAAGTAAGGGAGTTTATTTTTATTCTTGTGGTCAGCTGGTGAAGATTTGTTGCACTTAAAAAAAAAAAAAATTCTGTGCCAAATAGGACGACCACAGCTGATTCACTAGCAACACACAAGAGCTTAAAGGTGGGGAGTGGCTCTGTGGGGGGATAAGCACGGCAGCAGGAAGAAAAAAGGAGAGTCCTGGCTGTGGATGACACGCCTAAGAATGTCCATTTTCAGACTATGAAGCATGAGCGTGATGAGATGTAATCCCTGTGTTACGTGCATTACAAATTACTCTAAAAGAGAGGCTAATCCCAGCCGAACGGCACACTGAAGCATACTGAGTATTTCTCCGGAGCTGAAGCTTTCCCAAACACCATGCAGAGGCTGTCTGCGGTGATGAGGCTGTACAACACACTGATGAGCCGTCTGTCCTTTCATGCTCTCGTGTGTCACACTTTAGGGTCGAAAATCAATCCACAGCTACACGAGGAGATTTCACTCACATTAGTCCACAGCCACTGTCACACAATTGCAAATACATAATCTGTGATGGCTCCCTTACAATTTAGCGTATTAATAAACAGGTCACAGCATTTCATCCCATCCTGTATGACCCAACACGAAAAACCTGAGGCGATATAGAAAAAACACACACAAAACTCTTACTGTTGAGTTGAAACAGTCTCTTAAAGCTGCTCTCACTGAACCTATGAACAGCATTTTCACTAACAGAGTGTTCGGCTCATTGAAAAACATTATGTGACTTGACCCTTTAACCCTGTTTCTGATGGTGCTATAATTGTTTTCATATTGAGTCAATAAAGGGGAGGAAGGTGGTCTCTGTGGTCTGCAGCGCAAGAGAATAATGACAGATCCTCTGACAAACATGGCCCATATGAAAGCATGTTTTGGGATGAGGAGGTGTCCCCACACCACATATACACACACAATGAAAATGGCTAAAGAGGAAGGTTGTTATTGCCAACAAATCCCATGGTAAGACCAGAACAAACAATTAATCGGACTGTCTCTACATACTTTTTGACTTCCCTACTCAGTCTTAAGCCCCGAGCCGATTCACTCTTCATCTGCAGCAATTTCCTAAAACAGCTGGGCACTGCTTTTTATAGCAGACGTAACTTAAACAAGAGTAATTTGTGCATTTGTTGGGGACTGTTTTCAGTTGCAGATTACTCCACATTTGGTGCTCTAGTGACTATTTACATCAACAGGACAGGTTCCAATTAAAGAGCTTTGGTAGCTTGTTGTGCTACATATCACAGCATCTTGATTTTGTACTTAAATTCTTTGATAGATTTACAATGTAGAATAAAATAAAGAGGTTGTGATATGTGTTCCCACACATGCGCAGCAGCCTTACCCAGAACTTCTCTCCAGAGATCAACAAAACCACAATCTCTGTGGCAAAGGAACATGTCACCCAGTACAGCGGTGTGGCTCATTGATGTGTTTTTTATAGTTTTTGGACAACAAGTTTGCTGTTGGTTTGGCTCTGCACATGAGATTTGTTGACAATAAGGAAAATGTGGAATTCGTCAGCCAGATCCTTTAACTGTTACAGCTGTGGTGTTTTGGAAGGGAAGTGTGTGTTAGCTAATAGTTCTTTCTATATCCTACAATACAGTATAATTATTGTGTTTCTCTTTAAATCAAAATGTGTGTGTGTGGTTTTTTTTTTCAGTTCAACACCTATATAATCAATATATAGTCCTTTATCTATCTGGATCTCTTTCATGGCTGCAGATCCATTTAAAACATACTGTAACATGATATATTGTATATTTATAGTTTATGTATTGAGCAGTGTTGGTGTGTTTTAGCTTGACAGATTAGAAAAAAGTGAGAGCCGTGTGCAGTCTGCACCCCAAAGTCCATCTCTGTCTGTGTGTCTCCTGTTTGCGTCAGGCGAGGAAAGAGCGCGTCTCCTCCTCTCTCCTGCTCTGAGGTGAAACAATAAGACTGTTGCTTAAAAAAGGAACTCCATCTTGATATACTCCTTCCTGTGACTGTTTTCACGTCTTTCAGCAAAACTAGAGAGAGGGTGTAGTCGCTAAACTTAAAGGAGAATTCCAGTTATTTTCAACCTGGGCCTCATTATCCCACTTTTTGACATCATCACGGTTTATGAGATTTAAAACATGTGTCGTTTACTTCATTGAACATGTCTTTAGTTCACTCTTTGTTTCTGTTTAATCACTTTAATTTTGACTTAGATTATTACTGAAGAATTACAGTAGGATCCATGAAGTCTAGTAAAATTCCTTGTGTATTTATTTAATTTCTGTGAATGATTTTAAATGAACTTTCACAGAACACATAAGCAAACATACAACCTCTGTTATGGACGTCCACTCCCACACACACACAGAAAAACACAGATGTACATTTGTGTATCCTTGGAAAGTATTGTTGATGTTGGGAACACCGAATCCTGTAAACTGTGAAGTTTTTGAACCAATAGGACGGCAGGAACAAACTCTTGTGTCATGGCTGTCTAAATTTAGTTTCCCTTCACATCATGACAAGGAAGAAAACACAGCTGGAGGGTTGTTTTTGTTCTCCTGTGAGAACTTTCTGACAAGTGTACAATGGGATTTGTTGTTTTTTCACAAAGAAAAGTTGTAAAAAAAAATAAGATTGATGACATGACACACAGAAAAATACTCACTATCATCCGTCTGTCTGTCTTCATGCTGTATCAATTTGTCGTTATGTGTTTCATTCTTTACACAAACTTTTGTATGAGAGCTGTTTGCCCTCATAGAAGTTAATAATAACACCCAGTTTTAACTCAGCACAATAAACAAAGAACAATGTGAATAAAGCCATTTGTGTAGTAAGGAAATATTTTAACTACATATGAGACAATAGTGTGTGTTGTGGTTAATCTTGATGTGAAGTGCTTCATATTCTCTTTAACACACTGTGGATCAAGCTTTTATGTACATTCAAGATTACAACACTGGTTTGTTTCCATATATGCTGAAGGAGCTCTACACTTTAAAGCTCAAATTTATTCATTGGCTTTGACTTTCAGCAAATGAATCACTGCTGATTTAAGTGACAGGTATTAATTGAAACCAAACAATATGTCCATCTGCCTCTTGTCACGGGAAGCAATAAATCTAACGACCATATTTATGTGAGTGCCGATCACACGTCTCTGTAAAACCACACTGGATTAACCTAAGGTGACCCTCTGTCACGAGTGTTACGTGCGTCTTCAATAACAGATGTCAGAGTGTGTGTGTGTGTTTGTGTCGACAAGACATGTTTAACCGTTCAGGTGATAGACGTCAATTTAAAACATCTCAGTAAAGACCTCTTATCACCTCTAAACGTTAAATCTTGTTTGTTGAATCCGTATAAAAACCAAAGTGTAAAAATTATAAACTGCAGTTTTTTGGGGCTGCAATATTTGTTGGCTGGGTCTCCAATCCTTCCCTGCTAACTGTTACCACCCAAGAAGACAGTCTGACACATAACACTTCCCCTTTGGTACTAATTAAACAAACAAAACACAATATGTTAATTAGTGAACTGCAAGGTAGATTTCATTAAAGTGGAAAGAATAATTGTAATAGCCAAATGTCCAACTATTCTTTTTGTGGTTGTTATTGTAAATGTTAGTGTTGTAGTAGATGTGTGTTTAAAATAAGATGTTTAATTTGGTTTGGCAAACTGCCATTTAAGTTTCATTAATAATGAAGAGAAATGCAGGCAGATAGAGTTTGTTTTTTAGAGGCAACATTAATCTTGCACCGAAGGACACATTGAGATGCAAGTAGCCCCTTAACAGCCCCTGGATCTAACAATCAATACTGGACACGTGATGCTGGAGCAAGCAAGAGTGACATCGGTGCCGCCAAGAAGCATTGCTTCCTCCCTTTACAGCGTCTAATTTAGGCAAAGTCACTGCCTGTCACACATCACAATCAAATCCACCTCAATTACCTGACTTGGCAACACTGAGCACATTTTAAACTCTTACTTGTTATTCAGCTGTCGTCTCGTGCTCACACGCAAGAATCCCAAATCTACTTTATGTCAGAATCTCACTTTTTATCATTTAATGAACAAGTTATGAATAAACTACTTATTCAGCCATAAGAGAGAGATACATCAAACCCATTGATCTGTCATTAGTAGATTAGTAAGAAGCTGAAAGGGCAAACTTACACCTGGTGTTTAATACATATGCACAAACTGCATTTTATTTCATTCAGAAATTCGCAAACACAAAACAAAAGTAGCTAAAAATATGTTTTACGCAGGTGTTCATTTAAAATGTACTTATATACTTTGGATACTTTAGACCAAATCACTCTATACTTTAAAATAATGATACATGTGATTTATACACGTAATGAAAGGTTTTTTATTTTATGCTTTAATCTTTTAAATTTTGTCCTTGATGATTGACTTGATGGATTTTATAACTGGATATCAGTGAAAAGGATCGAGGTTTGAGTCACATCCAGAAAAAAATGTAATTTTACAGATATAAAAAGATTGAGCAGACTGTTTGAACTCGCAACTGTTACCAAAACTGCCTCTTGTCACAGTGAGTTATCACAACTTTCTGAGCCAGGAGACGACAATACTGAGGCTCGTCATCAATACACGCAGGTGGAGACTCTGAGTTTAGTTGTGAGTCATCTTGGATGGAGGCAGAGAGGAGAAAAAGTGGAGTTGCCAAACAGCAGACGTCTCAAAGAAAGTCCAGCTGGAGGAGGCTCAATGCAACTGAAACAAACCTGCTTACAGACTGGGTGCTACAGAGAAGATAATTAAAGAGCTGAATCTCTAAAAGATCTGTCAAATCTGAAGAGACCTGAGAAGGATCTAGAGAAGAAAGTCCATTGAAAAGGCTACTGGACAATACACAGCAAGAAGGGCATTGTAGAGTGAGTAATGTCTAAAGTTGCAACAGGAACAGGTGACATTTATGAAGGCCATCAGGCTTGTTCTCTGTAAGAGAGAGAACAAATCCCCTTGTTGGCACACCAGCCTGCACAGCAGCAGAAAGGGTCGAGATGGTCACACGCACAGAAGGAGCTGCATTGGGAAGAGAGACTAATAAACACTATGGTGTACAGGCTAAATGATGAAAGATGGATGGAGGCAGTGTGCTTTCAGAGAAGAGCTGACAAACAGACTCTCTTCATCTCTAATTTTCATTTTTCATGAAACTGTCACAGGTGGTGTTAAACACATATCACAAAATTTAGCTGCATGTGTTACTGAAATAAACATAGTATTTTACTTTCTATTTCCTGTCAAGTGATGTCTTTTACCACTGACTACATCCTGATCTTATGATCTCCCCAACACACACAATAAAAAACAGTTTTTCATATCACCTACAAAGGTGGATTACTGACATGCTTGAAAAAAATATGAACAGTCTGGCATTTTTGACATTGTGGCAACATTTGTCATTTGACATGATACTGACTTGCTTTGAAAGAACATAATAGGAGGTTGAGTTTTTCACATGATTTATATGACATTTTTAATGGTGACTTGTCTACTTGTCGATATAATCTCCATAAAATTACACCTACACATGTATTTTTATCACTTTGAGATAAAAAATTTAAAAGCCAAGTCAATTTATATGGCCTAACATCACAAATTTGCCTCAAGGGGCTTTACAATCTGTACAACAAACAACATCCTCTATTCTTAGACTCTCAAATCAGATAAGGAAACCGCCCCGCTTCCCCCAAGAAAAGCCTTTAACAGGGAAAAAATGAGAGAAGCAGAAAATTTTATTCAAAGAAATTAAAACCTATAAGAAAATGTAAAACCTTTTTGTGAATTAGTGCTTTAAGAAGGAGTTACTTTAGTAAGTATAATTTAAAACAGCTTCAGTGCCTTGAAGCATAACGTAAACAGGAATGTCTTGTAGGACTATTTGCAGCATCTGTTAACTGCAGGTAGAGAACATGCTGGGTGGTTTCGAGCAGGCCGAGAGTGAGAGCGGACTGCCAATGAGTCCACAGTCCCTTTACTTCCTTGTTCATTCCCGTTTTCCCTTTCACACGAGCAGAATTTATGAGGCCATTACGAGTGTGCATGCAGTGTCAACAGTGCCCAGCTAATATCTTTGTCCAGCACTGAGAGGAGCAGGGGGGCCCGTCAGGCGACACACACACACACCGCCCAAGAGACAAACAAACTGCCCTACCAGCTCACAGCTTAGCCGAACACACGTATACACTTCAGATGTTTAACATGCCTCAGCATATCAGACACATTAGTTGGCTTCTCTAAGGTAACCAGCTACTTAAATAATGAATTCAGCCCAAGTCTTCTCTTATTATGAACAAATCTATTCATTAAGGGAGGAAACTGAAGCCTGGTCAGATGCCCAGAGGATTAAAAATCAATGCAGTCCCCCTTGTAACACGCCAACATATAGAAATAAATTGACTTGGGTTGAGGTGCTTTATTTATACGCTAACTAGGGCAGGTTATCAAATTTCAATACTTCTTGGGTACCAGCTAAAATATGTCAGTGTCTGGACAGATTCATATTGTTGCTTACATATTATTTGATCAGATACTTCCTTACTTTTAGACTTCATTTTAGGTCAGGTTCATGTGTTGCTGCTTGTGCTTTGACTGAATTCAACATTTGACAACTTTGGCTACTTTTGTTAAATAAAAACCCGTCTGTGAGTCTACAGCCACAATTGCGGCTCTGTGAGGCTGTACTTGATCTAAAACCATGTTAGCATTATTCATAATGACAATGTTAACATACATGTTTAGTGGTATAATGTTTAGCAAGCTAATATGTGCTAATTAACACTCCAGTACAGATGAAGGCAGATGGGAATGTAATTAATGTTACAGCTATTTGGTTTTAAAGCAAAGTATTAGAGAAAGTCACATTTCGATGTGTTATATTGGTGATATATGGCAAGTTAAGGGATCACCAAAGTAAACCCAATTCATCCTGCAGGGAACATGAGTATGTGATCCAAACTTCATGCAAATCCAATCAATAGTTGCAGAGCCATTTACCTTAAATGTCTACTTTATGGTGGAGTTAGAAGAAAATTGATCACCAAAGTTACTAGGGTTCATCCTCTGGGGGCCATGGGTGTCTGTGCAGAATTTTATGTTAATCCATCCAATAGTTGTTGAGATTACATAATAGTTGGTAGCCATGTTGCTATCGTGCCTAAAAAAAAAAGGGTTTTGTAGAAAACATGACTATGCTGTATATCGCCAAAGAAGGTACTGGAAGAAGTATTTTGGTATCTGTTCCAAAATCGTCTTCGTCTTGACTTTGGTATCAAATACATTCAAAAGATACCCAACACTGATGGTAAGTTGTTAAATGGTAAATATGTTGTTAACAGAGAGAAAAGGTGTTACATTATGACAAAAATCCTGCTGTCCCATGTTTAGTTGAACCACAGCCAAATGAGATCAATCAGAGAATCCCTGGGGTCTCTTGTCCCTCTTTCTCTGATCCATCTGCTGTGGGGAGGGGTCTCTGCAGTGGGCCTGCCATCAGCTCGCTGGCACCAGTCTGTTTTACATGTGGCTGTTTGACACATCACAGCAGGAGTGGTATTATGGCCTGGTGGCAAGAGGGGCTCAATAGCTGTGGCAGCATTAGCTCTTATTACATGCACCGACTCATTACAGCTCACCGTGGGGTGATGCTGACAGAGGGACCCAGGCCTCCATCTGAGGCACATAATCTCACAGTGTGAAGGTGACGATAACCTGGAAGACACTGTTCACTGATGGACCGTTAAAGAAGCCAACAGAAAGAGCAAGACAGTGCTCTGGTTGAGGAGTGTGGGGTGTCGAGGCAATAATATGTTTTAACTGTCTGCACTATGGACACTGCATTGATTTGAAAGCATTTATTCTGCAACTTTATATTCTTCTCATGTGTAGATTTTAGTTGCCAAATTATGAAAAAATTGTATTCCCAAAAACCACTTTGTGTTAAAGTTTGAGTATTAGGTGACACCATAATTGATGTTTATTTAAGTTAACAGCATGTTTTTACTAGGAATAGTAGTAATAGCTGTAGAAATTGTACCAAAAACCGTAAGGAGAAGTAAACAAAGGGATAAAACACATCATAGTGGCTGCCATTCTTTACTTTATGTTGCTAAAGTTCAGCTTAGTTTATGTAATTTGGACTGTGAGGACTCTGTCCACAGAAAAGTTAAACTCCTGCAGTGCTCCACAGCTGAGATAAGCACACAGAAGAACAACTTGCATCCCAAAAGGAGAATCATGTCATGTTAAAAGTAAATGAAACCAATCTGCTGTCTATCTCAAGTGGTACATACAGTACAGCAGGTGAAATTAATTTAATTTAAAATTAACAGATAAACCTGCTTACCTATCGGAAATTAAATCTAATAAACTGTATGTTGGATTTTCCACTTGTCTCTCTTTAGCTCTTGCTGGACCTCACCGAAAGACCCCCTATTGTTTTATGACTGCAATGAAAAACTCATCTCCAAGTTACATTACTACTTGTCTTAGCAGTTTTGTCTGTGTTGTTTTAGTGTTTAGTGTCTTTGTTTCGCCTGAATTGTGCAGATTTGAAAAACTTCTATATGACCTTTGAGTCAAAATATCATTTATGTATTGTATATAGTTTGAAATGTTGAAAACTTCCTACTTACTTCAGTAGGAAGTTTACTTAGTGAAAAAAAATACATAAGCTCTATTATTTATGTGTCATAGTGATTTTCAACCCTGCTCTCTGCTTGGTTTTAAGGTTGACAATGTTGGTGTGTTGATTGATCGTGTTGATTGATCGGTCGACCACTTTGGTCCAGATTGAAATATCTCAACCACTATAGGATAGATTAGCGTTAAAAAGACATTCAGTCAATCACAATAACTTCGGTAATCCTTTGACGTTTCCTCGGGTGCCATTATCAGGTCAAAAATTCAGTTTTGTCCATTTCTTTGCTTTACACTGAAATACCTGCAAATCTAATTACCAGCCTCAACTGTACTTTGTGTTTGGTGATAACTGGCAAATGTTAACATGCTAACATGCTCAACTAAGATGGCAAACATTGTAAACATATACCTGCAGAGCATCAGCATGTTACTATTGTCATTTTGAGCATTTTAGCATATTAACGTTAGCTTTCAGCTCAAAGCACACTTTGCCTCCGGTACAGCCTTGTAGCGCTGCTAGCATGACTGCAGACTCTTAAATGTGTTTAATTATTCACACACACTCTATCCCCAACAAATTCTAATAGAATTTATTGAGGCAATTAAACAGGCAAGTTATACAATTGTCAGTGAAAACAAATCAAACAAACAAACAAAAGATTGGTTGACAAAACAATCTCACCACAAGGTCCTTTTAGTAGCTGTTCTGAAGCTTTCAATCAGTTCAGACAGACAGAAATCAAACCGTTGAGGTAATTTATCCTGAATAAGATTAAAACCAGGATAAGAAAATGAAAAACCAATGTACATGCAAACATACTCAGTACTTTCCTATATTCTTATAGTTTGTTGATGGCTTCAGTCACACTTTACTTTGCTTGTACTGTATCACCCCGCAGGTCTTCCCAGGAATGTGCACAGAGTTTACTGCTGGTGATAATCCTTGGTGAACTGCTAATCCTCGGGGCAGTTTTATGATGCTGAGTTTCAATGACCCAACTGGGGACTGAACTCACAAACTGAGAGTGGGAATCAAACTCATAAATTTTCAATCCCGGGGCAGATTCTACAAGTTCTCTGAGCTAGATGAATCTTTGATATTTGAGGGGTTAGTCAACCAGAGACCAGAGCAATTTTACACTGCAACAATAGAGACAAAAATAGCTTCTTTTTTAAAGGATTCTTTCTTAAATTACAGACATTAACATAAAAACAAGTGGAGGGTATAAGGGAAATACTACTGGCTCCATTAAAGATAATTGGTCATTAAGCCTCAATCAGTAAAATCAAGCATATTGAGCCAACAAACAAAACTATTACATGAAAATAAGAAGTAATACTGTCTTAAAGGGAGTTTTATCACAGTCTAAGTTATATTAAAATATGCCTGAGTCCTGAACACAAATGCAAAACTGCATTATTTGTGTATTTAAGACATATAATGCATCTGTAAACTGAGATTTCCCAGTGCTGAGGTCCACAAGGCACCACAAGGCCACATTGATGCCTTGTGGTTCAAGATGCATACTGTGTAACTACAACATTTCTCATTCTAGCCTTGTTGAGTGTCCACCTCCCTTTTGC
The DNA here is from genome assembly GCA_029490765.1 of Euthynnus affinis. NCBI lineage: Eukaryota > Metazoa > Chordata > Actinopteri > Scombriformes > Scombridae > Euthynnus > Euthynnus affinis. The sequence continues at coordinate 15,690,977 of CM055840.1, read as the reverse complement.
TCTCTCTCTTTAAAATCGCCAGGACACTGATGCAGTGCTAAAAGTACATTTATGTAATCACTTCTCTCCCTGAGAGTGAAAAGTTGTTCATCTGGTTGCAGATGAGATCATTTTTTATGGCTGAGGGAGTGTAGAGGGGAATGCATGACGAGCTTTTGGAAAAGCTGATTCTGATTGTCTGATTTTAAGCTACAGAGAAAAGAGACAATGATAGTACGTCAACATAAGAAAATCCCTCAGCTCAACTCATTTAAGTTACTTTAAAGTCTCCAAACAGCTCACAAAGCCAAAGGAAAAACTTAACCATTCTACACAAAGAATCTTAAGAGGGTTTTTACACAAAGTAAAATAAGCTTCAGTTATTTAATTAAGTACTTTATGAGGACAATAACTGTTAAGTCTCATTGTGTTTTTCATATATTTTGAGAGCTTTCCTTTGCAGATATACTTACTTGTTTCAGACAGCATGGTTGGTGTTTCTATTATTGATTTCTTGTGCATTGGGTGCACATTACCCTGAAAAACATGCACCCAGGTTTCAGCTCATTTGCAAACATCGACTGTTCATATCAGTCATACATAAAAAGAGTTTCTGCTACACTCATCATCTTACTGCTGCTGCTTCTGGTGCCAGGCCTTTTAATTAATGCAAGATGGAGCCTTTTCAGATGAGGATCAATAGAGACACAATCTAGGGCAGGTTCACACTAACAACTCAAAAACTCACACACACTTCTCTGAAGTGATTTTACCATGTCAGATATTTCATTTTGCTTGTAGAAAGGACAACCATTACCGTCTCCTGTACTAGATGTTGCTTGTTTGCATTTTATCCCAATATAACTGCAGCAAAAAGGGGGCAAACCTGCCCCACCCTCCCTGGACCAGGGTCCTGCAGTGCCATAAAGGACACAAGACATTATTACAGCAGAACAAGTGTCAGACACTATATTCAACTCATATAACCTTCCTCATAAAGGCTCCATTGGCTCCTGTGCTACAGTGGCTTTATAGCCGCGCTGTAAGGAATGTCACCAGTAAACTGACACCTACACTATGTAGATGTGATGGTATGTTTCTAAATAGTACACAAGAGTCTCCTGGTTAAACAGCTGACACTTTGCGAAAAAAAAAAAATCAATAAAACTAAACCACTTAGAGAAATCACACCACATTAGATCTCAAGTGGTTTCCACATGCTGAAGGTCATTTGTTTTCTATTATGAGAACAGCAGGTTGCCATTTTCCTCAGCCAGTCGGATTAAACTGCCACATCCACATGCAGGAATCATTTCTCAGTGCAGCAGGTCCCCGAGAGGAGGGCGGATCTGTCAATGGGACACACCCACCTGTCCCTTAAAAGTGATTAGACTCATCAAAGTGGTGAGTCAGCATGTCAAATGAGCTGAGACTAAAATTGTGCTGTGGCGGTTCTGTACAGAACAGGCTGCTTTTTGCTCTAAACAGTGCAGGATTGACTTTTCTTAATTGTTATGAGTATTTTGGATGTTGGTGCATTATGTCAGCATGTAAAAGCATATGAATCCCCATAAAACTCACTCTGGGAGGTCTTGTCACTGTATCTGCATCATCTCATTTCCCAGATAGCAAATTTACTCAGGCAGTTAATTTCTTCAACAATGCTGGGAAACATTTAATTTCACAGACAGACATACATACTGTATATGAACACACACACATACACACAGCTAACTGGGGACAGTGCTTAAGCTGTCTGACTGTGTATTTCCTTCTCTTCCCATCTGCTTGGACTGGTCTAACTTCACAGAAACAAAGAGGGGAAAAAACACAGCATTGAAGGTCACAGGGGGGTCAACGACACGCCACACCAGGAAGAGAACCACCTCTTCATACAGGAGATGCACAAAACATTAAAAGTGCCAAACTACCTATTCTCCTGCCTGAGAAAGGAAACAAGTGAGCCAGAAACCAAGCCAAACATCTAATTAAGAGGGCAATGGGGTTGATCTGGTCTTTGATCTGTGGTCAAGTTGAAGTTCCAGCTCTTGTTATTCCAACTATCAACTCATCTGTATAGCTCCCCACTTGTCTCACATGGTTCCTGTGAACCAGGACAGGGGCAGAGGTTGCAGTCAGACAATTGGCGGTGTCTGTGTCACATGTACGCTGACATAATCCACTGGTAGAAATTCTTTGGGTATTTGTAATTTAAGATTACAAGCCTGAATTTGCTTTATTGGTGGAAATGATCATACCAGTAGGAAGCTATTGTTTATACTAACATGACAGTTTTCTGGAGTGCTTCATTTCTGTAATACGCAGTTGTTAAATCATCTTGCGGAATTATAAATCACTCCCAGATTACGCAATGCTCTTTTAAAACTATTCTCTCTAGCAGCATAATACATCATCAAGGAAGACATGAGCTTTAAGCTTGATGAGTGTATTCCTCTCTGGCATTAATTATCCCCCCAATATTATGTAAAATGATGAACCACATGCCACTCTGATAACACTGTAAGAAATTTTTCAAACTGCATTCAAAATCATCTCTTCACTGGATTTAGAAACTGAAACTGTCACAGTTTGAGACTCACCAGCTCAAATATACACAGCGACTCAAACACATCTCTCTGTTGTGTATTATTTAGACAGCTTCCTCCTCGTCCTGAGGCCTGTGTTGGAGGAAAGAGACAGGAGGTGCAACCAGGATGTGTCTATTCAAGCATCAAGGAACAACAAATGAAGAGGTTCAGTTCAGGTTACTTCGACAGGACAGTAAATTTCCCTGCATTTCATGTCACAGAATTTCTGAGCCATATATGTACGCTCACCTTCAACAGCTGCCTTTCCCTAAAGGCCAGCAGAGGATTTATAGATACATTGTAAATTTGTTAAACAATTAGAATATCAAGCACTATAAATAATAATTAAGGTAAGTCACTGCAGTAAACAATCAGCGTGTTCAGAGATGTAGTTTCAACAAAAAGGTGTACAGTACCATCTAGTGGTTGTTGGAAAATCACAACTCAGTGCTTCAAAAAGTGGAGGCTTTTCTCTATGTGTGCAGTATTCAAGATGAAACTAAATATTTAAATATATGAACAGTTTCACAATAAAATAAACAAACAAGTCAGAATAATTCAAATTGTTTATATTTATTAAAAACTAAAACTACAGAGCTGAGATGTTTGCCCTATTATTTTGGATCTCTGAGAAGAGGAACCACACTGTGGTATTAATATTTACACTCACAATATGAACCAACTACACAGCAAACATGATATTTCAGATCAGGTACAGTTCCTGAAGAAGGACAGCATGTCGTCCAGATTCTGAGAAGCACCCTGAGGGGCTTGCTGGGCCTGGCTTTGGTCTGTGGGCTGGGGGGGCTGCTGAGGCGGATACTGGGGTGGATACTGTGGGGGGTACTGGTTTGGATACTGTGTGGGAAAGTGAGGGGGCAGGTGAGGTGGATATGTGAACTGAGGAGGAGGTGGTGGAGGAAATGAAGGATAAAATTGAGGAGGGGGATGCTGGAGGTTGACAGGAGCTGAGGGTGTTGGCTGTGAAGGTGGTGGAGGATTTTGTTGAGGTTGAGTAGGTTGAGGAGGTGGAGGAGTAGTTTTAGGCTCAGGTTGTGGTTCTACCTTGCTCTCAGAGATTCCTGATGGGCCTTTTGTCCACGTGAAGGACATTTTCGAATTTTTCTTCTGCTGCATCTCAGTCTTTTCTAACCTTGGTCTCTTCTCATTACTAAAGTAAGCAGAGGGAGGTGCAAACTCTGTATCTCGCTCTTCCCGTCGCCGCGTTTTCCATTCACTAAACATAGACTCTGGAGGAAAAAAATAAAAAGGTCTTTTTAATGGACCGAGCACACATTCATAAGACAGAACAGTAACCCTGATCTTTGAAAGCCAGGACCACAACAGGCATCGAAATCTTGAGAATCTGAGAGATTTAAATCCTTATTCAGTTTAGATTTTTTTAAGCACAGCTCCAAACAAAAAGACCACTTATACAAATGTATTTTATGGGTGACTTGCCACTGAGAATTAAGGGAAAAATTACAGCAAAAATTATGCTGATCTGAATGAGATGGAAAAATTAATAGTGAAATGAATAATGTCAAGTATTGAAGTAGTGCATATTATATTTGTACTACAATCAAAATGACACACTTTTTTTTTTTTTTTTTACACATCTGTCAGTATCATTATTTGCTCTATTCAAGGAGACTTTTACACCAGTCTTAGTGAAATATCAGGAAATTAAACATCTTTTTTGTGCAGGTTATTAGTTTCCAAAATATGTAATTGTTCTTATAACATAATGAGCAGAATTTAACTGAATTTCAAATATTTAATATTTAATTTCAAAAATGAAACAGATCAGGTTTACCTTTGCCTCTGTCCCATTCTCTGACATGAGGAACTCCTGGTTTAGTGTCCTTCCTTTCCTGAATCTCCACTTCCACCTTCTTCAGTATGCTGACCTCTGGACATTCCTCAGGAGGAGGCGGGGGTCCTATTAATTCATCTTCCTCCTCCCCTCCTACGACAAACAGTTCACAGAAATCAATCATGGGATGATTAAACTGGAATATAGATTTTACATGAAAAGCTTTATTTCTATAATATCAAATAGTGTGAATTCTAACCTTCATTCTCCTCCTCTTTCCGCTCTTCCTCAGTGCCGTTCGGATTTGTCTTCATCTTCCTCTGCCTGACTTTGGCCAGTCGGGCCTGCAGGATGGCTTGCCTCTTTTCCTTCAGCCGTTCTCTCTTACTGCGCTGATCTGTTGTCTGAGGGACGAATGTAAAAGAGAAAAACAAAGATTAAGCAAAAAGCAAGAGGGACATTAGATTCAGAATTAATTTTATTTACTAAATATAAGATGTTCAGGTATGTCAACATTTTCTAACTTAGGAAACGTTGTGTTAGACAAAACTGAATATAAAAAAATATAAGCTTATATCATTGCTCACTACACAACTCATAGAGTCTTATGTCTGGTGCGGTATGTGGAGGTGACGAGGAAGTTGGTTATATCATGAAGTTAAAATACACACACTTAAACATTTAAACATTTCTGTGTATTATAGCTGTGACTGGCAACTCACCTGGTCTCTGAGCATGTCCAGAGTTTCTCTCTGCTTTCTACGCTGCTCTTCATCCTGAGCAAACGCATAGTAGCCTACACCAAGCTCCCGAGCCTCTGAGAAGAAACAAACAAGTAAAATGTTTGTTATTCGTTTTTTTTACGGCACAAGGCTGACAACCCAAACCCCTCAAGTCCAAATGTGTGCAGCAAAGTGTAGAAACCTTGTCCCCTCATATCCTCGTAGTGAATTGGTCCAACAGGTTTCTTCATAGCTTCCTCTTCCTCCCTCTCCCACTCCTGCCTCTGCAGCTCTCGACGCATGTCTTCTGAGAGTAAAGTCTTCTCAGCTGAGGCTTTTCTACAAGGCAAAGGCAAATCCAAAATCTAGTCTCCAATTTTAAGAAACTATCACCTCCACATTTAGTGTGTTCATATTTGTAAAATATTTACCCTTTTCCTTTAAGGTCTTGGTCCATTTTCTTAAAATCTGGCAGGTCTTTCTTCATACATCTTCGAGATCGTCCCAAAGCGTCCACAAAGTCCACCCTGCAGAGAAACAACACAGCAACACCTATGAGTCTGAAATGGTGAAAAACTTCAGACATTATAACTATGTAATAACTGTTTTTTTATTATTTTTTTTAGTAGTAGTATTTAGGTTAGAAGTAGAGTAGGTCATCTAAATCCAAGTTAATTACTTTAAAATAATTAACTTGGATTTAGGGCTGCAAATAACTCTGTTGATTCTTTTAACGATTAATTGATTAAATGCCAGAAATTGTGAAAAATGTCCATCACAGATCACGGTAACATCCACAAATGTCCCAATCAATGATCCACAATGAAAAGATATTCAGTTTACTATCATCAAAGACTAAATAAACCAGAAAATATTCACATTTCAGAAGCTGAAACCAAAGAATTTAGGTATCTTTTCTTAAAAAAACAAAACAAACAAAAAAAAAACATAGAGCTATCGGTTATCAATATAGTTGCCGATTAATTTTCTGTTGATCAATTAATTAACTAATTGTTGCAGCTCCACTTGAATTATTCAGTGTTTTATATTTACAGAACAAAAATTGTTATACACAGATCTACATTCATTATGGAATCAAATTATATATTTCCAGAAGGAAGCCCCTGAAAATAAAGTAATCTGACGTTACCATTCTTCATCTGGGGCCTGAGGAGGAGGGACAGGAGACGAGCCGCCTCTTTCCTCGTCCTCTCTTTCTGTTTCCTTCTGTGCAAGTGTTTCTCTCTTTTTGTCAATAATCTTCTGGGTGAAATCAACCAGGAACAGTCCCTCTGTCTCTTCATCTGAAACATTACAGGACAGGGTTAATACAAAGTACATACAATTTGTCCTTCACACGAGACACCAGGAGAGTATAATTCATATGTTGCCAACCTGGAAAGTCTCCCTTTGTCATCTGCTCATAGAGTTTGGCTTTCTCCTCCAACCTGCGTCTGTTATGAGAGAGGAAGGATGAGTCGGAGAGTTCAGTCACACTCAGTCTCCTGTTTGATGTGCTAAACTCACCTTGATGTATCGAGGCTGTTCTGTTCCTCAGCCAGCTGCTCTGCATCTTTCTCTGCTCTTGCTGAAACACCAGCGTTTTGTTTGCTCCAGATATTAGGTTTCTACACAGGGACATGAAGACGACAAAGTTCCATCTGTCATTAAGTCACACAAACACGTCAAATAAATATGTCCCCAAAAAACAACACATACTGTACCTTAACTTTGGGTTTGGATTTGAATTCAGCACCAGTATCTTCTCGCCCAAGTTTTTCCTGTTTGAATTGCTCCTGCTTTCTGTACAGTTCAGCTTTGAGGTCCACTAGCTGTAAGGAACAAGGTATTTCCGAAATATCAGTGAGCTACTAACAACTATTGAAACTCGGGTGTATTTGCTAGCATTTAGCCTGACAGCAAGAGGGCTAACGTTAGCTGTTTTTAGCATTTATTAAACGTTACACAGCCACACAGGGTACAGGGTATCAATAAAATGTTTATATAGCTGCTTATGTTCAAAACTCACCGACGAAGCTGTCACGTCAAATGGTTTCTTCTTTTTTTCCATGTTTGTTATCTCTTTTCTAAGCTAACTGTACCATATTATTCGACTACTGTGTTAACTGTGTCTGACTTCTTCTTCGGTGTTTCTCTCGCTTTTGCTTTACCGCCAACTAGTGGCCACCTTCTTCTTCGCCGCCACCAACTGTTGAATTAAATAGTTCTTTAAGCCTTGTTATCAAACTCTATTAAACCCGTGTTTTATAGATAAGTAACCCCCCCCCCCCATGCTTTACGTTTCAGTTCATTCTTTAACAGCTGTATTGTATATTTGAGATAATGAAAAAAGACATGATCCAAACTTTCCACATGATTACAGCCATCACAAGTTATTGTTAGATGCCTCCCGCTGTGGTGTAGAGATGAGTTTACTTTTGTGTGTTCCAGTTTTATTCTGCAGATCAGGCACTCCTGTCTCCTGTTTTTCTCCTGCGGCCTTCCCTCTAAAACCTCTTCTTGAATCTGATATAAATGTCTCCCTTTAGTATCCCTGTCCCATTGTCTTTGCCACTGTGCCTTAATCCTGCTCCATATAAAATCATTTTAATCTATCTTGCTTATTGCTACTGAAACTTCTACTTGGTTTCTATGTAATCCATTTTTGGCAAGATGATCCACTAACCTCATTTCCCTGGATGCCCACAATCGCTGATACCCATAAAAACAGTACATCAATTCCTAATCTAATAATTCTATAAGTATTGCATAATGTCATAAAGGATATCCTGTCTGCATCTTGAAGAGGAATGCTTGAGACTAACCAGGGCTGCACTTGAGTCCAAGCAAAGCAGAACAGCAAAGGACTGGCTTCCTCTATCCATTGCAGGGCTAACAAGATGGCCATCATTTCAACTGTATATACCGATATGAATGATATGATCTTTAGTTCTCTTGTTCACCTTGATTTTTAAATCTGGGGCATAAATTCTCTTGTTCACCTTGATTTTTAAATCTGGGGCATAAAATATACTACTTGTTTTCCCATTCTCTGGATTTTTGACCCATTTGTACAAATTGCCAATTGCGCTCATGTAATACAGTATTCACATAAGCCTGCAGATTAAATGCCTTTTTACTTGAATGAACATGATCAAAAAAATCGAAATCAATAGATGGTTGAGGCAGCCGCCATAGTGGATGGAACAGCTGGCATTAAAACAGTTTCACTAATATCCCAATCATTGAATTCCAGTTCCTTAGGTATATTTTATATGATTATGCAAAAACAAACTTTTGATTTTGCTACTTTCCCAAACCTATTCATAACATTTTTAGTAGGGTGTAAATCATTATGACTTTGTAGATTTGCACAATAATTGGCTGTTAATTGTTTCCTTTTTAACTGCAATGACGTCTCCAACTTCCACCTGGAGTGCTGACAACAGTGTTGATTCAACTGCCCCACAACATAACAGCAATGCTTGAGTCTGAATTCTGTCAGACATTTTTCATAGTTAGTCTATCAGCTCCCCAAACAGTGCACGTCAAGCATCTCATAATATTCAAGACTTTTTTATATTTATCTTAATTTTGTCTATATGAGTCTTCCATGTCAGCAATGCATCAAACCATAATCCTAAAAATTTGAACACTTTCATTTTTTCTAATCTTTGATTATAAAGTTTCAAGAAAACATCTGCATTAACTTTCTTTGTCCTAAAAAGAAGAAAAAAAACACATTTTTCTACAGATAATCAACTTCAGTGATAACTAATGGCTTTACTGCAATGCAAAGACTGGACTTATGATTGTTCAGACAATAAATAAAAAAGTAGATTCTGGAGCACTTAAAAGGTAAAAAGGTTGTGCAATATACAAAAGTTTCTCTTTACTTTCTGTGGTGATCTTGATCCTGAGAGAAACAGCAGCTATATATAAGCTCCCAGCCCCCTGAAGAAAAATTGCTCTCAAACAGTGAGTATGCATGAGTAATCATAATCATAAGTATAATCATATCCAACAAAAGTTGAGTTCCCAGCCTGACACCAATATGATTAACATCAGGTCAGGTTAAGACACTCTGACCTGCACCTTTGAAACAGTGAATATTAGAAAATGGAAAACTGCCTTTTACCCCTTTTTTATTTAAAACCTAGAACATTAATGCCCTGCTACCTCTGATAGTAAGTACTAGTGCTCATTACATTATGCCTTTCACATTCAGGATCGTTTCAAATACCCTCATAAAAGGTTTGATCACATTTTGCAGAGTGCAGTAGTTCATTGCAGTAGCTGAAGAGTTAATTACACTGACTGTCACTCATATAGGATGCATGATGTGCTCCACAATAAATAGTGATTTAAACTTTTAAACGTAAACAGTACGTGGTATGAAAACCAATATCAATCAAAATATAAATAAAATAAAACTCAGGTCCATGTTTAAATATTCTACAAAAAGTCATAGTAACCCATGTGTAAACAGCAGCTCTGAACATTAAATGCGTGTCTCAAATTAAGATTGCCTGGATTTCAATCTATTTCATCCATTTAAGACCCACAATAAAAAAAAATGCAAAAATCAATCACATAGTGCACACATTCTCATCTCAAAAAGAGGTGATTATTGTTGATTGCACGAGGACGACAGAGGAGAACAGATTGGCTCTGTTTTAATTTAGCTTAAATAGTTGTTCCCTGATTTTGCATGAAAATGCATGTTTATGGTTTGTTTTTACACCTTAACTCATCAAATACAAGCCTGAAATTATTGACACATTTATGGTCTGAGATTAAAATTTGTGCATTTATAACATAATAAAGGAGAGTTATTCATTATTGAGCATTTTGATTGTTTAACATTACCTTTATAACTGTGTTGACATAAGGCCAGTGGTCTCTCTAAGTAAACAATATAAGCAATCAGTTCCATGTTCAATACTACACTCAGTTCTTGCCCTGTAAATAATACTGATATATTCAGTCTCGTTAATCAGTATCTCTACGACAGCGACACTATTACCTCCATCACCACAATGAATAGATAAAATGATCAGGCCTGCTATCAGGTTACAACAAAGAAATGCCTACTTTGTTATCAATTTAAACATTTGAACAGTCCATTGCTACCAAGATATGACAACACAAGTACCTGTTGCTATTATGTTTAATGCCCTTAATGACCAAAGTGAAAGAGGATAAAAGGTATATAAAGGTATGAAGTCACTCCCAAAGTAGTGACCTAAGACCAGTGTTGGTGTCTGATTCAGATTAGCAGAATTTTTTTCTATTTTACAAATTAACAGTTAACCTCTCTGGCAGTGTAGATTTCTTTTTATTCCACCATGTTTTTGAAGAGAAATACGTTTCTGCTGGTCTGTCTGTTGTGTTCTCTGGCCTTGTGGTGCAAGTCGACCAGTGCTGGCTCCAGCTTTCTCAGCCCCTCTCGTAAACCTCAGGTAAGGAGCTTTCTGTCAAGATATTCAGCTCACATTTTGGATTAATTCTTCATCTCTTAATGAAAATATAAAAATGGCATGTAAACCAGGAAACGTTAACCCTCACTTGATCACCTGTAGATGATGTATCTGTATTAACTTGTGATATTTCCTTTGGATACTGTCCTAATACGAAGCCACTTTCTACATAACTTACTTGAACTGCTCTTGAACTTGGACTTGGTTTCCTGTTTGGTTGTGTATGAAAGTTTTTCTTCTTCCTCTTCTTTCTTTTTTTATGATGACTTTTATGCCCTGTTGTTGAAATGTGCTTTATAAAATAAACTCGCCTTGCCTGACAGTCAGCACGTACTTTCAATTTCGAAACCTGCTTTTTCTGACTCATGGTGAAAAGTAGGCTGACAAGACATCAGGCCTCAGTCCCGCCGTTACTATAGTAGCTGGAAATGGAAAACTGATCCACTGTGATTGATTGACCAGCTTTGTCCCGTCTTATTGCGTTGGTGAACTTGACCAACAACATATCGGATCTGGGGATGGTCAATGAGATTTCAGGGGTGGCCTAAAATCACCATTAATATTATATATGATGGTAGCTGCGCTGACAGTGGTGTTGTGACAAATTGAAAGGTTTTCGATTTTTGTCTTATTTTTTATGCTTTGGCACCTTTTGGATTTGTTATAAAAAAAAAAAATCTTTCATGCATTTAAAGAGTTTCTCCGATGTTTTTGATCGTGTGGGGCCATGTTTTCTAATATTGATAGCCTATATTTGGCAGAAGGGAGTTAAATAAGATAAATTGATTAATCACATGCATGTTTAGTTGATGTATTGCACATGACATGATTATACCTCAGATTATGGTCCAAATGTGGTTATAAGGTATTTATGATTCTGAGATCTTTCTGTCCTGTGTCAACTGCAGAACAGAGGGAAATCTTACAGAGTCGGCCGTCAAGTCATGGAGGAGCCTGGTCAACCCGCTGAGGACGACCACGTCACAGTAAGTAGTAATCATAGACCTACGACCCCACCACCACCACACACACACACACACACACACACACACACACACAACTTTATGACCTCTCTCTACTCTGTGTAGATAAATGCCCCTTTTGAAATCGGCATCACCATGAGCGAAGAGGACTTTGAGGAGTATGGCGAGGTGATGCAAGAGATCATTCAGCGTCTGCTGGGAAACACGGAGAAAGGTGTGTCCAGAGATAATAGAGATGATTTCCCTTCGGCTAATATGCAGTAAAATAACTTGTCTTACAATTTCAAAATGTTTTTCTCCCCTTGTTTCAGAGAGATCATCAAAACTTTGAAGATAATGGATGAGATTTTCAAATTTGCAGTCTCAGTGCCTTCTGATTTCAACATTATTAGATAGTGACAATTAGCCTGTAGACATGCTGGTCTCATTTCTTTTAAAAGCTCTTAAAATGTTGTTCACTCAGATTGTAGCTAAACAATTTACAGTCTGTAATCTAAGACAAGTGACTGATGTCCAACTCATCACAATTTAAAATATGAAACTGTTCACCAGGTGTAAAATCTTAACTTACCTTTTTTTTGGAGCTTTCAAACTCATCCCAGAGTCTTCTTCGGTGATGATGCTGTTTCAGTTTTCATCACATGAACTTATTATGAAGCTTAACTGGTGTAAATATAGTTCAATATTAATTTAACATAATAGAAACTGATATAAGGTGAATATCATTATATGGATCTTGAGTTAAAATTATTTTAATCAAACTACTACTGAAAATGAACTTCCGCTCTCAAATATGTAAACTGTGGTGAATTTAATGTTTCTCATAGATGTTCAGACATCCTTGTGGATACAGATGAGTCATTCATATTCATGATCGCATGTTAATAAGAAAAACACCCAACATATACAAGTGCAGTATGTACTATACAACCACTCCTGATTAGTGTTTAGAGACCAAGATGTGCTTGTAAAAATAAAGCATTAACTAACCTTTTGTCTCTCTGTCTCATCTTTGACTCAATTCTACTGGAACTTGTATACAATTGACAGTTCAGGGATTTTTTTCTCCATTAGGTGATGTGACTGAGAAGGGCTCCTATAGGCTGTAAATACTGTTAAATACCTCTTAATTATCTTTCAAACAAATAAACAGCAAACAACATTCATTCACCCCCTAAGTAAATGGCATCGTCGTGTGAAAACAGAATATGACCATGAAAATAACTGCAATCACAGGCCTGAATACTGATGTTTTAGATGTGTGAACATCACATTACTAACTCAGAACAAGGTTGTGAAGCATCAAACTTCAGGAACTAGGTCAAACACAGCCAAGCACAAACAAAATGTAAGATGTGTTTTATGCTGCTCCGCTGCATGTACCCGTCTGTGTGTTCCACCTCATAGCTTTTATTAAGGATAGATATACCGTCATGAACATAGTGTGCTCTAACCTACATTCTGAGATGGACATACAACTCTTGTAAACAAGGCTTTTATTAAGGACCTGGCAAAAGTCTAAATGTATGTGTTTTAACACATCTCCCTTGTCAAACCTGATATGCCAAAGGCACGTCTACCCATCTACCATTAATCTAATCCTCCAACTACATACTCGAACCACCAGAAAATGTCACACTAAGGCCGGGCTAATCATTCTCAAAATAAAAAGCACTCAAGCCAAATGTGTGGGAGACGAACACAGTGGTATGAAAACAGGCTAATGGACCGGTCTCAGCCACTTCCGTCTTTCAATAAAGAATCAGTGTTGTTCAAGGCAAACATTAGTGGTGTTAGAAGTTTCGCCGCAGTACAGACGATACTTTACTCTCTTACATTGTACGTGTTTGTGAACTCTTCAATCAGTACTCATGTGTATTACTGAGTAAAATGACAAATCACACCTGCAGAGTAAAGGAGCAGGATTAAAGTCTTTTAATGTCTCCACTGTATCAAACCAAACTGCACAGCAGCCAGACAAGACAAACATCACCACAAATTAGAACAGTGTCAACAAAAACTTAAAACTGATAAAGCTTAGGATGAATTTCTATAATGAACCACATAAAATATAATCAGATAAACAATAATATACAGTATCTCTATCAGACAGGACATTTTATTTTACTCCTTTTTTTTTGGTCTTTTTCTCAGCAAAAATTTGCAAATCTTTCAGATTGTTTAAAATGAGACTGCAGACTTCATGCTCCTCTATACTCCTACATCTGTAAACATGGAGGATCGATAAATCTAAAACAAAAAGCCACATAAAATGTTAGTGTGTCACAAACTGGCATTCCATCTTTTCTTTCTTGCTTATTTCTTATAATCTCTCACGCTCATATGCCGTAAAGTTGAGTGGTGTTGTTTCGGATGGTGGCGAGGACTGTGGCCATGTCCTCTCTCTTCAGTAGGCTCAGCTCTTGCAGAGTATGGATGCCCATTCCAGGATGTGAAAACCGACAGATGTCTTTATTCACCTGTCAGAGTGAGAGAATTGTCATATTTATGCTCTACTGCACAGTATAAAGAGTTCTGTAGTCACATTTCCTCCCACATATTAATAAAGTATGTGGGACCAATGCTAGAACTGTTTTATTTGTTTATTACCCTGCAACAGACTCAAAGAACCTCAAATCCAGCAAATCTGGGATTGAAAAGTACTAAATTGTTTTAGACCCACTGTAAAAGGTAAGAAACTGATATTTTGTACTAGTTATTAATATCTGGTGTGTGATTTCAGGCAGGTTTTAGACTTGTTCAATGGCAGAGGAAAGTCCAAGGTACATTTATCCTTAAAATTAAGAAAAAAATATCCAGTAACATTAATAAATATGCAAAGAAAAGGATGAGATCAAACATATAGAGTATTTGTCTAACCCCACATCTTGCAGACTTTCACAAAGTTGTTCTACACATTTTGTAAAGTTTTAAGAGCTTTCATTGGATCAATATGGCATCATAAATACAAATACATGATTTTAAAAGTCTAATCCAGTCAGGACTTTGCAGCCCAATGTCATTCATTTGAGTATTTGAGTTAAAAAAAAATACTGTATATAGTTAAAGCATAAACTTGCTATTGGAGAAGAATTTCTGTTCTCCTCAAAACCAAATATGAGGATCTTTTTATTGAGAACAATGGTTTCAGTGTTTTTCTGTAAAATTGACATTAATAACAATCTAAATTCTTAATAAAATCATAAACTTGAGACTGCAGCTGTGTGGTAATTGTTCTTATATTAGCTGACAATAATAACATTAAGAGATGATAAAAAGCATGAAGCATGTAAATCATTATAAGCATATAAATTATCACATAAGAGCAATGTTTTGGTTGTTCTGGACTTCAATTTAAATGTACCTGTCTTGGCAGGAAATATGGTGCATCTGTCTCCAACACAATTCGGTTGAGAGGGATCTTGCGGACAGCATCTCGAGCCTCAGTGGCACTGGAGTAGGTGATCAGAGCTGTGAACCCCACGTACATGTTGGGGAACTCCGTCAGGAAAGGTTCAATCACTGGATAACTGTTTGTGAAACAGTGCCTACAACCCACATGAGTGATGAAGAAAGAAACTGATTAATGGCGTTACTGTTTACTTGAAAGTTTACAGAGTTAATACCTTTTTAACCTTTTTTCATGTTGAGGTAGAATATAAATTATGTGACTTCTCCACACACCTGTGAATTTTGTATTCCCTTGGGACACACTTCTTCATGATTACCAGCAGGTCATCGTCTGCATCCCTGCAGTGGATCACCAGAGGCTTCTGCATGGCGACAGCCAATCGCAGCTGACGCTCCAACACCTGCACAGAGGAACAAAACACTGGCACTTGTTCTTAATTTACTATGTTATCATTTCATACATTTCTAGCCACTCAACATGAATACATGGCTGTCTGATTCAAGACTAATAGTTATACTCATCTCAGACCATGTCAGATCTTTTGTGTGTGTGTGTGTGTGTATGTGTGTGTGTTTACCTCTTTTTGCTTGTAGGAGTCAGTGGAGTTTTTGTGGGAGTAGTCCAGCCCTATCTCACCAAATGCCACTGCTTTTGGGTGTCGCATGGCCATCAGTATGTTGTGTTCATGGACACTTGAGTATTCCTTTGCAAAGTGGGGATGGCACCCAAACGCCCCCCAAACCATGTCTTCAGCCAGCAATCCTTCCCACAATGCCTCCTTCACCATGATCCGCGGATTGCAGAAGTCAGCAATACAGCCTCGAAACTCAGGGGAAAAGCTGCTCTGGTACAACCTTCGGAAATTGCTGAATGTGCCACGGAAGCCCAGTTTCCCATAGAGCATGTCTAGATGGCAGTGTGTGTCAATGAAACCGACCTGGTTGTAGGGGTAACTTGTCCAAGTAGGTTCTGCCCCCATGGACAATCTTCTCTTAGAAGAGGCACCATGAGTAAAAGAGAAGGGGGGCTCACGCACATAAGAGCCAGCATATGACTGCCTGCGTGTGTTTGTGGAGTTCAGTGCTCCTCTGTTTGAGCGAAGCGGCAGAGCAAAAGGATCCGATAAATAGGTCGACATGTTGGAGGTGCGTAAATTTTCAGTGCCAACTCTGGAGGCCTTTGAAGGGCCTGTGTTTGGTGGATGAGACTGCTTGCATGAGACAAAAACTGTCCTCCTGGACGGTGGGAAAGACATCTCCATTTCACCAGGCCTAGTGGTTTCATTGGTGGATAAAGAGGGGAGACAGGAAGTTGTTGCTGGCTGGGCATCCACTGAACGGCTTTGGCTTTGCTGGCTGTCGGAGGAGCTATTCTTATCAGTTGTGTAAGAAAACAACAACTCTGGAATATACTCCAGAGAAGGGAGGGACGAGTCACAGTCCTCAGCTTCTGGTTCATTATCTGGCGCAGACAGCTCATCTTGGGAGGCTGAGTCCTGAGAAACACATCTCTTGTGTGAATCTTTTCCCTCTAACACGACACTCTGAAAAATATAAATAATATTGAAGAAATTACAAAAAAAGGAAGTCAATGTCCTGGATTCCTGGATTTAAAAAAAAAAAAAAAACACACAAACAAACAACACTAGCTAAATGACCAAAAAATAAAGAAAACAAGATAACAGAAAGAAAGAAAGATTACAAGCAGTAAGTTGGGACTCACCCTTACATCTACTTTTGGCTCTGCACTGTCACCTTGGACGTCTGAGTCCACAAAAAGCTGAGTGGGGCACCACTCGTCTTCCTGGTCAGTACAGCTCTCCTCGGCTTTAGTTTTGGCTTTGAGTGGGGAGCAGTTAACGGTTTTGTCAGGTGTTGCCAGACTGGGTACTTCAGTCTTCACTGGTGAAGATGTGGGTGGCAAAGAGAGGGTGTCAGCGTCAGTACTGGGGGTACTGGTATCTGTGTGCTTCAATCCCCTGCTGCTAATGGCTGCAATCAAAGCCATCTTGTAGATAGCCTTGGATCCCTCCTCAGGTGTCCTCTCTTTCTTTTTCAAGATGAAAGAGTGAGATGGAGGAGGTGATACTTGCAGGCTCTCTGTGGATTCCAGCTGCTTGGGTGGGTCGTCCATAGGCGTGTCCTGATATTTGAGGTGCAGCGGGACAAATAAATTAGTAATTTGCACATTTGAGACTAGAAGTTTACCATTAGAAAGAGTTAACATTTTGTGTGGTGTATTCCAAGGTGCTATTCTGGGCCCTGTTCTTTTATCCTTGTACATGCTGCCATTAGCTTCTATTATCTGCAAACATGGTACCTGTTTCTATTGCTGCTTAGATAACTCACTCCAGACTACATCAGTTTACATACCCAACAGATCACTGCGTTACAGTGACTTTCTAACATCAACTTTTCCTTTGTTCAAGACTAAAGCCTATGGTGATGTGGCATTTAAGACTAGAGCAGTCCTGTAGAGTTGAGTGTGCACCCGATTTACAATTTATTTTTTTTAACAAAAATTAAAACTCAACTCATCAATCCAAGAAATTGTTACTATATTTTAACATTATCTAAAGCTGTATTTTTTATTCATTTTTAAATCTTTTATATGTTGTTTTCCCCCTTCCTGTGATGTCTTCAATGTTCCTATTTCTTGCATCTGTCTTAATAATGTGCTATATAAAGAAAGTTTTATTATTATTAATATCAATACTTGTATTAATACAGATAGAGCAATATTTACCTCAGAACTTGTGAACGTTTCAAAATTTATCTTGGAAAGCTTCCTCAGCTTGACTTTGCCTGCAGAGGGTGTGTTATCACTGAGCACCTCTGCTTTTCTCTTGGGAGTGTCCAGACTCATTGCTCCAAGGCCGTCAGGTCCCGGAGAGCCACTGAAGGGCGAGGTGTTTGAATCTTCATTGGGCGAGAGGGTGTTCCAGCAAGAGGGTGTAGTGAAGCCATCATCCCTCTCTTGAAGTTGTGTGGGTGAGGTCATAGAAGTTCGTCGCCAGTTGAACTTCACCTTCTTTCTGTTGCTGTCCATGTCTGAGATCCTAATCCAACATATAAAATTATTGAACATATCTACATAAATCCTATTAAAAGCCATCTAGTACATCAAATGAGCAAAAAGGTGAAAGCATGATTGTTAAAAGACTTGAGTCAGAAATGCAGTGTTCAATTTTTTCTCCTCCATTCACAAGATATCCACTTGTCTCATGATCAATAAACAATACACTCATTAAATACAAAGTTTTTCCCTTAGGATTAATTTTTTATTTCATAAAAGGGTATACATTTTTAACGACATTGGCACTTGGTGGAGGTGGCACCAAGCCTGGGTTACAAACTGGGCAAAGTAGGTGACTAAGCTGGGCCCCAGATCTGCAAGGGCCCCCCCAAACTCCAAGATGGTTGGCAGTTGACTTATTGTCATTGTACCACTAAATACAGCAATATGTTACCTCCACTATAGAGCAGCTACCACAGGAACCCCTGCATAATGTACTGGTGCTGAGTAGTGAACAGTATTTTAACCAGTCAAACTTATACTTACACTATCCCATGACACGTCAGTTCTTTTTTCAATTTTATGTTAGCCTAAGTATTACCAGTTTTTACGTGCTGAAATTACAAAAAAAAAAATTAAAAATGGAAAAACAGTGCAACATATCACAGCAAGTTCCACCACATTTTCTGTAACGTTAGCATAATTTTAGCTAGCTACACCTGATGATGAGTCAGTCAATTTTAGGTGCTCATATGTAAAAACCTTGCTTTAAATTATTTGGAATTAGTCTACAGTGATGTTTTAGGTTTTTTGTAAAATTGTAAATAAGGTTAAATGCGACCTAGCCTTGATGGAAAAGACGCAGAAAATTCAAAACCACTGGTGAGACAATGGTGACTAGTCGCTTTAAATGAGGCCGTTAGCTAACTGTTAGCACCTTTAGCCAATTAACGCTAGCTACCTTTTTTACACTTGTTGACTCAAATTGCATCTTAAATGTCGTTCTAGCTTCGAACAGACGTTGTTATTTATTATGACTTTACACTTTATTATCACCCATGATAGTTAATTAGCTACAGTGCTGCGTTTGATGAACTAATGTCGGAGAGTTAAGTTACCTTCAGGCTCGGCACAGTAGAAAAGACAACATAGGAAGTCAGCGGGTGTCACTTCAATTATCTCTCCACGTTGGTTCAGGTCAGTCTCACTGTGTTCACTCGGGAGCCTAAATTATTTGATTCTAGCAAAAACAAAATGCGACTACGTTTCCTGTTCGCGTTTAATATAGTTTTAAATTAAAAAAAAAAAAAGAAGTAAACTGTTTAACACTAGATGGAGGTAAAAGTCTGCTGACGACTAGACACGATTAGACACAACCGGAGAGACCAGATTTCTACATGAGATTCAGACAGGTGTGATCACTTTACTCAGATTATTGTTCAGTTTCACAATATATTTAAGGCAAATATATGTATGTAAAGTGTTACCTTAAATTTGCTCGGTAGTCAACTAACTGGAGCAAAGGAGCAAAGCCCTGCAGTGCGGTGTCATACCTGCTAGTTATCTGTGGTCAGGGTAATATAACAATGTATGGAGCACAGAAAATGACAAGTCTAAATAAATTAATTAATAAATGCAGGAAAAATAAATACATTTTGGTAATGAAAAAGGTCATCATTAAATTAATCTTGAATTTAGTTTTACATGTTCATACATCAACTTTTATTGAGGCTTTTTCTGTATTTCTACATTTATTTATTTATTTCGTGCTCCACACAGTTAATTCAGTTTCAGAGTGCTTCTTGAAAGTTTGAAAATAGGCTTTTAAAAAGCGAATGTAAGAAAACATATGTTGTTTACACATTTCAAGGCAATCCTGATTTAAAAAAGAACATAAAGAGATAAGGTGGGGTCCACCTTGCAAGTGTTAAATGCTGAACAGTGATTCTAGACAAAAGAGGTGAACTCACTAGATATCTACAAATTAAGTTAAAGAGCTCCTCTAGACATGTATTTAGACATATTGAATTACTCTGCTTGGAACAATGTGTGTTTAATACCTTTTTCACACATTTTGTTCACAAAAAACAATAATTACCACTTTAAATGGCATCTACTTCTCCCTCATTACACATTTCAGAATCAATTAATATGCATAATTTAACTGCTGGACACAAGATGCCTCCTATTTAACTGCAAAGTTCATTCTCAGTGTTTGTGCACTGGAGCCTTCAGGTTTCCACATCATACTCCTGTAAGTTGAATACTGGACCAGGACTGGCTTCCAGACAAAGTCCTGCTGGTAGTCCTGACCTTTAAAAATCAGATTTTCAGTGAACACAGAGGAACTTTCCACTTTCAGCAGATGAATGTGAAAACAGCCTTCTAGTGTCAAACTCTGCACATATATCACTCTGCACTATGAAGCTCAAACATCCAACTGTAGAACCAAGAAGAAAAACATATTTTTGAGTGGAGGGGGACTTTAAAATAGTGGGCATCATGTCTTTTGCCAAGAACTACACCTGTTATGAATGTAATAATGAAGTGACAAATTTCATTGACAAGAATACAGTAGTGTGTACATAGTGTACATAGTTTACAGTTTGTTTTTTATTCAGCTTACAGTAATTATACCACATGGTATTATTCACAAAATCCTAAGCACATTATTGTAGTCACTACAATCATTTCATTCCCAAGTTTAACACCTCAAATTACCACTGAAAGGCAAATTACTCTTCAGGTAGTGGAAATTGTGTCTTGACAGCTTTCCAAGTGTGGACAGGCTCAGGTAAAGTGATAGCAACACTTTTTGTCAGACTTTTGGTAATCCCAGAGAGGTTTTATAAGCACCAAAGCTGTATCCTTTACCTATTGGGAAGAAATAAAGATGTATCAGTCACACATAATTTAAAGGGTTTAAAGAGTTATTCTAAAATCCAAAACAGCACAATCCTGCTTGGGACAGACATTCAGAAGTGTTTACATTCCTTTTATGAGATGCAGAAGATGCTTTGTTTCGGATATATAGGTGTAGCACTCTATATTTATTCCGTTTGGTCAGAAAAGTGAAAACATTGATGACACTAAATCAGTTGATCCATTTTATAACATATTGACAGAAAGTGATGTGTGTGCAGACTGTCAAAAGGACTTTAATGGAGAGAAGAAAAAGCCCAAAGTCAGATGGGAGGACAGAACCAGGAAGGATTTCTGTAAAAGAGTCTTCAAGTATAAACCGCTAAATCATAAAGGTTGGGTGTACAGTGGGAAGGCAGAGCCATGAAAAATGATTTATGGTATGGATCTCAATCCTCCCATCCACATGTGCGTGTAAATGTGGCGCCAAGCTGATACTTATTGTATAGGTGACATTTTACCGCAGTCAAAGCATGGATCAGTACTTACACCTTGAGGCTTTCTTCTCAACCGGCCAGTAGCAGAAGCCCCTCTTGGCACGGTCATTGAACACATTTCTGTACTGGGGCATATTTTGAGGTGAAGAACTTGTTTTGGGTGCATTATGATACAGGCCTTTAAAAAGAAAAAAAAAGAGATATAATAGTGATACAGCAGGGAAGCCAATAATAAAAACAAAAATATTAAACAATTCCTGTTACTGTGGAACCTACTGTGTACTTGCGTCATGAAGGGAACAGGATCATTAACTGCAATTTCATCCTGAGTCAAGGGAGGTAATGGGCTGCAGGTGGTCTGGTTTAGACCGCCTTCATATACTAGGACATGTAATAAAAGGCAAATTAAAAAAGGGCAAGATGAGGCCACAGGCACGCATGATCCTTTTAAACATGCAATCCAGCGCTACTGTACAAAGTGCTCTGCTGTCATCTTACAGTTTTATGTTATTTATTAAATAGAGTCAATTTCACAAACCTGTATCTTTTAACAAGGCAGCTGGAACGGATGTGAGATAAACTGGTACCTAGGTGGGAATAACTGTGTGTCGTATTATAAGAGAACAATGTAGTCAAATGTGCATTTGGCTCTGTAGGTAAAAGAGGGCTTTGCTTCATTTCATCTTACCATTGTTTTCATTTTGCTCCAGTGATCCGTCTGGAGGTGTGGAAACATGACTGGGTGATTCCTTGTCCAAAACGTCATGCTGTACTACAGAAAGAAAGCTGTTGACAGCGAATGAGGACTTACTGCTCTCGCCTGAAACGACTGGAGTCCCAGGTTTTTTTCTTTTCTCCTCTCTGCATGTCCCTGATATTACTGAACCTGGCTCACCTCTTCTCACACACACAAAAATAGGTTGTGTTACTTTGTTGCTTAGCAACGCCTTTGGCAACAGTACCCCTGCTGCGGTAAACTGGACACTGTTATAACTTCAGATTTTGACGTGGACGTCCTTGTATAGTCTGTCTGTGATATTGTACAATCTGTCTTGTACAAGTGTTATTTATATTAAGTTATTTAGCTTCATATATTACAGTTGACATTTTGTAGCCATTTTCTCCACAATGGCATTAATTACAAATAATGATAGTGCTTTAAAAATATTAATGTTGTTAAAATGAATGAATTAATCAATTTATTTTGTTTTCAACAATGTACTATATAGACAAAATGATTTAAAAAAAATGATTTCTAACAAAGTTTAACAGAACAGACTCTTATAAGGAGAAAAATCATGTACTGAGTCTCATAGTATTAGAATTTATGAGATTCAGTTTCATGCACTTGACATCACTGATTACTACTTCCTAGACCATAAACAAGCTGAACATTAAATACTGTCAAACACATCCAACTGAACCATATTTTGTAATTAATAGTATCTTGTGTGAACTAATTAGTTAGTTGATTATATTAGTCAATCGACAGAAAATTAATCACCTATTTTGATGATTGATTAATTATTCAGAGCTATTTTTTAAGAGGAAATGTCCAAATGCTCTGATTTCAGCTTCTCAAATGAGAAGATTTTCTGGTTTATTTAGTCTTCTATAATAGTAAATTGAATATCTTTGGGTCATGGACATTTGAGGACATCACCTTGAGCTTTGGGAAACGGTGATTGATATTTTTCACCCTTTCTGGACATTTTATAGACCAAACAACTCATCAATTAATCAAGAAAATAATTGATAGATGAATTGATAATGACATATCGTTAGTTGTAGCCCTAATTGGGTGATGGGTGTGTACTGTTCTAACAAGATCAATAGGTTTCTTTACAAAATAAACAGAAGTAATAAGTTCTCAGTGTGTAACCACCACTTTATACTCGGAGGAATTAGGTCTCAGTTTCATCACTTTTTTTGTTTTGTGGGTTCATGTTCAACGTTTCAGAGTTTACATTCAAACACTGTAATAAGAGGCTCAACAAATAACCAAAATATCAAAACTCACATCATCTTTCAACCAATAAGAAATAAATCTTTCATTTATTTAGTACACAAATGAACATCTTTGAGACACAGTATCAATGTAAAAATTTTAAACAAGGTGACAAAAGAATCAAAGACAAGAAGTGAAAAAAAACCAGGCAAGAACAAATGTTGTGTAAAGGTGACATCAACTGTCAGCATAAGCTTCTCAGTCGTGTTTCACAGTCTATTGAAAATCAACTGTAAGACAAACTTTAGCCACTATAGGACACCGCCCTTTGTGGTGGCATATTGTGTTCTGATGTGTAGTCTGCTACACTGGAAAATGCACCTACAATCACTCTGTCTTTTTTAAGATTGTTGGTGCCATAGCTACAGCTTGCAGATGATACTAAACAGTTCAGTCTTGGTTGAACTAACAAGCCTACAAGCAAGTATAACAATAAGTTGTTTTGGGTGGGTCATGTGCAGATAACTGGAATAGTTATGTAATACTTGGGGCCCTCCCAAAAAGAATATAAACAGCATATAGAGTATCTCCTATCGAATGTACTTTTATTTAGTTAAGTTGTGATATTTAGGACTGAAGATAAAACATTGTATCTATGACAAAAATAGAAAAAATTCTTTTAAGTCGTATCCAAAATATAATGTTTTCAGAGGGTTTACCTTAAATAACATTTTCCAATCAAGAATAAACAAAAAATACTATTATATATATAAGACATCATTGTCACATTATATCAAAATTCATCTTACTGCTACAAACTCTAATTTATGCTACATACAGTTGAAAAAGGAAGATGTCTGCCAAAGCCAGTGGATGAAAATGACAAACGGGCAGCAGATCAGACTGTCTTTTGCAGTAAATTAAAGTTCTGTGAGAAAGTCTTTACAGCAGTTGCTGACTCATCCAAGACTTACCTTCAAACATTTCTGGCTTATTTTCTTTGTAATTGTGTGCAATACAGCATTGCTATCTAAGTGTGATCAATATCCATCTGATTTCATGCCTCATTCCTCCTGGCCCTGGATCCTCTCCAGTAGATGCTGCTCTACTCGCTGGTTCATGCGGTGAAGATCTTTCAACACACTGGGTGGATCCTCCAGTTCCTCAATAAGACACCGCGCTATTTCCAAACTCCTGTAGTCTTCTGGTCGCACCAGACGTCGAATAACCTGAAGTGCACGATCCTTGAGGCTGTAAACTGTATAAAATATGTTTTTTTAATAAATGTTATTTACCCCCCTTTAAACCAATAGACTAAAAATTGATCATAGCGCCATAATCAACAGCAGTTTGATAGCCTTTCATAATACACCAAACATGATTTAATTTTGAGTGAAGTGCCAGTCAAAGTCTTCTCAGACAAAGTCTATAGTGAAATAGCTGTATTACAAACTGCATCATAAGGATACATGACATCAAGACGCTTCATATTTTCATAAGTCATCTGGCAAATCTTACCTGGTAAAATGATATCAGCCAATGTAGGATTTCCACCCTCTGCTGGCTGGGGAAGAAACAGCTCTTTGCCTCTCACTATCAGTGGCTCATCAGTCTCTGCATCTCTGAACATCCATGGGTGACCTTGGAAGCACGTACATAAAACACTTTTAAAAAGAGTTTGTATTACACTGCTCACATATGATGACATTCCACTGGCAGCAGACAAACTGTCTGTAAGCTGTAAATCAAAATCAAGAATTGAACTGAAGATTTTTGTCATTGGTTTATTAACACTGAAGTAGTGACTGATTCATGACGCTGGAGTTAGCTTCCTATTTGTGGTTGAGGGAAAAGTTAAGGGAAACATAATATAATGATATTTAGCTGCTGATTCTCCATTCTTGCACTACTTACACTTGTGAAAATGTGTTAGACATTGTAGCAAAAACATTAACACTGTTTAAACCCACTTTCAGATTTATGAACCTTTATTTTGCTTAAGAAAACCGAAAAAAGTTTTGATTTCACTGTTGTTTCCCCATCCAGACTATATTGGACCAGGTCCAGAACAAAAGTCATTATATTTAGACTTGTCAAATCTGGACTAGATTACCAAGGAGACTCCAGACTCATTAAAACACAGCTTTGGATTTGACAAATCTCACATATAAATATAGTAGTTTTTGATCTGTCTTACCGACATAGGTATTCATTCTCCGGCCGGTTCCTGGCTGTAAATCCGGATATGCACGAGGAGCCCCGCGGTAGTCTATCCACAGCAGCCGTACCGTACGGGGACAGAGGTTACGAAACACAAGATTGACGGGTATCCGACTGTTCAGGGAGCGGACCAGGGGGAGAGACTCCTCTCCCTCTTGAGGCATCGCTGCTGACGGACGTTAATCAACGTTTAATTGTTAGCAAATTGGGACTAGCCGTTAAGCTAACTCTAGCTAACAGTTAGCTATTAAAATATCCATAAATGTTGGTTGTCGATGGCACGCGGAAATCATTAACAAAATGATATCTGTTATTAAAGTAGTCCGGTTACATTACATCCTTCATAAAACGATCGACGAGCAACCATTTAAATAACACCGCACATAAGAAAACCTTCTATCGTCTCTTCTCAACTGGTTTGTTTACATCCACACTTCCGGGTGACCGTTTTGTGACGTCAAACTATCCTATGCTGTGATTGGTCGAGTGGTGCATGACGACATCTTGGTTTCATACTGTGAATATATTCTCATCAAATATAATGCTTTTATTACTTGTTATATGGTGCCCCTTTGTATATAGTTTTGTATAACTGCATTAAAAAAATAAATCTAATTCATTATACATGAGCTAGGATAAGATGAAGTGTCTAATTTCTCCAATCAGAAATGTGTGAGAACCATAAAACTCATTCTGTGTATGCCCAGTCAGTCCCTCTCACTGGTAGGAAGAGGTCAGCTTTGGATATATGAAAGTTGTCCTTTTTTTTTTTTTTGGACACAAGATTCTTGGTGGCACCCTAGCTATTTGAATTACTTGTTTATAAGTCAGAGGAGGCTATAGACATTTTTTCTGTTATTGTTCTATCTAACACTGAAATGTGGTAAGATTTACTGCCTGCCCAGCAACAGCTTGCAGCATGTAGGTGCCAAAACAAAACAAATTAACTGTGATTTTCAGTACATTGTGTTGTGTAAAATATTCAGACTAATATTATATAAAATAAAATAAAAACTAAGTTCATTAGGACCATTTGAATTCATTTTAATGTATGTTGCAACCGTCCCTGCAGACCACTACAACTGTCCCCAGATGGGGTCAGTTATAACACATTCTTTTCTTCTTCTTCTTCTTCTTCTCTTCAAATTCTAAGTTTATTATCAAATGTAGACATATTTAATGACATGGGCACTAAGCTGATAGATATGAGTTCAAAACATTAAAATTTTGGCAGTCTACTGTAAATAGTCTCAGAGTAACTGAGAAAAATGCAAAAATCGTTGCAACTGAATTTCCCTTCAGGGATTAATAAAGTATCAATCAATCAATCAATCAACCCTTCCCTACTATACAGCTGTAAGGTGATTCTTCTTTACTTCAGTATTTTCACTTTCTGCTACGTTTTACTTTTAATCGACTACATTGCAGAGGCAAATGCTGCACTTGACTACATCTGACAAATGCATCAAGGCTACTACATTGAAGACAAATATTTAACATATCTACAAAACATAATCAATTTATAAAATATGATAAATTGTTAATTTTGTTGTGTAGGGGAATATATTGTAGCTACCAACCAAAACATTAAAATGCAGCTTCCACATTTATGCCTTTTTAGCCTTTTATTTCATGTATTTATTTTTTTTAAATCCAGTAATAAAATGTGTATAATAATAAAACCCTGGGGCCATTATGCTACATGAGTATTTTTGATTTTTTTTATTTTGTAAGTACAGTTCTCTGATCATATCTCTCTATTTTGAATGGAGTACTTTAACTTAATCAAGTATTTTAACACTATGGTATTGGCATTTTACTTAAGTAAAGGATCTGTATCCTTGTGCCACCACATAGGTTATCAACATACGGTATTTAAAGCATAAAGTATCCTTGTTACATTATATCAAGCGACCCTGGTTGAAGTTTTTCTACAGCTTCTAAAAAATACCAGGAAAAACAACCTTTCCTCATGGTCCATTTATTAGATGTTCTTGATCATCACATTAAAATGTAATTTAAAAGTCAATATCAATGACCTCCTAAGTAGGTTATTCCATTATGAGCATAAAGTCAATGAGCACCGGTAAAGGCTTTTTCTGCCTTTAAAGTATAATGAGACTTACAAGCCTGGTAGTCACAGTACTGGATGAATGTAAGCTCCACCCAGGTGTCATCCTCACATAAAACACTGGGACACAGCTGCAGAGACCTTCCTGAGCAAAAGACCACCTGCTGCTCCAGATCTTATTCCCCCAAACTGAATCGACCAACATCAGAAACTGAAATTCATATTCATCACATTTCACATATATCTGTTTCCTGAAGGTAGGTTGAGATGTGTGTTATAAAGTGCCTTGGTAACAGTTTTCAAATGTAGTTTTGCATTTTTGATACGTTGTAGGGTACAGCAAATTAGGTACAAGAAGTCTTCAGAATACATTTTACCTTTTGTAAAATGCAAACTTTAAGCATTATTTTATTCCTCAACAGCATACCTCGTCAAGTTTGCAAATCTGAACAGTGTCACTGACACCCAGACACAATGAGCCCTCTCAACGACAGTGACTTTATGGATACGGAGGACGTGGCGAGAGACGAGAGTCTGGCCAGGGTGGAGATCGCACTACTCAGTGTCATCTTCGTCAGTGCCGCCATCCTCAACACCACCCTGCTGCTCGTCCTATGGAGACAGCGCAAACAGGTAACCAGGATGCGCGTCTTCGTGTTTCACCTGTGCCTGGCGGACCTGGTGGTCGCTTTCTTCCAGGTGTGTCCGCAGCTCATGTGGGACATCACGGACAGATTCGTCGGGCCGGACCTGGTGTGCCGCCTGGTGAAGTACCTTCAAGTTCTTGGCATGTTTTCTTCAACTTACATGATCGTGGTGATGACAGTGGACAGATACCAAGCTGTGTGCAACCCGATGGTGAAGTTCCAGCGGACGCGCACGCGACTGAACATACCTGTGTGCGTTGCGTGGGGGGTTTCCCTGGTGGGTAGCCTACCACAGATTTTCATTTTCTCACAGGTCGAGGTGGCACCCGGTGTGTTTGACTGCTGGGCCAAGTTTATCCAGCCATGGGGATTGAAAACTTACATCACCTGGACCACGTTGGTCATTTTCATTTTACCTGTTATTACGGTTGTTATTTGCCAAGTGCGCATTTGCCGGGCAATCCAGATCAACCTGTACCAAAAAACTCAACAGCAATGCGGCGTGGCTCTCCCGCTGCCGTCCAGAGCCAGCGGTGTGGCCGGCATGTCCAAGGCCCGGGTCAAGACGCTGAAGATGACGGTGGTTATAGTGCTGGCTTACATTATCTGCTGGTCCCCCTTCTTCACTGTCCAGCTTTGGTCCGCCTGGGACACAGATGCGCCAAAAGAAAGTAAGTCACTAAATATCTGTGGCTGGTTTTCAGTTTTAGTTCATCAAAATCAAGCCTTGGTGTAGTTTATTTTATTTCATGTGACATCGGAGGTGTCTTTACGCACAAACAGTATAATCTATTAATAAGTGGCAAATGACACTTCTTTGCAAACTTGTGACGCGGTGCACTTCTGCTGTCATTCCAGCGGCGACTTTCACCATCCTGATGTTGCTGGCCAGTCTGAACAGCTGCGCAAACCCCTGCATTTACCTCCTGTTCAGCGGCCAGTTTCCCAAGAGGTTGGTGGCGCTCCTGTGTCGGCGGCAGTCCAATGGTAAGGATTCAATGCACGAAGAGGCGACGCTGGTCAGCACATTATACATGAGCTTCAAAAATGTCTCCGAGTCCAAATGAGGGGGAACCCCGTTGAACCTGGAATCGGAAAAGCCTGCAGGAAAAAAGCGGCGCGAAGTTCGCGCGCCTTTGCGTAACTGCCTCTGAACTCTCTCTGAATGTGAACGACTGTTCCTCTGAGCAGCAGATGTGAAGATATTACGACTTATAGGCTATCTATCTTGGTGCCTGACATTTGAAAATATGGCATCTTAGTACCAAAAGCAGACCAGAAATGGGTGCCCATGAGTCAGAATTGCGCTCCAGATGTTGGATGTTGATAAACAAATGGTGCCGTTTTGTTGGGCTGCAATGCCAATGCTCTGTAGTAAAGCATCAGTATAGAAAAAGATACAGTAAACTGCTGGTGTTGATCATATCATCACACTGTTTTATTTATTAGACATATTATTTATGTCTCAGATTTAAAACAACGTGGGTTTGGACTTGTATGTTACTTGTATGTGTATTGGCAAAACTGGCCAATATACATATACTGTAGCATATAAATTATACTTAAGTCTTTAATGTTGTG
This sequence comes from Euthynnus affinis, assembly GCA_029490765.1. NCBI lineage: Eukaryota > Metazoa > Chordata > Actinopteri > Scombriformes > Scombridae > Euthynnus > Euthynnus affinis. Next base: position 15,661,156 of record CM055840.1, on the reverse strand, counting down.
TTCAGAGACCTGAAGCTACAGGATATAATGCATCTTACACGGTGGCTGTATATTCTGCAGTTTAAACAGGCAGTGAGTACAAATGTGTTTTCATGAATAACAGAGAAAAGAAACACTTTGTTCAAAGTAAGTAGTGCAGTATGTACCTGCACCCTAAAAAACTGTTTTAACATTACTGTAAGCTACTTTAAGATAGTGAAATATGTTTGTCACTTCTGTAAATGTTTACTGTGGTCACCGAGTTACTGCAAAATAATGTTAACAATGTTAAATATTGTTCTTTGTTACCAAAGAAAGTGTTGTGGAATAAAGTCATGTTCTCACAACTGCTTTGTCTTCTTACCTGTCTAACTAAGGGTAGAAATATTTCAACCTTGGCTTCAAATAAAGTTCAGTATCATATGCTCTGAACCACAGAGTATATGATGCTGAACTCCGCATATTTAGAGGTAGTTTTCAATGAGCCACCTGAGATTAATATGTAGATGATTTCTCACTTTGACATGAAGGCGGAGGAGGAGCACATTTTATACATTGTGAAAGTATTTTTCCATGTAATTCACAGTTTACTGTAATGAAAATCTGCCAGGTTTAAACTTGGTATACAGTATGTCACACATGGTATGTGCATGATCTGCTGAGTGACTCAGGATGAAGGATTTCACACTGAAGGAACGGCACGCAGACCTGTCACAGCCTGAAAAATATTGAGTTATACATGCACAAAGTACACATGTGTGGAATGTGACCCATTTACTTTCAACTACACCCACTTACATAGACACACACACACACACACAGTGCAAAGTCTGGATAAAAATGCCTTTAAATTTTTCTGATCAATACCTGAAAATTATCCATTGGCCATCATTTTCTTCCAGTCAATATTTTGGTCATTTAGGAACTGAATGCTCTGTTATACACCAGACTGGAGGCAGGTCATTGGTGCTCTGCTGCCTGTGTGACAGCAGGAATATGTGCAACACTGGCAGCCAACAGAGCAGTCAGTAACAAGCCTGTGGAAAGGTTTTTGTTAGCCACTGTGTTACCCGCAACAGCCTCGGTTTGATCTGAGAATGTTAATATGACTCAATACAATGAGCTTCATGAGAAAATCTGCAGTTTGTTGATTACACAGAATCCAGCAGTTATGTAATCGTCTTACTCTGTGTGGCACTATTGTTCTTGTTGTCGCTGTGAGTCACCAGTTTTAAGTGCTACTTTGGAGCTTTGCAACATCTTTATTAATCATGCTTAACGTTGCATATCAGTGGGACCACTGTCCTCTTTTAAATAAAATGTATTCATTCCAATCTTCAAGAAGAAATATACTTGTTGTAAATAACATTTGAAGAAGATCACATTTTATATCCATTGTGAACTATTCCATTTCTGATAATGTGGGTAGTTTGAGGTAAACATGTTGGACATGAACCATGCAGGACTGCACAGAGGACGACAGGAAGTCTGAGTTTTTGTAACTGCACACATACAGTATATACAGTACATTTATATAATGTATATGTACAGTATATTGTCAAAATACATGATAATGTACAGAATCAGTCAAAAGTTAAGTGTCCTCTCCTATACTGGTACTGTATATATTTTCATAATAAATGATATAAAGTATATACTGTATATTTCCTGTCACATGTCCCTCTGCATCTTTTGGTCATTTGGACGCTTTCACGTCAGTCAGATGGCAAACTTATCATACATCTCCAGTCATGTCTCCATTCAGCCTCATTCAGTCTTTGCTCTGCTCACTTTAATAATTGGAGCTTTCATGTTTATTCCACACTGAAAGCTTTCAAATTATTTTGGGGAGTTTATGTTTTGTTTTTATTTTTAAAGAAAATTTTACTAAAGAGCCAATTGGGGAGTGCAGTGATGAATATTTTGAATATTCAGTTTTTATTGTCATTACTGAGTGTAAAAATACAACAAAAAGTGACAGTAAGTGTGTTTTACTGTTGAATTGAGCTTGCTGAACCATTTCATTAAACTTTACTGTTGTTCGCCGTCACAGTTCGCTCTTGTCTTGACTTAACAGGGAGATGCTGACCAGGCCATAAACATAAACCTGTTTCCAACAAGATCCTCATCGGATCCCTGCAGTTGCATCACCTTTAAGTCTTTGTGGTGCTATTTAGAAGTACATTATTATTATATATTACACTCCAAAACAATACTTAACATACCTTTCAGATTGAATAGATTCTACCTTTTCCTTCATCAAACTAAATGGACTAACAGCCATTTCACACCTAAATGAAAGTGATGTTCCCTTTATGTTTGATGCCACAATTACCTCATTTACCTGCAGAGATTAATAATGTTTAATCTTAAAATAGCCAAGTTTAATTTAATCACTGTTTTTAATTCAATATTATTATTCAACATAATTTATTCCACTTATATAAACCATATTGCTGAGTTGTGTTTTGCATATTCAGAAATATGAATGATGACTAATTGTGGAGCAGATAGCAGCCAGGTCAGCTGCTCATATAAAGACGTCTTTCTCCACAATTTTAACTTGTTTTACCTTTTTCTGTGGCCGCCTTAGATAAACACCTATTGCACGTTTGGCTGCTGTACAAAAGTATGATAAAAACAGTTGCACCTAAATATTTGCACAAGACTATTTCTAGACATCTTCAGCTTTGACCGGAACATTGCATAAGCTCAAATAATTACATCAAACCATCTTCAGACATTCTGTACACCATGCTCGCTGACTGTAATTGAAAATAATTAAGCTTAATGTGCGCTTGCATCACTTAAACACGCACGCATGCTCACATATAAATTAATATACTAACAAACATTTTGCATAACACATGCATGACACTGGTCTACCCCACAGCAACATATACAGTCACTAAAGGTTCACTTACTGGCTTGTTCTGGAGCTTTCAACAGCAACACAAACAAGTTTGCTCAGTTGTCAAGGAATTGTAGACGTTCAAGCTCTGCATTATTGTGAGCGCATTTAGGACTTCTCTTTTGCTTTATTCTTCTTCAGCAAAGAATGAAGTGTGAAGTATTAAATATACTGTATGTCGTACCCCAACAAAAGTTAGTGAGCAGGTGTGGCTTCTTTTGTAGGCACAGAATCTTATTCCACAATGTAACGACTGCTCACACCTGAGGAAGACTGAGCGAGATTGAAGAAGTCACGTGTGAGTTATGAGAAGTCATGAGTTGCCTTTCTATCTCTTCACTATAAATGCTCCTCTCTGATGGAAACTCACGTTCAGGTCATCAATGAGGAACGGTTGTCGGCATGGTTCTTTTGCCACCCACAGAGACTTGTTAGACTCTCAACGTGCCACCATTCAAATAATCCTCACATCACACGTGTCTGCATGATAAGATCCATAAAATGCAAACGCATTAGCGTCTTTATATGCGGACACATGAAAGCACAAAAACACTATGAAGGCACATGTCGATTTGTCTGGAAGAGACATCGTAAACCCTTTTAACTGCTTGTTAACGCTCAACTAAATGAAGACTCACACACTCACTCACTCTCTCTCTCTCTCTCTCACACACACAGACACACACACACACACACACAGGAGTACTGTCTTAACTGTCAATATTGTGACTCTTGATAAACTCCTTGCCTCGGCTGTCCCGCTCAAACATGTCCAGCATCTGTGGTGACAAGAGTTAAATCAGAAGAGACTCACAGGATAACTGCATGTTTATTTTGCTCTGTGGTACACTGAACGGCATGGAAAAACAAACAAAAGCCTTTTTTTGGAACCAGGTTATTGATTTCTTCAGTGAAGCATCCATATTATTGTCAAGCATCTGTGACAGTCTGGCGAACACTGAACCAGTGATATGACAATATAATCAAAACACAAGTTTATATTTTATGTTTGTTTGTTTGTTTTACGGTGAAACCTCTCCTTAATGAGACAAAAATGAGATGATAATATGATATGAAGCTGTTGAAGGGTCCAGCAGATAAATAATAAGTAAATGAACGCCATCAAAACCAGAAGCTACTTCTGAGGAAGCTCACATTTTCAGATTTTTTAAAAGGGACTACCACAAAAATATGAACATCAATAAAAAGATTTAATTCTAGACAAACTCTGCATAAAAAAAAAAATCAAGCCATTTTCTCACAAGCTATTTTCAACACAACTCAGAACTGGACACCAATGACATGATGGTGATGTCATATGGGGAATATTAAAGGACAGGTTGACATTTTTTTTAAGTCTGTTCTTAAACAACAGTCAGGTGTCCAAATGAACACTGACACATTTTTCTTGCTGTAATCATTGCTCCTGTCCATACTGACTATTAAGAGATCCCCTCATAATACATAATCAAAGTAGGAAATGGAGAACAAAGCTAATATGAGGCTTCAGCTGTCTGAATTAGTCAAATCCAGTTAATATCTTTCAAAGTCTCTTTAGCCCCAAATTTTCTCATTTTGTTACAATTCTTCCACTGCAGCTCAACTGTACAACAAAATACAAAGAGGTATTTTTTTTAAAAAAAGACTAACACTTTGAAAAAACATGCACTTGACTAACTCAGATCTTATCTTCATATAAACTTGTAAACATATTTTTACACAAAACAAGGATTTTGTCACCATCACTTGCATTGAAAGCACATTTGGAGATCTTGTAATGGTCAGAATGAACAAGAGGGATGATTACAGCAAGGAAAATCCGTTTCAGTGTTCATATGGGCACCTGAATGTTGTTTTAAGACAGATTTGAAAAAATGTGAACCTATCCTTTAAGGCGTCTTCCATCTAAAGGAATAGTTCGACATTTTGAGATATATTATTTGCAGTAATGTCCTGGTGTCTCACAAACAGATGTTTTTGCACTTTTTTTGTAGCTACCGAACAAATAAGATATAACGTGATAATTAGGAATATTGAGAGGTGCTGGTAGGTGGATTTTGTTACTTTTGGACAGAATTGCTAAGCAGCTGCTGACTGACGGTATGTGCATGACAGTGGTATCAAACTTCTTATCTAATTTCAAGCAAGAAAGCAAACAAGCACATCTCCCAAGATGTCAAACTATTTCTTTAACCAAATACATAAAAACTTTTAATTCAAAAGAATATTTTCCCATTCTAGAAGATTTCTCGTTTCATTCAATTACTGTTACTGGGGGAAAAAAATCTGAATACTCTCTGTGACATGAAGAGCAAAGAGAAATAAGAGCCGGATTCTACAAACAGTAGAGCACTAGTTATATTACGCAACAAACGCTATAACTGCCTCTTATTTACAATTACATTTATACAAACGTGAGCCAGCAACTTGCAACAAATTCGCATGAAGTAAAATCCTGAAAACAGTGACACTACAAACCAAAGAGAATCCTGAAAAAAACTTAAACAATTAAATCTTATCGTCACTCTGACAATCTTTCATTCTCATCTGGGGTTGACTGATTTATCAAACATATCAGAAGACACTGAGCTGGAGCGTAGGCACACCATTTTAACATGCCACACAACATGAACTAAATGAAGAAGGGGCAAATGCTCCTCTCGCCCTCCGTCTTAATTAGCTTTGACCTTTTTAAAAAACGGTCTGCCATTAGGCACCTGTGCAATCAGAGATACTGCTCATTTCCTGAAGCACATTGTCTGACACAACAATAAGCTTTGGTGGAATACAAAACCCGATTATATCAAGTGTATTACACACTATCATTGTCTCTTCTGTGTTCTATTTATTACACAAAAACTGGCGTGATAATAAAAAGCACAAAACTTCCACACATGAATGAGTATATTAATTTCCCATCTTCTCGCGTACAAAAATACATCCGATTTAATCTCAAGATTCAAAACAACCGCTGTCATCAAAGGTCTACGCATATATGCGTGCACTTTCACGTCAATGTTTTCCTCCACTGACCTACAGCAGCTTAGATAACATCAGAAAACTCATCTGAGAAACCCACAAAGGATCTAAAATGCCAAGTGAATTTATATTGAGTGGTTGGTTATACAACAGATTAAAGTGGCTGAAGCAGCCTGCTATGTCAACTGCATGCAGTCACACTCTCCATCACACGGAGGAAAGGAGCTGAAAGGTAAAAAGCATAATGCGTTAAGCATCGCTTTCATGTTTCTGTGCTTCTGCAGTGACCAAGAAAACAGCTGGACAGGGGTGCAGATCAGCGAGCTGCATGCTAGGATTACCACGTGTCATGACATCAACCTGTTCAATCTGTTACTGTCCATTTCTTTTTCACTTTCTCACAATGCACCGAGTCGTCTCACCGCTGCGTCCACAATTTAAGAGCCTTTAAGAACAATCACTACCTCTTTCCTGTTGTCATTTGAGTGCCATTTAAAAGACTGAATGACCTTTCCATTAATATGATGGATTTGCTTCCAGGGGTGACAGGGGTGTGGTGCATTGATTACTGACAGTAATTGCAGCCAGAGAGCGGCTGACAATTGAGGCTTGGGGGAGGGTTGCATTTTTTTGTTTTGTTTTGTTTTGTTTTTTTTTTTAATGAGGGGATATGATAGTCTGATGTCACAGGCAGAAGAGGCGAGAGCCCTCCCTCCCCTCGTCCCCGTTGCCTTGGGGGATACGGGGGAGCATAGCTGAACGAGTCAGACCCCAGAAACGAGGCGGCGACAAGTCCTTCTTGGTGGCTGTGAACTTCCAACCCATGTGAGACCCGCAGGTTCGGCACTGAGCAATCGTCCAGGCGTACCTGAGGGAAAAAGAAGGGGGATGACATTTTCTTAAAATTTAAGTTTTTAAAGAAATACAATGCTTAGAACCTGTCTTTTGACTATCAAATACTCCCTTACAGACTCAACAGATTGTTTGGAATATGGATCAATAGAGAAGTTCATTATGCTCATTATGAGTTCACAACTGAATTCACAACTCAATTGTACATACTGTGAATTCAAGCAAATTACAGCTGCTGTCTTGTTCAGAGTGTCGGAGAATTTAAAACTTAAACATAGCAATTCCTTTGGTGAATTGAAAAATATGCAGATAAATAACTATATTTCATAAAATCCTGAAGTAGTTTTTAAAACTAGACAAACTTAGACCAGTGATAGAATAACACTAATACAAATACATTATGTAACAGGAAATGAGACTAGGTGCCATTTAACAGAGACTCTGTAAGAGGCTGCATCCCGCTGCAGCTCTCTATAGAAACCTGGTGTTATACAATGAACCCAGACTACAAAGAAGAAAGGAAGACATGCACCATTGACTAAAAAAAAAAGAAAAGAAAAGACACTATTGATTATGACACCACAAATTAAGGCCAAAGGTTTTCAATCCCAGGTAGCGAGAACAGTGTCACTATGGATTACAGCTAAATCAGATATGGTATTAACGCATGTTTCAGACCTCCGGTGCAATCTCACTTAAAAAGATGCATTTATGAAAGTGGTGAAAAGCACGGTGGGGGGTCTGAGTCAATCTATACACTGTATGTGTTTGTATTATTGATAGTTCAGAGAGCAGGGAGAGTGAGCTCAATGCCATCAGTGCAACAGTGTTACCCTGGAAACCAGCTGTGCAGTGTGGATGGCCTGCCGACCAGGTTGAGGTTGTTGGCTTTGTAGACAGTCAGAGTTTCATGGACGTAACCATGAGGGTTGACGTAAGCAGCCATGGGGCCATACAGAGACAGGCTGCAGAGAGAGACAAGGCAGGTGAAGTATGTCATCAGCAGTGATGTTGACTTGAAGGGTTTCCTAAAACAATAGTCAGGTGCCCAAAAAAAACACTGACTCCTTTTTCTTGCCATTATCCTACATAAATATCTAAATATGCATCCTGTATTCCTTCTGTTCCTACTGACCACTAAAAGATAAGAGCACATTCAATGTAAGAAATAAGGACAAAGCTAATATGAAATTAGTCAAATCAAGTCAATATATTTGATTTGTTATTGTTGATTTAGTGCCAAATTCCCTCTTTTTGTTAATATCCTTCCACTGCAGCTGAACAGGAAAACGCTGTCCGTTGAGACACAAGAGGGAATTCATCACTAAAAAGACTAACTGTGGAAGATAGACTTTATTTGAGCGACTCAGACTGCTGAAGCCTCATATTATCTTCAAATAAACAAGGACTATAGAGTTTATCCCTCTTCACTTACGTGTAAAAAAATGGAAGCCAAAACCTACAGCCCTCCTTCTATGCAAATATGATATAAGGATTCGGCTGTCAAAATTAGTTTAATAAAGTGGACATCTTTCAAAGTTATTGTCACTTTAGTGCCAAATTTTTTGTTACAATCCTTCCACTGCAGCTGAAAAGGAAGACGCTGTCTGATGAGACACAAAGAGGGATTTCTTATACTCAAAAGAAAATATGCACTTTATTTTACTAACTCCTCAGATAGACCTTTTTTAAACATAAGAGGAACTGTGGATTTTGTCCCCATCACTTACATTGTAAGCACATTTGGAGGGAATCTTCTAATAATCAGTGTTAACAGGAGGAATGATTACAGCCAGCAAAACCTGCATCAATGCTCATTTGGGCTCCTGACTGTTGTTTTAAGAAAGACTTGAAAATATCAGAATGACAGAATAAATAAAGACGGGACGTAACCTGCCTTAAAATTCCTAAAATGTAAATGCAATTGCTTCAGTCTTTTTGAACCAACTAGTGAGTTTATGTTTTACAGCCAAGCACTATTCAACTCCACAAACCTTAACTTCACCACACGATGCAGTGGAAATACTACAGTGTTTCCAAAAATACCACATACTGTATGTCAGGATGTATTATGTGCCTAAAAGGTTACTGTAGACTCACACAAAACATCACCATGACATGACCACTCTGGGAAGAATACTTCCCTAAGAAGAGGCACCATACAGCCTCTGTGTTGTCAAAATGATTTGGTGTTAAAAATTATAATGTGTAAATGATTTTTCAAACTCAAACTATTTCAGGTAAAATTTAAAGGACCAGTGTGTAGGATTTAGTGACATCTAGTGGTGAGGCTGTAAAGTGCAAACCAACTAAATACTCCTCCCCTTCCAAGCATGTAGGAGAACCTACAGTGGCCATGAAAAACGGGAAAGAAGTTCTCTAGAGCCAGTGTTTGGTTTGCCTGTTCTGGGCTACTGTAGAAACATGGCAGTGTAACATGGCGGGCTCCATGGAAGAGGACCCACTCCCTCTGTAGCTATAAAAGCCTCATTCTAAGGTAACAAAAAGACAACAACTCTTATTTACAGGTGATTAAACACTAATTAAAACATACCATTTCTGCCAAGTTTGTTTGGCTAGATGCCACTACACACTGAACCTTTAAGTCAAATTTTGGGGTTCAATCTGTAAAACATTAAAATATTCTTTTCATCAGTGGCTCAGAAGAACCCGTCAGTGTAGTGATAAACTCAGTATAACACAGAATAGACTTGAGGATGGAGAATGTTTTCCAACATAATTATTTAAATCCACAAGTCTCAAGAACTTTAAATACAATCAGCACCAATAATTTCCATTTGTATTGGCTTCTCAAGTAACTATTCACTGTACTCTGGTTCGGGTCCTTAACTGAAAATGCATTAGCTACATACATTGTTCTGTTAGTCAGAGGAAGTGTGTTTTAACAGTTCACACCTTCTGAGTGTCAAGCTTCAGAAATCATATTAAACACATCGTCACTCATTCGCTCTGATTATCTGGATGTTCTCAGACACAAACGTTAATGCACTTTTCACATAAACGTACGGTGAGCGTCTGGACAGCTTCATCATCAGTGTTAAAGGTTTTGTGTGTCACTCTCGGACAAACACACTGACCACCACACGTCACAGGCAGTTAGAAAATTACATTACATAACAGCATCTGCTTGTGGAGGTGCAGAGCAGGGCCACTTATCTTCATGATGTAACCCCAGACTTTATTCTTCCAGACCATCAAACTAGCGTTGACTTTGATGTGCTAATAATTACAGTGATTATAGTCATAGAGGTACTTACAAAAATACAAAAAGCAATTATATATTGGAGCAGATTTGTGCCTGGTTAAGTACCGGTCAGGCTATTTGTGTGTGTTTTTTCCATTATGTTTTTTCGATAAAAACCAAGAAATCAAAAGTGAAATGCCTAAAGCCTGAAATGGGTCTGTCTTCCAGTAAAAGGCTCCATTAAGTGATATTTTTTATGATTATTTATGAATCATATGAATCCCTGTGAGAGGAGTACTGCTGTCACAACTGCCTGCACTGTTCAGATGTTTCCAGCTTATTCTGCAACATGCAGCATAATATCCATGGTGATTGATTCAAATGATTAAAAAAAGGTCTCTCTATAAGTCTTGTAGTTTGTATTCAAACAGTCATATGTAGCACAACTTTGAAGAAGTCCTCACCTGAATATCTCATTTTTTGTGGTGATTTCTGTGTCCTGGCACTGCTTACAGCACAGTGATGTGCACTGAGGAGAAGAGAAAATGACACATTAAAACAGGATATACACTATACGTGTCAAAAGTTCACTTTGTAAGGTGTTCTCACTGTTCTCACTAAGTGACAATGTTATAATAATACATCCCATCCTTTGTGCCTGCACAAGAGCAGCAGACCGGATGATGAGTGTTTAGGTCGTCTTTGTGACCAGTGAGACGTCACATTATTAAGGAGGATTATTATCTTCAATCATACAGGAGAAAATATTGTGATAATGGGCTGACACATGTAAGAAGCACTTCACACATCCAGCTACAACTAAGGGCTTGTGTGTGTATTTTCAGTTTAATGCATTACATCTTCCTAACCCAGGAATATATTTCATAAAATTGTCACTTTAACATCCAAATTCAGATCTTGCTGAATGCTTTTTTTCTTGCACTTTCAGGACCCCCTTAAACTAAACTTCAACACTCTTAATTGTTCTAGGTCTCTACCTGTTTGACCATCAAATTCACGTTATGATACTATTTATTAGAATTATATTGAGAGTAAATATCTACTAAAAGCATCAGCAGTCACCAAAACATTGTTGAATTATTAATAAAAGTATTCAATACATGTTGATTTTGTTAATATCGTTCAGTCCTTCTGATCTTATAACTCAAAGGGATTATCACTAAATTTTAAAATATGGTATTCTTCCCTCCTGTCACTGCTTTATTCTCAAGTTGCATTTGCAGTTTCATTGTGACGATGATGACGATGGCAAGCACTATTACATTATTACAATTCTTCCTGAGGGAAACCTGAATGTCTGTTTAAATTAACATGGAAATCCCTCCAATAATTATTGAGATATTTCAGTCTGAAACAAACTGGTGTACCGACCAACCAACGCTGCCTTCCTTAGATCCGCCTTACTAGCTCAGCTAAAAAAAAAACATGAACGCCCCGACACACAGTACTGATGCAAAGCAGGAAGACAGAGGCCAGACGGCTTTGTTCTGTTTATATTAAAATATAGATGTTGGTGGTGATGTGAGGAAGGCAAGAGAAAGAGAGAAGTACTTCAACACTGTCAACCACCTCTAGTCTCAGGATCTACTCTTTCATATATAAACATCATGTATCAAGAACAAGCTGAAGAAGAATTTGTTGTTTGATACTGATGTCAAAAGCAAAAATAACAGCAGCTTAAATATCTATGAATAACAATTTTCTGCTGTTTCAACGATTGATGCTTTGTTGGAAAACACCCACCGAACAAACTGATCTAATACACTTCATTGCTACTTGCTTATACTAAACATCTTCCAAACACAATTGGTTGTGAAGGTCAACTTTAGTCTGAGATATTGCAGCAACAAAACATCATTTAGCTCCTGACAGAGAAGTTTAAATATACCAAAGAACACAGTACAACACAAGTAGTAACAGCTGATGTTATCCAACAAATCAAATCACGAGGGGAAACGACGCTGCGACTACGACGGAGAAGACTCAAAGGCTTGGCCATGGGTGGGGTAAGCAGTGTCCTTTTACTCACCCTGTCCATGATGTCCAGCTCACAGCGAAGTCTCTGGATGGCACTGCCGATCTTCAGCAGCTGGAGCCGCAGAGCGTCGTCTATGGGCAGACAGGCCGCCACTCTGTAGGAGAAGTCTGACAGAAACCAGACAGAAGGGCAAAGCAGGAGGGATGAAAGGAAGGAAGGAAAGAGAGCACAAAGAATACAAACAGAGAGACGAACATGTGTGTGCGTATATATATCTGCGATCCATCTGTAATAAACGGAGCAGGAGCTTACCTACGGCATTCGTGGGGAGAGAGTCATCCTTCAGATTCTCATCCCATTCGTGGAGCTGCTTCTTCACTCTGTTCATGAGCGACTCCTGCGAGGTGAAACAAAGGAGGCAGAGAAAACATGGTTTACATTCACTTTTATGGGATGTTTATGCACTAAGCAAGCAGTATCACGGGCTGAGATGCTTACAGAGTCGTAGAGTGCGTAGACCCAGGGTGGCCATGGCGTCAGACTGGCACAGTGAAACTTCCTCTGATGAACAACAGGCAGACCATTAGTCAATTTAACCTACAGTTCAGTGTTTTTTTCCTAAAACATCCATACAGTTACTCTTCCCTTTCTTTCTCACATCACCATAAGGAATAACCAACATGACCAAAAGTATGTGGACACCCAACCATTACACCCATAAGAGAAAATACTTCTGTGTACAAAGTAACATGTTGAAAAAAGTTGGAATATCACCATTGTCTAAAATATCACTGCAACGTATTCAGATTTCCCTTAATGGCAACTCAAACCATGAAAAACAGACCAAAAATACATAAAAGTATGTAGACAGGTGCAAATAGTTTTGGCCATATAGCCTGAAATGAACTTGATCACAACATGTTAAACATGTTAAATATGTTGCAGTTTGCATAAATAATATGTAATCACACTAATTAACTAAGCAGACGAGGCAAAACAAACAAACAAAAAACTTAAATGTGCCCTGATAAAGAAACAAGTAGATGGAGGAGGGAGATAATTAGACAGTTAAAAAAAACAGTAAAACATTTGTTGCAACAACGACTGCCAGTTTGAATTTTTTAAAATCTTTTTTTTGCTATTTTTTTTTCAAATTACTCTCACAAGTTGATGAAACAAAAATCAAAGTCTCACAACTTTTTTTAAGGCTGCATGACCACGGAAACCTTTAACATACTGTATGTGTATGCAGACAATACAGGCAGCTGTTAATTAACACTGTTAATGTTTCAAGGTCTTTGTTTCATCCTGCACAGTACTGTTTTTACTCAGTGTTTTTTTTAATTGTTTTTACTTGTGAGCCACGTAAAAGACAAATGTTTATTGCCTTGTGATGGAAATTAATCTAATTTTAAAGGACACGAGAGCAGAAAGTTGTGCTTGTAATTATAACACATTTAAGTGCAAGTGTGTCTGACCTGTTGGTAGTTATTCCACCAACACTGGGCCTGTTTGCAGCTCTGGGTCGGGGGTTTGGAGGATGGGTGCATGTGCAGCCTGGAGAGGGGCGTGAGCTGTACAGCAGACAGCGGATCAGGAAGGATTCTCTCTGGAAGGATCTGTACTTTGGCTTGTCTGATCCTGAGGAGGGAAACAGAGGGAGCTAATGACAAACGCAGAGGAACAAAAGAAACCAGAGCAAGGCAGGGCGAGCAGATGAGTGAAACCAAGCGGATGAATAACAGATTAAACAAATGGTGAGCCAGCTGAATGCTATCAAGCATATGGCAGAATGTTTGTAAATGTAAGATGGTCATAAAAAGGTGCCGCCTGTTCATTTTCTCTGCCAGCTCCTCAACCCTCAGTGAACTTTGTGGAGTCCAGACATGCAAACATGACTAAATGAACACCACATGAGACCACATGAGGATGGAAAAACCACCTTCATGCTTGCCCATAAAACACGTTATAGGCATCCATTTTCTAAAATGAAATGAGCTCCCATCCTGCAAAATGAAAATATTCAATATGGGACATCTATTTAATCTCTATCAATATGATAAAAAAAATTGAAATATGTAATAACTATAAATATTCACTACGTATCACCTCAGAATGAAGCCACATCCGCTGATGCCATTGAAGTGAGTGATCACTTCAATGCTATACTTGCTAGAGTCACTTTCAGGAGAACAAGAGGTCAATAGAATTATGGGCGAGCAATTTGTGTGTGTTATATAATAGCAACTAGCAAATGACGGAAATATGTCTTCAGGAAGACTCAATTTTATGGATGTCAAGCATGATATCCTGTGCAGCAGAGAACATAAGTACTCCTGATCTATTGTGTGACCAGAACTGTTAAGTGGGCAGCTTTTCACCACAGATGGTTTACTGCACCCTCCAATGAGATGAAGAGCAAAGAATGATTAAAATAAACTAAACCTCCTTGTGAGAACATTAAGAGTTTAAGAGCACAAAACACAATCGTAAATCTTATCTTTTAAAATGTGTGTGTTTGCAGGAATGCGAGTTACACTCCACAAAAACACATGGTGGAAAATATGTTGCTTTTCAGATCACATTTGGAAGATGACTATAAAAAGTGTAATTCTGCCCTCTAGCTGTGAACTGTGACAGCACCACCTGAGACATTTTGACTGAAGTCCTGACCAACCTATATGATGGGATCCAGGAAAATGAGTGGTGAAAAACCAGTATCTGATGTGATGTCATCATCACATATGCTGTATGTTAAACACTTCAAAGTTAGATTTCATTTTTACATCAACTTAGAACGTTTGTTAAAATGTCGGCAACTGCAATCTGAGTTTTAGGGTAGAGAATACTGTTGTTTTTCATTCTAAAACAGTGTTAATATAATATTACAGATAATTAACTAAAAAATGACATTCGTGTTATTTTCCTTTTTGAATAAGTTCCTGGCTAAAAGGTAAGAATACCCGCAGGGCTCTGATTTCTGCAAACAGCCTCTGGCTGTTCTCCATTTGAGAACTGCGGTACAATGTGTACGTCTTTATTCAGGATGGCGGCTCTCTTCAGATGTGCACAAGTCCTGATCTTTAGTTCATGGTTTATGGTTCAATTTCAACTTACCCATCTGCTTGAGTTCTTATCTCGTGGACCTTGAATCTCTGCCTCCCTACAGCTTTCACTTTGACGGTTTCAATTCCGTACTCCTGCTCCTCCCGATATGCATAGATCTCAGCTGTCGTCCCAAACTCTGCCTCGGGCTCGCCTGAATCACTGCAGACAACCAACATCAAATAAAGTCATTAAAATTTCATGATAATGTAAAGAGGTATTCCAGTGATTTAGCATTCTTCTTCCATAAGGTCAGGGTACTCGCATGAGACAGAATTTTAAAAAAAGACAATCAAAAATCAAAGCAGCAGAGGCCAAAATATGCTGACTTTTAGACTCAAGTATGGCTCAAGATTTAAAATCTAAATTTCCCATGGTGCAACTTGATAGCGCATTTTCTATTAGAACCTCCAACCAAGCTTTACAATCACCCAGATCTTTCAAACTCCACATCTCCTGTTTGTAATCACGATTTCCATTCAAGATTGAAGTCTCCAAGCTCAAGTAAAGATAACTCCATGATAACATAATCAGGGATTTAAAACCTTCCCTCCAGTGTCACAGAAGACTTTAGTAGTCCTCCTCATGATGAGTCGTAAACTGATCTTTGTGTGTGTGAAATCAGTGGAGTGCCCCTTTAAATTTAAACACACAGATGACCATCATCAGTAGCCGCGTACCTGTGTGCGAGCACAGCAAAGGTGCGGTCTCTCTGGATGACGCTCCTCATCATGCTGACCTCCTGCGGCCTGAAGAGCTGCAGAGGCAGCGTCTGGCCCGGCACCAGCATCACGGCCGTGTGTGGCAGCACAGGGATCGTCTGACAGCTGTCATCGTCGTGCACTGTGCGGCCGTGAAACTCCTCCATGTCTGAACCCAGGTACTGCCATCACAAGGGTCAGAGTTAAAAACACAACACGAGAGGATCTGAGCAGCTGCAGAGACCTTCAAACACATCTGTCTGACACGTGTGGCGGTAAGTAATGTAAAGAACTACAAGAGGACAGCTGTGGCATCACTCACAGCATGTGACGTGGGGAGACTGGGGTCAAAGGTGATGATGTTAGGCTTCGCTGCGTCCTCACTGTCTCGGTCTTCAGTCTCCATGTCATCCTCCTCTTCCTCCTCGTCCTCTTCATTGTCTGTTATCGCACAGCAAGCACAAAAAAAACAAGTTTAGCTCACAGTGAGCGGCTCCTAAACGAACTACAGCTGCAACATAATCAGTTAAATGGGGGTATAAAAGTGAGAGGAAAGCGAAAGCAGAGGCTCACAAGTGGCCTGTTGTGAAGAAATGGTAGCTAGCTGTTAGCTGAAAGGAAATATAAACGCTGTTTCTGAGGAGACGCCGAGCGGAGTTGCGACTCTGTCTGTGCGTTGAAATGTTACCTGGTAAGAGCTGTAACTGGTTCCCCATGTTGTCGTTGATGTTGTCTTCACCTCCACCCCTCTCGTCAGCCATATCCTTGTGTTTACAATACTAACTCTTCTTCTACGACGTCTTCGATGTGCTGCAGCCACGTGACTCCCGAGCGCCCCCTGCCGACCGTCTGCACAAACTCTAAAATGATAAATGAAAATAATAAAATAATCAATTACATTAAAGTCGGGTATATAAAAAGTATTCATGGTACTTGAGCATCTTAATCTTCAGCTGTAAACCAACTTTGTGTATAATATTATTATTAATAACGATGATTTATGGACTAAATCAAAATTGCATATATGTATGATGTTAAAAACCGAATATGATACTGAGAATTATGTTGTATATAATTTGTCTAAAAAGCAAAGATGTCTATGTGCTCAGCTGGGATTTGGTATTTTACCACTGGTTGTTGAAACTGGACGGTTTGTTAATCTGGAAGAAAAGCAGATTTGCCTAAATGATAGAAAATGAGTTAAATTTTTTCTACTGTCCTTTTTATTGAGAATTGGGCAATGCTTTGTTTAGCAAGATAAAAATAGAGGTTGACTTTGTAAATATGGATAATGCCCAAAGACTGTTGTCTGTTCACATGTGAAACATAAATTAGTCAGTTATTTGCAGGAGGCCTGGAAGAAAAGAAAAAAGCCCTTTATCGAGACAATCTGTACATATGTTACATTTTTTTTTCTATGAACAGTTCATTTGGGATTTTTATTTCATATTGTTTCATTTTTTGTTTGTGTTTATGCTTTGCATATGTATTACTAGAAGATACATATTTTATAAAATAGTGGTGTCTTGTAATCTCATGCAGGATGAGCCAAATGTTTGGCTTGACAGAAGTAAAAACTAAAAACCAATACTGCTCTCACTGTGATACCTGTTGGCTTATTGACTGAATCCACAATGTCCACAGTGGCAGACAGTAACTGAACCCTTCTCAAGTAAAAGTACATTTTTAAGGTATTTGTATCTTACCTTTTGCTTGGGTCTAGTCTTTTTTTTTTTTAGTCTTTTGTCAGACATGTGATGTGATCAACCCATAAAATTCATTGATATAAGTATTCCACAGTCGAGGCTGTTGCCAGGTTTTTAAAAATATTGAGGTCATGGGTTGCTTCTCTGGGATATTTTGACCAGACTCACAAAAAAGGTAATTAATTCCACATAAAGTCTTTTTTTATTATATGGATTTTCAACATTTATTCACTTTGTTCAGCCACATGGTCCATACATTTTATTTCCCAACAGAAAGATCTAAACTCTCATTTGTTGATGGAAAAAGTAGTGAAATTTACATAATCAGTCTAAAAAAGTACAGCCAATATCCACCAAAGTAGAATGTTTAAGTTTTTTTCAATAATAAAATAGCAGTGAAAAGGTCTATTCTGCCTGCATAAGTAGTTTCTTTTGATACTTTCAGTACATTTTGCTGATAATACCGCTGTACTTCTACTTGATTGCTGGACTTAAACTTGCAATGAAGAAGTTTTTATTGTGGTTTTGCTACTTTTAAGTAAAGAATCTCAATACTTCTCTCACTTCTGAATGTAATACAATGAACAATATCATATATAAACTCCTACAGATGAAAGACAAACATATACTGTACATGACAGTTTCATGCTGTTGGTGTGCAAGTGGTAAAACAATGAACTCTGTCCTCATTTACTTAAATTAGGTTTAATCAGTTTGAACTTTTGAGCAACTTAGAAGATGAATGAAGTCTATCTCATCTCATCTGATATATTAAAATAAATTACTTTTTAAAATGTCTTCCACTGATTTGTACTAATCAGGAGAAAAGGAAAGACAAGTTTATTTGTATAATATTTGTGCATTCAACAGCAAAATGAGCTATGGTGTTGCAGATTTAGCATTAGAAATTTAAACAGCAGACAGAGCTGGAGAAATTGAAGAACCAGAACAAACAAAACTGCAAATATGATGGCAGTCAGTAAATGAGGTGCTACGCTCTTTGATCTGACATTACCAGCAATCTGGACTCGCAAGCAAGATTTAATCAGAAAGACTGTTTGCAGCTTAAATTGTCTCTAAAAATGCCTCGTTCATTTCTGCAAAGTGTTTGCACTGTGTTTCTCTCATGTACAGATGCTGAGTGAGTTTTATCTCTCTTGACATTTTCTGCACAAACAGACAAGCTGTGTTTCTATCTGAGAAATGGCTTTAAATGCCACGTTTGTGCATAAAGTGAATCTGTTCTCAACTTTAGAACGAGGGGAAGTTGAGATTGTTGTGTATCCAGAATTACCAGTTGTTTGACGTTATGCTGGCGTTAGACATCAAGATCTGTAACATCAAAAATGTTGACGTACTGATTACTGATGCTGTCTGGTTATGATGAGGTGATAATGTCTGCTAGTTGTTAACTTGGTGAAGAACTGCTCAATCGTTTCTCCAGTTTATTTTGTCCATTATGATCTTTTCATTAGGAATCACTAATTAAGGAGGTTGGTAAACTTGAACCCATCACCTCTTATAAATACTCATGTTCCAAATTAATATGTGTCTCAGTACATATACAGTGTTGTGCTGGTTCTGAACTCTAAACAGTACATTTACTTTGTAATTGTTAAAAATTACATTTACAGACTGGCAAAGGAATATCTTCTTAAGTAGTGTCACATTTTAGGATACATAAAGTCAATTTGAAGTCATACTTAGTCAATCCTTTGGAGTCAATGCATTGTTTAAGTCTTCAACCTGCAGTCATCAGCACTTTAAGGTGTCTTTCACCTTTTTGCTTTTTCTGTGTATTTAGAATCACTGCACTAAAACTGGAAGACTAAAAGGCTAAACAAGTAGGTGTCTGCACCTAAACCTCAATTAGTGTGGAACTGTAAGTGTGAGGTTCAACGTGTCAAGTACACAGAGCCAAAACAAATTGTCACTGTCCACATTCTTTGTACATTATATTTCATAATCTGTACATAAAGTACCCATCCCTGACCAGTTAATGCACAATTTAATTGTTAGCATCCACATATGACATTAAAAACAAAAATGTGGCATAACTTTGCACTCAGTCCACAGACTAATACATGTACTGATGTGATTCTGCACTTGTCTACAAGTATAAAAAGCATAAAGCCCATTAACCCTTATTACCTTCTACTTTATCTCACACCTGCCGTCTTTGTCTTGTGTCAACATATTGAGTCAGTAGATTTAATTCTCAGGTCTCTGCAGTTTTTCAATGTGCTAATTTTACATGCCCTGTATAAACTGCTCCAGTTTGAGTTCTCACATCTTTGCTTCTTACACCAAAAATTATAAACCCAGTCTACATGACACTGAGGAAACCAGAGCTCAAGTTTACATAACTCACTCCTATGCAGTAAATTTTATATTGTAATATAAAAGCATCCACAGACTTTTAATCCTACATAAGACTAGACAAGAGGCTGAAACTTGTGGCAAACTTTTAAGAACATTTATTGTTCAATACACCACATGACAGTTGTTGGTCAACAAGATGTTATATATGGTCCATGAACTAAACAGCTGCAGTTCAGATGTTGAGATCTGTCCAGTGTCGTCGCCTTCGTCAGACTTCCACAGCTGGCTCTGAGAGAGGCGTGGTCATCTGAAGTCAGTTCTGCTGATGAGGCTCCACATGATCCACTTCAGCTATGTGTGTCAGTCATCTGAAGAGGCTCTGACAGGACCACAGCTGGCAGGGATGAGGACTTACTTTGACCTCTGCCTCATCTTTCTCCTTTTACGCTTCAGCCTGTTAAAAATAAACAGCAGCTGTCAGGAAACATGCAGAGGTTCACTGCTTAACGTTCATTTGATAGTGCGAGCTATCTGGACTGACATGAAACCCACGAGTCATCCGTCATTTAAATAACCTCACACTGGCAACACTGATCCCTGAGCTATGAACTTTCCAATTTAGAGATTTAATTGATATAAAAAGAAAAAAAAAAAAAAAAAAAAGATTGTGACTATAACTTCTGTTGAGCAACAGCAGCCTCTGCTGCCACAAGTGGTAATTACAGGATGCAGGACTGCTGTCTGAGCAGTGGGTACCGCACTATTGTAACATGAGGGAACACTGATGGAGCAGACTTGATTTATGCTGTGTCTAGAGATTTAGTGTAGTGTAAGCAGCACGTTCAGCAGAGGAGCAGAGTGCTCCGTCTACACAGGAGACCCGGACACATGTATGGCACACTCACTTTTACTGCCAATATGCTAAATGTGATGCTCGCACTACACACTGTTAGTCATGATATCCTTCGCTGTGCTTCTCACCAATTCTGTGATTTCCAACATCTGAACCCACAGCGGCTGGTTACCAAGATGTAGTTAGTGTTACTGACTGACAAATGATACCACGTAAATTTCATACACTGGAAAATACAGTCAAGTGGCTGGTAGCACACATGTTAGATCTGTTGATTGTTACATATTGAGATAAGTGATTAATTCAAGAGGGCTTGTCAGCAGTCATTAGCTGAGGACCCATTTACACACCGAGTGGAGTCGCTACCGTCTCACAGGTGATTGTACCGGCTCAACGGTATTTAAGCTAAAAAGGTGCATAATGTTGCTTTATCTACATTGAATGTTATCGGTACAGTACCATCTAAAGAACCCTAAACTTGCCTTTTAGCTGACATAGTTCAAGACTTCAATCGGCCACAGCACATACTGCTAAATGAGTTAGATTAACCAAACAGCTTCATGTTTTACTTTCAAAAAAAGAAAAAAAAAAAGTGGCCTGTCAGAATGTAATCTGAAACATTTAAAAGCCTTTCTTCAAGAGTGCGGAGTGGTTGCATTTTAAAGCCATGTCAGGAAAACAAGAGGCTACAATGAAGATTTACAAAACACATTTTAAATCATGTTGTGTTAGCTACAGACTATTCCATCTACAGTTGCCAGTGTGCCATTTTTGGCACATGTGAATATTTACAACAAGGAAGCATTACTAAGGTCATGTGCACACTTCAGCATCAGGATCCTTCTGTCTTTAGTACTAGACAAGGCTGAAGTACTAAATTACTGCACTTTGAGTAATTAAACTGAATCTGATTTGTTCAATATATTGGTCTAAAGGAAAACATTTGTCTGAAGTCATAATCACCATTTGACTACTGATACAGTATATTTAAAATGACCACAACACTAATATTGGTTAAGATCATATGAAAGCAGTGAGCCAAGTGAGTGATCCTCACTAATTTGACAAATTCTAGTCATTTGAAATTGATCAAATGCTGATCTATTGGAGGCATTCACACCTTTTTACATACATAAGTCAGGTTATAAACAAGTAGTTTTGTCAGATACCACCTCTTTTCCTATTAAACATGGACATTTTTGTAGTCTATATAGAAATCAGACAAACAAAAAGTGTGAATATAAATCAGTGCTCACCTGCGCATACGCTTCTTCCTCCACTGGAAAACAAAAAGGATATTTATTAGAGTACATCAGGTGCAGTTTGAATGTGCTGTGTGCACTCCCACTAGACATGTGACAGCATGCTGCTTGTTAAGATGCAGGACACACATAGCAAGGACCCCCTACTGCACACTTCACTGATGTTCAAGATATTTTGTGAGGGATAATAAAATATTGAAGTAGATCTTTTTCCCCCATAAGCACAGCTAACGCTTCAGAGGTTTCCCACTGCTAACATCACAGCATGCACCAAAGCAGGCCTTACATTAGCATGGGCTCTACTTTGCACATATATTTAACAGTTTAAGAGCTCTACTGTACAAACGTTGCCGACACTGAGGGGAATGAGTAGGGGGAAAAAACTGTACACAGAATACAGATAATAGGAAATGTTAGTTAGCCACCAGGCAGAGTAAAACAGCACAGGGGGTGCTGTTCAGATGCTAGCTAGCAGCACTGACTGAACAGGAAGACGATACAAAACAGTAAAATAATGACTTCTTACCTTAGCTCTCATCGTGTGGAGAAGTTTCTGTTGAAATGAAACAAGTAAAGATGTCAGTGGCTGCGGATGATTAATAAAAAGCAATGATTAGGTTGGATTCTGTTGGCAGCGAAGTGGCTTTCTTACCTCAAACGAGAAGATCAACGGAAAGAGGATGTGACGAAGGAGGAGGGAGGTATTTATAGAAGGAGTTACGTCACGCTCGAGCGCAAACCGTTCTCTTGGCTCACCGGGAAATGTAGTCCAAATAGTAGGGACTGCGTCTGCTCAAAGGTGGTTTTATACTGGATATAAGTTTAATATAATATCCACCTTTTCCAAGGCGATACAGTTTGGCTGAACTCGGTTATTGGGACCTTTGGGGAGGAATAGGTCTGATGTTTTATGAAGAAAGTCAAGCTTTTTCACTCAAATCTAAAAAAAAAATGTTAAAAATAAATAGCCCACATAAAGCAATTCTCATCACTGTTAGGGAAATATCTATTATTATCAATTGTAATGTCATAACAGACTATGAAAATGTTGAGGTTCAAAGTTATTCTTCACCTTGTAAATAGCAAAAAAAAAACAAAAAACAAAAAAAAAAAAACAGTCACTCCATTTAGTAGATGTTCTGGGCATTTTACTTACTCAAAACTGAGATGTCTTTCTGGTTCAACTCCACTGAAGACTCCACCTCAGTTTTCACTTCACAAAACTAATGATGCAGTAAAGCAAGTTAACAGGTGTCACTTTCTCAAAATCAGAAAGTACAGATTTCTGTTTTCATAAACTTCAAAGGAAATGGCAATAAATTTAAGAGTTTGTTCCCTAAAGTCAAAGTCAATTTAGTAGCTGGTTTGAGACATTTGACCATATCACATGGTCCTCAAGAGGACTCATATGAGTAGGGCAAATAACCATTATTTTTATTGTCAATTAATCTGCTGATTATTTTCTAATCACTTGATCAATAAAACATCAGAAAGTGGTGAAAAATGGTTGCCAGAGCATCCTGTAGTCCAAGGTGACATCCTCAAATGTCTTATTTTGTCCAACAAACAGTTCAAAACCTGAAAATATTAAATTTACAGTAATGTAAGACCATCAACAATAACAAATTATCAAATCTGAGAGCCTTAAACTGGCAAATGTTTGGCATTTTTACTTGAAAATTTACTTAAATGATTTCTAATTATCAAAATAGCTGCTGATTAATTCTCTCGATCAACTAATTAACTAATTGATTAATTGACTAATCATTGCAACTCTATCTACATGTGCCCAGAATCATGGAAAGATCTAGTTTCATGGCAACTGAGCAAATTCAAACTGCTCACATGATTTTGTTAAAAGCTCAGGAAAAGTTATAAATGGACAGTTTTTCCATTTATCAAAATTTTGTTTTGTTTCTATTTGATTGTAGAATTTTAGCAGAAACTCTTCAGTCTGCAAATGATTATTAGTATTTACACACAAAACCAGCTTGATGCTCAGTGGGAGATAGGAATAAAATCAAAATATATGCAATTTAATGCAGTGATATTGATATTTATCTCGATGTTTCACATATTAAATATAAAAAAAACATAAATGTCTGTTTGTGTCAATGCACCTGATAAAAGTTGCTTCATCACATTGATTCAAAAGTCAGTAATATTTAATATTGTCATAAAACATTTCTGCACATTGATTTGTAACATAGCCCACAATAGTTTAATGCACCCAGAGATATTAAAGGGATCAATAAACTGTATAGCAAAATCTCTGATAGCTGACAAATTATCATCCTCTGGCATTTACTGATGCTGCTTCACAACATCACAAACTCTCAACTTACAACATTAGTTTGGAGATGAAGAAGCAGGCAGTTTTCATATTTCAGTGCAGACAGTTTTAAATACTCAACTGTGACAAGGTCCTTTCAAGAAAACAGAAACATACAAAAATGTTTTTATTTTGTTAGATGTAAAGTTCCTTCGCCCACTGACTGAGCTACAAAGCATGATTTTACTTTTTCTCATTTAAATGAAACTCAGACCTGAGATGATCTTACTGGTCCAACTCAGCTGAAGACACCCAGAAAACCTGCTCAGCTTCAGTTTCCACTTCACAAAACTAATGATGCAGTAAAGCAAGTTAACAGGAGTCACTAATACAAAAAAGTTGTTCAAAATTGGAACGTATAGACTTCTATGTTTTCATAAAATTCAAGGAGAATGGCAGTAAATGTAGCAGTTTGTTCCCTAAAGTCAAGCCGACTAAAACTGTGTTTTTGCTTGTAAATGTTCCAATCTTCTGCTCAGGTTATTGCTTTAAAAAAACAAAACAAAAAACTCTTGTGTGATTAAAACGTTAAGGTTTCAGAGCGCCCTGGTAGCTGAATGGTTAATGCACATGACACATAACCACAACGCTCCTGGTTCGACTCTAGCCAGTGACCTTAGTTGCATGTCGTACCCATATCTCTCCCCTTGTTTCCTGTCTCTCATGTCAACATCCCGATAAAGGCATAAAATACCAAAAAATGTTTCAGTCAAACGTGGTCAGGATGGAAAAGTAACCTCCACTTTCCTCACTAGCTTAACTCGGGAACAAAAGTCATCGATTATATTACAAACCTTTAAATGACTAATTTACTGTCAATTTTTTCTACATTTGTGGAATTACTGTAACAATTTCCCGCTCTTATTTCATGAATGACAGATTAAAAATTTAACCCTTTACTGCATGAGGAGCTTACGAAAATATTTCCGTTGAAATGTTTTAAACGGTCTCAGTTGTTTAACAATAGACGACTAAAACCATCATTCCTAAAGATTCACACGCTTGAGAAGTCACAAATGATCCTAGAACAATAAACATCTGGAATATAAACAGTTTTAGATAACTTTGTTGCCAAAGGGAACAACATGTGACAGTTAAATAGAAACGACACCTTTCCGTTGAGATCAAAGTTTCTGTTAGAATCTATTCAACGCACCTTTACTGATATTTAAATGTCAACAATACAAGCTGGTTCACTTCCATTAATGCCTAAAGTGAACTTCAGATTTACTTAAAAAGTACATTTTCAGCTGCAAATAGTACAAGCATGAATGGAAAAATGTTTTTTTCTCCCCTCAGACAGAAGTCATACTCTCACCATTTGGCAACAAATCTTTTCAAAAATGTAAAACTATTTGCAAATATTCTTTATTTCCTGCTCAAGTTCAGAAAGAAAAAAAAACAGAGCAGCATTCGATCCACGTTCCTGTCAATTAATGCAGTAAAGGGTTAAGCATCCATGTCAGTTTCAACAATTAGTCAAAAATCTTTAAATATTCAATTGATTCCAGTGTTTTTTTTGTTGTTTTTTTATGAATTTGCCAGTTTAATTTGTGAAATCAGCATGACGGAACGAGCGTTAGGGGGGAAACTTGTCGTGTTTTCTCTTGCTTCTCTTTGGGGTCTTGCGTGTTGTGGAAAGGCAGTTGTTTATTCTGCGGCTTCTGTTTCTTCAGCTGGCTGTCCAGTTGCATTTTCTGCCGTCTTTGAGGCCTGTAGGATGTGATGAACAGGGAGGTACAGATCAGTAAAAGACAGCTACGTTGAACATTGTGTTTATTTAACAAAACACAAAGGTGAAAGGAAAAGCAGGATTAATTGTGGGACAGTGCGAGGGGTCAAACTTCGATTCAATTTACCTTCTTTTTCTTTTTCTTCTGTGTTTTACGGCTTGCAGAGCTCTGTAGTAAAGTCTGTAGAGGAAAGGAGATGTTTTAGTATAAAATTTAAAAAATGTTTCCTCCAGATAGTTGTAGTTTGTGACTAAGGTGCTCAGTGTGCGTCCAGTGATTTTCACAATCTTACCCTTAGCTCTGGGTCCTGGACTTCATGCTCTGACTTGTAGAGCTCTGCATCGAAGGGTCCGTTGGTGATTCTGTGAGGCCCGTTGGCCATCAGCAGCACTGTGAACTTAAACTGAGCTACACACTCTCCTGAGAACAGTGAGGCAGAAGAGGGGGGGAAGTGGTGAATAAAAAGTAAAAGCAAAAATAACATGCATGTTTAAGCGAGAAGTAAACACTCACCTTCTTTCTCCTGTAGCACGCTGAAGGGCTGTAGCAGTTCATGTTTGGCACATTCCACCACACCCAGACGGGCTTTGGCTTCATCCTCAAACGCCCTGATCAAAAATGGATGATGGTATTAAGTTAGTGTAGAAGCCAAAATGCATCGCTATTTAATTTACTATCCAAGTGTATAGAATTTCTGCAGGTGGTGGACTATGTTACCTAAGAGTGAAGGGCATGGCATCAAAGCGTCGCTCAACCTCGCTGAAGAAAGTACGAGAAGTCTTCATCTTCAAGCCATACTGCTTACTGGGGTCCCTCTTATAAATGGTGGTCCTCAGACCTCCATCTCTGGCCTGAAAGTAGATCAGAGAGGATCAATTCTCCCGTCTTTACTCTTCAGAGCTGATTGGCTAGAGCAGAATCCTACTATTTGGTTGGCTTTGGGTGATGAGTAAAGAAAGGTGCGAGGGCACTGACCTTTCCTTCTCCGGTGCTGATCAAGACGTCCACAGCATAAACTTCATGTACCTCAAACTCAGCCTTCTCATGGTCCTTCCTGGAAAAAAAGTGTCAATGGTAGCCGGTCAAAACAGATGAGCAACATTTTCCACACTTGATTCACTCTAAAGGTGCATAAAGTCACTCAAAATATGTCCCAGTTACTCCGGATAATCCACAGATCTCATTGTAAATAGTTCACAGTTACGATTGTTCATAGTGACGTTGCTCGATTCTCCCAAGTTGCCTCAACATCATTCCTGGTTTTGATGAGTTTTTCAGATGTTATATTTGGTTGCTTTCAACATCACAAACCATTTTTCATTCATCTCAGTTGTATCAGGTTGGTGGAAGAATTTCTAAAACTCATCAAATCAAACTGAAACTTACAGTAATGACAAACATCATTCTCATCAACTGTGAAAATGTGTTTATGTTATGTCTATGAGTAAAAATGACAAACATGTAACCTTTGCTGGTCTGTTGGGTTCTGAATGATGGTCTTCTCTCCATCTATGATATGTTGCTTTAGCTGATGAGACAGCATACCTTCAAATCAAAGAAGAAAAGACGAGAACTCGTTATATATTCAGCAGGAAAAACACATCAGCCACAAAAACATCCAGCTGCATTTTGTGAACCTGTTACAGTCATTATAATATCTATTACAAGAACAAAACTGAAGAGATTTAAAAGGGAAATTTAAAGACAGAAGGTATCTAAATATGAACAGTCGTGGTTGACCTCAATGTCCTTTCTATGACACAATGCACTAAGAGAACAAACTTTCCACAGACACTCACCCTCAATAGGTGAGCATTTGAATGACTGGGCGATCTTGTTCCAGGCCTCCGTCACCTGAGTGTTCTGAGAGACAGAGACAGAAAGGAAATCATTTTCTAGAGCTCAACCGATAAATCGGGCAGGTTGATATTAGCTCTTTGCAGATTAATCAGTATCTTTATTAATATCAGCCGATACATGACAAGAAATTTAAAACACAGAAATGTCAAAAATATATTTTGAAACCTTGTAAAGATTTAGTTTTAATTCAGTTGTTGTTCTTTAGTATCAGAAAGTATCAACGAGTTTATTTTTCAACTATACAATATCTGATTGAAAAATTTTTTTTTTAAAGGAACCTTTTCAAAAAATCTTGTGGGCTATGTAAAGAAAGATATAGTACATATCAGCTAATATATATATATAGCAAAGAAAAGAGAAGAAGAAGCCCGGCAAAAAAACTGAAGACTGTTAGAGGATTTTCAATGAACTGCCTGAGAGAAAATACAGCTCAAAAAAAGGAATTTCACACAGCAACACATACAGTGGGATTTAAAAATTCTTCAGAATAATTTGAAGACCCATCTAAACCTTTCCATGACGAGAGCTACTGTAGAGAAATGAACTTATTACAACAGGAAAGACTGTGAGGAGGAGCTTAATGTACCTGGTTACCAGGTTTAACAAGGCGAAGCGCTGCTTCTGCACACAGATGGGCGGCTTTGACTACATCAGCTTTCCGGCCAGTGATGGGGTTCTCCTGCAGAAACAAGAAGCAGTGAGAGGACGAATTCAAGGTGTGTTTGAAAGACGACGCACAACTGTGGCTGACATAGGACATTTAAAAAAAAAAAAAAAAAAAAAAAAAAAAAAAAGGGCCTTTACCTTAGAGGCTCCCACCACAAAGCTGTGAGCAACATTTGCAATGAAGCCGTCAACATGAACCCCTAGGTCTCTATAGAAGAAAAAAGAAGAAGAAATGAACGTTTTAATAACAATAAATGAAATTAAATCAATGATGTGTCAAATTCATTTCAAGGTTAACTGCCACACAGCTGTCAAGATTACTAGTGTTGATGCAGGAACCAATCAATCAAATCTACTTGGGAAGGACAGAACGTCAACTATGTTGCACTTTGGGAAATGAGACTCAAAAGACTAAACAATAAGGTCAGACAAAAATAAAACAACTTAATCCGTTATGGCCATTAAACAAAAGATATGTTCCAAGGTGAATTTCTTTTTGGCTGTACATCAGCTGGACTGCCATGAAGGACTTATTGTGAATTCAAAGGAGTGGCACTACAGATGGTATTAAATGAGACAGACGTGCCCAGCCAGAAGGTTAGACTGCAAGTGTGTGTGTGTGTGTGAGAATTGAGAAACATACAAACCTAGTGTATATAACCACATCACCATGAGATATAACAAACATCAAAACAAATAAAAAACAAAACAAAACACTGAAAATGTACACGGAGCACAAAAGACGTTACAGAGGACAAAGACAAGAGTGGCAATACAACAACTAAGATGAGTTTTCTTCCCTTTTCAGGGTGCACCGTTGCATTAGACAAGTATGACAAATGGGATTTAGCAGATGGGTGGCCATCAAGGCTAAAGTCCATTTTATCACTTAAAAAAAAAAAAAAAAACATTCCCCACTCTAAAAACATCCAACCTTACTTGTCGTTTGCCACAAAGGACAGACAGGAAGACAAGACCTTAATGATGAAGCAGACAGTCAACAGCAAAGAGAAAACCCTCACACACAAGCCGAGATATCACAAAGAAATAAGGGAGGACAAGACACTGGGAGAGTCAAGACACACAGAGGGGAAGGAGGGGTGACATTGTTGCAGAGCGTGGTGCCTACATTTTGACCAGATCCCCATCTTTAAGTGTGTAGTCGGGGTCACTCTTCAGGGGAGAGAAGTGGCAAACACAGTTATTGACTGAGACGCTGGTGGGAAAGGCAATGCCTAGAAGAGGGAGAAGAGAACCACCAAGTCTTCATTTGGAAATCATCCACAACTTAAGAAAAAAAAAAACTAAACGAGGATGAAGGGAGTGACACTTGGATCACATAATAAAATTACACTGTCATCCTCTGCCACCATATTAGAACATTTAAAAAAAACCAAAAAAAACCTGTGGATTCCCACAAAAACACTATCAACAGCTGGCATGACTTGTCTTGGCTCTTGTTGATGGGCGAAACCTCAAATACATAAACAGATGTACTTGTAACCATGCTGGTCTCACCTTTCTTCATTTCCTTCTCCTTCTTGAAGACTTTTCCGGTTTCTGCCATGATGTAGGCATCCCCTTTCTCACAGAGGCTGAGCACAGACACACCGGGCTTGGCCGCATCCACAACCAGACGAAGAGCCTCTGGATGACAGAGCAAAACGAACAGTAAAGGATTAAGAGAAGGGCAGGAGGAAAGGACCAGGAGGCAAGTAGAGCAGGTAACTCAAATATTATATTGACATAATATACAATTGATTCTGTGATAACAATGGATTAAGTTATTTGAATGCCCCACCATCAACATATAGTGACTAATGATATTTTCTAAAGACACCATATCACCCACGTCCACTATAACTCCACCACATGTCTGGGTACTGACTCAAAAATATTATGAATATTTGTTTCTAAAATTATACCCACCAAGCACTTTATTAGGAACAATCGAATACAATACAAGAGCTCTGCCACAAATTCAACTTTAGTTAAGTTTATACATTTTCAGCTTTTGTTGACATTGTGATAAAGGTGCTAATTCTGCTTTATACTCATTACTGAGGTCATAGTGGGTGGTGGTGTTGCATTGAAGTGCATTATATTGAAAAGGGTTCATAATATTTTGCCCCCCTCAAGTGTGTTAATGAGTTGGACAAAATATTAGGAAAACTTTTTGCACTTGTGTGAGGCTCTTGTCTACATCCACCACTTGTAAATCCATATAATGCAATCATCCTTCATTCCCATTGATTAAGTATTTTTATCATGCTGTATTCTTGACTAAAAAATGGCCAGAAATTTCATAATAGTGGGTCTACATGTGCAATAAAGTTTGAGTAACGTGCAAGCTGAAGACCTTAATATCATGTCTCTCCTATAGCAGAAATAACAGCATGTTAGTTATCTGTAAATAAAGTAGATAACTTTACCATGAAAAGTTGTTGTGAAGCTAACACAAAGAGTTCATATTGGTGATGCAAGTGACAGAAACATGTAGCTAAGTGACGTACAAGTGGCTCCGTATCTGTAGTTAGCCGACTTATCTTTCTTTTAGCTCGTCAACGTTTGCTTGACATTTTTAACTGACTTCACTGGGCAACAGGCTGAGCTAGCTTGTTAGCATACCACGTTACTTTAACAGACCAATAGCTGCCTCCAAGAGAGCTTAACGTCAACGTTGAGCGGCAGAGCTAACATTAGCTGACCCAACCGCACCTGCTAGTTATCTATCCAGCCGGTTAAAGTAGCATTTGTGTGCGTCGCATGTAAACCACATGGCTGCCGCTGCCGCTGCTGTGGAGAACCTAACGTTAGCTCGCCGCACGACAGGCCGAGCAGAGCTGATCACCCGTTAGATACTAACGGCTACACGTTGAAATCAACTTACGGTTGGCGATGTCACCCCCCATCTTGTACTTGGTGACTACCAGATCCTCGGCAATGGTCTGCTCTTGCTCGTCGTCGGACATCTTGGCAGTGAGTTTCAGTCGCTAATTGGTCCTAAAGGCAGCCGCAGTTCCCTGCAGCTCGGCTCGGCTCGACCGCTGTCTTCACACCAGCCTCCCGCTGCCCCTCAAGCCCCTCCCCTCCACCGTGACGCGAAACACGTCACAGCAACCCTAACCCGCCAAAGTGCCAGTTGTTGTGTCGAAGTCGGTTTCCCAGTCGCTATGTGTTTCCCCTTACTTTAAACTGCATCCGACCTGACCCAAACGTACCTTAACCCCAACTAGTTATCTCTTACTCGCCGAACCATGACTATAACCCAAACCTAACCCCAACAGCGGAGCCAATTTTTTTCCTAGGATGGTGAAGTCTTGATCCGCCCTACTCTGCCTCTGATTGGCTAATACTCGTTGCCTTTGTTGGTTGGGTTGGTTAGATTTACACATGATTGGTTAGGGTTACGGTAAGAATATCAGGGTAAGCCAATCAGAGGCAGAGTAGGGCGGGCCACGACTTCGCCGTCCTAGGAAAATTAATTTTGGCACTACGGAAAACAGTTCCAACTGGAGGGGAACCGGGGTCATTGAGGAGGTTCTAGGGGTCCCCATCAAAAAGGTGAATGATTAATTTTCACTATATTGCCACCCATAAGTATCACAATGACAGAATGTATTACTATTTTGTTCATGGGTTTCAAAGACTTTCTGTAATAAAACATCTAAAATCAAATATCTTATCAGATGGGGGTCCTTGGTCTAATTTGTGTCAGTTTAGGTGATGTGAAAAGTTTTAGAACCACTGGTCTATAAGATCTGTGTGGAGTACAAGAAGAGCAGATGTTGTTAAAGCTATGCAAACTGTGCTTTTATTTACAACACTTCTGAAAGATCTATGTTTATTTAAAATCTCAGCATTATGATGACAGCAGATAGTCATCTGCTGATAATGCTCATAATAACATCCTACAGAAACCAATCCTCTATTTTCTATCCTTAAAATGGACCTTTTTCAGTGCTTTGACACATGTATGTTTACTCCAACCACTATTTTTTTTTCATAGCCTATTATTCAGTGCTATGTCTTGTTTTTTTCCATTTACAGTATTATCTTTTGTTTAATCATATATTATTTCTTTCTAATCAAATATGCCCTGCTTGTCAACCGATCTTTACCATTTTTCTATGCCTTGTGGTTGTAATTGAATTGTTTTGTAACAACGGTCAAGTAAATAAATGAGTGAAATCCACTGATGACGACTGTGAGATGTGGATGAAAGCTAATACAGTAGCCCTAAGTGGTATGAGTGTTTATGATTAAGTTAAGAGCAGCTTCCGAGGTCAAGAATGAATTTTCAAGCTCATTAATAGACCTAAACAGAGAATATAGTCTCCATTTCACCCACTGCACACATTAACATTTCGCTCACAAGTTAAGACCTGCACACCCACACAGATGTTTTCACTTATTACAGTGAAACTTCTGCTCAGATTGAGTTGGGTGCAGCTACAATTATGTGAGGCCATCGAACCCCATGCACTGATAATGGGAGGTTTACTTGGGATGTTTATTCAATGTGATATGGTCCTCAAAGGAGCTTCAATCAAGCATGACAAGTCCACAGGTGTGTGTGTGGTTTCATGGCCAGGACAGGTTCACAGTTTTTCAAGTCTGTCTGAAAACAACAGACAGGAGCCAAAATGAACACTGAAACAGGTTTTTCTTGCTATAATCATTCCTCATGTTCATACTGGCCATTAGAAGATCCCTTCATAATGCACTTAAATGTAAGTGATGGGGGAAAATCCACAGTCCTTCTGTGCAAATATGTATTTAAAAGTTCATCTGAAGCTAATATGAAGCCAAATATGGAGTCAAATCAAGTAGATATCTTTCAACGTTATAGTCATTTTAGTGCCAAAGTTCCTCTTTTTGTTACTATTCTTCCATTGCATTTCAACAGGGGAACACAAAGAGGGAATTTGATGCTAAAAAGACTGTAAATGTGACACATATCCAATTGATATGACTGAAGTCTCATATAAGCTTCAAATTAACTTTTAAATTCATTTTTGCAAAAAATGAATGTGTGGATATACTGGATTTTGTGCCCCATCAATTACATTGAAAGCACATTTGAGATGGGATCTGTTAACAGCTAGTATGAACAGGAGGAGTGATTACAGCAATGAAAACCTTTCAGTGTTCATATACCTGACTGGTGTTGTAAGATAGACTTGGCAAATCCTTTAAAATAAAAAAGTTGCTGCTTCAGAAAAGATATTCAAAATATTTTTATTGTATATTTATATGAGTAGAAAATGTACATACATTTCATATCATCACAAAGAGAAGTATATGTATAAACTCAATACAAATGCATTTGTTCTCAAAAATGGTTTGTTCATTTCAAAATGTAAACAGAATAATATAGTTTGTAATCTGTTTGTTTCTGTAAGTATTTTCAACATTCAGTGCTATTGATTCTGGAAATGCCCCAAATCATAACGTCAGTCCATAACGGTCAAAAGCTGTAGAAAAAGTCACATGTTGGGGTTTTTTTTTAACGCGTGTCATAGGCTACATTTTTAACATGTCTTTTGATTGCATTTCCTGTTTCAGGTCCTTCATGATTACATGTCAGTGGGAAGTTCATGAGATTTAAAAAGTGTTCTTCATGTGGGCACCGCATTGGGTTTCAGGAACATCCTGCTGTGCCAGTAGTCTGGATTGTCAAAGGATCTGTCTCCAGCTGCATGTTCCCCAACCCTGACTCCGGCTTGCACTTTTACATAGGGCTCAAACGCAGATCGATGTGTGTCTGTGTCCCCCACTGCTCCCTCCCCTTGCCTTTGCATATTCTGGTACACAACTGCATCTCCAGGCCGCACGGCAGCAAAGCAGTCCATGTCCTCGTACTCATACGCCTCACCCTCATCCTTTCCCTGTATCTTCAGCTCCTTCTGATCTCGAAGAGCTTGTCGCAGCTTCGGCTGTCTGTTTGTGTAATGATAGTTACTGTCTTCCACATACTCATCCTCCTCTTTCTCATCCTCCACCTCTCCTCCCATCCTCGCTTCTGTTGGAGGAAGAGGAGGAGGAGGAGGAGGAGAAGGAGGAAGAGGGTCATGTGCTGGAGGGATTTCCTCTTTATCACTAACCCTGATGTCCATGTATTCATATTCCACTGCTTGAGATTCCCGCTGCTCTGAATCCGAGCTGTGATTGTCCCTCGTGTGACCCACAGATGGTGTGATATCCCCAGACCACGCCGTCGCTTTGTTCGTCTTCAGCCAGTGGGCGTTATCTTTGAGATGATGGTTGTGCCTTGGTGAGACAGGTGTTACACACGTCTGCTTGTTCATGTACTCATATTCTTCAACATCCAAGAGGGCTGACAAATGAGACTTGCCCATCCTGCCAGGAGTAGCTCGAGATGATGAAAGTAGGGTTTCTGAAATTGAAAAAAGGAAAGTAGAAATCAGTTTTATCTGTTTATATTGGCTGATGAAGATGTAATCTCAAAACGTAGCTGTACTATCTAAATTGAATTTAAGATGATAACCTTTTGCATATGAATGTAACATGGTTAGGGTTATCATATATGACAAAGAAAATGATCAAATCTACACATTTTGCTTGTTTAAAAAAGTCACTAAAATGATCAATTAGTTGTTAAAATGATGAATTAATTTCCTGTTTATCAAGAATTTTTTAATTGACTAATTGTTGCAGTTCTAAACAGGGAACATGAGTAAAGATGGTATCTGATCTCATGTGCAGTTCTTGTAGTCCTTGCAGAACATTTTTGTAAGTAACTTCTGGAAAAAATGTGTAGTTTTGAACCGTTCTAACTGGTGGTTGTGACACAGCAGAACTAAGCCAGACTTCAAGGGATGTTACCTGTTTTCCAAGAACGACTGTACAGGCCAGGAATATATTATTTCAATACACAACAAATATGAATGATGGTATCACCTCTGTCTGGACTGTCACCAGGGAGCACATAACCATTTTGGTCTTCCTCCTCTATCTCTGGAGACGGCGTTTCTGGTGGCCCGCCAGACATGCTGTCTCTTTGCGATATGTAGGCACTGTCCTCACGATGACGTCTTCGTTTCAGGCTCCCTGCCAGAGAGAAGTCCTCGCTCATCTCCAGTTCCACTGCTGTGCCACATCCCTCCGAGCTCTCAGACACAGTTCGGGCAGAGTTAAGTCGAGAGCGCGACTGCCACATAGCCTGAGACAATATGAACAGCATTGTATTAGAAAAATGGCCACAGTAAGATTGTAAAAGAAGATAATGTTGATGATATATTTAAATTTAGAGTTTAATCTAATCAGTCAACAAAAGAAATACTCATTTTAGCTACCTGTCCTGGGCTGTCAAAACCTGGCGTCATAGGCAGGTATCCAGCCCCGCTAGGTGCAATCAGAACCACCTTAACAAGACAGAAGTGAGATTTAGATAAAGGATATGATAGAAAAGGCCTCTCAAGACCTAAACTCTCCATAAAACTGACAGTAAGTGGTGTCCCCTACTCTGTGAGTGTCCAGCTTGGAGGGGCGACCAAGGCTCCTGGACTGAGACAAGTAGTGGTTGGCTGGGATCATGCCATCCACCACATCTTCCTCCCCATTGTTCCCCATTTCGAAGTCTAGATCATCCATATCATCCAGGTCATCCAGGTCTGCACTCTGCTGGGCAACCTCATCTAGGGCGTCTTGTTGGCTGCAATCCTCCTGGTGGATAAAGAATAAATAAATTGCCTGTGAGCTTTTACTGAAGCTCCAAAATACTATACATATTGAGTGGCTGTTGATACAGACAGTATGTGTCTTACTTTGATCACCAGGTAGCGAGGCGGATCTCTGGCCATTCTGGTGAATTCATTGGCGAGCTCTTTGAATGTTGGACGGACATTCTCATCGATCATCCAACCTGGA
Source organism: Euthynnus affinis (assembly GCA_029490765.1). Taxonomy (NCBI): domain Eukaryota; kingdom Metazoa; phylum Chordata; class Actinopteri; order Scombriformes; family Scombridae; genus Euthynnus; species Euthynnus affinis. The sequence goes on along the minus strand of CM055840.1, from coordinate 15,624,798 downwards.
AATGAAGGACAAGAATTACAGTTTGCTACTCATTTCTATGTTGTTCTAGTACTATATGTGTATTACTGCTGTTGTTTTGTAGGTCAGAACAAGAAGAAGATACTTACACTTGACCATAACCATATAAACATCAATGGTACAAATTTGAGGCTGGGACAGGCGTTCCCCCTTTTCCAGCAGATCAGGGACCTCCTGTGGACGCATTGCTGCATACGGCTCTACCCCATAAGACATCATCTCCCATATTGTCACACCTAAATGAATGTGAAGGAATTAGTCCACAAATTTACTACTGTTTCCATCAACATCAATATTAGCAAAATGTGTACTTGTAAGGTGGTTTAAATCTCACCATAACTCCAGACATCACTCTGGTGTGTGTATCTGCGAAATAAAATGCTCTCCAAGGCCATCCACTTGATTGATGTCTAAACAGGTAGACAGAAAAGTGGAAAAAAAGGACCAGTATTAATTTTAAATACTGAAATGAAAAAGGCAGGATGAGGGCTTTTTCTCACACTGTGCGAATAAAAGTGAAGTCCTCTGTTCATGAACTTTGCACATGTTACATTGTCTACCACAACTTGTTTTCCTATACTATACGCACCTTGACCTCATTGTAAAAGTACTTCTTGTCATCAGGGTAAAGTAGATCTGCGATGCCATAGTCTGAGATATGGACGGTGTAATTATTCTTCAGGAGCACATTTCGGGCAGCCAGGTTCCTGTGGACCATCCTATTCTCCTCCAGGTAATACATACCCTGACAGGAAAGAACAAAAAATGCATTTAAAGGCTTGAGCTGTCAGTGGAATACACCAAACGATGTACATATATGTAAAACAGACAAAGATTATCACACACCTTTGCGATTTGAACACACCAGTTGAGCAGCCGCTGCGGACTGAGCTTGTTCCTGTTGTGTCTGACATGCTCCAGCAGGGAGCCCTGGCTGCTGAGCTGGGTGACAAGTTGTAGGCTGGCACCAGGACAGATACCCAGGATCCTGACAACATTAATGTGGTCCAAGCTTCCCATCATCATCATGTGCTGCAGTGAGATAAAGCCATTAGGGAATTTAAAAAGTCAAGGCTCAGTGAGTGATAAAAGACAATGTCATCGGAAATATATTTGGAATATTAAACACCCATTGGCTGTGGGTCTGAAGAGTTTATGGTTTGCTTCTTTGTGTATGACAGCAGCTAAATTCACAGCAGGGACAATGGATTCACTACTCCACAGTTGATCTGTGTGTTCAGTATGTTTCAAACAATCCTTACTTTGTCAGTAAATCTTCAAATATATTAATTCCAGTAGACTGTTGGAGGCAATACCATCACAGGAAAGTAATGCATGTAGCTATGAGCGTTTTAAACATACTGAGTAAACTGAAGGGTTGTATGCTGCAGGAATCGTTCAATGTTCAATCGTTTCAATGCACATTTTGACATGCATGACTCTGGTTTGCTGGAGATATCCATTGCACCTGTTGTGAATCCAACTTGACTCCACAAAGAAGAAAGCTGCAAACCTTTCAGAGCCACCTTTCAATTCCTTTAAGTATTTGACACAAAAAATATTATATTTTTCTTTGAGTCATGTTTTCTCACATCAGTTAGTTCATGGAAGGTCTGTCGGCCAGTGCGATCATTAATTGTCTTTATGGCAACAGGAAGCTTCACTGTATCGCCTTCAGGAATCCAAACGCCCTGTGAAATATAGATAGAGAGCCATTACTTTCAAATAAGCAAAAAATGTGCAAAAAAGGGATTGTAAAGGTAACTGTTGATCAGCTCTACCTTATGGACTGATCCAAACACTCCGTTACCCAACAGCTTGATCTTACGCAGCTCTGTGGGCTTCAGAAGCCGAGCATGGACTTTGGGCACCTTCTCTCCTGAATCCAGTGGCTCAAAACTCTGTGGGCACATGGAGCATCTTAGAATAAACCAAACTGAAGAATAACAACATTGTGACATCTAAACTACAGACTTGGACTCACCTCTCCACTCTCCATATATCTTCTCATAGCTCGCTTGCGCCGGATGGCGAGACCTCGGCGGTAGAGAATAGTCAGCATGAACACAGAGAAACCAACAAATAGAAGGGCAATCACTCCCAGTACGATGGCCGTGGTTGTTTGTCTAGTGACAGAGATAAAAAGGAAATAGAGATGTCATGTTGCTGGAACTTCACAAAGAAGCCAAATGTCAAAGTTATTAAGAATAGGAAGAGAAACTTACCCAGACATGTATCGGGAAGCCCCCACACAGTCCCTAATTCCTGGGCCGGTGCACCTAAACACAAAAGGCTTGAATTAAAAACAGAAAAAACATGTATATGTGTGCATATACACAGATCTCTACTGATCCCTCACCCTTGGGTACAGTTATGGTGGCATGGTTCACAGCGGCCTTGCTTGTTGGGGTATTTAAAGATGATCTCCTCCCCTCCCATCACGCCCTCAGGACACATGGAGACGCAGTGTGGACCGTCCTGCAGACTGACGCATGCTACGCACTGATCTGCTCCCTGGAGAGAAGGAGGGACAGACAAATCAAAGAAGGCAGAAATGAGCAAAGTGAAAGAAATGGTTCAAAGTCAGTGGTAATATGGATTAGGCCACTGGGTGGCAGCAGCACACCCACAGTAATTATGACACAATACTTGAGCTTGAGGAACTTATTTGCTGTGTACATATTACTGTGATAACTGAAAAGGGAAAACATACTGGGCCCATGCACGTCTCCTTCCCCTCCTGGACCTTACACTCAGGGTGGCAGATTGTACACTCGCCTGACGGAGTAGCAAACTCCCGCCTCTCCCTGGATTGGGGGTAAAAAGTCATTCTCTCAACAGGTTGTAGATAACATTGAAACACTTGGCGCTGCTGCACCACAGCAAACATTACTCACATAATGCAAATAGGTTGGATATTATTACTCATATTGTTATTTATTTTGTGAACACTGACCCGGTTAAGAACATGCAGTCTGGCACGCAAGTTCCTCCTCTGCTGTATTTCTTACAGGACAGGCACTGGTTTGGCCCTGGACCCCAGCAGCCATCAGAGGAACAGAGGGGGTCACACACATGACCCTCAGCGACTACACACACACACACACACACACACAACAGAACAAAAAAGACTGAGCCATCATCTACACTGTGACACAAACAAGGGAGCTTGTTCAAACTAATCTGACCTCACTCACCACACTCTTTTAGCGGACGGTTCCTTTTGATGTCGATGTTCTGCTGGCGTTTCTGACGCTGAGGGCGGGAGCCGCTGGTAAAGATGCGCGTCCAGTTAACAGTGTCATGATAGCAGAGCTTTTTGTTTCCTGTGATGTAGACACCGCCATCGTTTATCTTTCTCAGAGAGCGTAACCCCAGTGAGGTCAAAGAAGAGATCCTCATTACCAGCAAGGAGTAGCCCCTGAAATTGGAGATAATGAATGAATAAATTCTGTGTTATAAATGAATAGTTGCTAGTATTGTGACTGTGTTTAAAATTTGGCAAGACTCCTTCTGTGTTCATTTTCATCAGAAAGAGCATACAAGAAAATTATGTGGGTTAATTAAAGGGTTGAACCCACCACAAACTCAATTACACCTTCCCAGCACCAACTAAGCCCTGCAGGAGACCTCTTAGCCGTAATAGTAACCAAGAAAGAAATGTTGTGAAAAGAAAAATCATACAAGATCAAAGAGTGACGAGCATGTAAAATATGTACCGTACCTTTTAGAGCTCACTCCTCTAAATGGGGTAAAAAAGGATGTGAAGGGGATACAAAGATTCAAGATACAAATCAGATTCATGCCAGTGGAGCCTCAAATGCAGTTAAAGATACAACCACATGATAACATCATGAACATTGTCAAAGAGAAACAAAAACAATGTCAGAACAAAGAGAAAACAACAACTGCTCACCTGTAAAGTGTTCTGCCTTGAATTGTTTGGAGGTTGGAGAAGACTGACAGGTCAGACATGTTTTTAGGCCATGACTGGATACTGAGGATGTCTGAAAAGGGGGCATTGTGTTTCAGTGGCTTTAGACAGACTGCAAACACTTTGTCATAGGTGTCATAAAAATCAGCTCCCACATACAAACATACCTGTAATCTCTCGCACAGTGTTGAAGATTTTCAGTTTCTCTGGATTGAGGGCCGGTACATTGTTGTAGTCATCACTTTAAACAGAAAAAAGGAGACAAAATATAAAGGCCTATTGTAAAAAGCACACAAGGAAATGTTTATTAACTGACTGATGATTATAAAAACTAATGACAACTATTATAAGAAAGAGTCTTGTTACCCATCAATCCCAGTCACCAGGAAGTGAAGACTGCCCTGGATCTTAGTGCAGTTTATAAAACTGTCGATATTTGAAGCATCAACAGTCTGTCGGTTTTGAGTTCCTGTGCCGACGCAAGCTGAGAGGAACATGAAGAAGAAGAGGCAATTAGGAGAGGTTAAATAAAGGTATAAGTAATTAAACATCAATCAGAAATGATCAGTAGTTGAAGTTAATACTCAACATTGCTGGGGAAATATTTTACTTTTTACTCCAGATTTATTTCACAGCTATAGTTACTTTGCAGAGTATGATTTTATGTTGTTTTTTGTTGGGTTGAGTACCTTTTGGACAGAGGCCACTACAGGGTTTGCATCTTTTCACTCCGTTTTTCTCCACCTCCATTTTATCAGAAGGACAGTTGCTCACACATGAGCTGCCGTCCACCAAAAAATTTGCTATAAAAAAACAGAAAATTACATGAATAAGGGACTCAAACAGCATTAAACCATAAGTTACATGATCAGATTAAAAGTGCATCAGGAGCTTTTGGAGAAACTTTGAATGACCAGCACACTGTTAAACATAATAACTGCATTGATAATACAGGGATAACAACAACTCTATGTCAACTGTAACTCTATGTGACTTATTTGTGCCTGTATATGTGAACTTACTAGGGCACTGGGCCACACAGATGGAGCCATACTGGTACTTTGCATTGGGGTTGGGCTCCAGTTTGAATGTGAGCTTGTTGTAGATCAGGGTCTGGGGACACTGAGGGACGCAAGAGCCCGAGTTGTTGAAGTTCCTGCAAGCCTGCAAAACATGATATAAAGCATGATCAGAGTTTATAGATTTGTTTCATGTGTTTGTGTTTATCTTTCACGTCAGACATTTTCACTTGTCATTGTAGGAAAAGCACAGGTGTTACTAATAACATTAACAATGTCTTTGTTAAATTCAAGTGTCCTATATTGTGACAGTGATCCTCTAACTGAAGCAGTTAAGAGGAATCCAGCCATTGTTAATTTTATTATTTACATTAGCTTTTCCCACTGTTCACATGTCAGAATGTCTGTTCAGTAAAAAAAGGCCCAAGACTCACAAAGCATTCTGTATCCAGAGGTCCAGTGCAGCCTCCAGCACACTCAATGTGACAACACTCGCTCGGGTTTCTACCGAAGCACCGGCCATTACACTGAGGGGCGCACACACTCTTTGTCACTGAAAGAGAGTTGAGCAGTATGTTAATTTGTCAAAGGATAGGTTCACATTTTTTCAAGTCTGTTTCAGAACAGTAGTCTGTAGTGGTAACCACAATTGTAATCATTCTTTGTTGTTCATAACATTAGAAGATCCCTTCATAATGTGCTTTTGATGTAAGTGATGTGGGACAAACTCTATAGTCCTCATTTGGTGCAAAATGTATTTTAAAAGTTTATCTGTGAGTGAGTCAAATAAAGTAAATATCTTCAACAATTACAGTCTTTTTAGTATAAAATTCCCTCTTTTTTCTTGGACAGTGTTTCCCTGTTGAACTGTGGTGGAAGTATTGTAACAAAACATTTGACACTAAAAAGACTGAAAGATATCCACACAACTTGGCTAATTTAGATGACTGAAGTTTCATATTAGCTTCAGATAAACTTTTAAATACATTTTTGCACAGAGGGCAGACTGTGGATTTTGGCCCTCATTACTCATATTGTAAGCGGGATCTTCTAATGGTCAGTATGAACAGGGGGAACGGTTACAGCAAGAAAAGACTATTTCAATGTTCATTTGGGCACCTGACTATTGTTTTAAGACAGACCTGGAAAACTGAAAAAACTGTGTGACTTGTCCTTTAATTCATTACAGGATTGACTTGACACATGGAAAATAAAGAGATGTTGATGTCACTTACAGATCTGGCACGTGTCATTTCCAGGACCCCAACATGGCACGTCTCCACATGCTTCGTTACAGGGCTCTGAGATATAATTTTATCATCAGTAGACACAATTTTACATTTTAAAGCAGAGATACAGGATCATTGATGCTCATATGTGTAATTTTCATCCATTTTCACTCACTTTTAGGCCCATTGGTCTCTATCATAATATTTGCTGTTCCATCCTTCACTATGTCCAGCCAGTTCACCTGCGGGGCGTAGCTCAGGTACTTATTTTGGATGATCTTGACTCCTCCTTCCAGTATCTCTGTGGGTGGCACACATGCATTTAAATGTGGAAGGACAATTAGCAAAGCAAGCCAGGACATGTCCATGACTCATCCTATCAAACTCTGACATTCGCTGTTTACTACCACATATACAAACTCAGTATAATGTGCCAGGGCTCATGTTACACTGGCAGTTGAGCAGTTGAGCATGAGACATTCCTGGGACTTCATATCACTGCGACTACACACACCGCTGCTCTCCAAACGACCAGTACTCTGAAGGTGTGGCTGCACTGTGTGGGTGTGGGAGCTCCAACAGTAACTGAGTGTCACCTCCAACCTGTCGCTTATTAGCTCCATGCATCCTGGCCTCCCACACCTAAACACACTCATGCATGCTGACTAATGTGTCAGATTGTGTACCTGTGAGGTGCGTCAGGCCCAGCTCTTGCAGGCCATGCTGCCCTTCCTTCTGATAGTTGACCATCACAGCCAAGGCGTACTGATCTTCATATAATGTGGTGCCTCTGATGACACGCAGGTGATCCAAAGGCAGGTGGCTGAACTCATTGACAGCGACCAGGACGTAGCCTGTCACCTCCCTGACAGACTGCAGGGGTTTAAAAGAAACAAATTATGAGAAGAAAATATTTTTAGAAACACAGGTGTTTAGAAAAAGCCCCGCTGCCTTTCTTTTGCTTTTGTTAGTCATTTTATTCGTTATCAGAGTCCCAATCTGACAACATAGGTGTGTTTTGTCTTGTGCTCTTAGTCACCATGATTGTAATGTAGTGATTAACTTATAAAAGATCTTGGAGGGGGTCATAAATAAGATCATTGTGCATTTGAGACACTGACATCAGCGAATCTGTTCTGGTTCTGGCATCACAGAATGAAATAAGTTGATCCATCTCCTTTTCTAGACTGGTTCCCAGTTCTTTTCAAGGATTCATACAGTGACACATACATTATATTCTAGTTCTGTGAAAGGAATTATCTGCTGTATCTGTGATGCCTATGTGTGTTTAATGACTCACCTGCAGGAAGGAGAAGTCTCTGGTATGATCCATCATGGTGATCTCAAGGTTGCCCATTATGATCTCGCAGCCGGTGTACATCTTCTTCATCATGTTGTACTGGATCTCTGAATTTCCCGTCACGCTCAGACCATTCTGGGTGCCGAGACAAACAGCCACTGGAAAAGTAAAGAAAGTTCCTGTTAATGTCTTTACTGTCAGTATGTTGGATTAGAAACATACATTTTAAAAGATAAGTCTGGTGATATAATTTTCTTCTTGTCAGCTGTAGTTGATCTTATTCCTCTGTGCCATACACCTCCACTGTCATCCAAAAACTATTAAAAACACATCAATGAGCCACAACATTGCACTGAAGGACATCTTTCTACATTACGATGAATGTAGGCACTGTAGTTTATGTTGAATCAATTCCATGTACACTGTCCTGCTACCATAAATACTCAATAGAGCATAAATTGTGTACTAATTCGCAGCTGAAAATAGTCCGCAACAAATATACTTTTTACCCCTGTTTGACTTACATGTGTTAAAAAACTACAGTGATCAGCTGTGTTAGAAAATTTATAGAGTAATTTTAAAACTGAAACTAGATATTTGTGGCCCATTTTAAAAGATTTATGTTTAAGTAGGAACAAGTGGTATTGTGGCTGAACACTACAGACAGCATAAGGAAGTCAGAATATTATTAAGAGATGGACTAACATGGGATTTGTTATAGCAATTTTATAACCTTTTACAGTTTTATGTATTATGTGAATTATCTTTACACAGTGGGAAGAAAGGAGTAGAGTTTGGCAAAAGTTAAATTCACTCACCTTCATACAGTGGTATCACAATATAAGTAATACTATGGATTTTTCTATTAAATCATTAAACAGCACAATCCTCTATGAAGACTGTTTTATGCCTCTTACTACAAGCCTCTGTGTTAAATATCAATGGATGTACTGTAGTGTGAAACAAGCTGAGGATTGTAGACAGGGCATGTCCTTTTTCTGAAACAAATATACAAGGCCTTGTTTATGGTCTGTGGGAGTTCAGCCATTCAGCATCACTCAAGGGCTGCTTTGCTATTCAAATACCAGAAAGGACAGAAGCAACAGAGAGAAAATGGAAGGAAGAGAGAATTTGGACATGACAATGACTCTGAAAGTCATCTAGAAATCAATACTTCAGTCAATACAAACACAAACTTATGCACTGTACAAGTTAGCATGTGCATACAATATGACCAAAAGCATGTCCCAGAACTGTCCATCTACTTTTGTCAGGGGCTGTTTTTCATAGAGGTAAATCACCAGTGAAGGGAAAACTTAATGCTACAGCATACAAGGATATTTTAGACAATAATGATCTTCCAACTTTGTGGCACATGAAAACATAAAGCCAGTCCATTACAATGGTTTGTTGTGGAAGAACTTCCCTGACCTGCACAGAGTCCTGATCTCAACCCCCTTCCCATCCATCCAACACCTTTAGGATGAAGTGAACTGTGATTCAGGCTTTAACAACCAATGTTAACAGACATCATCATTCCAAACTCTTGTGAAAAGTCTTCCTAGTTTGTCCCCAGTGACACACACATGAAACATGTTTGACACACTCACAAACACATTCCAACTACTAACATCAGAGACAAAACACAGCCAAGTAGGACAACAGGATCAACAAGGGCATAAAAAGGCAGATGATTATTAACCTCCAAGCACTCAAAGCAAAGTGTATGTGTGTGTGTGTGTGTGTGTGTGTGTGTGTGTGTTGTGTGTGTGTGTGTGTGTGTGTGTGTGTGTGTGTGTGTGTGTGTGTGTGTGTGTGTGTGTGTGTGTGTGTGTTTGTGTGTGTGTGTGTGCCCTATGAGTTCTGATAAGAGTCACTTTATTGTTAGGTGTCTGAGGACAGCAGGACAGGTTCACAGGACTGGCTCTGTACCAAACTTTATTAAGGATCAGTTCATCCAAATCACAAAAAACACAATTTACCCCCTTGCTTGGCATCTGGTCATGCAGATAGTTTTGTTTTCATATTGAAGCCTCTAGCTCTGAAAGTCTTGCCGTCACCACAATACAGAGGAGGTGAATGGAATTTTGTTTACGCTTCTCAACGCTTTCTTTCCAGAAATAATGTCTCACTCAGGGTAGCAAGGTCTGTATATTATTACGAGCAACCAGATCATTGTTTCTGGGAAGACACCTTGATTTCTTTAAATGTTATTTTTAAATGTGTTGAGCAACTCAAACACAATTCACCTCCATTTTATTAGAGAAGCGACAACTTAAAATCTGAGCATGTACAACCAAAACTGTCAGCATGGCGATACCGCACCACACCACTAATAGGAAGTGGACAATATGTTTGTGTTTTTTAAGCTGACCCTTGAACCAGCACTGATTTTACACATGAAGATCAGTTTTCTTGAGGAGTACTACTGAGCTTGTGAAAAGATACGTGACACATCCCTAACAATGTCATCAGGGTTATCTGGGCTGTGGTTGCAGATCACACGTTTTTAACAGAAACTCGATGTTACAAAGGCACCAAATTGGAAAGACCTTTTACTAGACAGAAAGGGTTTAATGCTGCATTCATGCCACGTTGACAGAATGAAAAGAACAGGAAAAACTGGGAACATTTACGCAATATTCCAATATGGCACCGTATGTACATGTATGCTAAATTAGCTATTTTTCATGTATCACATATTTGTAGCAGTTTGTGAAAAAGTGAAACCATATACATAGAAATCATTTTTTCCAATTAGTTGCGTGGTTGTATCAGTGTTAATATTGGGTTTTATTCACATGGAACTGCAGCTGTTTTACCTTCAGTTTGTTCTCTACTTCTAGTGGGAGACATCACAACCATAATTGTATATAATTAAATATATACAATATAAATACAATTATATATTATTAATAATTATTATGGTCTTTATAATATATGCCATTAATGCAGCACAACAAAAGACTGATGAGTTGCATTAAGGGATGTGCAGGATCAAGAGTTAATGGTGCCTGGCCCATATAGTGACTAAATGTCAGGTTATCTCAGCCTCAGTTGGATCAAGTTTTGACCCCATACATATCTATCTCTTGGTATGACACTGAGTTGATATGAGATATGAGATTGTGCTTCCAGAAACTTTTTTCTCATTAAAAGCAATATAATTGAAATGACGTCAGTTTACAAGTTGCTCAAGGGTGAAGCATTTTATCAACCCCACCTTAGTTAAGCCTTAAGACCAATTCAGTGTTATCAGTGGATGGCTCTAACTGTTGACTCTACACAGTTTGAATTGCCTGTTGGGAAATAATCAGCGAACACCTGCGCACAAACGTTTGAGGACTTTCCATGCAGCACAGTATGTAGAAAATGCACATAGAACAAGCACAACCCACTCTACTGGTGGTGGGGAGGGGGGAGGGGGGTAACCAGTGTGTATGCACACAGTACAGTATGTGAGAAAATGGTATGCCTGCCATACAGACAATGCACAAGCTGCAGCTGTGGAAGCCGAAAATCTCAACAGGCTGAGTGGGTTTTCTCTGTCAAAAGAGGACTTTCAGTGTTGGCAGATGGGTGGTGGAGAAAAAAAGGAATGGGGTGGAGGGTTTAGAGTCAACACACACACATATACACACATGCATATAGACAATGGTCCTATTTTAAAAGAGTACAAAACAAATGTCGTGGTGCATCAGGATGTGAAGTCAAGCCTCTGTTAGTCTCTGTGTGTCTCGTCACTCTTTACAAACACTGCAGTATGTCTTTCTTCCTACTTACTCCATCACTAACTATCATGTACAGCACATGGACTCACTGTAAAAAGGTGTCATTGTCCTCGGCACTGAAGTGTAACCCAACACATGACGAAAACATTACACAGCTCAAGCGAACTAGGATCAGGTTTAGCTGTTATTTTCGTTTGGCTGTTACCAAGGTTTCAACACTCAAAAAGAAGAGAGGCAGAGAAAGAAAAGAATAGAGGGAGGAGGAGATAAACAAGCTCAATAAAGCAGTTAAGACGATGACTGAGGTAAACAGAAACTTGGCACAGGATGGCAAGAGATTACTGCATACCTCGTAGGTGAGCACGCGCACAAACATGCACACAGACACAAAGACAGACACCTGAGTACATGAACTACTTCATGGTGCGTACACTGGTTCACAGCCAGAAAGTTGTGTACAAATGAAGTGAAATCATTTCTCTATATGTTCCCTATAGTGTGCAGTACAAGATTGCTCCCCCAAGTGTTGTGAGAAAACTGAGGCAGACGCAGAGTGTTGCTCAACATCAAGGTACATGCTTTGGCAACAGGAGCGACAGCATATTTGCTTTTTGACGCATCACCTATTTGGATAAGTCGCTTCTGTAAGAGCACAGAAGACATTTAAAAGGGTTCCACCTACTGTTGTTTTCCTCAAAGATAAGAAATTAAATCTTACAGCGAATCTCTTAAATCACATAACATCATCTGAGAACTGACATGCACGGTTTGTTTTATATTGTACTGTTTTGTCATGATGACTTTATGTTAAATAAAAATCATCCTTCAGCAGGAAATGCAGGTAATAACAAGCTGGAAGCACCTGTGTTGTTTACTTACACTTGTTTGTGTGGTTTCTGTCCCTCTGGTGCTTTATGAATACACACATTCAGTATGTGTATATGTGCATATTTCTCTTGCACCTGCTTTCTTGCAGAAAAGCGCAGCAGAGATTTTTTTTTCATATTTTCATAAATCATATTTGAAGTCTTATAGAGGAAAACAGAAAAACACTTTGAATGTTCCCAACTCATAAAAAACTCAGTACAGCAGTAACTTTATTATTACTGGCCAGTTAGCCTGATAAATGACTGTTTATATGATCATACAAAGGTCGATGCAAAGATTCATCTTTCTGCGTCACAACAACAGTAAACTCTTTAACAATTGCCTGTTTACTGCACAACAAAATCCTGTTTTACAACTGTGTCTCTCTAGTTAAAAAATATTTAATTTGGCAGCATTAAATCAATAAAAGTGACTCAGAACAAACAGGTGCTTCAATCTGAACAACTTCTCTATAAAGTTAGATTAATTATTGTCCAAAGTGTTATATCTCATTATCTGCTTTCCTAGTCATTACAACTGAAACAATACATGTTATTGTTCTTGTTGCTTTTGCAGTTTTAGTGTTTTGCTCAGATGCCCGAGGATCCATCACCTGAGCATCAGTGCCCTGATCTCATGCTCACATTGTTTTTCTCATCCACAGAGCGCCATTTGATTCACCTACAGCCAGGTGACGCAACGAGAACACAGAGTCTCACTGAGTTTCAAATCAAAACACCTCGCTCTGCCTCAAACACTCAGTGATGGAGAGTAACTCAGTATTTCCTAAAGCACTGTACTAAAGCAAAATTACTTGCACTGAGTATTTCTACTCTATGCTACTTTTCTATTTCTACTCCAATATATCAAAGTGAAACATAGAACTTTTTACTCAAATTTGAGTCATAGTTAGGCTCTAGTTACTTTTAGAGCTGAAACAATTACAATTAATTAATTCATTAGTCTGTCAACAGAAAATTAATTGGCTACTCAGTTTATCAATTTTCAATTAAAATGAAACATTCCCTGGTTTCAGCATCTCAGATATGACAATTTATTGATATTCTTTTTCTTATCTTGTCTCTGTCTGGCGATAATAAATTGAATAATGTTCTGGACTTTTAGCTTTTGGACTTAGAATTGAGTTTTAGAGTGTGACGGACATTGATCACTATTTTCTTTATCATTTTAGATTTAGATTTGATTAATTGAAAAAATAATCAGCAGATTAAAAGTGAACATGGCTTCAGCCTTGGTAATTAAGATTAAGATTTTAAATACATTTTCTCACCCAATGATAAAATACAGGAGCCATTCTGCGCGCTAATAGTCCTCTTTAATATGTAGGCTATATTTTAGGGCTTTTACATGGTTTTACTTGTATTGGAAAACCTTTATAATTTGATAGGCTATATCTTTTTAAGCAGCCTAGTAAACCTGAATACATCTTCCACCACTGACTATACTGAATTCAAACATATCAGAGGTAAGTTTTTCCATTTAAAGGAAAGATCCTTTTCAGCTGACTGATTTTCAACCTGCGGTGAAAGGTTGGGCTACTCTGTCACAAAACCCTGAAACAGTCAGACAATTGAGACAAACACAGTAAAGCACATAGAGTCGTGGGAGAGGTGCAGGTGACTCACAGCAAACAAGTTTTACGTGTGCAGAACAGGTTCTGTGTCTAGGGTTTATGAGGTAGGAGTTTTCCTACATCACAGCTCCTATTGGAGTAATTAGCTCTAATCCAGGTGTTCAGAGGGATTTGTCAAAGTAAATGAAGGCGGATATGTGTGTGTGTGTGCGTGCGTGTGTGCGTGCGTGTGTATGCGTCTGTGTGTGTGTGTGTTTGTGCGTGTTTGTGCGCGCGCGTGTGTGGACCAGGTACACATAAATCTGTTTATATAGTCATGTTTGTGGGGACTCGCCTCCCTTATGTGGACAAAGAGCAAGTCCCCTTAATGTAAATCATTAATTTTGGGACTTGGTTAAGTTAAGGTTAGTTTAGGGTTATATTCAAACGTCTCTCTCTTTCTCTCCCTCTCTCTCTCTGTGCGTGTGTGTGTGTGTGTGTTTGTGTTTGTGTTTGTGTGTGTGTGTGTGTGTGTGTGTGTGTGTGTGTGTGTGTGTGTGTGTGTGTGTGTGTGTGTGTGTGTGAGAGAGAGCCCACCTTCTTGCGGATCAGCGCTGCAGAGTTGGAGAGCGCACGGCAGCAGCAGCAGGACGCATAGCACCTGTTGCACCTTCCTCATTATCGCGGTCATCCTCATTTAAAAATTTCCAGGCTAGTGACGTTTTAAATTAGCATTACCATCCTGAAAACGAAGAAGAAATGTGTCCTTTTCACGTTTAAAATCGGTCGTTTTTCAATCATGAGAGAGTCCATTTAGACCTGAAAACTGAATCAATCCAGATTGTCTTCTCATATTCCTTCGCTTTCCAAATGAAGGATTAAATCCGCGCTGAACTGAAGAACCAGTTTATGTTTTCCCTGTTTGACATTATACTGAGCCTCGCGCTCCGGTCAGTGTGTGAGGAATCACTACAGCTCAGTGATTGGAGCGCAGTGGGGAGCCAATCAGCGGCCGGAGCGTCTTTTTCTGTGGCACTGATTTATCTTCGAGGGCCCCGCCTACAACCAACCCTGTACACCTTTCTGGTTACAAAACCTGGAGACCAAGTGAATACCTTGAAATCACCTTGAAACACTATCATCATCATCATCATCATCATCATCATCATCATCAAAAATGCTTTCACTGTACTCGATTTAGATTTATTGAGCAATAAATGTATTTGGATGAATAATATTTATATGCAAAGCTGGTTTTGATGTGGGAGACTTTCTGTTAGATGTTGGTACTCTGCAGAGTTCATGGAAAAGATTTATTTATAAAACACACACACAAACAAAAAAAACGTTCAAAGTGCTTCACAATTAAAATGTTAATTGTCAAACAGGCAGGATATTAACAAACACAAGATCAATAAATTGGAGTTTATGAAACAGAAATAACGTTAAAAGCAAGAAACAAAAATAGAAAAAAAGTGTTTTTCATTTTTAATTCAAGTTGAAATGGATGATATGATAGTGGCAAAAGATTAATTTCAAGTGTGTGTGTGTGTGTGTGTGTGTGTGTGTGTGTGTGTGTGTGTGTGTGTGTCCAATGAGTTCTGATAAGAGTCACTTTATTGTTAGTATTGTTAGGTGTCTGAGGACAGCAGGTTCACAGGACTGGCTCTGTACCAAACATTATTAAGGTTCAGTTCATCTGAATCACAAAGTCCCAAAACCTTCCAACATGGAGATTTTTTTCGCATTTCTTTCTGCTCAACCATTGTGAAAATGCAAATACAGAGTGGACGTGTTGTACTCATGACTCATATTTGTATGTAGAACAGTGTTTTATTAAGTTCAATTGATAAAGTTAATAAGTTAAATTTTCACAGCTGGATCCACTTCAAGGTCATTTTGCATCACATTAACAGACATACTGAAAACTCAGCCCTGACTCCCTTGTGGTTCCTACATGTTATTGTGAAATCTTTTTATCATTACAGTCAGAACAGGTGAGCTGCTTCCTCTTTCCCCTCAGACTGAAAACATGTCTCCTCAACAAAGGGTGGAGCGCTTTACTTCCCTGAAAAGTCACATCCCATCTAACATTGTCAACAACTCACACTGAAAACAATAAGCTAAGAAACACTTATGTTCTCTCAGTACTTATCTGTATGTGTCACTCTTTGCCCTTATGATCAGGAGTATTTTTTATGTCTGATTTCTTGACAAGGGGACTTTGAACTCTCCACTCCTTCATGTTGCTGGCCTGATTGTAACGTTCTTTTTTACTGCAGGATTTTTGTGCTGCACTCTGCAATAATCTGTGTTTGAGTCCAAGAATTCAGTCGAATTCAGATCCTTCACTCATGTAAAAATAATCTATAAACTAGATATATAAACTATAAATAACAGCCCTTCGTTTAAAATCATACTTAAGTAAAAGAACAAAAGTAGTTTTAGATACTGGGAGTTGAATCAAGCTTTAACGACTTTACATACAGTTAGTAGTTTAGTCCAGTTGTTCCCAATCTAGGGGTCGGGCCCCTCCAAAGGGTTACCAGATAAATCCGGGGTGTCATGAGATGATGAATCATGGGAGAGGAGAGTAGAAAGAAGCAAAGTTATGTGTCACCAATCTGTAGAAAATGTTTTGACTTGTTGTTTTTTTTTATGAAATGTTGAATCATTGTACCTATTTTGGCCCCAAACACTAAAACCATCTCCGAAGTTAAGAAAGGAAATGTCTCTTACTGACATCTGAAATGTTACACAGAGCCCCAACTGCTTTTTTTGTAAGGGGTCACAAACCAAAACGTTAGGAACCACTGGTTTAATGTTTAATGCTGCATTTTTTAAAAGACACTTACCATGTGTTTTGATGCAAAAATATTAAGCAGAAAATTAACTAGTGACTATAGCTGTAGAGAACATATAGTAGAGTAAAAAGTACAACATTTATAAATACACAGTTGCATGAAATGAAAGTAAATAAGTCCTTTGAAGGTGCACTTAAATACAGCTCTTCAGTAAATGTACTTTTTCTAACACTGATTGCCATGATTGACATTTGAGTATAGTTTAACATTTCTTCAAGTATTGAGTATTTTTCAGGACAGGCCGAGATAAGGGTGCATATCAGGAAGTTTCCCTCTTGAACCCTGACTAATATCTGGTTTGGTAAGAAAATTTCATATCTTGTCATCTCGTTAGTTTGTCACTTAAGCTTCATGCAAACATCTTCTGCCTGTAAAAGTGGCTGAACCAGCTGTCGTGGAAACTGGCTCTGCCTGCATCTCCGGTCCGTCTCTCTTTCAAACACACAAGCAAACAAAAACGCATGAACACACATAAGCAACCTTCCCTTGTTTTTCTACCTGGAGAAGTGTAATTACACAGTTATAGAGTTTACAGTTCACAGTTGAATACAATGACTTTCCTCATCCTTTCCTGTCAGAGTCACCTGAAACGTAAGTGTGATAAGAGTGGTGTTTAAAACAAATTAATATTTCACTACTACCAGGAAGTTATTCTCAAAAAGTATTTCTTTTCTGTTTTGCCTTGCAGAGGAACAAGTTGCTGTGAAGAATAGGTTCAGGGAAACTGAACTGAAAAATATTGTAATGCAACTGAACCACATGCACGTGTATAAACGTGTATAAAATCAAATAAAAAACATGTTTCTGTTAAAGTGTATCTGAAGCCTACGGTTGACATAAAAGAAACACTTAAATATACTCTGAAAATCATTGCATGATAAAGCTGTGTGGTAAAATCAATAAAAATAGACAGGAATTGCACCATATTAACACAGCTGTGACCAGAATTTCAGAACTAAGTCCAGGCAGACTGTCCATCCTGACTGTCATTTTGAAGAGAACAATATGCAGATGACAAATGCTAACATGCATTACTCAACACTGAGTTCACTTCTTCAAAACAGAAGTCAACATGAATTAAATTGTGGATTACTTTTCATTGCTTTGACACAAAATTAATTAAAGGACCACATCTTTCCAGATCCAAGTGCTTTCTCACTCACCAAAACTCTGTATATTTACAGTCTGTGATACATATGCTTACATATTATTGTCAAAGCTGCAATTCATTACATTTAGCTAAATCTAAAAAGAAATAGAACATAGAAAATACACAACACTTAGTGCCTCATTTAATTCCTTCCTTTCTTCTATGAAAGACTTGTGGACTAATTTGAATATTTCTCATGTTTAGAAATGTAACTAGCTTTTTTTCTTTAATTTATTTTTAAATAAACTGATTCAACTAATTTAAAACAGTTTATTTATTAATTTATATATTTCTTTGTTTCTCTGACTGAAAATGCAGGATAAGCCAAAAAATATTGGAATTTCTCTTTTAAAAATAGACAATGTGGAACTTTAAATTATAAAATGTAAGCTGTACTTTACTCATCTAGAGAACATGACCTCTGTATCCTCACCAGCAGCCCTGCAGAGACAACTCTTTACACTTTGAGCCACATGGATCGAACACTGGACAGCTACTGCTGCTAGACTGTCCTCTTCTGGTAAAAGTCAATGACTGCAACTCATCCGTCACTTCATCAGCGTGAATACAGAACCTGAATATGTGTAAATATGTAAATATAAAGTCCATCAGTAACATCACTCAAAGCTGACCAGACAGATCATACAGAAAATGGGTTTATTTGTAATACAGCAGGATTTTGTTGTCTTACATCACATACAGATGTCTCCGTGCATTCAGCATTGAAACATGGTCTTCACTGTTTTTAAATCTACTTGTGTAACTATAACGGTACAGAATGAATCATCAAGTATTTTTTTAATTTTCTGCACTGATTATCATTGTTTCACAGACACAGTCTACATCAAAGTTGTTGTTTTTTTACACCCCCCTCCCCACCCCAACCACCCCCCAAAAAACCCAAAGAAATCACCAAATATGTATCAAGTATAATGGCAAAACAAAATATACTAAAGGACAAAACCTTTGCCTAATCATCTTGAACTGTGGTGCAAAACCTGCCTTTTGAGGGCATAGAGAAATAAATCTGTAAATCATTCTTTATAGATAAATATATGTGACTCAAAATCAGAAGCAAACAAGCAGAGAGGAAATTAATTTGCAGTTGTTGTTTTTTTTTTACATCACTGAATATAAGGCCACAAAACCCAACTGATCAAACTGATGGTTCAACGATAGAATAGATGCTGAATATGAACAATGGTGAACTGGTAAGTTGGTGGACATACAGACGGTTTTACTGTTACTGGTGTCGTACTATGTGAGTACCCATGTATGGCACAAAGAAAGAGTTTCATTGACGGTAGTGTGTGGGTTCTGCTGGTATCAGTGGTGATGCGGTAACTAGTCTGCTGTTCAGAGGTGAGTCGTGGATGAACTTTCGCTAACTACAACAAGGACATATTGATCTGCTTAACCTGCTTTCTTTCAAACACGTCACTGAAATAAACGATTGTATGTGTTTGTGTCAAATAAATATAATTACAGCCATTTGTAGATTCATCAACAATATTCACATTCAGAAACATTATCAGGCAACAGAATCATCCCCCCAATATGCGAGTAGAGACAAAAAACACACAAGCGAGAGCAACCTGATGCAGTTTGAGTACTCATACGGACACACAAGAAGGCAGACAAGCAGCAGCTGTGCGGATCATGTATGTGTGTGTTGTGTTTAACCTATATGCTGCTTTCACATCAAAGACCATGTAGCATAAAGCTGACTATATTGCACTGTATTTAGCATATGTCGACACCTACAGAAGTCAGTGGTTTGGTTAAGTTTCTGGCATCCTACAGTACACAGCACCAAAGCACGATCAGGGTAGTTACAGAGGACGGAGAAGTATGCAAGAACAGTCAGCGAGATCTACCGGGATGCATGCAGTTCAGGCAGTCAAGAACGTGTTGTGCGTTTTAAAATATTCAAAAAGGGCGGCTCAAGCGCTTTGGGGGAACCACGCCGGGGGGTAGAAACACACTACAGATATCAAAAGATTTCTAAGAGGATGTGTGACGGGGAGATTCCAGTCCTGTTTTCTATTCCTGGTTCACAGAGTTGTTTATGATTAATACTGTCTCGGCTGCTTGCACAAACACATACAGCACGTGTGCACGCTCAAACACACACACACACAGTGTACACACTTTATCTGAGTATCAAAGTGCCTCAGCATTGCTCACAAATTAAAAAGGGAGACTGAATTAAGTCTGTGGTGGCATGAATCTGCCAGCTGTGATTGTTCTCAAACATGACTCCGTTACCCTGCAGGGAAAGAGAAAAAACAGGAAGCGCGACTGACACAGACGACAGTTAAAAAAAAAACACACACACACATCAACAAAGAGTCAAGCCGGACTTTTTGCTGACACGATGGAGTCACACATGACTCAGTACAGCACCTATGACTAACGTACAGTACGATGCACCTAAAGACAAGAGGTGGACACAGGAAAAGCAAGAGTCTGCTGTGATTGCTTACGGTTAGTGTGCATTTGTGTGGTTAAATACGGACATGAGAATCTGTTTTCAATAAGCACTGAAAACCATTAGGAAACCTTAACAGACTGAAAATGAAAAGCCTCGCTTTGTACCTATCAACCGAACCCCTCATACTATGTATCCAACGCCCCCCGTTCCCAAAAGGAAATAAAAAGCTGGACGGTTGTGGCTGCTGGTTTTTCCCCCCAGATTCTCTTCTTATTTCTTGTTCTTGAGTTGATTGGCCAGCCAATCAAGACCCTCATAGAGACCATCGCCACTGGTGGCGCAGGTGGCCTGGATGTACCAATTGCGGTGGCGCAGGGAGTGTAAGCCCAACTTGTCTGTGATCTCAGCGGCATTCATGGCGTTCGGTAAGTCCTGTCAAAGAGGCAAGAGATCAGATACTGCCCTTCAGTATAAAGAAGTCAAAGATTAGTGATAAAGGGTGTGTCAGTTGATGGCTTGTTTTATTGTTTGGATTTAAGTATGTATGTTTTTATTTACTGCAGATATGTGTGTGTACTTACTGTATATACTATAAGATGTATATAAAGTTGATTAATCGATGGACGGAATTCTTTAGATTAATAATCGATTAATTGTTTTTCAAGCAAAAACATCTAAATGTCTCTGGTTCCAGATTTTTAAATGTGAAGTCTGCTTTTCTTTGTCATATCTGATAGTAAATTAAATATGTTTGAGTTTTCGATTATTGGTCGGACTAAACAAGCAATTTGAAGACATCACCTTCAAATGGTTTGGACTCTGGGTAACTGTGGAGGTCATTTGGAACTATTTTCTGACATTTCATAGATCAACAATTAATCTATTAATAAAAAACTATTGGCATATTAATTAATATTGAAGATAAACATGAAAGGAAGAGTTTGACATTTTGGGGAAATACGTTTATTGGCTTTCTTGCTGTGAGTTAGATGAGAAGATCAATACGAATCTCATGTCTATTACATATAAAGCTGCTGCCAGCAGCTGCTTAGCTTAGCTTAGCATGAAAAGAGCAGCGAGTGCAAACAGCTAGCCTGACTCTGACTGTACCAGAACTTCTAAAACTCACTTACTATCACCTTCTATCTCATTTGTTTCATCTGCACCAAAACCAAAGCATAACAACGATATACTGTGGCTGCAGGCAGTAGCTTTATATTTACTGGACAGACATGAGATTTAGGAAGTCTTAGGAAGAAATAGAATAAGCATATTTCTCAGCAGGTCTAACTATTCTTTTTAAGATCTAGTTAACCACAAAGCAAACAACCACCATTAGCACCAGAACAGAAGTGCATTATGTGATAATACTAATACATAGTCAACTTAGTACGAAAGCTTGTTTAAAGTCTTGCAAATGTATTATTCATCCACAGTGGAACTTTATAATATCTGTATCGAATTAATTATGTTGGAATCTCGTTGAAAAGCAGAACACTACATTTATAAAGTCAAATTCTTTAAGCAAAAGCGCTTGAAAATTTTCTTTGAGTTTTGGGCTGTCTCTAAGAGACATTTGAAGATGTCACTTTGGAATCTGGGAACCTGTGACGGACCTGTATGACTGCTTTCTGATAATACACACAACAATTAATTGATTATTCAAGGAAATAACAGCCAGATTAATCAATATAGAAAATAATTTTTAGTCGCATCCCTTGACAGAATATCCTCATATACTACCATTACTGATTGTTTTTCATAGCGATGGCCGTCGTTACTGCAGCTGGAACTATTTCATGTCACACAAAACACAACTCAGCACTGCTTCAAAAATAATTCCCCATTCAGTCAACTTCATTTTTAATTTCTTATGTTTTTTTTTTCTTTTATCTCTCTTTATTTCTTTTTTCACATGTAGGCCATGAATTCTGAGAGCTACAACATACAGTTTGTAAATGTAAAATGTAAATGAAACTGTAATTAAAATCACATCTCAGCTTGTTTTCATAATTTACTGTAACAGTTAATATAATTTCTACATTTAGATTACAAATGATTACATTGTTTTGTAATAGAAGTTCAATTTATTGCAGAGTCAGAATGGGAGGTTGGGTTTTGTGGGTTTCTGTGTATTCGTGTATGTGTACTGCGTATTCACTGGGCGTTTTTTACCTGCTTATTGGCGAACACGAGGAGCACTGCATCTCTCAGTTCATCCTCAGCCAGCATCCTCATCAGCTCTTCTCGTGCTTCGTTCACACGCTCTCTGTCATTACTGTCCACCACAAAGATTAGACCTGAAACAGTGAGAAGAACACAAGGGCAAAGGAATAATAATGATTTAACAAAGTAAATTCTTTTCTGAAGAAGAAAAGAAGGGAAGTATTCCTCCATTAAAGTCTGTGTTGCCCTCTGATTAGCTCAGCTCACCCTGTGTGTTTTGAAAGTAGTGTCTCCAGAGGGGGCGGATCTTGTCCTGCCCGCCCACATCCCACACTGTGAAGCTGATGTTCTTGTACTCCACCGTCTCCACGTTAAACCCTGACAACAAGAGCGAAGGTCGTCCAACAAGTAAAGTAAACACGGTGCTGCATCATAAATGTGTGTGACGAAACTAATGTTTCTTTGACAGTGCACATACCGATGGTTGGGATTGTGGTGACTATTTCCCCCAGTTTGAGCTTGTAGAGGATGGTAGTTTTTCCTGCAGCATCGAGCCCCACCATCAAGATCCTCATCTCCTTCTTTCCTATAAGGCTTTTCAGCAAATTCCCAAAAATGTTCCCCATGATTCGGATGAGCTTCTAAAGCTTCAGTTACGATTCTAGACGCCTTTTTTTTTTGAGAAGTTTCAGTAGTTCAGCAGGGATCGATTCAGAAGGAGGGCTGAAAAGAATCAGAACAAATAACATTTAGTATTGATGGTGATTTGATATTTACAGTATGAGGCAAACAGCCAGCCAATGAATGACGCTGGTCTAAATAATTAACATGTGTGAATAACGAGAGAATTATTAATAAGCCAAACTGTCTGTCAGGCTTTTGTTAAATTACAATGAAGGGAAATGTTCCAGCTCACCTTCTCTCACCTTTCTAAAAAAAAAAACCCTACACCACCATGCCAGAACATCTCACTTCTACATGCACACCCCTCGACAGGTGCAAGCTATGTTAATCGCCCACAGTCATCATTGCAGAGAGGGTGAAAGAGATGCATGTCAGTGCCATGACTCCAGGCTGCAGCGCAATCTGTTCAGACCCTTCTCACTGTTTTTCTCTCCTTCAAACGTTAGCCTGCAACAACGCCAAGGCCTCAGAGCAACATGCAAAATGTCCTACATTACCAGGCCTGGCTTGAACACAAGCAACGAAAGACCGACCACTAAGCCACCTGGTTTAACACAGAAAAATGAGACATAAGAAGAGGACATGTCTCCTCTAGGTCAGATCATACGGAGTTATCTCAGAATATGTTAAAATGTTAAAATGAATAAAATGTGTGTGTGTGTGTGTGTGTGTGTGTGTGTAGTAACAATAAACATACAATGTAGAGACACAGACAACATTATGTAAATTAACTGCAAATATATATGATGAATATGGCTCAGAGAAAACGTCTAGCAACTTACAGTTGTAGCTTTTTACTGGTGGGCCCAACAAGATGCCAAAAAAAACAGGGTAGGAGTAAAATTATATTTCCAGTATCCAAATTTCATTCTAAGAGTAAAAACTGCACTTATCCTACTTTTTCAACACAATCAATCAATGGTAAACATGTTGGAATATGTGAAAAGCCCAACAATGATCACACATACACAGTCTGAATCTGAATCTGAACCCCCCCACCAGAACAAAAAAGGGTGGTTGAACTTATATGTTTAATATGTATGTCAAAGCATCTTAATGATTTGAGCTGCATTGAGTTAACCATCGTACAACAGCAGTGAGGTATGCAGAGGATAAATAGTGGGGTGATAATGAAGAATAAAAACAAATAAAGTAGATGTGAGGCTGGCTGCAGCCCTGTCCATGGTGCTGAAGAGGATCACCACACTGTCACCGCCTGGTACCAGCTCCTCTCTTCACCCGGCTATGTTTAATGATAACATACACAAATAAATGGAGATTTAACTCCAGCTGGGAGCAGGGCCGCTGTGATAATGTTAATTCAGCTGCCGGGTGACTCAGGTTAGCTCTGTTAGCCGGAGGATGCTACGATAGGTGACGTTACAGCTATCGGCCCAGGCACATTTCTCCGCTATTCAGCGAGAAATATATACTTCATTTCACCACTACTTTCACACAATTTTCTCATTATCGCATTTATAATAAACCAATTTATCAATATAGTTCAGCTTTGATCGCAGAATCGATGAGACATTCATCCATCCATCCGCTCCTCACCTCAGCGGACATCCTGCTGTCAGCGAGCCGTCTGTCACTGCTTCAACCCCGGACAACACTGAGACCACACAACCCGCCACAGAGCAGCCAGCACAACACACTATTATTTCATCCACTGCTGCCACTTATAGATGTATATTAGCAGGTTAATGGTGGTGCCAGTATCATCACTTACCTTCAGCTGAGAAGTCCTCTAGCTTACTATATGTCTCACGATATTTTCCGGGGGGATAACTCAGCAGGAAACGAAATATCGCGAGATTAAACCAAACCAAGATTTTGGCACAGCTTGATTTATATCAGTTTGTTGAGGATTTGGCATATTTCTGGCCCATTCACCTCAGTCAATGCACAGTAATATTTTATGTGTAATAAACGAGGGCTGCAAATGAATAGAGAGTGACTCTTTTAGTCCATTATTTCATGTCATATCTGTGTTTATGCATCCAAGACACAACCACCCCTTCAGATATCCCTTTTTACTGACTTGTTATGAACTCATCTACACACAAAATTACAGGTTTTGGGCAGCTGATCGTGATAACTGCTGTTATAACCACCCACACAGGTAATTCCACTTACTTTGGCTGGTCAGTGCTCTTGTACAGACTTTGACTGACATCCTCGGTGGGATAAATGTCCTTCATAATTCTTATCTATACATGGAATCCAGTGGCCTCATATAATTTCCAACATAGTTCTGCCCATCTACAACCATATGAGGAGAGGTCTAATCGGCCAGAAACACCCGTGTTGCTTGTGCGGGGGCTTTAATTCTCTATATGAAAACTTGGCAGCAACACTTGGCAGCTTCATGTCAATTTTTATAGAAACCAACCAGTACTTCAGCTCTGGAAAACAACTTTGCCCCAGGCCTGCTGTGAGTCAGTTAGTTTGTGTTGATTTGATTAAAAATAAATGTATTTAGGAAAATGCAACTTTGAACTCTGTATCAAATGAAATAACACAGGTTTTAAAATTAGATTTTGACACCTGAGTCCCTCTAAGAGCCAGGATGTCAAGGTTATGTAAAAATGTAGCACCTGTGTGTTATATTGTGTTTGCAGTGGATCAAACGGAAACAGACTCATTTCCACACAGTGAATCTGAGGTCGTTGGGGCCCCTGAGGGACTGTGACCTTAGGGCAGCTGCCCTATTTGCCCTGTTGGTAACAACATATAAATCATAAACATTCTGATGTATATTACTTAACTTTATGTTATCTTATGTTTATTAGTATTATCAAATGGGTTTTTTATTGTCCTTCTTATGTATATTAACATGTTTTATGTTCATTTCATGTTTTTTTTCATGTGAAGCACTTACTTATATTTTCCATATTAGCCTATTTAATACTATATTTAATACTAGATAATTACATTTTTATAGTCTAAATTTACCAGATTAATATGAATAATAATAATAATATGAAATATAAATTATAAGTCAACTTACATGTTTTTAAACATTTTCATAAAAGGATTCCTCATGATATATAATTGGAAACCATATTTCCAGTGGTGTTAGGTAGTGATTCATATCATATTTGAAAATATATCAGATAAAGTTGCAGGATTGGTTCACTCAGCATTCATGATACCAAATGCTGAAAAGAATCATGATCTTCTCTCATTCATTCCAAGAGATGACCAAAAGGTACATAATTCCCTCACAGAATCTTAATTAACTATTAATTATAAATTAACTGTGTACTAATTAGCAACAAAGTCAGCAATTATGTGTTTACTGGAAATAATCTGGAGCAAGAATCTATCTGGGAACTTATTGGGTTTTCAGGAAATGGTGAATTAATTTTCAGCATTGTGTAACACATGTTCCTCTTCAGATAGAAAGACGTTTCTAAATTGAAGGATTTGTTGCCTGATCATTGGTATAAAATACTGCATGAACGGTAGAGAACAGTTGAGCATGACATAGTCCTAAGTTGTGATGTAATATGACTCATTGTGAAAGGTCAGATCATAATGACATCTATTACTGGCAATTACCTTAGAGAATATGTAACTTACCTACAAAAACCTACTAAAACCTAAGAGCCATTTGATGCTGTGTTTGGATATGACAGTGAGACTTAATCATACATTTAAACAAACATTGTGGTTTTAGTAACATACACTTCTCTAGTTCTGGGATCTGAGAGAGGAAGCAGGTTTTATCCTCAGTTTGCACACGAAAATGAGTCAGTTATTTCTATTTCAGTGCTGCTCAGTGCTTTTCTTGATCGTTCACCAGTTTGTAGTTCCTGTAAATTCCTATTTGCCAGTGTGTTGGGGTCAGATGAACTGCCATTTTGTGCAAAAATACCATAATACAGCATGTTTATATCACCAGGCAAACTGTTAATTTGGCATGTACGACTCCAAGTTTGAGATTTCCAAGGATGACAGAGGGAGAAAGAAGGAATTCATTAAAAGAAGAGACTCCCTATTTACATTAATTCATTTTGTTTCTTTCTCTTGAAGCGTTCGTAACTTTGTTACTTTTCATGGAGTCTAAGACATAAGAGAATTGAGAAAATGAATCAATAAAATAATCAAATGAAATGCCAAAAAAATAAAATAAAAATTAATCAATATGTTGAGTATTATGAGTTTGTGCTGAGTCAGCCTCCAGATCTTTAAAAAAGGGACAATGTGAGGTGTGTGAGGCTGTTTCTATAGATTTATGTACACTTGTAGTTCAGAAATGTGCATACAAAATGTTGTTATGTTTCTAAAGAGCAGGCTAGATGACATGGCTTCCCTGAATGACGCATGTGCTAATTAGGTTATATTCTTTTCTTTCCTTTTGCCTTTTTGTCATCACAGCTATGCTTCATATCTGACTTGATGACATTAACAATAACCCTGTAACAAGTCCCTCAGGATTTGTGTCTGACAGCGCTCATACATTTCACTGAAACTAAAAATAAGTGATGAAAGTGAGTTATAGGTGAAGAAAACCTGGTAAGAATCCTGTTCTTATTAGATAAAAGAAATATACAACAATCATATGCAGTGTGCTGTTGAATGTGCATTCATGGACTTTGAATTTGCCCAATATGTGTTTTGTTTTGTCTTGATTATTTAGTCAGTTGTTCATCATTACGTCCTCATCACTATTCTCACTGGTTTGAGTGTGCAGGGCTCATTTTGAAAAAGCTGGTGTCACACATATTTCAATGCAACAACCAAAGTTTAGCCACATTTGAATCATAATGGTTGTTGCACAGCACTGACATAGTCCTGATCATGAAGCAGATTAGCTGAGTTTCTGCTTATTAAACTCATAAAAGATCATAACAAACAATGTTTTTTTTCCTGAACTTGAACTTGTTTTGTTGCACTTTTAGCCACGAGTATTAATGGTTATGGAGAAGTTTTTAGGGGCCTTTATTGATAGATTTTGTTCATAGCATATATGACATTACTTGAAACTGGTTTCTATATCAGTCTATATCTATGCAGCCAGGCCCAGCGTGCCATAACGGGGGCGGGACCAGCAGCTACGTGGCGTCTATGCAGCCGGCTTCATCCGGCATGTCTGGCTCCTGACAGGGTCCACATAGAGGAGCCCTTTGGCCTGAGGAGAAGCTGCACAACAGCGCCCTCCAGTGCCTGAAGAGCGCTGTTTCCGTTTCCCACCCCCCGGCAGCCTGATGGGATGCTGGCGGAATGTTTGAGGCGGGCTCTTCAGAGAGACCCAGGTGTTGGGACAACGTCCACGGGCAGCTAGTCCTTATCGCTCCAGTATTATAACACATCAGCATTACCCGCTGCTGAGCCATTTTGAACACAGGGGTCGACCAGGCAGACTGTGCAGCTCGTCTCTCTCTCTTTCTCTTTCTCTTTCTTTCTCCTCTCGCTGCTGTGTGTGGAAGAAGAAGCCCACACGGAAGAGGTTGGATGGCAGCTCTTTTCCAGAAGTTCACAATGAAGACCGGCGTCTGTCTGCTGCTGCTCGCCGCTTTCATCTGCGGAGTGGCGCTGGGCGAAGAAAAGGCAGCCGAGGAGTTGCAGGTGGAGGTGTTGGTGAGTGTGTCACAATGTAACGCAGACACAATGCAGCTGTTACAGACTACACAATAAATATACACGCAACAGTGTTAACAATTTCACTCTTCTGACCCAAGGTGAAACCCGAAACTTGCTCCACACTTTCCAGAATGGGAGACACACTGCAAATCCATTACACGGTAAGACAAAAGACGGAACACGTTTATTTATTGTGCACTGTGTGTGTGGTGAAACGTATCCAGACATTTATGTGTGCATTATTACAACGATTGTGAGTGAAACCGGCCCAGCTGGTGACGAACGCAGTTGTTGTCTATGTGGCACCGTCCGCATGAACCATGTGGGCACCGCTGTGTCTGTGTATTTTACTGACTCTGAATAGCAAACAGCTGCTTCAGATCAGTCACGCTGATGATCGATCACGGGACAGATTGTGGTTTTCAGTTTCTCTAGCTTTATCTCGTGAATCGCTACTGCTTTTTTACTATGGAGTGATGGGGCGGTGCAACACGTCAGCAATACCAGCCCTGTCACTGGGGCAGAAGCACAACCAGTTCACCCATGAACACTGGAGGCTCGGGGTTTTTTTCAGTCCTCACACATGTTGATCTGCAGGAACTTAAAAACTCAGTTTTATGATTTGAATTTCAGCTGTAAGGGACTACAAACATGTCATACACAGCATAGAGTGTGAACAGAAGAACACGAGTAGTGAGATATGCTGTGTGTAGTTTTGATTGTTGTTTAATTTCCTACTTTTCCTGGGGTCCAGATTGAAAATATATACAGTGTAATCAAGAAAAGGTTTGCACAGAGACTACTAGGGCTGTAGTCAACCAAAGAAAATCTTGGTCGACTAAAATTGTAAATAATCTGCGACTAATCGATTAGTCGCGCGTGGGCGGGGGGGGGGGGGGAGTGTACGTTATAATGAATTCTGTATTTCTCTGTTTAGCGTCTTCAGGCTAGGCTAACCCATCATTGCTAACTTTGGAGCTAACTCCCTCCACTTTTCCAGCACTTGGAGAAACAACAGACGTGACTTTTCAACATTTAACTGACACACTGTAGTCTGTGATGTACATTTACTACAACTTACCACTAACCTTTTCCTCTGCTCCACTCATATCCACCGTCACTTTCTCTGTGTCCAACTTCCTAAGCAAACATACTACGCAATGACGTATAACACAGTTGCTCGTTTCCCAGGCAACAACACAGCGGTTGACTCACGCGCTGCACAGACTCCCAAACGCTAAATATTTCTGAATGAGTGGATATTTGGCGTTAATTCTAGTATTAAAAAATATTTTTTGGCCTGGCGGGGGTTCTTGTTGATATAATTGTAGGAGAAACGCTCAGTAACGGAGTTAGACCATAGACTGTATAAAGATAGTTAGAGTTAGACCTCCGGAGTTTGGAAGAGTCCAAAGTTGTGTAAACAGCGGGGGTGTTTTGAATACACCCCCATTTTCAAAAGGTAGTTTGTTGGTCTGTCAGCCCGCTGCAGGAAAATAATGGATTAGTCCCAGAAAGCTGCTGATGTAGCACTTTTCTCCTTATGAAAGTAGAGATAGAGATACACGGAGATAATTCGACCAATGAGAATTTAGTCGGATGAGAGAGTATCGGCCAATTAATCGACTAGTCGACCAGCAGACTACAGCCCTAGAGACTACATGAAGTGGATTATACAGCTACAATATCACTATTACAACCAACATAATAAAATAGTGAACTAAGTAACTTCTATTAGGCACGTGTAGCTGAAAAAGTACAGTACACTGTACTGCCATGAACTTGTTTTTTTTCTTTGGTTTTTATTTTTAACATAATGGACAACTGCATGGTCTTTTCAGTGCAACTTTCCCTAATAAAGCATCAATTAAGAGTTTGATTAGGCCCAGAGAGCTTTGTAATTGATAATTAACCCTTAATGATTCAGGTCAGTTTGGTTAAACAAATTATTGTTTATTCCATGTTCATTTATTGGTTTATTTAACAGGCACAAAGCACATTAATAAACACTGCTGCAAATGCACCAGCGTTAGCTATTTTTCATCTTTAACCTCTAAACAGATGTTACAGAGTTACTCTAAAAGTTATTGAGATCACTTATAAGCATGCAGAGCAATAATAAAGAAAAAATAGAATATTAATGTTAGGACATTATACTACATTAACAGGTACTAATTAAAACAAGCAATAATACAAGACAAGCCAAACTTTGAGCACTGTGATTTATATTATCAAAAGGCGACTATAAAGTCAGGTTTAATCAAAAAAGATCTGGAAGACAAACATACATGTGTTCAAGATCAAGATCTTGGCCTGATATTTAACTTTAAGATTTGCACCGTGAGCATTTTAATGTTTTTATGGTAAAATATAAGTCATACACAATTTATACTTACTGTTTATTTACACAGTAGTATATTTTTACATGTTGTTACTAAGAGTCTATGTCAGAAACGCAATATTTTCATTTTTTCTTTAAAAAAAAAGGATGCAGCAACTAACTGGAAATGACGCATAAACACACTGAGTTCATGTCATTATTTCTCACCTCTTGTCGTTGTTGCTGTTTTTGTTTTTTTTTACTGTCCAGGGTAAACTGATGGACGGAAAGGTAATCGACTCATCGCTATCACGGGATCCTCTTGTTGTTGAGCTGGGGAAGAGGACAGTTATTGCCGGTAAATTAAACAGTTAATCTTTGTGTGCCGGCTCTGTTGCTCAATCAGTGACACTTTGATTTGGTTACATTGAGGAAATGACCACAGCTTATTGTGTGGTGGGGAATATGCTCTCTTTACTGATTGACTCTCTCTATCTGTGTGTGTGGCTTTTTTATTAGGTCTGGAGCAAAGCTTGATTGGTGTGTGTGAAGGGTAAGTGAAAAGTACAGGTCCATTGTGATGAAAGGGCTTGGCGATTCTTTGGATAGCTGCGTGCAGTGATAAATACACCATGTTTAATAGTTTTATGATGAAATGAGAGAAATGCTTCCTCAATAAATGTGTTTTATAATTCTTATTCTCTCATTCAGGCAAAAAATCAAAGCCACTATTCCATCTCACCTTGCATACGGGAAGAAAGGCTACCCTCCTACGATTCCAGGTACTGAACACATGCACACATGGTTTGATCAACACCACACACACTGTATACAACCTTACAAGACTGGGTGATATGGTGATAGGGTGTTGAATGCAGTGCACTCTGCTCCATTACTAGTATATATTTACATAAAGTCACATTTCTGTAGATATTTGAGGTTAATGTTTGCGCGGTGCAGCTCTACACGACTGCACAAGTATGATCACATGCATTTAACATTGGCGCAATCACAGGGCGACCTGGTAGCCTTAGCCTAGTGGTTAAAACACATGTAACTGCCGAGTCTGTGGTTTGGTTTGAGATGTGAACCTTTGCTGCAAGTCATACCTCTCTCTCTCTCTCTGTCTCCACATGTTTCCTGTCCCTCTCTGCACTTTCAAATAAAGGCAAACATACCAAACAAACAGAAACAACATTAGCACAATCACACTGAACATTCGTTGAAGGATAAGGCTGATGTTACTCTGTATTATTCTAATTATCCACAAACCACATGAAGAACAATAACAACAAATACGTTATGAAATCCTGTGCCTATCTGTGACACTCAACCTTGTGTGCTGCCGTTGAAGATGTTAATCTTTAATAATGTCACTTGTTAAAAAACAGTCTCAGTCATTTACAAAACCACCTGGACACCGTAGTTTTTAACAAATGTTACTCAAACAGGTTTTTCATGAGATTTGAAAGACATAAAATATCACCAGTCTAATTCTTAAAAAACATGCCAGTGACTTTTTT
The DNA here is from genome assembly GCA_029490765.1 of Euthynnus affinis. Taxonomy (NCBI): domain Eukaryota; kingdom Metazoa; phylum Chordata; class Actinopteri; order Scombriformes; family Scombridae; genus Euthynnus; species Euthynnus affinis. The sequence goes on along the minus strand of CM055840.1, from coordinate 15,592,394 downwards.
TTCCTCTTTTTTTAAGATGTTAAGTTATATTTTATATCCTTATTTATTTACATATGAATACAATAGATATACAGACAGGTGACAAAGTAAATACCTGATGTGTCAACATATTGACTGTGCTGATCCATCCCAGGTGATGCTGCTCTTGAGTTCGAGGTGGAGGTGATCTCGCTGGCACAGCAGACGCCCTGGCAGAAAATGGTCAACGACGTGTTGCCCCTCGTATGTTTGGCCCTGGTGCCCACTCTGCTTGGCTTGGTGGGACTTTACCTCTACAATAAGGCCAACGCTCAGAAGCCTAACAAAAAGAAGGCAAAGGATAAGAAGAGCAAGAAGAAATAAGGACAAGGCAAAGAACTATTTAAATAAAAAAATGTTAAATGTAATTTGTTTTTTTCTCATGTTTATTTAGTAAAAAAAAATGCTTTTGACAGGTGTAGTAAGTGAAAATCCAACCGTTATCTTTCGAATTCAGTGTGTGTTGTAACAGCTTTGGTAACAGTGATGTTTGTACTGTCTGTAAAGGCTGGATCAATGATGATGATGTGAGACGTCATGCGCAGTTGTTTGCCAAGAGTTTCATCACTGACAGAAAAGACAGAAAAAGAGAAGTTGCAGCTTCACAAACTTGAAGAACGTGCAGCTGATGTGACACATCGAGTGTAGAAACAGCTGCAGCCTTATGATAGTGCTGTACAGTTAATCACTAAAACTGATTAGATAAGTACAATTTAAGTTACAGATATGCTGCATATTACAGGACTGCAGAATTATAAACTGTCTGCTGCTTCACCCTCACCAGAGACAGCACAACTAAAAGCCACAAGATGTTACTGAACAGGACATTATGTAAAAGTACCAGGACAATTTAATTTTAGAAAAGTGTGAAATGCTTCACCGACAGCTCAAACTAGCCTTCGACAGACTCTTTTCTTTGGATGTTTTGTAACAGTATTGAATAACGGTAAGGACCTGAAGAACAGCATGACTTATCAGGAAAAGAGAGTCCAGTATTTCTAAGCGATTTCTTTGGAGATGATAGGAGCATCATTTGAGTTCACTGACTAAACTCTGATTGATATTTTTAGTCAATATAAATCAAATATAAATAATATCAATATAAATATAAATATAAATAAATAAATAATAATGCTAATTGTTTATAGATGTGTCTAAAATAATGCAGCTGTTTATCTGCAGCTTTTTCCTCTTCAGGTCAGTCTCTTGAGCACAGTATCATCATTTGGGGGGGAAAGGGACCCAAGAGCAATCCGGCCTGTGTGGCTGTGTTTACATTTAGAAAGTTGGATGCATCTATTTGACAGTGTAGCCAAAGATGAGAGGGAAACATCAGAGACTCACATTAGAAGGAATGGAAGAAAGCTGCCCCCATGTCGTGAAGATCTGTTGTAAAATTGGGTAAAAACCTTTGTTCCTTAAAGTTCCTCTGCTTTGATATCATCATGACCACTGGTATTTCTGCTGGGCTTGTCATATCCTCCAAATAGATAAACCCTGATGCAGTGCCATCCAGTGGTCTCTCATTGGATGTGGATTTGTAGTTGAAGACTGAGGACACCACACACACACATTAACCTCAGATAAACTCTTGACCAACACTATACAAGAAGTGTTAAATACAAAACATATTATAATAATATACTGTTTTTGTGCATATTTTATTCTGTTGTTTTGTTTACTCTCAGCTATCTACAGATTTTTTAAAAAAATTTTTTGCACCATAACATCCACATCACCAACATCGTATAATATGAGCAGTGAGTCTTAATGGAGCTCTACATAATATGCAAGTAATTATCCATGACTGCAAAGCAAACAACAAAATCAGGTAAGTGAGATTTTAAGGAGTAACGGTGAGAAGGGAAAACCAACTGCCATGTTTCTTATTCCAACAAACATATCATCCACTCTGTCCATCTTGCAGTGTATGAATAATTTTTAAATCTTAGTATGAAAGTCAGTCCGTCCATCTAATGACTCTATTTGATGATTTCAAGCCAGTTATCTACTGTTTGTTACAACTACAAAATCACTTACATTACTGCCACTATTTTCAAGGCATACCATAGATTTTTTTTTCCATTTCCCCTGCCTTTAGTTTAATTTCCACAAGGTATGAACATTAACTTACAGACCTAAAACTTGCTTGAGTTAATTTATCCATGGCAGTGAAGTTTATGTGATTATAATTTCACTCAAAGTTACATTAATGATTTGTGTTAATGCTTGCAGCCCTTACATTACCACCAAGACCAATGTTCCCTGAGGCACTTTATCTAACTCAAACAAGATCCAATTTGTTTGTGATTTTTGTAACACCTTCATTAATATTTTCCATTTTATGTATTCAAAAGCTTTGCCAGGCAACGTGAATGACATTTTAACAAACACATAATATCGGTAGGTTTATGTTTATGCGTCGCGCATAGGCACTAGGTTTCCCTCGGACTAATGAGAGACTGAACTCCGCTCACTCGAGTGACGCCTGGCTGCTCTCAGCGCATCTAACTACTCACACTAATATCCTTCCGCGATAATAATAATAATAAAAAAAATATTTTACATTAAAAAACATGTAAATTATTTATATTTTATATTTGTTCAAACAATAGTCGTAAAAAAGAATCGAAGACCTTTTATTTGTGATTTAAAAAAAAAAAAAAAGTTGTCGAGGGCGGAGCGGAATTGCACTACTTCTCGCGGTGCAACCTCTTCCGGTCCTCTTTCCAGCTTCCCGTGCAACATGGTGAGTCGTGACTGTGGCGGCCGCTCGGCAAAAACAGAATAAACTGACATTTTATTCGAATAATCACACATATTCAGGCCTTATTGTGTATATTAATCACACAGCTCAATCACAATGTAAGAAGTTGTTCGTAGATGTTACTTTAAATGATTAAAAAATTAGTCTGGGCCTAATGCTAGCAGTTAGCAAGCTAACCGTTTTGTGCATGTGTTCATGTGGTAACGTTACTGTTAATGTGCGTAGAAAAGAGCGAAACAACTACGATTAAGATACACGTACTAGTTTCTCACGATGTTAATTAATACGTTATTTAAAATAACCAACTGGAAAAACATGAAATAATATCTGTAAAATGTGTGTTGTAATGGCAGTCGGGTCGAAACCCCGCAGCCACCCTGCGCTGTTGATGCTCATCTGATTTATTGAATTGTACACTTAAGACATAAACCAATGGATTATAGTCACTCTGTCAAACAGTGACTGCGGAAACTCCTAAATGACAGCAGTGGCATATTTTCTTTTTGTTTTTAGTGGTTTGCTTAATTGGACCTCAAAGTGTTTTGAGTTTTTCCTGCATATGTTGAAAGACTGATGTCGTTCGGGTACAAATAACGGAGGTCAAAAGTAACGTAAAATATTAGTTATAAACGTTGAATTGAGGAGCAAAGGACAACATTTCTGAGTGTTACACACGGTTCAGCATGAAGTGATTTGCTTTGCGGTCGGTATTAGTTCTTGTCGTTGGTGCTGGGTATCTTGAACATTTGACTACTACTACTACTACTACTACTACTAATAATAATAATAATAATAATAATAATAATAATAATAATAATAATAATAATAATAATAGAACCTAGACTCAGACAGAGGTTGCATGTTGTTTCAACACAAGCAGCCCCACAGTAGTAGAAATAGAAACAGTCTTAACTGGATATATAATGTTTTTAAATCAAATCTCTAAGCATTGGATGTCAGCTCCCGTTTTGATGCACTTGACACATTTCAGCTGAAAGAATAAATGTGTGCTTTATTACCTAACTCCATGTTGCCAGGCTGTATAATATGTAGCTCTTTCTAAACGTGGCCTTTTGCTTTACAGACTAAGAAGAGGAGGAATAACGGTCGTGCCAAGAAGGGCCGTGGGCATGTGCAGCCCATCCGCTGCACCAACTGTGCCCGTTGTGTCCCCAAGGACAAGGCCATCAAGAAGTTTGTGATCAGGAACATCGTGGAGGCAGCAGCCGTGAGAGATATCTCAGAGGCCAGCGTCTTTGACTGTAAGTGTCTTGTTTGTTATTTTCTCTCTACATCATAATGTCAGTTGTGCTTTTCCTCTCATTGCACGTCCTCATCTGTACCTCTCTTCCGTGTCCTCTCTGCAGCGTACGTTCTGCCCAAGCTCTACGTGAAACTGCACTACTGTGTCAGCTGTGCCATCCACAGCAAGGTGGTGAGGAACCGCTCCTGTGAGGCCAGGAAAGACCGCACCCCACCACCCAGGTTCAGGCCCACCGTGAGTACCATCCACAACATGACCCTCTCTTTTAACTGTCACATCTGCTCCGTGTAGGGCTTTACAGTGCCAGTTTATTTACAATGTAGATTTTTCACAGTCATGGTTACTCATGTCCGTGCTTGACGAGTTGTTGACAAGCAATGAGAACCGACATTAATCTAAAGCTTCTTGTTTTTGTTTTTCAGGCTGGTGCACCAAGAGCTCCTCCGAAGCCCATGTAAAGCCGAATTTGAACATGCTATACATCTGACAAATAAATTCAAAAGTCTTTACAAAAAACCTGAAAGTGTGAAGCTCGTTATTCTTAACTAACAGTGTGTTGTAGTTGTAGGAAAAACAGGCCTGTCAAGTATTTTATTTGGAATAGACTTTTTTACAGTACAAAACTTACAGTAGTTTTAAGATCGAATTACGCAAATGCATAATTACATGATACATTTAAAAAGGCTCTGCAGTTAAAGCGATATCAGACCATTTACAAGAGTTGGGAGGTTAACGAAGAGTGAAACTGAAAGGAACAAATAGTGCAACAAGGAAAACTTCAAAAGTAAAACATTTGAACATAAAATTTCAAGTTTTTTTTTTTTTTTTTTTTCTTAAGTAAAGTCAAGGATTAGTCTTCGTTTGGTTGTCCTTAAGACTAGAATGGAAAGATTGGTTGAGCAAACAGCATTTGTACCACATGCATCAGGTTTAGAAGCACATTACTGTCAGTGTAGCACAAAATAAAAATCTACACCCACATTTTCAACTTGTGAAGGGGAAAAAAGGCTGAACTTTTTCTGATGAATTGTCATCTATTGATGCAGAACTTGCAGCTTAAATATAACTTCAGCAGACAATTAACTAACTTGTGGACTGCTGCAAGCGCTTTAGTGTTTTTTTGTACAATATTGGTGACACTGAAAGTCAAAGGGCTGAGGGTTCAGGTCAACAGGAAGTCTTTGGCTTTTAACAGTCAGCGTCAAAGTCCTTTTCTCTTTTGATGGATGTATGGTCAACTGATTGTAAAAATGATTTATTCTGGTCAGTCACTGACTGCGGGGTTTTTTTTAGGTCTACAGCTGTTGGTGAGATTTACAGAATATGGCCAAAATAATGTGGAGCCTTGTGTAATGTGCAGCACCACAGGATTAACAGTTAAGAGAGGGAAAAGCTTAACACTTAAATGTAAGAATTTAAACTGGACAGGAAAACAAATGCAGAGATCTCAGGCCAAAGGCACAATAGCAAATTACTACACAGAAATCACACCAACTGATGAAGTACCACACCTGGGCCTCTGTGAGTGCTAATTGTTGCCTAAATCAAGAATATACACAGTGGATTAGAGAGTAAGAAATAATCAAAGCTTCTTTTTTTGTCCATGCAAACTGACATGACAATTTCATTGATTTGTAATGACAACTTAAGTGTCAAATTTTTCATTTAACGTCACATTGTAAAGAGCAGGAAAGTGGATTTTAGGAGTCTCTGCAAAATATTGTACTCAATTTACAAGTAGTTCTTTCTTAATTGTTGGTATTAAGGCAAGATAATTAGATTATTCAATGAAATGATAACTTGGGAAGAGAAACTTTTAGCATCGCCTACTTAAGTTTGTGTACTAGCAAACAGATCACCACAGTGCATTGTGCCTTTCTTTTAAGTCTCATACAACAATGTGCACAAAAGCCAACTTTCTAATCATCAAATAAGTGTGGCTTCATTTAAGAACAATTAAACATAAGTAAACTTGGGTAAACATTTACATTTATTTTCAAAGTAAAACCCCAAATGATAATTTCTAAATGTCTCCTGCGAAGCTGAACCGAGAAACTCCTGGAAAAACAAGACTGTTTTTACCTTGCAGTTTCTTCCTAATTCACACTGCATAAACATAGCTGGTCGTATGTTTCCATGTTACAACTAATAGTGAAAAGTGTTTAACAGTAGGAAGTGGCGGTTCTTTGGCTCAGTCATGGAGGAACCGTATTTGGTGCTTTACAGAACCACACTCATGATGACCTAAAACTAATCTGAAAGCCAAGTACTTTCTAAATTCCTCTTCATAAAAACATTTGTGTTCAATCGTTTAATGATCATTTAGTGTCTTTCCATGTAGTGTCTGCAAATGACCCATGAAAAGCAGCATTTCATGAAGCCAAAACGACCTAATTTTTAAAACCTTTATGAAATGAAATGAAAATATCAGTTCTGATAAACATACGAGGAATTTTACATCTAGTCACAACACAAAAGTTTATGGGCTCAGCTCATGTTAGGCAGACTGATGTAGATCCTCCATCTATCCCAAACTCACTTTTGAGGCTATTAACATGAAGAACATGGAGATATATGTCTGATCTGGAAGTGGTCTGATTATCAACACAAATTAATTTATTTTTGTGCCCAATACTGTGTGTGACTAGATTAAACAGGTTTACTTCCTGGACAGTACAAACATGAAAAAAAGATTTAGGTTTAGGACATTCATCATTCTTTCATACATGTAAAATATGATCATAACTAATCGGTTGTCATCAATCCATTGCAGAGCGTTTTTCAGCAGTGATATCAAGCATATAGTAAAGCTGATGGTTCACAAAATTCTCCCTATTGTGCTTAATGTGTGCAAAATCTATCTTTAGCCTGCAGTGACTGAAACTACTATGTATTGTTTTAACATGGTAATCAAGAGCTGACTTTGCTCCTTCAACTCACACATTTCTCTTGACATACATTTTAGATGTTTCTGCATTGTCTTACCAAGACAGGACAATTTATTGTAGATAACATAACTGATTTTTGGGAAAACACCAGTTCCACGCTCCATGACTGGAGACTTTCTAGATGGGTTTTCCAGGAAAAACTCTAATAAAACATTTTTTTGGATTTAACCCGTGAGGACGGTAGATTCCTGCCACTCAACACTGCACTCATTCATGTCATAGCAGCATGTGTCAAATGAAATGTATATTTAGTCTTTCATACATTAGCAGAATTGGTTCTTTGCCAACAATTCAATGAAAATCAGCCCTACGTTTTTTTTTTTATTGAACAGGATGAAATAACTATTGTGCAAACCTTTGAGTCAGTGTCTTGGATACAACTTGAATGCTTAAATTATTGTGTCACCCTCAAAGATCTTCTGTTTGAAGACATGACAGCTGATAGTTCATGTCCTTAAGTCTGGTCAACAAGGTTTGATCAGGGTGAATAAAGGCACAATACAACCAAAATCATTTTAAAATATAGCTCAAATTGAAAGAATGTTGGTTTGCAGTTTGATGTAGTTATGAAGAGGAATCTCAGAGACCCTAAACTCTTCACTAATCTCTAAAATCGTGGCAGTGATACTCCGTTACTAGTGAGAAAAACGTGACGTTTTCTCACATTGAGAGAAATGTGCAGGTCATTAATGTATTCTATAAAATAGTTTAATATAATCATAGTATTCTGGCAGGTATCAGTGCAACAAAAGCAGTCATAGAAAAGAAAAAACAAACAGATCATACTCAGCGCCACTCGGCATTCACACAAATAAAAGGCCTTCATTTTTCACTTTACTTCCAAAAAACACAGGGTCTCTCACGTTTTCTCTCACACACACACACACACTCGCATCAGATCTGTCAATCCCCCTCCCCCCCAACTTACAAACAAAAAGTGCGTTTCTAATTCACGGACAACCCCTCAAAGACATCTATTTGACTAAGACCTGGTTCTTGAGTTTGGTCTGCACTTCATGTAGCATTATAAAAACCACACTGTAAATAATCAGTCTCTACTTGGAAAAAAAAAACTTAAGGTTCATTCGGGAATCAATTAAATGAAAAAGTGCTTTTAGAACAAGGCGATAAAATCTCAACAGATTCCATTGACTTCACATTTGACTTTTTTAATGTTATATCTGTTTAAGAGCACAGGAGGGGAACATTTTCAGGTTATGGACTGAAGTCAGATTTGTCTACCACAATTTGTGCTTCAGGATTGAATCCTGAATTTTGGAGCAAGGCACATCTGCGGATGAAAAAGTGCGTTGGCTCTTCATCTATACGTTGGAATACATTTGATTAAAAGTGCATTTTAAATTGATTCATTGTTCAAAGTGCATTAAAATTTTATCAGAAACACATCTTTCCATTCATAGTACATATAACGCTATCAGTGCCTGTTTGAAATACTTTCATGCCATCACTGCCCCTTTTAGCTCCTGTGCAGACCAAACCCAGCCAGGTCCTTGTCTCAGTGTAAAAATAGCTCTAGGTGAAGCAGGTTGTCCACCCTTTATCCTCAGTCGAGGATGTGCTCTCCGCGGACGATGTGTGAAGAAAATTCATAGCGGTCCTGGCTCCGGTGGCCACAGATGTTACACTCAAAAGGCTGGCGAAAACCGTGGCAGCCCATATGGATGGTAAACATGACGTGGTCCAGGAAAAGCACACGACAGTGCTCGCATCGAAAAGAGCGCACGGCTCGACCCTCCCCATCTACGACCCTGAAAGCCTCCCTGCAGGTAGAAGAGGGTGCTGTAGGTGAGCTGGGAGTTGGGGCAAGGGCAGGTGGTGGGGGTGCTGAGTGACCTCCGTCCTCTCTTTCCACCTCCCTGTCTTTGGCGTGGCTGGGGCCGTGTCTGTCCCTACTCCTGTGGTGTACAATCAGAGGGGGCGCTGGGTTATGGTTGTGGGAGTGGAGGAGATGATGGCCGTTGTTACTGTGCAGGGTTGGAGTCAGAGCAGTACTGTTGCACGGCTCATCTGGCATGCTCTCTGTGTCCGTAGAGTCCTGGCAACCATTGCTTGGCGAGGATGCATGACTTCGACCCACAGGAAGGTCTTCATGACCTTCTGCTGCCTCCCTTCCTCCTACACCCGCAGATCCCAGACCAGCTCCCGTCCCTGTACAATCCAGCCGCGGGCCTAGAGCGACAGGAGTGTGAGCCGAGCTGTGGATCGGCCCGAGTTCTGATAAACATGAGGGGTGAGTGGTGGGATGGTGTAGAGGCCTCAGTGTGTCTGATACCCCTCCTCCTCCGTTACCTGCTAGACCTGCATACTCTCCTCCCAGACCAGTAAAGTGCGGGGCTTCAAGGTCCCCTGGGTGCATCTCCCCGTCTTTATCAAGACCAGCACTGAGCTCGTAAGGTGCATCTCCAAGGTTGAGACGTATGTGCTTCTGTCCTGCAATAGAGAAACGTATCTTTTGATATTGTACTATGGAAGCCTCTCACAAAAGCAATTTCCCAAAAATGATTATTGGGCCTCAGCCAGGTAAATGAACAGCTTGCAAAGGTTTGTGGATTCATTGTGTATATGGTAGTTGGCAGCTGTTAGTTATGTGGATCAAGTTTTAATTCAAAATCAAATTTTTATTTAATTTCCCTCCTAAAATACTAAAAGCATTTTAGTTAAGATGGCTGGCATGGATTCTGTTATACAGAGTCTAGTGAGGGTGATCAAACCTGTTCTCCCAGACAGGGTTGCACGGTGAAGGACAAGAGAAGACTAAGAGTCTACAGTCACGCTAGAGACTCTGTGAGGTTGTACGAGGCACTGCAATGCTGAGGCTGATGGAAATGGAAGAATGTAGCTTTGCAGGTACTTTAACTGAAGTAATGGACAGTAATAATTTTGGCCTGATGATGGTGCTAGCTGATAAGACACCAAAGTGTCTTATCAGAGGATCACTAAAGTCAGTGCAACTCATCCTGATGGGGGTGTGAATGTCTGTACAAAGTTTCATGTTATCCCATCTAATAGTTGTTGAGATATTTCAACAAAAGAAAAATGTCAACCTGTCAGTGGTGTTGGAGGAAAAGTCAGACGGTCAACAAAGTCAGTGAGATTCATCCTCTGGAGACCATGAATGTCAACAAAACTTCATGGCCAGCCATTTTAAGTGGTGGACTGACGGACAGACCAACCAAGTAAAAATAAAACAAACAATTGAATTATAGTGGATAATAAACGTTTATGAACGGTCACTTTTCACTTTAACTGTTTAAGTGAAATGAAACATGTGTCCTAAGTCTGCATTCATGTTGACCACAACTCCCCGGAAAAGCGACAATAACAATGTCAAAACAAAAGCACAGAATAAACAGTTTCTGATTCACTTTGATAATTGGTTTGAAGTAATGGTGAATCATACAGCTTGTGAAATAGCTACGTAAAATCCTGGATGTCATATCACTGAGATCAATCCTAATGCACATGTTGTCCAATTCAAGCAATGATTGCTGCTTTCTCAGTTTCCTCAACCTGTCCGCACTGAGACCAAATGCTCACCTACAAATTTTTGTGGTGTGGATCTCTTGCGTTTGGTGATGCTGTTGGCGAGCCGATCGATAAATGCCATCTTGTCTGAGGAGGGTTGCAGTAGAGAGTCTGGTATAAACTCTAGCTCTCTCATCTCCTCTCCTGCACAAGATACAAACAAATTGTTGTATTTTTTAGGTTTTCAGCAATCCTAAAAGTTGTAAGCTGGTTTTCATTAGACTCTAAACCAACATTTGGATATAAAAGCGACTGTAAGAGATGGATTGTGTGCATTACCTTGTTATGGAGATAGATTACATTTTTACATTAGATGCTACTTCAATGCCTGTCTTACCTGAGCAAATGTTCTACCCCTTTAACATGGTATCTCCATGAATGTTATAAAACACATACCTGGATTCTGAGCACTGGTTGGCTGCTTTGACTCCAGGCTCTGTAAGTAGCTGTGGCAACGCTCACGGTGCTCCTCCAAGGTGCTCTGCTGCTTGTAACTACGGCCACAGTAACTGCACTTATAGGGCTTCCCTACAGTTGGAGAGGACACTGAGGACAAGGTGGGAAGATAGCATTATTATCATCTTTTTCCACTATTACGCAAAAATGGTCACTTATCAGGGTTGAATCTTTCCTACCTGCATGAGTGCGAAGGTGGCCAGTAAGCGCATCTCGTCTTCGACAGGCATAGCTGCAGAAGGGACATTTAAAGGGTTTCTCTCCTGAGTGCAGCTTTATGTGACGGAGCAGGTTACCCTTTTGAGTGAAGGAGGCACCACACTGATTACACTGGAATGGTCGCTCACCTGTGGAAAGATCAAACCTGTCAACCCAACTTCTCTGACTATATCTATAGTGTCTGGCACACACAGATCCATCTATTAAATTTCAAGTACACAGACGTAATATTCCAGCCAAATTACACACTAAAACTCAAAATCTTTTTAATTAATCTCTTAATCTATTTAACAAAAAGCAAATTCATTTCATGTTTTCTTGCAGAGAAGGCTTATCTCAACAACATAGATCAGTCACCTGTATGGCTGCGTTTGTGCACCATGAGAACATTAGGCCCAATGCAGATCATTCCACAGATGTCACACTTGAGCTTCCCATTTGGCAGTCTGGTGGCTCCAGCTGGCATGGTTTCAGGATTAGTGAGCTCTCTGTAGCCACCAACAGCCTCAGTTCCCTGTTCTGCACCTCCTTCCTCTACCCGCTCCCCTCTTTCATCCTCTGTACTGCGACCCGGGTCTTCATCACTGTACAACTCCACTTTTATGGAGTTGGCTACAGAAGTACGAGAGAAGAAAAAAAAAAGGTCTGAGTGAGATAATCTTTTAATCAATATGTTGGAAGACAAATGAAGAAGAGGCACAGAAGAGTAAGAACAGATTTAAATGATGTTGCTTATGTGATTAGAGTAGCAATTCATTTTCATTACTTATAAAGTTGATGCAATTATGCTTTAAGATTGCTTGTGTTACATGTAATCTCAATAATACATTAGTTCAAAAACGTTTTGTACCCTTTTGTTTCTTCGTGAATAAGTAGACCTTTTAGTTTTTTTAGTAGACCTATGTTTTACAATATTTCATTTCGATTCAATTCAATGTTATTTATATAGCACCAAATCACCACAGAAGTTCACACTCTAGAGGTCCTAGGAAGGTGGCCTTAACTAGTTGCTCTGAGAAGTACATGTTGACAAAGCAATTTCAGTCTTTATTCTGGATATTTGAAGCTATTTTGATTTCTGTCTTATACCTCTTATATTCTTTAACACATAAATAGATATCGGCTATTAGTCTCATTTTCATTCAGTCAGTCATATTTTTTTGACATTGTCACTAAACCTGCAGAATAACTGCACAGATATTGGTGGTGGAAAACCAAGTCATAACAGCTCTAGTTTGAGGAATGTTGTCATGTAATTGAACAAGGATTGACAGATAATGATTTGACATCATACAACCTCCATAATTTCTGCACCAGACTTGATACTTTTGCAATGTGGTCTTTTACAGACAACTAAAACTATGGGATTCACACTTATTTTCTTACTGACCACTGAGAGAGCGACTTGGAGAGGTCTCCTTGCTGTTGGGAGTGCTCACTGTTGGACCTCCAAGGGCCCCAGAAAACTCTCTCTCCATTGAGGAGTCTCCACTAGCTGCACCCAGAAATAAAACAAAAGGAAAACTTGTCATTTAAACATAGCGAGAATTGAAGTTAATAATACAGTATGTGTGATCAAACAAGGAGCCCTACCTGATATGTAAGACCGGCCATTGCAGTCATCAACATCCATACTAGTTCAAGCTGAATACTGAAATGACAGTTATATCAAAGGTAAATTATCTCTTCCACACACATTCACTCATGCAGATTCACTTATATACAACGACACCTCTGCAATCCCTATTAATACTCAGGAAAATAGACAGTAGTTATGACCAGAGGTCAAATTTGACATTACATTATGAAACGCACGTCAAGTTAAATTTATATTGCAAGAACATTCAAAAGTTAAATGATATCAAAAACTTTCAATGACCAAAAAACATGAAAATAGTGAACGCTAGCATAAATATTAGCTATCTACCATTAACTTGTGGGTGCGACTAAGTAAGGCATAGCTACTCTTTGACTGCATCATATATTGGTAACATTAGCTCCTAACAATAAATATGATGATTAACGCTAGCTGGTGTAGCTATGTTAAGTAATTGTTACAGAAAACAGTTTATAGGCAGCTAACTTAGCGCCAACTTTAACCTTAGCGGCCACAGATCAGCTGATTGACTCAGTTATAATTTGGTTGACTCATGACAACACTGATAAAGTAACTCAATATAAAAACTAATCTTAAATTAAAGAGCGACATTAGTGTGAAGTCCAGATTTTAAAAGATAAAGATAGCGTTAACGCTGCCAACGTTTACATGAAGGCAAGTTTACGAGTCGGCCTCGGTGGCTAACATAACGTTAGCTTACTGCATGTGATGGAAATTACCGTTAGCCGAGTTAGCTAAAGTCAACACTACAACGTTACAACAGTTTGCCATCCTCGACAGCTTCCAAAATAGCATGAAACAAACTAACAGCTATGTCATATGGGCGATCACGCAATGTAGATAACGTTGACTGGTGCTACTAATTGACTGGCTGTTGCTATATTGGACATACAAGTCTCTACGACGCTTTGTTTAACGCTAGCATAACAAACCAACGTTAGCCTGAACTATCTGAGCTAGCTAGCAACCACAGCCAATGTTTCCTAAACGGTTGCTATGGCAGCCACCGCCTCCCTGAATGCTAAGGCTAGCTGCTGGTTAGCTCCACCTCGCTCTCCCTGGCCTGAAAGCTCTGAAGCTAAACGGAGACAGACAACTTTTAGTACTTTTTAAAAGATGTCCAGTGCCCTCGGTAACTCGTGCATTACCTGTCCCTGTCAGGGCCGTTTCAGTGAGGTTAGTCTGTTCTTGCATCTGCCTGTTTATGACGGCAGCATCTCCGACAGCGTTTACCTAAAGCTCCAAACAACTTCCGGTTAGATTCCAACTGTAGCTGCCTATCGGCCAGCAGTATTCAACATATCAGCATGTGTTCATTTATTCATAAATCAACATCGACAACATGTGTGGATTTTTATTAGTATTATTTTATTAGTGTTATTTCTTCAGTTCACTTGTTACAGTTAAGACGGTGTAGGTTATCTCCATTAACATATGATAATAATAATAATAATAATAATAATAATAATAATAATAATAATAATAATATTTATTAATTAATTTGTGCTGCACTTTTTATTTGCAGTGAACCTCAAAATTCTACAGCATTAAAAACATACAACACACAATATAAAGAAAATAAGAGTTAAGATGAAAAAGCCTTCCGGAATAAAAGGCTTTTTAAAGCCTGCTTTGAAGACATGCCTTTGTTAGGTCTCATTAATTAAAAGCTCTAAAAGAAATGCCTTCATTTAAGTGGGTCCAAATAGCAGTTTCAAAGATCTGATTAATGCACATCCAACATCCTTTGTCTTAGCTTATTTATATGTGAACATTAACCACACCATTGTGGTTTGTGTCATGCCATTGTGATGCTTTTTGGACTGTAAACAGTAGGCTGGGATCCAAGACATGCCAAGAGTCTTTAACAGAGAATCACAGGAAATTCAATAGCCTTCCATGTCTACTTGTCCCATTCAGAGTATAGTGATTTAGTGATTTTTAGTTTTGTTTCCATGTCACACCAAACATTTGGACCATCCCACACCACTATTTTACAAAACATGCACCTTCCAGTAATACATATACAAAGCATATACAGAGGCATGTGAGGAAAAAAATAAAGACAAACAAAACAAAAAGTGAAACAATACAAAAGTCCCAAATGAGTATAAATAACTTTCTCTAACTTTGTTTGTCTTTAGAATAACTACTGTGTTCAGATAGCTGACCAAATGATGCATGTCAAAATTATATACATATATTTTCACACCACAAACTGAGGAATATAAAAGTATTTTCTACACAACCCTTTTTCAGTTATAAATAAACCAAACTTTTCAGTTTGTCTTAACAGAAGTCAGCTGTACAAGAACTTTGCCTAAAACTTGCAAATTGATAAGTTAGTCAGAAAATACCTGATGAAAGTAAGCAAGTCTCATAACGTACTGGCACTGGAGTGAATGACCAAGCATACTGATGGTGCCTCAAAGGCTTAATCTCACAAATTTCAGAATGATACAAAAGCTAAGAAAACAAGTGTAATGTGTGTGGGCATCAAAGCTTTCAGTGTTTTAAGCAGCTATTTTTCACAGACAATAAGTAAGTGAATGTATTTACTGTTTGCACACATACTCTCAGTTTAACCAGCAAACACTCGAGTCACCATATATGGGCCTAATGTCCTTACCATCTGAACATTTTTGCTATAGTCATTAAGATGGAAACCCCCTAGATTTGTAAGAAAAAGGCCCAGACAGTCTTTTTGGATTTATTTGAAAATTTCCATTCACTGACACATTTCCCTTCTCTTTGTCTTATAAAGTGATAGCAAAAGAAACCCCATACCACACGGTTACAAGTCATTTTATTTGGGTAAACATATGAGTATCCAGTGAGACAAGACAGACAGTGAGAGAAAACAACAGAAAAGGTTAAGAATAAGAACTTAAGGACAGAAAAACATTATAGAAAACTGTAAAGGTAGTAAGCTGTGGATTTTTTTTGTGTCCCAAACATATTAGCTCTGATGAACAAACTGGCTTGTGTGCATAAAAAAACATACAACTTTCTGTTTCATTATTTCATAGACAGTCAGATAGGGGTACATTGAGTTCCCAAACCTCCCCTGTATATGCTCTTTAAATATAAAAGGGTCTGAAAACCACAGTCATGTTGTCTGGTTGGGGTTAAACGTTCAGTGGTGATTGTTGCCTGAAAGTCAGTCTGGAAAAGTCCACAGGATGGCTGGGGCGCACAAAGAGTGACCTCTGCTGTACAAATTAGTCAGGAAAAAAACGTCCATGTCAGTTCTGACGTATTAGCTGGTTTTACGACGGTGTGCTTACACAATGACAGTTTCCGTCAGTTTGACTTGCGAATCGTAACCGCGTTGAACGAGCGTTTTTCTGTTGCCAATTTCACTTGCGACGACAATTTCGTCATTTCAAACTATCGATCGATATCGATTAATTTAGCAGATACAGAGAAGAGACCCGTTTTGTGATAAGTACACGCTGTACTTGCTGTAGTTGAACTCTGAAGTTCCAGCTCGAGGCCCAGCGGAGAGCTCGAGCGGCGGCTCCGAAAAGTTTGTTGTTGTCACGTGACGTGAGACGAATGTGGCGATAAAAGTTTGTTTAGATAGTAAAACTAGGTGGCGTACTACATCATTAAAACCTGTTCAACACCGCTTCACCACAATGCCTCAACCAAAATACCGAAAGATTGCTGTGATAGGTTATCGGTCCGTAGGTGAGTAAAGGAGCCGAGCTCGTGCACAGCTAATGTTGGTCTGCTAACCAGCTAACAGGCTAACGTCCTGGCTTTGTTTTCCGTGTATCAGGCTGACTGTAGTAACGATAGCTTACCGTTGTTAATGTTGATTTGTGTTACAAGTGGTTGCTGAGAAACTGGTTATTAAGCCACACCGAACAAAAATCAGCTTTATCTTGTTGTATAGCTGTAGCCATATGTTAGTTGTTGCAACCTGGTGTGCGACAACAAAGTTGTCCCCAGCCGGTGAGCTCCTGACATGGTGTCAAGTGTTGTGTCTTTTAGTCTAACGTGACAAACATAGCTAGTATGTATATATAATAGTATGCAATATATAATATGTAATGTCCAAAATGAAAGAGAATTATCCTTTAACGACATTTACCAACGTTAACATCAGTCTTTTATTGTCTAAAACCTCTTAGTTTGGCCGATGTGACTCAATAGGATTAAGGCAAAGTCATGGTCATGTATTTGGTCATATTACCATTGTAAGCGTTTTTATTACACTTAATCACATACTGTGTTTAGTTAGCAGCTGTTAGTATAAAATGGGGACTCCATAGTCTTTAGACAGAGTCACAAGTTTTGATAGACATAGATACAGATGGGGTCAAACTTTTGATAATTGTGGGGACTGAAACTGTAATGTATAGTTCTGTGTGTAGAGCACTAATACCTCACCTGTCAGTCTGTCTTCATCCCTAGGTCTTAGTTGACGCTCTAGCATCACAAAATCTAGCTGGCGACAGATTTCGGTACATCAAAATCACAGCTATTCTGTTCAGTTCAATTCAGACTGTTTAGGACACAATTCATGGTGGTCCATAGCACAATAACAGCTATCTGAATAAAGTGTTTCCTGACAAGGTCTGAATGGGTCACAGAATTCGGTGTAACTCTTTCAACTGATAAGTTGTTAAAATGTTTTGTCCCATGTAGGTTTTCATGTGACTGCATAAAACTGTCACCCTGGTGATAACACATTTGTTTGTGTTATATTTATCTATTGTAATGAAGAGCCCTGTTGGTATAAAATGTTTAAAATGTTGCATTAAAATGGTAGTCATATCATGTTACGTGCTTTTGTCTTGCACAGGAAAGTCATCTCTTACAATACAGTTTGTGGAAGGACAGTTTGTTGACTCCTATGACCCCACCATCGAAAACAGTAAGTGTCATTAGAAGATGTTTGTAAGGCATTGCAGTCAAATAAAAGACTGGATTTTGCTGAGTGTTAAGAAATGTTTTTTAAACTTATTCATTCCTCTCCCCAGCCTTTAATAAAATGGTCAGCGTTAATGGCCAAGACTTCAATCTTCAGCTGGTTGATACAGCTGGACAAGTAAGTTGTTTATCCAACAGTAATCTGATGTCAGAATGACAAATTGCCCAGTGAAAGTGTCACATTTCCTAGAAGCCATGCTCTTACGTGTCTGACACTGTTTGATAATGTGTCATGTTTGCTAACAGTCATCCCCAATGAGTTAATAATACATCTCCTCTGTCTGTAGGATGAGTACTCAATTTTTCCACAATCCCACTCAATGGACATCCATGGCTATGTCCTTGTCTATTCAGTGACTTCCATGAAAAGGTGAGTAGATGGTTATGATTTCACACCTGTATGAATAATGATACACAGTCAAATGTCTTCTGTCAGGTAGCACAGTGTGTTTTAGCATACACACTCAATTATTCAGGGATGTTGATGGTAAATAAGTTAAAATTACAAACACAACCAAAGTTGCAACAGAGAATCATGTATATCTACAGTCTATTTTTAATCCAATAGAGTTGTCCTATAACTAGCACAAGTTTATTAGGTTCCATTTTTAGGCTGTAGTTCTGTGTTTTAGCTGTGTTGCAATGCATCTTGTTTATGGATAAGTTCATAAGTGTGTGCAGCATAAAAGTAACAGAAGGGTTACTGCCGCAGCTGTGCGAGTCAGTAAGTACCAACTTCGATGATACAGAGAGGATGTTAATATAATTAATTTGGTAATTTTCACTTGGATACAGGTCATTTATAGTAGTGGAATGATTAGTTGATCAATCAGACAATTGACTGAAAAATAGATAATTTTTATATACTAACCTTTCAAGTGGTAATGCCAAATATTATATTGATATTTGTTTATATTTAGTCTCTCTCTCTCTCTCTCTCTCTCTCTTTCTCTCTCTCTCTCTCTCTCTCTCCACCTACCTATATAAAGTTGCTAACATATAATTTAGATCTACTGCTTACTCTCAGATAAATATTTAGAAATACTTTGATGTCCGTCTCTGTTCAGTTTTGAAGTTGTTCAGGTTCTACACGACAAGCTGCTAGACATGGTTGGAAAGATTCAGTAAGTTTACTTTGATCTTTTAAAGGTCCATACATCCACAATTGTATTGTTTATTGTTTTAAGTTAGTTTTTGTTTTTCAACAATATTTTCTTTTTTTAGGGTTCCAACTGTTCTTGTTGGGAACAAAAAAGATCTCCACATGGAAAGGTAATAAATTAAACCAACACTGATAATACTGACAGACTATACATTTGCACTCGATATTACTCAGCATTGGAAATACTTTTTATAGTAAGTCTAGCCCTTTTGTTGTTCTGGCAGTTAAAGGATAAGTCTGGTAATAATCTCTATTTTCTGTAGTGTCAACATATCCCATAAAAAAAAAAAAAACAACAATGTATTGATCTGATCAAGAAGTACTGACCTTATAGCCAGAGCCTGATACGTCTTATACCTCTGTTCCATTGACCTCTGAACACATTGACTTTTTATAAAAATTTGAGTCAATCCCTCATACAATAGACCCCCAAAAATACAGTTTATATTTCTGTTTGAGTGATGTTTGGTTAAAAACTACAGAACCCAGGTGTTTCAGGAAATGTGTTGCTTTTAAAAAAAAAACAAAAAAAAAACTAGTTACCCTTTTTACAAGGTATTATGAATTAATGTCTTGTAGGTTTTGGTCTACTTCTCTCTCTTTTGCCAACCTTTCTGTCACAACCCACTTAAACAAAAATAATGATCTGAGTCATTTTGTGATTAAGGGATGTTTCCATTTCATTTTTCTCAGGGTTATCAAGCCAGAGGAGGGAAAGAAACTTGCTGATTCCTGGGGAGCTGCTTTCATGGAGTCCTCAGCCAAGGAGAACGAGGTAATAATACGTATCTCTCTGCTTACCTGCTCATCAAGTGCAATCGACACGATCATTTCCTGACATACACTCACACACTGCTGACAATAATTCTTGCAATTCAGACTGCTGTGGAGGTTTTCAAGCGAATCATATTGGAGATGGAGAAAGCTGATGGAAACGCACCCTCAGAGGAGAAGAAGTGTGCTGTGATGTAGAAGTGTACCCAGGACATCAGTAAGCTTGTTTGCTGAAGACAGGAGGCACAACTTCACCAGCTTGCCAATCGTGACCTCACAGACACCAAGACACTGCAGTGGAAATCTGCTGCTCCATTGTGATACCAGATTGATTTACACAGCATGGCACCTGCCCAGACAAGTGATAAACTATTCCACTAATTGTAAATGTATGGAGAAGTTTGAAAGAGCAAGGATTACTCTTTGTTTTAGACAGAGAAGCACATTCACATTGAACACTTTCTTTAAATATTGAGATGTAATTTCTGAGTGGGCATAATGATTTTGAGTTCAACCAAATGCTCAGAAAACAAACAAACAAAAAGATCAGCCAAAACATATTGGTCCTAGTTAATTGTATCAAAATTTTCATGAACATATAATAACTAGGTGTAAATCTGATGTTGAGACATTATCGGCTTATGTCTCATAACTTTGAGTAGTTAATGTACAGTGAGGGCTGGTTAATAACCTTTTGTTTTGTTTTTTTTTTTAAGACTGGTATATTATTTCAGCAGGTTGTTTTTGACAGTGATAGAGAGTCACAGTTCACATTGCTTTAAATGTGGTGTTAATATGTCACTATTTCTCACAGATGGTGGATTTCCTCAAACACCCTGGAATGAGATTTCACACAAGAAATTTCACTGTAGTTTCTCAGTTCTTTTCACTGTAATTTTTATCAACTCATCTTCAGGTACCTCTCACCAATGAACTCTTGAGCTGTGTCTTCATGATGGATGAATCTATTTGTACATTCAATGACTCACTATTTAGGCTCTTCTGCTAAGCAGATTAGTCTACTTCCATTGCTTCTACAGTTTTAATTTCTCTGTATTGCCTGTAATAAAGCCGTTATCTTATGGAACCCTCAGAGAAATTTAGTATAGATTAGAAAGGATCTTTGATATTATGTTATGGCCCTTTTATACAATATAAATAGTCTTAGAAATGGGTTTGGTACTATTGGTTATATTTTGAGTGATGCAGGTTTGTGCTCCCCTTCAATACAGATGATGTTCTCATAAGTGCATTATGATTATAAACATAGTTGAATTGCAATTTTTTTTTTTTTAAAAAAAAAAAAGCATTTTAACTGTGTGTAAGCAAATGGCTGAGGCCCACTGAGTTAGCTTAGTAAATTTTTGAACTCATGGTTTTGATGTGATGGTTCATACAGGCTTGAGAAAAAACAAGCCAGGATGTGATGCGCTGCATTTAATTCATATTGTGGACCTATGATCACTGTCAGACACTTGAGATCCTTAATGACTTGTTCTTCTTAGCTCTTGTAGCCTTAAAAAAAGACATGATAGACTGTGGATTATTTCACTATAATTCTCATGTTATTCCTCTAGTAGGTAATTGTAACATTTTTAGTGCTTTGCTGAGTAAGTAGTTGATTGATGGATGATTTATGACGGTTGAACAGAAGCTGGTGATGCTGTGTCTTGTGCCTTACAGATATTCAAACTCCCTCATCTGCTTCCCGTCATGACTAAAGGTGCTCTTAAAGGGTTTTTTTTTTTCCTTCTGTTGACTTGAGCCCATGGGTGTAGATGGTGTTCACCTGAACACCAATATACCCATGTTGGTCAATGTTAATTCAGAAATCTTGCTGTAAACAGTTTTGTATATAAATAAATCTGTTACTCATTTGATGTGTTGATTTTGGCTGCATTATTGTTTATGTTGCTACAGTTTAAAAGTCCTCCACTCAAAAATGTATTTTGTTTAATGTTACTTCAGATAGATGTTTGAGCTTCACTGTGCAGGATGATGTTCAGTATGTGCAGAGTTGAACACCAGAAGACTGTTTTCACATTAATCTGCCAAGAGGGTGAAAGTTTCTCTTAGCTCACCAAAAGAGTGAGGCGAACATGATTTGTGACATTACTAGTTTGAAACCAGTTGCAGTATGCAGTTTACACAAGTGTAATGTGGAATCCTGAAGCCTTCAGTGCACAAACAGTAAGAATGGACTTTGCAGTGAAGTAAGAGACATCTTGTTGAAACCTGTGTTTTCCTATTATTTTCTATTTTTGTTAGCGTTCTACACCACAATACCGAGGTAAATTCCGTCAATGTACAAACCTACTTGGCAATAAACCTGTTTGATTCTGGAGGGGCCGTTTAAAAAAAACAAACAAAAAAAAACAAGGTCGCAATGTACTATGTGTTACTGCACAACTCACAGTGACCGCGCATAGGTTGGTGTACTGCAACAACTGTTCATTTTTATAACTTAACACGCACATAAAATTGTATGTAGGTATACAGGTAAGCAGTCTCCCACTCTGATATAAATCCAGGAGCAGCAGCAGCAATGTGGGGCTTCAGACAGGAGAGTGTGCTGCGGTGACACTTCGTACATTACGGTAAACGATTCCCGATACTCTGCCTCTGATTGGCGTACCCTGATACTCTTACCCTAACACTAACCAATAGCACTCGTTATGCCTAAACCTAACCAACCCAAACCAACAAAGGCAACAACAAGTACTAACCAATCAGAAGAAGAGTAGGGCGGGTAATGACTTCGCCATCCTATGAAAATAAAAATGGCGGTATTACGGTAATGACTTACGCTGTTCAGGCTCTCGTTGTAGCGGAAGTACTGCGGTTTTGCAAGATCCTGCTCGTTGTAAACGAACCCGGCTACAGGAAGAGGACACCGCGGATGGAATATGGAGTGTGTAAGTAACATAACTACGTTAACTTACGCTTTCATAGAGCATTAGATTTATATTTAAAGAAGACATTGGCAACTAAAGTTACCAGACGTGACTTTCCGAAGCATGCTAAGTTTAGCAGCTACGCTAACAGTATATGTGTATCCGCTGTTTTGAAATATTGAGTTGAGAGTGTAACTGTGTCCAGTTGGAATAAAACGGACACACTGTCATCGCTACTGTTGATGTGTATTCTGAAAAACGTTAAGTTACTTTATACAAAACCATAATGGTACCGTTAGCGAGGCGTTAGCATTAGCCAACGTCACAGTGTTGTTGACATTAACGAGCCAGTCGAGGTGACTCTTAATTTCAGCTTCAGTTTTTTCATCAGAGACATCATGTGGCTTAATTTACCGCCTTGTTTTAGAAATTATTTCACACTGATAACAGAGCTGAAACCATAGTAATATTAACAACACGTGACTAGCCTCTCAACTACTCTACCTGGAAATTCACTAGCTGACGTTGGGTAATTGTAAAAAAGGTTTGTGCTCAAGTTAAAGAAGCTTTAACGCTGTTTGATATTTAACTCGCTGGCTGTAGCAAATTAGTATGTGTGTAACTAACGTACATCCCCCCAACTAAAGTCACGAACAATGCAGCAGTACTTAACCTTATTGTGTGAACTATACATGCCTGTCCTGAGTCATAATACAGTGGGCCTGTTGTTAGTGGGATCTTGATTAATAACATCTTAATAACCCGGTAAACAACATTAACTCATTCTCATTCTTCTTACAGTTAACTTTACCTAGTCTAAACCATCATAATCTTAATTTAGGCATGACTGTTTATAACCACAAACTGTAGTTTACGGCGTCATACGCCTCGAGTATTATATCTTATCATAAACATTTTCAGCCTCAAAAAGCCTAATTTGGCGGGTCAACCCTTTTTGGGGTCAAATATTTACAGTAGCTGTGCTGTGAAGATTATTTGGCCATGTTGTGCAGATTTTTTGTATTATAGCAACAGGTGTAATGCTTTCATTTGTTCTGCAGGTCGGTGGAAGGTTGCCTAAACAAATTATGATCTTTATCTTTCAGATTCAAGTAACTCTTGATGATCTTGAGGGCAAAAAGGAGCCAGTCATAGAGGGTAAGAGAGTAGTATAAATAACATTAGACCAAACTGAGAAACCTTAACATTTAAAAGCTGAACAGTTGTCCTCAATAGTCTCTTATCTCATCCCCTCAGACCCAGAGCACAATGTGTACACCAGGTTTATGAAGTCCCATCGGTGTTATGATCTCGTACCTACCAGCTCCAAATTGGTTGTGTTTGATACATCACTTCAGGTAAAACAAAATCTTTAAATCTAAAAAAAAAAAGAAAGCTCTCTCAGTAGCTTATTTAGACTGAAACTGTTGATGTTATTATTTTTACAGGTCAAGAAGGCATTTTTTGCACTGGTTTCCAATGGGGTGAGAGCAGCACCACTGTGGGACAGTAAGAAGCAGTGCTTTGTTGGTAAGCGCAGTTTTCAGTTGGCTCCATTTCACTCTGTGTAAAACAAAATTAAATTAAGCACTGACTTAATGCTTCTCATGCTTCTCCACAGGTATGCTAACCATCACAGACTTTATTAACATCCTTCATCGCTACTACAAATCTCCATTGGTAAGATGCTGGAAATATTTGAATTGTATGTGTAACTTATTTAATCTCAAACTTGAACAGCAAGGTTGTTTATAACTAATAAGATAATTGTGCCGTTGCTGTCTTTTCCCTTTGTATTAAGAGCTTGTTTCGATTTCTTTCTCAGTCTCTCCCAAAGAAGTCAACCTTTTCTCTTCTTTTAATCTTTCAGGTTCAGATATATGAGTTGGAAGAGCACAAAATTGAAACATGGAGAGGTGAGAATGTTTGCTGAATATGTTGTGTATTTCTTGTCATTTACTCTGGTAATCTAGAAGATTAAACATAGTGTTTGTTCTCGTTTTTAACAGAGCTTTACCTTCAAGACTCTTTCAAGCCCTTGGTTAGCATATCACCCAATGCAAGGTGAGTTTTATTCATTATTAATGATTAGTAATATTTGTAGGCATCTACATTTTGTGATTGTTGGTGTCAAACTTCTCTTTTCTAAATAAATTGCATGCTGGGGTAAACAGCAAGGAGGAATCTGATGGTTTAACCTGTGGCACTAACTTTTTTAAAGCTGATCGATATCCAGGGGATGTTGTTCACCTTATTTTTGTGGTCAGTCTCTGTAAATATAGCGGGGCGTATATAAAACACTACCTGAAGATTAGCTGTGGCTACACCCACCTTTCCCCCATTTTTGTGATTGTGTGACTATTAACTGAATGATTTTATCAATATTTCAGCTAGTTTTCTTTTCTTTTAACTGTCTTATGTCAGAGCATGCTACATCCAAATAACAGGATTTAACTTTTTGTGTTAGTTTGT